>JASAUF010000612.1:2778780-4047561 GCA_030180095.1 Magnolia changhungtana | reverse complement strand
ATAACACGAAGCTCATCTTTGAATGAAGGTGAACTTTCCATCTATCAAAACAAGTCAAACATTCCAAAGTGTTTTAGCACAACAAAATTTGACAATCCAGGTCGTTAGATTTACAACATAGCACTTACAATTATCACGTCCAACGAATAACTATGAGTACCGACCATAACCAACAATTTGTCTCGGTCTGTAAGACCTTGGCTAAACCAACTTAGAGGTTGGCATTGATAGTCGACCATGCCGTCCTCAGAAGTCGACCACCAGAAGATCTACTTTCTACACGAGGAAAATTAACTCCCTGAGATCTTCGCCCAGAATCACGCCGAGGATAATGTGTTGGATCCCAAGGACAATTCCGTGTATAATACGCGATTGTATGATAGATTCATTGCCATATATGTAACTAGCAACAAAGGACTATAAATATAGACCCTACACATAGTAAAGGTAGATACAAAAACCCTAGTTCTACCAGAAGCAGAGTACATGTTCTAACTTTGGCATCAGAGGGTCCCCTATGTAGTTAAGGTCCTAGTTGTGGTTTGGTTTTGCACGTACATGATAGTCTAGAAAGGACGACTAGAAAACTGCATCAACAGTTTGGCACTGTCTGTGGGAACAACACTGAAGCCATTCCCAACTCACCTACCATCTCTGAGTTGCTCTACAATGGAGAAAGGAAGAAAGAGGGCTTTAGCTACTATTATTGCAACTGCTCTCACACTGGTTGAGCCCGAGTTATCTGCAGACCCTCAAAATCCACCCTCACAACACCAAGCTAATTCTGCCCTTGCAGTGGTCGTTCAGAACTCCCATAATTGGGGAGGTCAGCTTGTTTTCTTAGAGAACCAGGTTGAAGCCTTAACCGACAACATGAACCATATAATACAAATACTAGAAAGGCATATTCCACCTCCCGGTCATGGAGGGTAAGCACCTGCGGCAACTGAACTTTTTAAACCTCCTCACGCACCTATCGACTCGTGCAGATCCAATCAACAGCCCAGGCAACATAGCCAAGAGATACAAGGGCAGATCAATGACATCCAACAACCATACCATGCCCGGGTCTCGACCTTAGTTGAGGCCATGTTGGAGGAGACAGAGCCACCTGTTACCGACTACATCATGGGATCTCTACTACCACCAAGATTCTAAATGCCACAGATCACTCCCTACTCCAGCACCAGAGATCTAGCCAAGCATCCGGAATCTTATAGAGCATGGATAGAATTACACGGTGCAACTAGTGCGGTGATGTATCAAGCATTCTCCCTGACCTTATCAAGGGCAGCATGAAAGTGGTACAGGCAACTGAAGCCGAGGTCCATCAGCTCCTTCGCACAGCTCTGCAAGACCTTTATCACGTAGTTTATCGAAGGAAATGATAGAAGGAAGCCAACGAACCACCTCCTCACTATCACTCAGAGGGAGGATAAGCTACTGAAAGACTACATCATTCGCTTCAATGAGGAAGTGGTGCAGGTGAAGGCCTATTCAGACCAAATAGCCTTAACTGCCATGATATCCGGTCTTAAGGAAGGGAGATTCCTCTTCTCAATAGGCAAGAACCCTCTGACCACGTTGGTCAATCTCCTTAACCAAGCACAAAAGTACTCTAGTGCAGAGGAGATCTTCAACTCAAGGAAAGCTACTCGGAGTGCCAGAAGCTCAGTTAAGGACATGAAGCATAAGGAGGACAGCCACCAACTATCAGTATCAAGAAGAAAAGAGACGACTACCCAAGCAGAAGTCAACGTCTGAACCGACAACCGGAGAGCATATTCCACTCCATTAAACGTGACTCCCAAGCAAGTCCTCATGGAAGTTCGCAACAAAAGGATCCTGAAATAGCCGAGCAGGATGAAAGCTGATGTAGACAAAAGGGATAAAAGGAAGTATTACCACTTCCACCGCGACCACAACCACATTATAGTTGACTATTTTTATCTTAAGGAAGAGATCAAGTCCCTCATCCATGGCAGACATCTGCGAGAGTTCATCCACGGGAGGAGAGATGAGCGACTAGACAAGAGGGACGAGCCACATAGCAACAGGAATGGCAATGAAGCAACAAACGAAATCGCACAATATACGGGGGCCATGCAGGGGGTGGCGATTCAAACAGAGCTCGCAAGGCTCATGCTCGGAGCATCAGTAATGGTAACACCGAGCATCACATCAACCTCACAAGTAAGGTTGTGAAGGAGAAAAAGTTGATTCCCTGCAGCTTGACTTTTACAGAGGAAGACACCCGAGGAATCCACCACCCTCATGACGATGCCCTGGGGATCGCCATAACAGTGGCCAATCACAAGGTGCACGGCATATTGGTGAACACGGCCAGCTCAGTCAACATCCTCTTCGCCCCTGCTTTTGACAAGATGGGGATCAGAAGATCCCGACTACGTCTCATCCGAACTCTCTTACTCAGATTTGTGGGAGAGAAGGTTACATCCGAAGGAAGTATACTACTTCTTGTGACTGCAGGAGAGGGTTAAAACTAGAATACCATGATGATCAACTTCCTAGTAGTCTACTGTCCCTCCATCTACAATATAATTCTGGGATGACCGTCCCTCAATGTCTCACGAGCAGTACTAGTGTCTACCTATCATCTCGCAATGAAATTTTTGACCAAGCATGGGGTCGACCAAGTTAAAGGTGATCAACATGAGGCTTGACAGTGTTATATGGCAGGATTGAGCATAGGAACACAACAACACACAATTACCATCACCTCCTTCAACCCCCGAGAAGAAGCAGCTAGAAGAGGGTCTCCTGTGGAAGACATGGTGGCCTTACCCCTCTGTAAGGCTGACCCAACCCGCATAGTTCAGGTTGGTTCGTTGTTAGCTCCGAGACTGCAAGAGGAGATCGTCGGCATACTAAAGTGACATGCTGACATCTTTGCATGGTCCCACCAGGACATACCCGACATCAAACCGAAGGTAATGGTTCACAGGTTGAATGTCAGCCTCAAACACTGACTAGTGAGGTAGAAGCGACAGGCATTCGAGCCTGAGCAGTACGCCATCATCGGAGATGAGGTCGGAAAGCTCCTAGAGGACAGATTCATTGAAGAAATCTACAACCCTGACTAGATAACAAATATTGTGCTGGTGAAAAGTCAAATGGGAAATGGCGGGTATGCGTCAACTACACATATTTAAATAAGACTTGCCATAAAGACAGTTCCCTCTACTAAGGATTGACTAACCAGTTGACAGCACGGCAGGGCACGAGCTCCTTCGTTTTATGGATGCCTATTCGGGTTACAACCAAATTGTCATGCACATGCATGACAAGAAGAAGATGACCTTTATCACCAATAAGGGGCTCATCAGCTACAAGGTCATGCCCTTCGGGTTAAAGAATGTCGGAGCGACATACCAACGACTCGTCAACAAGATGTTCATGAAGCAGATCGGATACTTCATGGAGGTCTATGTCGACAATATACTAGTCAAGAGCATCAAGGCGGCAGACCACATAACTGACCTTGAAGAGATGTTCACCATCCTAAGGAAGTATCAGATGAAGCTAAACCTAAGTAAATGCACCATCAGGGAAAGCTTGGTAAAGTTCCTCGATTTCTTGGTCAAACAAAGGGAGATTGAAGCAAATCCTGACAAGATCCAGGCATTGATGTATATGAGCTCACCCAAAACTACAAAGAGATTTAGTGTCTCATGGGCAGAGTTATGGCCCTCAACAAGTTTGTCTCCAGAGCTACCAATAAGCGCCTCTGTTCACAACCCCAAGTGTAGGGTCGCGATGTAGTAATAACTCGGTGAGACCGAGGTTGAATCCATAGGGACTAAACTTGTACATATTCTGAAAATAATTAGAACTAAAACTAGAAGAAGATCTAAATCTAAATCTGGAATAATTGAGAGTAATTGTGAATAAAATATCAAATATTAAAGGGAACTAGAGAGCCAAGGTTCCACCTGTAACTATCAGAATACTACCTCACTTAATTCAAGAAACACAACTGGAATTGGAGTCTTATCCTATCCAATTGAAAGATGAAGCAATTAAACCAAATTTGAACTTTTCATTGACCTAGTTACACATGAAGGAGTATTGTGATGATTGGAAGGGATTCCATCATCCTACCATGCCTAGGATACTATGGAGAACAACAGGATTTACCGATCTCACAATCTCATAATGGAAAAGAAGATATTCAAAGCTATCACAACATCTATTGTAATTTGTGTCACAATAAATCATAGAGTACTAAAAATATTCCTTAAATTCAAACTAGAAATCAATGACATTTAAGAAAAATAAAAATCAAAGCAAGAAATTCATCCCAACATGCTACAAGCTTCACCTCTTAGCCCAAGCTAAGAGGTTTAGTTAACCATAAATATGATTGAAACTAAAACCTTTAAATAAAACATTAAAAATAAATAAGGAAAGAAGAAAAACTCTTAGGAGGCTGCTCCCTTTGGCTCTGCTTCTGAAAACCTATTCATGTTTAAAACTCCCCAAAGAACCCATATTTATAGCCTTAGTCTGACTGTCTTTGAAAACCGCCTCAAATTTACATACTTTGCGTAACGCCTTCGATGTCATCGAACGTAAGTCAGATCCAGAAGTCGCGCCTTTTTGCACTATGTAACTTTTCATGTCATCAAACATACCTTTGATTTCATCGAACAATCCTTCGATGTCATCGAAGGGTGTTTGATCAATCGAGAATGTGTCTAGAGTGCTCTAGTGAGTTGCTCCAAAAATCTGTAAAAATCTCGATGTCATCGAACTGCCTTTAATGTCATCGAACAGAGGTTCGATGTCATCGAGAAATGCATCCAATTTGTCCAACAACCAAACTTAATTTTCATGTAATTCTTTGATGTCATCGACCGGTGGTCGATGACATAGATAGTGAAGTTTAGATTCTGTGAATTTTTGCACTTTGCACTTTTGACTTCCTTCATTCTCCACTTGGTTTTCTTGAATCTTGGGGTCTTAAAATTTTCAATCATGGTCTCTTAAGATCCATCCCTTGCCTTGGTGATTCTTGAGCATCAAATCCATACTTTTAACGTTCTTTTTAATCCAAGCTCTGAGATTCACCTTGCAATACAAACATGTATAAAATATACCTATTAAGCATTATCATGTTCATAAAACCAAGATATAAACTAGGGGAAATATGCAATATTTGCTCTCAACACACCCCTCAACCAGCATTTTGATAGTCCCAAGCAAAACATGCATGAAAGAATCCTCGATTCTCAATGTTCAAACTTCTTTCAGAAAATAATCTTTTGTGCAATCAAGTATGAATGAGTAGAATTCAAAGAAACAAGAGTAAAAAATTGAAAACCTAGAGTCGAATCACATTAGCAATCAATCAAATAGGTTCTTTATCAATCACTTAGGAGCATAAGTTCATATATCAAGTTTTTCCAATATACTTAGTGAATTCCAACTTACTTTCTATAAAAGTACTATCATTTCATAATGTTAGTAATGCTCATCACCTCAAGATTGATTGAACAATCAAGTGCTGAATCCGAACTTATTCCATTTTTTTCCTTTTTCCAGTTTTTGATTTTATATCGACTGTCACTTTTATTTATTCATTCTTTTCAGTCTTTTCATCTTCATTCTTTTCAGACTTTTTATTCTTTTCATTCTTTTCCAATCTTTTCATCATACATGACCTTTTTATCAATCTCTCTGTTTTTTAAATGGTTCTTTTCATCTTTTTTAAGGTGGATAAAATTTTTCAAAATTAATTCTCAACATCTATCAATGATTCACATACTAACAATTAGAAATTCTAGCACAATTCACAGAAAATAAATTGAATGTGTCTTGTGATTTAGGTTAACATGATATTCAAACTTCCTCTTAATCAATTAGATGAGAGAACTTAAGTGATAGTCTACTCAATTAATCAAACTCCAACAATTCAAAATTTAATTTCTATCTTATCATTGTACTCAAGGCATTCTTAATTACACAAGCTTTTATTTTTCCAAATAGATTTTTAATTTGAATTTTTAAAATTTTTGCTCAAAGACTAAGAAAACACTGATTAGTTTACCTAATCCACACACCCCAAGAAAACACTGATTAGTTTACCTAATCCACACACCCCAACCTAAAACCTACATTATCCTCAATGTAAAGGATATTAGCATGTAATGTATATGAGACAACAAAAAGAAAAGAAAAGTGATGGAAAGGTAGTACTTGAAGAAGGAGAATTTAAGCTTTTTCAAAGTTTTTAACATATAAATGGGTTAGTACAAAGACTAAACAACTTAAATAAACAAACTATCCTAATCTTAAATCTTATGAAAGTGATAAACCTAACTATACCTCCATCAGACTAGGAGGTCAATCTTGACACACGGGATCAATTAGAGGTATGGACATATCCTTTGAATCGAACTTCTTAACAAATAGCTTGAGACGATGTCCTTTTACCTTGAAAACATTATCATTCGTCAGATTCTTTATCTCAATGGCCCCATGAGGATAAAAGTAGTAATAATGAAAGGACCAATCCAACGAGATCGAAGCTTACTTGGGAAAAGACGTAATCGAGAATTGTACAGAAGAACTTTTTGACCGGTTATGAATGATTTTCGAAGGATGTTCCGGTCATGGAACACCTTCATCTTACCCTTGTAAATTCTTGAGTTCTCGTATGCATCGTTCCGAATTTCCTCGAGTTCGTTCAATTGAAGTTTGCATAGCGAGATAGCGTTGTCGAAGTTAAATTTTAAATTTTTGATAGCCCAGTAGACTCTATGTTCTAACTCCACTGGCAAGTGGCAAGCTTTTCCATAGACGAGTCTAAAGGAAGACATTCTAATGGGGGTCTTAAAAGCTGTACGGTAAGCCCATAAAGCATCAGTCAAGATAATTGACCAATCCTTACAGTTGGGATTAACCATTTATTTTCCAGAATTTGTTGGATTTTCCTGTTGGAAATCTCAGCTTGCCGCTTATCTGCAGGTGGTATGGAGTGCTCACTTTGTGAGAGATGCCATATTTCTTTATTACGTTCTCAAATGGCCTATTACAAAAGTGTAACCCTCCATTACTAATAATGGATCGAGGTGTTTCGAACCGGGAAAGGGTGTTTTGTTTTAAGAATCTAATGGTCATTCTATGATCATTGTTCCAGTATGGGATCGCTTCAACCCACTTAGTGACATAGTCTACTGCTAACAAAATATAAATATTTCCAAAGGATTGGGGGAATGGCCCCATAAAATTGATTCCCCATCATTTGAATGCTTCAACGATAAGAATTGAGTTTAGTGGTATCATATTTTGATAGGACAATCCTCCATCAATGTATGTACCCATGTAGCGAATATAGTGTCACCATAATCGGCTCACGGTTGACAGTTGCTCGCTGCCCCAGGTCACTACGGAGGGCGGCGTATTGGCCATGTGGGCAGGCGGCATTTCGACAATGTTCACAAGCTTTGCAAAAATCATGAGTATCTTTGAATATAGGGGGTCAGTAAAAGTCGCAATGCAAAATTTTGGTCGTGGTCTTTTTAGTAAAAAAGTGACCACCACAGGCCCAAGAGTGACAGAATGAGATAACACTCTGATGTTCATTGTCTGGCACACATCTCCTTAGAATTTGGTCTATGTAACATTTAAATAGATAAAGATCATCCTAGAAAAACTTACGTACTTCAAGAAAGAATTTTTTTTCTTATCTTGTGCAGTCCAATATGTTGGCGTGAAACCTGTGGTAAGATCATTCACAATGTCAGCAAACCAACGTAATTGGGAGAGTTTAAACAATTATTCATTAGAGAACATGTTATTTATCGATGTTGGTTTAAGGGAATCAGGAAGATCAAGCCTAGAGAGATGGTCTGCCACTACATTCTCTACTCCCTTTTTGTCTTGTATTTTTTTGTCGAACTCTTAAAGTAGAAGGATTTATCTTATCAAGCGGGGCTTAGCATCATTCTTAGAAAGAAGGTACTTCAGTGCCATATGATCAGTGTAAATGATGATCTTGGATCCAATTAAGTAGGACCTAAATTTGTCCAAAGCGAATACTACGGCTAAGAGCTCATTCTCCGTAGTAGAGTACTTCACTTGGGCAGAATTTGGAGTTCTACTCGCATAGTGAATTACATAGGGCTTCTTCTCTTTCTCTGGCCTAACACTGCCCTAATAGCATAGTTAGACACATTGCACATAATCTTGAAAGGGATGCTCTAATCGGGTGGCTGCATGATAGGAGTGGTTGTCAATATAGCCTTGAGCTTAGTGAAAGCTTCCTGGCATTGCTCAGGCCACTCGTATGGTATATCCTTTTGAAGGAAATTACATAAAGGATGAGAGAGATGGTTGAAGCCCTTTATGAATCATTTATAAAATCCAGTGTGTCCTAAGAAGGATCGCATGTCATGTATGCTCTTGGGTGGGGGTACGTTAGAGATTAGGTAAATTTTACCCTTGTCTACCTCAATTCCCTTGGACGAAATTATATGTCTAAGCACTATTCCCTTGGGAACCATGAAGTGACATTTCTCCCAATTTAGAACCAAATTCTTTTCTTCACATTGCTTAAGTACATTTTTAAGATTTTTCAGACACTCGTTGAAGGATGGACCAAAGACAGAGAAGTTATCCATGAAGACTTCTAAATATTGCCCCACCATGTCAAAAAATATACTCAATATGCATCGCTGAAAGGTGGTGGGGCATTACATAGTCCGTATGGCATTCTTTAGTACGCAAAGGTGCCAAAGAGACATGTGAATGTTGTCTTTTCTTGATCTGAAAGGGCTATCTCTATCTGATTGTAGCCCAAATACCCGTCAAGGAAACAGTAGTAAGAGTGACCAATTAGCCTTTCTAAAATTTGATTAATGAAGGGTATAGGAAAGTGGTCCTTGTGACGGTATTCAACTTCTTGTAGTCAATGCACATTTTCCAACCAGTCTTGACTCTAGTTAACACGATTTCATTGTCGGTATTGGCTACGATGGTGATTCTGGACTTCTTAAGAACCACCTGAGTTGGACTCACCTATTAACTGTCGGATATAAGGTATATGATACCCACATCCAACAACTTAAGGACCTCTCCTTTAACCACTTCATTTATATTTGGATTTAACCAATGTCGTGGTTGTCAGGTCTTCACATTATCCTCAAGATGAATACAATGAGTACAAATCAAAGGATCAATTCCCTTGAGGTCCACAATCGACCATCCAATGGCTCCTTTATGCTCAAGAAGAGTAGAAATATGCATACTCCCTTGTTCTTTCTCAAGTTGAGAAAAAATCACCACTGGGTATGTCTCATCTTGACCTAAGTAGACATATTTAAGATCAGCAGGCAGAGGTTTTAGGTTAAGCTTCAGTGCTTTAAGGCTAGATGGTAAAGGCAATACATCAGTTTAGAGAAATTTCTCAAATTGTGCCCTCCGAGCGTGAACCTAATACGTTGGATTCTTCAAATCCCGAGAGCAGACGAAACGAGTTTGGTTCTAAACTTCAAATTAGAGCTGGTACACCGGTAACTTCAAATCTTGGTGTAGCATCAAGCAAGGCATCCATCTTACTAATCATGTAATCATCTAAATTAGGGGAGTGAGATAAGCATGTCTCTCGAGGGTCAGAGTATGAAGTCAGAAGTGCTCTATCTTTTACGAAAGAATTGATCATATTAATGTCGTGGGTATCGTCGTCATCATCTGGCTATTTGTTCATATTGAAAAAGATGTTGAGCTCCAATGTCATATTTCTAAAAGATAAATTCACAATTCTATTCCTACAATTAATGACAGCATTTGATGTAGCAAGGAATGGGCGACTAAGAATGACGAGTATCTAAGTGCTCACATCTATGATGGGTTGAGTATCTAGGACAATAAAATCTACTGGATAGTAAAATTTATCAACTTGGACCAACACATCCTTAATCATCCATCTCGGTACACGAACTGGTCAATTAGCAAGTTGTAATGTGGTTTGGGAGGGTTTTAATTCATTTAAACCCAATTGTTCATAAATTAAGAAAGGGATCAAGTTAACACTGGCCCCTAAATTAAGAAGTGCGTGCTCAATCTGATGGTTCCCAATTACACGAGTGATAGTTGGGCTACTAGGATCCTCGTATTTTTGTGGCACATCTTGCTTAAAGATGGCGCTCACTTTTTCTGTCAAAAAAAAAAATTCTTTTGTATGTTTTGTTGTCTTTTGGTAGTGCATAAATCTTTCAAAATTTTGGCATATGAATAGATTTGTTTAACAACATCTAGTAGAGAAATATTGACCTTCACTTGCTTAAGCACCTCTAGAATATCTTGAGAGTTAGTTAGAGGTTTTGGTGCAATCAATTGTTGAGGGAATGGTGCAATCGGCTTGTACACTTTTTTCGGGTCTTTCTCTTATGGATCAATGCTAGGTTTATCATTCTCATCTTCTTTCAGGCCCTTAGGCTTTTCAACCCTCACCGGAATAAATTTGTCAATTGTCTTTCCACTCTGCAGAGGGGTGATAGATTTAGCTTGCTCTATTTGATTCGAAGAGCTAGGGTCACTAATTTTATATTGCGGTTTTGGGCTGGAAGAGGTTGGGCTGGAAGAGTCCCTTTCTCTTCAATCGTTATGTGTGACTCAATCCATTGAATGGCCTTGGTAAGGTCTTAAAAGGCTTGTAATGTGCCTTGATTGAAAAGCTTTTGGTTTTGGATGTGTTTTAAAACCGGATCCTCCTGAAGCCTCTTTTAATTTAAGAGTTGAGTAAGGGCCTCTTGTGGGTTAGCCGTTTGTCCATTCCTCCAACTGAAATTTGGATATTTCCTCCAACTAGAATTGTATGTATTCGAGGTGGGTCCACTGAAAGGTCTTTGGTAATTGTTCATGACATTTGATTGCTCATTCAATATCTCTTGAAAAGCAAGAATTGTTGGACAATTTTCAGTTGTATATATGTTGCAAGCACAAATACCATAAACACCTTCCATAGCCTTATCGGGTTTGACAGGTTCCGCCTTCTTAAGTTCCATGGCCTCGAATTTTCTTGTGAGATTGTCCACTCTTGCATTTATATCATCTTTCTCTTTTAAAACATAAATTCCTCCCCTTTCCTTTGATTAAGTGGCTTAGAAGTGGTGGTTCTTGAGGAGGTATCCCATGATTGCACGTTCTCAGCAAGTTTATCAAAATAATCCCACGCATCATCGTCTTCCTTGTTCATGAATTCCCCATTACACATCATTTCCACAAATTGATGCATGGGTGAGGTCAATCCTTCATAGAAGAAGCTTGTTATTCGTCATGTTTCATAGCCATGCTGTGGACATGAATTTATGAGATCCTTATATCGCTCCTAACATTGGAAGAAGGTCTCATCCTCTTTTTGTGCAAAATTCATGATTACTTTCCTTAAGGTATTCGTTTTATGATACGGAAAAAACTTTTTAAGGAACTCCCTTGTCATCTCAGCCCATGTGCCAATGGACCGTGGTCTTAAGGAATGTAACCACAACTTAGCCTTTTCTTTCATAGAGAAAGGAAAAAATTTCAGTCTTACTATGTCCTCAGACACATTTGAGAACTATAGTGTAGATATTATCTCATCAAACTCTTTCATATGCAAGTATGGACTTTCATATTATAGTCCATGAAACTTAGGGAGGAGTTGAATTACTCTCGGTTTAACATCTACAGTTTCTACATTTAATGAAAATATCATGCAGGAAGGTGTACTCACCCCCACCGATTGTAAATAATCTCGTACAGTACGAGGCGGGGGTGCATGATGCACCTCATTCTCATCCTGGGCCTCCTCAATGGGTGTTGAGGTTGATGTACATCCATAACTTCTACTGACTTAAAGGATCTTAAGTGACGTCTAATCTGGTGATGGATAAGCAACCCTTCAACTAATCCTCCTTCACTCAAGAGACGTATAGTGTTATCATGAACCCACTCGGGCATGAAACACTCGCAGCCCTCAGATTCTAAACAACTAATAAATGAGAAAAAAAAACATAAGCAAATAAAAAATCTAAAAAGATAAGAGAGAGTTGGAGAGAAGTTACCCGATTAGGTTTGCTATGTTAAGATTCTACAAAACAGAAAACAAAGTCAGTTTCTAAAAATAAATTCAGAAAATCCTAACCTAAAAATAAAGAAGAAATTAACCCAAATCTTAACCTAATTCTAATACTAATTAACCTTAGAAAAATGTAGTTGTAGTCCCCGATAATGGCGCTAAAAAACTTGTTCACAACCCCAAGTGTAGGGTCGCGATGTAATAATAACTCAGTGGGACCAAGGTCGAATCCACATGGACTAAACCATACGTATTCTGAAAATAATTAAAACTAGAACTAGAAGAAGATCTAAATCTAAATCTGCAATAATTGAGAATAATTGTGAATTAAGTATCAAATATCAAAGGGAACTAGAGCGCCAAGGTTCCACTTGTAGCTATCAGGATGCTACCTCACTTAATTCAAGAAACACAACTGGAATTGGAGTCCTATCCTATCCAATTGGAAGATAAAGCAATTAAACCAAATCTAAACTTTTCATTGATCGAGTCACACATGAAGGAGTATTGTGATGATTGAATGGGATTCCATCATCCTACCATGCCCAGGAGACTATGGTGAACAACAAGATTTACCGATCTCACAATCTCAGAATGGAAAAGAAGATATTCAAAGCTATCACAACATCTATTGTAATTTGAGTCATAATAAATCATAGAAAACCGAATATATTCCTTAAATTCAAACTAGAAATCAATGACAAATAAGAAAAATAAAAATCAAAGCAAGAAATTCATCCCAAAATGCTACAAGCTTCACCTCTTAGCCCAAGCTAAGAGGTTTAGTTAACCATAAACATGATTGAAACTAAAACCTTTAAATAAAACATTAAAAATAAATAAGGAAAGAAGAAAAACTCTTGGGAGGCTGCTCCACCCTTTAGATCTACTTTTGAAAACCTAATTCATGTTTAAAACTCCTCAAAGAACCTATCGATGAAATAGACAGTGAAGTTCAGATTCTGTGAATTTTTGCACTTTGCACTTTGCACTTTCGACTTCTTTCCTTCTCCACTTGGTTTTCTTTAACCTTGGGGTCTTGAAATCTTCAATCTTGGTCTCTTAAGATCCATCCCTTGCCTTGGCGATTCTTGAGCATCAAATCCATGCTTTTAACATTCTTTTCAATCCAAGCTCTCAGATTCACCTTACAATACAAACATGTATAAAATATACCCATTAAGCTTTATCATATTCATAAAACCAAGATATAAACTAGGGGACATATGCAATATTTTCTACTCAACAATCTCTTATTCTTTCAATGGGTGAAGGGCAAGGCAAAGCCAACATGGATCAATGACTGCGAACGAGCTTTTTAGCAACTCAAGAAGTATCTGGGGTCACCCCACTACTTTTCAAGCTCGAGCAAGGAGAGCTGTTACTGCTCTACTTGGAAGTCTCAGCTATAACAGTTAGCTCGGCCTTGATACGAGAGACTGGAGACAAACAGCTACATGTCTACTACATCAGTAAAGCACTAGTCCAAGCTGAGACCAGATACCCTGACATCGAGAAGCTAGTGTTGGCCTTGATCATGTCATTGTGATGCCTCCGCCCCTACTTACAAGCCCACATCATTGTAGAACCAACCAACCAACCACTCCGTCAAGTGCTCCAAACACCTGAAGTAGCAGGGAGACTGACGAAGTGGGCGATTGAGCTCGACGAATTCGATATCGAGTACCGACCCCAAATTTCTATCAAGGGCTAGGCAATAGTCAACTTTATTGCTAAGTTCACTAATACCAAGCTCCCTGAGAAATCCAAAGATGAGGAAACCGAGGAAGAAATTAACCCGTAGGTCTGGACCCTTCATGTCAATGGATCTTCCAATTCAAAAGGTAGTGGGATAGGAATAATACCCGTGGCACCCAATTAGACTTGCACACATTATGCCTTGAGATTTTGATTCCCGATGTCCAACAATAAGGTTGAGTATGAGTCACTCCTCGCCAAACTCAAGCTTGCAAAATCTATAAGGGCTCAAACTATACCGCCCCGAAAATCGACACCCCATAGACTCTGGTCCCGAGTTCCCAGGTGTTAACCAAATGAAAATGCATGTGTGATCTCATTCAAATTCAAATTCATTTCACACACGATTAATCAAAGTAACGCAACTCAAATTAGCGGATCAAATGCGAGGTAGAGTTAACAAAAATCAATTAATATAGGGCTAATAGTCATGATATAATTAAAAATGTGGTATTCACCCAAACGAGGATTATTTAAGCCACAATATATATACCCAAGATGATTAAAGTGAAAAGTTCTTAGTTTTCACCCTATCCTCCAAAACATAACGACGGTGGCACAAGTCAATCTATGCCTACTCGTATGAGGTCTCACTAGTACCTACATCAATAATATTTCCTGATTGGTGTTTTAAAACACCGTCCCAGGCGGGAGTGAGTAGCTAACTCAGTGGTTCCATTAGTTCTAAGTTACACATGTTATCAACCCAATCAGGGCAGGTAATGATAAAATAAGAAATCAAACAATTCATAAATACTCTTGTTAAATGTGCATATGAAGATATAACATGATGTATGCTCTTTCCAAATAACACTCCCTCCCAAGCGACTTCAATGCCTATTTCGCATATGTCAACACTTCCTCATAGGTGGCCTAATGCCAAATCGTGAGTCCTATCTAATGCGATGCGGTGAATGCGCATGTTAGTTGAGTAGTTATTAAGTCACATTCATCCAACATATTGGGGAAGCTAGGGTAACCCCATTATTGTGGTCTCAACTGAATCACTAGGCTCCGGGTGACCGAAGCGGCTCCTTACCTGTGTCCTTGATCCGTATTCAGGTTTACCACCCAGATGACAACTCCCCAATCAATATGAGGCTAACATTAGCCCGACCGATCACTAAGAACCCGAATGACACAACCCAGACGCACAGGGTTAGGCGGCCCATCGACGGGTGGAGGGCGCCCACAAATGATATAAGAGTCGTCACCCAAACACAAATGTAGAGCAGTCACAGCACCATTTCAATTTGATGTATTAAGCTCATAACCTTCTTGATTGCTCATCGGTCACTACGGGGAAGCTCATCACCCCAGTGTAGGACGACAGGTCGGACACGGTGTCCCATACCACCACACCCAGCCCATGAGTCTTGTGGATCATACCACTAATAGTTATAAATAGACTCATTCAATGGGAATGTGGGTATCCTAAATTTTATTCGTCGTTATTATACATTGTGAACACACATGGTCAAGAAGGATTATTAAGAAGTCATTCTTTTTCAACTTCTAAGATAGTGAGAAATCTAAGTGTTGTATTTAATCAAACATGTAATGTTCATAAAGTAAACATTTAATCAATCAATACATATGAGCAAGAGCAATTGTCCCAAACATAGCAATATATAGTGGTTTGCCTACGTGACTACTCCACTCCCGACTGACACACTCCACCTTAGAATGTACCAGATTTCACTATCGATGGTTTTAAATTAGGTTAACCATAAACCTTTACAACCTGCATAAGGTTAACTAAGGAGTCTACACAAGATATCCTTGGGTGCCTATGCAAGGCAACCCACTATGCCTACACAAGGCAACAAGTCCTACACAAGGACACTACTAGGAGCCTATACAAGGCAACATATGCCTACACAAGGTAACAAGTCCTACAAACGTATTCTCCCGTAAGAGGCATACGAAAGGTCTTAGCGAGTTTGTCAACTCAAATTCTGAATCTCAATCCTACACGAGGAAATGACTTTATACTCAATGAACTCTATATACTTACAAATAAGTGAGTGAGCCCCTCTTTAGCACAATATGAAGATGGTCTTCTTTGTTGGCGAAGAGTCTTCAACTCCCTTGAACCGCAACCACTTATAGATGTTTCAATAGACGATGAGAGGTTGTGAGGTTTTAGGGTTTGGTCTAATCTTCTCTACTGAATGATATGAAGTAAATACGTAGAGAAGATTCCCATGAGTTAAGCATTCAAGTATTCCAGCACAATGATTTGCCATTAAATGAAGATAATGGAAACTTAATGAATGTCAGAGTCCATAATTCGATACAAGCAATGAAGATAGGAATAAATGCTTGTACAAAGGATTGAATGATGAACTCTTATGAGAAAGAGAGCTTGAGGATGAGAGTATTAACTATTACAATAACTCTGTAATACCCCAAACTTTTTAATACCTGAGTATTGAAAGTTCTCAAAGGTTACCATAAAATTTAACTTACTATGTACATGTGTATGATACTGATTTAACCAATCTCAACCTTATATCTATTCTCCAACATGAATATGACCATTGAGAATAATCTTCATCCATAAATCAAGCCATCCGACTGTTTATTTTAATATAAGATCATCATATGTCCAAGTATTCCCAGTTGTCCATCATAACCAACCATTCAGTCAACTATCCATCAATAGGTAAAGATATCTGATTGTCCACTTTGAATTTGGACCACCCGATCATAATAAACTAACTACTTGATATCTGCATCCGCTCGTATACATATCAAATTGAGATTCTGATCCGTTCATCTTGTTCACCACCTATGAATATGCTTAATCCACCAGCAAAACCATAATCTGAGAAACTGACACATGTAAACAAGTCATTTGAATCTAATGATATACATGTTCTGCCTCTTCATCACTCTAAAAATCCATTTATGATAATCAAGTTTAAAAACTGATCGTGCACCCATTTACATGCATGATCAGAGTACTAATCATCAATTTTTTCTATTCTTAATATGTCATCTAACCATCCATTATGTTGGTTGATATATGTACATTCCCTAATTAATTTGGTGAATAACTCTTTATTCATAATGATTTAGATATAAGTTCCTTTGTAAGAATTGCTTAAAAACATGCCTACAACTATGTAGAATAATTAGATTTCTCAAAACTTTTATATCAATAATAATTACAAAAATGCCATTAACCTAGACCCTTGAATCTTAGACAATATGGTTCTCATGATCCATTTGATGTAAAATTTTATACCATGCCTATGTATCATAAATTAACTATACATGTCAAATTTCAGCCATTAGATCATTGTAAAAGTAGCCCAATTGACAAATCAGCCCCTTAATCATTGATTTTAATGTCCATCGACTCAGGAAAACTCGTAGGTAGTTATAGTAGGATATTTCCCTTTATATGAATGACTTAGATTGCCCATAATATGGACCAATTGTGAAATATGAAGACACCACTTTGGTAAGTTTTTCCTTAACGCGAAGTTATACTTTTAAGGCTTACCAACTCCTTATAAATCTGAATCTTTCGATTTAACCACTTTCTGCTGTCCATCGCAACTCAAATTTGGACCACACTTTGGTCTAATATGACTATGAGGTTATATAAAATTTAGACCCCGATCTATGATCCTGCACCATTGAATGCAAAAGCCAATTCCTTCCTTTTGACACAAAAGGTGAAATTTCATATCTGAGCCTTTTCCACCATAGATCAACCACCAAATATTGCCAATCATTTGCATATCTTAACTACATAGCTCCCCTAAAATTGGGCCCTGATCATTAAGTGTTGAATGTTAATTGAAACCAAGTCTGTTTTGGCGCTTAATGAAAGAACTTTCAAGATAAGCCTCCAATTAACTCCATCTTTTGGCCCGTGGCTTAACATGACCCGACCAAGCCAACGAAGGGAGTGGATTACTCAATAAATCACCACAATAGACCCCCACTTTATACGCACCAACTACCTCACGATACATGAGACGTGTTGAAGGAAATCTCCTCCAGATTTAAAACTTCGTAAAAATCATGTGGACCATCCGAGTGGTGGATTTGTCCCATTTTTAATGTCGCATCCTAACATGACACAAGAAAATGGATGGATGAAGTGGATTCTTTAAAAACCTAACATATTAAGCCCCACCTGATCATTGAAATCAGTCCAGAAATGGAAGCTTCGCCCGTTGTTATAGCTTCTGAAGGATACGTACTCACGAAAGTTCCTTCCACCAAAACTCCATGTATCTGCTCAGCTAGCATATCTGAACCATCCAATCCTCCTCCACGGGAATTCTGACGTCTCCTAATAAGATAAGAAGTTGAGCAAAGAAAACATTAACATGTTATCCTGCCAATTTTCCTGGAACCAACCTGTGTAATGCAGAATTTTCTTTAACAGAAACCCACCGATCAAGTTTGTTGGAAGTTTGATTGTTGCTGTCCATAAGATCTAAATGATAAATCTAAGACATCCATTGAAGTCTGTTCGAGGAAACATCCAATGAACTCAAATCTACCATTAAAGCGGCAGTCATCTTCTCTGATCAAACATGGACCATTGCTCAATGTTTTAATTCCTATCCTAGATCAAATCCACACATTAAATGGCCCATCTAAACATCTACAATATTTTAAATACTAAACCAAACCAAACAACCAACTTGACCATGATTTTACATCCTACAGTTGATAAACAAAGCTCGCGCATAACTTACATGCATATCATGTAACATCACGATTGAGCGGTGTTACTCTTCACGCACGCTGCCTCTAACACTCTTTAAAAAGAAAAAAGAGAGAGAGAGAGGAGAAGAAGAACTTGGTCCAGCAGCAAGAAGGAGAGAGAGGGAGAGAGTGAGAGAGAGAGAGAGAGAGAGAGAGAGGGTGAAGCTAATGCCTGGGTGACGACTCGCCCGAGTCAAGAATGAGTAGCAAGAAGAGAGAGAGAGAGAGAGAGAGAGAGAGAGAGAAGAAGATAATGCACTGGGTGACACTCACCTAGTCAAGAACGGCAACTAGTTCAAGCCCAAATCTGGGACAGACTTCCCATCACTAAAAGCTATTCAGAATCAATTTAGGTCGAGTCGACTCGACGTAAAGTATTGTAGAATCCCAGCTATTATGTTAGAAATTTCTGAACAAGTTAAATTATTTTAACTTAAGTTCAAGTATGTAATTAAGTTATCATTTAGTGTAAACCTAGACCTACAAACTAACATTTAATCTTAACCGTATGATAGTAAAATCTAACCGTAGGAATTATGTTAAATCCGACCCTTCGCCGGATACAACTAGTACTGACAACTTTAGAAGGCGGTTTAGCTTAAAAGGTGAGGGATTCCTTTAAGCTTACCTTGATTTAAGTTGATATAATTTATCCTGCCTTTTATATGCCCTGTTATCATGCTATTATGATTCTCTTCCTACGATTGTTTTATTTACCACCAACAATTATTTATCCTTTGGGAATGATAGTTAAGGCTTGAGTTTAATTTTGCGTATCTTTATTTATGTGGGGTGATGGATACAAGCCTTACCCTCACCTTTACCAATTTTGTTGAGTTAACCCTTGCTACTCTTCTCTTTGTTGAGTTGGCCATTGCCACTCTCCTCTTTGTTGAGCTAGCTATTTCTACTCTCCTCTTTGTTGAGTTGGTCATTACCACTCTCCTCTTTGTTGAGTTAGCCATTTCTACTCTCCTCTTTGTTGAGTTGGCCATTGCCACTCTCCTCTTTGTTAAGTTAGCCATTGCTAATCTCCTCCTTATTTTGTTAGTCTTGTGCTATCTACCTTTATGGCTTGGGCATGTGCCTTAGAATTTTAAAACTCTCATAATTCAGATTATATTTCCTTTATTACAAGTGAAGTGTTAAAGGTATCATAACTAGTGATTCAAATATTTTATCATGGACGTAATGCGCTCTAGGTAGAGACCCTCTTGGTCGACATGTAATTTCATGGGTTTGGGTAGTGGTGCACAAATTGATGTAAGTAATTTGCAATGCGTGTTACATCACGTCAGGGATTGGATGTCGCAAATAGTCATTCTATGAACAAATCGTATCACGTAATTCATCTGACTCATGTGTTGTACCACCTTAAGGTGTTCACATAAATCCACAGTAGCATTGGACATGCCGGCGAATATCCATAGTGTGAGAATATGAGGCTAGCCAGGTTTTTCTATAAATCGTATTCCACATTATAATGATCACTATATACGATGAGCCACACAATTTTTCTAGGCATGCATTCATATACTTTGGTTGAGCATGCTGATACCCATCGTAGTAGTGGAGTACAAGACGTATCAGAACCTTTACATTACTTTTATGAATCTCTTGAATTATTGTTAATCTTAAGGGATAACCATCACTATGAGTAGGGTGTTGACCCTCTCTAACCATACAGATGATGCAGGTGATGTATAGATTGAAGACCTAGAGGGCCATCTCCCTATGGAAGAGTATATTGAATGAATAAGAAGGTAATTTTATGATTTAGTTTTATATTTTTGTTGCGAACTCGATAATGTAATAAGCTCTCATTGAGAGGGCATATGATAGTTGGTTGAATTCTTTTACTCTAATGGAATGAACAATACAGTTGATTTTACTCTCGTCAATGTGACTGGATGTGATTTTTAAAAAAAAATAGGGTACAATTTTGAAACATCCAATTTATTCAAATATTAACACCCAGTTTTCTCGAGCACAAGTATAAACTCTGACCGTGAAAATTTGAGGCATTACAAACTCTCTCAAGCGCTCTTCAAATCTTGCTCATTTTGACAAGTAGCAACCCAAGAGTTTATATGAAGAAGAATCCCAATGGTTAAAAGAACAGGCAAAAATCTTCTCTTGTTGATGTCATCGAACATACTTCAATTCCATCAAAGAGGTCTTTGATGTCATCGACATCCTGCACCAAAATTTTCAAATAGGTGCGCGATGTCATCGAGGCATACTTCGATTCCATCGAGATTTTCTTTATAAGGATCTCTTTGGTTGCTGGACAGTTTTGTTCCTTTTCGATGCAATCAATCAGACCTTCGATGTCATCGAACTGTCTTTGATGTAATAAAAAATATTAGATTTTCCTAGAAGTTGAGGAATTAGAAACCCATATTCAGGTATCTCAGCAAACATGCTAGAAGTGGAATTTAGAAACTATGAATATAAGTACCCCTATAATAAAACCCTAAAATTTCAAATAAAATTGTTCTAAACTAAAAGTCATACTTAAATAGAATCACAGTCAAGAAGAATAAGTTTTCCTTATGTGAATAGAGATTTTCTAATTATTCCAGAATTTTTGACTATTTCAACAAAATTCTGACATGTTGTGAAATCTCCACTTGCTGGAGAAAGAAGACACATCAGAAAATTTTGAAATTTTTTCAATAAATCACTTAGGTCTCCATAAATCTTCCTCTAAAATTTCATCTCGATTGGTCTATAAAAAATTCCATAAAAATATGACAATAGAAAAAATCAGTAGAAATTACTGCTAGACAGTAATCTTTTATACACCTCACAAGGGTGAAACACCCCCCAAACCGTGGAATCTTACCTTGTTAATTTTTTATAATCTCAAGAATAAGTCAGGGGATTAATCTCCAAATTTTAAATAAATTGGACATATGGATCAGAAATTAAAATTCTGGGATTGATAGGTTATCAATATAAAAAGATTTTTGGAATTTACAACTGTTCATATAAAGGATGACACCAAAGCTTAGGTTCAACAAGGAATGGATAGTTTGGGCCTATCCTTTATGAAACATAGTGTAATTTTATGGTGAAAGAAAATGATATTCCCCAGGGATATAGAACGATCGGGGCCACAGACTTACGAAATCATATTCAAGTAAGTTATAAGTGGTTTGATCTGAGTACCAAATCCTGAACATTTACCAATGAACTCAATGTCCTGATCAAGTAGAATTTTGAGACTCATCTGGAATGTATAATAGCAAAGAAATCACCACCTTGGCCAGGTAAGAGTTTAGTGTATCAGGATTAGTCATACTATAACCATTTTTCTATGTTGCTTCGAAACACTACGAACAAAAAAAATTACTCTATATGTGGGGGAAAATAATAGGTAAATTGCTATAAAATTTAATACTTAAATAGAAATAATAAATTTACACATATAAATCTCGGGGTCGAGATTTTTATTTAAGGAGGGTAGATTGTAGTGTCCCGATTCATGTAGTCAATTATACGCGCACCTAGACATATATATCTACCTTGCGAAGAATACAGTGAAAACTTTAGAATAATGAATCAGTGAAAATGATAAAAGAAATTAAATTTTGGGGACAAAATTTTGTTTTAGGGTGGTAGATTGTAACACCCCGAACTTTTCAATACCCGAGTATTAAAGTTCTCGAGTGTTACCATAAAATTTAACTTAGTATGTACATGTGTACGATACCGATTTAACCAATCTTAACCTTACATCTATTCTCTAATATAAATATGACCATTGAGAATGATCTTCATCCATAGATCAAGTCATCTGACCATTAATTTTAAGACAAGATCATCATATGTCCAAATATTCCCACTTGTCCATCATAACCAACTGTTCAGTGAACTATCCACCGATAGGTAAAGATATTTGACCATCCACTTTGAGTTTAGACCACCCGATCATAGTAAACTAACTACTTAATATCTGTATCCGCTCGTACACATATCAAATTTGGATTCTGAGCCGTTCATCTTATTCACCACCTATAAATATGCTTAACCCACCAACAAAACCATAATATGAGAAACTGACACATGTGAACAAGTCACTTGAATCTAATAGTATACATGTTCTACCTCTTAATCACTCTAAAAACCTACTTGTGATCATCTGGTTATAAAACTAACCATACACCCATTTACATACATGATCAAAGTACTAACCATCAAGTTTTTCTATTCTTAACATGTCATCTGACCATCCATTATATTGGCTGATATATGTACATTTCCTAATTAATTTGGTGAATAACTATTTATTCATAATGATTTAGATATAAGTTCCTTTGTAAGAATTGCTTAAAAACATGCCTATAACCATGTAGAACAATTAGATATTCCAAAACTCTTATATCAATAATAATTATAAAAATGTCATTAACCTAGACCCTTGAATCCTGGATAATATGGTTCTCGTGATCTGTTTGATGTGAAATTTTATATCAAGCCTATGTATCATAAATTAACCATACATGTTGAATTTCAACCATTAGATTATTGTAAAAGTAGCCCAATTGACAAATCAGCCCCTTAATCATTGATTTTGGTGTCCATCGACTGAGGAAAATGTTGATTGTCAAATATTGCATATTTCTCCCTATTTATATCTTGGTTTTATGAACATGATAACACTTAATGGGTATATTTTATTTATGTTTTTATTGCGAGGTGAGTTTAAGAGCTTGGATTGAAAAGAATTTTAAAAGTATGAATTTGATACTCAAGAATCACCAAGGTAAGAAATAGATCTTAGGAGACCAAGATTGAAGATTTTAAGACCCCAAGATTTAAAGAAACCAAGTGGAGAAGGAAGGAAGTCGAAAGTGCAGAGTGCAGAAACTTCACTGTCTATGTCATCGACCACTGTTCGATGACATCGAAGCTAATGTTCGATGACAACAAAGAATTAAAGAAAATCAAGTTTGATTGCTAGAAAAGTTGAATGCAGTTCTCAATGACATCGAAGGAAGTTCTATGACATCAAAATTTTTACAGATTTTTGGAGCAACTCACTGGAATACTTTAGACACATTCTTGATGAATCGAACACCCTTTGATGACATCGAAGGCAGGTTCGATGACATGAAAAGTTACGCAGTGTGGAAGGCGTTACACAATGTAAAAAAAGCGCGACTTTTAGATTCAAGTTACATTCAATGACATCAAAGGTTGTTTGACGACATCAAAGGCATTACGTAGAGTTACGTGGACTGTATAAATTTGAGGCAGTTTTTCGATTTTAGACGGACAAGGCTATAAATATGAGTTTTCCTAGGAGTTCTAAACATGAATTAGGTTTTAAGAAGTAGAGCCAAAGGGTGGAGTAGCCTCCCAAGAGTTTTTCTTCCTTTCTTAATTATTTTTAATACTTTCTTTTTGGGTTTTAGATCCAATCATGTCTATGGTTGGCTAAACCTCTTAGCTAGGGCTAAGAGGTGAAGCTTGTAGCATGTTGGTATGGTTTTCTTACTTTGATTCTTATTTTCCTTGAACCTTATTGATTTCTAGTTTGATATTACAGGAATATTTTTAATTTCTTATGATTTATTGTGACTCAAATTACAATATATGTTGTGATAGCTTTGGATATCTTCTTTTCCTGTTTTAAGATTGTGAGATTGATAAATCCTGTTATTCACCATCATCTCCTGGGCATGGTAGGGTGATGGAATCCCTTCCAATCCTCATAATACTCCTTCATGTGTGGATAGATCAATGAAAAGTTCAGATTTGGTATAATTGTTTCATCTTCCAAATTGGATATGATAGGACTCCAATTCCAATTATGTTTCTTGAATCAAAGTAAGGTAGCATCCTGATAGCTACAAGTGGATCCTTAGCACCCTAGTTCCATTTTGATTATTGAAATCTCATTCACAATTATTCCCTTATATTCCATATTTAAATTTAGATCTTCTTTTAGTTCAACTTCTAGTTATTTTCAGAATATGTACAAGCTTGGTCCCTATGGATTCGACCTCGGTCTCACCAAGATTATTACTACATCGTGACCCTACTCTTGGGGTTGTGAACAAGTTTTTGGTGTCATTGCCAGGGACTACAGCTATGTTTTTTTGAAATTAATTAGTATTAGAATTAGGTTAAGATTAAGGTTTATTTTTCTAATATGTTTATAAGTTGGGATTTTTCTGAAATTGTTTTTAGAAACTAACTTTGTTCTCTGTTGTGTAAGATCCTAACCTAGCAACTTCGTTCTAGTTCTCTCTTTCTTTTAAATTTCCTATTTGCCTTAGTTTTCAATTTTTAGATCCTAGGTTAGATTCTGAATTAGAGGGTTGAGAGTATTTCATGCCTAAGTGGGTTCGTGACAACACCCTCTGTCTCTTGAGTAAATGAGGATTAGTCAAAGGGTTGCCTATCCATCACAGGATTAGACACCACTTGAGATCTTTTGACTCAGTGGAAGTGATGGCTGCAAATCAACCTCGACCTCAATCTCAACCTCTAGTTGAGGAAGTTCAAGATGAAAATGAGGTTCATAATGCACCCCCGCCTCGTACTCTATAAGATTATTTACAACCAGCAGGGGTGAGCACACCTTCCTGCATGATATTCCCATTGAATGTAAGAATCTAAAATGTTAAACCTAGAATGATACAACTACTTCCTAAATTTTATGGACTAGAATCTGAAAGTTCGTACTTGCACATCAAAGAGTTTAATGAGATTGTCACTACATTAGAATTTCCAAACGTATCTGAAGATATAGTGCGACTGAAATTGTTTCCCTTATCATTGAAGGAGAAAGCTAAGATGTGGATGCACTCCTTAAAGCCACGATCTATCGGCACATAGGCTGAGATGACCTAGGAATTTCTTAAAAGGTTTTTCCCATTTCATAAAACTAACATTTTAAGGAAGGCAATCATGAACTTTACCCAGAAAGAGGAAGAGACCTTCCAATGCTGGGAAAGGTTCAAGAATCTCATAAATTCCTGTTCACACCATGGCTACGAAATATGGCAAACAATAAGCTTTTTCTATAACGGATTAACTTCTCTAATGAGCCAATTCATAGAGATGATGTGTAATGGTGAATTTATAACTAAGGTGGTTGATGATGCGTGGGATTATCTTGATCAATTGGTAGAAAATGCACAATCATGAGACACCTCCCCAAGAACTACCACTTCTAAGCTTACTCAATTAAAGGAAAGGGGAGGAATTTATTTTTTTTAAAGAGGAAGATGATATAAATGCAAGAGTGGCCAAACTCATAAGAAAAGTCAAAGCCATGGAACTTAAGAAGGTAAAACCCGAAAAGGCTGTGGATGTTGTCTGTGGTATTTGTGCTTGTAACAAACATACTACTGAGAATTGTCCAAAAATTCCTGCTTTTTAAGAGATATTGAATGAGCAATCAAATGTCGTAAATAACTACCAAAGACCTTTCAGAGGATACACATCGAACACATATAATTCCAACTGGAGAAACATCCAAATTTCAATTGGAGGAATCGACAAACGGCTAACCCACAAGAGGCCCTTACGCAATTCTTAAATCAAAAGAAGCCTCAAGAGGACACGGTTCAAAAGTTTATGCAAAACCAAGAGCTATTCAACCAAAATACAGCGCAAGCATTCCATATTTCAAATCAACAATGGGAATATTTGCATCATTAATTCAAAAGATTGAATCACACTTAGCGAATGGGTAGAAAGTGATGCTTCTAGCCCAACCCCTCCCCAATCCAAAACCGCAATATGAAATAAGTGACCTAAGCTCTTCAAATCAAATGGAGTAGGCTAAGTCTATCACCACTCTTAGGAGTGGGAAGACAATTGACAAATCTATTTCGGTAAGGGCTAAGAAGCCTAAGGACCCAAAATAGATGAGAATGATAGACCTAGCATTGCTCCACATTGGTTAGAACCAGAACCTCAAAGAAAGTCGATTGCGTCATTCCCTCAACGGTTGATTGCACCAAAACCTCTCTCTAACTCTCAGGATATTCTAGAGTTGCTTAAGTAAGTGAGGGTCAATATTCCTCTACTCGATGCCGTGAAAAAATACCTTCATGCCAAATTTCTGAAAGATCTATGCACTAGCAAAAGACGGCAAAACATTTAGAAGAAAATTTTTCTAACAGAAAAGGTGAGTGTCATCCTCAAGCAAGATGTGTCACAAAAATATAAAGATCCTAATAGGCCAACTATCACATGTATAATTGGGAATCACCAAATTAAGCATGCACTTCTTGACTTAGGGACTAGTGTAAATCTGATCCCTTACTCGGTTTATGAACAATTGAGTCTATGTGAATTAAAACCCATCAGGACCACATTATAACTTGTCGATCGCTCAATTCGTGTACCGAGAAGGATAATTAAGGATGCGTTGGTCCATGTTGATAAATTATACTATCCAATAGACTTTATTATCTTAGATACTCAACTCATCATAGATATGAGCACTCAAATTCCCGTCATTCTTGGTCATCCATTCCTTGTTACATCAAATGCAATCATTAATTGTAGGTATGAAATTATGAATTTATCTTTCAGAAATATGACATTGGAGCTCAATATCTTTTTTAACATAAGTAAACAGTTAAAGGATGTTGATGATATCCACGACATTAACTTGATAGATTATTTCGTGGAAGATAAAGCACTCCTGACTCTATACACTAACCCTCTAGAGACCTGTTTGGCCCACTCTCCTGATTTGGATGATTGCACAATTAGGGAGATGGATGTCATGCTAGATGTTGCGCCGGTACTTGAAATTAACCGGTGGAGTCCATGATTTGAGAAATTTCTCTAAACCGATGTAGTGCCTCTACCGTCTAGCCTCAAAGTATCGAAGCTTGACCTAAAATCTTTACCCTCTGATCTTAAATATGTCTATTTAGGTTAAAATGAGACATACCCGATGGTGATTTATTTCCACCTTGTGAAAGATAGAAGAGTGTGCTTATTTCTACTCTCATTGAGCATAAAGGAGCCCTTGGACGGTCGATTGCAGACCTCAAGGGAATTGACCCTTTGATTTGTACTCACCGCATTCATCTTGAGGATAATGTGAAGACCTCCCGACAACCACAACGTCGATTAAATCCAAACATGAAGTAAGTGGTTAAGACTGAGGTACTTAAGTTGTTAGATGTGAGTATCATTTACCCTATATTTGAAAGTCAATGGGTGAGTCAAACTCCGGTGGTTCCTAAGAAGTCTGGAATCACCATCGTAGCCAATGCCGATAATGAACTTGTGCCAAATAGAGTCACTACTGTTTGGAGAATGTGGATTGACTGCAGGAAATTGAATAATGTCACAAGGAAGGACCACTTTCCATTTCCCTTCATTGGTCAAATTTTGAAGCTGGTCACTCTTACTACTATTTTCTTGATGAGTATTCGGGTTACAATTAGATAGAGATAACCCTTGAAGATTAAGAAAAGACAACATTTACATGTCCCTTTAACATCTTTGCTTACTGAAGAATGTCATTCAGATTATGTAATGTCCCTACCACCTTTAGCAATGCATGTTAAGTATATTCCCTAACATGATGGGGTAATATTTAGAGGTCATTATGGACGACTTCTCTATCTTTAGTCCATCCTTCAGCTAGTGTTTAGAAAATCTAAAAAATATGCCGAAGCGATGCGAGGAAAAGAATTTGGTTTTGAATTGGGAGAAATGTCATTTCATGGTTCCCACAGGGATTGCTCTTGGACATATAATTTCGTCCAAGGGAATTGAGGTAGACAAGGCGAAAATTGATCTTATCTCTAACCTACCTCTACCTAAGAGCATATGTGACGTGCGATCCTTCCTAGGACATGCTGAATTTTATAGATGATTCATAAGGACTTTAGTCATCTCTCTCATCCTTTATGTAATCTCCTTCAAAAGGATATACCATACGAGTGGACTGAGCAATGCCAGGAAGCTTTCAGTAAGCTTAAGGCTATGTTGACAACTGCACCTATTATGCAACCACCTAATTGGAGAATCCCTTTTGAGATTATGTGTGATGCATCTGATTATTCTATTGGAGCAGTGTTAGGTTAGAGAAAAGAGAAGAAGCCCCATGTGATTCACTATGCGAGTAGAACTCTAAATTCTGCCCAAGTGAACTACTCTACTACGGAGAAGGAACTCTTAGCCATAGTGTACGCTTTGGATAAATTTAGGTCCTACTTTATCGGATCCAAGATCATCATTCACACTGATCATGCGGCGGTGAAGTACCTTCTTTCTAAGAACGATGTTAAGCCCCGACATCGAAATACGAGACAAAAAGAGAGTAGAGAACGTAGTGGCAGACCATCTCTCTAGGCTTGATATCCCTAATTCTCTTGAACCAACACTGATAAACGACATGTTCTCTGTTGAACAATTATTTAAACTTTCCCAATTACCTTAGTTTGCTGACATTACAAATTATTTTGCCGCAGGTTTCACGCTGACATATTGGACTATGCAAGATAATAAAAAATTTGTCGCCAAGGTTTGTAAGTTCTTCTGGGATAACCCTTATCTATTTAAATAATGCTCAAACTAAATTCTAAAGAGATGTGTGCCAGACAATGAACATCAGAGTGTCATCTCCTGTTGTCACTCTCAGGCCTGCGGTGGTTACTTTTCTGTTAAAAAGACCACAGCCAAAATTTTATAGTGCGGCTTTTACTGGCCCATTATGTTCAAAGATATTAATGAGTTTGCAAAGCTTGTGAGCATTTCAGAAATTAGGAGGATTGTCCCATAAAAATATGTTACCACTGAACCCAATTCTTATCATTGAAGCATTCGATTGCTGGGGCATCGATTTCGTTGACCATTCTCCCAATCATTTGGAAATAATTACATCTTATTGGCAGTAAACTATGTCACTAAGTGGGTCAAAGTAATCCCGTGCCGGAATAATGATCATATAACAGTTATTAAATTCTTAAAAGAAAATGCTTCGAGCCATCATTAGTGATGGAGGTTCATACTTTTGTAATAAGTCATTCGAGAACTTAATGAAGAAATATGGCATCTCTCATAAAGTGAGCACTTCATACCACCAGCAGACAAGTGAGCAAGCTGAATTTTCCAACAGAAAAATCAAGCAAATTCTGAAGAAAAAAAAGGTTAAACCTGAGTGTAAGGATTGGTCAATCCATTTGATCGATGCTTTATAGGTGTTAAGGTACAAAAAATAAATGAATGATGATTAAAGAAAGTAAGAAAAAAGAAGCAGAAATAAGAAAATTAAGATTGAAGAAAGAGGGGAAATGAAGGAAAAATTAGTGTATAGTGTGTTGCGCGCACCCGCGCAAAGAACATTGGTTGCGTGGATCTGAGCAACACTATTTTCATGCAGAAAGAACAGACTGATGAGATGGTGTGAGAAGTGGTCCCCATGGCACAAAGATCGAGGATTCACACGTGTAGACGCCTATAAATACCCCACTCCCTCTCTCATTTGAACATAACAAATATTCTAAAGAAGATCAAAACTCCAGGGAAGAAGAGGAATTTGAAGGTATTTAAAAGAGGAGAAGGAAGAAGAAAGAGGGCATGCGCAACCACAGTGTGTTACGTAGGGATCTATATCAAAGAGTCGAGTTGCCGACAAAATGAATAGAATGCTGTCAGCAGACCAGCTTTTCTTCAATTCCAGCCCTTCTTCAATTCAGAATTTCTGATTAGAAGATACAGGATGGTCATATTCATGCAATATTCCTCCCAATGAGATAAGCTAATCATAAGCCAAAATGCTGCCGGATTTGATATTCAGACTAGTTTAATACTTGTATTATGAATATTCTATCTTAGGATCAAGGGAAATCAAAGAGAGTAAATGAGTTCAAAATGAATAAACTTGATGATTGTTCTCTATATTTTCTTTGTTATGATTAAGTAAGATAATTCCCAAAACCAAACACTTTAGTTTCTTATTGAAACAAAATGGCGACTCTGCTTGGCACTTTTCATATTATCTTATTTAAGATTAACATAGAGGAAGTTTAGAGAATTCATAGTTTGGCGTCATATCAACACCAAAATGGCGACTCTCAACGGGAACATCCTCCCCTTCATCCTTAAGATAGAATACTTTATTATTCAAATATTAATCGAGATTTCATATTGCTAATTGAAGGATACAATACAAATTACAATTAAAGGCAACCATTACAAGTAAGACAAATTTCTACTTCACGATGACTGGGTTCATGATAGAATATGCTACGAATCAATCCTGAATATCCGCAAGTCATGAAGGTCGATCTACTGAAAGTAAAAACCACAAGTCTCGAGCTATGACTGGAGTTATAACCGTCTCACCACTGGCATAGGATAACAATAATGATTGGGTTGTAGTGACATCCTGAAGAACAAGGGCTCGAAACACTGTAATTACCAGGGTGAATTCATCTCCACAGAAAGTCAGGGGACCAATAACACAGAATGCAGCCAAAAATAACCCCGAACTCGCCCCTCCAGCTCTATATCCGGGGAAATCCCTTCCTTCTCCAACATCGCAAGATTTCCCAGCACTGCCTGCTATGAGTATTCGATGGACAAGAAAAGAAAAGGGCAAGCCACTAATGAAAAGTACAACAACTTCCATGTCACCTCAAAATACACCTCAACAAGTAATATCACAATCGACCAAATTCTGTGGGCGTATGAAAGATCCAAGCGAAACCCCTCTTTTAATAAGCCCTATCGCACCGGTGTATTCTTACTCTACTCCAATGACTGCCTCGTCAGGAAATGATGAAGCTACCGTATGCATGGCAGGAACAAACTAAGGTCCACAGCCAACTACTGAAGATTGCATAGCTGACATGGTGTAAGCACAATGAACATTGATAGAAGAATGCAGGAGCCTTCGGGAAGGTTTGGCTACTCTAGCGCATAACGTAGCCACCCCCCCTCCCCGATGATGGCTACCATGAATGAACAAGAACAATGACTTGAAGGCTCACAGCCACCGAGAGCAAGATCACATGGATCCGCCCCCACAATGAGAGCAATAACTCAAGAGAAGGTACGACAAGTGATCACAGAGGCTATCAGAACTGAAAGAGAGCATGAGAATGTCGGACGATTCCATTATAGGACACCTTATTCGAGAGAAGTGGAAGATGTACCTTTCCTAGCTAATTTCAAACATCCAAATTTCTAAAAATTTAATGGGGATGGATCTCCGGATGAACACCTCATGCACTTCATTACAACAATGGGCAACTTCTCCACTGTCTCACAATACTGCTTACAACTATTTAGTTCTTCGCTCACAGGAAAGGCCTTCAGATGGTACTCTAGTATTGCACTAGAATCAACACGAACATGGGAATAAATGCAGGATGCCTTTATGTCAAATTTTTTCTCATCGGAGCATAATGTTAGCATTATGGAACTAGCTTATGTACTGCAAAGAGAAGGAGAGCCAGTAGAAAAGTTCATCGATAGATACAAGACATTGGGGGCTTCATGTAAACAGTAACTAGAAGAAAAAGAATAGGTAAAAATGTGTCTGAACTCTATGGAGAATGGAATCACATTTGGTCTCACCAGCGCCAACATAAGAACCTTCCACGATCTGGCTACGAAAGCCCATGCACTAGAATTAATGACCAAGAAAATGTCAGCATTTCATTACGAAATAGGCAAAAGAGGGCACAATAGTGATGGAAAATGTTGTGGAACGAGAAAAGAAAAATAATACCCCTCGAGACAAAAAAAGAACAGAAAAGAGAGAAGAATCAGACCATTACAGAGGAAAATACAATGACAAAAAACCAAGATCTCTTAATTCTCATGAAGGATTTACATTCAAAAAGGAGGACGCTACTCCCATGATGAAACAACTGCTAAGTGCAGGGACAATAGAGTTACCCCCGTCCAAATGGCTCAAAGAAGTTGAAATGACAAAAGAAAAAAACTTCTGCCACTATCACCATCTATTGGGACATTCCACAGAAAATTTCTTTACACTGAAATGCATAATTCAAAGGATGATAAACAGAGATGAGATCGTAATAGGCAAAGATAAAGAAAGAAGCAAAAAATCATTGGTAAACATGATCTCTGGCCAAGAGATTATAGATAAGAAAAAGGTGTATGTGCTATGGTTTCTAGCTCCTATAATTGTCAAATTTTGTAGTGCCAAAATCTCTTGGAATCTGTGTCTTGTGTAGCGCTTCTACATATTCAAGACAGTGCATCTCATGTACAAGGACAAAAGCCTCTACTTCAGTAACTTCAAAAGCAAGACTTCATGATTCAAGAACATCACTCAGTGTTTTAAGCTTCATAGTTCAAGTTATCAAGAACTTCATCAAAGTTAAGACAAAGTTTCTAAACTTTGAACCTCAAGCTCAAGCTCAAGCTTCAATGTATCATAAATTCAAGCTTCATAAGTCTCGAGTTCAAGCTTCTACATATGACAAGATCTCAAGCTTCGTGAACTTTAAAGATCAACTATCAACCGAAGGAAAAGAAGACTCAATGTTCATATATCACTAACAAGGTTTGGATGACCCTAGATTGACCTTAAGATAGGTCATTTTGAATATATAATTCAATTGGCTCATTTTATAAGTGCATAGACTATTTTTCGACTAGTCTTAGACTAAGTTCGACTAGTCTTAGCACTGGCTTGACCAGCCCAAGAAATTCCTCGACCAGTCCTAAGTTTGTTTAAAATTTTTAGAATTTTTTGTTAAGCCTCGACCAGTCCTGAAGACTGCTTGACCAGTCGTGTGAACAGTGCTCGACTCATGTTCGACGAGTCCTACAGGCTCGACTCAAAGTCCAGCAACTAAAATGGGTTGCACACGACTAGTCGTGGATAGGACTCGACCGATCGTGGAGGCCGTTTGACTGGTCGAGTAGGTCCTTCGACCAGTCGTGGAACGACTTTATCTTATCGCGCCCAAATTTTCAAAAGTTTGTTAGTCCTACGACCAGTCGTGGTGACCTCAGGACCAGACGAAGATACGATTTCTGCACTTATAAATAGAACACGAATTTCAGAGTTTCATATTCAATTCAAGTTAAATCAATACGCCACTCAGAGAGATAAGTTAGTCATTATTTTAAGCTATAATGTGCTCATTTTATATTCTCTTTAATTAGCTGTCTTTGCATTTGATTTTGAATTTTGCATTCCAATTTTATTTGAAAGAGGGATTGTTGTATTCCCATTTCTTGGAATCAAAATCAAATTAAGCTAGCCCAAGGTAATTTAATTTAAAATCAATTTAGAACCTCGAACCATTTCACAAGTGAGTGTGAACATTGAACTTCTACGTTAAACTTCTACTCCGATTTGGTTCTTCCAAGCTGCATCAAAAGGAGAATATCCAGGTATTTTACAGTTTTATAAATTCCTTTCTTTTAGTTTCATTAAGATTGTGCCAAAAAAATCTCTCTGTTTTGGTTTGTCTGAGGTGATCCAGAAAACTCAGAGTGTGGGGTTTTTGAATTGTGTAAGCCCATTGAAAGACACAATTGTGAAGGTTTTAGGTGAACCTTGAAAAACCTATTTTCATAGTGAACGCTAATATCCACTGTGTGAGGATATTAGGAGTGTAGTAGTTGTGTGGCTATTGTTGAACAGTTGGTGTACACACAAGCGAACCACTATAATTCTTTGTGTTTGGTGGATGTGTGGTTTATTTTCTTTATCATTTATGATTTAAGATTGTGGGATGTATTTGTGAATGTAAATGTTGTAATCTTTACATTTCAGCATTGTGTGGTGAATGTTATAATAGATTAGTTCTAATTCTTTCATATCCTCTTCAGTTTGAGTTTTTGATACTCACCCACGTTCTAGTAAGGTTGTCCTGCCATAAACCATTGGTTTTTGGTATCAGGTTGTCCTTAGAACCAAGTTTGTATCAACCTCTTAATACTAGATTTTTTAGGTTATTATTTCCTTTGGTTATTTACAATTCATTTGGCTATCTTATTGTTTAAATTTCACTTTTATTTTTTAATTTGGAATAGTGTTATTCACCCCTCCCCCCTCTAGGACTCTTAGCTCGGCCTTTTCAAAAGGGAGGGCTAAAAAAGAAGGAACGCGGTAGCATGAATACTGATAATTCTATAAAACGAATGAGCAAAGCTGCGATGATCACATTACGCTCAAGAAAAAGAGTAACAAGCCCTCTCCGAAAATAAAACGCTGAAGTTGTTCAGGAAAGAGTACCAAGGATACACGTTGATAACAATAGAAAAAAAAAAGAAACAAATCGAGAAGTGACTTATGATGTGATAAGCCATCTGAAAGGTATACCAGCTCAGTTAAGTGTGTATGACGCACTAAAGTTATCAAAAGACTGTCAACACACTCTAATTCATGCCCTATCCAATAACGAGGTCAGAAAAGCATTACTCGCAGAGATGGAAAGCATGGAACAAGAGATACAAAACAGCTGCATGCCCATCATTTCCTTCTCTGATGATGATTTGACTTGTGACAAGGAGCATAATAGGTCATTAATGATCATGGGTCACATTCGCGGTAAACAAGTTAAGCGAATAATGTTGGATAACAGGTCGGCAGTGAATCTTTTGCCATTAACAGTGTTGACTAAACTTGGATATCACCGCTTACATCTACACCCTAGTGGAATGATGATATAAGGTTTTAATAAAGATGGGCAGTGTGCATTGGGCAAAATCACACTAACCTTGGAAATAGGGGAGTTAGCGAGAAATGTTGTTTGTCATGTCATCAATACAGTAACAACATATAACCTCCTTTTGGGTAGGTCATGGATGCATCAGTACAGCATTATACCTTCCACTTTGCACCAATGCTTCAAGTACTACAAGGATGGAATTCAGTACAAAGTAATTGTCGTTTCAAAGCCATATACAAAAGCAGAAGCTTTCTTCGCCGATGCCAGTTACTATGATGGATTCACCATAGAAGAAGGGGAGAAGAATGATGAAAATAAAACCCCAAGAAGTGATCCCACGGAAATAAGAGAAAAGGTAGGCGCAAAGATAGAATTGTCTGGGCGAGTAAACACGAAAAAAAGTTTTATTTCGTGCCAAAACATTTGAGACAACCGGGACAGTCGTCGTTAATATTATTGTCACCCGAGCAGCTGAAAATTCTACAGTCAAATTACAAAGTACCATTACCATATGCTGAAAGGAATAAGCTATCCCGGCCATTCTAAAAAGATTTCATGTCAAATCTAGTTTGAAATATCCCGAGCCGATCAAATTTTATACCCCTTCGGAAATAAAAGTAGAAGAAAAAGCCAATAGTAGTACAAGTTGCAAAAAACTAACATTCGAAGATCTCGAGAGATACAGTCTGGCTAACAGAAAAATTATGAAGAACATGGGTTTTGATTACAAAGAACCAACTGGCCTGAATTATGGAAAAGGAATTTAGATTCCAATCGGAGTAAATGAAAAAAGGGGAGAAAATTTTCATGGATTGAGGGCAGAATCTTCAATAAACATTATCATAGTTGATCCGGTAGAAGAAACAGATTCTGAAATAGTCAAGCATCTCGAAACAGCTCTGAAACAGATAGAAGACGGGGGCCAGCCAACAGTTGACAGTTTGCGAGAAGTAAATTTGGGCATGGAAGAAGAACTATGAAATACATTTATAAATGTCAGTTTACCCAAATAAGAAATAGATCAGTATGTCAAACTCCTGAAAGAGAACAAAGATGTATTCTCCTGGACATATGAAGAAATGTCAGGCCTGGAACCATCAGTAGCAATGCATCGACTAAAAATATCTAAAGACAAGAAGCCAATCAAACAGGCACGAAGATGATTCCATCCGGATCTAATTCCTCTAATAAAAGAAGTAAATAAACTGATCAAGGTCAGGTTTATCAGAGAAGTCGAATATCCTAAATGGGTATCGAATATTATCTCGATAAGAAAGAAAAGTGGACAAATCAGGGTATGTGTTGACTTTAGAGATTTAAATGAGGCCTGCCCGAAAGACGATTTTCCATTGCCAATAACTGTGTTATTAATCGACAGTATAACAAAATACGTTGTCAGGTCTTTCATGGATGGTTATGCCAGATATAATCAGATAAGAATGGCTCCTAAAAACGAAGAAGCCATGACATTCAGAGCTTCGTTGGGAATTTATTGCTACAAAGTTATGTCATTTGGTCTCAAGAATGCTGGTGCAACATATCAAAGAGCAATGCAGAACATCTTTTAAGATATGATGCATAAGCATGTCAAATGTTATGTAGATGATTTGGTAGTCAGGTTGAATGATGTAACATCTCTGAAAAAACCGTACAAAGACCCGAGTACCACCTTAGGCAGAAATCACCAAAAACCGTATTCTGTGGAAATTAGATGAAAATTAATTAAGTACCAAACTAAATTAATCGGTGGATTTAGCTCAAACCACTATCTATATGAATGGCAAGACCTAAAACTATTAGAATCACTAACTCAACATTACTTAAAAACCTAGGAGAAAACCCAAAACCCAGTTACTCTTGGGAGCACATTGAAACTCCATATCGGACCTGGACCGCACGTCGAAAGTCCGATGACTGTGAAACTATAGGCTTATGACCGTCTTATTGCGCTTGATAACTATCGTGTGAATTAAGCCTAAATAGTATCCAGAAACGCACAGCTTGAGCCCTAAGCGAAGTGTGTGAGAAACGCAAATGTCTTTAGAAAATGCATTGAAACTTAAGTAAATTGGGCCGTTCACTCACAGGTGAAATTGAAGATTTTAGACTGTCAGATTCTTACCAAACTTCACCCATGGATCGGAAAATTTCCCTGCACATATCTGTATACTTGTGGCCCTAATCGAGTGACGATGACTGTTGATCTGATACAGGTCTGTCATGGTTGATCGGCCTATCCAAATGCGCTGAAATCACATCCTGGCCTAGATCCATGGTCAAGGAACTTGCTCTATACCGTAGGTGAGTAATGGACCTCCAGACGAGCCCCGTTTGCCCGAAACAGACACCCTTTGGCTATAACACAAGTATACCATGGCCCTAAGGCCATTTACATCACTTTTGAGCCTATATAAGTCCCTTAAACCACCCCTCCTCTCTCTCATACGAATTTCTCTAAACCCTAGGAGAGAGAAGAGAGAAAAGATGAGAAAAGAGTGAGGAGAAGAGAGAGAGTTCAGGAGATAGTTGCTGGGATTTACTCCCACTACTCCACGCACTAAATCGCCGCCCCACCATCACTACACGAACCATTTCAACGATGAATTGAGTAAGAAATCCAAACCCTAATGTCGTAGTTAAGGTATAGAATAGTTGTTTATCAACCTAGCTAACGGATTTCCTGATTTAGGTACCCGTCGTGCTGTATTTGGGAACGTAGGATACGAATCGAGTTCGTAATGAGTATCCGACAAAAGGTGCGGACTATAAATGTTTAGGTTATGGTTTTCAAGGCTTTCAATGTCAGCAATGATTTATGTCTGACTTGATTACTACCATATGATCTTAGTTACGACGTATTCGATGAATTATACATGTGTATGAACTATGTGAATATATAATGTATTCCATGTGTTTGTTGAAATGTTTGAATGAACTTGCAATTATGATTTATGCTCGCCATGACTATTAATCTAGAATTCATGTTTGTTGTATCTATGATAATATCTTTGTGAAAGGATTTGCCATAATATATGTTGTAACTAATTTAGTCTATGTATGCAGTAATGTGTAGTCTAAGTGTTTGATAAAATATCTGAATAAGAATTGTTTGATGAATTGTATTTAATAAGGGTATTGAGATAGAATTCTCGATTACCTTATCCATATGTATAGTTTCCTTAAGGTAATCTTACTTTCGATTATGCAACTTATGGATGAAATGCAAACATTTGGTAACATGTTCAATGTGTTCAATGAAATGCTCAAATGAGAATTGTATTTGGAATGTTTGTTAAATGCTGATATCCTTATCACATGTATCTATTAGTTCCATCTGAGTAAGATTAGGACTACAACCTAGTCCAGGCAATCGGTAACTGTAACGCCCTGAAAATCGGGGGTCGAGCATAAACTCAACTCTCGAGTTCCAACGCATCACTTATGCAACAAAATAAATGATGATTGAATGTTATCTGCTTTCATATAATGAACATGAGTGAGATTAAGCCAAAACAGCATATCATACTCCAGAGACAGTTAAATTGCAAGCGAAAGACTGTGATAGATATATGTAATATATAAACTGTGGTGAGTCTCTAGAGTGTGATAACAATACCAGGTTAAATAATTACAAGTACATTTCAAAATATACCTAAGGTGTAGTGTCATTGTAACGCCCCGGATTTTTGCCAACCTGGGATTAAACGTCCTTAGGCAATGGGTCAATCCTAATACCTCATTAACTTGTCAGAACTGAATCCCATAGTCTAAAATCACTTCTGAACCCATTTCCTTCACAAATCCAACCCTTCACTACCTTGTGCTTTCAATTTTTCAAAGCACTTTAGCCCTAGACACTAACTTAAACTAGCTAAGTAGTAAAACTTAGATCACTTTATATACAAACTACAAAGGCCTAAGTACCATCTCGCATTTAATCTTACAGACTAAATCCATTAGAAATTAAGTGAGATTTAGCTAGTGTTAAACTAGAGTGCCTGTGAAATTAGCACCAATCGCTTTAAATACGTTCTGCAAGACTCAAAACTTGTAGAATCATTGACGCTAGGTTACCCTAAAACTTAGGATCAATCTCATTACCCAGTTGCTCACGGAGCATCTCGAAACTTCATATAGGTCTAGACCGCACATCGAAAATCCGATTAACACGAAGTTAAGGAACTAAGACCGCCTCACTTGGGCTTGACAACCACCTCGTAAATCGTGTCCAACCGATGTCCCACGGCCATTCGCTTGAGTCCGGAGCGAGGGAGTGTGAAAACACTATTCCCTTTACAAAATAAATATCCGGAATAGTGATCTCGCACCATTCGCTTACGCATCGATAAGCAACTGCAGACGTCAGAATCGGACCGATTACACCCTCGGATCGGAAAAATTTCAGAACATTTACATGTACTTGGAATTTTGGATCGTGGCCCACCGACCGTCGAACTGAAAGTGGTCCGCCACGTGCGATCTGGGAATCCGATCGAGTCGAAAATGTAATCCCACATAGATCCATGTGTGGTGAGCTTAAGTCTGACGTTTGGCTCAAGGAGGGCCACCAGAACCTCTCTTTTGAGCTGAAAAAGTGACGAAATACCTGTATTAGCAGTAACCCTTGAACCTGAGTCTATTTTGGGAAGGTTTGAGACTATATAAGGACCTTAAACCCTCTCCCATTCCAGCCATACGAATTTGGATTTGAGAGAGAGAAAAGAGAGAAAGTGTGGGAGATCTGGGAGAAACTCCCTGCTGCTGTTCCCTGCTGTTATCGGTGCTTAACCACCTCATTCTTGCCGCTTTCCCGGTGATTCCGGCGTCATTTCTAGGTAATAAACCCTAACCCTAACCTGTTTGGGGGATTAGACAGTTGTAGGTTAGGAAATAGCTAACCTATTTCATTCTCTAGGTTGCCAAACTCCCGTATACGGAAGCTTAGCGAACCTATCGACTCCGTTACGATTCTACGACAAAAGGTGCGGACTTTAGGTGTATAGGTTATGGTTTTCAACGCTTTCAATGTCAGATAATGGTAGATTCATGATCTGCATGCAATTGCACATGTACAAAGTGCTTTCCGTTTTCTGTTTCGATTAGAATTGTAGAATCTGGAAATTCACATACTCTAGGTATTCGTATAAAATACCGTGTACGTATTTTTTTTAGAAATGTGTTTGACATGTTTATTTGTTGTATGGATATACGATATATGGATAAAATACTTATATGGCGAAAGGGTTCACCGAAATACATGTTTCACTAATATACACTATGTATGTAGAAATACTGTATTGTAAGGAGTGCCGTATATATGTATAATTTAGAAATGTGTTTGCCATGATTATTTGTCGTATGATTATATAATATATGGATAAATTACTTATTTGGCGAAAGGAATCACCGTAATACATGTTTGCGTGTATACTCTATGTATGTTGAAAATGCATATTTTAGAAAATACTGTATACGTATAAATTTTGGAGATATATTTATCATGATTATTTGCTGTAGTAATATATTATACAAGGATAAAATATTCACTTGGCTAAAGGATAGCCCTAATACATGTTTTGCTAACATACACCATGTATGTTGTAATAGTGTATTCTAAGTGTTTGTGAAAATGACTGAATGAGTATAGAATCCTCATTCATGCTCGCCATGATTAATTGTCATGGATTCATGATTGTTGTATTGGCGATACCCTTTTGACGAAAGGATTTGCCCTAAATCACGCCACGGCCAATATACACTATATATGCTAAAATGTGTGGCCCAAGTGTTTGCGGAAATGACTGAATGAATATGGAACTTGGATTCCTGCTTGCCATGAATTCCGTCGTTCGTGGGTGTACGCGTGTTATGATTAGGGCAACTCCCTAGGGAAAGGATTTGGCCTAATGCCTATGTGATCGACATATGTCATGTATGTTGATGTATGTTTGTTTAAGTGTTTCTTGGAATGTCTGAATGAGTAGTAGTTAGCAAATTGTATTGTATAAGGGTGTTGAGATATGATTCTCAACCTCTTTTAACTATGTGTATGATCTCCTTGGATTATTGTGTGATTAGGAATTGAACATGTATAAACTCATGCTTGTGTTGTGATTCATAATATGCTCAACTGCTTTATGATTATAACTATGTAATGCATATGTTTAAATTTATATTTACGTTGTATGATCCATCATGGGTGATGGGGGAGCGGAGCAACGAGTGCGTGCAACAGCCCTGGCAGCCCTAAACGGAAAATACCATACCTTGATTGTATGAGTGGAATCTTGATCCATTACTGCTTTATTTATCTGTAATTGATTGTGTTTGGGGCTATGATTATGGCCCAGGCAATCGGTAACGGGATCGAATTCGTAGCTGAGATTCATTTGTCACGTGGGATGTGTTCGACGAACTTGTGTCGTGCGTTGCCTGTCGGCAGTGGCTAAGCCACACGAAGTTGTTTATGCACTTCATGTCGTGCAGCTCAACGGGCGATCGTGCTAGTCGAGCTTGTCAAGTAACCCGATCTGCCTTATACATGTTCACCCTGTTTGGACGCTACTGCTTGAACCTAGGGTACCAAACTTACCAGTGACTCCCCCTTTTAACCATGGTACCTTGATCCGCTAAGACGCATGAGCCGGGCATGGTGGTATGGGACACCGTGGTCGAGCTGTCGGCCTACGCTGGGGCCATGTGCCTCCCCGTAGTGACCATTGCGCATCCAAACTCGTGAGCCGAATACGGTGGTATGAGACACTGTATTCGAGCTGTCGATACTTACGGCGAGAGCCAAGTACGGTGAGACCTGTGCTCATGCTGACGGGCGACGAGTCCTCCGTAGTATCTTCGAGTATACTCCAAGGGTCTGTGATTGGCGACGAGTCTTTCACAAAGAACTAGAGTATGAGTTGAGCCGAGTACGGTGAGACCTGTACTCGAGCTGACGGCTAGTGATTGAGCCGAGTACGGTGAGACCTGTACTCGAGCTGACGGCCAGCAATTGAGCCGCATACGGTGAGATCTGTATCCGCGGTGACGGGTGACGAGCCCTTTGCGATGCCTTCACTATGCTTCTCAAACCATAATATCGTATGAGATTAACTAGGATTGACAACCCTAGAATGGATCATGTTTGGGAATGATACAAGGGAGGTACCTTAGTTTCCCAATACTGCTGTTTGAAATGGACTAATAAAAACTAGGTAATCATGAGCATCATCGCACCGCATGTGCTTTGTAGATGTGGCCCACTGAGGGAGTAAGCATTCGCAAACGTAAGATGATGTCGCTTGAGGGTGGTTTGGCAAGGGCATACAGCATCATGTCATTTCATTTTCGCACTTAACAAGAGTAGTTAGAAATGTTTGATTTGTACTGCTTTATCATTACTGCTTGATTGAATTGATAACATGTTAACCTATGTTTTACTGTTCCACTGAGTTGATCACTCACTCCCACGTTACGGGACGGTGTTGTACACACCAACCAGATTTGTTGAGTTTCAGGTGGTGGCGATGCTTGTGAAGCGAGCCGGACTACTTTCTATGATGATAGGAGGAATTCTCCTATCTCGTATCTCTCTGCGCTTCAATGAAGACCGATATTGTATTGACGGGGCTATGGTACATGGGATAGGAGGCATTACACTTCCTCACATTTGGTACATTTTAGAACTGCACTTGTATTTATTTAACCTGGTAATGTTATCACACTCTGGAGACTCATCATAAGTTATATATTTTATCTATCTATCACAATCTTCCGCTTGCAAATTTAACTGTCTCTGGAGTATGATATGCTGTTTTGGCTTAATCTCACTCATGTTCAATGCACGAATACAGTCAACATTCAATCATCATTCATTTTGTTGCATAAGTGATGTTCTGGAACTCGGGAGTTGAGTTTATGCTCGACCCCCGATTTTCAAGGTGTTACAGTCATCTAGTTAACGTCCCTGTAATCCCATCGATCAAGACACGGCTCAAATGAAGCCGCCATAAACAACATATATGAGAAAACACCCTCATCGTCATAAAAGACCGGCTCCGCCTCAGGAATAGCGTTGCCATCTGTAATCAGACAAAGTCTGGTGGGTGTTCAGAACACCATCCCGTAACGTGGGAGTGAGTAGCTAACTCAGTGGAACAATAAAGTATAGGTTAACATGTTATCAATTCACCAAGCAAAGAATGATAAAGCAAGCAGACAATCAAACACTCCTAACTACTCTTATTAATGCAGGTATGAATGCAGTCATGATGGATGCCCTCACCGACATACTCCCTCGTGAGACACCATCTTATGTTCGCAGCATGCTTGCATTCCTTAGTGCTCCACATCTTCCAGGCACATGCAATGCATGATGAGCATGATTACCGAGTTGTTATTAGTCCATTTCAAACAGCAGTATTGGAAAACTAAGGTACCTCCCTTGTATCATTCCCAAACATGATCCATTCTAGGGTCGTCAGTCCTAGTTAATCTCATACGATAATGTGTTTCTAGGTCGCTGCAGAGGCTGTCAGGGGTATTACACAGAATCGTTGCACCACTCCCCCTTCACCTCTTTAACGATTCATCACTATACAGATACAGGCCTAGTTCATACTCTATACACTGCGGCAAAACTCGTCGTCTCACCGCAGATTCAGAGTATGCTCGAGGTCACTACAAAGGGTTGTCAGGGCTGTTACACGGAATTGTTGCACCACTCCCCCATCACCTTATCAATGTAGGCCGACAGCACGAATATAGTGTCTCATACCACCATAATCGGCTCACGAGTCTGGTTGCTCACTGGTCACTACGGGGAGGCACGTGGTCCTAGCGAGGCCGATAGCTCGACCATGGTGTCCCATACCACCATGCCCGGCTCATAAGTCTTTGCGGATCGAGGTATCATGGTTAACGGGATTTCACTGGTAAGTTTGGTACCCTAGATTCAAGTAAAGGCGTCCAAACATGGTGAACATACATTAAACATATCGGGTTACTTGACGGGCCTAACTAGCTCAAGTGCACAATCAACTAAACGACATGAAATGCATAAGCACTTCGCGTGGCCTAACCACTGTCGCCAACCGAAGTACGACTCTAGTTCGTCAAACACATCCTACATGGCGAAATGAATCTTAACCACGATCTCAAGTCTGGTACCGATTGTCTGGACTATAAACATAGTCTCAATCACAATTATCCATGTTCAAAGCATGTGAAGTAAAGCATAACAAACAAAGTAATTCAAGCGTGTTAACAAACATGTCATAAGCATGTATAAAGCATGTTATAAGACATGTTATAAAGCACCATATAAACAAGAATACAAACACATATATTTCACAAGTAAGCGGTTTAAGTAAACAACCTCATGGAGGAAATCATACATGTCTCTAAGGTAGTTGAGAATCTCATCTCAACACCTACCTAAGGCATCATCATCCAAACACTTACTCTCACAAGCATTTTCACAAACACGTAGAATACACTATTTCAACATACATAGTGTCTGTTAGCAAAACATGTATTAGGGCAAGTCTTTTCACCAAGAAAGTATTTTACGCACAAATGATATATTCATACAGCAAATAATCATGGCAAACACATTTCTAAAATATATACGTATATGGTATTTTCTACATACATAGTGTACATTAGCAAAACATGTATTAGGGCGAGTCCTTTCGCCAAACAAGTATTTTATCCATATATCTTATAGTCATACAACAAATAATCATGTCAAATACATTTTCAAAATATATACGTATATGGTATTTTCTACGAATACCTAGAATATGTAAAATTCCATATTTTACGTCTTTAATCAAAACAGAGAACAGAAAGCACTTTGTACATGTGCAATTACATGCAGATCATGAATCTATCATTATCTAACATTGAAAGCATTGAAAACCATAACCTATACACCTAAAGTCCTCACCTTTTGTCGTAGAATCGTAATGGAGTCGATAGGTTTGCTAAGCTTTTGTATTTGGCAGTTTGGCAACCTATAGAATGAAATAGGTTAGCTATTTCATAACCTACAACTATCAACACCCCAAATCAGATTAAGGTTAGGGTTTCTTACCTAGAAATGGCGCCGGAATCGCCGAAAAAGTGATGAGAATGGGCTGGTAGAATGGCAGGGCAAAGGGTAGGAAGGATCTCCCACAACTCTCACTCTTTCTCTCTTTTCTCTCTTCTCTCTCTAGGGTTTCTCTCAAATTAGTATGGCTATGAGAGAGAGAGAGTTCTAAGGTCCTTATATAGCCTAAAAATGCACTAAACTAGACTTAAGGTCAAGGTATACTTAGGTTATAACCAAAGCGCTCCTTTTCCAGCTCAACGGAGGACTTCTAGCGGGCCTCCTTGAGCCAAAAGTCAGACTTAAGCTCACAGACACTGGATCAAGGTGGAGTTAAGTTTTCATTTCAGTTGGATTCCTAGATCATGCATGGCAGACCAGTTTCAGTTCAACGGTCAGTGGGTCTCGATCTGAAATTCCAAGTTCATAGATATGTTTATGAAATTTTTCCTGATCCGAGGGTGTATTTGGGTCAGATTCTGACGGTCAGGTTGCTTAATACTGACCCGCAAGCGACAAGTCTCAGATTACTATTTGAGATATTTATTTTGTAAAGAAAACAAGTGTTCTCACCCTCTCACGCTCCGGACTCAAGCGAACAGCCGTGGGACACTGTCTGGATTTGATTTTCGAGATGGTTGTCAAGCCAAGCGTAACGGTCCTAAGTCCTTAACTTCATATTATTCGGACTCCCGATGTGCGGTCCAGACCTGATACGGAGTTTCGGGATGCTCCCGAGAGCAGCCAGGTAATGAGATTGATCCTAGATTTTAGGGTAACCTAGCGTCAATGATTTTACAAGTTTTGGGTCTTGTAGATCGTATTTAAAGTGGATCAAGCGGATTTCGTAGCTAATCTAGTTTCACACTTAGTTACTTTGTCTCATTTCTAAAGGATTTAGTCCTATAAGATTTCTGTCTGAGGTGGTACTTAGTCCTTTGTAGTTTGTATATAGAGTGATCCAAGTTATACTACTTAGCTAGTTTAAGATAGTGTCTAGGATGAAAGTACTTAGAAAAAGTGAAAGAACAAGGTAGTGAAGGGTGGAATTTGTGAAGGAAATGGGTTCAAAAGCGGTTTTAGGCTTTGGGATTGAGTTCTGACAGGTTAATAAGGTGTTAGGATCGACCCATTGCCTAAGGACGTCTAATTCCAGGTTGGCAAAAATCCGGGATGTTACAGTAACAATTTTCATTTGGGTGGTCGAATTAGTCTCGCCACATTTGATGCGTTCAGTGAAACCAGGTCGTACGATGATTATCGACAATAGTTAGGCCACATGGAGTGTTTATGCTCTCCATGTCGATTAATTCAATGTGCGCTCGTACCAATCAAACTTGTCTAATAAACCGATTGGCCTATTGTATGTTTACCATGTATGGACACTACTACTTGAATCTAAGGTACCACTTACTATGTAAAGCCCGTTTTAACCATGGTACCATGATCCGCTAAGACTCATGAGCCAGGCATGGTAGTATGGGACACCATGGTCGAGCTATCGGCCTACACTGGGTTGACGAGCCTCCCTGTAGTGACCAGTGAGCAACCCAAACTCGTGAGCTGAATACGGTGGTATGGGACACTGTATTCGAGTTGTCGGCCTACATTCAGGTGACGAGCCTCCCATAGTGACCTCAAGTATAAACACTTAAATTTACCTATCCATTGTTTTCATTAGGGATGATGTCCTACAACTTGCCTAACGTATGTGATTAACTAGGATTGACGACCCTAGATAGATCCCCGCTTGGGTAAATGATATAAAGGGAGGTACCTTAGTTTTTCAAATTTATTGTATGAATAAGTCTAATTAAGAACTTGGCTAACACGACCATGCACCACATTACACGTGCTTTGGCGAGGAAGCGCACGTTTAGGGAGTTTTCCATGCGTGAATGGTTGATGAAGTTACTAAGGGAGTGCAGGCAAGGGCATGCATCATTACTGCATATCATCCTTGCATTAATAAGAATAGTTAGAAATGATTGTTGTACTGTTTTATCATTACTGCTTGATTGAATTGATAACATGTTAACCTTTACCTTATAGTACCACTGAGTTGATCACTCACTCCCACTCTGGGATGGTATTCTAAAATATGAACCAGACTCTGGTTTAGTTGCAGATGACGATGAGGCTTACACTACGGAGCCTAAGTTCATAGATGAGGAGGAGGAGTTCTCCTACGTGCATCTCTCAGGAGGGTCTGTGTAGACCTAGAGCTGCGTCGCCGGGATTACAGGGCTATGGGATAGTTGGACACTTTATGTTTTGCTATTTTGTAAATTTTAGAAAAAATACATGTAAACATTCAGCCCAGTTACATACTTATACTCTGGAGGTTGTAAATCGCTTGTTCAAATATGCATGTTACAGTCTTTCACTTTCTTAATCAAATTACCTCTAGAGTATGATATGCTATTTTAGTGTAATCCCACTCATGTTTAATGCACTAATATGGATAACATTTAATCATCATTATCTTGTTGCATAAGTGATGCTTTGGATCTCGGGAGTTGAGCCTTCCTTGACCCTCGAAATCTGGGACGTTACAAGTTGGTATCAAAGCATGATTTGGATTAAACTGGACCTGAGTTATAGTAACACAATGCACACTAACGTACTTTGACTTAGGAGGGGGGCGATAAAATGTAGAAATGATCATAGGATCCCAAATTTTCACCGACAGGCGAGATTGACCATTGAAATGTAACCCCTATGCGTCTGAGATCACGTGAAATGATCTCAATTCCTTTTTAGACCGTTAGTCAATGGGTTTAAGCTATTAGTCAGCGAATTCTAAGCTTGAAATACGCCAAAAAGCGTGAATATGTACTTGTTGGACCCCAAGAACACCTCACACGGGCGTAGGGGCACAAAGCCCAATTTTTTGTGGGACCCAGGGGGTCCCCCACATGTTTCTGATACCCCGGGAGGGGGTGGCCCCGCCCCTAGGTAAAGGCATCGCCGGCACCTCCAAAGAGGCACGGCGGCACCACCCGATCAGCGGTGCGCCGCCCCCACCTCCAGCTGGCCAAGGCGGGCCCGCGATTCCGGCGGCCCACCACCCCTCACACACATGTGTGGGCCCTGTTACACATGTGGGTCCCTCCTTTTAGTCCCCTTTGCTCTCATTTGTTCATTTCACCCCTCTCCTAACCCTCTAAACCCCTCTAAAATCACATTTTCTCTCAAATCTCTCTTCTATACACAAAGCTTCTTCTTCTTCTATATTTCACACCCACATCCACCATTTTCCTCAAACCCACCTCTTAAAACTCTCTACCTCCCTCATTTCTACCTATTTGAGCATAAATCCTACACCTTTGTGCCTCATAACTCTCAAACTTCCCAAATCCACCTTATTCTCAAGCTTTTTTTAACTTCATGGCTCTTTTCGAGCTAGTTACAGCCATATTCTCGCTCTCAACGTTCTTTTCCCTTATGGAAAAGAAGAGGGCATCTACGGATGAAGCTGGGCCTGAAATTATGGTGAAGACCACTTTAGTTGAAGTCAGAATAAGCCAATATGTCCTAGAGGGGGGGTGAATAGGATTTTTTTTATTTTTATGATTTATTTAAAATCCTATTACACTAATCCTAACAACAGGCACTCAAAAATAACTCTACTGGCTTCCAAGCCCAATGGAGGATCCAATCACAAAATATTTGAGAAATAAACAATATGCAAAATAGTTTATGATGGATATGACTGTGTAAGTGTGTGAGGTGTGATCTCAGATATTCAAATATACAAATATTAAAGTAAATCACACAATCAGGAGAATAGCAATCTCAAACATAGTCATTTTTATAGTGGTTCAACGATCAGTCTACTCCACTCCCAGCAGACGCACTCAACCCTTGAGTGTGTCAGATTTCACTAAGGAGGTTTCACAGTAATTCACCTCAAACCTAAGGTTTTAAATCAGGTTCACCTTTAACCTTTACAACCTACACTGAGGCTAACTGTTTATGCTCTCACGAGCAACGGTCAACACAATGCACCCACTTTTAGGTACACTGGCCAAGGATCTTCCATAAGACCCTACCGGAGGTTTCTACACGGTTCACCTCAAACCCGAGGTTTTACACAGTCTACCTCAAACCCAAGGTTTTATGCAGTTTACCTTAAACCCAGAGTTTTACTGGTTCACTCCTAACCAGATGTTTATGCTCTCTATAGGGCAAGGGTCCACACAACGCACCCACCACGTATAATCCCGCCGGAGGCCTCCTACGAGGCTTCAAGGGTGAGAACCACTTAAGACCTAATCCTAAAAAGGAATGATCACAAGTGTCCTCTAGACTTTAGGTACTTACAGATAAGTGGATGAATCCTATTAAGCACGTTGACAAAGATCTCCTCCTTTGTTGATGAAGAGTCTTCAGTCTCCTTGATCCGCAACATAAAAGATGTACTAATGCACGGCGACGAGTTGGGTCAAGGTTATGATGAAATCCTACTTTTAAAAGATTTTCTTATAAGGAAGATAGAGCGATTTCAATCATCTAAGCATTCAAGGCATCCCAACTTAATGTTTGCCATTAAGGTGGTAGCTGGAGGATCCTTGAATGTGGAAGTTCATTCCCCAATCCACTCTATTGAATATTAATGGTGAGGGTGGATTGGAGGATGAAATTCCCTGAGAAAAAGGGCTTTGGGTATAAGATCTAAGGTTAAACACACAAAAGTTCTCTCTTCTTTCTCTACTAGTAACAATAGACAAGTCCTCTATATATAGACAAAAGGTTCCAACGGATATAAAACGGTCATATTTATGACTAAGTTCGATATCATCGAGCAGGTTTGATATCATTGAGCATATACTCTCGATAGCATCGATGGTCTGCTCGATGACTCAAACTCAAAGTCATACGCTTTTGAAACCTTTTACCAGTTGGTCGTTGAATTGAAACAATTGTCGATGTCATCGGATTTCGAACTCTGATTCCATCGATGATAGGTTCGATCCATCGACACTTGAAAAATGAGAAAGACTTGACTAGAAATATTTCAGGTTTTTATGATATGATCGAGGGTCAGCCGATGTGATCGGAATTTGTATATCGATGCTATCGAAGGCAGTGTCGATGGGATCGATAAATCCTATAGATTTACCAATAAGCTCGCTGGACAGATTGTGTCCAGATTCGTTCCAATTGACTCGGCCTCGATATCATCGACATATGAATATCGATTTCCTCGAATGGCCCCCGATCAAAGTAAAAACCAACCTGAAATATCTGCTGAAAGAAATGTGCGCCCATGGTCGATATCATCGATGGACTTCCGATTTTATCGATATTTGATTTCAGATCATATTAAAAGGCACATTGATATATCGAAGGATTTTGAATTTTCTTTAAAAAACAGGGGCGCCGAAAATCTGCCTGTCGATCTTATCGGGCCACTTCCGATGAGCTCGAGATTTGAGAATCAATGATATCAATAGGTGTATCGATACATCAATAATTCGTCCAGATATGTTGTGAGGTTGCTGGACATATTTGGTCCTCTTTCCGATAGTATCGATGAAGCATCGAGGACTCGACAGAGCAGGTCAATCATATCGAGATGTGTATCGATAAAATCGACAAGGCAAGAAAACTTAGAGAATTCTCCTATTTTGAAAATGTTTTCTTACTTTAAAAATCCTATGATATTCTAACATTTTTTAAGGGTTTTAGTATCCTTGGTGATTTGGGACAAGGGATGTGAGGCTCAGATTTTACCTGTGGCAAGCTTGCACATATCTGATTGAGGCAGACGCTTGAATTGATCTTCCTATCAGGCTCTGTAGTCTAACTGACTCACTGACTCAACACTCATGTTAATTGACAAACCAGGGCACTTTCAGGGCCTAGCCTCCCAACTCGTTCAAGGAAGAAAATGGGCACCGAAGCGAGCACGAGTGCTGAGTGACAACAAAGATCAAAATGGGATCTCGATCCTTAGATCCCCATTGAGAGATCTCTGCCACCGGGCACCGACTCGGTAAGTTCCGTGACCGCAAAGTTATTTTTGAGGCACAAGTTGATGAAAGGCTTTTCGGGTTGTACCCAGTGATAGACATGCTCCTAAAAAATGGATGGGGTCCCGTATTTGAGGGAAATACTTATTGGAATGAAAACACCGTACAAGCCTTCTACGCTCATATACAGAACTCACTATTGAAGCCTCTTCAGTTTACTATCCCTTTGGGGAGAGAGAAGGTCATAGTCAATGTAGATGTGGTGGCTCATATCATGGTTATCGAACGTGGACTTGTACATGCTAGCGAGACAAACCTTACTAGTAAATGAGAAAGAAATCGCCGCACATGTTTCCTTTGCAGCCAGCTTGAGCGGTGCAGGCGAGGAAATAGCCTGGCATCAACCAAAATGACCAATAATTTCTGCCTGCTCCACCACATATTCACGTATAACGTATATCCCAGGTGAAGTAACCGCACAGAATATACTCGGTCATGGTAGATTTCTTATACAGATCTGGTCAAGGAGACAAGTTATGCCTACCTACATTCGTCTTGTCTCATATTGTGGGTGCACGATCTACATGAGGTGATGCTTACTCCCTTTCGGTCGACTTGTTTGTAAGATCACCCAAAACTTCAGCTTTTGACTCCATATGGCTAATCACACCCCGATCCATATCATTAGTGACACAACCCTCAATAATATGGGCATAAGCCCCAGGAAGCTATAAGCAAGGATGGATGAGTCTGGGGATGAAATTGAAGAAGAAAGTGAAGAGGAAGAAAATGATGAAGAATGCAGTGAAGAGGAAAGCGGTGAGGAGGAAGGAAGTGATGAGGAATAGGAGGCCCAAGATTCAAATGGGGGACCTCCTACTGCTACTCATGAGGACCGCCATGATCAGGCCGCCTTAGAAGCACGCATGGCTCAGATTGAAAAGAACCAGGCCGCCTTAAGACAGGAGGTCAGGGAGAACCAAGCTTATATAAAATAGAAATTCAAGAGAATGTCGTGTACCTTGAAGACCCTCATATGTTGTATGTAGGATAAGGGTACACCTCCACCATCGCCAGAGTCAGTAGACTAGTTATATGTTGTAGTCGTCTTTTGACTTTCCTTGGTTCTTACTTATCTTTGTAATAGCCTTGGTAGGCATAGTTATATATTAGAGTGGTTGGTGTTAAAACTTGTACTAGATTAGCTTACATGCATCTTCTGTCATGATCCATGTAAGACTACATCTCATGTATTGTGACAATTTTGGTAAAATGAAATGCATGAAATTTCTTTTAATTTAAAATGTGTAGCATACTTGGAAAATTGAGTATCATTATTCAAAATCTCACACATGTTATACCCGATGTTGTATATAGGGAATGCCTCCTAAGAACACTCAGAACATTGTACGTCTCGCACTTGGCGGATCGCTTTACGGGGTACCTCCCCTAAACGATAGCCAAACAGACCCTTGCTTGGGCCCGGATATTGAGACTATGTCGAATTCACAGCCGGCCACTGGCCCCACTAATGGGCCAACACCTTGTGCACCACCGGTTCCAGAACAGAACCGTGCATCTTCATCGACCCCACATATGCCTCAAGCGGCTCCTCCCCCTAATAGGTTGGAGCAGATGATGTTCCTAATGCAGCAGCAGCAGCAGCAATTTTGGTCCACTATTACGGGGGCCATTACCCAAAACATGAATATGGTCCCACCTGCACCACCTGTGTAGTCTGCTGGGAACATCAATACCAGCGATCTATTTAAACACTTCCAGCGTTTCCGTCCTCCTACCTTTGCGGGTACTCACAGACTCGAGGAGGCTGAGTACAACACAAAATCTAATGAAATTTGATAGAGATGAAGTAGACTTGATGACGAACTACTAGAAAAATAATTAACATAATATACTAACTAAAAGTGCCAGAAAAAAGATATAAAACTACCCTAAGACCTTGGAAATGAGGATTATATAAAATCTGACAGTATAGGAAATCCAATAAATTAATAACGTGAACCCTAGGACCTCTCTAGCTAGTATGGGCATATGTGAAGTGCTCGAGCGCATTTAAATTCAAGTTTAGACAACTTAATTCCAATCGGGCAACTTTTGACCCTAACTGATAAAACAATTTCCTGTATTAGAAATGGTACAAAATCATCTAACGTATGAGCGTAGACTTTGGATTACAACTATTAGATTACAGCTACTCCTAAATTAAGACTAGGCTACTGGTTATACTAAGGAATATAAAAGGCTAATTATACTAAGATAATTGAATGATACACTTAGTTAGCCAGCCTGATTAGGTTGGAGTGAGACCTCATTCTTTCGTTGAATCCCCTTGATACTTATAGGCTTTTTTAATAACTCTTAGGAAAGTTGTTTTAACTTAAAAACTAGCCACATTCAAAGAAAACTTATATATCCCTCGGATTAAACATTAGGTCAAGTCAACACACCCCTTAGAATTGCCTTCCCAAGGACTTATTACGATCGGGAACACGGAGTAGAGGAACTATATATAAGCGAAGTATTAGCGGTTTGAATCGAATTCTAAATCCTGGTAGTTACCAATGAACTCAATGCTCTGATCAAGTAAAATATAGGGATCAACTAGGATTAAGAACTGATACGACAAATTTTCTATCATAAACTAGGCAAAAGGTCTATGTATCCGGCTCAGACCCACTACACAACTTTTCTTCCATATTAACCCGACCACTTACAATTAAAAGTTTATTACTTCATCTTTGAGAAGTGTTAAGAATATATAGCTAATAGAGATTTTTCTTTTTAGGCCCAAGAAATTTCTCAAATGGGCAACAGACAGTTAGGAATTAGGTCCCGAACCACAAACCATTCTGGCGTACATATTGTGCATATGAACTTAGAAAGATAGTCTGCCCGTTAACTTATTTTGTCTAAATTCCTTATATACTAATAATGTATAGACTATCTTACAGCATTAAACTAGACATGATTAAAGAAGGTAAGTTGGGACCGTGGCAAAAGTCCTTCTTAGGCAGAATTAGGCATCTTGACACACACTTACACCTGTTCCTGAAATCAACCACAACACCCATCATTTTTAGCTTCTTTCTATAACCATAGGTACCAATGTCATAATACATATCATCGTTGAAAGGAAGACCAATGTATTGAGAGATCGTTTCCTATTTCATGCCAAGAATAGGTCCTAAATTACACCTTGTTCCGACATACGGATCAGGACATAGATTCTTGAGCCTTGAAAGTAAAAATAATTTTTAAGGGGGGTAGAACTTTCTAAGCCCAATTTAGTTAGGTCAGCTAATATTTCCTTTTAATTAAAGTGGCGCAGCAGAAGTGTGGTGGGCCCCTGCCCCACTGGCCCAGGATCGAAGAAAATTGATCCAAGCTATACGTAAGGATAGGTCACTAAATAGGATCTAAATCTTCCTTAGAATGTCAATATGAAGTTATCGAAGGAAAGCAATTAGGGTTCAAGTATTAAACCAATTCATATTAAAGAATAGGCCTAACAATGGGTACGAGCTGAATTACAATAGCCTAAGTCACTGTATCCTCAAATGTGATCGTTGAATACGAACCCAATAGGAGCTTAGCTAATTTTAGGGTGAAAAAGTTTTAAGGAGGGTAGACTAAAATGAGCCAGACTAGCATAGATAGTATACACCCTGCCACGCATATAAACTTGAAATCAATAAAACTTAGGCAAATGAAATAATAAAATCTTTACTTATTACCCTTAGCCAATTTCGGGGATGAAATTATTTTTTAAGGGGGGTAGATTGTAACATCCCGGATTTTTATCAACTTATAGTTAGATGTCCTTAGGCAATGGGTCGATCATAACACCTTATTGACTTCTCAAAAACTCAATCCCAAAGTCTCAAATCTCTTCTCAACTAATTTCCTTCAAAATTTTCACCTTTCACCACCTTATTCTTCAAATTTTTCTAACTACTTTCATATTAGACACTAATCCTAACATTTAAATGATGGAGAACAGTACTTAAACTTAAATTTACTATAATAGTAAATATATAAATAAAATGAGTTTTGGGCCATTAGTCTTATAGAATCTGATAAAATAAATAGGTGATTTGGATAGAGAAACCTAGTTTGTCATAATTGGGTGACACGTAGTTAAGTACTAAACTAAACAATCGATAGATTTGGCTTGAACCACTTTCTATACAAACTACAAGACTAAACCATTAAAATCACTAACTCAACATTACTTTAAAACCTAGAAGCAATCTCAAAACCCAGTTGCTCACATGAGCACCTTAGAACTTCGTATTGGACTCAGACCGCGTGTCAAAAGTCCGATGACCGCGAAACTATAAGGTTATGACCACTTTACTAGGCTTGACAACAATCACCAGAATCGAGTCCAAATAGTATCTAGAAACATACAACTTGAGCCCGAAGTAAAGTATGTGGAAAACGCGAATATCTTTAGAAAATGAACTCAAATTTGAGTGATTTGGGTCGTTCACTTGTGGGCCAAATTTAAGGTTCAGACCATCAAATTCTGACCCAACTATACCCTTGGATCAGGGAAATTTTCCTACACAAATCAGTGTACTTGTGGCCCTGATCGAGCAACGATAGCCATTGAACTGAAACTTGTCCTCCACAGTCGATCCATAAATCTGATCAGACCGAATCTTAACCTGACCTAGATCCATTACCAGGAAACTTACCCTATGCCGTAGGTGAGTAATGGACCTCTAGATGGGCCTCGTTTATCAGAAATAGGCTCCCTTTAGCTATAACCTAAGTATACCATGGCCCTGGGGCCATTTGAACCAGTTCTGGGCCTATATAAGACCCTTAACCCACCCCTTCTCTCTCACATACGAATTTGCTCCAAATCCTAGGAGAGAGAAGAGAGAAAAGAGGAGAAAAGTGTGACGAGAGAAGAGAAAAAGTGGGAGATTGTTGCTGGGATTCTCTCCCACAACTCCACGCCTCAATTCACCCTTCTACATTGCTTCACGATCGTCTCCAACTTCGATTTAGGTAAGGAATCCTAACCTCTTTCGTGATTTAGGTAGTCATTGTGCCGTAGACAAAGACATAGGGTTCGAAACGAGTTCATAATCAGCATACCGATGAAAGGTGCAGACTATAAACGTTTAGGTTATGATTTTCAAGGCTTTCAATGTCAGTTAATGATTTGTGACTGACTTGATTGCTATCACATATGCTTAGATGCGATATTTTCCTCGTATTACATATATATATGAACTATGTTGAAATTAATGCATTCCATGTATTTGTTAAAATGTTTGTATTAATATGGAATTATGATTTGAGCTTGCCATGATTGTTGTTTGAGAATATATGATTATTGTACGTGTGGCAACTCCCTTGTGAAAGGATTCGCTATAATATACGTTATAACTAATTTATTACATGTATGTTGCTATGTGTAGTCTAAGTGTTTGATAAAATGCCTGAACGAGAAAATGCTTGTGGAAATGTATTTAATGAGGGTGTTGAGATAGGATGCTCAATTACCTTATCTATAGTTATAGTTTTCTTCATGTAACCTATCTTACTACTACGTGCTTTATGGATGAAATGCCTATGTATGACAATATGTGTACGATGTGTTTGTTAAAATGCTTAAATGAGATTTATACTGAAATTGGTTGTCACATACTGTTTGACTATTACATATGAATGCCTATTGTGTATGAATATGATTGGAACTACTGCATAGTCCAGGCAATCGGTAATGACTCCCGAATTAGTGGCCGAGGTCGTTTCGCCACACAAGACACGTTCGATGAATCCGAGTCGTACGTTGTTTATCGACAGTGGTTAGGCTACGCGGAATGCCTATGTGCTTCATGTCGATTAAGTCAACGTGCACTCATACTAGTCGAGCTGTCAAGTAACCCGATTGACCTAATGTATGTTCACCATGTATGAATGCTACTACTTGAATCTAAGGTACCACTTACCAGTGTAAAGCTCGTTTAACCTTGGTACCACGATCCGCTAAGATTCATGAGCTGGGCATGGTGGTATGAGACATCGTGGTCGAGCTGTCGGCCTACGCTGGGGTGACGAGCCTCTCCGTTGTGACCAGTGAGCAACCCAAACTTGTGAACCAAATACGGTAGTATGGGACACTGTATTCGAGCTATCGGCCTACACTAAGGTGACGAGCCTTTCTCGTAGTGACCTCGAGTATAAAATAGGCCTACCCCGGTGCAGCCTGGCTATGGTCCCTAATCGGGTTGGTGACAAGCCTTCAAAAATAGACTGTCAGTTGGTTGGGCATTGGTGGTGTGACCTCGAGTACAAAATAGGCCTATGCTGACGGTGATGAGCCTCTTGTAGTGACCTAGAGTGTAAACTCTTGAACTTACCTATCGTATGTGATTAACTAGGATTGACGACCCTAGATGGATCATTGTTTGGGTAAATGATATAAAGGGAGGTACCTTAGCTTCCTAAATCTGCTATATGAATAGGTCTAATTAAGAACTTGTCTAACACGCACATGCACCGCATTGCATGTGCCTTTTGCAATGGAGTTGAGCATAGCGGGAGTGTTGCATGCACGACAGTGAGATGATGTGGCTGAGGGAGTACAGGCGAGGGCATGCATCATTATAGCATATCATCCCTGCATTAACAAGAGTACTTAGGACATGATTGTTGTACTGCTTTATCATTACTGCTTGACTGAATTGATAACATGTTAACCTTTACTTTATAGTCCACTGAATTAGCTACTCATTCCCACCTGGGACGGTGTTTTAAACACCACCCAGACTCTGGTTTAGATGCAGGTGATGGCGAGATCTATACAATAGAGTTGGACTTCGTAGACGAGGAGGAAGAGTTCCCCTACATTCAACTATCGGGCGGATCTATGTAGATCTCATACTGATGCACAGGGACTACTGGGATACTTATTTAGTTGAACACATCTACTTCTCACATTTATATAGTTAGAAATAACATATGTATATATATTTAGCCCAGTTTCATACTCATACTCCAAAATTTATGAAACATTTTCATAATTAAATACATATATTTCAGTCTTCCGCTTGCCAAATTACATTAACTTTGGAGTATGATATGCTGTTTAAGTATGATCCCACTCATGTTTACTGCATTGCTAATGGACGACATCTAAGCATCATTATCCATGTTGCATAAGTGATGCGTTGGAACTCAGGAGTAGAGCTTTGCTTGACCCCAGAATTTCAGGACGTTACAGCAAGCTATATCAGCTCCACCTCTATGATCAGCATCGCCAACAGTCTTTTTACAGACCAAACGTACCTCAAAATAAGTCATCTCAATGACCTATGGCAGCGCAACCGAATCGTCCTCAATAAGCACGTGTACATGCACTAGCAGCCGGAGCATCGGAGACAGTAACTGCAGTGCCCTTAGCCTTTAAAGTCACTGCCCACATTCAAGGTACACCTGTATTCCTATTGGTGGACACCAGATCCACTATTTCGATAGTATCATGCTCTACGGTCAAACAATTGGGGTTGGACACTACCCGTATGGGGGTGGTGAAAGTCCTTACCGTGACAAGGATCTTCTCTGACACTACCAAGTTTTGTAAGGATTGCTCGATAGGCTTAGGAAGCAGAACGGTGCGCATTGACTTGATAGTCAACCCACTGTATCATTACGACATTATCCTCAGTATGGATTGGCTCACCGAAATGAAGGCCGAGATCGACTCCGATACCAGGTTGCTGACAGCCGATGGACCCGAGGGCACGACCTTCACTTTTCCAGCTCAGGTCAGTTAGCCCTACAGCATAAGTTATTACGCTTCCTTATTGGAGAATGTTGATGGTCCGACACTTGGAGACACACCTATAGTCCAAGATTTCACAGACGTGTTCAGAACGATACCTGAACTACCTCCTCAGTGCGAGATCGACTTTACTATCGACCTTGTGCCTGGTGCGACACCCATTTCTCTACCGACATATCGCATGCCTCCATGTGAAATTGAGGAATTGAGGAGACAGATCGATGATCTGTTGGATTCAGGTTTTATACGGCCTAGCGTATCTCCTTGGTGAGCACCTATATTATTTGTAAAGAAGAAAGACGAATCGCTGCGATTGTATATTGATTATCATAGGTTGAACCAAGTGATAGTAAAAAAATAAGTATCCTTTGCCCAGGATAGATGATCTGTTCGACCAGTTGAAAGAGGCACAGTATTTCTCAAAGATCGACCTGCAGTCCGGGTATCATCAGTTGCGCGTCAGGGATGAAGACTTGCAAAAAATGGCATTCAGAACCAGTTTTGGGTACTATGAATTTCTTGTGATGTCGTTTGGACTTACAAATGCACTGGCTGTGTTCATGGACTTCATGAATCGTGTAAGACCTGTGCCCTAGTTCGTACCATTCCGTAGGCTTCCGGGATCCTACCGGCCAAATTTCGGCAATCCTCGACCCGTTTCTGACGTTTACGCGCGATCCTAAGTCGAGTCCCGCATACTGAAGTCGGCTCGAATCGAAACTTGTACCTTGGCGACTGCGCTATCACCACGACTCGCGTACCGAACCGATACCTAGGCTGGAAGATGTCAGTCTGCGTTCATTCGAAGAAACGCCGCGCGTTGCGAATTTTGAGGGAATCTCTACGACATGTCCCATTAATCAATCAATCAATCAATGTCAAGTACAACCATACCTCAAGTACATCACCCATCCCTCCCTTTTCACAAGTTAACTCTCTCTCTCTCTTAACCATCCCTCTTTTACGAAAAAATTAAACCAAACCATACCTCCACATCACCGTCCCTTACAACCACCATGTCACCCATCCCTTAATATATTTTCCTCTCTTTTTTCTCATTCTATCCCTAATCTCCCAAGCACCACACGTCCAACCTCCCTTCTCTCCAAAGCAACACAACAAGTGTGGCCCACTCTCTCATCTCTCATCCCCACCATCAAAACCCTATCAACCTCCATCAAAGTTGAAGGCAAGGAGCTTAGGAGCCCAAGGGATCAAGGAGAACCACCGTTAATTTCAGTTTTAAGGGCCACTTGTTGTGGGACCCAAAATGGTGTATGCAATGTAGAGAGGGGCCTATAGTGGCGGGGTCCCTCTCTCTCTCTCTCTCTCTCTCTCTCTCTCTCTCTCTCTCTCTCTCCCTAGAATGTAGTGGGCCCCACCGAATTATGTTAAATCTACTCCATCCATCGACAGAGTGGCCCACCACATTTCAGGGAGATCCCATCCGTTACCTTAATATATATGAAATATATTTATTTTATATTAATATATATAATTTATATATACATATATATACATGCATGCATGGTGGGCCACGTCCCTGTGGGACCCACCATGATGTTGTTCTTATCTATGCCGTCCAGCGTCCCTGGATGCTAGACGTGTAACAGGAGTGGCTAACATGGTGGGCGTGCACTAACATGGATGTGTACTTACAAGCTAACCAAAAAAAATTACTTTTAGGGTGGGCTGCTCATGCAGGCCCCACCTTAATGTATGGGGCTAATCCACGCCGTGCATTCCATTCTCTAGCTCATTTTAGGCGTTGAGCCGAAAAATGAAGCTGATCCAATCATCTGGCGGGCCGTGGCATTGAGAATGCTAGTATTTTCCGTTAAAACCTAGGAAAATGATTGCTGGGGTCCACAAGAAGCTTGGACCCACCTGAAACTTAGTTTGGACCCCTAATTTTAGGGGACACATATAATGGACGGGGTAGATCTAGTTAATGTGGGTCCCACTTAGAAAAAAATAAAAAATAAAAAAAGAGAGGAAGGAGCAGGCTATTGCTATCTTGCTATCAGATGCTGAGGCGCTCATACTTGCGCCGACGGTTGGGTGATTGGGCCTCACGGCTGGCAGGCCCAACCATGATGCGTTTCGAACATCAACACTGTGCATTCTATGGGTTCCCTTTAAATTATGGGACATCCCAAAAATCAGTTGTATACGAAACTCAGGTGAGCCATACCATCTAAAATCATGTGAAGACATGCCTAAAACATATAAAATCACTTGGTGGGGCCTACCTAAAATTTGGATGCGGCTGAAACTTGGTATGGACCCTCAGCCAAGTGTGACGCACATAATGAGTGGGCTGGATTTGTGAACCACATTTTTTTGGTGGGCGCCTGACCATCTAACCCAATGAACAGGTTGATTGGCAAATAAACATCACGGTGGGCTCCCTAACCGTGGGCCCAGGCCATGCATGACCATATGAATTGGATGAAATAAACATTACCGTGGGCCCCCTGGCCCACCTGTTCTTATGAACAGGTTGCATGGTAAATAAACATTACGGTGGGCCCCCCTGGCCGTGTGGCCTTATAAACCGGTTGAGTAGAAAATAAACATTCAGTGGGCCCTACCCAAGGTCCACATGACCTTATGAATAGATTGGATTGCAAATAAATATTATAGTGAGCCCTATGCCCATGTGACCCTATGACCAGTTTGGATGGAAAATACACATCATGTTGGGCCCCAGTTTGGATGGAAAATAAACATTTTGGGTGGGCCCAGGTACGTGTGGCCTTATCAATAGATTGGGTGGAAATTAGATATTGTGGTGGGCCCCACATGGGACTCACTAATATATGTATTGTACCCACACCTCTCACCATGAGGTATGTGATGTATCCATGCCGTCTACCCCCTTGGGATCTACCATGATGCATGAGCTTCATCCAAACCGACCAACCATTTTGGAGATTATTTCAAGGCCAGGTGACGAGGCCCATCTTGGTGTATTTGTGGGCCGTCCATTAAGACCCACCTTGATTTGTATGAGGCCCATCTTGATGTATTGGTGGCCCATTGTTGAGGCCCATCTTAATGTACTGGTGGCCCATTATTGAGGCCCACTTTGATGATTTGTAAGCCCATGTTGTGAGACCCATTGTGATGAATGCAAGGCCCATGGGTTATGGCCCATTACAATGAACGTAAGGCCCATTGATATGGCCCACTTGATAAATATAAGGCCTATATGATACAGCCCAAATCGATGTACTTAAGGTCCAATAGGGTACAATTATGTCCATTGCAATGTGTGATTCCTTCGTGGTGTATAATGATGTTTATAGTGGGCTATGCCTTGGGAGCAATGATGGTTTGACGCCCACATTAAAAGGACAATGTTGGTTAAATGTCCGCATTGTCACTCTCCCTAAGGCCCACTGATAGGCCCTTATCCGTTATGCACAAGCTCATTACCCCATGACATGTTTAGTATAGATCCATCAATCATGATCATACACATCATATGCATGCTTGATATGAGGAGTGATTGATCATAGCATATGCCTTTGGGCGTATTGTTTATGGGCTCCCTAATAGATAGAGTTGCCCTATATGAGCGCGCGATATGCGCAGGATTGTTGCATATTTTATAGGATGATTCATGCACTTACATTTGTGTAATTATAATTATTGTATGCCCTAGCGACATCAGGGTCATAGCCTCCACAGACACATCATGGGTGGCTGGATTGGATACCGAAAATGTTTGGTTCTAACATACGGGCACCATATATGTCCCTGGGTGAAAATCCCTAAACCCGATGGTACTAGAGGATGACTCCAACGTCGAGACCGAGTGGATGTATGAGCCCACGAAGGTCGAATACCAGGAGGCCGCATCTCCCACTGTATCATGGTCGGTTGGAAAGGGGTGTGGCCTTACTCGCCCGAGGGTAGGGGTAATACTAGGTTGAGTTTGACCAGCTCTTGAATGGATTTGCTATCGACATGCCGGATAGGTATTGGCAGACTATTGGTCAGGCAGATAATGAGGTTTCTTATGCTCACTTGGACTGTGCGGCTAGGAGAGTGGCAGTGCCATTTGGAGTGTACTAAACCCCGATGATTATCCTGAATGAAAACTGTACTGATATATGATGAGGATTGGCATGCTTGAGCTGTATCTTGCATCGCATGGTCTTGACATGGCTGATGGCATTCATATCTTACACCGTATAGCCTTGGTACGGCTGATTGCATTCATGTACTCATAAGCACGATTCCACATTACTCTGACCTTGCATTCTGAGCACGCTTATACCGTGCACACACTTACGCCACCCTCTAAGCTTTCCATAAGATTATGCACGATTGATGCGTGCAGGTGACGTCAGGATGCAACCATAGTCTTGCTGCAGTTGGAGTGTGCAGTCGAGCTTCTGGAGTTTTTGTTACTTTCAGTATATTATATTTCCTTTTCATACGCCTTGTACTCAAAAGTTTTTTATTATAGTGGATTTTGTGATGGTGTTCTTATGGTTATTGTTCATGGGTTATACTTGTGGTTATGCTCATTACAAATCGAATCATGTTTGAAATCCTCATTGTAGCATCCCAGGATCGGAACCTGGTATATAGGTGCCGGGAGCCGAGAATGGGGTACTACGGAGGCTGTCGACGCCGGATTCGGCATTTGGGAATTTTGTGAGCCCGATTTCTGAGTTCGGGAGTGACAGAAGTTGGTATCAGAGCATAATTTGGGAATAACTGAGAACAGCATCACATGTTTGCTATGAGTTTAGGGCGATTAGGTTTAGAGTGCAAAACCTTCCGATTGAGTTCCCTAACGTGCGATTCTTAAGATTGATTGGCGCCTTATCTTTTTCATAGGACATGCCGCCGAGGAGAGTGACCCGAGCACACCCCGCTCCACCACCTGAGGCTCCAGCTTTACCACATGTGCCTCCATTCCACTGCCAAAGATCCCTGCTCCCCTGCCTGAGGATGACTTTCCTCCACCTGATGCCGGTACGGATCCAACCGTACTTGTAAGTGCCTCGCAGTTACAGCAAATGTTGCAGGCTATGACTGCTACGCTTTAGGGGCAGGACAGGCACCCAATTGTTTCTCCAGCCCAGGCCGATCAAGAGCGTGCGAGCACCCTTCTTCGAGAGTTCAAACAGCTTGACCCTCCGTGATTCCAGGGTAAGCCAGATCCGACAGCAGCTGAGAGATGGCACTCAAATGTGGAGAAGATCTTCAATACTATGTCATGCATAACCCAACAGTAAATTCGGTTAGAAGTATTTCTCTTTCAGGGTGAGGCCGAGCATTGGTGGACCTCCGTTACCCGTGTCGTAGGACTTGATTACGTCTGGACATGGGAGGACTTTATTGACCGATTCGAGGAACAGTACTTCCCTGACCATATTCGTTGTCAGAGAGCACTGGAGTTCAAGACTCTGGTGCAAGGGGACATGACCGTGGCACAGTACACGGCCCATTTCGTGGCGCTATCGAGGTTCGCACCATATATGGTTGATGATGAGGGGCGAAAGGCCCGCCATTTCGAGAACGGCTTACGTTATGTAACGCCCTGAAAATCGGGGGTCGAGCATAAACTCAACTCTCGAGTTCCAGAACATCACTTATGCAATATAGATAATGATGATTAAATGTTGTTTGTGTTAGTACAATAAACATGAGTGAGATTCTACCAAAACAGTAATTCATACTCCAGATCCATGTATAAAACGTAAGCGGAAGACTGAAAGGTGTATATAGATATATATATATATATAACAAAACATTCTCGATCTCCAGAGTATGAACACTAACTAAGTCACCATATATACATATTGGTTCTGAATCAAAATGTCAAAATAGTACAACTAAAATTATCAACCCTGTAGCCCCGTAGCACTGGACAGCCTATGCGAAGCCTCCAGCGAACTGCATATAGAAGAACTCCTCCTGATCGTCATAGAAGTCAGGCTCAGTCTCCTATGCTCCAGTGATACCTACATCTGATACAGGGTCTGGTGGGTGTTTTAAAATACCGTCCTTTAACGTGGGAATGAGTGGCCAACTCAGTGGAACAATAAAGCATAGGTTAACATGTTATCAATTCAATCAAGCAGTAATGATAAAGCAGTACAATTAAACAATTCTAACTACTCTTATTTAATGCAAGTATGAAATGACATGATGTATGCCCTTGCCAAACCACCCTCATGCGACACCATCTTACGTTCGCGGCATGCGTTTATCCCTCAGTGCTCCACATCTTCCAGGCACATGCAATCTATGATGAGCATGATTACCGAGTTATTATTAGTCCATTTCAAATAGCAGGATTGGGAAACTGAGATACCTCCCTTGTATCATTCCCAAACATGATCCATTCTAGGGTCGTCAAACCTAGATAATCTCATATGATATTATAGTTCGAGAGGCATCGCGAAGGCATCGCAAAGGGCTCGTCACCCGTCAGTACGGATACAAATCTCACTGTATGCGACTCAATTGCTCGCCATCAGCTCGAATACAGGTCTCACCGTACTCGGTTCAATCGCTGGTCGTCAGCTCAAATACAGGTCTCACCGTACTCGGCTCAACTCAGACTTTAATTACTGCGAAGGGCTCATTGCCAATCACAGATTTTAGAGTATGCTCGAGGTCACTCCACTAACGTCCTACTAACTGGCAGTCTATTTTCAAAGCCCGACCAGTCCACTTATTGACAATGGGACTCGGATGCAACCCGACTGAGGACCACAGCCAGGCTACGCCAGTGTAGGCCGACAGCTCGAATATAGTGTCCCATACCACCATAATCGGCTCACGAGTCTGGTTGCTCAATGGTCACTACGGGGAGGTACATGGCCCCAGCGTAGGCTGACAGCTCGACCACAGTGTCCCATACCACCATGCCCGGCTCATGAGTCTTAGCGAATCGAGGTACCATGGTTAACGGGATTTCCACTAGTAAGTTTGGTACCCTAGGTTCAAGAAGTAGCTTCCAAACATGGTGAACGTACATAAGACAGATCGGGTTACTTAACAAGCTCGACTAGCACGAGCGCCCGTTGAGTTGTACGATATGAAGTGCATAAGCACTTCGTGTGGCCTAACCACTGCCGACAAGTAACGGACGACTCGGGTTCGTCAAACACGTCCTACGTGGCGAATGAATCTCAGCCACGAATTCGATCCCATTACCGACTGTCTGGACTATACAATAGCCCCAATCACATTCAATTGTAGATAGGTAAAGCAGTAATGGATCAAGATTTAAATTATACAATCAAAGTCTGGTATTATCCGTTTAGGGCTGCCAGGGCTGTTGCACGGAATCGTTACACCACTCCCCCATCACCCATGACGGATCATACAATGTAAACATGAATTTAAACATATGCATTACATAGATAAAATCATACAATCAGTGAGCACGTTATGAAGTACAACACAAGCATGAGTTTGTACATATACAATTTCTAATCACACAGATATCTAAAGAACTCATACACATAGTTAAAGGGATTGAGAATCATATCTCAACACCCTTATACATTACAATTTACTAACCACTACTCATTCAGACATTTCAACAAACACTTTAAACTACATGCATCAACATACATCACATAGGTATTAGGCCAAATCCTTTCACTAGGGAGTTGCCCCATTTATAACATGCGTGCACCCACGACGGATAGTCATGGCAAGAAGGAATCCAAGTTCCATAATCATTCAGTCATTTCCACAAACACTTGGACTACACATTTTAACGTATGTAGCTTATAGTGGCCGTGGCGTGATTTAGGGCAAATTCTTTCATCAAAGGGAGATCGTCAATACAACAATCATATATCCATGACAATTAGTCATGGCGAGCACGAATGAGAATTCTATACTCATTCAGTCATTTTCACAAACACTTAGAATACACTATTTTAACATACTTAGTGTATATTAACAACAGTATGTATTAGGGCGAATCCTTTCGCCAAATAGGTATTTTATCCATATATAATATATCAATACAGCAAATAATCATGGCAAACACATTTCCAAAATTTATACGTATACGGTACTTTCTACAAATACCTAGAGTATGTAAAATTCCATATTCTTCATCTTTAATCGAAACGGAAAACAGACAGCACTTTGTACATGTACAATTGCATATAGATCATGAATCTTGCATTATCTGACATTGAAAGCGTTGAAAACCATAACCTATACACCTAAAGTCCGCACCTTTTGTCGTAGAATCGTAACGGAGTCAATAGGTTTGCTAAGCTTCCGTATTCGGCAGTTTGGCAACCTATAGAATGAAATAGGTTAGCTATTTCATAACCTACAACTATCAACACCCCAAATCAGATTAGGGTTAGGGTTTCTTACCTAGAAATGGAGCTGGAATCGCCAGAAAAGCGATTAGAATGAAGTGGTGGAGCATGGATAGCAGCAAGGAAGAAGGGCAGGGAGACTCTCCCACATCTCCCACACTTTCTCTCTTTTCTCTCTCTCAAATCTCAAATTCGTATGGCTGTGACAGAGAGGGTTCTAAGGTCCTTATATAGCCTAAAAACTCACCAAATTAAACTTAAGGTGAAGGTATACTTGGGTTTTGTCCAAAGGGCATCTGTTTCAACTCAATGGAGGACTTCTAGCGGCCCCTTTTCCATGTGCGGTCAGACTTAAATTCACTAATGCTGGATCTATGTTTAGTCAAGTTTTTGTTTCAGTCGGTATTCCAGATCACGCGTGGCGGACCAATTTCAGTTCAACTGTCAACGGGTCTCGATCTGAAATTCCAAGGTCATGGATATGTTTATGAAATTTTTCCTGATCCGAGGGTGTATTTGGGTCAGATTCTAATGGTCAGGTTGCTTACAAAATGTCTGCAAGTAACAAGTCTCAGATTACTATTTAAGATATTTATTTTTAAAGAAAATCAAGTGTTTTCACACTCCTCGTTCCGGACTCAAGTGAACAGCCGTGGGACACTATCTGAATTTGATTTCCGAGATGGTTGTCAAGCCCAGCGAGGCAGTCCTAATTCCTTAACTTCGTGTTATTCGGACTTCTGACGTGCGGTCCCGATCTGATACGGAGTTTCGAGATGCTCCCGAGAGCAACTGGGTAATGAGATTGATCTGAGATTTTAGGGTAACCTAGCGTCAATGATTCTACAAGTTTTGGGTCTTGCAGATCGTATTTAAAGTGATTGAAACGGATTTCATGGATAATCTAGTTTAACACGTAGTTAACTTGTCAAATTTCTAAAGGATTTAGTCCTGAGTGATTTCGGTTTGAGGTGGTACTTAGACCTTTGTAGCAATGTTTAGTTTAAGTATTATTCTTCATCACCAAAAATTTAAGATAGTGTCTAATATGAAAGTACTTAGAAAGATTTAAAGAACGAGGTAGTAAAAGGTGAGATTTGTGAAGAAAATGGATTGAAAAGGGATTCGAAGCTTTAATTGAGTGTTTGAGAAGTTAAACCGGTGTTAGAATTGACCCATCGCCTAAGGACATCTAATTCCAGGTTGGGAAAAATCTGGGCTGTTACACGTTACGGTCTTCGAGGCCGTGTTATTGGGCATGAACTCCCGACTTTCCAAGCAGTAGTGCGGAGGGCTCAGATTTACGAGACTGAGTGGGCTGGCACATAGGCCGAGAGAGGTCAAAGGAGGGGTCAGAAGAGGTAGGTCCCCTCCAGTAGTTCCCAGCAGCATTGACGGCCACAGAGGTACAGGAGCCACCTACCCGCTAGAGCACCAGCAGCCCCAGCAGCACCTTTAGCGCTACCCCAGTAGCCGTTTACAGGGGTTGTTTTAGATGTGGTGGGATAGGGCACCGCCTGTCTGAGTGCCCTCGCCCTCATCTACAGCAGTCGAGAGGGCCACAACAGCCTCCAGCACAGCAGTGACCTCATCAGTAGCCTCCAGCACAGTAGCGACCACATCAGCAACCTCTAGCACAGCAGTGACCCCATCAGCAGCGACCGTAGCCACCTCAGCCGCCGAGGCCCCAGCAGCAGTAGAGACAGTAGTACAGGCCGCCGCAGAGGCATCAGTAGCACCAGGGACCTCAGAGGGGACAGGCACCTCCCCAGCCAGCTCAGGCTAGTTCTATGTAGCTCAACAGAACCCACAGACTTCTGGAGGAGTTGTCGAGGGTATACTTCTTGTCACTTCATGCATCGCCCAAGTATTGTTTGATTCCGGTGCTTTGCACTCATTCAAGTCTGAGGATTTTTACCAAACGACTGGATTACCAACAGAGTCTGCTAGTGAGAGATTGACAGTATCAACGCCCTTAGGGAAGACCATAGTATTGGGCCGTTTCTGTTCGTCTTGCCCCGTTCTGGTCAGTGATATCTTTTTACCCGCTGACTTGTTTGTGCTACCAATGACGGACTTCGACGTTATCTTGGGCATGGATTGACTTGCCGAGTACCACGCTATTTTGGACTGTTCCGCGAGGACAGTCACGTTCTGCATACCCGGCTTGCCGCAATTTCAGTTCGTCGCTGAGCCTAGAGGAGAGTCATTGTCATGTTTGATGTCCTGCACAGTCGAGGAGCCGGTTGCCTTGTGTATTGATCGGTTGCCGGTGGTCTATGACTTCCCTGACGTGTTTCAGGAGATTCTGGGATTGCCATCGCACCGTCATATTGAGTTCCAGATCGATCTTGTGCCTGGTACCGCGCTTATCTCAAAGGCCCCGTACCGTATGGCACTGATGGAGTTGCGTGAGCTGCAGCAACAGTTGGACGAGTTGTGTGAGTTGGGATTTATTCATCTGAGTAGTTCGCCTTGGGGAGCGCCGGTACTCTTCGTCAGGAAGAAGGATGGCTCGTTGAGGCTCTGTGTGGATTATCACGAGCTCAACAGGGTCACGATTAAGAACAAGTGCCCACTCCTGAGGATAGATGATTTATTTGATCAGTTGCAGGGTGCACAGTTCTTTTCGAAGATTGACATGCATTCCGGTTATCATCAGATTCGTGTCCGAGAGGAGGACATCCAGAAGACAGCTTTCAGGACGCGTTACGGTCATTTTGAGTTTCAGGTCATGTCCTTTGGACTGACCAATGCACCTACGATCTTCATGAAGTTGATGAACGAGGTCTTTCGTCCATATCTCGATCAGTTTGTTGTGGTCTTCATCGACGACATTCTGATATATTCGAGGACCCGTGAGGTCATACGTAGCACCTAGAGATCGCTTTGCAGACCTTCCATGCCCACCAGCTGTATGCGAAGTTGGAGAAGTGCGAGTTCTGGCAGGAGGAGGTGAGATTCCTCGGTCACGTGGTGACGAGGAAGGGTGTCGCAGTGGACCCCTCGATGATTAAGGCAGTGCGTCAGTGGGATTAGCCCACGACTGCATCCTAGATCTGCAGTTTCCATGGCTTGGCAGGCTATTATTGGCGTTTCATTGAGGGCTTCTCCCGTATTGCTGTCCTAATGACCAAGTTGACTCGGAAGGGTACAGATTTTATTTGGACTGACGCATGTGAGAAGGCATTCATGGAGCTGAAGGACCGTCTGACCTCCGCTCCTGTCCTCACACTTCCCTCTGGAAGTGATGGATTTATTGTATTTACCGATGTCTCACATATTGGTTTAGGTGCTGTCCTGATACAGCACGGTAGGCCAGTAGCCTTCGCGTCTCGTCAGCTCAAGGTCCATGAGCTGAACTACCCCACGCACGATTTGAAGCTGGCAGCAGTTGTCTTCGCACTGAAGGTGTGGAGGCACTATCTCTACGGGGTCAGGTTCGAGCTCTTCTCTGACCACAAGAGCTTGAAGTACTTATTCCCTCAGTCCGAGCTGAACATAAGGCAGAGATATTGGATGGAGCTTCTGAAAGACTATGATTTTGACCTCCAGTACCACCCAGGCAAGGCGAATGTGGTGGCGGATGCCCTCAGCCATCAGCCACGAGGCTTGGTGGCACATATGATGATTCAGGAGTGGAGGATGCTCGAGAATATAGCAGAGTACGACTTTAATTTTGGTCTGCAGTCTTCTATCGTTCAGCTATCGAGCCTGTCGATTCAACCCTCTCTTTTCGCAAGGGTGATCGAGGCTTAGCAGACAGATGAGTCGTTACAGGATTACCGAGCAGAGGTAGCATTTGAGAGTCAGACAGATTAGCAGATTGGTGCTGATGGTGGACTTCGCTTCAGAGGCCGATTATGTGTCCCGGATATTCCTGAGTTGCGTAGAGATCTTATGATCGAGGCACATCGATCGCGGTTTTCTATCCACCCTGGCTCGACGAAGATGTATCGTGATATGAGGAGACAGTATTTTTGGGCTAGGATGAAGCGTCAGATCGCCAGTTTTGTGGCTGAGTGTGATACATGCCAGCGTGTCAAGGCCGATCATCAGAGACCCCCTGATCTATTACAGCCGTTGAGTATCCCGATGTGGAAGTGGGAGCACATATCTACCAATTTTATCATGGGTTTACCGAGGACTTAGCGCAGTCATGATGTCATCTGGGTTGTCGTTGATCGTCTGACGAAGTCAGCACACTTTCTTGCGATTCGTGCGACTTGGCCTTTGGACCGGCCTGCGAGATTATTCATCGAGGAGATCGTGAGACTGCACGGCATTTCAGTTTTGATCGTTTCTGACCGAGACCCGAGGTGAGGAGCTTTCAGAGAGCGATGGGGTCTATTTTGCGGCTCAGCACCGCGTATCACCCGCAGATCGATGGCCAGACCAAGAGGGTCAATCAGATCCTTGAGGACATGCTTCGGGCCTGTGTGATTGACTTCGGGGGTAGCTAGGATGAGCATCTGCGATTGGCTAAGTTCGCATACAACAACAGCTATCAGGCGACCATCAACATGACTCCTTTTGAGGCATTATATGGCAGATCGTGCAGATCTCTGAGTTGTTGGACCGAGGTTGGGGAGCGGCGTCTCCTAGGTCCTGAGCTTGTGCAGGAGACATCAGAGGCTATTGATATCTTCAGGCAGAGGATGCGCACAGCTCAGAGCCGGCAGAAGAGTTTTGCTGACCGCCGACGTCGTCCCTTGGAGTTTGATGTAGGAGACTATGTGTATCTCAAGGTCTTGCCCATGAAGGGCGTGGTTCGATTCGGAGCTAAGGGCAAGCTTGCCCTGAGATTCATACGACCTTTTGAGATCACTGAGCATATTGGCGCTGTGGCCTATCGGCTTGCCTTACCATCTCAGTTGTCTGACGTCCACAACGTTTTCCATGTCTCTATGTTGAGGAAGTGTGGGTCAGACATCATTCTCATTATTGATTGGCAGCCGTTGGAGGTTCGTGAGAACGCTTCTTACATTGAGCAGCCAGTTCGTATCCTTGATCGAAAGGATCAGGTCCTCCGGACTAAGGTCATACCCTTGGTGAAAGTTCAGTGGGGTCACCATTTTGTTGATGAGGCGTCTTGGGAGCACGAGGCTGAGATTTGGGAGTGCTATCCCCATCTCTTTGATGATTGATCATGTGCTGTATCTTGTATACTGTCTTCGATTTTATATATGATGTCTTGTTTCCTCTTTTATTATGAGTTATGTTCACTTGCGATGATTGAGTAAATTTCGAGGATGAAATTTTTTTTATTTGGAGGGAAGAGTTGTAAGATTCGTGCCCTAGTCCGTACCGTTCCATAGGCTTCCGTGATCCTACCAGTCAAATTCCAATAATCCTCGACTCGTTTCCGACGTTTGCACACGATCCTAAGACGAGTCCCGCATACCGAAGTCAGCTCAAATCGAATCTTGTACCTTGGCGACCGCGCTATCGCCGCGATTCTAACGCCACGACTCGCATACCAAACCGATACCTAGGCTGGAAGATGTCAGTCTATGTTCATTCCGAATAAACGCCGCGTATTACGAATTTTGAGGGAATCTCTACGGTATGTCTCATCAATCAATCAATCAATCAATGTCAAGTACAAGTCAAGTACAACCATGCCTCAAGTACATCACTCATCCCTCCCTTTTCACAAGTCAACTCTCTCTCTCTCTTAACCATCCCTCCTTTACAAAAAAATCAAACCAAACCATACCTCCACATCACCCTCCCTTACAACCACCATGTCACCCATCCCTTAATATCTTTTCCTCTCTTTTTTCTCATTCTATCCCTAATCTCCCAAGCACCACACGCCCAACCTCCCTTCTCTCCAAAGCAACACAACAAGTGTGGCCCACTCTCTCATCTCTCATCCCCACCATCAAAACCCTATCAACCTCCATCAAAGTTGAAGGCAAGGAGCTTAGGAGCCCAATGGATCAAGGAGAAGGCCTAGAGGTGGGTGATTGTAACGCCCTGAAAATCGAGGGTCGAGCATAAACTCAACTCCTGAGTTCCAACGTATCACTTATGCAACATAAAGAATGATGATTGAATGTTGTTCGTATTAGTGCATTAAAGATGAATGAGATTAAGCCAAAACAACATATCATGATTAAGCCAAAACAACATATCATACTCCAGAGACAATTAAATTATGCAAGCGAAAGACTGTGATAGGTATATAAAATATATATCAACTATTGTAAGTCTCCAGAGTGTGAACATGTTACCAGGTTAAATATATCAATGTATACCCCAAAAATGGACAAAATGAATATACAAGGGTGCTCCAAAAGAACAAACTAAAGTGTAATAGCATCTAATTAGCAACCTTGTAACCCCGTCGATCAGAAGATAGTCTACATAGACCCACCTAATAGCCGTGTAAGGAGAAACCCTCGTCATCATCATAAAAGTCCGGCTCCGCTTCACAAGCATCACCATCATCTGAAACTCAAACAGGGTCTAGTTTGGTGTTTAAAATACTGTCCCATAACGTGGGAGTGAGTGATCAACTCAGTGGACCAATAAAGCATAGGTTAGCATGTTATCAATTCAGTCAAGCAGTAATGATAAAGCAATACAATCAAACACTCCTAAATACTCTTATTAATGCAAGTATGGAATGCAGTCATGATGCATGCCCTTGCCAAACCACCATCATGTGACACCATCTTACATCCGCGGCATGCGTTCATCCCTCAGTGCTCCACATCTTCCAGGCACATGCAATGTTATGTTATGAGCGTGATTACCGAGTTATTATTAGTCCTTTTCATACAACAGTATTGGAAAACTAAGGGACCTCCCTTATATCATTCTCAAATAATGATCCATTCTAGGGTCATCAGTCCTAGACAATCTCATATGATCATGCGGTTCTAGGTCGCTGTAAAGGGCTGTCAAGGTTGTTACATGCACTCGTTGCACCGCTCTCCCATCACCTTATCAATACAGGCCTAGTTTATACTCTATTTACTATGGGAAGGCTTGTCGCCTCTCTGTAGATTCAGAGTATGCTCGAGGTCACTACAAAGGGCTATCAGGGCTGTTACACACAATCGTTACACCACTCCCCCATCACCTTATCAGTGTAGGCCGACAGCTCGAATACAGTGTCCCATACCACCGTATTTAGCTCACGAGTCTGGGTTGCTCACTGGTCACTACGGGGAGGCACATCGCCCCAGCGTAGGTCGATAGCTCAACAACGGTGTCCCCATGCCCGGCTCATGAGTCTTAGCGGATCGAGGTACCAAGGTTAACGGGGTTACACTGGTAAGTTTGGTACCTTAGGTTCAAGTAGTAGCGTCCAAACATGGTGAACATACATTAGACAGATCGGGTTACTTGATGAGCTTGTCTAGCACGAGCGTACATTATATCGATCGACATGAAGTGCATAAGCACTCCGTGTGGCCTAACCACTGCCGACGAGCAACATACAACTCAGGTTCATCTAACACGTCCTACATGGTGAATGAATCTCAACCACGAACTCAAGTCTGTTACCAATCGCTTAGACTATAATTATAGCCCCAATCACATTCAATCCTTAACCAGAAGCATGTAGAGTAAAGCAGGATAAATAAAGTAATTAAAGCATGTTAACAAGCATGTTATAAAGCACAATATAAACAGGAAATACAAACATCTCTAAGTTAGTTTAGAATCCTATCTCAACACCTACCTAAAGCACAAACATCTAAGTACTTACTCTTACAAGCATTTTCACAAACACTTAGAATACACTCTTTTAACATACATGGCGTATACTAGCAAAAACATGTATTAGGGCGAATCCTTTCACCGAGTAAGTATTACACATATATATAGCATGTTCATACAGTAATTAATCATGGCAAACACACTTTCTAAATTTGTACATATACGGTATTTTCTACAATTATACAGAATACACAATATGCCATAATTTGCATACGCAATCGAAACACAAAACGAACATCGCATTGTGCATGTACAATAACACCCAAATCATGAATCTATCATTATCTGACATTGAAAGCATTGAAAACCATAACTTATACGTCTAAAGTCCACACCTTACGCCATAGAAACGTAACGAATTTGGTAAAAATGTTAAGTCTTCTTCAACGATGCTATATCAACCTATAGTATGAATTAAGTCAGCTATTTCGCAACTTACAACCTTTGAAACCCTAGAACAAGTTAGGATTAGAGTTTCCTTACCTAAGAATGATGTCAGATCGTAAGAAGAGTGACTAGATGGTGATGGTTAAGCATGTATGATGGTAGGATAGAGCACTAGGATCCTTCACCCACTTCTCCCACACTTTCTCTCTCTTTACTCTCTCTCTCGTAGGGTTTTCTCAAATTCGTATGAGATGAGAGAGTGAGGGTTTAAGGTCCTTATATAGGCCCAAAATTCATGGAAATAGACTCGAGGCCAAGATATACTTAGGTTATGTCCAAAGGGAGACTTTTCTGTCTCAACGGAGCACTTCTGGAAGCCCCCATTGAGCCAAAGTCGGACTTAAGCTCACAGACATTGGATCTAGGTCGAGTTAAGTTTTCAGTCCAATCGAGTTCCCAGATCACACGTGGCATACCGGTTTCAGTTCAACGGTCTCTGAAACTCGATCAGGGTTACAAGTACACTGACCTGTGTATGAAATTTCCCCTGATCTGAGGGTGTATTTGGGTCAGATTCTGACGGTCTGATTACTTATATCAGGCCCGCAAGCAACAAGTCTCATATTACTTAAATTTGGAATTTATTTCTAATTAATTTCATGTTTCTCACACACTTCACTCCGAGCTCAAGCGAATAGCCCTAGGACACTATCTGGATTTGATTTCCGAGATGGTTGTCAAGCCCAGCAAGGCAGTCCTAATTCTATAACTTCGTATTATTCAGACTTTTGATGTGTGGTCCAGATCCGATACGGAGTTTCGTGATGCTCCCGAGAGTAGCCGGGTAATGAAATTGATCCTAGCTTATAGGGTAATGTAGCGTCAATGATTCTACAAGTTTTAAGTCTTGCAGATCGTATTTAAAGTATTTCAAGCGGATTTTGTAGCTAATCCAGTTTAGCACTTAGTTAACTTTGTCTAATTCCTAAAGAATTTGAGGTTTGAGAGGTTCACAAGGGGTTAGGATCTACCCCTTGCCTAAGGACATCTAACTCCAGGTTGGCAAAAATCTGGGGCGTTACAGTGATCCACCGTTAATTTTAGTTTTAAGGGCCACTTGTTGTGGGACCCAAAATGGTGTATGCAATGTAGAGAGGGGCCCATAGTGGTGGGGTCTCTCTCTCTCTCTCTCTCTCTCTCTCTCTCTCTCTCTCTCTCTCTCTCTCTCTCTCTCTCTCCCTAGAATGTAGTGGGCCCCACCGAATTGTGTTAAATCTACTCCATCCATCAGACAGAGTGGCCCACCACATTTCAGGGAGATCCCATCCGTTACCTTAATATATATGAAATATATTTATATTATATTAATATATATATATATATAATTTATATATACATATATACATGCATGCATGGTAGGCCACGTCCCTGTGGGACCCACCATGATGTTGTGCTTATCTATGCCGTCCAGCGTCCCTGAGTGGCTAACATGGTGGGAGTGCACTGACATGGATGTATACTTATAAGCTAACAAAAAAAATTTCTTTTAGGGTGGGGCTGCTCATGCAGGCCCCACCTTGATGTATTGGGTTGATCCACACCGTGCATTCCGTTCTCCAATTCATTTTAGGCATTGAGCCAAAAAATGAAGCTGATCCAATTATCTAGCGGGTCATGGCATTGAGAATGCTAGTATTTTCTGTTAAAAATTGGGAAAATGATTGTTAGGGTCCACAAGAAGCTTGAACCCACCTGAAACTTGGTTTAGACCCCTAATTTTGTGGGACACATATAATGGATGGGGTAGATCTAGTTAATGTGGGTCCCACCTAGAAAAAGAGGAAGAAAGCAGCAGCCGGCTGTCACGCTGCCCGACAGACGCAGTGCGGCCACGCCGGCTACCGCGGGCGAATCTGGCGGGCCTCACGGCCTGGCTATGGGCCCCACCGTGATGCGTTTCGAACATCAACACCGTGCATTCTATGGGTTCCCTTTAAATTATGGGACATCCCAAAAATCAGCAGTATACAGAACTCAGGTGGGCCATACCATCAAAAATCATGTGAAGACATGCCTAAAACATATAAAATCACTTGGTGGGGCCTACCTAAAATTTGGATGCGGCTGAAACTTGGTCTGGACCCTCAGCTAAGTGTGACACACATAATGAGTGGGCTGGATTTGTGGATCACATTTTTTTGGTGGGCCCCTGACCGTCCAACCCAATGAACAGTTTGATTGGCAAATAAACATCATGGTGGGCTCCCTAACCATGGGCCCAGGTCACACATGACCATATGAACAGATTGGATGAAATAAACATTACCGTGGGCCCCCTGGCCCACGTGTTCTTATGAACAGCTTGCATGGCAAATAAACATTACGGTGGGCCCCCCCTGGCCCACGTGTTCTTATGAACAGGTTGCATGGCAAATAAACATTACGGTGGGCCCCCCTAGTCGTGTGGCCTTATAAACAGGTTGGGTAGAAAATAAACATTCTAGTGGGCCCTACCCAAGGTCCACGTGACCTTATGAATAGATTGGATTGCAAATAAATATTACAGTGGGCCCTAGGCCCATGTGACCTTATAACCAGTTTGGATGGAAAATACACATCATGTTGGGCCCTAGTTTGGATGGAAAATAAACATTTTTGGTGAGCCCAGGTACATGTGGCCTTATCAATAGATTGGGAGGAAATTAGACATTGTGGTGGGCCCCACATGGGACTCACTAATGTATGTATTGTACCCACACCTCTCACCATGAGGTATGTGATGTATCCATGCTGTCTACCCCCTTGGGATCTACCATGATGCATGAGCTTCATCCAAACCGACCAACCATTTTGGAGATTATTTCAAGGCCAGGTGATGAGGCCCATCTTGGTGTATTTGTGGGCCGTCCATTGAGACCCACCTTGATTTGTATGAGGCCCATATTGATGTATTGGTGGCCCATTGTTGAGGCCCATCTTAATGTATTGGCGGCCCATTGTTGAGGCCCACTTTGATGATTTATAAGCCCATGTTGTGAGACCCATTGTGATGAATGCAAGGCCCCATGGGTTATGGCCCATTACAATGAACGTAAGGCCCATTAATATGGCCCACTTAATAAATATACGGCCCAAATCGATGTACTTAAGGTCCAATGGGGTACAATTATGTCCATTGCAATGTGTGATTCCTTCGTGGTGTATAATGATGTTTATAGTGGGCTATGCCTTGGGAGCAATGATGGTTTGACGCCCACATTGAAGGGAATGTTAGTTAAATGTCCGCATTGTCACTCTCCCTAAGGCCCACTGATAGGCCCTTATATGTTATGCACAAGCCCATTACCCCATGACATGTTTAGTATAGATCCATAATTCATGATCATACGCATCATATGTATGCTTGATATGAGGAGTGATTGATCATAGCACATGCCTTTGGGCGGATTGTTTATGGGCTCCCTGATAAACGGAGTTACCCTACATGAGCAGGCGGTATGTGCAGGATTGTTAGCATGTTTGGTAGGATGATTCACGCACTTGCATTTGTGTGATTATGATTATTGTATGCCCTAGCGACATCAGGGTCATAGCCTCCACAAACACATCCTGGGTGGCTGCATTGGATACTGGAAATGTTTGGTTCTAGCATACGAGCGTCATAGATGCCCCTGGGTGAAAATCCCTAAGCCCAATGGTACCAGAGGATGACTCCAACATCGAGACCGAGTGAATGTATGAGCGCACGAGGGTCGAATACCAGGAGGCCGCATCTCTCACTGTGTCGTGGTCGGTTGGAAAGGGGTGTGGCCTTACTCGCCTGAGGGTAGGGGGCAATATTAGGCTAAGTTTAACCCGCTCATGAATGGATCCTCTATCGACGTGCCGGATAGGTATTGCAAACTATTGGCCAGGCAGATAGTGAGGTTTCTTACGCTCACTTAGACTGTGCGGCTAGGAGAGCGGTAGTGCCATTTGGAGTGTACTAAACCTCGGTGATTATCCTGAATGAGAACTGTACTGATATATGATGAGGATTGGCATGCTTGAGCTGCATCTTGCATCGTATGGTCTTGACATGACCGATAATATTCATATCTTGCACCGCATAGCCTTGGTACGGCTGATTGCATTCATATACTCATCAGCACGATTCCGCATTATTCTGACCTTGCATTCTGAGCACGCTTATACTGTGCACACACTTACACCACCCTCTAAGCTTTTCATAAGATTATGCACGATTGATGCATGCAGGTGACGCCAGGATGCAGCCGTAGTCTTGCCGCAGTTAGAGTGTGCAGTCGAGCTTTTAGAGTTTTTGTTACTTTAAGTATATTATATTTTCCTTTCATACGCCTTATACTCAAAAGTTTTTTATTATAGTGAATTTTATGATGGTGTTCTTATGGTTATTATTCGTGGGTTATGCTTGTGGTTATGCTCATTACAAATTGAATCATGTTTGAAATCCTCCTTGTAGCATCCCAGGATCGAAACCTGGTATATGGGTGCCGGGAGCTGAGAATGGGGTACTACGGAGGCTGTCAGCACCGGATTCAGCAATCGGGAATTTTGTGAGCCCGGTTTCTGAGTTTGGGGCGTGACAAATCGGGTGTTTTGGCCATATCTATACCAATTCATCATCGTGTTTATAGATGACATTTTGATATACTCCAAGAGTTGAAAAGATCACGAGGAGCACCTGCGAGCAGTCTTCGATAATCTCAGGAAGAATCAGTTATTTGCTCAATACCAAAATTGTGACTTCTGGAAAGAAGAAGTCAAGTTTCTGGGACACGTGATGTCCAAGGAAGGAATTGTCATGGACCTTGCTAAGGTGACCGCAGACAGGACTGGGAACAGCCTGGTTCGGTTACAGAAGTGAGGAGTTTCTTCGGACTTACTGGCTACTATCACCAATTCATTAAAGATTTTTTCAAGATAGCCAGACCGTTGTCTCGGTTCTCTCGAAAGGATCTTAAGTTTGCTTGGAATGAGAAGGCAGAAGCAAACTTTCTAGAATTAAAGGACAAGCTAACGTCCGCACCCGTGCTAGTATTGTTAGAGCAAGGGGTCAGATATACTATATACACCGAAGCATCTCGTGTTGGTTTGGGCTGTGTCCTTATGCAGAAGGACAGAGTGATTGCTTGCATCGCGACAGTTGAGGAAACATGAAAAAAACTACCCTACGCACAACTTAGAATTAGTAGCAGTCAACTTCACATTAAAGCTCTGAAGACATTACCTCTATGGAGAGGAGTTCATGCTCTTTTACGACCAAAAGAGCCTCAAGTACATATTCACATAGAGAGACCTGAATATGAGGCAATGACGTTGGATGGAGACCTTAAAAAATTTCAAGTTTGAAATCTCCTACTATCCTGGAAAGGAAAACCTTATGGCCAATGCATTAAGCTGCAAGAAGACAATAGAATTCGCAGCTCTGTTAATGATTGAAGAGTGGAATATGGTAGAGTTCGTACGAGACTTCGAACAGAAGCTTACAGTAGAGGATTCATTTGAGAGAGTTGCACACCTCCGCGTGCAGCCACTTATTAATGACTGGATCATTGCGGCACAGAAAGAAGATGAGTTGTTGGTGAAGATGAGAGAGCATGCAAGCAACAGTGAAGAGTCCGAGTGGAGAGTTGGCTTGGATGGAGGTTTGAGGTATCGTGGCCGCCTATGCGTCCCGAACCTCCATGACTTGAGGAGAGAGGTTCTGGAGGCCACAGACAATTCAAAATTGGCAATGCATCCCGGTAGTACAAAGATGTATCGGAATTTGAAGCGTTCATACTAGTGGGACAACATGAAGGCCCAGATAGCAGATTATGTATCCTGTTGTCTCACGTGCCAGCAAGTTAAGGCTGAGCATCACCGACCTCCTGGTTTACTTCAGCCAATGCCCATAGATAAATGGAAATGGGACTTTATATCCATGGATTTCATTTATGGGTAACCGAAGACGAGGAAGGGACATGACTCCATTTGGGTGATTATGGACCGATTGACGAAATTGACTCACTTTTTCCCGATTAAAGTTTTAAACTCAGCAGATGATTTAACCAAGCTGTACATCAAGGAGATTGTACGTCTGCATGGAGTTCCTATGGAATTGTGTCGGATCAAGACACGCAATTCACGTCCATTTTCTAGACTCAAATCCAGGAAGCAATGGGAGTGAAACTGAAGTTCAGTACTGCGTTCCACCCACAGACGGATGGGCAGACGGAACGGGTGAACCAGGTATTAGAAGATATGTTGCGAGCATGTGTGCTTGATCTTAAGGACAGTTGGGATGACTGTCTTCCCTATGGCGAGTTTACTTATAACAACTGCTTCCAAGCAAGCATTGGCATGGCTCCTTATGAAGCCTTGTATGGGAGCCTATGTCCAGCACCATATTGTTGGGCAGAAGTTGGTGATAAGAGCCTAATTGGCCCAAATTTGGTTCAAGCAACCTCAGAGAAGATTGATATTATCAGGCGTCGACTCCTTACAGCCTAGAGCAGACAGAAGAGTTACACCGATACACGACGGCGGCAGTTAGAATTCAAAGTTGGGGATCGTGTGTTTCTTAAGGTTTCCCCCATTAAGGGAGTCCTTCAATTTGGCAAGAAAGGGCGGCTCACACCACGATTTATTGGTCCATTCCAGATTCTAGACTGAGTGTGTGTGGTAGCATACCGCCTTACTCTGCCCACACCACTCGCAGGCGTGCACAATATATTTCACGTATCGATGCTGAAGAAATACGTTCCTGATCCAACTCATATTATCAAATGGGAGCAAGTACAGTTAAGCGAAGATGCTACTTATGTACTTCGACCAACACATGTTCTAGATAGGAAGGAACAAATGCTACACAGCAAGGTTATCTCGCTCGTGAAAGTATTATGAACACACCATGCTGAGGAAGAGGCTACTTGGGAAACAGAAGCCGAAGTCCGTAAGAACTACCCTCAGATCCTCGAGGAGTATGAGAAGGTATTAATTTTAGGGATGAAATTTTTCTTTAAGGGGGGTAGATTATAATGTCTTGAAAAAATCTGTACAAAGACCCAAGTACCACCTTAGGCAGAACTCACCAAAGACCGTATTCTGTGGAAATTAGATGAAAATTAATTAAGTACCAAACTAAATTAATTGGTGGATTTACCTCAAACCACTATCTATACGAATGGTAAGACCCAAAACCATTAGAATCACTAACTCAACATTACTTAAAAACCTAGGAGAAAACCTAAAACCCAGTTGCTCTTGGGAGCACAATGAAACTCCATATCAGACCTGGACCGCACGTCGAAAGTCTGATGACTGCAAAACTATAAACTTATGACTATCTTATTGGGCTTAATAACCATCACGGGAATCAAGCCCAAATAGTATCCAAAAATGCACAACTTGAGCTCTGAGCGAAGTGTGTGACAAACGTGAATGTCTTTAGAAAATGCATTAAAACTTAAGTAAATTACGCCGTTCACTCACAGGCGAAATTGAAGATTTCAGACCATCAGATTCTGACCAAACTTCACCCACGGATCAGGAAAATTTCCCTGCACATATCCGTATACTTGTGGCCCTAATCGAGTGACAATGACCGTTGATCTGATACAGGTCCGTCACAGTTGATCGGCCTATCCAAATGTGCTGAAATCGCATCCTGGCCTAGATCCATGGTCAAGGAACTTGCTCCATACCGTAGGTGAGTAATGGACCTCCAGACGAGCCCCGTTTGCCCGAAACAGACACCCTTTGGCTATAACACAAGTATACCATGGCCCTAGGGCCATTTACATCACTTTTGAGCCTATATAAGGCCCTTAAACCACCCCTCCTCTCTCTCATACGAATTTCTCTTAACCCTAGGAGAGAGAAGAGAGAAAAGATGAGAAAAGAGTGAGGAGAAGAGAGAGAGTTCAGGAGATCGTTGCTGGGATTCACTCCCACTACTCCACGCACTGAATCGCTGCCCCACCATCACTACACGAACCATTTCAACGATGAATTGAGTAAGAAATCCAAACTCTAATGTCGTAGTTAAGGTATAGAATAGTCGTTTATCAACCTAGCTAACGGATTTCCTGATTTAGGTACTCGTTGTGTTGTATTTGGGAACGTAGGATACGAACCGAGTTCGTAACGAGTATACCGACAAAAGGTGCAAACTTTAAATGTTTAGGTTATGGTTTTCAAGGCTTTCAATGTTAGCAATGATTTATGTCTGACCTGCCATATGATCTTAGTTACGATGTATTCGATGAATTATAGATGTGTATGAACTATGTGAATATATATAATGCATTCCATGTGTTTGTTGAAATGTTTGAATGAACTTGCAATTATGATTTGTGCTCCCCATGACTATTAATCTAGAATTCATGTTTGTTGTATGTATGACAATCTCTTTGTGAAAGGATTTGTCATAATATATGATGTAACTAATTTAGTCTATGTATGTAGTAATGTGTAGTCTAAGTGTTTGATAAAATGTCTAAATAAGAAATTGTTTGATGAATTGTGTTTAATAAGGGTATTGAGACAGAATTCTCGATTACCTTATCCATATGTATAGTTTCCTTAAGGTAATCTTACTTTCGATTATGCAATTTATGGATGAAATGCAAACATTTGGTAAAATGTTCAATGTGTTTGATGAAATGCTCAAATGAGAATTGTATTTAAAATGTTTGTTACATGTTGTGCTTATCACATGTATCTATTTATTCCATCTGAGTAAGATTGGGAATACAACCTAGACCAGGCAATCGGTAACAATTTCTGTCACGCCCCGAACTCGAAAACCGTGCTCACAAAATTTTTGATCGGCGAATCCAGCGCCGACAGCCTCCGTAGTACCGCATTCTCAGCTCCCGGCACCCATACACCAGGTTCCGATCCTGAGATGCTACAAAGAGATTTCAAAAATGATTTGATTCGTAATGAGCATAACCAAAAGCATAACCCACGAACAATAACCACAAGAACACCATCACAAAATTCACTATGATCAAAAATCTTGAGTACAATGCGTCTGAAGGGAAATACAAGATAATACAAATAACAGAAACTCCAAAAGCTCGACCGCACGCTCCTGCTGCTACTGTACTATGGCTACATCCTGGCGTCACCTGCACGCATCAATCGGGCATAAGCTCATAGAAGCTTAGAAGGTAGTGTAAGTGTGTGCGCAATACATGCATGCTCAGAATGTGAGGTCAGGGTAATGCGAAATCATGCTGATAAGTACATGAATGCAATCAGCCTTACCAAGGCTATGCAGTGCAAGATATGAATGTTGTCGGTCATGTCAATACTATGCGATGCAAGATGTAGATCAAGCATGCCAATCCTCATCATATATTAGTACAGATCTCATTCAGGATAATCACCGGGGTTTAGCACACTCCAAATGGCACTGCCGCTCTCCCAGCCGCACAGTCCAAGTGAGCGTAAGAAACCTCACTATCCGCCTGGCCAATAGTCTGCCAATACCTATCCGGCATGTCAATAGCGGATCCATTCATGAGCTAGTCAAACTCATCATAATATTGCCCCTACCCTCGGGCGAGTAAGGCCACACCCCTTTCCAAACGACCACAACACAGTGGGAGACGCGGCCTCCTGGTATTCGGCCCTCGTGCGCTCATATATCCACTCAGTCTCGACGTTGGAGTCATCCTCTAGTACAATCGGGTTTAGAGATTTTCACCCAGGGACAATTATGGCTCCCCGATGCTAGAAACAGTATTTTCGGTATCCAATCCAGCCACCCATGATGTGTCTGTGGAGGCTATGGCCCTGATGTCGCTAGGGCATATAATAATCACAATCACATGCAAATGTAAGTGCATGAATCACACCACCAGTCATGCAACAATCCTGCGCGTATTATGCGCTCATGTAGGGCAACTCTGCCTATCAGGGTGCCCATAAAGAATCTGCCCAAGGGCATATGCTATGATCAGTCATTCCTCATATCAAGCATACATATAATGCATATGATCATGAATCATGGATCTTATACTAAACATGTTATATGATAATGGACCCTATACATAATGAGGATGAGCCTAGACAGCTTATACACTACAAGTATGGGCCTATCAATAGGCCCTAGGGAGAGTGACAATGCAGATATTTAACCAACATCATCCTTACAATGTGGACGTCAAACTATCATTCTTCCCAAGGCATGGCCACCAAACATCATTACATAAACCATGGAAGAATCACATACTGCAATGGGCCTTAGGTACATCCCGTTGGGCCTCGACCCAAGGGCCTCCAGTACATCAAATGGGCCTCATAACATGAGTCTCGTATATATCAAAGTGGGCCTCAACATTAAGCCACAAATACATCAAGATGGGCCTAGTCACATGGGCCCCTTATTTATCAAAGTGGGTCATCATCATCAGGCCAAAAATATGTCGAGATGGGCCTAATCACGTGGGCCTTACATACATCACAATGGGCCTCATAATATGGGCCTCATATCTTTTAAGGTGGCCTCAACAATGGGCCTCATACAAATCAAGGTGGGCCTCAACAATAGGCCATAAATATGGTAAGTGGGCCACATCACCAGGGGCCATATGTATATAAAATGGGCTACGTCAATGAGCCTCATGTATAACAAGTGAGCCATACCCAAATATAAGTGGTGATAACGATTACCACTATTAAAATTCCCAAGGCCCGCCATAACTTTTATTTCCTATCCAATCTGATCATAAGGTCCCAAGGATTTCAACGGTTGGACAGTTTGGATGAAGGGTGTGGTCCACATGATAAATAGATCTGTCTTATTTTTAGCCTCAAGCCTTAAAATGATCTTTTAAAAATGGTTGGACGGCTTGGATGAAACCTATGCATCAAGGAGGGCCCCACCAACTGGTGCACACATCACCAAGGTGGGCTCCACGGAGCCGTACTGCTACATCACAGCAGCTATATGGCTGGTGGGCGGTACACTAGCCACTCCAACTCCCTACACAGGTGGGTCCCATGTGGGGTCCACCACAACGTTTATTGCCATCCAATTTGTTGATAGGGTCGTACATACCCGAATGAAGAGTAAAACAAATTTCATATTTGATCCGAAACCTCTGCAATCCAAAAGGATTTCAATGGTAGGCATCTAATCCACTGTTTCCTGCCGTGTGAGCCACTCAAGTCCCATGTATAGCCGATTTTGGGGTGGCCCACTGTTAGAGGGGACCTGAAAAAATGTACGGTGTTGATGATAGACACACATCATGGTGGGGCCCACTGTTGGGGCTGTGAGTCCCTGGCCACCGTCACCTGCAGAGGACGCTGCTGTGCCAGCAGTAGCAACGTCTGATGTTCCCTTTTTTTAATCAAGTTTTTCCATGGTTTTTCCTAGGTGGGACCTGCGTCAGGGAAATCTGTCCTGCCCATTGCACTCTACAGCTCAAGACCGACCAAATGAGTCCGATATGCGGTATGATTTGGCGAGTAAAAAATCAAGGTGAGTTTTAATGGTAAACAATACTATTTCCTATGGTATGGCCTGCCAAAAAATGGGATCAACTTCACTTTTTGGCTCAACGCCTAAAATGAGCTGGAGAATGGAATGGACGCGTGGATTAACTTTATACATCAAGGTGGGGCCTGCATGAACGGCCCACCCCAAAAGCAAAAAAAAAAAAAAAAATTATTAGCTTATAAGTACACATCCATGTCAATACACGTACTCCATGTTAGCCACACGCACTCCATGTTAGCACCCTCACGTCCAGCGTCTAGGGACGCTGCACGACATGGATAAACACAGACATCATGGTGGGCCCCACATGTACGTAGCCCACACATCAAGGTGGGTCCCACATGAACGTGTCCCACCTTTTGGATCAACAGGATATTTGTGTTTTCCTTCATCTTAGCCGTCCAATTGACCCCTTGCAAGGTGAGCCTCACAATCGGACGGTTAAGATCGTCTTACACTGTGGTGGCCACAAGACATCATATAAAAGAAGGAGAAAGAGGGAGAGAGAGAGAGAGAGAGAGAGAGAGAAAGAGAAAGCCAGTGAAATAGAGGAACCCCACCACTATGGGCCTCTCACTACATTGCATACATCATTATGGGTCCCACAACAAGTGGTCCTAAAATTAAAATCAATGGTGAATCACCCACCTCTAGGCCTTCTCCTTAGTCCCTTAGCCTCCTTAGCTCCTTGCCTACACTTTTGATGGTGGTTGATGAAGGATAAAGGGTTGAGATGGGAGATGAGGGAGTAAGAAAGTGGGCCACACTTGTTGGCTCTTGGAAATGCTTAGACGTATGGAGCTTGGGAGAGTGTTTTGAGAAATGAGAGAAAGAGAGAAATGATATGGATGTGATGATGTAAGGAAGGAGAAGGAGATGGGAGGGTATGGTTTAGTTTGATTTTTTTGTAAAAGAGGTATGGTTGTGGTTGAAATTTTGTAAAGGGGAATGGTGAGGGGAGAGAGAGAGTTGACTTATGGGAAAGGAGGGATGAGTCGATGTACTTAGGAGTATGGCTTGTACTTGACATGAGTGAATGATTGATCGATGGGACATATCGTAGAGATTCCCTCAAAATTTGCAACGAGCGGCATTTCTTCGGAACGAACGCAAGCCCACATCTTCTAGCCTAGGTATCGGTTCGGTGCACAAGTCATAGTGTTGGAACAGTAGAGATGGTGCGGTCACTATGATACAAGTTTCGGATTGAGTTGACTTTGAAATGCAGGACTCGGCTTAGGATCGTGCGCAAACGTCGGATACGGGTTGAGGGTTCCCAGAATTTGACCGGAAGGACCGCGGAACCCTACAGAATGTACCGACTAAGATACGGGTCTTACAATTTCCGTTTGGGTGGCCGAATTAGTCTCACCACATTTGGTAAATTTGGGTCGTACGATGATTGTCGACAGTAGTTAGGCCACATGGATTGCTTATGTGCTCCATGTCGATTAATTCAGCATGCGCTCGTACTAATCGAACTTGTCTAATAAACCGATTGGCATATTATGTGTTTACTATGTATGGACACTACTGCTTGAATCTAAGGTACCACTTACCAATGTAAAGCCCGTTTCAACCATGGTATCATGATCCGCTAAGACTCATGAGCCAGGCATAGTAGTGTGGGACACCATGGTCGAGCTGTCGGCCTATACTGGGTTGACGAGCCTCCCCGTAGTGACCAGTGAGTAACCCAAACTCGTGAGCCAAATACGGTAGTATGGGACACTGTATTCGAGCTGTCGGCCTACATTCAGGTGACAATCCTCCCATAGTGACCTCGAGTATAAACACTTAAATTTACCTATCCATTATTTTCATTAGGGGTGATGTCCTACAACTTGCCTAACGTATGTGATTAACTACGATTAACAACCCTAGATAGATCCCCGCTTGGGTAAATGATATAAAGGGAGGTACCTTAGCTTCCCAAATTTGTTGTATGAATAAGCCTAATTAAGAACTTGGCTAACACAACCATGCACCGCATTGCATGTGCTTTGGCGAGGAAGCGCACGTTTAGGGAGTTTGTCATGCGCAAATGGTTGATGAAGTCGCTGAGGGAGTGCAGGCGAGGGCATGCATCATTACTGCATATCATCCTTGCATTAATAAGAATAGTTAGGAATGATTGTTGTACTATTTTATCATTACTGCTTGATTGTATTGATAACATGTTAACCTTTGCCTTATAGTACCACTGAGTTGATCACTCACTCCCACTCTGGGACAGTGTTCTAAAACACCAACCAAACTCTGGTTTAGTTGCAGATGATGATGAGGCTTACGCGACGGAACCGGATTTCATAAATGAGGAGGAGGAGTTCTCCTACGTGCAGCTCTCAGGCAGGTCTGTGTAGACCTAGAGCTGTGTCTCCGGGATTACAAGGCTATAGGATAGTTGGACACTTTATGTTTTACTATTTTGTAAATTTTGGAAACAATACATGTAAACATTCAGCCCAGTTACATACTTATACTCTGGAGGTTGTAAATTACTTACTTGTCAAATATGCATGTTATAGTCTTCTGCTTGCTTAATCAAATTACCTCTGGAGTATGATATGTTATTTTAGTGTAATCCCACTCATGTTTAATGCACTAATATGGACAACATTTAAACATCATTATCTATATTGCATAAGTGATGTGTTGGATCTCGAGTGTTGAGCTTTCCTCAACCCTCGAAATCCGAGGCGTTATAAATGACCATGAAGAACATCGCGAACATTTGACTTCAGTCTTCCGTCAACTCAGAAAGAAACAGTTAAAGATGAATCCGGCCAAATGTGCTTTTGGTGTCTCTTCAGGAAAATTCCTCAGCTTCGTTATCAGACACAAAGGAATCGAAATCGATCCAGGGAAAGTCAAAGCTATATAATGCCACCATCGAAAATATTGAAAGAATTAAAAAGTTTGCAAGGAAAGTTAGCATATATTCGTTATTTTATCTCAAACTTAACCAAAAGATGTCATACATTCTCTCATCTAATGAATAAATGAACAAAATTCGTATGGGACAAGCCCTGTCAGAATGCATTTGATTCAATCAAAGGATTGTTGAAACAGCCTCCAGTATTGGCAACCCCTGTGAGAGGTAAACCATTCATTTTATACATATCTGCAGCTGAGAATTCATTAGGAGCTCTATTAACACAGGAAAATGAATATGGGAAAGAAATCACGCTCTATTATTTAAGTCAAACTCTGATAGGCGCATAATGCAATTATTCACCAATTGAGAAAATGTGTTTGGCATAAATATTCGCAGTGCAGAAGCTAAGACATTATTGCCTTTCTCATGATATAATCCTAATCTCGCAAACGAATCCCATAAAATTCTTAATGACCAAATGGATGTTGTTGCTTTTAGAATACACAATCACTTACGAGCCAGTAAAAGCAGTAAAAGGGCAGGTAGTGGCAGATTTGTTGGCAGCTCATCCCATAACAGATAGTGAATTAATCAGTGACGACTTCCCAGATGAGCAAGTGATGATGATTGAATCGCCAAACTCATGGCAAATGTACTTCGATGGTGCTTCTCGAATGTCAGGAATAGGTGATGGAGTGATATTCATTAGTCCTTAGGGCGATTATTGCCTTACTGAAAAGGCCTAGCTATGAGTCCTAGAGGGGGGTGAATAGGACTATGCCAAATTAAAACATTAACAGCGGAATATAAACAATAAGATAGCCTTATAAACAAATAAAAGAAAGATAACACTATAATCAATTCACAATACTGAAATGTAAAGTAACCTCAAATGTATGAGTATTGAGAGATTGATATAAATGTTATTCTAAGGACAACCTTACACCAAAAACCAAGGTTTACGGTAGGACAACCTGATTCCTAGAAAGGTCTTTGTATCAAAAACTCAAACTAGATACAAGGAATAAATAGCAAGTAAATGAAATCTAATTTATTACAACATTCCACACAATGCTTGAAATATAAAAGATTACAACATTCACATCCACACATACATCCCACAATATTGAATGATAAAAGATATAGAAAATAAATCACACATCCAAACACAAAGAATTATAGTGGTTCGCTTGTGTGTACACCAACTGTTAAACAACAGCCACATAGCTTCCTACTCCACTCCTAATGTAATGCCCTGAAAATAGGGGGTCGAGTAGCAACTCAACTCCCGAGTTCCAAAACATCACTTATGCAACATATATGCTTATGATTAAAATATTGTCTGTATTAGTGCATTTATCATGTGTAAGACCTGTATCATAGACCGTACCATTCCATAGGTTCCCACAGTCTTTTCAGTCAAATTCCGGCAACCTTCGACCCTTAATCAGTGTTGCGCACGACCTTGATTCATACATCGTTAATCTGATTCGACTCAACCCGAGACTTGTACCATTGCGACCGCGCCGTCTCCACGGTTCCAATGCCGCAACTCACGCACCAAGGCGATACTCTGGCCAGGAAATGTGGGCCAGCATTCGGTGCGAGGAAAATACCGCGCGTGCGAAACCCAAGAGAATCTCTATGAGTTGTCACATCAATCCATCAATCTCAACATGTCAAGTACATGTCAAGTACACATCAACTTTTCACCCTTTCCCAAGCAAGCCTCAAAGTCAAAAAGTTCTTACACAAGCCATGCCTTTCTTACACAAATGGCCAACAAAGTCAAAAAGTGTCTTACACACCCATCACCACCACATCTATCACTCCATCACCCATCAATATCTCTCTCTCCCTTTACAACTCTCTCTCCCTTCATTTTCAAAAAAAAAAAAAAAAATTCACTTCCTAAGCTAAAGAAAACCTCCATACGTATGAGCCTATCTCTCTCTTTCAAAGCTCCAGGTGTGGCCCACCTTTCCATCCCAAGATCTCCCATCCTAGCCATCCAATCTCATCTCATCCATTGGAATCAAAGCTAAGGAGCTAAGGAAGCCTAGGGTGCAAGAAGAAGTCGGTGGGTGATTTTTGGATTTTTGTTTTCATCCATTTGTTTGATTTAAGGGCCACATGTAATGGGATCCACCTTGATGTATACTCATGTTCAAGAGGGGCCCATAGTGGCGGGGCCCCTCCGATATTGTCGATGTGTCCCTCTTTCCCTCTCTCTCTCTCTTTCTATGATTGTGGCCCACTTGATATGTATGTTATCATCCATGCCATTTTCAGTGGACCCCATCCATGTGGGACACACCATGATGTTTTTGTATCATCCCAACCATCCATTGGGGGCCCACCTTGAGGTGGCTAATGGTGGGGTGGCCACAAAGGAAGTGTGATCTGACGTGGGCCCACCCAGCCCCATGGTCCAAGTGGCAGACGAGTGAAAGATACCTTGTTTCAACACAGAGGTCTGGGCATCGATTCCCTATGGTGGTGACTAACATGGGTGTGCACTGACAGTGGGTGTGCACTGGCAGTGGGCGTGGACTGGCATGGGGTCCACAGGGCCCATCCACACTGTCCACCCTTTCTGGTGGGGCCCACCATAGTGTATGTGTCTCATCCAACCATCCACCATCCAAGGACGGTGAGGCCCATCCATAGCTCACACGGTAGACTGAGTTGGAGATACCTCATTTCAACGCTAGGCCCACGTCCAACTCCATAGCCAAGAGGCAGACCGAGTATAAGATACCTCGTTTCAACACTTGAGGTCTTGGTTTCGATCCCTGTGAGGGTGACTAACAAAGAGAGTGTGAACGGACGTGGGGTCCTGGGGACCCATCCTAGCCACACCGTCCATCCACTTAGTGGGCCACACCATGTGGCATGTGTGTAATCCAAGCCGTCCACTGTCTTTGGACAGTGGGACCCACCCCACGTGTTGGGGCAACACCATGATGTATGTCTGTGTCCAGGCCGTCCAAGGCCTGGACGGTAGTTAGATATAATGTATATTATATTATATCATATATATTATGTATTATATTATATAAATAAGGTGTTGTGGTGGGCCCTACGTGGGACCCACCTCTGTTTGTGTCAAACAGGAGAAAGATTTAAAAAAAAAAAAAAAAATTTTGTTGCAAGCATAAAGGCAAGATGTGTCGCTTCTCTCTCTCTCTCTCTCTCTCTCTCTCTCTCTATATCTCTACCTCTCTCTGTATCTCTCTCTATATCTCTCTCTCTCTCTTAACGACCAGAGACATGTGGGTCCCACCATGACTCACATGTGATCTGACGGTGGGACCCACCCTAGATGTATGTGTTTTGTTCCCCTGGCTTGGCCCCAGTGATGTATGTGCTCTATCGACATCGTCCATTATTTGAACAGCGGGGCCCACCATGATGCAAGTGTTGTATCCATGCCGTCCAATCATTTATGAGATTATTTTAAGACATGGGGAAATGAGGGAATCAGATCTAAAGTTCAAATGGGCCCTACCATTTAAATAGTGGACCGTGGCATCCACCGTTCAACTTCTACGGAGGCTGTCGGCGCTGGATTCAGCAATTGAGAATTTTGTGAGCCCGGTTTCCGAGTTTGGGGCGTGACATAATGAGTGGGATTATACCAAAACAGTAATTCATACTCTAGATCAGTTTATACAATACAAGTGGAAGACTGAAAGATGTATATAAACGTATATGAGCCAAAAAGATCACTATCGGTCTCCAGAGTATGAACACATGACTAAGTCACCATATACATGTAATAATTCAAGAGTCAAAATGTCAAAAATAGTTCGACTACAATGATAAGCTGTAACACCCCAAATTTTTGCCAACCTGGAATTAGACGTCCTTAGGCAATGGGTCGATCCTAACACTTTATTAACTTGTCGGAACTGAATCCCACAGTCTAAAATCGCTCCTTAACCCATTTCCTTCACAAATCCCACCCTTCATTACCTTGTTCTTTCAATTTTTCAAAGCACTTTCACCCTAGACACTATCTTAAACTAGCTAAGTAGTATAACTTAGATCACTTTAGATACAAACTGTAAAGGACTAAATACTACCTCAGACGGAAATCACTTAGGATTAAATCCTTTAGAAATTTGACAAAGTTAACTGAGTGTTAAACTAGATTAGCTACGAAATCCATTTGAATCACTTTAAATACGATCTGCAAGACCCAAAACTTGTAAAATCATTGACGCTAGGTTACCCTGAAATCTAGGATCAATCTCATTACCCACCGCTTGCTCTGAGCATCTCGAAACTCAGATCGAATCTGGACCGCACGTCGAGTCCGAATAATACGGTTAAGGAATTAGGACCGCCTCCGGGCTTGACAACCATCTCGAAAATCAAATCCAGATAGTGTCCCACGGCTGTTCGCTTGAGTCCGGAGCGAGAGAGTGTGAAAACACTTTTTTCTTTCCAAAATAAATATCTTGAATAGTAATCTGAGACTTGTAGCTTGCGGATCAGTTTTAAGCAACCAGACCATCGACCGACCAAATTACACCCTGGATCGTAGAAAATTTCATAAACATTTACATGTACTCGGAATCTCCAATCGAGATCCACTGACCGTTGAACTGAAACTGGTCCGCCACGTGTGATCTGTAAATCTAACTAAAACGAAAACTTAATAAAACGTAGATCCAGTGTCGGTGAGCTTAAGTCCGACCTTTGGCTCAATGAGGCCCGCCAGAAGTCCTTCGTTGAGCTGAAAAAGTTTCGCTTTGGTTATAACCTAGGTGAACCTTGTCTAGAAGTCTATTTTGGTGAAGTTTTAGACTATATAAGGACCTTAAACCCTCTCCCATTTCAGCCATACGAATTTGAATTTGAGAGAGAGAAAAGAGAGAGAAAGTGTGGGAGATGTGGGAGGAACTCCCCGTAGCTCGTTTGTTCCCTCGCCGCTATTCGGCTCCACCGCCTGATTCTTATCGCTTTCCCGGCGATTTCGGCGTCGTTTCTAGGTAAGAAACCCTAACCCTAACCTGTTTTAGGGTTATATAGGTTGTAGGTTATGAAATAGTTAACCTGTTTCGTTCTCTAGGTTGTCAAACTCCCGTATACGGAAGCTTAGCGAACCTATCGACTTCGTTACGATTCGATGACAAAAGGTGAGGACTTTAGGTGTATAGGTTACGGTTTTCAACGCTTTCAATGTCAGATAATGGTAGATTCATGATCTGCATGCAATTGCACATGTACAAAGTGCTTTCCGTTTTCTGTTTCGATTAAAATTGTAGAATTTGGAATTTCACATACTCTAGGTATTCGTATAAAATACCGTATACGTATTTTTTATAGAAATGTATTTGACATGTTTATTTGTCGTATGGATATATGATGTATGGATAAAATACTCATTTGGCGAAAGGGTTCGCCTAAATACATGTTTACTAATATACACCATGTATGTAGAAATACGGTATTGTAAGAAGTACCGTATACGTGTATATTTTAGCGATGTGTTTGTCATGATTAATTGTTGTATAAATATATTATATGCGTATAAATTAATTTCTTGGCGAAAAGAATCGCCGTAATACATGTTCGCTTGTAAATACTACGTATGTTGAAATTGTGTATTCTAGAAATATCGTATATGTGTAAATTTTGGAAACGCAATTGTCATGATTATTTGCTGTATGATTACGATATAAGCGGATAAAATGCTAGCTTAGCGAAAGAATAGCCCTAATACATGTTTTACTAATATACGTCATGTATGTTGAAATAGCATACTCCAAGTGTTTGTGTAAATGCTTGTGAGAGTGAATGTTTGGATGTTTGCACCGTAGGTCGGTGCTGAGATGAAATTCTCGACTACCTTAGAGACATGTAAGATTTCCTCCATGTGGTTGTTTACTACAACCACTCACATAAGATGTATATGTATTTGTATCCCTATCTGTATAGTGCTCTATTACATGCTTTATAACATGCTTTATATCATGCTTTATAACATGCTTTATATCATGCTTTATAACATGCTTTATGACATGCCTCCTAGCATGTTTGTGTTACTTTGTTTATCATGCTTAACTCCACATGCTATTGATGAGAATTATTTGAGTTTGGGACTATGTCTATAGTCCAAACATTCGGTACCGTACTTGAGATTGTGGTCGAGATTCATGTCGCCACAATGGATGTGTCTGACGAACCCGAGTCGTACTTCGGTTGGCGATAGTGGTTGGCCACACGGAGTGCTCTTGTGCTTCACATCGCCCAACTTGTTGTGCGCTCGAGCTAGTCGTCACAATTAACCCGATATGTCGAATGTGTGTTCACCATGTCTGTCATTACTTGTTTAAACCTAGGGTACCAAACTTACCAGTGGCAATCCCGTTAACCATGGTACCTCGATCCGCTAAGACTCATGAGCCGGACATAGTGGTATGGGACACCGTGGCCGAGCTGTCGGCCTATGCTGGGGCCATGTGCCTCCCCGTAGTGACCATTGAGCAACCCAAACTCGTGAGCCGAATACGGTGGTATGGGACACTATATTCAAGCTGTCGATACTTACGGCGAGAGCCAAGTACGGTGAGACCTGTACTCGTGCTGACGGGCGACGAGTCCTTTGTAGTATCTTCGAGTATACTCCAAGGTCTGTGATTGGCGACGAGTCTTTCACAGCAACTAGAGTATGAGTTGAGCCGAGTACGGTGAGACCTGTATTCGAGCTGACGGCTAGTGATTGAATCGAGTACGGTGAGACCTGTACTCGAGCTGACGGTCGAAGAATTGAGCCGCATACGGTGAGATCTGTATCCGTGCCGACGGGTGACGAGCCCTTTGTGATGCCTTCGCTACGCTTCTCAAACCATAATATCGTATGAGATTAACTAGGACTGACGACCCTAGAATGGATCATGTTTGGGAATGATACAAGGGAGGTACCTTAGTTTCCCAATACTGTTGTTTGAAATGAACTAATAATTACTCGGTAATCATGCTCATCATCGCACTGCATGTGCCTGGTAGATGTGGAGCACTGAGGGATGGACGCATTCGCGAACGTAAGATGATGTCGCATGAGGGTGGTTTGGCAAGGGCATACATCATGTCATTTCATACTTGCATTAAATAAGAGTAGTTAAAATTGTTTGATTGTACTGCTTTATCATTACTGCTTGACTGAATTGATAACATGTTAACCTATGCTTTATTGTTCCACTGAGTTGATCACTCATTCCCACGATACAGGACGGTGTTCCGAACACCCACTAGACTTTGTCTGATTGCAGATGGCGACGCTACTTCTGAGGCGGAGCCGGACTTCTATGACGACGAGAATGCTTCCTCGTATATGCTGTTTTCTGGCGGCTTCATAAGAGCCATGCCTTGATTGTCGGGGCTACAGGGATGTTGACTAGATCACACTACACAACTTGGTATAATTTAAAATCATACTTGTAATTATTTAACCTGGTAACTTTATCACACTCTGGAGACCCACCACAGTTTATATATTTTATCTATCTATCACAGTCTTCCGCTTGCAAATTTAACTGTCTCTGGAGTATGATATGCTATTTTAGCTTAATCTCACTCATGTTCATTGCACTAATACCGATCACATTCAATCATCATTCATTTTGTTGCATAAGTGATGCGTTGGAACTCGGGAGTTGAGTTTATGTTCGACCCCCGATTTTTAGGGCATTACAAGATGGTATCAGAGCATGATTTAGATTAAACCGGACCTGGGTTATGGTCACACGACACACACTGACGCACTCTGACTTAGGAGGGAGCGACGGAATGTAGAAACAGTCTTAGACATCCCTGTTCCGTCTAACGGCTAGTTCGCTGAAAACGAACGCCGAAATCGAGTCTGTATTCAACCATGGTCGCACGGGTCAACCTTAAAACATTCTTAGGCCGTCTATTAATGATCTAGATTACAATACACTTCACCCTAACCGTTGACCATCGGTAGAATAAGGGATGAACGTGATGAGGATAACTACTCCGAATCCCCGGAGCTTCTCTGGACTCCTCACAGAGATTTCTCGAATCCATGAGGAAAGAAAAGCAAAAAATAGAAATAAATTCTAATAAATTCGAAATTGATTAATGAATGACAAAAAAAAATGAATTTACAACCCTTTAAATGGGAATACCAAGTAATGGGAAGGAAATCAGAAACAAACTACAACTAAAACTCCTAGGTTGTGATGTCTACTACATGCAAGTCTAAGGCTTTCACCAAAAAAATAGTAAGTGTCCTATTTGACTTCACCAAACCATTCTCCTAATTACTCTAAGCTCTTTATGTGATGAGCGCAACTCCTAAAGCCCAACAGATGAAGAGTAATCAAACAAAAATTACTATTTTAGTAAAACGAAATTAAAATAGGGAAATGACTGTCAATTGGAGGCTTTTTTCATAATTCTGGGTTGCACAACCCAGCATAGCTAGGTTGGTTGGCTTCATTAGCTCGTTCTACCCCAAATTCATATATTTTATGTCAGATAACTCATTCCATATTGCAAGATATGTCCGATTTGACCCGAAACGACTCGAAACGGAGTCGGGGGCGACACGCGTCAATCCGGGGGGGAAACAAGTGGACCCAGGGTGCATTTGGCACCTTGGGATGGTGGTGGACACAACCCCACTATGGCGGCACGGCGCCGGGCAAGGCAGACCGCGGCGGCACCGTGGTCACTGCGGCGCGCCGCGGTCAGGTTGATCCGGTCGGGTCAGGCCGGGTCTGGTCATGGTCGGCCTGACCTCCACCCACGCTTGGTGCGTGCGAAATGTCTGTGGGGTTCCGATTTTGGGTCTGTAGCCCCTAACTCTCTCACATCTTTCCTTCCAAACGCCCTTCCCTTCTACTTTCGAGTTTCCCTCTCAACCCTTTCCCCAAATATGTCAATCCATCATTTTCGCCTATGATCCACCCACTCCCATCGATCACAGCGGCCCTAACCTCCTACCTTTCCCCTTTCTTCCACACTTAAGCTCTCACACCTCCCATTCGAGGCTCACATTCGTGTAAGCTCTCAACCCATCCCATCTATTCATTTTTTCTCCTTCAATCCCTGTCAGCTGGGGCCTTTGCAATCTCTGTTGAGGCTCAAGTCTGTGGGGAACCAGAGAAATTAGCCCTTGTTCTCCCCTTTTCTTCACTTTTTATAGCCTTCACAATCTCCAAATGATGGGACATTTGGGGCCCGTTCAATCAACTACATTAAGTGGGATTAGGTGGATGGAATTGTAAAAGTAATAATAAATCTATGTGTAGGGTATGGTCCCTAGATTGGTGTATCCCATGTTTTCCAACGCTATGTTTGGAATGTATGCAATTAGAAGTACATCCCGAGTTTTCCTATTACACTTAGAAATTCCTCATCCTGGGATTTGGAACTCTCACCTCACGCTTTCCCACACAAGACTCATTTTCCAAAGCCTATGATATTAATTTTAATCCCCACCCACCCTCCTACCAAACATGTCATTCCCAAACCTGAGGAAGGATTAGTAATACAGTTCAATTTAATACAACTTAAGACCACTGGCCAAATAGTGTTGAAGTGATAAAGTCCCTTGATATACATTAACCCACCACACTCTGACAGTTTAAGCTTTTAGAGTAAATGGTTATTTGACAAATAGACCCTAGAGATTTGAACCTAGAGCGGTGCTCCTAGAATTCGATAGACCTAACCGTATAGAAAATCCAACAAATTAATAATGTGAACCCCGGGATCTTCTTAGCGAGTATGAACATGTGTGGAATGCTCGAGCGTCAAGTACAGACAACTCAATTCCACTTAGACAACGTTTGACCCTACACGATGAATAATTTCTTGTATTAGAAATGATCTGAAATCAGCTAGTGTATAAGAATAGACTTTGGATTATACCTAGAGGAAATTTCTATATCCCTTGGATTTAATGATAGGTCCTAAATTCACCTTGTTCTGATATACGGAGCAGGACATAAATCTTGAGCCTTGAGGGTGAAAATAAATTTTTAAGGGGGGTAGAACATTATGAGCCCAATCTGGTTAGGTCACCTATTGCATCTCTTTGATCTGGGTGGCGCAGCGGAAGCGTGGTGGACCCTACTCCACTGGCCCAGGATCGAAACTGTGTTCGTTGAATACGAACATTATAGAAGCCCTAGCAAGTTCTAATATGAGAAACCAATTTAGCATGATCTAGAAAGATTTGATTCACCATTTCCTTTGACATAGATAATAACGAGGACTCTCTTAGACTAAGACCTAAAGGGCAACCTTAGAATAAACAATTTGAACCTTTTAATGATGGACATTCCCTACGTTTCTAGAGTGATCGGACTACGGAGTTACTGAAATATACAACTGCGAAACATTCGCGACTTGACCCAATTCTCAATCCTGGGCGACTACCAATGGACTCACTGCTTGGCCGAGCGGTAAGACCAGGATCCACCAGGATTCGGAAGTGATACGATGAGCTTCCCACCCTGGCCCGGTAGATGATCGATGTATCGATATCGAGCCCACTATTACCGTCTCTCCGTGTTGGTCAAATAATGAAAACAGCTATCTTACTCTAAATTGGTAGGAATTATCCTCAAGACTCCAAATAGGTAAAGAAATAAATTATAGCAAACCATCAGGGTATGAGAAATGGATAAAGAAATAAGTTTTAAGGGGGGTAGACTACAATGAACCAGCTAGTACATACCCTACCACGTGTAGAAACTTGGAACCAATAAGTCTTAGGGAAATAAAATAATAGAAATCTTCCCTTATTACCCTTAGCCAATTTCGGGGACGAAATTTTATTTTAAGGGGGGTAGATTGTAACACCCCGGATTTTTGCCAACTTGGAATTAGACGTCCTTAGGCAATGGGTCGATCCTAACACTTTATTAACTTGTCGGAACTGAATCCCACAGTCTAAAATCGCTCCTTAACCCATTTCTTTCACAAATCCCACCCTTCATTACCTTGTTCTTTCAATTTTTCAAAGCACTTTCGCCCTAGACACTATCTTAAACTAGCTAAGTAGTATAACTTGGATCACTTTAGATACAAACTGTAAAGGACTAAATACTACCTCAGACGAAAATCACTTAGGATTAAATCCTTTAGAAATTTGACAAAGTTAACTAAGTGTTAAACTAGATTAGCTGCGAAATCCATTTGAATCGCTTTAAATACAATCTGCAAGACCCAAAACTTGTAAAATCATTGACGCTAGGTTACCCTGAAATTTAGGATCAATCTCATTACCCAGCTGCTCTCGGGAGCATCTCGAAACTCCGTATCGGATCTGGACCGCACGTCGTCGAGTCCGAATAATACGAGGTTAAGGAATTAGGACCGCCTCGCTGGGCTTGACAACCATCTCGGAAATCAAATCCAGATAGTGTCCCACGGCTGTTCGCTTGAGTCCGGAGCGAGAGAGTGTGAAAACACTTTTTTCTTTCCAAAATAAATATCTTGAATAGTAATCTGAGACTCGTCGCTTGCGGATCAGTTTTAAGCAACCAGACCGTCAGAATCTAACCAAATTACACCCTCGGATCAGGAAAAATTTCATAAACATTTACATGTACTCGGAATCTCCGATCGAGATCCACTGACCGTTGAACTGAAACTGGTCCGCCACGCGTGATCTATAAATCCGACTGAAATGAAAACTTAATGGAACGTAGATCCGGTGTCGGTGAGCTTAAGTCCGACCTTTGGCTCAAGGATGCCCGCCAGAAGTCCTTCGTTGAGCTGAAAAAGTTCCGCTTTGGTTATAACCTAGGTGAACCTTGTCTAGAAGTCTATTTTGGTGAAGTTTTATACTATATAAGGACCTTAAACCCTCTCCCATTTCAGCCATACGAATTTGAATTTGAGAGAGAGAAAAGAGAGAGAAAGTGTGGGAGATGTGGGAGGAACTCCCTGCTGCTGTTCCCTACTGCTATTCGGGCTCCACCGCCTGATTCTTATCGCTTTCCCGGCGATTCCGGCGTCGTTTCTAGGTAAGAAACCCTAACCCTAACCTGTTTTAGGGTTGTATAGGTTGTAGGTTATGAAATAGCTAACATGTTTCGTTCTCTAGGTTGCCAAACTCCCGTATACGGAAGCTTAGTGAACCTATCGACTCCGTTACGATTCTACGACAAAAGGTGAGGACTTTAGGTGTATAGGTTACGGTTTTCAACGCTTTCAATGTCAGATAATGGTAGATTCATGATCTGCATGCAATTGCACATGTACAAAGTGCTTTCCGTTTTCTGTTTCGATTAAAATTGTAGAATTTGGAATTTCACATACTCTAAGTATTCGTATAAAATACCATATACGTATGTTTTATGGAAATGTATTTGACATGTTTATTTATCGTATGGATATATGATGTATGGATAAAATACTCATTTGGCGAAAGGGTTCGCCTAAATACATGTTTACTAATATACACCATGTATGTAGAAATACGGTATTGTAAGAAGTACCGTATACGTGTATATTTTAGCGATGTGTTTGTCATGATTAATTGTTGTATAAATATATTATGTGCGTATAAATTAATTTTTTGGCGAAAAGAATCGTCGTAATACATGTTCGCTTGTAAATACTACGTATGTTGAAATTGTGTATTCTAGAAATATCGTATACGTGTAAATTTTAGAAACGCAATTGTCATGATTATTTGCTATATGATTATGATATACGCGGATAAAATACTAGCTTAGCGAAAGAATAGCCCTAATACATGTTTTACTAATATACGTTATGTATGTTGAAATAGCATACTCCAAGTGTTTGTGTAAATGCTTGTGAGAGTGAATGTTTGGATGTTTGCACCGTAGGTCGATGCTGAGATGGAATTCTCGACTACCTTAGAGACATGTAGGATTTTCTCCATGTGGTTGTTTACTACAACCACTCACATATGATGTATATGTATTTGTATCCCTATCTGTATAGTGCTCTATTACATGCTTTATAACATGCTTTATATCATGCTTTATAACATGCTTTATATCATGCTTTATAACATGCTTTATGACATGCCTCCTAGCATGTTTGTGTTACTTTGTTTATCATGCTTAACTCCACATGCTATTGATGAGAACTGTTTGAGTTTGGGACTATGTCTATAGTCCAAACATTCGGTACCAGACTTGAGATTGTGGCTGAGATTCATGTCGCCACAATGGATGTGTCTGACGAACCCGAGTCGTACTTCGGTTGGCGATAGTAGTTGGCCACACAGAGTGCTCTTGCGCTTCACATCACCCAACATGTTGTGCGCTCGAGCTAGTCAGGCTCGTCAATTAACCCGATATGTCGAATGTGTGTTCACCATGTCTGGTCATTACTGTTTGAACCTAGGGTACCAAACTTACCAGTGGCAATCCCGTTAACCATGGTACCTCGATCCGCTAAGACTCATGAGCCGGACATGGTGGTATGGGACACCGTGGCCGAGCTGTCGGCCTATGCTGGGGCCATGTGCCTCCCTGTAGTGACCATTGAGCGACCCAAACTCGTGAGCCGAATACAATGGTATGGGACACTATATTCGAGCTGTCGATACTTACGGCGAGAGCCGAGTACGGTGAGACCTGTACTCGTGCTGACAGGCGACGAGTCCTCTGTAGTATCTTCGAGTATACTCCAAGGTCTGTGATTGGCGACGAGTCTTTCACAGCAACTAGAGTATGAGTTGAGCCGAGTACGGTGAGACCTGTATTCGAGCTGATGGCTAGTGATTGAGCCGAGTACGGTGAGACATGTACTCGAGCTGATGGTCAGCAATTGAGCTGCATACAGTGAGATCTGTATCCGTGCTGACGGGTGACGAGCCCTTTGTGATGCCTTCACTACGCCTCTCAAACCATAATATTGTATGAGATTAACTAGGACTGACGACCCTAGAATGGATCATGTTTGGGAATGATACAAGGGAGGTACCTTAGTTTCCCAATACTGCTGTTTGAAATGAACTAATAATTACTCGGTAATCATGCTCATCATCGCACTGCATGTGCCTGGTAGATGTGGAGCACTGAGGGATGGACGCATTCGCGAACGTAAGATGATGTCGCATGAGGGTGGTTTGGCAAGGGCATATATCATGTCATTTCATACTTGCATTAAATAAGAGTAGTTAAAATTGTTTGATTGTACTGCTTTATCATTACTGCTTGACTGAATTGATAACATGTTAACCTATACTTTATTGTTCCATTGAGTTGATCACTCATTCCCATGATACGGGACGGTGTTCCGGACACCCACCAGACTTTGTCTGATTGCAGATGGCGACGCTACTTCTGAGGCGGAGCCGGACTTCTATGACGACGAGAATGCTTCCTCATATATGTTGTTTTCTGGCGGCTTCGTGAGAGCCGTGCCTTGATTGTCGGGGCTACAGGGATTTTGACTAGATCACACTACACAACTTGGTATAATTTAAAATCATACTTGTAATTATTTAACCTGGTAACTTTATCACACTCTGGAGACCCACCACAGTTTATATATTTTATCTATCTATCACAGTCTTCCGCTTACAAATTTAACTGTCTCTGGAGTATGATATGTTGTTTTGGCTTAATCTCACTCATGTTCATTGCACTAATACCGATCACATTCAATCATCATTCATTTTGTTGCATAAGTGATGCGTTGGAACTCGGGAGTTGAGTTTATGCTCGACCCCCTATTTTCAGGGCGTTACATAAGCCCTGTAGCTCCGTCGATCAGGACGACCTAAGTGAAACCACCGAAGAACTGCATATACGAGAACGCATCCTGATCGCCAACATAATCCGGCTCCACCTCCAAAGTCACATCATCATCTGCATCTAAGACAGAGTCTGGTGAGTGTTCAGAACACCGTCCCAGAATGTGGGAGTGAGTGATCAACTCAGTGGAATCATAAAGCAAAGCTTAACATGTTATCAACTCAGTCAAGCAGTAATGATAAAGTAGACATATCAGACATTGCTAGATACTCTTATTAATGCAAAGATAAAATGTATTCATGATGCATGCCCTTGCCTACACTCCCTCGTGTGACACCATCTTACGGTCGCGGCATGCTTTCTTCCCTCTGTGCTCTTCAACCCGGGGCACATGCAATGTGATATTATGAACGTGATTACCAAGTTTTTATTAGTCTTTTTCATACAGCAGGATTGGGAAACTAAGGTACCTCCCTTATATCATTTCCCAAACAATGATCCATTCTAGAGTCGTCAGTTCCAGTAATTCTCATACGATGTTATGATTCTAGGTCACTACAAAGGGCTCGTCACCTGATCAGTGCAAGCCTAGTTTATACTCTTGTTACTACGGAAGGGTCGTCGCCTCCACGTAGACTCAGAGTACTCTCGAGGTCACTACAAAAGGCTCGTCACGTTATCAATGTAGGTCGACAGCTCAAATACAGTGTCTCATACCACCGTATTCGTCTCACTAGGTGATGTTGCTCACTGGTCACTACGGGTGGACTCGCCGCCCTAGTGTAGGCCGACAGCTCGACCACAGTGTCACATACCACCATGTCTGGCTCATGAGTCTTAACGGATCGAGGTACTAAGGTTAACAGGGTTTTCACTGGTGAGTTTGGTACCTTAGGTTCAAACAGTAGCGTCCATATATGGTGAACATACATCGGGTCAATCGGGTTACTTAACGAGCTAGACTATTACGAGCACACCTGAAGTTGATAGACATGAAGTGCGTAAACACTCTGTGTGGCCTAACCACTGTCAACAACTCTAGTACGGCTCGGGTTCATCAAACACGTCCTACGTGGCGAAAAAATCTCAGCCACGAACTCAAAGCCTATTACCGATTGCCTGGACTATAACATAGCCCCAATCACATTCAATCCTTAACCAATAAGCATGTGGAGTAATCAAAGCAGAATTAACCAAGTAGTTCAAACATGTTAACAAGCATGTTATAAAATACAACTTAAACGGGAAATCCAAACACATACATTTCATAAGTAAGCAATTAAACTAAATAACTCGCATGGAGGAAATCATACACATCCCTAAGGTAGTTGAGAATCCTATCTCAATACCCACCTAAAGCACTATCTCCTAAGTACTTACTTATACAAGCATTTTTACAAACACTTAGACTACACATATTAACATACATAACGTATGTTGGCCAAAACATGTATTAGGGCGAATCCTTTCGCCAAGGAGTTGTTACACACATAACTAGTATATACATACGGCAATTAATCATAGCAAACACACTTTCAAATTTCATACGTCTACGGCACTTTCTACAAATACCAAGAATACGCTAAACTCCACATAGTTCGTATGTAACTGAAACATAGAACAGACATCGCATTTTGCATGTGAAATAGCATCCACGTCAGGAATCTATCATTAACCGACATTGAAAGCTTTGAAAACCATAACCTATACGTCTATAGTCCGCACCTTACGCCGATAAACGCGTAACGGAGTCGTTTTAGACGTTAAGTCTTTGTCAACGGCTGATTTGTAACCTATAGCATGAGTTAGGTTAGCCATTTCATAACTAGCACTATCAAGGTTAGGTTTCCTTACCCAAGTGTAATGTCGAAATCGCTGGAATAGCGATGCAGGTAGGGTAGCTAAGTGCGTGAAACGACGGGATCGAATCCCAGGAAGAATCCCCACTTCTCTCTCTCTCTTTTCTTTCTTCTCTTTCTTAGGGTTTAGAAAATTTGTATGAAGTGAGAGGGAGAGTGTTTAAGGTCCTTATATAGGCCTAGAACTGATGGGAATGACCCCAAGGCCAAGGTATACTTAGGTTATGTCGAAAGAGCGTCTGTTTCAGCTCAACGGAGTACTTCCGGAGCCCCCCTTCAGCCTAAGGTCGGACTTAAGCTCCCTTATGTTGGATCTAGGTCAAGCTGAGTTTTCGGTCCAATCAGGTTTACAGATCACCCGTGGTGGATCAATTTCAGTTCAACGGTCCACGATCACCGATCAAGGCCACAAGTACACTGACCTGTGTATGAAATTTTTCCTTATTCGAGGGTGTATTTGGGTCAGATTCTGATGGTCAGAATCCTTATATTTTGACCTGCAAGTGAACAACTCAGTTTACTTAAGTTTGGGTTTATTTCCTAAAGATATTCGCATTTCTCACACACTCCACTCTAGGCTCGAGCGAATAGCTTCGGGATACTGTCTGGACTTGATTTCCAAGGTGGTTGTCAAGTCCAGCAAGGCAGTCTTAATTATATAATTTCGTAGTAATCAGACTTTCGACGTGCGGTCCAGGTCTGATACGAAGTTTCAATGTGCTGGGTAATGAGATTGATCCTAGATTTCAGGGCAATGTAGCATCAATGATTCTATAAGTTTTGGGTCTTGTAGTTCGTATTTAAAGTGGATCAAGCAGATTTCGCAGCTAATCTAGTTTAGCACTTAATTAATTTCGTCTAATTTCTAAAGGTTTGGTCCTGAGTGATTTCTGCCTAAGGTGGTACTCGGGTCTTAGTAGGAAATTTTTCCAAGTCGTTACACCTAATATCCTCACACAGGGGATATCAGTGTTCACTATGAAAATAGGTTTCTCAGGTTCACCTAAAACCTTCATAATTGTGTCTTTCAAATGGGCTTACACAATTCAAAAACTCTACTTTCTGAGTTTTCTGGCTCTCCTCAAATAACCAACACAATGAGATTTTCTGACTCAATCTCAAAAGAAACTAAAATAAAGGAAATTTACACAATTGTAAAATACCTGGATTTCTCCTTTTGTGGCAGCCCGGAAGAACCAATCGGAGTAGAAGTTCGAATATAGAAGTTCAATTGTCCAATACTCACTTTGAAATGGTTTTAGATTCTAGATTGATTTTAAATTAAACCAGTTGGGCTAGCTCTATTTGATTTTGATTCCAAGAAGAAGTAAAACAACAATTCCTCTTTTCAAATCAGATTGAAATATTGAAACAAAATCAAATTGACAAAGCTAACAAAAGAGAATATTAAATAGGCACAATGTAGCTTAAAAATAACACAAACTTATCTCTTAGAGTGACGCCTTGATTTTACTTGAATTAGATATGAAACTCTGAAATTTGTGTTCTATTTATAGTTACAGAAACCACGTCTACATCTGGTCGTGTGGCCACCACGACTGGTCGTAGGACGAACTGCATTTTGAAATTTTAAGCGCGATCGAATAAAACTGTTCCACGACTGGTCGTTAGCACTACACGACAGGTCTTGAGGCCTCCACGACTGGTCGTGACATACCCACAACTGGTCGTGAGAAACCAGAATTCGTTGCTGGAGTTTGAGTCGTAGCTGCAGGACAGGTTGTGAATGAGTTGGCATTGTTCCTACAACCAGGACTAGTCGAAGCTCAACCAAAAAATTCTGAAATTTTGCAACAACTTAGGACTAGTCTTGGAATTTCTTAGACTGGCCGAGCCAGTTCTAGGACTAGTCGAACAAAGTCCAGGATTAGTCTAGACTAAACACTTATAAAAAGATTCAATTTGAATTATATATACAAAATGACCTACCCTAAGGTCAATCTAAGGTCTATCATACCTCAAAAGTGAAGTAAGGACATTGAAACCTCATTTCTTTAGATGATGGTTGACCTTTGAAGATTATGAAACTTGAGATCTTTATACTTGATGTAGCTTAAATTTGAGATCTTCTAAAGCTTGGATTTGAATTATACTTCATCTTGTACTTTAGTCTTGAGTTGTACTTAAGACTTAAACTTTTAATGTAGCTCTTCAAAGACTCTGAAGTTTGAAGCTTAATGTACCTGACCTTACATGTCTTGAAGTAGATCACCATTCTTAACTTGTAGTATTGTGATGTAGTGTCTTGAACATATAAACCAACATGCTACATAAGACACAGATTGTGTTTTTGGCACAACAAAATTTGACAACCAAAGGAGCAGGAAACCATAGCACTTACACTTACTCCTTCACAGTGGGCATTGCATGTATAAATAATGAAGCCGAATATAAAGCTCTCATCATGGGAATAGAGATAGCTCAAGAGATAAAAATAAAAGCACTACAAATTTTTGTGGACTCCAAGTTGGTCATAAATCAGTTGACAATAGAGTTTGAAATAAGAAAACAAGAGCTCCTACTGTACTGTCGACAAGCACAGCAATTGCTAGAGCATCCCATCATGTCGAAATTAAACATATACCGCGATGTGAGAATGCGAGGGCAGAAGCTTTAGCTAGCCTGGCAACAGCTTTATCCTGTCCAAATCGAAGTCCTCTTCAGGTAATAATAGAAGAAAGAAGGTTCTTACCATCATCGGAAATCATTAATGAAGCCGCTGAAGCACTTCATATATCATGTTTGGAGGTCGCAATAGACAATTGGCACTAGCCTTTTGTAGATTATCTCAAGTATGATATTCTACCAGAGGATTCAGCACAAAGACAGCAAATCAAGCAGAGATCGAAGAGATTCATTACGTGTAGGGAATTGTTATATAGAAGATCTTATAACGATGCCTGAATATGGAAGAAACAAATTAGATATTAAAAGAAGCCCATTCCGGAGAATATCGAGCCACTACAAGAAACACCACTTTTAGCGACGAAAATTTTCATCACTAAAAGTCAAATTTTCGCAGCTAAAACCTTTTATCGACGAAAATTTTCGTCGCTAAAAGACCGATGTACAAGGCTTTTATCAGTGAAAAATTCAAATGGTCGCTAAATGCAAACTTTTTAGCGACAAAAATTTTCATCGCTAAAAAAATTTTCCAAGACCTTTAGCAGCGAAAATTTTTGCTGCCAAAAAAAATTTCAAGACTTTTAGCAGCGAAACTTTTCGCCGCCAAAAAACTTCTAAGACTTTTAGCAGCGAAAATTTTTGCCGCCAAAAAAATATCCAAGACTTTTTAGCAGCGAAAAGTTTCGCTGCAAAAAAAATTTTACAAGACTTTTAGCAGTGAAAATTTTCGCTGCCAAAAATATTTTCCAAGAGTTCCAAAAAAATATCCAAGACTTTTAGCAGCGAAAATGTTCACCGCGAAAAAATTTTTCAAGACTTTTAGCTGCAAAAATTTTCGCTGCGAAAAAATTACAAGACTTTTAGCAGCGAAAAGTTTCACCGCCAAAAAACTTCCAAGACTTTTTAGTGGTGAAAATTTTTGCCACCAAAAAATATCCAAAACTTTAGCAACGAAAATTTTCGCTACAAAAAAAATTTCCAAGATTTTAGCAGTGACAATTTTCGCTACCAAAAAAATTTTCAAGACTTTTAGCAGCGAAAATTTTCGCCGCTAAAAAAATTTCCAAGATTTTTTAGCAGCGAAAATTTTCGCTGCTACAAAAATTCGTTCCACTTTTAGCGACAAAAATTTTCGTCGCTAAAACTCTCTTTTTAAAAAAAAATATACAACTCAAAATTCCACACAAAATTCCTGATATACATCTGTTAACAATATATTTCATCATATTCATCCTGATATACACCTGTTATATAATATATTTCATCATATTCACATTCACATCGAGCTAAACCCAAACTAATAAATCAATCCAAGCCTCAGTTACAAATTGAGGCTAAAAATGTTTAATTTTTTTAAATATTTATTTAAACTACTAATCCATTTATTCAATCCACTCATGAAACAATCGATCATGAAAGCCATGATACCAACAAAATAGTTAACAACTCAATCAAACAATCAATCTTACTTGTTTACTATTTAAAGTTTTCAAAACAAACTCAATTAAACTATTACACAACATTAGGTTCCACAAATAATAAAAAGTCACAACGCAAGATTTGGGTATGACTTTTGCTTGGCTGATGAACAAGTACAGCTTGCTCGGTAGTCTGAAAGCATCTGCAAAGAAGAAGAACTCGCCATTAGCAATAATTTATAGTGGAGTCCATATCGACAGTTCAGATTGCTCCACTGGCATGTCCCTGGCTCCTAATTTTACTTTTAACAGCTCTAGAGGTTTCTTTCTCAGCATTTAAATGTCAAAAAAACATAGTTATCATATGAAGTCTAAAATAGACTTGTTTGACACATGTACAAGCATATGGATATCCAAGCAAAAACATATGAGAGCAAAAGAGAGAAACCTTCGGTGATCTTGAATTAAAAGGGTAGCAGAGAGCCGATGTAGGATAGACTTACTCCACGCACAATCTCCATCGTCTCTTCAATTTCTTTTCTATGAGCTGAAATGAGAGCCTCTTCTTCCTACACAAGTGAAGAACACAGTTCCAAACTCAAAAAAAGAAAAGAAAAATCATTGCATACAGAAGCAGGCTTTGTACATAATTCCTCAATATGTGCCATGCAGAAAATTTTCCCTGGAAAAATGACCAAGATTTAAATGCAAAACACCATGGGAGAAAAAACAAATGCAATAGGAATCTTTGTACAAAGGTATCTTAGAACAGATGTTTCAAAACTTATCTCCAAATCAAGCAACTCAAAGAATGCTAAAAACAAAACTCACGTCATACAAATACATCATGTCATTTATGGAGTGTGTGATACATTCCTCCAAGCAACTCAACTTACCTCTGATTCTAAAATCCGTATTTCCTGAATCTGACAGAGCAAGACCAACAGCAATTTTCTCAGGTGTAGACAAATGCAATTGCTTGGAGAGACCTTCTAGAAATCCTTCACTCATCACTTTACTTCTCAGTGCTTCATAGAAAACTGTATAAATTTGGCCTACCCAAAATTTTCGTCACTAAAAGTCTCTTTTTTATATATACAGCTCAAAATTCCTGATATACACCTGTTAACAATATATTTCATCATATTCATCCTGATATACACCTGTTATACAATATATTTCATCATATTCACATTCATATCCATCTAAACCCAAACCCAAACCCAAACATAAACTACATTCATCCAAACACAAACAATCTTATCCGCATCACATTCATTCACGCATAAATACATATAAGCTTAACATCATAAACAAAAATACCCTAAACCTAAACCTAAAACCTAAACCTTAACCTTAAGCTATAACCTATAACCTATAAGTTTAGGTTTAGGAAATGGGGTTCGGATTCGGGATCGGGTTTAGGTGTGGTTAGGAAGTTGAGATTAGGATTAGTTGTATGTTTAAGGATTTGAGAATACGTTAAGGTTTAGGTTTAGGAAATCGGGCTCGGGTTATAGGTTTAGGTTTAGGTTAGGTTATAGGTTAAGGTTTAGGAAATTGAGTTTAAGTTATAAGTTAAGGTTATAGGTTAAGTTTTAAGTTTAGGTTAAGGTTATATAGGTTTACATTTAGGTTATAGGTTTTGAGATTTGAGAATAGGTTTAGGTTAAGGTTATAAGTTTAGGTTTAGGAAATCGAGTTCGGGTTCGGGATCAGGTTTAGGTTTGGGTTTTCAAGTTAAGGTGTAACGCCCCAGATTTTTGCCAACCTGGGATTAGACGTCCTTAGGCAATGGGTCAATCCTAACACAGGTTTAACTTCTTAAACGCTCAATTAAAGCCTCAAATCGCTCCTTAAACCATTTTCTTCACAAATCCCACCCTTCACTACCTTGTGCTTTCAATTTTTCAAAGCACCTTCGCCCTAGACACTATCTTAAACTAGCTAAGTAGTATAACTTGGATCACTTTATATACAAACTACAATGGACTAAGTTCCACCTCAGACTAGATTAAATCCTTTAGAAATTTGACAAAGTGAACTAGGTGCTAAACTAGATTAGCCATGAAATCTATTTGAATCGCTTTAAATACGATCTAAGACCCAAAACTTGCGTAGATCATTGACGCTAGGTTATCCTAAAATCTAGGATCAATCTCATTACCCTAAATTTGCTCACGGGAGCATCTCGAATTAGATTAGGGTCTAGACCGCACATCGGAAATCCGATTAACACGAAGTTAAGGAACTAGGACCGCCTCACTGGACTTAACAATCATCTCAAAAATCAGGTCCATCCGATGTCCCATAGCCATTCGATCGCGTCCGGAGCGAGAGAGTGTGAAAAACACTATTCCCATTTCAAAATAAATATCAGGAATAGTGATCTGGCACCATTCGTTGACGCATCAGTATTAAGCAACCTGACCGTCAGAATCAGACCAAATTACACCCTCGGATTAAGAAAAATTTTAGGAACATTTACATGTACTTGGAATTTCTGATCATGGCCCACTGACCGTCGAACTGAAAGTGGTCCGCCACGCGTGATCTGGAATCCCGACCGAAATGAAAACTTAATAGAACGTAGATCCAGCATTAGTGAGCTTAAGTCCAACCTTTGCTCAAGGAGGCCCGCCAGAAGTCCTCCGTTGAGCTGAAACAGGTCCGCTTTGGACATAACCTATGTATACTTTGTTCCCGAGTCTATTTCGGTGAGTTTTGAGACTATAAAAGGTCCTTAAACCCTCTCCCATTCCAGCCATACGAATTTGGATTTGAGAGAGAGAAAAGAGAGAGAAAGTGAGGGAGAAGTGGGAGCTACTCCCTGCCGTACTTCCCTGCCACTCCACGGGTTGCACCGCCTCTTTCTTGCCACTTTCCCGGCGATTCCGTCATTTCTAGGTAATAAACCCTAACCCTAACTCCGTTTGGGGATTAGACAGGTTGTAGGTTAGAAATAGCTAACCTATTTCATTCTCTAGGTTGCCAAACTCCCGTATACGGAAGCTTAGCGAACCTATCGACTCAAACGATTCTACGACACAAGGTGCGGACTTTAGGTGTATAGGTTATGGTTTTCAATGCTTTCAATGTCAGATAATGGTAGATTCATGATCTGCATGCAATTGCACATGTACAAAGTGCTTTCCGTTTTCTGTTTCGATTAGAACTGTAAAATTTGGAATTTCACATACTCTAGGTATTCGTATAAAATACCGTATACGTATTTTTTATGGAAATGTGTTTGACATGTTTATTTGTCGTATGGATATATGACGTATGGATAAAATACTTATTTGGTGAAAGGATTCGCCTAAATACATGTTTATTAATAAACACTATGTATGTAGAAATACGGTATTGTAAGAAGTACCGTATACGTGTATATTTTAGCGATATGTTTGTCATGATTAATTGTTGTATAAATATATTATGTGTGTATAAATTAATTGCTTGGCGAAAAGAATCGCCGTATTACAAGTTCCCTTGTAAACACTATGTATGTTGAAATTGGGTATTCCTAGAAAATACCCTATACGTATAAAATTTGCTGATGTAATTGTCATGATTATTTGCTGTATGAATATGATGTATACATATAAAATACTAGTTTGGTAAAGGGACAGCCCTAGTGCACTTTCCTCTAACATACGTCATGTATGTTGAAATAGTGCATTCCAAGTGTTGGTGAAATTGCTTGTGAGTGTAAGTGCTTAAGTGTTAGTGCCTTAGGTAGGTGCTGAGATGGGGTTCTCGACTACCTTAGAGTCATGTATGACATCCTCCAGGTGGTTGTTTACTCTAACCACTCACTTATGAAATATATGTATTTGTATCCCTATTTGTATAGTGTTTTACAACATGCTTTGATTATGCTTTGTAACTTGTTTATTAACATGCTTTATAACATGCCTTATAACATGCCTACTAGCATGCTTAAATTACTTTGTTTATCATGCTTTATTCCACATGCTATGGATGAGAATTGATTGTGTTTGGGGCTATGTTTATAGTCCAGACAATCGGTACCAGGATTGAATTCGTGGTTGCGATTCATTTGCCACGTGAGATGTGTTCGACGAACCCGAGTCGTACTTCGGTTGGCGATAGTGGTTGGCCACGCGAAGTGCTTATGCACTTCATGTCGTTCAACTTGTTGTGCGCTCGAGCTAGCCGAGCTCGTCAAGTAACCCGATCTGTCTTATGTATGTTCACCATGTTTGGTCGCTACTGCTTGAACCTAGGGTACCAAACTTACCAATGAAATCCCTTTTAACCATGGTACCTCGATCCGCTAAGACTCATGAGCCGGGCATGGTGGTATGGGACACCGTGGTCGAGCTGTCGGCCTATGCTGGGGCCACGTGCCTCCCCGTAGTGACCAGTGAGCAACCAGACTCGTGAGCCGATTATGGTGGTATGGGACACTATATTCGAGTGTCGACACTTACGGCGAGAGCCGAGCATATTCGAGCCGACGGCTAGTGATTGAGCCGAGTATGGTGAGACCCGTACTCGAGCCGACTCTATGGTGAGATCTGTATCCGTGCTTTGATGGGTGACGAGCCCTTTATGATGCCTTCGCTACGCCTCTCAAACCATAATATCGTATGAGATTAATGGGACCGACGACCCTAGAATGGATCATGTTTGGGAATGATACAAGGGAGGTACCTTAGTTTCCCAATCTTTCTTGTTTGAAATGGACTAATAATAACTCGGTAATCATGATCATCATCGCACCGCATGTGCTTAGTAGATGTGGCGCACTGAGGGAGTTAAGCATCCGCGAACGTAAGATGATGTCGCATGAGGGTGGTTTGGCAAAGGCATACAGCATCATGTCATTTCATTCTCGCATTTAATAAGAGTAGTTAGAATTGTTTGATTTGTACTTTGCTTTATCATTATTGCTTGACCGAATTGATAACATGTTAACCTATGCTTTACTTGTTCCACCGAGTTGATCACTCACTCCCACGTTACTGGGACGGTGTTGTACACACCAACCATTTGTTGAATTTCGGATGATGGCGATGCTTATGAAGCAAAGCCGGACTACTTCTATGGTGATGAGGAGGAGTTCTCCTATCATGTAACTCTCGACGGGTTTAGAAGACCTGTTTGCATTGACGGTAGGGCTATGGTACTTGGGATAGAAGATATTACACTTACACATTTGGTATATTTTAGAATTACTTGAATTATTTAACCTAGTAATGTTATCACACTCTAGAGACTCATCACGGTTTATATATTTTATCTATCTATCATCGTCTTCCGCTTGTAATTTAACCGTCTATGATATGTTGTTTTGGCTTAATCTCACTCATGTTCAATGCACAAATACAGTCAACATTCAATCATCATTCATTTTGTTGCATAAGTGATGTTCTGGAACTCGGGAGTTGAGTTTATGCTCGACCCCCGATTTTCAGGGCGTTACATAAGGTTTAGGTTTAGGTTAGGGAGTTGAGATTAGGATTAGGTGTAGGTTTAGGTTTAGGGATTTAAGAATACGTTAAGGTTAAGGTTTAGGTTATAGGTTAAGTTTTAGGTTTAGGTTAAGGTTATAGGTTTAGGTTTAGTTTAATACTGCCATCATAAGTTTTAGTACTACCAAAAACAAAATCAAACTGACTAATACATGCTTTGACCAATGCATTTTTAAAATAATAACTGATGGAATCAGGAGTGGAAAAACTCACAAAACCGAATCCTTCACCATTGAGCATCACTTTTGCTGAACTTATTTTGCCAGAAGCACCGAAAAGTTAACATAATTCGTTGTCATCAACAGAGTCAACAAGGTTTTTTCACGTACACGTTCAAACCCTGCAGAGTACACTATGTTTAAGATTACGACTTCACCATAAGTTTGACAACAGTCACAAATCCATACAAAAAGAAATTACCTGAAACTTTAGAAACTGTTGGCTATGCCTTACCTTGAACTGGCAACTTAGCATATGCTCTCGTTCAGCCTTCTTTTGAGCCCTTCCTACATGGAGATTCTTTGATCCTGGTCAACAAACAAAGATCCTGTTGTAAGTATTCATTTAAACAAATGATCCTACAAATTAGATAAACAAAAATAACTACAATGAACATAACTTACCTAGTTGTGCACCATTCATGGCCCACATAGCCTTCTTAGCGTCTTTTGGCAACTCGAAGCTAACAAACCCAAAGCCCCGAGATTTGCCATAATCATCCTTCATTACAATAGCACTGATTATCTTCCCAAATACAGAGAACTTTTCCCAAAGGCGATCATCAGTCAACCCATTTTCCAGATTCTTTACATATAGATTAGGGAATTTAGGTTCTTCACAAGCTGATTGATTCTCAGTCTTCTTGAAAACCCAAATGCTATCATGCAAACCAAAACCTATTTTAGAACGATAAATGAAGGAAAATCTTCAAGCCCAGTTCAAATAGGAAAAATAGAATAAAATTAAAAAATATAGAATCTCGTCATTGGTACCACACCCAGATTCATAGCTTCAATTGTAAGTGTAAATGTTGTACTTGTGACATACCCTTCCTAGAATCGGGAAAGTGAAAAATAATTTTTGCTTGTTGCAGGTGATCAAGGCACCGCTTTTTCTTGCCTTCACATCTAAATTCTTTTGTTTCAATTTGTAGGTGAATGAATGTGTGTGAGAGAAGGTTAATAAAGCATCTTAGTTCATGAGTTACACAGAAAACAAGTTAAATTAGATAAAAGAAAAAAGAAAAAAAATCAAAGACCACCAGTGAATTGATTGCTGTACCATTTGAATTAGTTTCTAGCATCCGATTCTTCGAGGCAATCATTCTTGAAGCTAAAGCTCAAGGGAACCTGTTAAAGAAAGAAACATTAAAATTTTGAAACCTATGGGAGAAAGAAGTGCGCCTACTCCCAAGACTGAAGTATTCTAGCAGTCTTGCGCAGCATGACATCAGCAGTTTTGGTTTCACATAGGTGGGCCCTTACGTACATTGTCATAGTGGTCTTTAAGGCATTGGCATATCATTGTAATGTCCCAAAAGAACATTCCCTACTAATGGATGGAACACCAACATCAAATCATGACTCATGAGAGTACAATTCTCGAAAAAAGAAGAAAAGAAAAGAAAAAAAAGGACATGGACCAACACAAATGGTTGAGATGAATGGTTAGTGCAGCTTTCAGGCCATGCAACATCTAGTGTGGATGAGTTAACGAAATTCAGAAAATTTTGCAAAAAATGAATAGTAGCCTGGCTTATGAAAAGAAAGATGATAACAAGGGGCTGAATTAATCTACAATAAAATGTGATTATCAGCTTATTTCCAAAACTTACACATTTTCTCCAGTTTGATAGACAAGGTGATTTGCTTGCAAGCAGAAGCACCCAATTTTCTTTGAAATAGATTCATTAATGAATTGCTGCACATGAATAAAATTTCAGATTTAGATGTTCTCATCATAGGCATTGTCCAGACCCTTTTATGAGCTTGTCATTTCTAAGCTTGATCTTACAACAGTCAACAGTTTCATAAGCTGGATTGCTGATGGAACATAAACATCCATGAATTCGGCAAAATAATCAAAACATTTACAGCCTAACAGACATCAAACTTCCAAACTGATTATGAACTTCAGAATATTGATTATGACAGGCAACCCAAGCAGGATATTTTTGATGCCTATAAAATGAAAAATAAAAAATCTTCTATGGCATTTGCCCAAGAGGTATTTGTAAGCTCCTTTGCATGCTAAGGAGCTTAGCTCTACAATAGTATCCTAACAAAGAAACAGCATGACTTATTGTAGATGGTCTCATGCAATCCATGTAAATAACAGCTCAAGTTGCTTTCTCACAAATAGTAAAACTCTCTGGGGTTGATGGTAATGCTCTTTGTGCAGTTATCAGTTTTATAATTGCCAACTAGCCGATTCGCCAACTCAAACATGTTATTTCATAGGTTGTAAGTAACATGAACAAATACCAACAAGAAATTGAACATAAATGCTGAAGGAAAAATTGAAACTGCAGCAAGAAAATATACAGGATCTACTAAAATTGAAATAGATTGACAAATTCTACCATGAGTCCTATATTGATAATTGCAATACATGTGGAAAATTGCTGAATGGGCCATTGTTAAACATGGGAGAAGATCAACATAACATGATCTAGCCAACATAAATGCAACAGGAAATGGATAAGCTCTTCACTTCCTCTGTGTAGCTTATCTTTAGAAACATTTGTGGACGGAAACATATACCAATACCACTGAGTTCGCCCCTCTGTATAGCGGTTAAATTGCATACCTATCATGGATATAGCATGGCCTAACAATCATTTAACTGATAAAATAGACAAAGGGCCTCTGTTTTAGAGAAAACCCAAATCAAACCACTTGAAAATAAAAATTAAAAAATAAAATAAACCTCTGTTTTGCAGCCTTCTTTTGCAACAATCCAAAAACCAAAAAGAAGAAGAAGAAGCAAAAGTCCAAATCTTTACTAACAAGTTATTTTAAATTAACACACACACACACACACACACACACACACACACACATTTGAGGCCTTTAATTGCTAGCTAATTAGACAAAAAACCAAATTTAGACTAAACAAAAAATATTTAGGACTGCTACCTATGCAACATCTAGATCCAGTTCCAAGAAAAAGATCCAGACATGTTAGTAACAAACATGTCTGGATTGTTGTAGTGTTTGCATGGGATTATATGATTTCGGTATTTAAGTGAGTTAACTTTACTAGAAAAGTAAAGATTCGGGAGCTTCTTGTTTCTTTATTCATTTTTCCATGTACCTTATGCTCTGCATCCTTTTCCCTTAATAAAACTATGAAAAGAAAGAAACAACATGAAATAAGCAGCAAGTTCACATTAGATTTACAATGCACTAAAGTCACTCCATCACATTTCAAAAGAAAATATCTTCTCATCATAACCATTCACGCAAACAATAGAACAAGTAACTCGAAAAGGGTTTCAGTTGTTAACAAGCGTCCCATGAAAATGTTCAATTCTACAATTTTGATGCTTATTCAAACTTAAAGATCTCGTCAAAATCTGGGATGAAAAGAGAACTTACGAGGCAATTAGCATGCAGGTAACACCAAGCAGCTGGAGCTTTTGTCTTTCAATGTAGTTTTGAGAGAGAAACTGGTCGATGAAATATATCGTGAGGTAAAGTGTATCTGGAACAAGCTTATACTCCTCAGAAAATATTGATAACTAAACCTACCAGCAGCTTTAAAAATATTGCTTGCATAAAATAGATGCCATTGACTCCACTTAGTTGTTGCAATACTAGTAACCCAATTCCTACTTGCAGGATACTATGAAAATTATGTTATGACATTTACTCACTTATGGGAAAATAACAGTGAGTATAGAAAAAATAGCCATTTGAAAGCTTAGATTAGATAGTAGGGTAAAACAACAATCTGTAGCCATTTGAAAACAAGCTAATTGTGTTAAAATTGTTCACATTATTGCAAAAGGCATAATACACCTCAGGATGCGTGCTCACTCTGATTTCTCCATCAAACCAACTCAAAATGGCATGTGTGCTCAATGTGCAATAGCCGAAATGAACTCATTATTTATTTGAGCCAGTTCCTTGTTTATGGATACCCCACAATTTATTAAAAAGGAAAAGAAGCACAAAAATGAAAGATGGCAATGCAACATGAACAGTAGTAAATACATCAATCAGCTAAGAACTACAATGCGCAGCAGATATCGAGAATTTCCTCCAATAATATCGGCCAAATGCTGAGGAAAGTACATGAGTTCTCATACTATCATATCCTAAACTTAAGAAATTAAGGGCACATTTGGTCGTCTTCCAAACTGACTATCTGAGGCAAAACAAATGCTCATCTGATCATACAAGCATTTGCCAAATTCTGAATCTAAATAAGCAACATTTCCAATAGTTCTTCACTCCAAACGATAGAAGTGGGGAAACAAATCTTCGGCATTACTTTTTTAGATATCCTTCAATCCCACAATGGTTACATGGGACATCCAACAGTGCCCTAAACTCACAAACGAGCCAGAAAGTATAGTCATGAGCCAAAGTTTTTATTTTACCCAGATTAATTTGATTCAAACACCTCGCAAATTTCATGGAACTCCCAGGACCCATTTCTCATTTCCATCTCACATAAAAACACCATATACAGGGAATGTAAACTTGAGAGCCAAAATTTTGTATTTATTTACAATTTGTGAGGCCTAAATCCAATGGCTGCAAAAAAAAAAAAATGCCTCACATTACAATCCAGGCACCTGAAATATTCCGAATCATAAGCTAAGAATAAAGCCACATATATCACAATTCAATATTGTTCTCAAGGAATGGTCTTGAGAACTTCATGAAAATTTACGACATGCATCATATCTTGTGCTGTGAACAAGAAGACCGATTCAAGAAATAGCAACACGTGGCCATATCATCATTCAAGACCATCATCTCCCGATCAACAAATCCAAAATGATTTCTTTTCCCTTTCCAAATTATTATTTTTTATGTTATAGCAATTTGAGTAATAAAGAGGTACCTTCCTCATCTGCTCATGCTAATTACTACCTTGTTGACAATACTAACATTGGAAATTTTTAAAAAATAAAATAATAATCCATTTATACTTCAGCAAAGCATAGACTACTCAACACCCAAAAGAAAAAAAAAAAAACTCACATTGCAAAAGGCCATCACAAGATCCTTCTTCCTGGAAGTAAAACTATAATATAACAGTAATTACATATAAGAGGGTGTGCTTGTGAAGCAAGTGTATCCATAACTTCGCTAATGACCGAATAACTAAACCACAAACGAATCATGCTGGAGTTTATCCATACAAGCAATACTAATGAAATATATTCACCTAATGCCCTGAATAAGAATGTGGTGAAAATCCAATGGTAGAAATAATGCAGTATATGCCTACAAACTATAAATATACTGTTATGGTTGAGATGATAATTGAAGATGAGTGCTTGTAGTTCAAGTTCCACCTGTTGGATAATTGAGAAGGTCCAATTTTGGGTTCCGGCCATCAGCTGCTGATTCCATCATGCTAGAGTGCATGGCATTAAAAAATGCATCAAAGGGAGTTTATGAATGTATGTTGGTGCAAAAGCATGAGATTCATCATTCATGTAACCAGATGTTTCAAACACTTGCCATATTCAAATCCCACCATTTTGACAGCATTAACAATTAAAAAAGAAAAATAAAAGAATTTTTTTAATGAAAAGAAAAGAAAGGAGAATGTGATTAAAAGAAAACCCTTGGGATTGACAACGAAGACGAGATGGCGAGATGAGTTGTGAGCCGTCCGATCGGAAGAAGAGAGATCGATGGCGGAGGATTTCTCTAATCGGAGAAAAGAGGGATTTGGTAGTGCGGCTTGTATTCCATAAATCTCTGATCGGAGAAAAGAGGATCGGGCGTGCGCGCGCGAGAGAGAGAGAGAGAGAGAGAGAGAGAGGGGGGGGGTTTCGAAGAGGGGTGGGCGCGCGAGAGAGGTTTGAGGGATTTGGGTTTTGGGAGGGGCGGGCGGGCGGGCGCGGGATTTGGGTTTTGGGAGGGACTTAATTTTTAGGATTGGCTACTCCCCCTGCCACTAGCCATTGGCTAGTGGTTGGTGCTCTGTGAGCCCCACTATGATGTGTGTGTTTCATCCATTCCGTCCATCTATTTTTATAGATAATTTTATAACATAAAAGAAAAAATGAGTTATATCTCAATCTCAAGTGGACCACATTACAGGAAACAGTGTTTAATGAACGTTGACCATTAAAAACGTTTTGGGGCCATAAAAGTTTTGAATCAAGCTGATATTTATTTTTTCCCTTCATCTGGGTATTTATGACCTAATCAACAGATTGGATGTTAAATAAACAGTACATTAGGCCTTAGGAGGATTTTAATAGTGGATATCCAATCATTATATTTTTTCTGTGGTGTGGTCCACCTAAGATTTATATCCCTATAATTTTTTTTTGTAAATTACTAAAATGATCTGTAAAAATGGATGAACAGAATGGATAAAACACATACATCATGGTGGGCCCCACGGAGCACTGACCACCTGCCACAGGATGGTGTCAGGGGGAGTAGTCAATCCGTCTCCTAGTTTTTAAGTCTTGTGGGGCCCACCATGATGTATGTTATTTATCCACTCCGTCCATTCATTTTAAATAATTATTTTAACAGTTGATCTAAAAAAGGAGTCAGATCTGTGTGCCCCACCATGATGTATGTATTATAGCAACACCGTCCATTCATTTGGAGAGATCATTTTATGGGATGATCAAAAGAACAAGTAAGATCCAAATCTCAAGTGGCCCCACCATTGAATATAGTGGGGACAGTGATACCCACTGTTGAGACTTTCCTAAGGCCACTATGATGTTTATTTGAGATCTAACCTGTTAATAAGGTTAAAAAAATTTTACATGAATGAAGAGAAAAATCAAATATCAGCTTGATCCAAGACTTTTGTAACCCTCTAAAATTTTTTATTAGTAAGCGTTCAATCCCCATAATTTTATTTTTTTAATTTTTTTGTGGTGGATTAACTTGAGATCTTGATCTGCCTCATTCTTTGACCCATGCCCTGAAATGATCTATATAGATGAATTTTTGTGGTGGACATTATTTTGGAACTATATAGGCCCCACCTAAATGACTGCAGCTGTGACCCCTGTTTTATGTGGTGTGATCCACCAAAGTCTCCTATCTACCTCTTTTTTGGTATCATAACCTAGAATGATCTGTCAAAATAGATGGACAGAGTGGAGGTGTAGGATTTGCATGTGGTTTAACAAGTGATCCCAACACCAGCAGTCCAAGAGTTAAAGCTTTATAGGCTACGATGATGTATGTGTTTTATTCACATCGTCCATCCATTTTTCTATATAAAGTTAGGGCATAAGCTCAAAAATGGATTAGATTAAAATCTCAAGTGGACCACACCACAGGAAAACAATGACGATCAAACGTCAACATTTAAAAACTTCCCATGGCCTAATATAATGTTTATTTCTCATCCAACCTATAGATAACATCACAGGCATGGATGAAAGGAAAACACATATATCAGCATGATCCATAAATTTTATGGCCCCAAAAAGTTTCCATAATTTTCCAGAAATTGGATCTGTCCTATTTTTGGCCTCATTGGCTAAAATAAGTTGGCAAAATGGATAGACAAGGTAAATAAAACACACACATCGTGGTAGGGCCCTACATAGCTTTGACACCAGCTAGCTGGCTAGCCTTGGGTGCACTAGTCAAACCACCTATTAATTTCCAACAAACATCAAGTACGCCCTAGTCAAGGATTGCATACTGAGTAACCCAGTTAGATTACCGTACTGATTAAACCCTATTGAGCCCACTTTGAATGTGTGTGTCTTATCCACACTGTTCATCTGGTACTCCAGTTCATTTTAGTAGTTGAGCCCAAAATTGAAGCATATAAAAAGTTCAAGTAGACCACACCACAGGAAACAACAGGGAAAATAATGTCCACCGTTGAAACCAAAATGGGTGCCCACAATGATGTTTATTTGTTATCCAACCTATTCACAAGTTCACAAAGACATGGATGAAGGGAAAAAACAAATATCAACTTGATTTAAAACTTTCGTGGCCCTTAAGAATATTTCAACGATAGGTGTTCAATTAACATTGTTTCCTAGGGTGTAGTCTACTTGAGCTTTATTTATGCCTTTGATCTTGTGCTCACGCCCTAAAAGTTCTTGGTAAAATGGATAGATGGAGTTGATAAGCTAAATAAAATTCAGTCCCCTCAAAGTTAACTCAATAGGCTATAGTGTATGGAGTTAATACGCATTTAACTTCTTTTGTTTGGACAGTCGTGCTGTAAGCGAACTACATAACATACCGTTCATCCATATTTCGAGATAATTTTAGAGAATTATCCAAAAAATGGATCATATCCAAAGATTAAATGGACCACACTACAAATAAGGGGAACGGATTGACTACTCCCCCAGACACCATCCAATGGCTGGTGGTTGGTGCTTTGTGGGCCCTACCATGATGTATTCATTTCATCCATGTTGTCCATCTATTTTTACAGATCATTTTACGGTATGAGATCAAAAATGAGATATATCCAAATCTTAAGTGGACCACAATACAGGAAACAGTGTTGAATGAGTGTCAACCATTAAAAACATTTTGGGGGCCATAAAAGTTTTGGATCAAGATGATTTTTGTTTTTCCCCTTCATCTAGGCCTATATGACCTACTAAACAGATTGGATGTGAAATAAACAGTACAATGGGCTTTAGGAGGATTTTAATGATGGATATTCAATCACTATTGTTTTCGTGTGGTGTGGTCCACCTGAGATTTATATACCTCTTATTTTTGGGCCCCACCATGATGTATGTTTTGTATCCACACCTTCCATCCATTTGGAGAGATCATTTGAGGGCAATATCTAAAGAACGAGTTAAATCCAAAGCTCCAGTGGAGCCCACCTCAGTCTTGGATGCGGCTGCAACTTGGTATGACCCCTCATCCAAGTGGCATACACATAATGGATGGGCTGGATTTGTGAACCACATCTCGGTGGGCCCAAAAAATAATTATGAATGTTTTAATGGAGGGTAACCCCTCTCAACTTTTGTATGTAGTGTGGCTCACAAAAGTTAAAAATTGACTTGATTTTTAATCCCTGGGCCCACCATGGAATGGTGCATCTGATTGACGGGGTAGATGATTGCAATACATCATGGTGAGGCCCACACAACTCGACCTCATGGGGAGTTCCCATGCGCTCGACTGTATAGAACCTTTTCCCTTTCTTCAAACCCTACCCCACCCCACCCGCACGGCTGCCTAGCTCCCTTACCCTTTCTCCCTTTTCTTCTCTTTCTCTATCCCTACCCCACGGTCGTCCACCCGGCCTGCCCCTCTTTCGCACGCCCGCCCTACCGCCCGACTGCCCGTCTGCCCGAGGCCCCGTACGCTGCCCGAACGTCCACTCGATCTCTCCCGATCTCGCCCGACAAGGTGAGTTCTTCTTCTTCTTCTTCAGTTTTTTCACATGGGTTTGAGATTGGGAGTAGAATAGTATATGCAACAGGAAAACTGAAGAAAAAAAAAAGATAAAGGAGGTAGAGGGGATAGATTATGTGGATGTAGATGTATGTGTATGAACCCGAAATGGGTATTTACGCAGTGGGTTGTTTGGCAGCTTCGATTGGATTTTATTTTTTTTTTTTTCTCAAGTATACGAATCTAGGATTTGGAATCCTAGAGATTTTCATTATGTCTCATTATGTAAGTTGTTTGGCAAATTGGATTTTCAATCTGTGGAATCAGAAATTATGTTAGGCAGTTTAGGTTTTCACCTTTGCTTATAAAAAAAAAAAAAGCAATGGAGTCATTTGAAATATGACTGTTGGAAAGTATATTGAAAATGCTTCGATTTTGCCACCCTGCTTTGAGGATTTCAAATCTACTAGATTTCAGTGGTGCCCAACACAAGATTTTGGGGTTAGATTTGGATTCCAAATCTTAAAAGCTTAAAAAATTCAAGGTGCCAAAGAACCTCTTATTGGAGTGTGGGATTTTGAATGTTTTTCAGGAAAAATACATATATTTAATTTTTTTAATAACAAGATCATGTAAATGTGGGGAAATGTGGGTATTTGGGCATGGAAATGAAATGTGTTCGTTCCCATACATATGGTTTTCTAGTGTTCGTTCCCAAACTAACCCTCTCATTAGACTGAATTTCTACCAATCATTCTCAAATTACCTTCATCAATTAGCTTAAAAGTTTACACCATTTGTTCCCAAAATGCTCCCATGCTCTTACTGACTCGAATAGAAACCTTCTTCGCCAAGGCCAATTTCCACTTTCTCTCTGATGATATATCTTTGATGATTCACCTATCTTTTAAGCTCGATTCTATCAGTTTTTGAATACCATCTTTGACGATTCACCCATCTTTTTACATCATTCTAGTGTTATTTTTCTTAATGATATATGTTTATGTGGGGAGGGCCCTGTGTTGGTTTTGTACAATTTAGAAAATGGTAGTGACTCATCCTCCTCACATGTAGCACTGATGTACAGCCATATTGATCATCGAAATTGTGATTCCCATTGTGTATGGAGCATATCTCTAAACTCACCCTGATGAAGCAATTCTAACCATTGAATTAAATGGGCTATCAAATGGATGGTTAATGGTAAAAATAGTGAGCTGTGCAGATTAGTAGGGAAAAACCAGGTGATTAATATTGTCTTCTCAGTGAAATGTTTAGTTTATACTCCATCCACAGTTGGGTTAGTGATTTGGTGAGTCTGGATTGCTACAAAATGATGCCATATGTATGGTTGAAGACTCTCCACCATTTTTTAAGTTGTTCGGAACTAATTTGTAAGTCTAGCCTATGTTTATATATTGAGATTGGAGAGATTAATCCAAAGGAATATGTCATTTGCAACATCCAAAGTTGGGCTCTACTTTGATTTCCATTTGTTCTATTTTCAGATTCTATTAGTTGTAGCAATATGATAGTTCAAATCCCATTCTATAAAAGTATTTATTCAGAATGATAGATGAAATGAAGCTAAATCAGCATAATTAGTTCAAAAGGGAAATGTTTTCAGCAGGGGAATTGAATTGGCTCTACTTGGAAGATGACCAAAGAAGATATTTGTTACTAATCCAATGCTTACAAACTTACAATATCTTGTAGTCAGCCATTGTTGAAGCTGAGTGGTGCCTCATTGATTCCTAAAGAGGCTCATTTTGGTTGTCTTAGCATTTGGCTTGGGTTATTTTGGTTGCACATTTGGTGAAATCAAATCAAATGTGCCCTTAATAAATGGGATAAAAAAAATGGTTCCTACCATTCATTCATGATTGTCGAAATAGGTAAAAGAAGAGAACATAGAATAATGGTCCCGCCCAAAAGTCCCCCCATTTCTTTCTCTCTCTCACTCCGTTCCCTAACCCCTTCTCTCATCTTCCTCCCTCTCTCACTCTGTTCCCTAGCCACACGGATGATCCTGTTTGTGTTACTGCTCGAGGTGATGGCAATATTCTTCTTACAGATCTATGGGTTGAAGATAGTCTAGATCTTCAAAGACTTGCAAATGCTAGCCGGGTCAGTTTCTTCTATTCCTTTTCTGGTTTTGGTTTCATTCTCTTCGTTAAAATTTTCTGTTTGCTTCTTATTTTGGTTTCTAGACCTAGAACTGTTGCTTATGGGCAGTGATGTGATCATCCTGTAAATTTTTGGAAATTTATATGTTGTTCATAAGCACACACTCATGGGGACGTTTGCTATTCTGACATGAGTACCAGCCATTACAATTTCATGCCACCACATGTTCGAATTTGGGTCTTCTACTCTTCTCTTTTTTTCGATGTCTGTAGCTGGGTCCTTCTAACATGGGCCATGCTTTTAGAAATAATCTGATGGCTGAAGAAAAGTTGGGAGCAATCCATTTGTTTCACTGTTGAGGGCCCACCTGATGATTGGATCGGCTTGATTTGTTGGATTGGTTATTTACATGATATGACTTGCCTAGTGGATGGCTTGGATCTTAGACCTATGTACCATGTTGGCACGTCTGATGGCATGAAGACGAGGGAAAAATGATGTTCATATGGCTATTAGAGATTGCAACAGAGCTCGAGCTATTGATTCTTCTTCGTTCAGGGCACATTTCTACATGGTTGATGCGCTTACACCGGTTTTTATTGTGTTGCAAGTAGCATTTTGATTCATGTCACTACACCAAAATCATGATTTTGGAATGGAGAGGGATTTGGTTTAAATACATGGAAGCATTCCCCCAACCTAGGCCTTGTGTTTCCACACTGCAATGCATTTCTATAGCTATAAACCAATTCACGGAAGGCTACCAATTTCATTGTCCAATGCGTCAAGTCTCAAATTAGTTGATTTTAGCTCCAACAGCTTTAGTGGACATGTGCCTTTGAATCTAGGAAGTCTTTCGGGTCTCTACCATTTCAATATCAAGAAAAATCACTTGGAAGCAGAGAGAAGGTGATGACCCGAGCTTCCTCAATTCACTTACCAACTACACCCATCTAAAAGCTATAGGTGCAACTACTAATAATCCGGAGGGTGAATTGCCCAGCTCCATTGCTAATCTCTCGACACAGCTAAAGATTCTGTTTTTAGGAGGAAACAAGACTAGTTCACTATAAACACTATGAATTCTTTTCTATTATGCCGTTTTATATTTGTCTTGACCATGTCGTATTCAAGCCTCATTCCTAGCTCTTTACATAACCAGTAAGTTTTTCAATTTACGTTGCTTATTTGACTTTATTTTATTTTTTTTTGTAATTTTCAAAGCTGAGTTTAAATAAATCAAAGAAGAACCGATGTGGCGAGGGAGTTGCCGGATGCAAAATTGGCAAAACATGTAGCGGTCATTTCGGACTCGTATTTATTCAACTTTGTATTAGTAGTTTCGTCATCCATTTTCTTGTTGGGTGAAATCAGTTAGTCTGATTTCCTTTTCTTATTCTCTAAATTACAAATAAGTTGCCTTTGTTTCTCATAGCGATGATGCAACCATTAACTCCATCTTATGAAACCTTGTGGTGACTATGCTTTAGTAGTCTGTTGATGTGTATTCCTACAGATTCTTTAATTTATCCACCATCTCCTTCGGGATTGCTTAGTCCGTTGAGCCTTTGACCGAAGCTTTTGTTTCCAATTGTCATAGAACAAAGTGAAGAGGTCGAGATGCTTCTGAAGAAACACTTTTGTAGTTGCATTATAATAGGACTGATGTTCGAAATTTGGACAATAAGCATGGTTTCATTCTTTATTTGAAAAGTAGTGATCATCATCTGGAGCTTGGTTATAAGGTACACGATTATCTATTTTTCATTCTTTATTCTTGTGCAACCATGGTTTCACCTTGTTGAAAATGTGCAATCTTGTTTACAGGTGGAGAGGCACTTGAATGATGGGGACTTCGTTCTTTTCAATTGGCAACCTAGTCTTCACAAAATGTCTATAATGGGGCATCGAATCAAAATCATGCCATAGTCAACTTTTCACTTGAATTTGTCTGTAACTTCTCCATACAATGCTGATTTTGATGGGGATGAAATGAACATGCATGTTCCTCAGTCATTTGAAACTAGAGCAGAAGTCTTAGAGCTGATGATGGTACCAAAATGCATTGTCTCGCCTCAATCAAATCGCCCTGTCATGGGTATTGTCCAGGATACACTCTTAGGATGCCGGAAGATAACTAAAAGAGATACCTTCATTGAGAAGGTAATATCATGTGATTTGGTTTCATTTCTATCTTCTTTGCCGTTAGTAGTATTGACTTCTAAGATTGTGGGAAATTAAATACGGATTGGATTTTGGCAGGATGTCTTTACGAATATCTTGATGTGGTGGGAGGATTTTGATGGGAAAATACCTGCTCCAACTATTCTGAAGCCTAGACCTCTTTAGACAGGAAAGCAAGTGTTCAATCTGATCATTCCTAAGCAGATAAACCTCATAAGAACCTCGGCATGGCACTCGGAAGCAGAAACAGGATTTATCACTCTAAGAGATAGACAAGTTAGAATAGAGAGAGGTGAGCTGCTTGCTGGCACTCTCTGCAAGAAAACCCTTGGGACATCTACTGGTAGTCTTATTCATGTCATCTGGTATGTGACCTGTGACTGGTTTCCACTTTTAATTTTATTCCCTTTTTCTTTGTGATCCATGTGGATGCTTTCGGTGTTACCTTGTGTCAATTTTGTATTTGGATGTGCAAGGAAGAGGTTGTAAAGAGAAATGCTTGCTTTTATATTTTTTTTGAAATTCGATCCAACTTTATCCAGGTCGTCAACGCGGTGATCTTATTGCATATGGTTTGATACCAGAATTTATTGGACGGTTTCCAATACTCGTTAGTTTGTCAACTTTAAACGAGGACCAACTTGTTCAGGTAGTTATCTTTGGCATGAGCTCTGCTCTGTGTGTGTTTATGTGGATCTCCATGAATTCGAGTAGGTATATGAACCTTTATAAGCTTTTATAGTGATGTAATGTTATGACTTTGTGATGCATTCTGAATTATGAGTGGTTGAAACAGCCCTAGGCTTAAGGAGCATATGCAATATTGCATCAATACAAATTGGCCCAATTGGGAATGGAGCATACCCCAAATATCAATCTGACAGAATGATTCCAGCCATTCAATTGGATGCTACAATCCTGAAATCCCTCTCTCCATTGTTTTTCAATGGCAAAACTTGCTTCTAAGGCATGTAATTCATCAAGTGAATACATGCGATTGATGGCAGATGGTGGAACATTTGAACTTGGCATTGTTAAACTTTTAGTGTCAATCTTATCTATCATGGAATAGTTCTAATGGGATATAATAGTCACTGAAATTCCTCTATCATGTGCATGGAAATAATGTGTGGCTATTTGAGATAAATGAACTGCGTAAATTAAAGATGGTAGTTTGAAATCCTCATGATTCATTTGTTATATATTTCAGGTTATGTGAAGGTGGGGAGCTCTTAGATAGAATACTTTCTAGGTGATTCTTTACTGATTATGTTTATTAAATTCCGTCATCATGGTTTCATTGCATTCAAACATGAACTCAAAAGAATCGATCCTGAAGCCTTTAGAATGGACTATTGTGTAGTTTAATGAGGTTTCCCAATTCCCTTGTGCAATTTTGTTTTTTTGGTGTAGTGTGTTCCACAAACTGAAACCGAGTCATTTGTTTTCCAATATTAAGCACCTAGAATTAAAATAAGTTATTTTTCCTCTATATGAATTAAGTTGCTCATTGAGTCATTGTGAATTATTTGTTTTCCATGTATGAAATTTATAAGGACCTGCATGTCATCCATTACACCTAAAAAGTATCAAAGTTTCTCTCCTTGTATAAATTACATTTCTAGGGAACTGAGGAGCTTCAATCAATTAACATGATTTGAGTGTTTATAGATAGCCTTTAGTTCTATCAATTGAGAAAAAAAAAATTCCTTTTTTTTTTCTTAAATCAAGCTAGAACTTAAAACATGTCCAATGAAAACGATGCAAGTGCAAATTGCTATAATAATCAAATGTCTATGAACAGATTTAGGAGAAAGATTTATCATGCACTACTCACATTCACAGGGAAACACAAACTTGAGAACATAAGTATGTCTTAGCATACTTATGTCTTAGCATGTGTGTCCATATATAGTCAAGACATTTGATTTTGTCGAGTTAATGTGATCCATTTCAATTTAGCTTCACCAATCTCACATACGTATGTCTTAGCATGTGTGTCCATATATAGTCAAGACATGTTCTTGTATAAATGATAGTACACAACTACACATTATCCACAAATACATAATCCACAAATACTACACGAGATTTATATATATATCTTACTACATATAGATTGTCACACCATTTTAATCCTTGGTTTTCAATGACAGGTGGGGTCCATGGTCCAATAATCCAAACCCATGCGTGTTTGTCCCAACAGCAAATGAACTACGCCCAACAATCTCCTCGATAGGACAATCCCAACCTATCAATTTCTGGCTTCTATATAAAAGGTTACGTTGTCTTCTCTCACTCATGTACTATTTCATGTTATAAAATTTTTAAGTAAATTGTATGAGGTTTATAGTAATCTTGGAGATTAGAAAATTTTCAAGTATGTGCATTTCAATCTGAGTTGTTTCTCTAATGACGATATCATTGGGAGGGTTGATACGAGGGATGGGTTGATTGCAAGAGGCCGATTAAAACTATATTGGGTTATCTTGCTGGTCCTGAAATGATTATGTCTGGCAAGATAACCCAATACAGTTTTAATCAGGCCTCTTGCAATCAACCCATCCCTCGTATCAACCCTCCCAAGGCTATCGTGATTAGAGAAATAACTCAGATAGAAATGCACATACTTGAAAATTTTATGCACTCTAAGATTATTATAAACCTCGTACAATTTACTTGAAATTTTCATCAGTTGTAGGTCATATGGTATAAAGAGCTTGTCCGTCTCTACTAACCGAACATAAAACACGAACTCAATGGCAAATTTTCAGCCTATGAATCTTGTGTATATGCAGAAAAGCAACAGAAGTGGTTAATGCTTTTAATTATTCAATGTTCAACTATTATCTATTGTAGGGACTACCTAATGAATAGTCTTCAAGATTGGTTTTCATTCATAAAAAAATAGATGCCTACCTTGTTTTTAAATGTATTTGCTCGAAATTGATGGAGAGGACCCGAATGTGCGTCGGAGCTATCCGGAAGAGCGAGGGTCCCTGGAAGGTGGGAACCGTTGTTATGACCATGATAAAGCTGTCCATTTTCTATGGACAACATTAGAAGGGCCTGGCCATTTGGACAGGCCATATTTATGTATTTGCTCGAAATTAATGGAGCAGACCCGAATGTGCGTCGAAGCTATCCGGAAGAGCGGGGGTCCCTGGAAGGTGGGAACCGCTGTTATGACCATGATGAAGCTATCCATTTCCTATGGACAGCATTGGAAGGGCCTGGCCATTTGGACAGGTCGTATTTATGTATTTTCTCGAAAGTAATGGAGCGGACCCGGATGTGCGTCGGAGCTATCCGAATGAGCGGGGGTCCTTGGAAGGTGGGAACCGCTGTTATGACCATGATGAAGCTATCCATTTCCTATGGACAACATTGGAAGGGCCTGGCCATTTGGACAGGTCGTGTTTATATCTATATTAGTAGGGACCACACCCTTAACCTAAATTGAACCCACACCTGATTTCCTAAACCTAAACCTTAACCTATTCTCAATTCCCAATGCTATAACCTATAGCCTATAACCTAAACCTAAACCTATAACCTAAACCAAAACCTATAACCTTAACCTAAGCCAAAACCTATAACCTAAACCTTAACCTATAACCTATAACCTATAACCTAAACTTATAACCTTAACCTAAACCTAAAACCAAAACCTAAACCTATAAACTATAAACTAAACCTAAACCTAAACCTAAACCTAAACTTATTCTCAATTCCTAAAGCTATAACCTAAACCTAAACCTAACCTAAACCTATAACCTTAACCTATAACCTTAACATAAACCCAAAACCTAAACCTTAACCAAAACCTATAACCTTAACCTAAATAAACCTAAACTTATAACCTTAACCTAAACCTAAAACCAAAACCTAAACCTATAACTTAAACCTATAAACTAAAACCTAAACCTAAACCTAAATGTAAACCTATAACCTAAACCAAAACCTATAACCTTAACCTAAACAAAAACATATAACCTAAACCTTAACCTATAACCTGTAACCTAAATTTATAACCTTAACCTAAACCTCTAACCTAAACCTATAAGCTAAAACCCAAACCTAAACCTAAACCCAAAACCTAAATGTATTCTCAAATCCCTAAACCTAAACCTAATCCCAATCCCAATCCCAACTCCCAACCTAAACCTAAACCTAAACTTCATAACCCAATCCGAACCCGAACCCGATTTCCTAAACCTAAACCTTAACCTATTCTCAAATTCCTAAACCTAAACCTACACCAAATTCCAATCCACACTCCCTAACCTAAACCTAAACCTAAACATGAAAACCTAAGCCTAAACTCCGATCCCGAACCCGAACCCCGATTTCCTAAACCTAAACCTTAATCTATTTGTAAATCCCTAAACCTAAACCTACACCAAATCCTAATCTCAACTCCCTAACCTAAACATAAACCCGAACTTGAAAACCCAAACCTAAACCCGATCCCGAACCTAAACCCGGTTTCCTAAACCTAAATACTAACCTATTCTCAATTCCCAAACCTATAACCTAAACCTAAACCTAAACCCAAACCTAAACCTAAACCTATAACTTAACCTATAACCAAAACCTAAAACCAAAACCTAAACCTATAACCAAAACCTATAAGCTAAAACCTAAACCTAAAACCTAAAACCTAAATGTATTCTCAAATCCCTAAACCTAAACCTACACCAAATCCTAATCTCAACTCCCTAACCTAAATCTAAACTTAAACTTGAAAACCCAAACCTAAGCCCGACCCAGTTTCCTAAACCTAAACTTTAACCTATTCTCAATTCCCAAAGCTATAACGTATAACATAAACCTAAACCTATAAACCTTAACCTAAACCTAAAACTAAAACCTAAACCTATAACCTAGACCTATAAGCTAAAACCTAAACCTAAACCCCATCCAGAACCCGAACCCGATTTCCTAAACCTAAACCTTTACCTATTTTCAAATCCCTAAACCTAAACCCTACACCAAATCCTAATCTCAACTCTCTAACCTAAACCTAAACCTAAACGAACTTGAAAACTCAAACCTAAACCCGATCTCCGAACCCGAACCCATTTTCCTAAACCTAAACCTTAACCTATTCTCAATTTCAAAGCTATAACCTATAACCTAAACCTAAACCTAACCTTAACCTATAACCTTAACCTATAACCTAAACCTAAAACTAAAACCAAAACCTATAACCTAAACCTATAAGCTAAAACCTAAATCTAAAACTAAAACCTAAATGTATTCTCGAATCCCTAAACCTAAACCTACACCAAATCCTAATCACAACTCCCTAACCTAAACCTAAACCTAAACTTGAAAACCCAAACCTAAACCCGATCCCGAACCCGAACGCAATTTCTAAACCTAAACCTTAACCTATTCTCAATTCCCAAAGCTATAACCTAAACCTAAACCTAAACCGAACCTAAACCTATAACCTTAACCTATAACCTAAACCTATATCCTTAACCTAAACCTAAAACCAAAACCTAAACCTATAAGCTAAAACCTAAACCTAAATTTAAAACCTAAATGTATTCTCAAATCCCTAAACTTAAACCTAATCCCAATCCCGCCTCTCGACTCTCTAACCTAAACCTAAACTTAAACTTCTAAACCCGATCCCGAACCCGAACCCGATTTCCTAAACCTAAACCTAAACCTTAACCTATTCTCAAATCCCTAAACCTAAACCTACACCAAATCCCAATCTCAACTCCCTAACCTAAACGTATACCTAAACATGAAAACCCAAGCCTAAACCCGATCTCGAACCCGAACCCGATTTCCTAAACCTAAACCTTAACCTATTCTCAATTCCCAAAGCTATAACCTATAACCTATAACCTAAACCTAAACCTAACCTAAACCTATAACCTTAACATAAACCCAAAACCTAAACCTTAACCAAAACCTATAACCTTAACCTAAACAAAAACCTATAAGCTAAAACCTAAACCTAAACCTAAAACCTAAATGTATTCTCAAATCCCTAAACCTAAACCTAATCCCAATCCCAATCTCAACTCCCAACCTAAACCTAAACCTAAACTTCAAAACCCGATCCCGAACCCAATTTCCTAAACCTAAACCTTAACCTATCTCAAATCCCTAAACCTAAACCTACACCAAATCCCAATCTCAATTCCTAACCTAAACCTAAACCTAAACATGAAAACCCAAGCCTAAACCCAAACCCAAACTCGATTTCCTAAACCTAAACCTTAACCTATTCTCAATTCCTAAAGTTATAACCTATAACCTAAACCTAAACCTAACCTAAACCTAAACCTAACCTAAACCTAAACCTAACCTACCTAACCTATAACCTTAACATAAACCCAAAACCTAAACCTTAACCTAAACCAAAACCTATAACCTTAACCTAAACCAAAACTTAACCTAAACCTTAACCTAAACTTATAACCTAAAAACCAAAACCTAAACCTATAACCTAAACCTAAACTAAAACCTAAACCTAAACCTAAACCTAAACCTATAACCTAAACCAAAACCTATAACCTTAACCTAAACAAAAACCTATAACCTAAACCTTAACCTATAACCTATAACCTAAACTTATAACCTTAACCTAAACCTAAAACCAAAACCTAAACTTATAAGCTAAAACCTAAACCTAAACCTATACCTAAACCTTAACCTATTCTCAAATCCCTAAACCTAAACCTACACCGATCCCAATCTCAACTCCCTAACCTAAACCTAAACCTAAACTTGAAAACCAAAGCCTAAACCCGATCCCGAACCCAATTTCCTAAACCTAAACCTTAACCTTAACCTATTCTCAAATCCCTAAACCTAAACCTATACCAAATCCCAATCTCAACTCCCTAACCTAAACCTAAACCTAAACATGAAAACCCAAGCCTAAACCCATTTCCAAAACCCGAACCCATTTCTAAACCTAAACCTTTACCTATTTTCAAATCCCTAAACCTAAACCTACACCAAATCCTAATCTCAACTCCCTAACCTAAACCTAAACTCGAACTTGAAAACCCAAACCTAAACCCGATTCCAACTCCGAACCCGCTTTCCTAAACCTAAACCATAACCTATTCTCAATTCCCAAAGTTATAACCTATAACCTAAACCTAAACCTAACCTAACCTTAACCTATAACCTAAACCTAAAACCAAAACCAAAACCAAAACCTATAACCTAAACCTATAAGCTAAAACCTAAACCTAAAACCTAAAACCTAAATGAATTCTCAAATCCCTAAACCTAAACCTACACCAAATCCTAATCTCAACTCCCTAACCTAAGCCTAAACCTAAACTTGAAAACCCAAACCTAAACCCGATCCCAAACCTGAACCCAGTTTCCTAAACCTAAACCTTAACCTATTCTCAATTCCCAAAGCTATAACCTATAACTTAAACCTAAACCGAACCTAAACCTATAACCTTAACCTAAACCTAAAACCAAAACCTAAACCTGTAACCTAAACTTATAACCTATAACCTAAACCTATAACCTGTAACCTAAACCGGTAACCTAAACCTATTACCTATAACCTAAACTTATAACCTATAACCTAACAGTAACCTAAACCTAAAACCTAAACCTTAACCTATAACCTAAAACCTAAACCTAAACCTAAAACCTAAATGTATTCTCAAATCCCTAAACCTAAACCTACACCTAATCCTAATCTCAACTCCCTAACCTTAACCTAAGCTTAAACTTGAAACCCAAACCTAAACCCAATTTCCTAAACCCTAAACCCTAAACCTATTCTCAAATCTCAAAACCTATACTTATAACCTGAACCTAAACCTAAACCTAAACATAAACATAAACCTAGAGGAGCTGGAGAGGCAGAGGGAGGAGCAGGAGAGGAGGATAGAGGATCAGCTGGCGAGACAGAGGAGGATGGAGGAGGAGTTGGTGAGGCAGAGGGAAGAGCAGGAGAGGAGGATGTAGGAGATGCGGGTGGAGCATAAGCGACGGATGACGGAGATGTTTCAGACTTTCGCTGCACGCTTACCCACCGATGCCCCACTACCTCCGCCTTCATCTTTGTGATTTTTTGTTTATTTGTTTATGTTAAGTTTATATGTATTTATGCGTGAATGAATGTGATGCAGATAAGATTGTTTGTGTTTGGATGAATGTAGTTTATGTAATTTGGGTTTAGATGGATGTGAATGTGAATATGATGAAATGCGTATATCAGGATGAATATGATGGAATATATTGTTAATAGGTGTATATCAGGAATTTTGTACGGATTTTGAGCTGGAATATTTTTTTAAAAAAAAAGAAACTTTTTTCGTCGTTAAAAGATATGTTAGTTTATTTTTAGCAGTGAAAATTTTTGCTACTAAAAACAAAAGGATTTTTTATACAAATTTAGTGCTAAAAGTTGAAATTTTTTAGCAGCAAAAAGTTTCGCTGCTAAAAGTCTTGTATAGTATTTTTTAGCGACGAACATTTTCACCGCTAAAAGTTTATGTTGTTTGGGTTTAGATGGATGTGAATGTGAATATGATGAAATGTGTATATCAGGATGAATATGATGGAATATATTGTTAACAGGTGTATATCAGGAATTTTGTACGAATTTTGAGCAGGAATATTTTTTTTTTTTTTAAAGAAACTTTTGGTGACGAAAAGTTTCGTTGCTAAAAGATATGTTGTTTAGTTTTAGCAGCAAAAAATTTCGCTGCTAAAAGTCTTGTACAGTACAAGACTTTTAGCAACGAAAATTTTCGCTGCTAAAAACAGAAATATTTTTTTAAGGCTAAAAGTTGAAAATTTTTAGCCGCGAAAAGTTTCGCTGCTAAAAGTTTTATATAGTGTTTTTTAGCGACGAAACTTTTCACCGCTAAAAGTTTATATAGTTTGATGTCAATATGAATATGATGAAATGGGTATATCAGGATGAATATGATGGAATATATTGTTAATAGGTGTATATCAGGAATTTTGTACGGATTTTGAGCAGGCATATTTTTTTTTTTAAAGAAACTTTTGGCGATGAAAAGTTTCGTTGCTAAAAGATATGTTAGTTTAGTTTTAGCAGCGAAAATTTTCGCTGCTAAAAACAGAAATATTTTTTTAAGGCTAAAAGTTGAAAATTTTTAGCCGCGAAAAGTTTCGCTGCTAAAAGTTTTATATAGTGTTTTTTAGCGACGAAACTTTTCACAACTAAAAGTATATATAGTTTGATGTCAATATGAATATGATGAAATGGGTATATCAGGATGAATATGATGGAATATATTGTTAATAGGTGTATATCAGGAATTTTGTACGGATTTTGAACTGAATATTTTTTTTTTTAAAAAAGAAACTTTGCGATGAAAATTTTCATTGCTAAAAGATATGTTAGTTTATTTTTAGCGGGAAAAAACAAATATTTTTTACTAAAAGTCTTGTAGTCAAAAAGACAAGACTTTTAAAAGTTTTATATAGTGTTTTTAGCTTAAAAACTTTTCACCGCTAAAAGTCTTGATGTCAATATGAATATGATGGGACTTTATAGATGAATATGATGGAAATATTTTAACATATATAAAATTTTGTCTCATACAGATTTTTAGAAACAAAAAGAAATCTATTCAACTTCGAAGTAAAATGTTTGGAGCATTTAGCGACAAAAATTTTTGTCGCTAAAAGTCTAATGCACTATTTTTAGCTACGAAAATTTTCGTCACTAAAAGTGACTTTTGGCGATGAAAATTTTTGCTTACGAAAATGCGTTTCGTCGCTAAAAGCCCTCTTTTTTGTAGTGAGCACATCAAGCTGACCGAAATTTATTTCATCAGGTGCATCAAATGGAGTATTATTGGCCCATGATGTTCAAAGATGCTATCAATTATGCAAAACGATGTCATGAATACCAAATCCATGACGATGTCATACATGTGCCGCTTGAAGATCTTCATCAATCGATAGCTTCTTGGCCTTTCGCTGCTTGGGGACTTGATGCCATCAGTCCCAAAAATCCACCTTCGCCTAAAGGAAAGCAATACATTCTGACAGTGGCTGATTATTTCTCCAAATGGACTGAAGAAATTGTACTTTGAAACGTCAAGAAAAAAGATGTCATGAATTTCATCTGACATGCGATAATATATCGCCATGGCATTCCAAAAAGAATTATCACAGACAATGGCACTCCTTTCAAGAATAGGGACATGGAGAAATCATGATAGAAATTTGGCATTCATCACTCATTCTCAACACCTTATTACTTATCGGCCAATAGGTTAGCGAAGGCATTTAATAAGACGATTGTAAAAATACTAAAGAAAACTGTCACAGGAAATAAGCGCGATTGGGACAAAAAGTTGCAAGAAGCTTTATACACTTACAGAACCACTCATCATACTGTAATGAAAGCGACACCATATTCATTGGTGTATGGTGTCGAAGTCATCATCCCAGTTGAAACGCAAGTCATATCGCTTAGGATAGCGATACACCAATCGATTACTGATGATGAAAATGCAAGGATAAGGATGACCAAGTTGGATACACTCGATGAAAAATGCCTAGAAGCTCAACAGCAATTAAAACTATATCAGGAAAGAATTTATGTTGCCTTCGATCAAAAGTCAAACATCGTTCTTTCAAGAAAGGTGACCTGGTGCTAATGTTGAAAAGACCTATAGTGGTCATTCGAAGAACTGGGGCAAATTTGATCCCAAATGGCACGGTCTGTATGTGATAACAAAAGTATATTCAAGTGGAGCCTATCAAGTCATGGATCAGGATGGACGAGGCATCGGTATACCAGTTAATGCTCGTTTTATCAAGATATATTATCCTTGATGATCGCCACAGTTTTGATTCTGAAGATTATCAAGTATAATGCTTCTAAATCAAAAGGGGGCCAGACAAGCAGAATGATGAAATAGCCTTAAAAGACAATGCCATGTATTCTTCCTTATATGAATGAATAAAAGGCAAATTCTCAAGCAAAGGAAAAATCCTCAAGCATATTCAAGCATATCAGTCTTATCGCCGACTATCACTAAAATTTATGATTACTGCCAACCATTATAAAGCGCTGATGATGATTATCACCAAATAGATATTATCGCCATCACTAATTGTTACTAACCATTATTACAAACTATTATCGTTAAACTAATATTATCGCCAAAGTTGATACGCCGCTTTAAATCACTATTGATAATATTATTATCAATATGGTATTATATCATTTATCAATTTATCAACTGCAGCAGTGGAATAAGCCTATATGGCCAACCACATAAGTCTTATGATAGCGATGGCGTATTATCATTCACTGCAGTAGTGAAATAAGCCTATAAGGCCAACCACGCATAAGACCTATACATCCGGCGAGGCATCTAATATCATGTGGGTAATGGTGAGAAGCCAGTAGCCCTAAAAAGCCCGTATAGGCCATCACATGCTTAGACCCATGCGAGCAACGGAGCGTGCTTGTAGGGTCAACCATACGTGAGACCAATGTCGTCTGTACAGTTTTCGACAGTGTCACGAGGGAAGGTGAGAGAAAATGCCTTCTCATGAATGGGTCCGACCTGACAGATGAAGAAAAAGCGGGCTGCAATGTATGCTCTTTGGATCGTCCATAGATAGGCCAACCATGCATAAGTCCCCCCAAATTCCTGGTTTGATTCCAGTAAAAACTCATGAGGACAAGTCTTTCCCCACATCAATGAACTAGGCAGCCTCAAATTCGGTACCCTAAGGTAGCCTTGCGAGCTCCGTGAACTCCATAGAGTTTCTGCAGCCAACCATGCACGTAAAACCCACCGAGTTCACTACCTCGATAGCTTCACTGGGCCCCTATAATGGATCACAGTTTGTGAACTCCTCAACTGTGATAAGTCCAGTGAACTCTAGAGCATTACAGAGGCCATTCGTGTAAGACCCGACTACAATAACTTATGAATCTAAAAAATTGTGGTTGCTCCACTGCTCAAGAGCTTAAACTGTATGACAAACTAACTAAAATAAAAAAAATTAGTCATACCTATCAAAGAAAATACCATATATGGAGCATTACTCTAATTATTATGATAAATCGAGATTTCATTATATGACAAAGATTGAGATTATATGTCTTGTTGAAGTGTAGCTATATAGATTAACGAAGTAACTATTGTGTAAGCATATACTTGATAAGGATCATGACCATAAGATTTCTAAAATTTTCTTATTTCAAACAAAAACCCTGAAATTCACCCATAAATTTAGGAAGTCAAAAGAGATTACATGCGATGACAGAAAGTAAAATTTTTACAAATCTCCTGGCATACTCAACGCTATCAGACATTTTTACAGATCTTCTTTCAGCTGGACTTGAGCCGCGATATGCTTTGATTTAGCTTCAAGAATAATTTTAGCATGATCAGGGACATCAACTAATTTCTTTTCTAAAGAAGCGACGATTTCCTCATTTTTATCATCTCGGATTTTTCAAGATCAACAACGCGAGCATTGACCTCCATCTCTTCTTGAATTTTTCTTATGTTCAACTCTTCTTCACAATCTCTGACTTCAAGTTGAGAAATTTGTTCCTTTAAGAGGGAAATCTGACCTTGGAGGGCTATTCTATTGTTGCTTAAAGCCTTTATTCATTCTTGCAGAGATTGTTGTTCTTTACTGTATCCCGAAATGACTGCAGTGATGCTAGAAATTTTCTCCTTGGAAAACGTCAGTTGTTTCTCATATTCTAAAATCTCCAGATCAACAACCATGTTCTCTACATATTTCAAGACATTCACCGAGTCATGGAATCTCAATAGGGAATCATGTAAGAGAGATACATTGATCTTTGACATCTTTGCTACGTTATCCAAAGCTTCTATGGTAACATTTAGATCTGACCATTGGTCAGGATCTTTAAATATATACATAGCTGCTGACAAAGAATTTCTCATTAAAGTTAGCCTATAGACAGGAACTTTCTCTAAAGACGGCAAGTTAGACACAGTAGCGACTGAATATGAGCTAGCTGAACCACTCAAAATAGGAATAGCTGCAAAACAATAAAAAGGAGAGAAATTATAGTGAAATTTATAAAAAAGAAGGAAATAAGGAATATATGAGCATATAAGGATAAAATGAATATACCATTGGCAGGGGCGGGAGCAATTAGAAATTGTGTGCCCTCAACAGCAGAAGAATCAAGTAAGATCCTTATCATGTCAGCAAAAGATGGAGCTCTAGCATTAGTGCTAGAGTCAACAGTGGCTGGTGTTGTTACATCAACTGGTTCTGAAGGAAAAATGATCTCGCGAGCTATGACCCTTGGTTGAATAAATGAAGCTAGAGAGAAATCTTCTTATTATAAAAATATTGATAAAATTACGGCATCTTACCTGGTGAATATCCATACTCTCCATAGTCCACAGGTTCCTCTTCATCCTCCACTGTTACTGGAATCATTATAGGAGCATGAATATCGGGCCGAGTATCAGGTTCAACACTTGGGTAAATTGTTGGTTGAGGTTCTCTATCAGCAGGATCCTCCTCAACAGCAGCATTATCCTCATCATTGATATTTACCTCACCCTCCTCCATAACATTGTCTTCATTGGTCTCCTCATTGGTGCTTGCTTTATCCCTTTCAATATCATCCTCAGTAAAAGAACTATTACTAGTTGCTGATGACGAAGTATCTTCTCCCACTTCCCCTTCTTCCGAAAGAGAAGCAAGCGTTTCTATTTCTTCAATTACTATTTGCTTCACTTTCGAGGGAGAAACTACTTTGTCTACTAATTGTTGATCTTTTCCTTCTGAAGTTGGAGGAGCCGAAGAAATAATTCCTTCTTTATGAGTAGAAGGAGGGGTCTGAGAACGTTTCCGTGACCTAGTCATTGGGGGAGATGGACTAGAACGGATAGGTTGTTGAGTAGAAAATGGGGCTGCCTCACCTTGAGTTGTATCATCTTGAATGTTATCTTCTTGTTCTTGGACTGGAGAAGGTATTTCTGCAACATCTTCAGTAACTCTACTAGGACGTTCTCGAGGAACTTTTTCAAATTCCATAATGACTCCATCATGAGCAATCCATCCTTCCAAAGTATTAGCAAGTTTCTTTTCGCAAATCGGTTCTTCCAATGATGTTTTCCTATAAATTTGACTGGTAAAAGGTGCATAGCTTTTCTCCATCATGAAGCCAACTCCTTTCTCAAATTTTCGCCCTTTAAGCTTGGGAGGAGGGACCCATACTAGGTGATCTATCAGCAAACACTGGATGACTAAATAAGACTGGTGAGCCCACCACCTTGTCCAATCATAAGATGCAGGGATGAAACGATTGTTGCTTGGGATTACAAAGGTAGATCGGACGCGACCACTCCAAAGCATTACCCAATTGTATGGACCTACACCATAGCTGCACATTCTTCTCGTAACCACCTCGTAGTCTTTAAGTATTGCTTATTCAAAGTTGAATTGATGGGCAAATCGACTTGGGTAATTTGTCCCTTCTCTCAGTGGGAGACTGCAAGACCAAATCGAAAGACATAATGCTCTTTCTCCTGGTGAAAGTGATTCAGTGTCCACCATATCCGTATCTTCTACATATCTATGGAGGCAAAATTGAAACAAATCAATGGTATCAGTCGCCAAGATCCTTTCTCTAGGTGAAAGTGATTCAATGTCCACCATATCTGTATCTTCTACATATCTATGGAGGCAGAATTGAAAGAAATCAATGGTATCAATCGTCAGGATCTTGTTAACCACCCAGTCATATGTCTTTTAACAGTTACCCTCTTCTGGAAGAACCACAAAGGAAAATGTGAAGGACTGATATACGCTTTTTCTGGTGCACCAAAAGTCCAAGGAAAATAGAGACCCAACCACCCGTTGAGATAATGTCAGGGGGCATATGTAGAAGAAGCTCTGACAGCAGGACTCTTTACGTGAGTCGCTTCTTCTCCAAGAGCCTTATAGATAGAGTAGAAAACTGGAGGAGCAAGAGAATGTTTGTGACCTTCTACCATGGCGCCAGCGACGACAAATATTGTGGGATGAATAGCATCTACCCATTTCAAACTTGGGAGAGCAACCACGCTTAACCAGTAGACTAGAAAAGCTACAAGTTCTCCATAGAGGCTATATTCTGGGCAGCCCTTCACTTTCTCACGAAGACTTATTAATTCCTTAGAGAAACAATTACAGAATCTGCGGGAAATATGATAAAAATGATAAGAGCATTAGAAGCACGAGTATAATAAGATATGGTTGATTTGTAGTTCGAAATTACCGAAAAGCTCTAGCGAAGTGGGCAAGCCATTGTAAAGGAGAAATTTTATAAATGTCTGGAAAATTTGACATTTCTTTGAAGAGTTCTGTAGTTGTCTCCGAAATAGAAGCTTCTCGATCAGGCGAAGAGATGTATGCAAGTTCTTCATTGGTTGGGACATATTCGTCATAAAATTTCCCTGTCAATGGAAGACCAACAATTCGGTGAAGGTCCCAAAGTGTGATGCTCATTTCTCCAGCTGGGAGGTGAAATGAATTGGTTACAGGACACCAGTAATTCAGGAAGCCTTTGAGCATTGGAGTTTCTTTACAAAAGTAGTGCAATGTAACCTCAATGGCATTATAGAGGTCAATCTTGATCAGCATTTTGGCATGCTTTGCCAGGATCGCCTCTGCCCATTCCACATAATAAGAATGAGAAGTCAAGAAACCTCAAGTTCGAAACTCTTCTTGACCCCAGATGGATTCACGATCTCTGTAGCGTTGCTGGACGGTCTCGTAGAAATGAGTTGGAAATAAGGTATGAGGATCGTGAGAAGGGACAAGAAATTTCATTGGGTGAACTTCACTGATCTATTGTCTCGATTTCCTAGCCAATAGAACTCCTATGATGTGGGGTTCTTTCAATACCCAATTTGCTGTGAACATCAGTTTTTCTCCATCTATCTAGTCAGAAGGTTCGCAGTTGATAATGGACTGGTGGCGATGAAGGTTCAATGGAATGATAACCATTCGTTCTTTGTGAGGATCATCAAATTTCATGATGCCTTGGATGACTCGAACCATTTCCCAGGAATTCTGAAGCCTTTTTTTGCTATGTTCCTTTATCTTCTCTTGGAATTCTTTAGCTTTGTTTCGACGCGATCTTTTTTATCTTAAAGGAGGCGGAGTATCCTCTCTAACAAGTGGTTTCTGACTGATATTTTGAAGATGAGTCGTCGATTTCAGCCATTCCTCCCAATCAAATTCGTGACCATGACGAGGTGGTCGTGCTATATCATCCATCGAGATTGCTCTTTGAATTGGGGATGATAATGTGACGATGCGATCGGAAAAGTCGAAAGTTGGAAGGATAGGTTCTTTATGTACGCAGGGCATTTACTGGTGGTTTTGAAGCACTTTTTCTGAGGTTATTTTGGTATGGAGATGGGGAAGGTTCAAGTACTTGTGAAGGTGATGGATTAGGTAATTCACGGTGAGAAGGGTTTGAAGTAGGAGACTCTATAAGGCGAAATGTTCTCTTAGTATGGGCCATGATAAGACAAGGAAATAGATATCAGTGGAAAGAGGTTTCTAGAAGAGGACAGGGAAGAAAAAGTTTGAAAAAGTTTAAGTGATGGATTTCAAGACTTAGAGAATTTTGAAGTGAAGATCGATTACGCAGGTTCACGCAACAAACAGCAAGTTGCGCGTGGATGCGCAAAGGCAATAGGCTTCGCGCAACAAAGAAGGCGTGTCGCGGGGTTTGCGTGCAAAGACAAGACGTTGCGCGGGTGAGTGGCAGAGAGACAGAGCTTCCGCAAGAGATAGAAAATGTGAGAATGAAGAGTTGGCTCTGATATTTATAGGGGTTTTCGAACCCGAGTATTGTGCTCAGCTATCCATTGCGCAGGTGCGCGCAACGCCGTCTGGATGGAAGAAGAAAGGGCTGATCTTATTTCTTTACCCTAGAGAGGACAAACAAAGGATCAATGGGGCATCTGTTCAGGTACAAAAAATAAATGAATGATGATTAAAGAAAGTAATAAAAAAGAAGAAGAAAGAAGAAAATTAAGATTGAAGAAAGGGGGGAAATGAAGGAAAAATGAGTGTATAGTGTGTTGCGCGCACCCGCGCAAAGAACATTGGTTGTGCGGGTCTGCGTAACACTGTTTTCATGCAAAAAGAACGGACTGATGAGATGGCATGAGAAGTGGGCCCCATGGCATAAAGATCAAGGATTCGTACGTGTGGAGGCCTATAAATACCCCACTCCCTCTCTCATTTGGACACAACGAAGATTCTGAAGAAGATCAGAGCTCTTGGGAAGAAGAGGAATTTGAAGGTATTTAGAAGAGGAGAAGGAAGAAGAAAGAGGACATGTTTTACCAACCTGTGCAACCACAGTGTGTTGCGCGGGGATCAGTATCAAAGAGCTGAGATGATAATAAAATGAATCAGAATGCTGTCAACAGACCAGCTTTTCTTTAATTCCAGCTCTTCTTCAATTCAGAATTTCTGATTAGAGGATACAAGATGGTCATATTCATGCAATATTCCTCCTAAAGAGATGAGCTAATCATAAGCCAAAATGCTGTCGGATTTGATATTCAGACCAGTTTAATACTTGTATTATGAATATTCTATCTTAGGATCAAGGGAAATCAAAGGATGTAAATGAATTTAGAATGAATAAACTTGATGATTGTTCTCTATATTTTCTTTGTTATGATTAAGTAAGATAATTCTTCAAACCAAACACTTTCGTTTCTTGTCGAAACAATGGGCTTACCGTGCAGCTTTTAATACCCCCATTGGAATGTCTCCCTTCAGACTTGTCGACGTGAAAGCTTGCCACTTGCCTGTAGAGTTGGAACATAGAACCTACTGGGCTATTAAAAATCTGAATTTTAATTTGGATAACGCTGGCTCGCTGCGCAAACTTCAATTAAATGAACACGAAGAAATCCGGAACAACGCTTTCGAGAACTCGAGAATTTACAAGGACATAATGAAGGTATTCCATTACCAGAACATCCTTCGGAAATCGTTGACACCTGGTCAAAAAGTCCTTCTGTATAATTCTTGGTTACATCTTTTTCCGGGTAAGCTTCGATCTCATTGCCGGTCCATTCACTGTTACTAATGTCTATCCTCATGGGGCCATCGAGATAAAGAATCCAACGAATGGCAATGTTTTCAAAGTAAATGGACATCGTCTCAAGCCATTTGTTGAGAAGTTTGATTCAGAGGATACGTCCATACCTCTGATCGATCCTTTATACCAGGATTAACTTCCTAGTCTGATGGAGGTGTAGTTAGGTTTATTGCTTTCACAGGATTTAGGATTAGGATAGTTCTTTTTTCAATAAATTTAGTCTTCATGCTAACTCATCTACATGTTGAGAACTTTGGAAAAGCCTTAATTCTACTTCTTTAGGTATTATCTTTCCATCATTCCTCATTTCTTTTCATTGTCTCATGTGCATTGCATGCTAATATCTTTTACATTGAGGACAATGTAGGTTTTAGGTTGGGGGTGTAGATTAGGTAAACTAATCAGTGTTTTCTTAGTTCCTGAGCAAAAAAAAAAAAAAAAGTTGTTGAAAATTTTCAATTTTTCAAGTAAAAACCTATTTGAAAAGCAAAAGTTTGTGTATTTAACTTAATAGGTACATGTGTATGATACCAATCTAGTTATCCTAACCTTACATCTATTCTCCAACAAGAATAGGACCGTTGGGAATAATCTCCATTTATAGATCAGCTCACCCGACCTTTGATTTTAGGACAAGACCATCCATCATGAGGTTCAATATATATACCGTCCCTTAATTAAAGTAGTGAATAATTCTCTATCTATAATGATTTAGATGTAAGTCCTCTATCGAAAAACTGTTTAGGAATGTGCATGTAACCATGTAGGACTACTAGGTTCCACAAAACCCTTAGATCAGCAATAATTTCAAAATTGCCATTAACTTATACCCTTTAATCCTAAATCACGTGGTTCTCCTGATCCGTTTCATGCGAAATTGCATATCATGCCTAATTATCATAAATTAACCATACATGTCAAATTTCGGCCCTTGGATCAACAAGATCAATGGCTAAAACAAATATTCCACTTGAGATGGCCCACCTAAGACTTGCATCCACTGCATGCCCTGATATGGGCCCTAATTTGAGCTGACAAAACGAAAGGACAAACAAGCGTGTTACGCGTGGGCCCCATAGCATGTTACGTGTACACCACAAGAGGTACACTTGTGGTGTACTGGACCTCGACCCCAGTCAAACTCGGTTTGACCCAAGGATCCCCGCCAAAAGAGGGAATGCTCCTCTTTACTTGGCAAGTTCACCAGCGAATGGTGTGGAGACCGTTCGATCTTCAGATGGCCCACCATGATCGTCCGTCTTCGAAATCTAAATCGCCCATCTCATCAACCATCCAAAACCGACCACTCTCTCCTCTTACCACTAGTCTTGGGTTCAAATAAAAACTACCCCCACCGTCCAAAGTGGAACCCACCGTCAAGACAAGGGAGTAGCCAGGACTGTTCATCACACACAGTCCCCACCCCGACAAATAAACAAGCTGTGTAGATCCTTAGAAAGACCACCACGAGATGAGCCCCACCGACTGCAGCAGCGAAAGATGGGGCCAAATAACGTCCGCAAAACTACGCCAACGGAAAACCCGATGAATCGTTTCAAAACTCCCACGCGTAGCATGACAGAGCCCGGAAGTCTGGCTATGATCCGAACCGTCCGAAGCACAGACAAAGGAGTTGTCAGGCCCATGTCCTAGTGACCATTCTGTTCCGTATGATCCCGCAGTCCTCCCAGTCAAATTCTGGCAACCCGCGACTTGTAGATTGCATTTGCGCGCGACCCTAAGTCACACCCTGTAAACCTGAGACCTATGCCATTGCGACTATGCCATCGCTGCGGTATTGACGCCGCATCTTGTGCAACAATCCGAGGCCTAGATCATAAGATGTGGACCACGTATTATAATGGTCGTAGACCGCGCGTTGTGGGAACCACCTATTCCAGATTGCATATTTTTCTAGAGATCATCATTAGGATGATGTCACCCTAGGGGTGACATCACCCTACCCTACCCTAGCTCTAGCCACCCTAACGGCTAGCCTATAGACCCCATGCTTCTCTTATATGAAATGATTGCTAGCTAGGAGAGAGAGAGAGAGAGAGAGAGAGAGAGAGAGAGAGGGAGAGAGGCTAGCTATCATCATTACCTATCTCTCCCTCTTATCTCTCTCTCCCCCTCCTTCTTTCTTCCATCTCTATTGCTACAGCTTGGAACGTCCAAGCAACCCCCAAAATCCAGCCATCTTCCACCCTTTCTTCCCAGTAATCCAGCTCTCCAAACCCCATCTTAGCCGTTGAATCTCACCCCTTAGAGCTTTAGAACATAGTGGTGGAAGGAGCAGATCAAGATCTTAGGTGGGTGCCTCTCTCTCTCTCTCTCTCTCTCTCTCTCTCTCTCTCTCTCTCTCTCTCCTCATTTCATTTTTTTATGGTGATGATGTGTGTGGCCCATCTGATGTGTCCAACAACCTGGACTGTCCAGATTTTATGGACGTCCAACTAATGGGGCCTGCCTTGCTACCCGTTTTTAGGCCAGCCAGGATGAAAGAAAAACACCAATATCAGATCGATCCAAATCAGGTGGGCCACGTGCACATGGGACCCACATGTGATGCGTGTATTTTATCTACATCGTCCATCTGCTGGACGCTGGGCCAGCAGCCCAGCAGTCCAGTAGCATGGTTACTGTGTTGACATCAGCAAGTTCTGGGTCTCATCATGAGGTATGTGGTATATCACATACCGTTCGTCCGTTTTTCCTGGGGTGGGACCCACCCCACACGTGCTGCACGTGTGGTGGTGGGGCTCACCAGATGTATGTATTCTATATCCGCACCGTCCATCTGCTAGGGACGGTGGGCCCCTTGATGCATGCATTCTATATCCAGCAGTGCATCTGTTTTGGACGTGGGGCCCACCCCACAAGTGCTACACGTGTGGGGGTGGGGCTCACCTAGATGTATGTATTTTGTATCTACACCATCCATCCCTGGACGGTGCTGTGTGACACACCATGGTATATGTTTTTTATCTCAGCCATCCGTCTGTCCAGGGATGGGACGTGGGACCCCACCGTTGATGTATGTATTGTATATGCACATCATCTAGCTCTGGACGGTGTGCCATATGGAGCCAACCCTGATGTATGGGTCTTATCTACACCGTCCAGATCGCTGGATGGTGAGACCCACCTCTGATGTATGTGGTTTACAGCCACGCCGTCCATTTTTTTTTTGCTACCACGTGGGCCCAGATGATGTATATCCACCCCATCCGTTTGCTGGACGGGTGGGGCCCACCTTGTGATGTGTCGTATATTCACACCGTCCATCCACATGGTGTACGTATTTGATCCAAGTTGTCCATCTGATGGGGCCCAATTGGAATGTGCAGGGCCCACCTTAATGTGAGGTTTTTGTGGCCCATTTGGTGAGGCCTATTGAGGCCCATTGATGTACTTTTGGCCCATTTGGTGAGGCCTATTGTGATGTATGTGGCCCATATAATGAGGCCCGATGTGATGTATGAGAGGCCCATGCATTACACAAAGCATATTATTAGTGTTGACCATTTTCAGGCTAGGCATACCAGTACGTTACCAATCATGGCACATACATAAACATATCCATTCATATAAACACATAGGGTGTATTATCATTAAATGGCATAATAGGAAAATTAGGATGACCCGAAAGGTGGGTCCTACTAGAAGTTAAACGGTAACTGGTGTAGCCCATTGAGACTTACTTTGGTCTCATTCTTAAGCATGTGCATATAACATGGCTAGAAAAACAGATGTACGGTGAAGACAAAACATATATATTATTATAGGTAAAATCGAGCTAACCTAATGTATGAGACACGTGGCAAAAAACCATGAACAGACTCTCCAAACTATCAAAGTACTTACTACTATGGAAGATGAGCTGAGCAAAAAGACTCAATGACCAAGCTAAAACAGTTAACCCAACTTGGAGAAAAGGTTCATCGATAAACATCGACCACAGATACCGACCTCGATCACCTCGATCTTTGAATAGAAACGTCTAGAGAGAGTCCTGTACCATATACGAGCAGAACTACGCAGCGGAATCCTAGCAAAAGATCACGCCAATCAAGGAATAACGAAGAAATACTCGAGAATGGATTCCAACTCCAACATGGGCCCTTTCGGCGTATCTTGCGAATCTACTTAGGCACGCAGGTTGCCTAACAAACCTATAAATACATCATCCTGCTTAAGGGAAAGATAGACACACATAACTATCCTGACTTTAACTATACCTACTTTGAATCCATCGACCTAACTTAGGCATCGGAGGATTCCCGGCCACAATTGGTGCCCCTAGTATCCTTTTATTCTCCATTAAAGTACAGATATCCATTGGCTCGCAGGAGATGGAACGGGATCGACCATATTTAAGAGATAACATACATCAAGGTGGTTTCAGTCTAAAATGATATATCAATATGGATAGACAACATGAATACAAGAAGTACGCAGATGGGGCACACAGCATTTTAGACCTAGCTAACATCTATTTTTACCCCGCATACACAGGTCGTGTGACCTTGAACAGGTTAGATGTCAAATAATGTCACGGTCGGCCCTGGAGTAGACTGTTTCAACGGTAGAAGTTCAATCACCAATGTTTTCTATGTGGGCCCACTTGCACACGGCAGCATGGATAAACTACATACGTCATGGTGGAATCTCTAACAGGTTAGATTGCGAAGAAACATCATGGCCTACTTGGGGAAGGTTATAATAGTAGGCGTGCAATCCAGACCGTTTTCTGTAAGGGGGTCTAACTGAGCTTGGATTCGTCGCATACCATGAGCTGGAAGAATAAATGGACGGTGTGGATATGACGTATACATCATAGGTGGACCTGCTACTGATGGACCGCAAGGATATACAACACGTACAACGGGTGGGCCCTTCAAGGAGATTTCCATGGTGGACATTCAATCAGCGCCCAATTCCCTGAGTACGCTCCAGCTGAGATTCAGGTCTGACCCTCTCAAAATGGGATGGAATGAGGGTTGGATGGTGTGGATTTCATGCATGCAACGTGTGGATCCCACTGACCAGTGGGCCCACATCAAAACGAGCTGGAAAACAGAAGAACAACATGGGTATAACACCTATAACATGTGCGTCAGGGTGGTTTCACGGTAGGCATATAATCGTTATTGTTCCTATGGTGGGGTCCACCGCATGGGCTTTGGATTTGCCTGAAATTTGGGCCCGTAGCCTAAAATGATTGGGAGAAGAGGATAGACAGATTGGATTAAATAGATACATCATGGTGTGTTCCACGAGGTAGGCCACAGTTAGACGGTGGATTTGTAACGGACATCTCTTTGGTCTCCACGAGCATGCAACCCTGGACGTCCCAGCCTTCACTGCTTCGTACGGTGGGGCCCACCAAACTGAATCTAACTGATATTTGTGTTTTAACTACTGCCAAATCACGTGTGACCTTATGACCAGGTTTGATGGTATAAAACATCAAGGTGGGGCCTAGGAACGTTTCAACAGTGGACGTTCAACCCCACTGCTTCGTGTTGTATGGTCCACCTGAGATTTGGATATGCCTCCTTGTTTGGTCCATGGCCTAAAATGATCACGCAGATCGGATGGACGGCGTGGATGAAACACATCCATTAAGGTGGGTCCCACGAGTGGGACCTCTGCCATGCGAAAAAAAGGGCCTCCGGCAGCATCTTCTGGACGCTGTTGTTCCAATGGAAAAAAAAAAAAAAAAAAAATTTAATTTAATAGGGCCACACACGTGGAAGATCCAGCCCGTCCACCAATTCAGCTAGCCTGTGGTAGGCCCAATGAGCTGTGGAAGCAATAGTTTAGATGGCATGTAAACATCACAGTGGAACTAAAAAGGTTTCAACGGTATACGCCATTATCACCATTGTTTATGGCTCACCTGAGACTTGAACCTACCTCACATATGGGCCATGGTAAAAAAAATGAACCGGAAAAATGGATGGACAGTATGGATACGACATATACATCAAGATGGACCCCGCAAGTCAGACCTAGCAAACGAGTGGCGTTGAATAAACATGAAAACGGCTGAGACCTACCCATTTCTGCACAGAAAATCTTATGGCAGACGTTTTTGCCTAAAAATTGTTGTGCCACAGCCGTTTCCTTGTAAAAACAGATGGCCCATTCCATCATCAGTCTGGGGTGCTCCATCATGAGCATGGGCTACCCAAGGGACCTTTCCACCATCCAGTCCTACATGATACACGGTTAGAAATAAAAATAAACTTCATAGTAGACGAAAAACACTCACTGCTGTCTAATTGTTGAACAGCTTTGATCATCAAGGTAACTTGTCCAATAACCCTAGGCTTACTATTCTTCTCTCTACTTATAAATCTGATTACATAAGCCTATTTAAGGAGGTAAAAAATTAAGATTTAAACAAGCCTAAGCCTAGAAAGGATGCATTTTTGCCAGGCTCTGGTGAGCAAAAGCAGAAGAAAATTCGTGAAAACTATAGATTATTCCCTATTGCACATCCTATCTTAATCTGACCCGATCTGACCAGGTAGTGGTCTGACTGGCATTATTTTACTCCTGAAAATGTACTGCTTAAGTTTTATCTGAACCCTAGGAGTCAATAATGGGGTGGAGGGTATTTTTACGTGTCTAAGTGTAACCGTAATTCAAAGTAACATGTGTGCAAATGACATATGGTTTTAGTTGCACTCCATGTACTTTATTTTATATATATATATATATATATATATATATATATATATATATATATATATATATATAATTAATTTTTTTGCTAACATCATCCTACTGCCACGGCAAAAAATTCACACCGATTAGATTATCCTAATCATCCGATGAATAGCTTGAAAAATGGCCAATTAAGATTGAGTGGAGAAACAAAATAGCTCCATTCATCCTCTTGAAACAATTGTTGGGTAGATCCCACTGGGAGCAAATTAGGTGTCTCTTGGCCTCACCCAACACCGTATGCCACTAACTATAAGGCCCACCTCAACGTATTGATGTAGAGCAGGTCACGGACACTTTCATGTTCAACATGGACAAGAGATGGTCACATCGGAGGCGAAAGCGATCAGTATCATCGGAAACCTAAAACAAGCATATCTCGCAAACCAGAACGAATTATTCAACGTATAATGTATGATTTTGGGGTAGGAGAACCTACTTTAGCCAACCAACCTGCTACGTCGAGTTACACACACCGAAGTTACGAGATCTATCAGATCGATGGTCGAAACTCCCTTTTAATTTCATTTTTACTATATGTAGTAAGTTTTAACTCGATCATAACTCTTAATCCTTTGAGCTTTAGGAGTCGTGCCCAACATGAAAAGGGCCTAGAAATTTTAGGAGAATAACGTGGTTAGGACAAATTGGACACTTACTATTTTCGGCTGAAAACCATGAAGTCTAGTAGAAATCATAACCATCTATAAATAGTAAGCTTACTATTTATAGTAAATCACGAATTTTAGAGAGTTTGAGTTGGAGTTTGACTTTGAGACTTCTTCCTAGGTTTGATGTCACTATTTAAAGGTTGTAAATTTATTTTTATCTTCAATCAATCTATATTCGAATTTATTAGAATTTATTTCTATTTTTTTATTTTCCTCGTGGATTCGAGGAATCTCTATGAGGAGTCCAGAGAAACTCCGTGGATTTAGAATAATTATCCCCTTGAGGAAGACGGTGATCGACCTCATCACGTCCATCCCTGCATCACGTATGTATGGTATATCCACGTTGTACATCCCTTTTTCCAACTCATTTTAGGGTAAGCCCAAAAATGAAGCAAAACCAAATCTCAAGTGAACCACATTGTAGGAAACAGTGGTGATTAACCATCAAAAACTTCTCATGGTCCACAAAAGTTTTGGATTAAGATGATATATGTGTTTTCCCTTCATCTAGGTTTGTGTGACCTTATCAACAGGTTGGATCGCGAATAAACATTACGATGGGCCCTAGCAAGTTTTTAATGGTGGGCATTCAATCAACACTATTCTTTGTGGTGTGGTCTAAAGAAATACTTGAAAAAAATTAAACAGGTTTGATAATAATGAAGATCTCAAAAATTTGACCCGAGAAGGATTCTCATTGAATAATCATACACAGCTAATTTCTAGTTTCTAAAAAAACAAAAGTACAATGACAAATAAGAACATACACACTACACCAAAATCATCATTTAGGAATGGTTTAATACCGTTCCTAAATGATGCGTTGCAGAAAATCAGGAACGGTTCAAAACCGTTTTGGGTACCGTTTCAATTTTTAGAAACGGTATTTTAGGAACGGTTTTAAACCGTTCTGGTGCCAACGGTCACATTTTGGGCACAAAATTTTAGAAACAGTTTTGAATGCTTATGTTGCCAACGGTCAGATTTTAGGATGGAATTTTAAGAACAATTTCAAACCCTGATAAACACGAAATTTAGAGTCGGGGGAAATAAATTAACAGAAGTTTATTGCATTCCATCAAAATAAAGATTAATCCAAAGAAAAACACAAGCTAATCTAGACAAGGCATTTCCAAAGTTTTGAAATAAGCAAACATCATGAACATCCTTGGACAAACTTTGAAACAAGAAAGGTCCCTTACCATGAAAGAGAACTACTTTCAATAAAAGATGATTTATGTCCATAGTCCCTCATCTACAAATCAAGAAGAACAATGCCATGCCCACCGCTACTTGTACAATTGGATAGGATTGCTAAGCAGGAAAAAATCTAGAAAAACATCAATGCATGCTAATATCCAAGAATGCAAATGTGTGTGTGTGTGTGTGTGTGTGTGTGTGTGAGAGAGAGAGAGAGAGAGAGAGAGAGAGAGAGAGAGAGCATTTGAATTTCAAAATAATAAAAACATAGCAAAAGAATTCCACAAAAGTAAATTAAGCAAATTAACCAGAATACATCCTTAGAGGTTTTTACTAAAGAAAGAAAAAGAAAAAAAAAAAAAAAAAACTTAAGAAGGTTCTTCCTAAGATGTAAAATAGAATATGGAAAGCAAAACTCCCTTCTAGAATACGGATTAAAACAATCAGTTCATGGCTATGTAAAATCAATGCCATTTGCAAATATCACACCATATGCTTTTACTAATTCCGTACGATCCCTTGAGAATTATGAATAAGAATAATTGTAGCAATATAAGCCTTACATTTACTTGGAAGGCTCTGATCCTTTGGATCTTCTAACTGCAATTTGTAGATATAGAAGAAGAGGGAAAAAGAAGAGCAAACTTGTTTAAGGTACGATGAGGTAATTTTTGCAAGTGACTGCATATATCAATCTTGGAAGAAACTCACAGTTTAGTCGGCTTAGAACTTCTCTTCTCCTGCCTTCCAATTTCTCCTTCATACCAAAAACAGACTCGAACTGAGGAGCATACGAAACCTGTTGCTGCACATCTTCAACTTAAAAATGTCAGAATGTGAAAGCAGTTAAACCAATTACCAAAATCCAAACAAACAGCATTCCAGCAACATAACTGAAACTTAGTTTCACCTTACCTTGCCACAGACCACATTGGGTTCCAAGTCTCTGGATGAACTACAAGAAGATGAAAAGAAAATTTTCAAGTTATAAGAAACATCACAACTTACAAATATCACACCAATAGATAGTTCAGCTCAAGACTTACAATCGCTCATGGACAGGCATATCCTTTTTTGTGTGGCAAACCATCCATTGGGAGTGATCATGATATCTCATAGAAAATAGATTGTATTGGCAATAATAATTGATTTTGGTGTAGTGATCATACAACTGAAACACATCAGCTGTCATTGGCCTATCAAAGGTAATGCTAAGATAATGGGTTCTCTATCCCCATTGATCTCTCTACATGTTCATCCCATGTTATATAATTGTTGATCATCATCCATTTCAAGAAGATTCATTGTGTTTACAATATCTAAAATGACAATGACGGCAATTAGGAGTAACTGGAGAACCATGAAGTGATGTTTGAGCAATGGCTCGAGGCCATATGTCAGACATGCACCATTTTATATTGGATTCTTATGGACCGACCCATATATGATTTCTTTTCTCCAAGAAAAAAAAATATTTCAAGTTTACACAAGTTCTTATGGAATTATCAATGTGGGGCCAATAACTTTTTATTCCACTTTTTAGGGAAAGAAGGAATTTTTATGGCTTATGAAAGAAATGATTCAACCACCCCATTATAAGCTGGAATTCAGGCATTCAACTTGACTAAAATTGTGAATTAGTGTTAAAAATTGGATCTAATACAAATTGATACCAAAGTCTCCAGTTGCGAGTTGCTACCATCCATTATTGGCTCTGCAATAGTTCATATAGGCAGATAGGCAGCATTATTAACAAGGGCGAAGTAGCTTATGGTAATGCTTGATAAACATTAAAGACAAAATAATGGGAAAGTGGAAAGCAATGATAGACTCACAAGTCAAAGATTTTGAATCTTTGCCTAGCTCACTGTTTCCCATTGTTAAATCAATTATTTCTTGATGCTCTCTTTTTTGCTTCTGTTGCAGTTTCCACTCTGAAACTTTTACAAAGAAATCTGACCCTACAAAAAGATAGGGAAATTACAACATAGATCTTAATTGTAAAGAAATGGCAGCATTCATGACAAAATGTGATAATCAACGCAGATGACCACGATATGACTATGGATCAAATACTTGCTAGGTATTGAAAAAAATAAAATAAAATAAAAACACACAAAATCACAATCCAAAATGAGACATTTTATGTATGTTTATTCTTATCTATGTAAAATAGTGAAAAAAAATCAGATTACATTGATCATGCAACTCTAGAATGGCAGTTAACTCAAAAGCACGAGATTGGTCTGACTAGCTAATCTAGCATCATTTTAAAATGTAAATTTCATGGAAATTGCATTCTTGCCTTTTAACTACCAAAACCTGATCCCTCCAAAATCCAATCAGAAGGAAGGAACAACTTATTTCTGAACATTTTGCTTCTGAGAAAACTAACCTGGACATTTTACTTCAGCAACCATATTGGATCTAGAAATGTCCCATAGACAGACAGAGTTGTCGCTAAGTCCTCATCAAGATAACTATCGTCCTCATGCTCACAAGGCATATAGGCCTGCTACTAACAGGCCAGCAAATAATTTTAAGAACAAAACATCGAAACTGGTTAAAGAGAGATCACACATTTATCAAAAGGATTTTTTTTTTAAAAGGATTTTAAAAAATAGAAGAAGAAGAAGAAGAAGAAGAAGAAGAAGAAGAAGAAGAAAAGAACAGAGAACGACTATTGGTACCTTCAAGAAGCAAACTTCCATGACCCAATGATTAAATTTAGAGAAAATATGGATTAGCATCAAGCTGACACATGCTTTCACTAAACTTTGATAATTAGATGTCATTTCAACTTGTAAGCTAAATAGTTCAACTCTCCTTTCTCCAAACATAGTGATCTTTATAGCAGTTGTTGCAGATGGCCCACAGTTTCTTAAATCAAGAAAGATACAAGAAATTCCATGCACATGGACACCCTCAAATACATGAAACGAGTTCAGAATCTTCCCAGCTTCGACATCATATACAAACTTGAAACAATCAAAATCATTCAATCCAATAAAGAAAAAACAACCAAATTGTTAATCACTGCTCAGCTTGTAGATTAGAATAAAAATGGTACCACCTTAGATTTGGCCCACATGGTAGTTTTCTCCACTTCCTTTGCATGAATCTTTTCCTCAAGCTTAGAGTAGAACTGTTTAACAACATAGTGTAAATATCTTCAGTTGATGAAGTGTGGAAGCTGTGAGGAATGACCATATGCAAAACTAGAACATATTAGACGAACCTCCCTTCTTTTCTTAGCTCGTTCATTGCATCTAAAATTAAAGCTATAGGAAGGAGTAGAGCCCACTCTTCGGGGTTGCAAACCTGCAGCGGTGGGACTTCTAAAATGCACTTAAGGATAAATGAAAAAACCTTCAATGGATTCTCACAAGATAGTTATAAACAAAAAGGAAAAGTAAAAGCTTCTAATGCTAACTAGATGATGCAACATCGCAACATTAAGCATGTAAGAGGACGATGAAGACCCTGTGAGAGACTAATGAAAATGAAAGCCAATTTCGAATAAGAAAAAGAGAACCAACTGAGAACAGTTAAACCCAGAATGAAAGACAATTCTAGAAGAATGTGATTTACTAAGAAACCATGACAGGTGTGCTGTGTCCAGTTGTGATTTGTAGCATCAAAAGTGAGAAATGGCAGCCTGCATAAAAGCCAGTTATGTTTTCCACTCTACCCCAAACAATAAGCGTATTGCCTGTTGAAATGTCCTCGCACTGTATTGAAATAACCATGACAAAGTAGTGCAAGCAAACATCAATTCACTGAAAACATATGATAGAGAATCCCTCCTGAATGGGGATTCAAATTGGTAGGTATGACTGATTGATGAGTCCATAGCCTTCCAAAAAAAAAAATTTTGAACAGCTCCATAGTCTTCAAAATGATAGCTTCTTATATAGTACCCATTTGGGAATGAGATCCTGCAAAATTAGGCAGGCCCCATAACCTCCACATCAGATTATGTCACGCAAAGGCAGTTTCCCTGCAAAATCACAATTATTTTAAGTTGGAAAAAGAAACTAAATGATTGAAAATTGTGATTGAAAGGAGAAAAGAGCTGCTAGCACCTTCAAATCTAACATGGAGGGCATGGGTTGTCAAAATTGAGATTAGAGCTTAATCCTAATTCTGCGGGAGATTGGTTGGTCTCGTCTGCCCCATATCTCACAACATTCTCCTTGATGACAACTTCAAGCCAAAAGTTGCTGACTTTGGGCTTGCAAAGTTCTACCCAACAGATGAAAGCCATTTATTAGTCACAGCTGTAGGAGGAACTCTAGGATATATGGCTCCTGAACTATTTTATAAAAATACTTGTAGGCAGGTCTCATACAGGTCTCATACTATTCCCAATACTTTGATTGCAAGTCAATGGTTCAAATGATTAAGAAAATGGAAAGCGTTAACAATATATATATATATATATATATATATATATATATATATATATATATTCACCATGTGTTTTTAAACTAGAAGAAAGCGTTGGTCTAGAAACCATTGAAAAACATTAGCAGGCATCAGAATTCAAGAGTACCAGTCCATAGCCAGTAGCTTCAGTCGAGAGACTAGAACCAGACCAAAAGATCTTAGGTCCTGTAAAACTGCCCTGCATAAGTAAAACCATACTTGATGAAATTCTAAAGACAAGATGGCAATGTATTCATTACCAGAAAAAGGAAGGTCAAATACAAAAAAAAAGGAAAATGGAAAGCCTAAGATTCATCTTGAGCTCACCATCGTTAGCTTACAGAATTCCCTTCGGTAGTCAGCTTGGAGAAAATTTAAAGGAAACCCATTGTTTTAAAGTGTGAAAAAAGGCTTTGAATATTTGTTTCTTTAGCAATTGAAGTGCATTGTGAGATTCTAGATCTTAGGAGAGTTGTTGTCATGCCAATATCTTGAGGATATGCAAGATCAAGTGCCAGGTGACTGGTGTCCTATGGATAGATGGCGGAAGAAATGGACCGAAAGCTTTTCACAGAAAGATGCACAAAAGTTTAAAATGGATATCACTGATGAAAACAATCTTAACCATTTGATTGGTGGCCTATAAACTGAAACTAGATAAACAAGTCAAAGCAAATGCACTCAATTTGAATAATGTGACAAAATGAGGCAAGTTTCAAAGGCTGAATTTCCACCAAACAACATTGCACCACTGGTTAAGTTTCAAAGGCAAGAAACAGATGAGAGTTAGAGTCATGACTCACAGATTCCTATAATTGGACAAAGATTTTCTAGCTTTGCATAACTGATTCCCTGCAAGAAAGAAAAAGAAACCCAATTAAGATCACCAAGAAATAGTTCTATTTCCAAATGCATTTCAATAAAATCCAAATCAAATGACCTAAAGAAGAGAAGAGAAAACAAGAAAAGAATAAACAATCTAGATCACACAATGTTCCTAATATCCAAGCTCCATTCCAAAGAAAATCTTTGAAACCATCGGTGTAATGCCAGAAAGAATAAAAAAAATTTATAATAGACATTTGGCTTGGGAACAGCTTAATAATTTACAACCGTTCCAGAACCAAATGCGTTACCATTCCTAAATGGTATTTTTGGTGTAGTCATTTGCCAATGAAACAAGCCTTGCAATCTCTGAGTTATCAAACTGTCCATTGCACAATCTTAGCCCTTCGACAACATTAACCTACACAGAAAATACTATGCTTTTTAAGCAATCCACAGTATCATATGAGAGCACAAAACATGAAATTTTCATACAGTATTTTAAAAGAATGATCTTCCAAGTAAAGATACAAAATATGATGTGGTGAACAAGATCATACTGGCTTCCCATCAAAGATTTCATTGACCAGAAAGGTTTAAGGGTTTGGAATTGGTTTCTGACTTTCGTCATGGTTTGGGATGCTATCTGTCTCACTCTTCAGAAGGACACTCAGCCAAAGCCCTGATGTAAAGGAGACCAAACAACATATTAGGAGTTATTTTGTCGTGAATAAAAGCACAACTCACCTTGACGCCCTTCTCCCTCCTCCTTTACCCAGGGTTGGGACCGGCAATGCAAGAAGTTGCATTGGCGGAGTTAAAAAAGGGCTTAAGCTCCATTTGGTTTGAGAATAAAATTATATCCATAAAGATTGATGTGATGACCAAATGTAGCCTAAGACTTATAACACTAAAAGGTATGATAGAACCTCTTACACTGCAAATAATATATATATATATATATATATATATATATATATATATATATATATATAATCAAAGTTCTCAAATGCTGAAAAGCCTGTATCATTGAGGATGATCTTGAAATATGCAACTATGCCTGTAACCTTCTTCTATTATCTTAACAAAAAAGGGAAAAGGAGAAAATAAATGCTCCATGGTGCATAGCTTCTCGCATCCCAATTACATAACATGCAATCCAGGTGCAATTCAGCATACAACATGATTGAAGTGGAGAGAAATTCTTAAGAGGGCCCACCCAAATTGATTTCTCAATGCACGGTATTCAAATGGATTTTGGTTACTTAAAGAAATTGATCCAATTCATAAGATTATTTTTTTTAAAAGGAAACTGCTTTCATTTCGAGCATCCAATTGCTTTCCTCCCAAGTAGCCTAAGCTAAAGCAACTATTTCAAATTGTCTGCCAAGAGAATCGGATAGATAACATACAATTCAATGTAAAAACCTGAATCATGCAATAGAAATAACATCAACAGCATGCTATTTCAGAACGATGACCTAGGGTAATCTGAAGCTTCATACCCTAGGCAAAGGTGCATCTAAAATCTGATCCAAACAGAAGGGTCCTTCCGCAAATCAACAAAGTAGATAAAAACAAAGAAAGAATGAAAACAGCAAAAACCCCCACCAGACATCAAGCTAGAGGAGATGATTAGCTTCCAGAATTCTCCCAACTTTCCAATAGAATATCAGTATCATAAGTCAGCCTCCCGATGCTTAATAAGAAAAGTGAAAGATTCTTCCAGCTTGAATGTCCATCAATTTCATGAATTGGGGTATAAAAATTATAATTAAAAAGGCCAAAATAGAGAGGAATGGAAAGAGGGGTCTATGACTCACCTAAGGCAGACTACAAAACTGCAAAAACGGTGGAATCCAAACAGACCAGATCGAATAAAGTAAAGGATTTGCAAAATCGATGTCACCAGAAGTATTCACAGACAGGGACAAGATTCCCAAGCAGACCCACCATATCTCTCAATCTGAAGAAGAATCTATCAGAGTAGAAACCTTCAGGAAAAAAAAAAAAAAAAACCCAGATCCCTTTTTTTCTCTGCTACATGCAGGAAAGGAAAATTCCATGTAAAAGTATCTTAAGAAAAGCAAAAAAGAAAAAAACAAATCATACATTACTTTATTTTTAAGCCAATCTTAACCTATGATGAGCCCCATGATTAGAGATCTCACCCACCTCAGTGGATCCAAAGATCAGGTAGTGTTTGAGTTCTCTCTTTTCCCTGCACAGGTAGTGTCATGTCAGTCAAGTAATTAGGATTTGAAAATGCAAATGGGGAAATGGACTTCCCGAAAAGAGATAATATGGTAAACTAGATCCTTTATGGTTTTCTAAAGTAGGGAAATAGGGGATTTATCAATATTGCAACATATGTTGTAAGAAGGGGTTGGGTGTACCTATCTACACGCTGCTGCTACTGCTGCTGCACTCACTCCCTCCCTTTAGTCTTCCCCATTCAACCGTGGATGATAGATATGGAGTTGCTGCTGCTGCTTCTACAATGTTAGATACCCCATGTGTTGGGGACTGTCGTGGGATGGTGGATGTTGCAGGGAGAGGGAGATCGAGAGAGGAAGGGAGAGTAAGAGGGAGATTGAGAGAGATGGTTGAGATCGGGAGAGGGAGATTGAGAGAGGGAGGGAGAGTGAGAGTGAGAGGGAGATCGAGAGAGAGAGGGTGAGATTGGGAGAGGGAGATCGAGAGAGGGAGGGCGAGTGAGAGGGAGATCGAGAGAGAGGGTTAAGATCGGGAGAGGGAGATCAAGAGAGAGGGAGATTGAGAGAGGGAGATCAAGGGAGACAGATCAAGGGAGATTGAGACAGAGAGGGAGAGGGATATAGAGAGGTTACAAATGAAGGATTTTAGGGCGTTTTGGGGTCAGGAAATAAGAAAAACATTTTGTAGTCTGCGGTACATTACAGTAATGTGGCTCTCGGGCCATGTGGGGTCCACTTAGAGGTTACAAATAAAATCCATTTCGTCCATCCGTTTCAAAATAAAACAATAAATCATAATAATAATAAATAAGAACATCTAACACTCAATTAGGATACACCAATAAAACAATGAAAATAATAGCGAATAACAACAATTAGGCCAGTACGGTTCATATCACGCCCCAGACTCGATAACCAGACTCACAAGGAACCTGATGGCTGGTTCTGGCCGCAACAGCCTCCGTAGTACCCCATTCTCGGCTCCTGAGACAGGTTCCAATCCTGGGATCCTACAAGAAGGATTTCCATAACAGTATAATCATTCCAATACGAGCATACCCAAGATCACAGCAAGTACATCTGAGAATAACAAGGGGCACACATCACAAAATCCAATAAGAATTTGAACTTTTACAAGCTTACATCAAGTCCAAAAGGACATACATAAGGTAATAAGAAAAGAGTGAAATCAGCAACACTGGAGTCCTCAGTGCTCAACTTTACTCCATGATCTGCTGCTACGACGCCGCCTAGAGTCTCCTGCACGCATCAATCGTGCATAAGCTTATAGAAGCTTAGAGGGTGGTGAAAGTGTGTGACCATAGGTGCACAGAAGAATAGCAGGAGGTACAAGGAGAGAAACATGCTCAATGAAAATATCACTAGCCTTACCAAGGCTTGTCATGAATGCAATGCAATGAGTACTGGGCGCCATACCAAGGCAATGCATGAAAGGGCTTATACGGCCAATGCTAATGCGATGCAAGTAATGCCAGTACTCATACCCAATCCACATATCAAGTACATTTTCAATTATAAGGAAATCACCAGGGTCCATTACACTGCTAAATGACTGCCGCTCTATAGACCCCGCACAGTCAAACGAGCATAAGAGACCTCACTACCCGCCTGTGGACAGTCAATCACCAACAAGGCCTGAAGGTAGCGGACCCATTTACGAGCTGGTCAAACTCAGCCTAGCAATGCCTCCTTACATCAGGCGAGTAAGGCCACACCCCTATTCAACCGACTACACGACAGTGGGAGTCGCGGCCTAATGGTATAAGGCTCTCGTGCGCTCATAGTTTCCACTCGGTCACGGCGTTGGAGCAGATCCTTGGTACCATGGAAGTTTTGAGAATTTCGCCCATGGGCATCCTATGCACCATGTATGGTCAAGTAACATTTTCGGTGTCCACACATACGACCATCCACGAATGTCCCTATGGAGGCAAGGCCCTGGTGAAGCAAGGGCGGTATCATCATGAAATGCGATGTCAATGCATGAGTCATACATACAGATCATGCTTCAGGCACTCAATGTGCACGAGGGGAAGAACTCCATCCCTCAATGACCACCATACAATGCATCAATTCACACAAATGATGCATATGGGTCACAATGATGTAAGTGTGCCACCTGTAGAATATATTCCTTCATAGATAGGTACTAAGGAGAAGCGAAGTCCTCTAGTGGGGGCCCAATACTTTGGGATAACCCACAAGCTAAGAGAATTATAAAGCCTCAAGGAGGAGACGGGCCTAACAAGGTCCATGGTGGGCCTTCAACCACCTATAAGGGCCTTATAGGCCTACCTTAGGGCCACCAAGGAGGACATCTAACTTCAACTGGGTCCCAAAAGGTAACCTGCTACGTATGTAAAGAAAGGTCCAAGGCACAATCAATTCATGGCCTAGTGAGCCATACACTTAGCCCAATACATAGGCAACCTGGTGGGCCCTTAAGCAAGGTTAGGGCCCAACCATAAGGGTCATGGGTTCACTCATTGTGGTGGGCCTAATGGGCAGCCCATTATCCCAATATATGAGAAATCCTTATATTTAACACAAGTAAGTTGGGCCTCACATCTCGGCCCAAGTATAGATTTATTATAGAGGGCAAGCAAGGGCCCAACTACTTGAATATTTGGCCCATAAGACCCATCACAATGGCATGGTAAGTATAGGACCCAAGGGTCCAACGGGCCTATCAAAAGTTCCAGCCCAACCAAGGCTATAAGGCCCATTAACTAGAAGACTAGCCCAAGAAGAATCCAATTGGAATGGGCCTTTAATCATGCACTAATTAAAATTAAGATGGTAAGATAACTGACTTAAATCCTCTTCAAATTTAGTGCACCATACTGCTGGAATATAGGCCTAGCAACAGCCCAAGGTAGGGGCGTTTCATGGTAGGTAGTCCTACGGGCCTGGGTATTTGACCCAAAACTGACCCAATTTACAGACCGCTCCACGATTAGCTCGAATGTCCGTTGGGTCTAAAATTTTGTAAGGTGATACTTCCATAGGTGGGACACACCTCCACAAAATTTCAAAATTTTTGGATATTCCTAAGTATTTTAATTAATTTAAACAAAACAGTCTATCCAGAAAATCGGACTGACCTGGACGCCCCAACGTGGTGGGCCAGTCCGGCCCTTGTCACGGTGTGTACAGTGGTCCATTGGTCCCAAAAATTTTGTAGTGGGTCCCACCATGGGTGAACCACCTCTCTGTAAATTTTCATAATTTTTGGAACTCATAAGTATTTTAATAAATTCAGGAGTTACAATGTGTCCAGGGTGGAATGTTGCTGGAAATAACTGTTCTGAATTTGGGCCATCCAAATGGGTGGGTTCTGGGCCTTCAAAATTTCTGAAATTTGGACCCAAGGTCCATCGTAAAGTCTATAACAATGTGGAACCCAGAAATATGGCCCACCTTCTTAGAAAGTATTTTTTAAATTTTATTTTTTTTGGGACTATGCTGCCGGACTGCAAAGCAGAAATTTCTGGCAATCCAGTATGTTTGTCCACCCCTTTAGATGCCCAAATGGGATCCCTTGGCCTTGAAATTTTGTAGGTAGGTCCTACCATGGGTGGGACACCTCCCTGCAAAAATTTAGAATTTTTGGGATAGTAAAAATATTTTATTTAACTCTTGCAATTTATGGATAACAAGGTATTCCTGAAGAAATCTGCTGCTAAAAAAAATGTTGCTGGTCCCATCTTGTACACCCAATGGGGTGGGCCCTGGATGTCCAAAAATTGGGAAATTTGAATTTAAACCTCCCCATATATATGTAGTACAAGGTAGGGTCCACCAAAGTGGCCCACCTGATCAGAAACTATTTCATAATCTTACATTTCCAAATTGCAACCTCGTTGGAATTACAGCAGAAATTTCAGCAAGTACCTATATTGGCCTACCCTTTTGGGGACCCAAATGATGTCAATTGGGACTGGAATTTAGCATACTTATAGGTGGGATATATATCTTCAAAAATCATATTTTACTTGGTATAAAATTTCCCACCAAAAGCCCTAAATCCTGGCCTTAAGTTGGCCCAAAATCTGTCCAGACAGTTTTGGACAGCAACATGTTGCTGTCCAAACCACCCCAAAGGATAATTAAAAGGGAAATAAATCACCATTTCCTTAGGGTGGGGTCCACCTAGATGGGTCACACAACTCTCAGACCCAAGCCCCTTCCAAGATCATCCATAAAATCAGGCCCAAAGGCTGTATGAAACATGCCAACAATATGGGGCAACAAGGTGGGCCCGGACGTCTAACCACTTGGGCCTAGTTGCATGGCACATCAAGTGGGCCACACATACATCAGATTTACTATAAAGACAGGAAAGAAAAGATGGAGAAGAAACACAATCTAGCCATGGAAAGAAAAGAATGAATCATACCCATACAACTACATTGATTGTACATGCAACATAAAATCACTACATGCATGATCTATAATTGCTATGGATGGTTGGGATGTCATACCAACATAATCCTTAAGGTCTAGATGACCTTGAGATGGAGTGGATCATTAAATACATTATAATGGGGTCCATGGAGATTGGCCCCATCATGGATCATGACATGCATGTAGGATGGGCCAAAGGGCCACATCCATGGGATCCTCACTATGGATTGGTGGGTCTCATGCAATCTATCTATAAAGAAATAATGAGATTAAAGAAAAAAAAGAACTCAGCAAAAGAATATTCACCCACCTTAAAGATGATCACTAAACTTCCACACTAAGATCCTCTAGCACCAAGGAAAATGGATCAATGGTAGAGATGGGGTTTCAAAGGTTAGATGATGGGGGATTAAGGAAGAAGGGGGCTGAAAAATGGAGGGAAGATGAGGAGAAGGTTATTGAAATTTTGCAAATGGAAGAGAAAATGAGAAGAGAGAGAGAGAGAGAGAGAGAGAGAGAGAGAGAGGATTTGTAGGGGAAGTAATGATTATGTTGTAAAAAAGCAAATGATGGCCTATGGTGACAATAATAAAGTTGTTATACTTAGGCTAGGTTTGGGTGGTGTCTAGAATGGGTGGTGACAATTCCATGCAATTGTGTAGTGTGTGTGGGTGGTGTGAATGGGAAGTTGTGCCATGGAAGTGGTACATATATTTTTTTGTACAAAAGTGGGTTACATGATGAAATGCTCATAACTTTTGATCTATAAGTCGGATGAACGCACAAAACACGTCGATGGAACCGCAACAACGATATGAACGAGATGACATAGGTCTAGGGTTGATCCCAGTCAGGTCTATTTGACTGGACCCAAGGATGATCACAAACACAATCCGAGGGTCGCGAGTCGACGAAAATTGACCGGTAGGACCGCGAGACCAAAATGAACGAGATGCATACTCACACACACACATGCACACATGAGAAGTAGGGTCGGGTCTCACAGTTCATTACCGTTTCAAATTAGGAACGGCTTAGAGCCGTTTCCGAACCAAAATCCCGACCGTACCAGATCGACAATGTTGGTGTAGTGACAGTAAAAAAAAAAAAAAAATCTTCACATATACAATATGTTAAGCCAAGCAGTTACAACATTGTTTTGTTACAGCATGAAACTATCTATTAGTTAAGAAACTGCCATTGGTTCAGTTAGAAAAATTGTGTAATTGTTCATCAGTTTTATCTTTATTACTCTTCCTCAAACTAGGCCAACTGATGAGGCCAAGTTTGACTAAAATACAACGAAACACATCACGTCCCAGTGGTTTGGTGAAAATATCTGCAAGTTGTTGATCAAAGGAGACAAAGCGAATAACCAGAAGACCTAGGGCCACATGCTCATGAACAAAATGATAGTCTAATTTTACATGCTTCGTACGAGAATTAAAGGCTGAATTTATATATATATATATATATATATATATATATATATATATATATATATATATATATATAGAGAGAGAGAGAGAGAGAGAGAGAGAGAGCACTAAGATTATCACAAAATAAAATAAATAGAGCATACAGGCACACCCAATATCTCAAAGAATAAAACTCAACCATGTGATCTCTTTGTCTTAGAGGCCAAGGACCAATACTCCTACACTAGATCAATCCATTGTGGGTTACTTCTTAGCACACTAATAAATAATATTTACAACCAAGAAGGTACAAAATCCTGTAATAGAGCACCGAATATCAGGACACCTGGCCCAGTCTACATCTAAAAGGCATATAGATCAAGAGTAAATTGAGATAAGATACAAAAACTAATGTTAAGAGTACCCACCACATATCGAAGAATACTTTTCACTACTTTAAAAAGTCCAATTATAGGTTTATATATTTGCTGACACATCGAGTTCACACTATAGGATAAGTCAGGTCTTGTCATTATTAGATACTAATTAAATTAATACCACCATCAATGCTACAATAAAATTCAAGATCTAAAAATAAATCACCATACCCTAGGAATTTCTTCTTGATACCATAGGAGTAGTCACAAGTTTAGAGTCTTCCATCTGATCACTAACAAGGAGATTGCGAACATATTTAGACTATGATAGAAAATTTTTCTTCCGTGCTTGGAATGACCTTGATTCCCAAAAAAAGTGATGAAGAACAGTGATATCCTTCATAGCAACTTCTTGGCCAAGTTGTGTAATAAACTAGCCCAAAAGAATATGACAACTGCTAGTAACCAAGAAATCATCAACATATAACAATAATAGAATAATCTCAATTGGAAAATAACAGATGAAGAGAGAGGAATCATCCAACTTGTAGGAAAAAACCATGGAGGGAAGATTGGCACTAAAATGGTCAAACCATGCCCCAAGTGTCTGTTTAAAGCCATATAACACTTTCTTCAATTAAGTAACAAACATAGTGTGGATGTTGTTGATTGACAAAGCCAGGGAGCTGCTCCATAAACACCGGCTCTTTCAAATAACTATGCAAAAGTATATTTTTAACGACTAGTTGTTTCACTACCCAACCTGACATTGTTGCCACGACCAAAATAGTATGAATAGTAGCTGGTTTTATAACTGGGCTAAAAGTTTCAGAAAAATCAAGACTCCTAATTTGGTTATAGCCCTTAGCAACAAGTCGGGCTTTGAGTCAATCCAGCATTTGATTTTCTTGTAAACCCATCGACAGCCAACCATATTCATCTCTTACGAAAGAGGTATAAGTTCCTAGGTGGAGTTTGTAAGGCATAAATTTCTTCTTGCATTGCTTGTAACCAACATAGATGCGCAAGAGCCGATTTGACAATTCACGGTTCTAAGGAAATATTAGAGGTTATAGTAACAATAAGCGAAGTAAGAACACGAGGCTTTTTAGTACCCAACTTTAAGGGAGTATTATAAGGATAGAAGTGGAACCAATGAGGCAAAAGATGATGAAGTAGAAGTTGCATTTGGGTCCACAAATTGGGCAAACTCAGAAAAAGAAGTTGATAAACTTGGGACAATGTAGTTCGTATGTGGGTCATACTAGTAGATGATGTGATGTCATTTGCTAAAGTCTGGAGAGAAACAATTGTTTGAGACTCCCTCTATGAGATGACGTTTAGGCTTTAGCATTGGTAAGTCTAGAGTGATGGCAGAATTCATATCATTTTGTAGATAGTAAAGATATATGATCATCATAAGTTTCAGTCCAATCATTATAATTCGAGAGTTCCCCCTAAACTTGTGTAGAAGTTATGACATTAGAGGATATGTATGGAAAAATAGTTTTGTCAAATACTACATGTCCATAAATATAGATATGTCTACTAGGTGGATAAAGACACTGATAGCCCTTATGTTGAATACTATAGCCTAGAAAAATAGAGTAATCAGGAAAGTGGCCGAATAATAACTAATATGCAGACTGCATGTATAGTTGAATTGATATTACCCGATTAATTAAATACATTGTTGTCTAAAAGACTTCCACCCAAAACATTTTGAGTACTCTACTATGAAAAAGTATACTTAGTCTCGATTCAACAATAACTTTGTGTTTTCTTTGTTCAAGAGTGTCAGGATAAGAATCCCTTCATTGTTAAGATGATAATAAATTTTGTTCTAGAGAAATATCCCCCACCATCACTCTGAAAATTTCTTATTTCCTGTTAAATCCCCCCGTTCAACCATTTTCTAAATTTTGAGGAAGCACGAGTACAATTCTGACTTATTTTTAAGGGGATAAATCCAAGTGAAACAAGTAAAGTCATCGATAAATATTGCAACATAATATTGGCATTTCTAATTTGATAAAGTTGGTGTAGGACCCCACAAATATGAATGAACTTTAAATAAAGGCTCAGTAGAAACTTTATTTGTATTACTAAATAGAAACTTACATCAATTTCCAAGTGGACAACTATTATTACATATAGAATGTGATATATTCCATTGATCTACGGGAATTAACTTTTTGAAAATAAAAAATAATACCACCTTTGGGTAGAACATGTTCCAAACACAAATGCCAAATATTTTCAGAAGTAGTCTTATTTCAAATAGAAAAGAAATCCCAACTTTTTGTCATTCAAAGTGTAAATCCCACATTTCCTATTTCTGTTTACTAGTATTTTACCTGTGGTCCTTTCCTTAATCACAAAGCCATTAGATGAGAACCCAAAATTATAGGGAAATTTTCTAATAAAGTGAGAGATTGACAGTAAATTTGTCTTCAACTCAGGCACCAATAAAACATTATGAACTGTCAAAGCATTTTTCTTAATATGAATTTTAACATCACCAACATGAGAAATTCTCAACTGGGTTCCATCACCAATCATTATTTTATCAGGTTCAGTTGAGGGAGATTGTTGGGTTGATATGCATTATTGAAACAATGCCAACAAGCTAGGGCTATATGTCCTCCAACACCACAGATTTGACATTTACCACCTCTTTGTAACTAAGCCGGCCAAGATTGTGACCCAACCGGCTCTGACTGTCGCCCTTGCTGTTGTTAAATCTGTTGAACTTGACGACCTGACTGTTGTTGTTGATTCTGGTTACCCTAGCCGTTTTGGGTGGCTTGTACAAAGCCACATCTAGATAAATTAAATTTTTGTTGGCGATAATTATTTCCTCTATTATTCATCCAATTTATTCCGTTATTTTTTCTGAAATTACATTGTTGACTAACAAATGCAACATTTTGATTGAGAGAAAGCAATATAGATTGAGTATGATGTATGATCTCATGGCTCTGCAATAAAGGTACAACTTCAGTATAGGATGGGGTTGGGGGCTTCAACATAATTGTGATTAAATTATTATAAGAAGCCCCTAAGCCCTGCAGGAGACAAAAGACGTTATTTTTATCTTCTTCTATTTCCAATAATTACAAGGTCATCACAGATGCCCTTAAACTTGCTTAAATAGTGAGTCGACGGAATATTCTCCTTTTGCCTGTCTACAGTCGTTGAATCAATTGAAATTCTCTAGCCATAGAGTCTCCAGCATAAACATTTTCCAAATAATTCCACACTTTGCCTGTTGTTTCTAATCCAACTATAAGACTTAGAAATTCTTCAGATAGAGTGCTTGTGAGTCATGATTTCACTTTACAATCAGATTTCTTCCATCCTACATGGTTTGGATTTGGATCCTCACCCTTACTGTCGAGAGAGGGGATCGGGTATAAGATATTCCTCATTTAAGAAGCCGAACATGTCTTCTCCTTCTAACAACGATATAATTTGAGTCTTCCACAAGGAAAAGTTTGAAGGCTTCAACTAGATCGAGATATAATCTGTCACGCTGATGGAGGGAGAAGGAAAAGTATACTTGATTGACAAAGAAGAGGAGGACATCTCTCACATCCAGATTACAAATCCAAACGACTCTGTGTCAGTTTTCCAAAATATCCAAACTACTACCATCAGAACATTAAGAACTCAAGGATCTTCAAGAGACTATTTTCTTGAAAGACTTTAATACCATAAAGAAATACATGAAAAACTTTAAAAAGGTTTGAGAAGAGTGAAGCTGGAATTTTTGAATTCTTAAAAACAAAAGTACAAAGAAAAATAAGAAAATAAAATTCTACGCATGTATGGCATTGTTTGACTATAGCATGAAGCTACCCATCAGTTAAGAAACTGCCATTGGTTCAGTTAGAAAAAACTGCTATGTAATTGTCCATCAATTTTTCCTTTACTATGTTTCACCCAAGATTTGTGTCAGCCTCCTTCATGGGCTCATTCCCTAAAATGAGCTGGAAAAACAGATGGACAGCGATGATGAAGCCGGGCTGCACCTAGTCCGTTCCTGATCCCACTTCGTATTGCTTTAATAATTCCAAAATAGCACTTTGATTTGATGATTCTAACCAGCTTGTATGCAAGAGATTTCAAAGTGCACACAGCCTTTGAGAGATTCTTTATAAACCATTCCACTTTTTTACATAATCCATCTATCCGTCTAAAGATTAAAATATTAGAAAATTTATCAGAATAAATTTATTTTAAATTCTTCATCTTAAATTGCTCAAACATAAAAGAATATATATATATATATATATATATATATATATATATATATATATATATATATATGTCAAAAACATAACTCGTGTACTGTTTGCCAAATCGCACTTCTCAGTACTTCGGTTTATCTCTGTACTAATTTTCACCTACAACGATGATTTTGGCCCTATTTGGGAGTTTCTAGAATCACGAAAGATGTTTGCTCGTCCATGGCACATTGCGATAAGCTACGTTCAGACTTTAGCAATTTGGGTTATTTTCAATAATCCAAACCATTTTATGTGATAGGGCTTACCTTGGATAGGAGATTACCGAAACAAAACAAAACAAAACCAAAAAAAAAAAAAACGATAACAATAACAAAAAACAAAACTTTCAAATTGAGTATTTCAATCCTTTGATCGTACATAAGGTTGTGGTGACTGTCCATATTCAAAGCAAGAGAGCCAGGTAATGGAAGGGTTTAAATAATCCAATTGGGAGCTTTTATTGGTTACCCATGCACCATGCAACTTTATAATGTAAAACAGTCTTGACCAATGGAAAATGACCCTAGATTCAAAGGCTAGATTCCCAACGTATCTAATTTCAATTCATGAATATTTTCAAGCTAATCCTCCTACCGAAAATCACACTCTCCGCTGATAACATGCGAGTAGAGCTAAGGTACTTTTTTTTTAAAACCAACGCACACACTCACGCCGTCGTGGAATTTCACCACCTATGGGTAATCGAACCCTTGATCAGGTGTTGAAACTCCTATATTAAACAGATGAAATAAGAAAATCTAAACGTGAGAAATTGGAGTCTTTTGGATGCCAGAACCGTTACTCCTGTAGGCACCGCAACAATAGTCTGGGCCTCAAAACAACAAAGATGAAGAAGCTATTTTTTTTCTAAAAAGATGATGAACGACTAGTCAGATGACGATGGAAGTTGTGGTACAAAATAAAATCCATGGCAAGTTCAACCTTTTGGATGGGTTGGATATCATTCACTAGACCTCACAAGTCCAACACAAATATAGGCACAAGGAACTATCATGTTCTAAGTAGGCCATGTGCAAAAAATTGGACAATCCTAAACATCCGATCAGCAGCATGCAAAATGCATTAAAGAAACCATCCATTGGCCCATCTGGATTCTTATTGCTTAGAGAACTAGTACATCTATCAACTAGGACCATCCAAAGGAACCATATCAACAAATCCTGATAAGCATCCAACCTGTATAGCTTGGGAAACATAGTTTTATAACAAAAATGACCATCCAAATCACATGATTTCTATGTTGTACCCTCCCATGGGAGTGGTCCCAAATGAACCAAGTTCCAAATAGTCTATTGGACTGCCAACATCTCAGTGCAGCTGATTGTCAGCCATGCACAGTCAATAGTTGTAAAGACATAAGCTTTAACTCTGCAAACCAATGGTAGAGGTAAACACCCTTTCAAAATGAGTCCTACACCTCAGTCAAGGTGGCCCGCCAGCATTAGGCGTTATTTGTGATTTACATACTCAACAAACAACATGCCTAACATGACCCCACTTTGGTGTGTGTGTGTGTGCGGGCGCGGGCAAGAGAGTGAATTTTTTACGCCTAATTTAGTAAACCTTGAAAATTGTCACTACAATATCGGCTACAGATTCTGGTAATGCGTCTAGGAAGGATCTCTGATCTCAGACTCACCTGAAAACTTCATATTCAAATCTTATACAAAAAAAAAGGGAATTGATAATGGCCAATTAGTATTTGCATTGGCTAAGAAACTCAGTTACAACAGCCTCTTGGAGCCTCAGGAAACGAACTTGAACCACACTCTATAACAACCATTTCCCCACACAAGCTTTCGGCGATCATAACCTTCCCCTTTCATCCTTTGACTACCATCAGCTTCGGATTTCACTATAATCAGTTCTGAAAGAGTATAAGATCCAGCATTGATATGGATAAAACAGTGATGGCAAGAAGAAAACCTTTCTAAACAATGATGTAGAAAACATTTCTTCACCTCTCAGAAACAGAAGAAACCTTTTGCATTATCATAGCCTCTGCCATTCGGATCGCTGCATCCGAACCTGTGATCGTTATCTTCCTGTCAAATGTACACACACGCACAGAGAAAGAGAGAGAATCAGGACAGATCCATATCTGTGTGGGCCAATAGCAAGATGGTAGCAAGATGGTTAAAATGTGCAACAGCTTGGGTACCTATCAGATGTACCGGACACAAAATCACCTCGATCGGATATCTTGATCCTGGCTCCACTAGCCTGCACAGAGAATACCATACTAAGTATTTGGACAAAAAGAGAAATTATATCCATTCCTCAACCCAATGATACACCGAATATACTTAGGTTTTCAGTTTGTGAAATTGGGTTCGGTGGTTCACTCATCAGATCATGGGTCTATTGGGCCATACTGTGGATGGACCATGCCCCTAAAATTCCTCCATATGACAGTCCTCACCATTCGATTTCTGGCCTGGGCATATCCTTGGAAAGATAATCACATAATTCCCTGAATTGAAATGTTAGTGACCAAAAAAGAACAAGCATGATTTGCCAATGCAGACCTGACAAATCTCTGTTATATTCCTTCCACCACGACCGACAACAGCGCCAATATGCTCATCTGCCACACCAAACGTCAAAGCATCCCCCCGATTTTCTTGGGATCCAACTGGTGATCTCGTAGTAGCCGCTGACGACAACAGACCCTAAAAAGAGGAATGTAATGAGAACTGCATGCATTACAATCTTCAACAAACAATAACTGACATTTTAAAATTTGCAAAGGGAATTTAAATCTCAAATTGCAATAGATTATTAACCCAACGCTTCCAAAGATTTCCAATGTTTTTAAGTGTAGTCCAAGAAGGCAATCAGATTGCACTGTAGAGCAAGCAAACACGAAGAAGAAAATACACATCATTCCAGGATGCACACTGTCTTGTTACATGTTATTAGTCAACAGGTCTCATAGGATGGACTCATAATGGCTTAACCTTTTTGAAAAATTTCCACCCCTGTTTCAACAAGAAACGAAGTATCGCGATTGGTTGGAATATATACATGCAATAATAACAAAGGATAGACAGAAGAATAATCATCATTATTGATTTTATTAATTCTGGGTTTCAGTTACATCCTCACATTTCCCTTGATTCCAAACAAAGTGTATTCCGTGAATACGGTGAAAGAAAAGAAATTAGTTCGAATGATGATTCCGGCAGCATTTCCATTTGTGCAACATCCGTCGCAATGATAATGGAGTTCGAAGACCCCTTGCTCTTCACCGATATGCTTAAGATGCAATCACGGAAGATCGTCTCGCGGGAGATTTCGGATCTTGCGGAAGAGCATTGCCAAATCCTAAAATACATATGAAGTCTGTCTGTTGCACGGCCGTGCAACAGGCCCTAGTCCAGAACTTGAAACTCCCTTCTTCTTTTGTTCTCTTCTTGCATTGCACCGCGGGATACCTGAAAGAGGCTTTGAAGAAATCTCGAAATCTCTCTGGCTTCTCTGGAGCTCCGCACTTGTGAATGTCTCAAATGTGGGGGGGAGGGGGTATTTATAGGCCTCCACACGTGTGAGCCCGATTCCATGCAACCAGTCTTTGTTGTGCAGGCATGCGCAGTGTACTCCCGCTGCACCCTCACGCAATAGGGTACCTGACTTATCTGGGCAATTCTGCCTCTAAACCATTTCTCTGTTCATACTGCTGTACTGTGCGGTTGTGCACTGCTTCTCTTTTGCGCGCCACATAACAGACTAACTTTTGATGTTAGCTTGACTGCGCAATGGCCAATCTTGATGTAAATTGAAGTATTATGTGCCTCAACAGCCCCTTAAATGAAGACACCTTTAAGAATTGTCTGAACCTTTTAATGAACGGCACCCAAAATCCAAGATCGCGCTCAACAATTTACTAAACAAACCAACAATCCACACCCGACCTGACCCCTGATCAGATTCTAAAGCCAAAGCACAGTCCCAACCAATCCACTTGTAAGAAAAAAAGAAATGAAAATTGTACTGAAAAACTTGAAACCAAGACCACTTGCATCTCTCAACCTAAATCAAGCGCACGGTTCTTGTATAGTACGTACGTACATATAAATCATATCAGACATGCCCCAAATCAAGTGTTGCTTTGTCTCATGTATTTCAGGTATGGCTTTAAGACTCAGAGACTCGGACCAACTCGTCCAGTCGTGAGTCCAATCATACCAGACAGGTCGAGTGTGACTCATCCAAGTAAGTTCAAGTCACTACCCTTTACTAAAAACATAAGGGAACAATTTAAAAATAAAATCTCTCTGGTATTGAAATTTAAGATATATCTCATTTAATGGTGACCTACAAATGCAACAAAATCAATTCTAAAATGATGAATGGGTATGTGATGCATTTTTAATGAATATTTTTATTAAATTACTAAAATCATGGAAGGCTCCAAAATCATCTCAAGAGACTTAATACCCTAGATTTAGGGTTTGGACGAGAAAATGGGAAAGATGAAAAAAAATATACAAAAGAATGAAAAGAATTCAGGTCATGCCAAGTCGCACAAGACCGATCACACCATGTCACCCCAACTTGCCAATCTCTAGAAACTATTCTAAGTTGGCCCAAGTCATCCCCTCGAAATAGGACTTGTGGTATCGAACTATATTTGTCTCAACCAACACCAAGACAACTCGGACAAGTCACACACGACACATGTGAGTTGCCAAACCATGATTCAAACCACATCTATGCAACAAAAACCAGCACTTTATTTCAAGTAGTTTTGCCTCATGTAATCCACAATCATCTCTCACAAATAGTAATTAGATCATTTGGCACTTTTGAAATTAGCATACTTATTGTAGATGGTGTTTTCTCAAATCACTTAAAACTCTCTTTTATTAACCGTTCCAAAGAGCAGGAAATTATATGCCATCAACAGTCTAGAGCGGTGTGGCTCAAGGAGGGAGACAAAAACACCTGTTATTGGCTTATTGCAATAGTATAGCGAGTGCTCAGGATAGGTGTAATCATACAAGTAGTTTGGTTGTAGACGGTGGAAGGACATTGGAAAAGGGGAAGATATGTGATTCTATTATAGGCTTTATAGCCACTTGCTTTCTAGTGATCACTGGAATAGTCCAATAAACCTAGTTTTTCAAAAGCTATCTTGGGTGGAGGTTTCATCTCTTGAAGTGCCATTTTCAGAAGAAGAGATCAATGCCGAAATTGATTTGTTGTGTGGTGATAAAGCCCCAGTGATGCAGGCAACATGATTTAATGACACCTGTTATTGGCTTATTGCAATAGTATAGCGAGTGCTCAGGATAGGTGTAATCATACAAGTAGTTTGGTTGTAGACGGTGGAAGGACATTGGAAAAGGGGAAGATATGTGATTCTATTATAGGCTTTATAGCCACTTGCTTTCTAGTGATCACTGGAATAGTCCAATAAACCTAGTTTTTCAAAAGCTATCTTGGGTGGAGGTTTCATCTCTTGAAGTGCCATTTTCAGAAGAAGAGATCAATGCCGAAATTGATTTGTTGTGTGGTGATAAAGCCCCAGTGATGCAGGCAACATGATTTAATGCTAGCATGCAACGTGGAAATTATGAAAGAGTTCATAAAGCAATTTAATTAACAAAAGAAGTTAACCCACCACGTAATTAAGAGTTAACAATAGAAAATAAAATCTGATTTAACCTAAATCACATGACCGCATGCTAAGAAATCACATGAATCAATTAAAACTAGGACTGATGGAAGCATAGAACTTCCAATTTAGCATAGGCACGTTCCACACTCAAGGGGCTGACTTTTGGGTTCTATGATTAAGGTTAAGAAGGAAAAAATCTGAAATTTGGAAAATTATGGTACATGGGAATTGAGGATTTTGGAATTAGGCTTTTTTTTAAGAATTTGGGGAAAAGATGAAATTAGGGCTAAATTGGGTGAATTGGTTAAGGGGATTGATGAATTTAGGCATTGGTAAAAGGGAATTAAGGTTTTGGGTGAAGGGAAGTTAGGGATTTTGGGTCAATTAAGGAAATTAGAGATTTAGGGTTTGAATTTGGGGAAATTAGGGAATTAGATAATCTAGGGTTACGGTTTGTAGGTAGAGTTAGGGATGGGGAATTAAAGGGTTTTGATAAGAGAAGCAAGGGGAAATCAATGGATTGAGGGGTTGTTTTTACGGTATGCCTAGGGGTTCGCGTGTGTGGACGTACAATCACACATGTGGGTCTGTGGATGTACGGTCACACATGTGGGTCGTTGGCTAGGGTTTTGAGGTCCTCAATGGTTAATTTTGGTTGGGGTTAAAGTTAGATTGATGAAAAGGTGAAAAAAAAAAAAAAAAAAGGATGATTTGGATGGTTTTGGATAGAAAGGGAAGAGGAATGAAGTTTTTGGGAAAATACTCCTTGGATAGAAAGGAAGATAATAGATGGAAGCCTCACACGTCCATTGAATGGGGAATGGAATCACACCACACCCAAGCTCCAAATCAAATGGAGTATTCTTCAAATCACATGAAGAAGAGAAAACATAAAGCTTTTTTTTTTCAAAATAATGGCATTATGGCTCCCCCCGGGGTGAAAGTCTCAAAAAAGGCACTTTACAAAAAGGTGCTCTCAGATAAGATTTTCAACATAAAGACGCTTAATATATTAAAAGTTGTTCGTAACTCCCTATCTGAATACAAATATAAGCTATACCAAAAATAACGAAGCAAGTAAACATTCTAAAAAACTAAACTATTTCGTGGCCCATGGGGGTCCACAATCAAGATGTTCGATGATGATCCAACGGTCCGATTATTGTGCCCACTCGATCCAACAGTCCGATGTGTCCATCAAGCTCCTATATGCAACCCACGTGCATCTTCCCAGTGTGGAGTCTTCAAAGATGCACGAGGGGTCTTCAACGTGGCTAGGAATGTGAATTGGGCCAACTGAGCCCCATATAATAGTCGTCTAGCCATAAGGAGTGGCTCAGCCCTCTTCCAGTATGGAGCTCGGATGTCCTCATCACCCAAGCACCAATGGCTACCCAATAGCCTTTTTCTAAATATTTTGGCATCTACTCAAGAAGGACGTCATGGACTTTGTTTCAAAATTCTCCAAGTGGATTAGGTTATCTACAAACATTGGGGCTTCTTTATAGCCATTATCCCTACACTTTAAGGAGAAGAGCAGCAAAAAGATTTCTATCCTATAAGCTTTATTAGGACCCATACAATGTTCTAGCGAAAATTGTTGCTTTACGACTTTGGGGAATCGTATCTATGATTGCCGCAAATAATCATGGAGCTTTTGTTATGGGTAGGCAAATTCTTGGCAGCGCCCTTATTGCACACGATTGCATTGATTCTAGATTCAGAGAAAGGAGAAGCAGTTTGGTGTGCAAGCTCGGTCTAGAAAAGGCGTACGATCATGTCAACTATGAGTTTTTAGATTATATGCTAGATCAAGTGGGTTGTGGTCAAAAAGTGGAGGGGTTTGGTGTGGTCCTGCATGCAGCTCGACTCTTTCTCTATTCTGGTTAATGGTTCACCTAAAGGCTTCTCCAAGGACTCCAGGGTCTTAGGCAAAGGGATCCCCATTCTCCCCATCTCTTTGTAGTTGTTGGTGAGGCGCTAGGCAAGATGCTTTTTAAGGGGGAAGAGAACGACGTATTAATGGCTTCAAAGTTTCTAACGGCGGAATTCAAATTAGCCACCTCCAATACAATGATGACACTCACTTGTTTTGTGATGCAGATGTAACTTCTATGGACAATCTCCACAAAATCATTGTTTGTTTTAAAGCAGTTTCAGGGATTGAGATTAATGTGCCTAAAAGTGAAATGTTGGGGGTTCATGTTTTTGGTGAGTTTGCGGCCTGCGAATGTCTTCAAGTGCAAGAATGATTCATTTCCCTCTACTTATCTCAATCTGCCTCTTTGTATCACGAAGCTTGCTATGCATCTGGGGAACAAAGTGGTTGAAAGAATTGAGAGAAAACTAGCAAGTCAAAGTGTCAATATCTCTCTTTGGGATGGAGGCTAACCCTCATTAAAGCAGCTTTTTCAAATATGCATGTGTATTTTGTCTTTTCGTAAGTGTCCCCAGTCGGTGTTGGATACGCTAGAAAAGCTAAGAGGGGGCATTTTTTTAAAAGGGCTAAGGACGATCAGAAGTTTCAACTCCTTAATGGGGGGAGGTTTGTGAGTCGATTGCCGATGGGGGTGTGGGGATTAAAAAAAAAGTCCGGAGTCCTTGGTAAGTGGCATTGGAAACTTAGCACTGAATCAAGTAGCCTTTGGAGGGAGATCATTGTTAACAACTACGGAGTGCAAGATAGAGGTTGGTTTGTTAGGAGTTCTCTTTATCACATTTGGAAAGCAATTGCATCGACGGAGCATTTAATTCATAGAGGGATTACATTCACTATTGGGAACGGGAACCGAATCCACTTTTAGGCGGATGTTTGTTGCAGAACAAGGCACTTCAAGATGTCTTCCCAAGATTTGCTTCTCTTGCTCCAAACTGCTTCGTTTTAGTTTCCCACTGCTTCTCTATTTGTGGCAATTTTGTCGTTTGGAGCCCCCTTGTCACAGGAATCTAGCAGATGATGAGGTCACGAAGTTTATTGGCCTGTTGGACTGTCACAAGAATGTTGTCCCTTCATCTCAGGAAGAGGACTCATTGATTTGGAATGGGCACCGATCCGGAAAATTCTCTGTTCCGCTCATTCTTCAGATTATTAAATGATTCGGCAAGCAATCCCGGCCCTTCCCATTTGTTTCATCATTGGTTCTACGAAGCCCCTCTTTGAGTTGTAGTTTTCATGTGGTTGGTTGGAAGAAAGAGAATTCTGACTATTGATAATCTTCAATGAAGATATTTAATTCTCCCCAATATATCCGATGTGCATGGAGAATGCGAAGACAACTGACCACTTATTTATCCATTGCTCTTTTGCTCGAAGAGTGGGAGTTTTGTCTTGCAACTTTCCATATGGTTTGAGTCATGCCAAATTCAGTGGAGGATCTTCTATGAGCATAGCATGGAGGTGGAGTCAGGAAGGCTGGAAAAGTTGTCTAGAGGCTTCTCATCTTCACAATTTTTTTAGACCATTTGGAAGGAGTGGAATGAGTGATATTTCAAAAATGGGAGCTCGTCGGTAGATGGGGTGATAAGTATAGTTAAAGGTCATGTGATGGATTAGACTCCTAATGTCAATGCAACTAAGGCTGCTTCTTTTTCTTCTCTTTTTGAGTTTTAGTATTGCGTTGTATTCTTTTCCAGCCTTTCAACGGGTGTTATGATAAAATTTCAGCTCTCTCAAAAAAAAAAAAAAAAAAATGCAAGCGAATGACTTGGGATATTCTTTTAAGCATGCCGGACTTTTTTTTCTCAATCTCATGTTTCTCTGACTTTCTATCCTACCACTTTCATATCATTCTTGTTCGGTCCCCAAGTCTATTTAATAACCAATCCAAAAAGAGTGAAGCATAACCATCCATGAGAGAGTGAAAGAGAGACCTTGTGGAAGGCTCGTTGATTGTAATCAAACCTATGTAGAAGACTAGATAGCGCTTGATTGTAATCAACCTATGTAATAGTCTTTTATATTATGCATGTGAGAGTTTTGTGATCCCATTGCCTATCCCAAGCTCAAATAAAGGAAGGTTGTGTCAAGTTGGCAGCCAACATTAAACTTATGGCATACCTTCCATCATGAATCCGAACAATATGACATTTCAAACTCATGCTAGGGCATTCCTGTTAGTGCTACGCTGCATGAGAACCTGGTTGTGGTGAGAAATGGTCAAGGGTTGGCTAGGGCATCTACCAAAAGCAAAAACACCCAGTTGCTATTAGTAGTCAAGGGTTCCTGGCTTCCCACACCATTCTGGATGTGTGCAGGTAAAGAAGCTAGTCCATAAGAATAGGATTTGCCATACCACATGGAATAAAGGAACATTGACAAGTAAGAGTGTGAAGTTAGTAGATACAATGAAACGGAGGAGAGTTAAAATAGCTTGAATTCAGGAGACCACATGGAAATGGGTCAAAACTAGAGAAATTGATAGATATAAACTTTGGTATACGGGAAAGGACAATAATAGAAAAGTGGAAAATAGTGGAAGATAAAGTTATGGATGTTAAGAGGGTAAGTGATCAGATTTTATTAACAAAACTTGTGTTTGGAGATGAAACAATCAATGTTATTAGCGTATATACACTACATGTAGGGTTAGAGGATAGAATCAAAAGACAATCTAGGATGATATGAATAGACTAATGCAAGGAATTCTAAACAAAGAGAGGATACTTGTAGGAGGAAACTTAAAATCATGTAGGAAAATAAAGTAGAGGATATGAGAGCGTGAAAGGAGGATATAGTTTTGGGAGAAGAAATGAGACGGGGGACACCATCCTTGATTTCCCTATGGCATACAATCTAGCTCTGCCAAACACATACTTTAAAAAGAGAGATGCACATGTAAACGTGGATCATATAAAAGGCAAATAAATTTCTTTTTACTTGGGAAAACTAAACGATCAACATGTAAGGATTCCAAGGTTATACCAGGAGAGTCTAACCGCACAACATACATTAATGGTTATGGATGTTTACATTAAAACAGAGAATGACGTGAGTGAAATTAATAGGTGTCCAAAAAACTAGGTGATGGAATTTAAAAGGAGAGAACGATGTTATATAGAAATAAATTGATGGAAGAAGGAAAGTGGAATGTCAAGGAAGGAGTAACTATTTGCAGAATGAGGTAGTTAGTGCATTAAAAAATGGCAAAAGATGTTATAGGAGTATCTAGAGGGACAAGCCAATCATATAAGGAAATTTGGAGGCAGAATAACGATGCACAAAAAGCTATTCACACTGAAAATTCATGTTTCAAAACCATGGCGAGAGACTAGAAATGATGAATATTTTAGACCATATAGAAATGCCAAAAGGACAACTAAGAAAGTAGTGAGGCTAAGGGCCCGTTTGTTAAATCTGAAGTTGGAAGTCTGAATCTGAAATCGAAAACTTCAACCCGTTTGTTAACTAACATCTGAAATGTTTGGAATATGTTAATTTGACACATTTGCCCTTATGAAATAATCATGATTGAATCCCTACCATTAAAATCTTCATGGATTCAATCAAAATGTTTATTTACCAACATGTTTAAAAGGTAAAAAATATCTAGATTAAGAGACCACGCAAATATATCTTAATTCAAAGCTTTTGTAGCTCACAAGAAATTTTTAATGGTCATTTACCACTTTTTCTTGTACTATGGCCCATTCGAGATTTGGATCTGATTCATTTTTTGGATCATGCCCAAAAATGAGCTTTCAATATGGATGGATAGCATGAATGTAGTCACATACATCACCGTGGGCCTCACAGTCAGGGTCCCACCCACCTCGATGGATCCGGATTGCATACTAACGACGTCAATAGCCCCTAGCTATTGGACGGTATTGTGCGGCCTGCATCATAATATATGTGTTTTATCCACGCCATCCATCCATTTTTCCAAATCATTTTAAGGATTGATCCTAACAATGAGGATGATCCAAATCTCATGTGGCCTAGAACTTTTTTGGCTCATTAATGGTCACTCACCACTATTTCCTAATATATGGGCACTTGATAATTGGATTTGCTTCATGTTTTGTATAATGCCCCCATAATGATTTGAAAAAACGAATAAATAGAGTGGATATAGGATACATACATCAAGGTGGGCCCCACGGTTAGGGCCAAGGTAGCTGGCATGTGGCACACCATGCAATATGCTAAACCCCATAATCGGACAAGGATTAGCTACTGTCAGGTTGAGTAGCGAGACTCGCTACTGAAGTGACGTCATCAAGTTCTGTGGGTCCCATCAAGATGTATGTGTTGTATCCACACCATTCATCCATTTGGAGAAATCATATTAGGGCATGGTCCAAAGAATGAGTCAGATCCAAACGTGGACCCCACCATCGAAAACAGTGGGGAGAGTGACACCCACCATTAAAAACTTCTAAGGGCCACAAAAGTTTTCGATCAAGCTGATATTTTTTTCCCTCCTTTCATGTCTGCATTAACACATGAACAAGTTGGATCTCAAATAAAATCATGGTGGACCTCAGGAAGGTTTCAACGGTGGGCGTCACTCTCCCCACTATTTTCTATGGTGGGGTCCACTCCAGCTTTGGATCTGCCTCATTCTTTGGATAATACCATAAAATGATCTCTCCAAATGGATGGACGGTGTGGATACAACACATGCATCATGGTGGGCCCACAAAACTTGGTGACATCACTTCAGTAGCGAGTCTCGCTACTCAACTTGATCCGCTCCCCCCAAATCCGAGTGGGATTGGTTACTGCCCCCACTCGGTAAACAGTATAGCTAGAGATGGACGGTCCTATCAAATGGCTCTATAGGCCATACCATGATGTATATGTTTTATCCACACCATCCATTCATTTTTCCATATCATTTTAGGGAACATGACAAAAAATAAGCCAAATCTAAGGCTTAAGTGGGCCACACTACAAGAAACAGTGGGAGTTGGGTGCCTACCATAAAAAATTTATTGCGGCCACATAAGCCTCTGATCATTTTTTGGTGTGGATATAACACATAAATCATAGTAGACCCAGAGAAGTGCCACACATTAAAAGTTGGGTTATGTAATAATAATAATAATAATAATAATAATAATAATAATAATAATACTACACAGAGAGCATTCTCCATTCACCATTAAGCTAGACCTTCATTGCTGAAAAAATTCAGCCAAAATACATGAAGCGCTTTCCACGTTCCGTGTTAACAAACAAATCTAAATGCGGATTGCTTTCCAATTCCGCATTAAGTTAAAATTTTCAGCGTTACCAAACAGGCCCTAAATGTGCAAGGCTTATGTTGATCCTAATATGAGAAAGATGCCTTCCAATTTGCAAAAATAAGAGAGGAAGGGCAGGGCTTGGATCTTGTTAGATGCATTAAGAGCAATAATTGCAGGGCACTAGTAAAAGACAATGAAATCAATGAAAGGAGGAGAAGTTATTTTCAGAATTTGTTACATGACAACCATATTGAAAGTATGGGGACAGAAGGAACCATAAACTCAAATGTAGGATACCATAGATACTTCTGTGGACTAGGATATCTAACATGAAAGAAGCTTTGAGACAATTGAAAACAGAGAAGGCCCTTGAACCAGAGATGGTTATATCAATAGAGGTTTGGAAGTGAATGGAAGACACTGGGCTATTTTAGTTGACAAAGATGTTCAACAAGATTGTAAGATCGAAAAAAATGTCAGACAATGGAAGAAAAGTACTATGGTACCTATCTAGAAGAACAAATGAGACATACAGAACTGCACTAACTATCATGTGATTACACTTATAAGCCATACTGTTGAAACTTAGAGAGTGATTAAGCAAGGAATAAGGCATGAGCCGAATACATCAAAAAATCAATTTGGTTTCATGCCTAGGAGGTCTACCACTAAAGTTATTTTCCTACTCAAACAATTGATGGGGAACTATAAGGAGAGAATGATCTCCAAATGGTCTTTATTGACTTAGAGAAAGCATACGATAGGATCCCTAGAGAGCTAATCTCTAGGTGTTGGCAAAAAAAGAAGTCTTAAGATGATATATTGACTTGTTTTTCTTTTTTTTTAAAAGATGATACATTGACATCGTTAAGGATATGTATGATGGAGAGGTAAAAAAATGAGGACCGCCAATGGAGAAGTGATTTCCCAATTATTATAGGATTATACCATGGGGTAGCTTCTTCTTTTCTTTTCTTTTTCTTTTTTTTGAGAGATGACAATATTTTATTTAAAAAGCTTGCAAAAACGAATAAAGAATAGCATTGAGCCCCTAACTTTTCACATTGGTTATAAATGAGTTAACGAGGCATTTGTAGGAAGAGATCCCATGGTGTATGTTGTTTGCAGATACGTAGTTTTGATTCATAAGACGAGGGAGAGAGTAAACATAAAGCTAGATTTATAAAGAGATGCTTTACAACATAGAGGTTTAAAATTACTTGGTTTGAAATAAAGTTTTTTTTTTTTGAAGGGATAACAACATTTATTAAGAAGCTCGCCAAACGCGAGAAAAGAGTACAACCCCAACACTACACAAAACACCACCAAAAGGACCGGCCAAAGCTGCCCAAACATTTCCCGACCAATCCACAAGAAGGCGTTTGATTTTGCCTATGACCTCACAAATACCTTCGATGGTATTTCAAAAACACCGCCCATTTCTGAGACCCCAAATCCCCCGAAACATGACCATGATTAGGAGTCTCCACAATGCCTTACCTACCCCACCAATTCCACACCCATGCTAGGCCCATAGTAACATATCAATAGATTTTGGTATAGCCTAGTCCATATGAAATAGTTCCAAGAAGTGACCCCCTACTGTAGCAGCAAGACGGCAATCGATGAAAAGGTGTTCAATCATCTCCTCACTATCTATGCACATTAAACAAACGTTGGGAAGAATGAGAGCTCTTTTATGAAGGTTGTTGACCATGAGAATCCTCTTTCTTCCAACAAGCCAAACCAACACTGCAACATGAGGCAGCACTCCACAAAACCAATGATGGAAGGGAGATGTCGAAAAATGGCAATCCGTCTCTGCGATAATGCTACATAACGATCTGACGGAAAATTGTCCCATTCAGTTTCCATCCCAGGAAATTGTCCTCTGACTATATTGTCGTCTTAATAGAATTTAGGAGATCCGACATTCCTGCAACCTCGCCAATCTTGTCTTACCTCGTGTTTCTCCTACGTAGGGGAGACCACACGACTTCCAATCCGCGAACTGAGAAATAATCCCCAATCCCAATGAAACAATCCAAGGCTAAGCGAGCCATTCTCAGAAAAAAGGTATTGAAGCGCTCTATCTCCATACCAAACGTCTATCCAAAAGCGAATTTGCCTTCCATTTCCAAGCTTGAAAGACTTGCCATTACGAACAAAATGTTCCATAGTCGCTATCACTTTCCAGATTCTCAAGGCTCTATACAAGGAGGATCACTTCACAAATCATCTCCCTTCTCGAGTACCATACTTGCAAGCAACAAGCTTCCTCCGCCTGCTTCTATAGGAGAGAAAATGAGGAATTAGTTAAGATTGCTCATCAAGAAGTTCCAAAATGGCCTCTTTTGATACCTTGGGTCAATAATTCATGAGAGTGGAGAGATTGAAAAACATGTTGCCCATAGAATCCAAGCTAGGTCAAAGAAATGGAGATCTGCCTCTGAGTTTTATGTGATCATCGTTTACCACTCGAACTAAAAGGAAATTTTATAGGATAACCATAAGACAAGCCGTGCTTTATGATGACAACAACGATGATGATAATGATCTTACTGATTTGCCTCATTTGCCTAGAATTCATTTGTAATGGCATCAGCTCATTTGGAAAGCCTCAACCTCCAGTAGTGAAAGTGTAAACAAGTGTCTATGACATCTTAAATACTCAACAACATTCTTACAAAAAAATAATATAACATTAGAAAGGCAATATCTAAATATTCTAAATTGCACATCTGCACATGATAATTGATATAAACTCATATTGGAAACCAGCCATTTGATAAGGCTAATACAAATAAAGAATGGGATGAGAACCTTGTTGTTTTGATATTTTCCTCCAGCACCATTGGATCCAAAGTTTCCTGCATTGTATAACACTTTTCCAACAGAAGGAAGCATATGATCAACACAAAAAAGCATAAAAACCAGATAAGTTAACACCAAAAGATTCATATTAAGGAGAATTACAAAGCATTGAATATCAAGTGTAATACTTTCAACATGATAAAATATCAAAAACAATATAGAAGAGAAGTACATAAGTGGTCATTTCACAAAAGGATTTAGCTTCTGTTAATAGGTAGCGATCAGATGCTCAAAACGTCCTCAATTTGCCCATTCAATTTCTCCAGATTCAAATCTCCAAAGAATGACCAGCAGTACTTGGGACAACCATCTCTTTTCCTTATTTTTGTTTTAAGATTAGAAAAATCTTATTTTTCTTCTTGGTTCAACTAGCTTTTAACTTTACCTCTTCCTCTATCCTTTTTGACTTCCTCTTCCCTCTGCCTCTACTCCCTTGGCTCAACTCAGCCAACTCAAAGAGACCAAGTTGAGTCAACACAGAGACCAGGGCCAAGACATGTACACACCAGGGCCTGCCTGGTTTTCCGAACCTCTTCTTCCTTCAGTCAACTTGATAAATTCAAGTAGAGTCAGCTAAATCTCAGAAACCAAGGACTAGTCATGCACAAACTTGTGCCTGCCTGGTTTTCCCGACCCTCTTCTTCCTTTAGTCGACTTGATCAACTCAAGCCAATTCAACTATATTGACTCAGAAACCAAGGACAAACTCACACGAACTGAGGCTTGCCTGGTTTTCCGGACCCAATGACGAGAACGACAACCTGGCTAGGTTGACTCCAGCTAGTACCGAGTTAACCCTCCCAGTTTGAAAACTATACAATATAGTTTGGAAGCATGAGGTTGATAACAACTTTTATTTCTTTTTGGGATATGCTTATGCCAGTCACATTGACCCAACCCCTGAAGAATTCTTACAACCATACGCTCACGATAGTCCTCATCACTATTTCAAATGCAGCTAATCATTGTCTTCATGAAGACTCTGATGCCCTAGATTGTAACTTTAGTTTGTTTGCTTGTTTTATTGTTAGTCTGTCAAACAACGGTATCAACCTCTCTTCAAAAACACTCTCAGCTGTACGTCCCATTTGAGCAGCTCTTGGAAGAACATCCTTGACTCATCTTACCTTCTAAGCTTCCAACAATGAGATCCAAGCAAGTGTTTCTCTTGCTCAGTGTTTAAAATTGCTTACACTACGTAGTGTAGCTTAGCCATCATGATATGTGGTGTAGCTTAGTCAATAAAAATAGCTTACGCTGTACTGCACAATAATTAGCAAGCACTACAAGCTACGTAGCTTACAACAAGTTATTTTCACTAACACATTAAAATCAATTAACGTTTACAATGATGTGTTGCATTTTGCTATTTCCAATAAAAATTAGTTAATGTTTTCAATGATTTTAGTATAATAATATTAGTAACAGTATTAAATTAGTACTACTGTTATTTCCTTATCTTTTATACTTAAATCTATGCCCTATTTTTCCAACTATTTTAGGTTGTGTTTGGTTGCACCAATGATTTCATGATATTTGGTGCCACCAATTGTCTAGAAGTAGCATGTTGCTTATGCCTCACACTACAAAGGGGTGAATGCTACACTAAATGCACTTAGCTACCTCATCCCTTCATCTGCTTCCCATTTCTGAGAGAGGAACAAATCTAACCACCATCAACTCCATAAATGTGGGAGGGCTCCTTCATAAGTGGGGCATACACCTTTGTCTTTGTAGAATCATGTAGAAGTGAAGGGAAATGAAAAGGAGAAAGAAAGCCTATTGGGGCTACATGCCCCTACTCTCTTCTGCTTTTATATCAAGTCAAAAAGCAAATTTTCCAAAACTACCCCTCAAAATATGACATTTGAATACTAAGTGCACCTAATTGACTAAATAAGGAGATGCAGGGGCAAAACTCAAGACTAGGTGGACCATGCCATTGTACACAGCCCCTTATTGCATTTCATCCAAGTGGATTGTAAAGTCGTATGGCCCACATCCACAAAACACTCATGCAAAGATGCCCCACAAAATATCAACCATCAATGAGGTTGTAACACATATTTAAAACGAGCACATGGTAAGATAGAGGCCTTGATATCTAAAGCATTGGTGTGGAAAAGGACATCTTGGATCCACCATGGTGAACTTGGGTTGGTGCCCGACCTGAACCCTTAGATTGACTAGGCCTAAATATGTGGAGAAGGTCATCAGGCGAAAACTCCAACCTCCCAGTCTCTAGTTCCCATTTTAATGGAATTAGATGGGACAAAAATCAAATAATGCAATTTACTACAACCAATCTTTCCTTATCCTTTTCACAACCTTTGCTTTTCCTAAGTTCTTTTATCCAAGGACATTATTCATTCCTTGTTACTCTGTCCCTTTGACATGAAAATCCCGAGAGTCTTGATGGAAGAAACACAAGGAAGTTTAGCAATAACCCTCACTCATTCCTAATGGCTCTAGAAACTAGACACATATCCTAGTTGCAAAGAAAGAGAAACATGTCATGTGCTCTAGTCGGACTAACCTCCTCCATAAAGAAGGCGGATTTGAAGAGGTGGGGATGGACACACCATTACCACCTTCAATTGAAATTGCTAGTAGAGGCATCATTATTAAGCAACACGTGGAATGTGCTTGGAAACCGTTGGCGTGCAAGAAATGTCACAAGTTTCACTTAGAAAATTGCATGCCCCTTGGGGCTAGAGTTGGGCATTGAGTCGAGTCGGACCGAGTTAGGGCTGACTTGACTCGATCCGGTTTTGAAATAGGCCTGACCCGAACTCGATACCGAGTCAAGCATGCCTGACTCGATCCGAGTTCGGTCTAGCCTGGATTGATCCGAACTGAGTCCGATTCGGTCAAAAGTACCGAGTTGGGTCGAGTTGGCACCGAGTCCGATTAAGAGATGAGAGAGGAGGAGGAGGAGGTTGATGGTGGTGGGTGGTTGCCAGGCTTGGAAGAGGAGGATGAGGGAGGGAGAGAGTGGAGAGGAGAAAGAGGAGGAGGGTGATGGTGGTGGGTGGTTGTCGAGCTTGGAAGAGGAGGATGAGGGAGGGAGAGAGTGGAGAGGAGAGAGAGAGAGGAGGAGGGTGATGGTGGTGGGTGGTTGTCGAGCTTGGAAGAGGAGGATGAGGGAGAGAGAGAGAGAGAGAGAGAGAGAGAGAGAGTTTGGGATCGGGTTGGAGTAGGGTGCGGTGGGTAGGGTTAGAGAGTCGGGTCGAGTCGGGTTTCGGATCGAGTCAAGTCTAACCGGATCGAGTTTCGAGTCAAGTAGAGTCTGGTCGAGTTACTGGGCAACTCGAACTCGACTCGGTTTGAGTTCGGGTTGGGCGAAGCCTACTCAGTTCGAGCCGACTCAACCATTCAGTTCAGGTCGAGTCGGATCTGAACGGGTCGGACAAGTTGAGTTAGCCGGATCGAGTGGTCTGGTGCCCACCTCTACTTGGGGCGCCTACAGTGGTCTCTTCATCTACCTATCCTAATGTAGGATCATCATATCCTAGAACAATAATATCTCCCTTAATGCTACCAAAATTACTGACCAGATTATTCATTATTCCCTCAAATCCACTTCGTTTTCAGGGCATTTACAGTTCACAAGGGTCTATGCATCACTCAAATGATGTGTTGTTTAGAAGGGAACTATGGGAAGACCTCTTATCGATTGGTGGGAATCTCTATTGTCCTTAGATGATCGTTGGTCATCTAAATTGCATTACATTTATTGGAGAAAAGCAAGGCAAAGCTCCTCCCAAAATGGCGTATATTGAAGAATTGAACTATTGTCGAATGTGGCAGCAAATGACAATATCGCTATTATGGGTAATTACTTCTTTTGGTCTAATTCTAGTGTCAGCAAAGATAGGATAACTTGTAGATTGGATGGGGTGTAATAACCTGAATTAATCTTGACCGTCCAATTTTAACCGTTGATCAACGTACCAAACTAATTGAATATGTCCATTGATCTACATGATCAACCTATCTAATCTCAACCGCTGTGAACATATCCAAATCCAACCATCCATTAATTAATAAATTCAACCATGTATCTGACCATCCATCCAAAGAAACATCCAACCGTTGATATGCTGAAAAACGCCAACACGCTTGTCATCCATCTAAATTGACCGTCCATTTTGCTAGTCATGTGGCCACCCACAATTCTAGTTTTCTATCTGACCACATACCTAATGTGGGGTCCATAGCAAATGTGTGCTTATTACCTCTTTTAGAAGCTACCATTCATCACTCTTTCATTTAACCCATCCTCACATCCTATCCGTCCATATCACCTTCAATCCATACGTACATTTGGCGGTCCAACCACCCGTCACGCAATAGCCCATCTTACCATATGTTTATCCGTCCATCCATCTACACCATCCGTCCATGCATGCATCACAAATTTCACACTATGTACAACAATCGCATGCACACACACCTCTCACACATGTTGCATGCACACACACACCTATCACACGTGTGGCATGCACATACATGTGGCACATGCATGCGGAACACATGAGATGCATGGTGCATGTGTGCACTAATCAGCCCATGTTGAAAAAAATCAAAAGGAAAAAAAAAAAAAAAAAACGTGACCAAAAGATATGAAAAAGGAAGCAACAACCATTGCCACTCCCCTCACGTGTGTAATAACTAGTATAAATAAGATATGAAAGGGAGTTATGTGGTGGTAGGGTGGGACGTGAAGAGAGGGAGTGAGAAGGGTGGAGAGAGAGAGAGAGAGAGAGAGAGGAAGAAAAGAAAAGAAAAGAAAAATAAGAGGAAAGAGAAAAAGGAAGAGAAAAAAAAAAAAGAGTTTTCTTTTATAAAGTGAGTTTTGTTGCACTTGAATTTTATTTTTATTTTTTTTGTTATTTATTTCTTAGAATTAAATTCATTTGATTGCCTTTAAAATTCTTTTTATTTTATATGAATGATTCATCTTAGTTATTATTTATCTGTTTAATTATTTATTTGTGGTTATTTACCAAATTTTTAATTATGTCATTTGGATTTTTATTATTTATTTAGTTGCCTTTATTTTAAGTAGCATGCTTTAATTCAACGTTAAATTTGGATTATTGTTAACCATGCATTGATAATTCTTTTCTTTTTTTTTACAAGAAAAAAAAAAAACACTAATTAGATTTTTTATTGCAAAAATTTTGAATTCATATAGAATTTTTTCAGACTCTTCATTCTAATGGATTATGTTGCATTTTACTTTTCTACATGGGATTTTGATTATATGTACGAAAAGTTTATAGTGATTAACATCTTTTTTTAAACTATGTACACCACGTATCATAAATTCAATCAAGGAATAACAATCTTGAAAGATTATTTATTTATTTATTATTTTTGGTCCATGAAATTATTAAAACCATGCACCATCAAAATAGTTTTTGGAACACCGGAAAATAGGTGGGGCGATCAAGTCCTCTGGGTTGAAAATCCCTAAAGCGTAAATAGGTAGGGCAATCAAGACCCTTGGGTTGAAAGTCCCAAAATCCCAACTGTTACCTCTTGTAATCTCTATCGTACCCTTTTGGTGGGTGAGCATATCAGGATTGCAAAAGGTTCTTGCTGTCAAGTTCGGTAGGATAGTAGTCTAACCAGCTAATGTATAAATTGGTCCCTCACCAAGTGCCCTTTGGATGGGTGAGCATGTCACGCGAGAGGTTGCTATTGCCAAGCTAGGTGCTGTATTGGCGCGGGTGTTAGCCAACCGGTGTAAACTGGCCCTGGTGTTAAAAAGAATAAACTGCACTTGTTATTATGGATTATAACATATGTTGATTTCATTCATTAATTTCAGAATTTACATTGAAAAATCTTGTTTATGAATATCATCATTTGTTGTTTTACCTAAATAGGTATTGTATCTTTTAATACATTTTATTCAGATTATATGAGGTTATTTTTGAAACCTGTGTTGAGATTACTCACTATGCTTCATAGCTTAATCTGTTGAGATTTTAAAATTTCAAGATCAGGATCTCAAGAAGACACTTAAAGAGATTTTCTTTTATTTATTTTTGCTTCTTTAACAATTTATAAATAAGTTGTAATGAACATTAAGTATGGCGATGACATGCATTTGGTGATAATCTTGAATAGTCGAAACATGGATATTTTATTCTTCTTTAAATAAATGTTTGATTATTAATGGGGAAGCTTGCGGGTTTTTTAAGAGTAATCGAGAAAAAGTACTATTACATCGTTTCTTCTGAAGTGATATAGATCAATGCCTAGACTAGGGATTTAGATATTTGGGTCTTCCCCTTTCCTCTACTAGACTTCACCTGAGGGATTGCCAATCCCTTATTGATAATTTCACCAAGAGGCTGGGATGATGGAAAATATCCCTCCTTTCATTTGCAGGGTGTCGGGAGCTTATTAAGTCTACTATCTCAAGTCTCCACCTCTTTTAAAGCAATGTTTTCTTGCTTCCAAAAGGTTGCATGACCATCCTTGAAAAATGTATGAAGCATTTCTTATGAGGTGGATCTAAGGACCACCCTACGGGGTGGGCTGACTTGTGTAAGCCTGAAGAAGGTGGTCTCGGAATTACCTATCCTAAGCTCTCTAGTCAAACTTCTTTTGGCCCTCATTGCCCTTCTCCCACTATCAGTCCATGGAAAATGGTGCTTGAAAAGTAAAGCTAGGAAGATGGGTTTTTTCAAAGTGAGACATAGGGCCCTCAAAAAATAAACAGCCAAACGGTCTAAGATGAAAGAGCAAGAGAGTGTGCGCGCGCGCATGCGAGAGAGAGAGAGAGAGAGAGAGAGAGAGAGAGAGAGAGAGAGCAGAAACTGTTGCTTTCTTCAGAAAAATCAAATTTGAAGGCTTCCGTGAAATTGAACACACTACAAGTTGTCATCAGCCCAAGATTCTCTAGTTTCTGTGAAAGAAGGAAATAATTGAGTGCATGGAAAAGCCTGGTTTTTTTTCTTTCTTTCTTTCTTACAATGGAAGGACATGAGTTTTAGGCCCAGACACCTCTACATAGCCACACAGATGTTTCAGGTGGGCCAACCAAAAAGTTTATCTAATCAAAAACCCAGGAGGGTCCTCTCAAGTGTGCCCCATATACATGATGAATGTGGACTTTTTTATTTTTTGAAAGGTTACAATTGATTAAACCAGAAGGGGAAAAAGATACAAAGATCGAGAAAGCCACACGAGCAAGTGACCCTCTTGCAACTCGAAAAGAAACGGCATTCTGAAAGAAAAAATAAAGCATTTTCACGAATACAAAAGGGAACCTCCAAATCCAAAGACCTCGCAAACAACAATCCAATAATGCCACCAAGAGAGCAATTACTACAGGCCACGAAAAATTAACTCTCCTAACCAATCCCACACCAACTCCTCCAAAGTGCACCATGAAAAATCCACTCTCGAAAGAGCATAATTAGCCACTGTAAAATAATAAGAATCTCTTCATACGCACCTTTTTATTGCTATTGTATGACTTGTAGCCCCCAAATATATATATATATATATGGGAAAAGGTACTATGCGCTCGAGCTCACGATAAGCTCCCATGAGGTCGAGCTGTGTGGGCCCCACCGTGATGCGTGTCGACCATCAACACCGTGCATTTGATGGGTCCCCTTTAAATTATGGGAGATCCCAAAAATCAGCCATATATGGAACTCAGGTGGGCCATACCATCTAAAATCATGTGAAGACATGCCAAAAACATATAAAAGCACTTGGTGGGGCCCACCTGAGTTTTGAATGCTGCTGAAACTTGGTCTGAACCCTCATCCAAGTGGGACACACATAATGGATGGGCTGGATTTGCAAACCACATCTCGGTGGGCCCAAAAAATGATTATTAATGTTTTAATGGTGCACGGCCCCTCTCAACTTCTGTATGTGGTGTGGCCCACACAAGTCACGGATTGACTTGATTTTTGAGACCTAGGCCGACGATAGAATGGTGCATCTGACTGATGGGGTAGATGTTCAAAACGCATCACGGTGGGGCCCACACAGCTCGACCTCATAGGACGTTCCCATCAGCTCGAGCGCATAGTACCTTTTCCCTATATATATATATATATATATATATATATATATATATATATATATATATATATATATATATATATTTGGGGCTTGCTTAGATGGTCACCAAATTCATGAATTTGGCAAATTTTATTCATCAAATTCTTGAATTATGTAATTAGAGTTGTTTTGGTTAGCATTAATTGCTAAATCCACTAATTGCTGAATTAGCAAACATGAACTTGTCAATTACTTTTTTTTTTTTAAGGATTTTTATGCAAAGGCACCAACTTGCTGGCCTAATTAGACAAAACCACCCAAACAATAAAGTTTAGAAGTCAACTTCCACATTTTTGGGTTTGACTTTATTTTACTTGGCCAGTTTTTAACCTATAATTTGAAAATGATGAAACTACCGGTTCTAATTGTCCAATTTTTCCCAACAACATCTGACCCCCACCTTAATGATGGACAAGAGATGGGATACGGAAGTTCTTACCATTCTGGAGGGGGGGCCACCTGATTAACAGTTCAGATCTGTCAAAAGTGGCTTCCCATCTTTTTTACTACCCATCAGCCATGGCCATTAGAAAAATTATGCAACAGTTAAATTCCAACAAACAAATGTCCACAAATCAGAAGCTAGGATTGTTCCATCAACCTGATTTTTGGACTGTGACTTAGTGGCAATGGGTTCCACGAGTTAGTTAGTTTAATACTTTAAATTGAGTTAGTGATAGTGGGTTGCACAGAATCTAAGTGCCTGGTATCAAGCATCATTGGATGCCAGAGTATCAACTCTAAGGTCCAGAGGACCATACACCCAGCTGAAATGGAGAACGCTCGCTTTCCTCACGCTAAGTACCTACCTAGGTTACTTTCTCTAATTTGGGGGAATGACTTAACATGCATGAAATCCACTCCGTCCATTAAGTACAAAACCCCTTTGTTTATCCTTATTCCCAAAAATCAAGCTGATTCAACACTCAAGTGGGCCAACCCAAAACAATTGTACCTAAAACCTTCAAATTCATATGGTATGACCCACCTGAGTTTTGGAATACTGTGAGTTTCGGTAATTCTTTCATCCTAATGGGGCACATCAGATGAATGGATCAGATGCATATAAACACCATAGTGGGCCCTACACAAAACTAATGGTGGGTGTTCTATCCCAACAGTTACCTACAATGTGGCCTCCCTAAGTTTTGGATTATCATGATTTTTAGGTTCAATGGTTAAAATGAAGCAGTGTACCTGATGGACAATGGATCTCATGAAGTGAAAATGCAAAAATTATCCTGGTCCGAATATCGTCCGGGCCACACCATATGAAGTTAGAGGTTTTAGGAGCACTTTTACAGAACAAGAAGAAGAAGACTGTCTCAAACTCAGGTAGCACACCATGTTTTAATTTCATTTTGCATCATATATGTCTATTTTGAGCTTGTTGTCTACACGTAGGCTAGCCAATGAGAATATCGACGTATTCGTCCTAGTAGGGATAGGACTCAAGCCCACATGTCAACCTCCCAAGCCAAAGCACTTGACAAACTCACAAGCGCTTTCACAAGAAATGATTTTCACTGAGATGTAGAGACTCCAAAAGGCCTCATAATAATCACCTATTTTGTTACAATCACATAACAAAAAATCACCAATAGTGTTGTTACTTTCTTTCTTTTTTTAATTTTTTGCTAGGATTTTCTAAAAAAACGAGAGCAACTTATCGTCATTGCAATGCTCATGTAAGCTACTGCGCTTAAGATGAATATTGTGTGATTTGTATGGTTCTATCAGTAGATTATCTACTAGTTAAGACCTGCAGTTAATGATTTTAATTAGAACTACATGACTTCAGTTTTTTTTATTCAGTTATGTTCATCTATTCTTATTTCTGATTAACGTATTTGAGGGAGTTGTGTGCTCTCATTGCCAGTCCCAAGCCCAGATAGTGTTAGAATGGCAGCTGGCAATGGCATGGAACTTTTGGCAACCGGTGTGGAACTTTTGCCACAACTTTTATCATGAATTCTGGACATATAACATTTCAGCATCATGCTGTCACGTTTCCTGCAGGCAATGCATTGCATCGGAACCTGGATGCAAGGAGAAATGGACAAGGGTTGGCTGGAGCGTCCCCCAGAAGCGACGAGTTGTGATAGTGGCCAGTTACAGTGAGTAGGCAAGGATTCCAGTGGCATTTTTTTATGAACATGGGCAAAGAACCTAGTCTGGGAGAATAGGATTCATCTTGCACATGGAATGTATGAAAGTCAACAGGTAAAGAGTACAAATCAATGGATACTATTGCACGAAGGAGAGTTAACATAGCTTGCGCTCAGGAGTCTGAGTGGAAAGGACCAAAATTTTGAGAAATTGATGCATATAAAATTTGATATATAGGAAAAGACAACAATAGAAATGGGTAAGAGATAGTGGTAGACACAGATTTAAAGGATACAGTTTTGTAGATATTAAGAAAGTATGCGACAGGATTTCATTACTAAAACTTGTCATTAGTGCGAATGGTCGTAGGTAGAAGATATAATCAATGTCATTAGTGCGAATGGTAGAAGGTAGGATCGGAAGATGGAATCAAGAGACAATTCATGGACTAATGCAATAAATTCTAAATATATCTGTAAGAGGAGATTTAATGGTCATGTACGAAAAGAGAATGGAGAGTATGAGATGGTGCATGGAGGATATGGTTCTAGGAGAAGGTACAAAATTGGGATGCTATCCTCGATTTTCCTATAGCTTATGATCTAGCTCTAGCAAGCAATACTTTAAAAAGAAATATGAACATTTAATAACTTTCAGAAGTGAATCATATACATGCCAAATAAATTTCTTTCAACTTAGGAAGACAAAATGACCAATATGTAAATATTGTAGGAGTACATATTGTGAGATTATACAAGGAGAGAGAATGACAATGCAACATAAGTAAAAGGTTATGGATATCTATATAAAGAGATGGAAGAGAGGGAGTAAAACTAATAAGTGTTCCAAAAACGAGGTGGTGAAATTTAAAAGGAGAGAAACAATGTTATTCACTAATAAATTGATAGAAAAATGAAAGTGAAATGTCAAGGAATAAGTTAATGCTATGTGGAGTGAGATGGCTTCGTGCACGAGGAAAGTGGCGAAGGATGTTTTAGTACCTAAAGGGAAAAGCCACTCATATAAGGAAACTTTGAGGAGGAATAACAATGTACAAAAGGCAATTAGCAAGAAATGTTCATGTTTTAAAGCCTAGAGAGAGACAAGAAACCAGGAAAGTTTAGAACAACAAAGCAATCAAAAAGAATGCTAAGAAAGTGGTGAGGCAAACTTAAGGCTTATGATGGCCTTCATGATATATTAGGAACAAAAGGTGAGTAAGATATCTTTGAACTTGCAAAGATGAGAGGAAGGGTAGGGACTTAGATCACGTTAAATGCATTAAATGCAATGACTAGAAGGTATTGGTTAAGAACGATGAGATCAATGAGAGGTGGGAAGATGTTTCCAGAACTTGTTGAATGACGATCACTCTCAGAGCTTAGGGTGAGAAGATCATTAACCAAATAAAGCTAGATGCCATAGATTTTTATTTTTTTTAGAGACAAATGAAATTTTATTGAGAAGCTCGCAAAAGCAAGAGAAGAAAACAGGCCCAAAAAAACTTTAACAAGCAACTAGAGGGGGAGGGCAGCTCGACCACCTTTACATAAACCGCCCATTCCGACGCTAGCCTTTAAACTTTAGATATAACCTCATTCACCCCACTTCCAAGTTCCAAAAACAATGACAATTTATGGAACCACAAATAACCCATAACACGGCCATGATGAGCAACCACCATAAGACTTTCAGAGCCTTTACAATGTCTCCTCCATGCCAAGCCCATAACAAATCTTCCAATCTTTGGTGTGACCCAATCCATATGAAACGAAGAAAGGAAATAGTCCCAAACTAACTTGACGAAAGGGCAATGGATAAAAAGATGGTCAATCCACTCCTCATTCCCCATGCACATCGGGCTAGATGCCATAGATACTTCCTTAGAATTGTGATATATGAAGTGAAAGAAGCTTTAAGGAAGATGGGAGCCAAGAAAGGCCCTCGAACTAGATGGAATAACACTAGAAGTTTGAAAGTACACAGAAAATGCAAGATGAAATAAGGGAAAGTACCATGGTACGGTACCTACTTATAAGAATAAAGGAGACATACAGAGATGCACTAATTATCATGGAACTAAACTAAAAAGCCATATTATGAAACTGTGGGAGAGAGTGACCGAGTAAAGATCAAGGCATGATTATACAATGTATAAGGAGAGGAGGATCTCCACTAAGGGCCTGTTTGTTAACGCTGAATTTTTGTACTTAACGCGGAATTTGGAAAATATTCCATGTTTAGTGGTGTTTGTTAACGCATAAGAAGGAAAGCACTCCATGATTTTATGTTGAAATTTTTCCGTGATGGGAGTCCTTTATGTCGAAAATTTTCCGTGATGGGAGTCTAGCTTAATGGGGAATGAAGAATGCGCTTTGTGATTATTATTTTTTTAATCCAAAATTATCCTCTGCGAGAGAGATTTTCTCTCTTGCGCACGTCCCAACTTTTAACATGGGGCACCTCTCTAAGCCCACCATGATGTATGTGTTTCATCAATTCCATTCATCCATTTTTAAAGATCATTTTAGGGCTTGATACCAAAAATGAGAGGAATATAAATCTCAGGTGGACCACACCACAGGAAAACAATAGTGATTGGATATCCACCATTAAAATTCTCCTAAGGCCCAATGTACTGTTTATTTGACATCCAATCTGTTGATTACGTCATATAGACCCAGATGAATGGAAAAAACAAAGATCAGCTTGCTCAAAAAGTTTTTAATAGTCGACGTTCATTCAACACTGTTTTCCTGTAATGTGGTCCACTTGAGATTGGGATATACCTCATTTTTGGTCTCATACCATAAAATGATCTAGAAACATAGATGGACTACATGGATGAAACACATACATCATGGTGGAGCCCACATAGCACTAACCATGAGCCATTGGCTGGTGGCAGGGGAGTAGTCAATCTGTTTCCGTGGACACAGATTGGATACTGACAGGTTGAGTAGCTAGACTCGCTACTGAAGTGACGTCACCAAGTTATGTGGGCCCCAGCGTGATGTATTTTTGTATCCACGCCGTCCATCCATTTGGAAATACAATTTTAGGTAAAGATCCAAAGAATGAGTCAAATCCAAAGCTCCAATGGACCTCACCATAGAAAACAGTGGGGAGAGTGACACCCATCATTAAAAACTTAAATAGGCCACAAAAGTTTTTTATTAAGCTGATATTTGCTTTTTCCCTTCTTTCATGTATGTGTTAACTTGTGAACAGGTTGGATTTCAAACAAAAATCACGGTGAGCCTTGGGAAGGTTTCAACAATGGGCATCAATCTCCCCACTATTTTTTGTGGTGGGGTCAACTGCATATTTGGATCTACCTCATTTTTTAACTCATGCCCTAAAATTAAATCTCTGAATAGATGGACGGTGTAGATAAAGCACATACATCATAGTGGGCCCACATAACTTGGTGACGCCACTTCGGTAGTGAATCTCGCTATTCAAACCCGTCGGTAGTTAATCCGCGTCCAAGTAGGATGCGGATTGGCTGGTGTACCTCACACCAGCTATATAGCTGTTGTATTGACATTAGCAAGTTTTGTGGGTCCCATCATGAGGTTTGTGTTATATCCAAACCGTCCATCCATTTGGCAAGCTCGTATTAAGGCTTGAGACGAAAAATAAAACATATCGAACTATCAAGTGGACCACACTGCAAAAAGCAGCGGGGGATTGAACGTTTACCATTGAAACCCTTTTTGGGGTCATAGAAGTTTTAGATCAATATGATTTTTTTTCTCTTCATACAGGTATTTGTGACCTTATGAACATATTGGTTGGAAAATAAACCTTATGGTGGGCCCTACGAATTTTTTAATGGTGAAAATCATTCTTTGCTGCTATTTGTGGTGTGGTCCATCTGATCTTTGGATATGATTCATTTTTTGGATAATGCTCTAAAATGATCTCTAAAAATAGATGAACAATGTAGACATAATAAATACATCACTGTGGGGCCCATGTAACTTTGATCTCCTTTGAACCGTTCATACGACTCGGAGCTCGAGAAGCGTCAGTGCTCGTTTTCGCACGACACATACCTACAGCAGCTATATAGTTGATGTGTGGTACACCAGCCAATCCGCTTCCGTCCAAGAAGTACCTGAATGCAGATTTCCTGCAAATCCACCCCGTCCATCCGTTTTGCCAGGTCATTTAAGGACATGTGACTAAAATTGAAGTTTATAAAATATTTAAGTGTGCCATGGCCATAAAAGTTTTGTATCAAGCTATATTTTAGGTGTTTTCACTTCATCCAATTGGGAATGACCTTATAAACAGTTTGGATAGCATATAAACATCAAGGTGGGCCTTATTTGAAGGTTTTGTTGCTTCTGGTGCTCAACCCTACACGATACATAGTGACAATCTTCCCGCTAAGAGGAATTGAGGGCGTTATGAATAATGATATTTTAGTTTTCTACTAAGTATTTTAGTTTATTTGAATTAAATATAATGATTTTATTTTCATTTAATAAAAAATAATTTCTTTATAATGTAAAACATTTCTAATCGGGAGATAAGGGCAAATGTGTCAAATTAACATATTTCAGACATTTAAGATGTTTGTTAACAAACAGGTTGTTTCAAATTCAGTACTTCATTTTTAGACTTCAGCCATAATTATCAAACAAGTTTTTTTGCTTCAGATTTCAGATTCGGGCTTCAGATTTCAGATTCAGGCTTCAGATTTCAGATTCGGTCTTTAGACTTCAGATTTAACAAACGGGGCCTAAGGCTATTTTCCTACTTAGACATCTAATGGAGAAATATAAGGAGAGGAGGATCTCCACAGTCTTTATTGACTCAGAGAAAGCATAAAATAGGGTCCTTTGAGAAATAATTTGGTGGATGCTGGGAAAGGATTTTTAAGAAAATACAGTGACATGATTAAGGATGTGTACAATGGAGCCGTAGGCGGAGTGAGGACTACCAGTAGAAAGATAAGTGAGTTTCCAGCAACTGTAGGCTTGCACAGAGATCCACATTGAACCCGTACCTTCTTGCATTGGTTATGGACGAGTTAACGAGTCATTTCCATCAAGAGATTTGTAGTGTAGATTGTTTGCAAATGACATAGTTTTGATTGACGAGATGAGAGAGGATGCTTTAGAATCCTCTCTTAAATTATGGAGGATGCTTTAGAATCTAACAATTATAAATTTATTCAGACAAGAACAAAGTATATGGCATGCAATTTTAGTAACACTAATGAGTAAAAACGAGGAATAAGATAAGTCTTTTGACCAAGAAGTACCCCTAAATGACCATTTTCAATATCTTGGGTCAATAATTTAGGAGAGCGAAGAGATTGAGAAGGATGTTGCTCATGGAATCCGAGCTAATTGGATGAAGCGGAGATGTGCCTATGAAGTTTACGTGATCATCAAATACCAATGAAATCGAAGGGAAATTTGATAGAATAGCTAGAAGACCAACGATGCTTTATCAGACAGAAAGTTGGGAAGTCAAGGAACAACCTATGCATAGGATGAGCATAGAAAAATTAATGATGTTGAGATCGATGAGTGGCAAGACAAGACGAGGATGGAATTAGGAATTAATGCATTCAGCAGAACTTATGAGTAGCACCAATAGGTAATTAAATGAGGGAAATTAGACTTAGATGGTTTAGCCATGAGCAATGGAGATGAAGAACTACACTAGCTAGAATGAGTTAGTTCAAGTTGAAGGCTCGAAAAGGGCAAACTGAAGACCCAAAAGGATATGGGATGTAGTAAGAAAACACTCAAGGACCTATGGTTTAACTGAGGATATGGTTTGACTAGAATGGCGTTATAGGATTAGTTGAGTTAACCCCAATTAGTTGGTGTGAGGCTTGATGATCATGATTTATGGAAAATGAATATTTGTGTACAGAAGCAAGAAAATAGTAGATTGACCCAAACTCTTGCTTTCAGACATTTTCTACTACATTTCAAACTCTTGCTATGACATTTTCTATTTTTTCTAGGTTGTTTTTTCTATCACAAGAAAGAAATCAGTGATTGCTCTTTCAAAAATTATGTTTCACTGGAGGTGTTTCTAGTCAATCGAACAATGCCATATGTAGTAGATTGGCAACAAAGAAACTATTGGCTTCATTGTATCCAACAGTAAGTGATAATGATCAACCTATATGCAGAACAAAATACTATCTTTTGTGGGCGCAAATATCCTGTTAAGGAAGTGGACTTGTGTAACACGCCCTGAACCTGCTTTATTTTCACATTTATAAATGGTTTAGACTTTGAGTTTGTCATATGCATATCAGCATACCCAAAGTTGATTATGTGAACATATATTATGCCCAAGCAATGTATTGGAGGACCTTTTGGCAAGGCCTTGTTTGTTTGCTAACGAAAGTAAGGTCTCTTCCATGGGAAACATTTGGTGTAATTTCCCGAGTCTAGACTCATCATAGTTCTTTTTATCTTCAGAGACAGACTCATTGTAGCAATTTTTATAATTCAAACCCATTATAGGCAGACTCAATGTACCAATTTTTTTAGTTCAAACTCATTATCGTAGTTGTAATTCACATAATGGGATGAAACAGTAGATCCAAATCCATATTTCTTTAGGTTTAGATATTTTCCTTAAATAATTTTTTTTTCAAGTATCAAAGTTATTCATATTAGGAAGGCTTAAAAACCAGTGTGTGTAGAAAAAGGTCCCTAATGGGCTTAAAATACTTGCACCACTCTTGAAACAATCAGTGCCATTATCCACGAATTTCAAGGGCAGGAACGCACATCCCAGTTAAACTATGGGGCTAAAGGGTGTACATAAATCACAAACATCAAGTGCATAACAACATAGGTCAAGATCAAGAAATATAAATGAAGCAACATAGAACACTCAAGTCTTAGCCTAACCAACCATGAGAAAGAAGCAGAAAATTTTCAACAGCATCAAAACGATGGGAAATAATTAAACGGCAACACACCTGCATATGAAAAAGGAGCATATATAGATTGTGAGTAGTGAGAATCTTCTGTTAACTTTGAAAGGATCAAAATGATGGCCTGCATTTGTTCATCTAAAGACCCTGTCAACGTCACTAGCCTATCATTCAAGCCAACAAAATTATGATCTTGTGGGGATATTTTGATGTCAGCTTGTGAATCTTCAATAAATGACCTGCTCAAATAGAAACCCAGATATAAATACTTTAAACATATAAATTAATGTTATAAGAAACTTTAAACAAAATACAATCTCAAATAGTAATACATCCCAAAGAACAAAAAATGACAACCGATAATATATTCAGGCATCATATTTCGGAAGATTTCATTTACGTTGGTTTATAAGTTGAACAAATGGCAGAGGGTGAGCATTGCCTGTACACTATTTCCAATCATGTGGTCCACCTAAATCACAGATGGGGCTAATATGAGATGTTTTGGTATTACATACAGTCTAGTAAATTCATGTTGATATTATATCGTTAGTTAACTAAATATAAAACATTTACAGTCAATTTCAGGTTGTCAGGTTCATAAATTCATCAAACAGCCCAATACAACATTCTCACCAAAGACTAGACCGTTAAACTACCATAAACATGTTCAAAATTATAAATGAATGCATATTTAGAATATTTACAATTTTCCAAATTTTCTTGATATTTTTTCATTTTTTTTTAGGGAAGAAAATTTCAATGGATACAGAGGTGTATCGTCCATTACGCCCCCCGTATTGGCCGTTATGCAGATTCAATGCATTCGTAACGATGGGCACCGTTACACCCACCGTTACCACTACGAAACACCTTGACCAAGGGACATCATCATCCTATCTAATTGTGCCACGAGCACCATTCAATCTCGAAACAATCCAACAATGCCAGAAGTAAATAGCCCTTAGTAATCACACAAAACCTTCTAAAAGAAATGTTTAGTAACTTTATCTATAGCAAAAAAACAAGAAAGTATATTTGTCTTGTTAGTTATCGATGTTAGTGTTCCATTCGACAGCTATTCAACAAAGATCCAATAAAAAATAATGAACCACCACAACATAGGCAAAGATCCGAAATGTAGCGATAAACAGCATTCAAGCCAATATTCATGCTCTTTCACATCATTCTAGAAATTCATCTTTTTAAGTTTTCATTCTCCTCAAAAAAAAAATTGAAGGATAAATATTTTAGAAAGAAAACAAAACAGAACACAAACACAGGGGGCCCAAGGAGGACAAAAACAAAAGGAAAGAGAGAAAAAGAAAAGGAAAAAGAAAAAACCCAAACACCTCGAGATAAAGACGGCCATAAAGGCTGAAAACCCAAAACGAAAGCAACATTGGCCTAGGAAAGTTGAGAGGATGGATCTGTCATTGAGAGGAAGACTGATGGACCACTCTCAAAGTTCCCTAACAACTCCTCAAAATTAATATTGACCAAATACTTCTATTTTTTTATTGTACAACTTCTCATATGTTGTCCTTGTCTAAAAAGAATTGAGTGATGGCTCAAGTGAAGTCCCTCAAACATGACTTTAACCTAGAACCCCATTGCCATTAGGAACCTTCCCCAATCAACAAATGAGCACCTAACATCCTTTAGATTTATAGAAAATGTTAGTTGTCCAAATTTTCCAGTGAAAAGCTCAATGCCTAATTGTTGCCATAGCATTTTTATCACTGGTGAAGTTTCAACAATGCGAACCTTGTTCTAAATATTCACATCCCCAAAACAATAATCCTTTCAGATTTATAGAAAATGTTAGTTGTCCCTATTTTCCAAGCTCAATGCCCGACTATTGCCTTAGTGTTTTCATCCCTAATGAAGTTTCAATGATACCAACATTGTGCCAATGTTTTCAATAACGGTAGTGTGTTGCGTAGCATTCAGCCGTCTATGGCGTGTAGCGTAAGTTACATAGCATGTAACGTAAGCTACATGATACTTCTATTTTTTAGTTTAAAAACGGGAAAAATGTGATAACCAGTACAGGAAAAAAAAAAAAAAAAAAAGGCAAAATATTAAAACGCCTAAAAAATGGACTAAACAAGTTTAATCCATACCATACACACACCACAGTGGGTCACACTATAGAAAACAATGCACTGCTACCCAAACACTTCTAAAGAAGCATGAGCTGCATGCATGCCACACACACACACACGCCTCACAACGGGCCAATTAAAAAATGAAAAAAGAAGGAAAAAAATTGCATAGCAACCCCTATCCTACAACATTGCATAGTAACGTACCAGGAACACATCATAGCATGCCCCTAAAATAGCAAAAAAAAATAATAATAAATAAAAATAAATAAATAAAAAAAATAAAAAAAATTGAAGAAAAAAAATGGATAGCAAACCCTATCGGACAACATTGCATAGTAACGACATCCTAAAAGTTTTTAAATTTTTGAAAATTTTGAAAATAAACAATAAACCTTCATTTGAAATGAAAAAAGTACTCATTAACAAGTATTAAGGGTCAAAAACGTACCTCTATCAAGCTTGAGAAGAGATTTAATCAACAACAAAAACAAACAAACAAAAAAAAAAAAAAAAAAACTGGATTTTTTAGCTACATGGCCACAAATATGTGAAAGGAGAAATTTTGATTTTCTCCTTCATTTGAGCTACAATGATCTTGAAAATAAGCAAATGGAGATTCTTATAGGGTCAACTAATCGGCCGAAAACCCCCCTTTAATGACCTTGTGGATCGAGAAAATCAAAGAAAGGGATCTAGTGCTTGCATTAACTAGGGTTTCGAAAGCCCCTCTTTTGAAATCTTTCGGAAAAAAAAAAAAAACCCTTTCAAAAGCCCTCTTTTAAGTTAAAACTTTTATATTTGTTTAAATATGAGTTCATTGCTATTTATGATATGGCATAACCACAACCGTACACATGGAGGCTCATTATTAGACGGTTATGATTGTCTAATATGGTTAAAAGTATAAATATTCTCCATCTACAATGGTACCCACTATTTCGACGGTCTCATAGCCCAACATCATTACCATGTATGAAAAGAATGGGTCACCACCATTTTACATAAAAACTCATTCTTATAATTTAAGAAAACTTTTTAAATATATATAGTGTAGCATACGCTACAGACTATGTAGTTGTAACGTATGCTACGACCCTTGTAGAGTACACCACGTAGCTGTAGCATACGCAACAAGGGATTTACACTATTTACGTGCGCTACGTAGTGTTGTAGCTACACTAAGCGCTTTTTCTTTTCCTTTTTTCTTTTTTCTTTTTTTGAAGGATGTGCCTTTTTCTAAATATCGACATCCTCAAATCACTTATCCTTCTAGATTTATAGAAAAATGTTACTTGTCCCTATTTTACAGTGGAAAGTTCAATTCCTGATTGTTGCTTTTGTGTTTGTCCCTGGTGAAGTTTCAACCACATGAACTTTGTTCAGTTGTTCTAAATATTCAAGTCCTCAAAACACTAGCCCTGGGTTGGTTGTTCAGCAACCTTGCTACCAACATACATAACCACTCTTGAATCCCAACAGGACACCAAATAAAATCAAAATTAGGAGTCCCTGGCCCTGCACTTGCATACAATATGTATTAAGAGTGCCATGCAAGATTAAGAGATGATGGCATTGCTTCCATTTGCTTAAAGGGCCACAAACATATTTAGTCCAACTAATTCGAAGTATTGTCCTACTGGATACTAACATTGAACTTTGGCATGTTACAAGGTTAGATAATAAATAAATAAGTAATTTACAATGCCTACAAGACTTCTCAATGAACAACTGAAAATGAGATTATAACAAATACATGTAATGTAGATATTTAGGAAAAGAAAGTAGAATTCCCAAAAGATATAAAATGCATAGAATATAAAAGATCCACCAAAATGAATGTTTCTAAAATTTGAAAATCAGTAAAACACAATCTTTACTTGATGGTCGATCCTCCCTTGCCAATTATGCCACCACAACAGTTATTTGGAACAATGAGCCTCACTTTTGATCGAGGGTCAACATCGTCACCATCTTCAGCACGTGCCTGCCCAATACAACAGAGAAGTTCCATGACTAATGCAGAAATAAACACAGAGAGTAAATAAAAGCTAGGTAGAAACCTACCTCATTTAGCAATTTTGCGAGGATGAGTTCCATTGCCTTTATTATTTCACTAAATGTTCCAGTTATCATGATTATCCTGTCAGATGTTCCTGGAAAAAACTCATGGTTGCGGGACAATTGAATGCGAGCACCAGATTGTGACTGAAATCCTGTAACCGTTGAACCACCCTTTCCAATGACAGACCCAGCTGCTGCATTTGAAACAAGGAACCTAATATATGTAGGCTTCTCCTTATCATCTGACAACAGAAATCATCCATAGAACAAGCCTTTAGTACAAGAGGAATAAGCTGGTATTTATGCAAGACAGACGGAGACACACACACACACACACACACAGTGTGTCACAATGTAGTACAGCAAAATGCAATTGGTGGGACCATTTAAAGATGGAAAAAATTAAAAGAAACAGATCATAAAGATTAGAAAGTAATAAACTACTGGAGTATAAAGGTTAGTTTTTACATTACAAATATTAAAACCATTTTTTTTAACACCAGTTCCCCGAACCTTTGACTTAGAGGTTAAGAAACCATCACATGGACCAGCCTTCCAAATATCAAAACCATAGGGAGGGGAATCAAACTCGTGCATGTGGGGAGCAAACCCACAACCCAAGCCATTCGCCCAAACTGTGATGGGTTCCCTTGCATTCTTTCTCCGAACATACATCTAAGAGATTCCATAAATACTCTAAAGAGATGCCACAAACAAGCTACCTCATTGTTTTATATTTCCATGCAAGAGGGGTGTCATATTTTTGACTTCTAATCATTTTATCTTCTTCCATGCTAATGGCCAGTAACAATAAATGATTAATCTGAAATAATACTGGTAGAACCTAAAAAATCGGATATTGTCAGATATTCATTATTTTATCATCTCATATAATAAGTATACAATTGTAGAATCTATTACCACAACACATTGTTTGACATTATTCTAATAAAATTCAAGCCAAAAGTGGTCATTTCATTCCTACAAAGGTTTTGATGTTAGTTATTACCTAAACTTCTAAGTTGAAAACTTGACTGCAAGTCAAAGAGTAACATTACCAAGAGAATGAGATTATCAAAAAGTCTAGAAATTTTTCCAAAAATTCTAAACACTAAGGACTCGAAAACAAAAAAGTTGCTTTTCAAAAATTGTGTCAAGTCATCAATTTTGTCTCATAATAGATATATTATAACATATAAACTTAAACCCAAAAAAGTATTGCCGCCAACTCATTGTGTTCAAAATACTGTTCTCCACAAAGCATGAACTGCTGTAAAATTTAAATTCCTAAAGAAGCCTAACAAAAAATTTTAATAGGTTTGTCATTATTATATGAAGGATCAAATAAACTTTTGAGTTTAAAATCACATAATGAAACCCTAGAAAACATGCAACAAAAAATAAATAAATAAATAAAATCAAACTGTCAATTCAAGAAAGCTGACCAAAAAGACTATATAGGTCTATAAGTTGAAGTCATGTATAACAACCATTACCACAATACATATAGGACAACATGATCGTAGTCATCAATAAAAACGTTCCATATATGTAATAGATCAATTTGGTGTCTCAACCGGCTAAGAAGTAAGAAATCATAAGAACTAAATTTCAAATTAAGATTGAAAATATCCATCATTTAATCTCTTATAAAGAATAACATAACAAAATTAACATGTTCTAAAGATTCTTAAAGCCCCCTGATGTAGGACATGAAATTCGAGTATGATGTGCAAGATTTTCAGGCTTTAGATCACACTAGTTCAAAAACAGTTACATAAAATTCCATATCCCACACAAAAGCTCAAACACTCAATCAAGGGGAATCTTATGTGGATCCAGGCCTATACATGCTAAGGCCGGATCAATCAAAATTATAGACCAGAGGAGGGTAAATTATCCACACATGCACAGAAATAATTCCCCAATCCAAGGGATTCACTGATTTCAATTAAAGGAACACTAAGGTTGAAGAAAAGGCATAAAATTAGGGATTTGAATAATTTAGAGTTAGGGTTAGGAATTTAGGGTGAAAGAGGATTGAAAGAGAGGAAAGAGACGAACCAGAGAAGCACCACACGCGTGGACAGTAATGAAGGCCTAGGCGCACGTGCATTGGTGGTGTCTCACATGTGTGTGAGGGCCACGAATCAGAAAACGGCCAGCTTGACCCTGGTTGGCCAGGGGTGGACTACAAAACCGCCAAGTTTCGCGACGATCCGATGATCGGTTTGTACATGGTGCTCTGCAGAAGTTTCAGCCCTCCTACAGGGTCGGATTTCAGAAATCTGCTATAAAAAAGAAACGTCTGCAAAATATTGATGGATTTGCAAGGAGGATGGTCGTAGGAGAAGAGAAATATGGAAGGTATAAGGTGGGGGCGAATCGAGATGAGTGTGGCTTCGCTCCACGGTAGTCAACCCTTCGAGGAATGGAGGGTTTTACACCCAATTGGATTTCCACAACTCAGAAACTCAAAGAAGCAGGGAAAAAAAAAAAAAAAAACGCAGAAATTTTATTAATCTTTCATCAAAAAAAAGACTACAAGGGGTGTCTATTTATAATAAAACCCTATACCCCAAAACTTGGGCCATATGCGCAACCTATTACTTGGAGACGAAGTAATAAAAAATAACAACTAATCAAAGCAATCTAAACCGTCCATGATATTCCTAATAACAATAAGAAGCTAAACCCAAAGTACTAGATTAATTAGAATAGTGGGCCACGATCATGAGAACCGATGGTGGGATTCATGACTATCGGGTCCACTCCAACAAACTAAAATGCAATCCTCTAACTAGGAGACCCTCCCTGGACGTCGTCATCGATCCAGATCGATGGTGGGGCCCTCCTTGTGTACGTGCCGGGGGGGGCGTGCGTGTGCACGTGATGTCTCCATCAAATCTCCCCGGCTGCGAAGATTTCGCCACTAGCGAAACAAAACTCCTGAACCGCTCTAAGATGTCAGGATCAAGTCTCTGAAACTCCTCAGTGAGCCACGTACTGTCTGAAGCTGGGCATGACTTTCACTTAACCAGGTACTTCTGAAACCAGCCGTCCGACGTTGATACTATCTGATGGTCCAGAATATCTTCTATTTCCTCTTTGGGTGTGGGAATGGTAGGTATGGGAGGTAGAGGCTATGAAGAAAGGTCGAGAAGAAGTCATGGCTCAAGGGACAGGTCTGGAAAATTAGGATGATCAGGATGGTTGGACAAAGGGCCGGACAAAGTATCAGTGATCCCCTGAAAAGTAACTAGATCCTCCACATTGAATGTAGAACTAATTCCCATGGAAGATGGAAGATCTACCGCATACGCATTGAGACCGTTTCGTTTTATAATTTTGAAAGGTCTAGCATTACGCGTGTGTAATTTACGAATGACCCATTGAGGGTACCGCTCGGGCCTAATGCGGACCATCACAGAGTACCCTACATTGAATTCCTTGAAACGTTTATGCTAGTCTGTAGAAAATTTGTAATGTTCATTACTAGTAGTGATCTTTCGCCTGATTTCTTGATGCAATGAATGAATGTAATACACAAAGGACTCTGCAGACTATGATGGCCTATGGGACAGTGACATAGGGACAAAATCAATAGGCTTCCTAGGCTTATAACCAGTAATGACTTCAAAAGGACTTAGACCTGTGGACCTATTGACAGAACTATTAAACGCAAACTCGGCTATAGGTAGTATGGTGTCCCGCATCCTGGTGTGCTCCCCCACTAAACATCTGAGCAAACTCCCTAGGCTCCTATTGACCACCTCAGTCTGACCATCGGTCTGAGGGTGGTAGGCAGAAGAAAATTGGAGCCTAGTATTCATCATGTACCATAGTGTCTTCCAAAAGTAACTCATGAATCGCAAGTCACGATCAGACACTATGGTTTTTGGTAACCCATGCAGTATGACAACCTCACTAAAGAACAACTTGGCAACATGGGATGCGTCAGAGGTCTTGGAACAAGGAATGGAGTGGGTCAATTTAGAAAAACGGTCCACAACAACAAATATGGAATCATGTTTTCGAATAGTCTTGGGGAGTCCAAGCACGTAGTCCAAACTGATGTCCTACCAAGGGATGAATGGATCTGACAAATGTGTGTATAATGCTGTATTTTGCTTTTTCTGTTTTGCTAGTTGACAAGTACGACATTGCCCTATAATTTTGGTCACGTCTCGCTTAAAGCTTGGTCAATGAAACATATCATCCACTAGAGCATTGGTCTTGTCTCGACCGAAATGACCCACGACCCCTCCTGAATGTAACTCCCGAACAAGAAAATTGCGGAGGGAGGTGCGAGGTATGCACAAGCGGTCACTCCTAAACAAATATCCGTCTAAAATCAAGTACTCACTGCTAACTCCTGACGGACTCTCTAACAACGATGCGTACACAACTCTAAGATCTAGACACTCAGAATAATCTTCTTTAATGCACTCGAGGCCCATGACTTCGACACTCATATATTGAGTAACGCGACTCGACACCTCAACGCGTCAGCAGGCTTATTCTCTACACCGGCCTTGTGCTTAAGCACAAAAGTGTACTCTTGGAGGAATTGAACCCCCTTGACGTGCCTAGGGTTTAATATCTTCTGAGAGTTCAGATATCTCAAGGCCTCGTGATCTGAGAATAAGACGAATTCTTGCGGTAATAGGTAATGATGTCAATGGCGCAGTGATTGCGCTACCGCTTAGAACTCTTTGTCATAGGTGGAATATTTTTGTTTTTACATCATTCAGTTTCTCACTAAAAAAGGCGACAGGGTGCCCTTCCTGACAAAGTACTCCTCCTATGCCGACTCCTGACGCGTCACATGCGACTTCAAAAGCTTTTGAAAAATCCGGAAGTCACGTGACTGGAGCTTCGATCATCTTGACCTTTATCTCCTTGAAAGCCTTCGAGGCTGCCTTTGTCTATTGAAACTCTCCCTTTTTTATGCAATACGTGATGGGACCCATAATGGAACTGAAGCCTCAAATGAACCGCCTATAGAAGGTGGCTAAGCAGTGAAAGTCGCACACCTCGTGAATATTGTGGGGTTCAGGCCAATTGACGATGGCCTTGACCTTCTCGGAATCCGCCGATATGCCCTCAGCTGACACAACAAAACCTAAGAAGATAACACAACTAGACAAAAACGCGCACTTCTTTAGGTTGGCGTACAATTTCTCGGCTCTAAGGATCCCACAAACCTGCCTCAAATGGTTGAGGTGTTGTTCCTTAGTCATACTATAAATCAAGATATCATCAAAGTATATGACTAGAAACTTCCCCATGAAGGGCCTCAACACTTGGGTCATCACGCGCATGAAAGTGCTTGGGGCATTAGTCAGCCCAAAAGGCATAACTAACCACTCATATAGCCCATCCTTCGTCTTGAATGTCGTCTTCCAGTCATCACCAGAGCGTACATGGATTTGGTGATAACCACTTTTGAGGTCAATTTTCGAGAAGATAGGAGCATTGACCATCATATCCAACATGTCATCAAAACACGGTATGGGAAACCGATACTTGACTGTGATTTTGTTAATGACCCTACTATCAACACACATCCTCCATGAGTCATCCTTCTTAGGTTTAAGAAGGGCGAGCACGGCACACAGGCTCATGCTCTCTTGAATGAAACCCTTTTCTAGGAGCTCATTAATCTGTCTTTTCAACTCTGCATGCTCTTTTGGGTTCATTCTGTAATGAGAGAGGTTTGGTAGAATCGCCCCAGGGACTAGATCAATGGCATGTTGTATATCCCTCATAGGGGGAAGCTCATTCGATAGAGCATCAGGAAAGACATCACGAAACTCATGCACTACCTGAATGACCTCAGTGGGTAACTCTACACTAGTCTCTAGTACACTTTCTCTAGCCACAGGAGCGTATACCATCGAGTCCGCCTCAGTTTCTCACTCAAAGTCTTTGGCATTTAGAATATGGCGAGGTTTAGACTTGGACTTCGACTCCTTCAATTCTTTTGAGCCGCTCACACCACTATGCGGTGGCCTCCTTTCCAGTCATGTTCTTAGGTGGAAGTGGATTTAGCTTGACTTTTTTGCCCTCAAACCAGAATGTATACACATTCAAACGACCAAATATGATGACATCCCTATCATAGAGCCAAGGTCTACCTAGAATGATATGGTCAACATCCATGGGAACAACATAACACCAAAGTGTGTCTTTATATGATCCAAACTTAATAAGAACAAGACAACGGTTCAAGACTGGAATGGAAGTTTCATCAACCCAGGACGCTATAGGGTTGAGGATGGGCTTCAAGCTTCAAGCCCAAACGGTTCACAGTGCTAGTCGATGCCACATTAGCACAACTACCACTATCCACAATCATCTTAAAGCTTTTTTCCCCACTTTTGCATAAGTATAGAAGATCGTGTTGCAGCACCAATCGTCGGTGTTCTTGACTTGAGCAAAGGCGCAACGCATAATTGCGAGGGTCGCAGACTCATGCGCTCCCTCTTCCTCATCCTAGGGGTTTCTACTGGCTCATATTCTTCCTCTTCACCGTCACTCTCTAGGAGCACTACTTCTACTTGCCCATCAATAAGGAGCACCTTGGTGCCCTCTTTCGTGTCGCACTAGTAGGCAAAGTGACCAAACCCCTAACACCTAAAATACCTAGTTGCCCCACTTCCACGTGAGCTAGACCTGACAAACTCTTTACCCTTATCATCATTGGGCCTCGACTGAGAACAGTTGGAAGGTTTGTTTTAGTATCCAGTGTTAGGTTTAGCCCCAGAAGGGTTGGCCTTAGCACTAGAATCGCGAAGTCAAACCGTCTTCCCACAGATGCTTTGAGGTATTGCTCGACCTCCAACACTACTTGATACATCTATTCAAGAGTGTCTATGTCCTTGGCGAGCAACTCTCTCCTAATATCAGAACGGAGGCCCGTCTTAAATCGAGCAAGGGTGAGTATGGGGTCCTCATCAACTTCACAACGGGTCAAGTACTCTTCGAACTTCTCAATGTATTCAACAACACTCATGGAACCCTGTCGAAGAGACTATCATTCCTCAACTAACCTTAAGTGGTAAGAAAAAGGGCGGTATTTTTCCTTAAGAATTTCATTTCTCCCCAATGGACTATTGGGAGCTCCCTCGCTCTTTCTTTCTTTCGTTCTACAGTAGCCCAGAACCTTTTTGCTTAGCCCACAAGCTTCATCTTGACGAACTGGACTCGACGAGCATCCGACATGTCATACCACTCAAAATAGTGGTTCATATCTGCCAGCCAATCTAAAAAGGCAAACGTAAGGGCATCTACTCTAACTCCTTTGAGGAGTTGCGCATCTAGGTCATAATGATCATGATGTCCCTTGCGGGGTGGGTGCACGGGTGCGCGCCCATGACTAATTCCTTGGCCACCTCCATTCCTTGGTCTAATCTCCTGATCACCTGCCTGATATTAGACATCTTCCCCAATGGTGGGGTTCGCCCGGGCGGAGGTCTCTAGTTGGGTAACGCACACATTAAGCTGCTCAAAGCGTTGGTCCATACATTTTTCTAAGCGCCTACCCAAAGACTCAAACTGCTGGGTCATTTTGTTCATTGACTCTTGCAATTGCTTCATGTTTAGTGTGGGGTGCAAGCCAAAACCACGACCCGTACGTGTGGGCATACAACCACTAACTCAACTAAAAGACCTTCTAATACGACTATATGTGTTTAGATGGGACTAAATGATCCTATGAGACTCTATATGAGGGAAACTACACAACGCTACCAAAATTCAGCAATATAACTGTCAAAATAAAGGGATAACAGAAAATTTCAGCAATGCGAATTACTAACTTTCGGATAACAGAATTCTCAGCAGCTTATATCAGGAATTATGGACCTCTAAACAGCTTTATATGGTGAGACTTGATGCATAATAGACATAAACAAACTAAACCCTAAACATGCAATGCATTCCCCCACAAGAAACCTAGGCTTTGATACCAAAATTGATGCAGGACATGAAATTCAAGTATGATGTGCAAGATTTTCAGGCTTTAGAACACACTAGTTCATAAACGGTTACACAAAATTCCACATCCCACACAAAGTTCAAACACTCAGTCAAGGGGAATCTTATGCGGACCCAGGCCTACACATGCTAGGGTCAGATCAATCAAAATTATAGACCAAACAATAATCAAAGGAGGATAAATTCATCCACACATGCACAGAAATAATTCCCCAATCCAAGGGATTCACAGATTTCAATTCGGGGAACCCTAAGGTTGAAGAAAGGGCATTAAATTGGGGATTTGAGTAATTTAGGGTTAGGGTTAGGGATTTAGGGTGAAAGAGGAGTGAAAGAGAGGAGAAAGACGAACCAGAGAAGCACCACACGCGTGGACAACAGTGAAGGCCCAGGCGCACGTGCACTAGTGGTGTCTCGCACATGTGTGGGGCCCACAAATCAGAAAATGGCCAACTTGACCCTGGTCGGCCAGGGGTGGACTACAAAACACCCAAGTTTCGCGACAATCCAACGATCGGTCTATGCGCGGTGCTCCGCCTAAGTTTTAGCCCTCCTGTAGGGCCAGATTCCAGATATCTGTTGTAGAAAAGAAACGTCTACAAAATATTAATGGATTTGCAGGGAGGATGGCTGTAGGAGGAGAAATATGGAAGGTAGAAGGTGGGGGCGAATCGAGATGAGTGTGGCTTCGCACCAAGGTAGTCAACACTTCGAGGAAATGAAGGTTTCACACCCAATTGGATTTCCACAACTCAGAAACTTGGAGAAGCAGAAAAAAAAACGTAGAAATTTTATTAATCTTCCATGAGAAAAAAGACTACAAGGGATGCCTATTTATAATAAAACCTTGTACCCCAAAACTCGCGCCATGTGCACAACCTATTACTTAGAAACGAAGTAATCAAAAATAACAACTAATCAAAGCAATCTAAACCGTCCATGAGATTCCTAATAACAATAATAAGCTACACCCGAAGTACTAGATTAATTAGAATAGTGGGTCACGATCATGAGAACCCATGGTGGGATTCACATAACTATCGAGTCCACTCCAACGAACCAAAACGCAGTCCTCTAACTAGAAGACTCTCCCTGGACGTCATCATCGATCCAGATCGATGGTGGGGCCCTCCTCCTTGGATACATGCGTGGGGGGGTGTGCGTGTGTGCGTGATGTCCCCATCACCCCCACCCATTCAAAAACAAATAATAAAAGCCAAGTAAAATTTAAGAAAGAATGGAACAAGTATAGTTTGAATCATGAATTGAGTTTTGAATCGTAAATTGTAGGATTCAACTAAAAAGGGATTCAAAGTGGGATTCAAATCACTTTGCTTAAGATTTTACTCAAGTCAAGATTTGACTCAAGTCATAAATCGTAAATTGTAGGATTTTGACAACAATCTTTGCACCTCAATAAACAATAAAAGTGTAAAACGCTAATTTCAGGTTGATACAGATAGCAATTCTTATCCAAATGACCCACAATTTGTATTGCACGATCAAGATCGTAAAATGAAGGTGATTTAGCAATCCAAGTAACATTGATACAACACGATCAGGATCATAAAATGAAGGTGATTTAGCAATCCAGGTAACATTGATACAAACATTGATACAAACATAACATTTCTGTATATATTATTAAATTATTTTACCATATTTTGGTGTTTTTTTTTTTTGAAGGATTTATTTTGGTTAGTTTTAAAATTGAATTTTTACAATTTTTTATTTTATTAATGTGAAATGCCTAGTACCCCTAAGCCATATCCATCAGAAATCCACACCCATGTAGGGAACTGCAAGAATTTTGGATGACCAAGTGTCATAGCATGTTGGGACCCAAACAAAGTTCCAGACAATATACTACTAAAATTCCATCAATTCCCAACTTATGTTGAATTCCAATAAACGATCACGTCTGAAACTTTTGATGCAATGCATGACCAACTGCATTCAGGAAAAGAAGAAAAAAAAAACTATCTCACTTGAGATTTCATACTTCCATATGACACTGTCATACATAAAATAAGAAGCAAATAAAACTTTAAAGCGTTTGTTGACGACCCTTGACAACCTTCCGTGTCATTGAAAGTACATGTGCAGGCATCAAGGATGACAGCAAAAATCCGATGACAAAAAACCAAAACCTCAAAATCAGACCTCCACAGATGGCTGAACAAGGAAAGTCTCAACTCACGCACACGAAGGTACAAATTAAAATTTCCATAAAACAATCATCTCTCTCTCTCTCTCTCTCTCTCTCTCTCTCTCTCTCTCTCTCTCTCTCTCTCTCTCTCTCTCTCTCTCCCCAAAGAGCTGAAATCCTACTGTGGCACACCTTCTAAAATAACCAATCAAAGTTCTAAATCCTGTAACTAGTAGGAATCTAACACCTATCCTAAGATCCAACAAAATAAAGCAACCAAAAAGTGCTAACTTCTCCTGAGAGTGCCTTTATTCAGATCCCACATATTTTCTATACCAATCCTGAGTTGCCACGTGCTTGAGGACGCTTTACTGAGTTGTAGAATGCATGCAACACCAAAACTATCAGAAACTTCATATGATATTGTGACTGCAAGTCGCATCTTCGGATGAGTTTTGGGAGCATCGTGTGTCATTTGGGGTCCACCAAATCTGGCACACATGGTAGTATGGTCTTCAAAGCTCTGTGTGTGTGTGTATGGGAAGAATACAGCATACACTGGCAAATTTCAAGCATTATGCCTTCGAAACTTATGCAGAAACTGCATGCAGAGCGGATTTTTCAGCAACTCTGAAGGATCCCCACAATCTCATCAGGCCCATTATCAGCAACACCAATGGCTATTGTATTCTCCTCCATGTCAGCTATACAAAGGCGCATCGCTGCAATCCGTGGAGAATCAAGGGAGATAAAAAGCGTCGGAAGTTGGATTCCTATAAAGAGTACACAACGGTTCCCTTGCAGTTCGACTTGGAGCGTTTCTTGGAAGCCTCAGACTCCATGTAGAGCACCATGATTCTTCCACCCTATCATGCATTCACGCCTGGATATGCCGACTAAGCAATGATGCAAGAATCCCATGGAAACAATGTTGGCCATAGTATTCCATAACAGTGAAGGTGGTTGTAACATCCGCTACGGCTTCTTTTCTTTTTTTGAAGAATCCTATTTCGGCCTCACAACGGACCTTTTTTTTTAAGAATAAAGAGCTTTATTTATAAAAACTGCATGGCAACTGCCAAAACAGCAAAGAATACAGCCTCATAACGGACCGTTATGTGTCAATTTTCCGTAATGGCTGTTATGTAACCATTTTGGGATACCTTGGTGAAGGCATAGGCGAGAAAAAAGGTCTGAACAAGCATGCTTCATGCGTTTGCAAGAGAAGTTGTGTATTTTCATCTGAGGTTCATGGGACCACTGAGATCTGGACCACTGGTTGGTACTTCATGGGCTTAGGCTTCGCAGGCCCAGGCCGTGTGGCATCGTGGACTTGAACCATGGTGGCTAAAACTTGTACACGACATCCACGTGTAGGTGATCCATTCTAATGATGCGTAGACTAGCACGTTGCTCTTGATGGTCCAGCAGTGAAGTAAGGCCTGATGGGCCTGCTGTTAAGGGCGAAATCCTGTCGACCCAGTCTAAAGTCTGCAGGCATCACAAGATCTTGACCATTAAAATCGCACGTCAGTCAGAAATTGATGGTAGAGATTGGTGTGGTCCACTCCAGATGCAACCTACATCAATTTAGGGTCAACTTTACATATCATGTTTTGCCAACTGTTTCTATTTAGGTTCTTATCCACGGTAAAGGAAAAGGCCTCTATACCCTACACCCCGACACCTCAACCAATGTCCTTTTAGGTCCTCCTCCATCCTCTTTTCTAGAACCTCAACCCTAATTTCCCCAAGCCATCTATGGTCTTTTTCATAGGATGACTAAACTCTCTCAATTTCCTCTTTATCTTCTCTTCTTAGTATTACCAATAAGCTACTTCAGATGACCTCATTCTTAATTCCATCCTTCCTAGGCATCCCACACATCCACCTCAACATTCTCATCTCTGCAACACTCATCCTAATTCCTATGCTCAAGTTGCTTTCTAGCTTCCCAACACTTCACCGTCCAACAGCTGGACGGAACAATTTTCCAGGAACTGGTAGGCATAGACCGTCCAACAGTTGGATCAATTAAACCATATAAATCTGATAATTTATTTCCTATCCAAAAAGGCTGGATAATTTACCCTGCCCATTTTTGCCGCTGGTTTCAGTCCAAATCGGTCCAGCCATCAGTCCGATACAGGTTTTATACCATTGGTCAGTTTTGGTCTGGTCCGTCTAGCCCAGGTTATAAAACAATCATAATTACACAACTTTCAAGCTGAACTTTGACTTTTGAAGGCATGTAATTGCAATTTGAGGCTACTTCCTAACTACAAGTATTAAGGAAGTTCACTAAAATGTGATCTTTCTCTTGATTTAACTAGTGTTCGAAATTCAATTCGATTGTGCATCCAAATACACATACCCTACCAATCCAAAACACATGCAACAAAGCAGAACATGTAGGCAAAGAACATAAATACACACAACCAAACAAATGAAAATTGAACCAAGAATTTTCTTCCCAAATTTTCCCAATTTCTTATGCATAAAAAAGCATAAAACATATGAAACATGTAAATGTCACAAGAGTGATTCAGAATCTAGAGAGGGCATCATTTAGTTATAGAAATCCTCCAGATAGACATCCCACAGTCGTAACATTTTGCACAGAAATGACAATGTACTACTTAGTGCCGCAAGCTTGCCACATTGCTCCTTTTTCCCCCACCAAATTATCAGATGTGTTAGACATACAAGTGGTGCAAAAGGTTTGATACATCATCTGGCTCAAAAGCCAGATCCACTCATCAAGTGGGCCACACCCTCACAACCAATGGATGGTCAACAGTGGGACATCTTCTGCAGGATTTGTCACTGTAAATTCCTTATCTTACATAAAGGAAGTAAATTTGACTTTCATAAAGGCCAAAATCGCTACAAAATTCCAAAAAAAAAAAAAAAAAAGTTATGCAAGTGAATCAGAAAAAAGGATTTAGAATCATTCATTAAAGAAGAAGAAAAAAATGTTGAAATTAGAAATGAAATATTCGATATTGAATAACGAGGAAATATATTTGCAGCGAAGGCATCAGCATGCACCAAACAGAACCGGCCACCACAGGCCTAGATGTGCAAGATCCAGGTCATCAATCAGGCGAACCACAATGTAAAATCAAGTTGGCCATTCACTATTCACAATTGTGGCCCACCTGATGAGTGAATGTACTAGATTTTCGGGCCAAGAAGCATCCACCGCAGGGACCGCCCGATTAACGGACTGGATCTCTCACAACTCTGAGACGCAGGCATGTCCGAGGGCGCTCGGAGTAACTCTACGTAAGGTTTTGTTCGAGTAATGGTTAAAGAGTGGGATGAGGGACGTGGATCTTTGTAACAGTGAGATGGTGCGCACGATAACAAGAGAGTGCAGGGTGCGCATGATAGAATGGAGGGAAGAGATTCCTGACCTGGGGATTTGGGACGAAGGGCTGAAGAAGATGGGTTGGGGGCGACGTCTGGAGAAGAGACGCAAGACGCATCTGGTGATTCCATCATCATTCCTGCTTTTGTGATCTCAGAGAGAGAGAGAGAGAGAGAGAGAGAGAGATGTGAATGAAATCCAATCACACCAGCATTCGCATTCAAGGGATGACTTCCCTCTTCTCTCCGGGAAACCGCCTTTGATATTTGAGGAAGACTACTCCGGGTGATAGTTAACCACTCTTTCTCAAAATGTCTCGGTCTCACGATACATACACGTGGCACTCGTGCATGCCATCTGGAGCGTCCAAATCGTGCGCCATATTGTTAAAAAGGATAAATCAAATTGCACCGTCCAATTTAGGGCGAACAAAAGGGGAGTTTGAAGTCTCATTTCATTGGAAAATCAGATGTTTAAGATCGCCTCCTCGGTGTGTTTTCCGTCCTACAGTCCATCCAAAATGGATCGCGCTGTTTCCACGGTCCGGATTACTATATATGTGTTGCCTCATGAGGCGTGGACGAGTCACCACAATTTTGATAATGAAGGTCAACTATCATCTTTCATTTACGTGATGGGGCAAGAAATGAAAAAGATACTCGCGCTGAACTTCTGCAAGTTGAGAGTCGCTGGCAGACGTGCGAGGTGCAAGATCCGATCTACTTATAAAGTGAAGGCATCAATCAGATTAGATAGGCTGCGTCAATAATCAAGTCAGTGTTTGACCACGCATGTTGTGTGCACGTGTGGCCCAGTACATGAACAGACCAGCCCATTTTTTGCCCAGGGATTACATCTGGTGAAGGATAGGACGATCCAGATATTTCAGCATCCAGGCTTGTGGGTGTCATGTCGCCCCAAAACACCAGGCCAGTTTGATCACTGACCACGTCTCTACTGTAAACGTGGGTAGTAGGGATTTTGCGGCTCATCTCTTTTATGGAATAATTAAAAAAAAAAAAAACACTGGACTTTATATATTGAAGGTAACTGGAAATTATCTAATCCTTGGTAGTTATTAGACGTGAAAATATTTATAACTTGTTACAATTATAAGTCATTTTGTAAAAGGTACTTTTGCCTTTAATTAATCTTAATTTCTACATGTTCAATGTATAAATATGTTTGATAAATAATATATTTATCAACCAAAAAGTATATAAATTCATTTAACCTCCAACTTAATATAAGTCATTTTTTTTTCTTGATCCATCAAGATTCGAGTCGAATGATCTCAATTCAAAATCAAATTCAAAAATATATGCAATAATTATAAAATTTCTATATTTAAAAGTGTGATAAAATATAATAAACATTAATGAATTTAAAAAGGCAATTTAATTATGCAACTTGTCAAAATGAGTTATTTCAAGTTTTTTTCATCTCTCATCATTGCCATTAACTTACATCTACGTATGAAGTATATAGACCAGCATCTCGATCATTTTCATTTAGAATCATTAAATCCTATTCCGATACATTTCAAATATTAGATCTTATCGAGCATGACGCCTTGTAAAATTGAGCACTGCATACAGAGTAGTTATGATATTCATATGCTTCTGTAATGAATAAAAATGTATAAATTTTTTGATGGGATGAAGATCGAAAGATAGTGTTTAAATGGTCATTTAATGAGGATTTCAACTGTTGATTGACGGATATTAATGTCCTGTTGATAGTGATTAATCGGTACGTCCAATCATGCACAACACCCAATCTATATTTACCACCATCACTATTTAATTATTATTTTTTTATCTGTCAATAAAATAGCTTATTTTAGAATTTTCAATTGTCGTCCGAAAAAATCGGTAGGAAGTATTTGTGCACGACTAGTCTCTCTTTTTTTTATTACAAAGATTATAACTTATTTACATAAGAAAAAATAGAAAAAATTATATGGTCATACTAGCATACATGTAGGCTTATACACGTGACATAATGGAAAGCGTGATAATTACGTTTAAAAGGATGTGGGCAACTCAACAATAAATTTATAATAGCTTTCGTAAAAATCACTACGTCATTAGCTAATTCATCTCACCCAGTCATGATAAATGTGAAAAATGTGTCAAAATCACATGCACACATTATATTTTGGGTCACTTTATATTTTTTCTTTAATAAATTTATTTTAAGTAACAATGATGGAGATCGACCCTGGATCACTCGTATACACTATATATCTTTGTACAACATTTATTATTTACTTACTAATATAAACATACTTATGTACGAGTTATCAGTTGCTTCTACACAATTCAATAAGCAAAAATTGTTTTATTAAATTCATACTTTCGAAAAAAAAAAGTTAATTATATTAGGCAAATCATCATCATAAATAATTAATATTTCAAAAAATAGTCAATACTTCATATTTATAAGTTCATGATGTGGAGTCATTAAATCAGGATCCATAATTAAGTAATTCGTAAACTTAATAACATCCTTCATACAATTTTAAAATTTATGAAATGTCATATTGCCAAAGTGCTAAAAGCAATAAATAACATATTGATTTGATTTATGAAAGCCAATCATCAACAATAAATTTTTAACATACTAATCAACAAAATATATTTTTTATCCAACATCAACAATAAATTTTCAACATACTAATCAATAAAACATGTTTTTTTATCCAACATCAAACTTTATTACCTAAGAGTATAGTACAAATGCATAAAAGATATACAATTTCACTTAGGCACGAGTGCACATATGTAACTCATATATAATATGTCATTACTTACATATATGTAAGTAATAACATATAAATTAGACAAATCAACATAGCTAGTATTATGGAAATTTATCTCATGTTTAACTTAATCACATACAACGAATGAAAACTTATACAGTACTTGATAAATATCGTCAATATATTCATGGATAATAGTATTATTATTATTTAGAACATTCCATTCATAAAAATTAAAAACATAAAACTATCAAAATTGTTATCATCCAAACCATTAAAGCAAAATAAAATTAATTAATACCTAATAATCAAGGGACGATGACAAAATAAAAAACATTTATATATACTAACGTCCATCAAAATAAAATGAAAGCCACATGAATATAAATAAAACATTCAAAATAAGAAATAATCCATGTTAAGATGTATATCAAATGTTAATAGAATCAATCACATCTATCCCATTGAGTGTCATAACATTCAAATTGAAATATGTCTATGCTTAAGATAGAGATTATGATGACGAAAAAGTATCTAAATATATCTCTCTTATACATTCAGTAAGAGAGATCTCTTTCATTGATACGACATTATAACGAATATCTCCATCAATTCATATTATTAAAACAATTTCAATAATTTTTAAGATAGGTATGATCGTTCAACTGATTATCCATTTCCTCCAAGACATGTAAGACAAATTCATATTGTATTTATCATTCTCGTCTTCCCTCCTGTTGTTAGCTTTATCTACGGACTTGATCATGTTAGCCATATTATTAATTTTTTTTCTTCTTTTATCCGTGACAACTGATGATAAATGGCACATGCGAGCCACATCTAAAAGAACATACTATAGCATCATCATCATTTTTCGTACATGCATTACTAATGATTAGTTCATTCATAAGATTTGATCGCTTATTAAAATGAAGAAAAGATCGAACACTTTCAACTATATTTTTTTCAACAATACATTTATGTAAAGCTTAGAGGTGTCCTTTCGTAATTGTATCTCTAAATATCACACCGAGATAATCACATTCGGGATATTTTACCTTAAAAACTTTAGATACTTATGGGTTCATCCGTGGCATGAAAGAAAGTTTTAGTTAATACCATATATGAATGTTATAAAAATTTAATCATAATGATATGGGAAGAAGAAGAAAACCTTTAAACGTTTATCTGTACCATCCATCATCTACGGTCATTGTTTGTAAAATTGGATCACATCTCAGTTCAAACGCTCGTTTCAAAAGTTTTCAGAAGTAACTTCACATTTCTTTCATATGATGATATTTGTTCTTAAACTGTTTGTTATTATAACTCTTTTCACAATTGATGATAAAAGTTTATTCGTGTTAGAAATTGACTATATTAAAATAAATTATTAAATCCTACGACATCAAAAGATAAAGGCTCGATTATTAGATCTTACCGGATGAGTCCCATGTCATCGAAAGATGGTTACATCGCTTTATTAACATAAAAAAAAGTCTAATGGAACACTTTTCTTCAAGTAAGATCTACACTGTAAATCGTGTGGTAGTGATGGAACATAACTTTCTCTCGCAATATTTCTCTGCACTCCACATATTAGTGCTCAAAATTCAAATAGTTTTGGTCATGAGTCATTTACCTATTTGATAGAAATGTAACAATGATTGTTATTGATTGTAGGAGAAAACTGATCATGCACTCTGAAAATTATCAAAGTAACTGACAACAGTAGAAATTACTCATACGGTTCCAAATTTTTCAGAGTAATGGGTTGTAGGTAGAAATTGCTCATGTAATTCCAAATTTGTCATAGTAATGGGTAGCCAATTATCCTAAAACTGCCACAACCCATCTTTATATCTTCCAATGGGTGGGGGCTACATAGACGACCCATGTCGCAATTTTATCTTTCACTCAAAAAAGTCGGGCACCAACTCAATTAATAACCAAAAGACTGATTGCATTAGAAGTCTTTATACCACGAAATACAATATGCGACCTGCGGAGCACATAATCTCATGAGAGAATAAAAATACCAGTTTCCATCAACTAGCATAATGTATCTCATCTTCAATAACACTAACCTGCCCCATACTTAATCGGTTACACCAATAAATGATACTCTCTAACCTCTTACAGGTACTTATAACATGAGTGGTTGTCCATATACTTGTTCATAGCCATGAGTTCAAATGTGCTGATGGACACATTAGTCGGCCATGAACTTATCTTGCCCAAGCATGTAAACATGTGAGGTGCAAAACCAGACAATATTCCTACAATGCTTATACATATCAATCATGACCTAAATGTTTTCTCATATATGCTTTATTATACCCTTTTATTCATGGACTTTGGAAACAAGATAGAGTAGCAGCATGAAGCCTTCATTCAAGGTATAACCTATAATCATAATGGCACAAGTGTCACCTACACACTGATTTTCTCGCATGGAAGAGAAACTCATATTCATTCTTCATCCACTGTAAGTGTTTTCAGCCGTCTCTAGCACATGTTGTATGAAAAACATGTTACGGTGGAGCACCCGAGAATGAGTGTGACAACATCTATACTATAGAAATATTAACCAACTATCGTTCAGATGCCTAGTTTAAGCCATTCAACTCAGTCTCCTCACAAGGCGCCTATGTGAAGTATCACATATGAATTTTCGGGCTACATGGTGCTACAGCTTTAAGATTGTACACCCAACTGTAGGTAGTTTAGTAAAGTACCTGGTGAATCCGAGATCTATCCACAGAAACTGAGGGAATAAAAATACTAACTAGAGCGAGAGAAGAAATATGGTTTTCACTTCAACGAATAAAATTGTTTAAATCAATAATAAGAGAAAACTAAGATTTTAGATATTCTCATTTAATCAATCCATAATGCTTGATTCATTAATTCAACCATATAATTCAATTGAATCAAATAATTATTTGTTCAAATTGGAAGATGAAATAATTAAATTAAATTATAATTTTCAACAAAGATATAAATCTCAACTGATTGATATAATTGTGAAGAATTAAGTAATTGATCATATAAAGTTTTAAGCATTTAATATACCCGAAGTTAACAATAGATCAATGTATTTTACAGATCAACAACTTTCACCATACTAATATTTAAATCAATCAATCAAAATTCATCATTCAAATCATTAATGTTGAATCAAAACAAATCAAATATTAAGATTTCATCAAAAGGTTCACTCCTTAGCTTTAATTACGATATTAGAAATATATCGTGCTAACAAGAACTACTCCCAAAGAAAAATATAAACAACTAAACTAGAAGATGATGAACGAGAAGAGAATAATGAAGAATAACAAAGAATCGTTCCACCATTACTCTTTATCTCATTGTGATTATGTCATAATCGCACTTAGAAGCGACTTATATAGAGACTCATGCCTGGATTTAAAAAAAAAAAAAAAAAACCTGCAACTACACAATTCCACCCGCTTACACGCACTATTCGATCGACCCAATTGGACCTTCAACCGATCGAAAACATCATAAAGTGCATTAGTCGATCGAACTGATCTTTTAATCAAGTGTGGACATGCAATAAGTGGCTTTTTTGGTGAATTTTTCAAGAATATTTCAATCGAATTGAAATTTTCGTTCATTGCACTTTAATTGAAAGCGTTCAATCGATGATATCCACTATGGAGAGTGATTGATTCTTTTAATCGTCAAAGCTTGATTTCTTCAAGACTCCAAAGCGCTTAATCTTGATCTCTTTAGGAGCTTTAAAACTTCATGGATGGCTTGGATCATCTTAGGCTATTAACGATCTTTTGCACAATGAAAAATCATTTAATGATGGCCAATTTATCATTAATGTACATGAATAAAGAATGCAAAATTAAAGATAATCATGTAAATTCAAGCAATTATCATATGACCTTAGTGGGAACAATCATGCTCGGTCCTCAAATGATTTCATCTCGTACATAGTTTAAGGCGATGTGAAGGTAATATAATAATTATAACAATTTTGTGGTCACATATCTCATCTTGCTCCTAACCAATGCGCTAATGCAATTGTCGTGTGAGATACACAACCTTTGCTTAGTGATGTATCTCGATTTACATCTCATAAAGAAGGACGCGGTGAATGTGTGTGTTATCAATATGTTCATAAAAGAACAATCAATATATAAAGATCCAAATATAAATATTTTATTAAAGAAAAATCATTAAAATATTCATGTCACAAAATCGTATCATAGGAAAACCCAAACTCCTAACGTGAGTCTGAAAAGGATCTCGAACGATCGGCTTAATCAATGGATCAACAACTATCTCACGAGTAGGTACTTGCATTAGGACAATCTTTCTTTTCACCACCATATCTCTAATATAGTGATAGCGTATCTGGATGTGCTTTGACTTGCCATGATATTTCAGATCCATTGCATAAGCAATAGCCGTCGTGCTATCATAATACAATGTGACAGGGTCACCAACATGTGGTGCACATATCAAATGCCGAAGGAATCTCCTCGACCATACAAGTTCCTGTATGATAGAGCAACTTGTAATATACTCCGACTCCATGGTAGAAAGTGGGATATAGGGTTGCTTCTTACTACCACAAAAGATGGCCACGCCATTAAGCAAGAGCACACATTCAAAAGTAAATTTACGCTCGTCTAAATCGCTACCCTGGCATACATCGCATCATCCTTATATATAAAGATCTGACCCTTGATAGCATAACATGTAATTTATAGTCCCGTGCAGGTATCAAAATATTTTTTTGACGACCCTCAAATGAGCCAGTCTTTGATTACTTTGATAGCGACTAACTAAGCCCACTGAGAAAATGATGTTTGGTCGAATACATATTATGGCATATATCAAACTGCCAACTATGCTAGCATATGAAAACCTCACCACTCAGCTTTTATTACATTTAATTTAGAGTAGGGATTTAGACAAAGTCCATGATCCTCTCGACAGGAGTGTTATGGGTTTGTAATCGTGCATTTTGAAGTGCTCGAGTACCTTTTTGATATAAGTCTCTTGAGAGAGACTAAAAATTATTCTAAAGCGATCTCTATGGTTCTTGATCTTAAGCACAAGAGATGCTTTCCACGTGTCCTTCATTTTAAAATTAGAGGACAACCACTTATGAGTGGCGAGAACTTTTCATTATCATTTTTTACTAATAAAATGTCGTCAATGTACAAAAACAGGATTGGAAAACTCTGCCTAGAGTGTCTAACGTATAGACAATGGTCTTCCTTGATCATCGTAAACCCATATGAGGAAATAACTCGATGGAATCTCAGATACCATTGCCTATGTCATGTCCCAAACTTGAGAAACGGGCTTACTAAATTCTCGGCCGTCTAATTCGATGCCGACAACCTCAGTAGTATCCCATTATCGGCTCCTAGCTCTCATACGCCAGATTCTAATCCTAAGATCCCACAATGAGAATTTTTATGGTGTTATATATATATATATATATATATATATATATATATATATATATATATATATATATATAAAGGAGCATAACCATATGTGTGCCAAAGTCACAAAAATATCATCATCACATATCCACCATATAATTATAGACACCTCACCTAAAATGAGGATAAGCCACTCTCTGAGCTTCAACTAGACTTCAATAAATTATCTCCTGCTAACTTAAAAATCATTGAAAATCTAGATGGCCCAAATTAGGAGTATATTCAGTATGTCCTAGAGACAACCAATGGACCCGATCGGCTAGCGCACAATTCAATGACGATTCGGTCACGGTCGTGCATTTGAACTACATAACCCAACTGATGTACGAAAAAAATGATAAAATGAACCCTCTCTACCTAATGATTGCTCATTGTACTACCTAGTCCTTCTGAATAATGTTGTGTTAAAGTGTGATAAGTCATATCTTTAAGATTGAGGAAACTACGAATGCCCACACAAAGTAGCCATGGTATTATTGAAAGCAAATTTTGACCAATCAAGATGTTTTATGGTTAATTGAAAAGGTGGTCAAATGATCTTTCTAACGAACTTAGGTTTCCTCCAATCTGGATTATTATGAAGAAGATCCGACCCATTTACTAAAACCATGCATTGCTGAGTGACTAAAGTTGTAAACACTCTTGCTGCACTTTACACTAGTCAAACGAGTTTTGATTGAAGTGATTTCAGTTTCATTGGAAAGCTTATCAGGTGACATTTATAATGAGCTTAAGATCATTGAAAACAGACAATCAGTCAAATTGCAGACAACTGATTTCATATACTGAATGGTGGTACTTTTGACTGGTCAAGCGGGGTCCGATCTAGTCTTGTTAAGAAGCTAATCTGATTATCTTTCCAATAAGACTAAGATTACCGAAAATAGACAAACGACAAACAAGATACAAGCATTAAACAACTTGTGAAAAAAATAAAAACTAATCATTATGTTTCATATATATACAATATATATGATAAAAGTAATGATTACTTTTATAAAAATAAATATATAAAGATTTATTATAAAATAAATATATAAAAAGTTATTATTACTTATATAATATATATATAATTTTACAATTTAAATGATGGGCACCCACAACGCAACCCAATGTGTTGCCGTTGTTGGCAACGGATTGCGACTGTCAACACTTACATAAAAAACCAGTTGCCAATCGAGAGAGGAATGAGGAAAGCGAGACAGAGAGGAACGAAGGAAGGTGAGACGGAGATGGAAAGAGCAAAATACAGAAACAAAGAGCGAGATATATATAAAAATATAGAGAGGGTCCGAGGGTTTGAGTTCATGCAGAGATGATGCCCAATGTACCTTAAAGATTTTCAACATACTAACATGTTGCCCGACATATGAGATAAAAAATGCCATTAAAGAAGTCACTAGAGCTAAGAGTTCGTCTACTTCCATTTAACACATTTCAAGTGCGTTAACTATATTCACATATCCTTTTATCCCATTCTATATTATTCTTCATCTTCCATTTTCTCTTACTTTATTTGCATGCCCAAGACCTTAAATCCTTCAAAGTAAGGCTAGTTGATACTTCATTTTATTTACTGCAATTTCATTTTATTTACCTACCTAATGCTATTTAGCCTAACGAAGTAAGGCTAGTTTGCATTTCATTTTACTCATTGCATTTTTACCTTATTTTCCTAGCTCTATGATGTAAGGTTAGATAGTTTCTTTTTCTTGTTTTCGTCTGCTCAACTTTTATGGGTTATGCGAAGCATGACCTAATATAAAAATGTCGAAATTATGTTAAATCCCCCAAAAATGGTAAAATCTTATAAAGTAGAGACTACACATTGTGAGGATAAAAAAGGTACATAATACCTTCCTTTTTCGTCACCGAGGCCCTTACTGAGAATATACGGTCGTAATGAGTCACTTGAGGTAGGGAATCGTAGATTCCCTGATCCCTATGTGATTCTACGGTTTATAGTCGGCTATAAATTTTGTGTTTCATTGGCTAGTGGTAACTGTGAATCAAATGTATTTTTACACCCGAGTCAATAACATACTCTGGCTACACTGACAAATCAATACCAAAGCCAAGGAGGTGAGGGCACCACGGTGCTCATGTGGGGGAAGCGTTCACAATAATCTTTGAGTACGATGTTGGAAAGGGAAATATAAAATATAATCAAGAATTTGAAAGATCAGGATCATGCTTCGTTCTCAATGTTGTTGATACTCCCCAGCATCACCTGCGGCATAAACAAATGCACATAAGCCTCCTACGATGTTGTGAATGCCTCCCCCCTCACAAGCGCATGCGTGCGGCTGTGCCCTCACTTCCTTGGCTTTAGTGTTGATTTATTACTATAGTCAAAGTATGTTGTTGACTCGGGTGTAAAAATGCATTTGATTCTGAGTCGTCACTAGTCAAGTGAAACTTAAAATATACATCTAGCTAGAAACTGTATAATCAGTTAGGAGTTGGGAAATATCATGATTCCCTAACTCAAGTGACTCCCGCGGTGGTCTGTGACTGTAGATTCTGAGTAAGGGCCTCAATGACGAAAAAGGAAGGGATTAAGCACATTTTTTCGCATGTATAATATGTGGTATTTATTTCACAAGATTTGTATTTTTTGAGGATTCAATAGAGTTTCAGTATTTTTATATTTGGTCGTGCTTCACATAACACAAGGGCCGAGTAGGCAAAAATAGAAAAGCTATGTAACTTTACATCACATAGCCAAGCGGCCCCAAATGACAAATAAGGTAAAAATATAGTGAATAAAATAAAATACCAACTAACCTTCGCAAAATTTAAAATCCTAGGCAGACAAATAAAGTGAATAAATAGAAGAGGAAAAATAATGCAGAATGAGATAAAACAAAATGTGGATATAATTAATGCAATTGGAATATGTGGAGTGGACTGCGAATTAAATAAATGTTGACAAACTCTTAGTTTTAATGACTTCTTTGATAGTTATTTTTATCTCATATGTTAGGCAGCACGTTGACATGTTAAAAATATTTAAGGCACCTTAGGTAGCACTTCCAAGTGAACTCCATCCTCAGACCCTCTCTGTATTTTTCTCTCTCTCTTTCCACTCTCTCTTTTTTTCTTTCTCACTCTCTGCTTCTTTCTCCTTCCCTTCATCTCCATCTCTCCGTCTCTATATATGTCTATGTATGTATGTGTGTGCATTCCTCAAACCCTTGGATCGCTTATATAGGTGTTGGGAACCAAAATCTGCTACCAATAATCGTAATACCTCGTTCAACGTTGTGTGCGACCACCAATAGTTTACATTGATATATAATATTATATATATTATAAACGTAATTATTACTTTTTATTTTTTTGCCAAATGTTTAAATGATTATAATTTATTCACTGTTTATCCATTTTCGATAATTTTAATCTTATTGGATAGATAATCAGATAAGTTTTATAACAAGACTAGAATCACTTTGATCGGACACTGTTTGACATGCCGAAAGTACGTTCGTCCAGTATACGAAATTAATAATTTATAAATTGGCTGATTGTCTATTTTGTATGATCTTAGGGTCATTGAAAACGTTAATGATAAGTTTTTTAATGCAACTGAAATCACTTCAATCGAATCCTGTTTAACTAGTTTAAAGTTCGGTCAAAGTGTTTTCAGCTTTAGTCGCTCGGCAATGCGTAGTTTTGATAAATGAGCTGGATCTTCCACATCATAAGCCAAATTGAAAGAAATTTAAGTTCGTATGAAGATCATTTAACCACATTTTCAATGAATCATAAATCATCTTGATCGGTCAAAATTTACCCTCAATAATACGATGACCACTTTATATACAAAGATGATTGTACTTTCCTCGAATTTGAAGATACGACCTCTCATGCCTCAACACGACACTATCTGGGAAGACTAATTAGTACAAAGAGTTTTCAAGATTTTGGAGTTCAGATGCACAACCTTGATCGAATCACTATTGGATTTGGTGTTAGCCAATCGGGTCCGTCGGTTGTCTCCAGCATATGCCGTGTATGCTCCCAATTTGATATGTTTAGATTTTCAATGATTTCTAAGTAGGAGACATTTTAATGAAGCCAAGCTGAAGCTCAAAGAGTGGCTTGTCCTCATTTTAGGTGGGGTGTCTACATATACCCCTTTGTGGCAGAGGTTATGGGTAACCAAATGCCAAAGCAAGTGAACACCCCACCTTTCGAATTAGATGCAAACGTGGTATAATCTATTCCTATCGGAGTGCCATTATCGAAAGACTCTTCTAGTTAAGGAGTAATCCGGGTGTCTCTCGAAGGTTGAAGAAAATGTTGTGATTTGTCCCTGTATATTTTGCGGCTTTACGGGGCATCAAATCACATCCCTTTCACGTCATGATTGATAGTTTGCATCGAGGGTGGTTTCTAAGTACGAATTTTAGGTGGTTAGTGCCCCTGCACTTTTTTTGGCCCTACAGGGATATGCCTAGCACATTTGATTTTTGAAGAGCGATTCTCGATGCTACACAATCCCCTTGGACCGCCGGTAAGATTGGTCATTGTAATGGGTAGTTGCCTACTCTTTTTACGACTTTACGAAACTCCTGCATTACAATGCACTAGGCTGACCAGCATCCCGAATCGTAGTCACCTCGAGTTATTTTTTCACCATTCGATTTTTCGAGTTCGACACTATGGTTGTAATAGCCTTTTCCCACTTCTTGAAGTGTGGTTATGCTAACTCGGATATGTTCGATCCGCATTACAAGACGATCGAAGTGACACTGAAAGTTCAGTTTCACCATCTCATATTTCACTTATGATTTTAGAGAAAACTGAAAACTCAGAGAAAACTAAAATCAATTATTGCTTTTGCGTTGGTACCCACCGAGAAATATGGATAACCACCCAATGCCTCGTATACCATGTGCGTTGTATATTTAAAATTTTTTTTTGGAAAAGATCCCCTATAACACCCCGCACCTTTGGTACTCTGGTGTTATCATCTAAACCCGTATCGGTGGAATTTCAAACTTAATTAACAAACGACTCTAATTCAACTCCTACAGGAAGGGGCTTCAAACATCATTGAAGCCGCCCATCAGAGACTTTAGGAGCTAAGAAGGACTTTACACCAGCCATGAGGGTAGGCCTAACTGACCATCTCAAATCAAAGTGGATTTCAAATCATCTGGTCGTAGGATAACGAGACATTAACAACTTAAACTCTCGAATCACCGACTTAGTCCTATAAGATCAACCCAACCATTAAATCTAACCATAGACTCAAGGAATGGGTGTGCATGAGTTTGGGTAGGTGGCCCACACCGACGATCTTGATCCCACAAATGGGTAGGAAGACAAATGTACGTCCCTACATGGTGTCGGACTATTGGAAGTGTGCCTGAAGGAAATAACTGGGTTGGAATACACCAAGGGCCCTTGGAAACCATTTTAACTGTCTATATTCAAACCTGAAATGATCTGACGCCTGGATCAGTTAAAAACCACGATCGGACGATGAATGGCCCATCCAGACTTTGGGTCGGCCTGATTGACAACTCTATGACCCAAGTTGGGGCTTCCAAATAGTGTGGACGGAGTGGATTTCTCACAGACATCAAGATGGACCCCACACAAGGGTGCGTGTGCATCTCAGCCAACGTGCACAAAGTGCACCACACCACTCGGATAGTCAAACTTACCTTGACTCGACTAAAATACAAATAAGGGGGATTTTTGTCCCACCTGGACATTTTTTTAAATAGACGGATGTCATGGCCGCATAATGGCCCACTTCAGGCCACCGTTCGGGCAATCCAGACCGTCCATCAGGTGCGTGGGCCTCGAACGACCAAACCCTGGAGGTTTGATCAAACCCGTGCAAATGCACCGTGCTCGGGTAGGAGCCAAACAACACCGTGAGTTGACATTTCTCCAAGGAGAAAGGACTGTACGATCGCCACGCTGGCAATCTGTGTACGCCTCATTCCTCCTATACCAACCATCCATTCCAGCCCCGATCCGCGCTGTTCTTCAACTGCCAAAAATGGGCAGACCCTCGCTGCACCAAGAAACAAAGAGGGGAGACATTTCCACTTTGGGAAGGCTCGCTGGCACGATCCAGGCTTTCCACAACGCCACGTGGAGCGATCCTTGCCTTCCCCTCTAGGGCAACGACCCCTTTTACTAGGAGGAAATTCTCATCTCGTGAGAAGGAGCGGTCAGAGAAAATTCTTATGAGATGGTTGACACGCCGATGAAAGGCTCGAAAAGTGGGCCACGCAGTGATCAGCGACTCCATCTAATCCGTTCAAATAGACCGGATCACGCTAATATACCATAGATAGGAATCAACCATTAATGGTCATGTCATCTTCTCCGTTAGATCGCCAAACCTACCATCACAAGGTGGGCCCCATTTTAAGATCGAAGTTACTTTTCTGGTGGGCCACGATGAGTGGAATCCACCCCTCATGATGGATTAACCTCATGCATTCAAAAAAATGAAGGTGCGGACGTAAACTCAACCACTTGATTTCGGCCGTTAGATGGGCAGCTCCAGCATGCCTTTCGACCTATAAATTTGGGTCGTTCACCTCGGGATCTCCACCGAGAAAGCAGGTTGAAAGAGGAGGAAAGAGAGAGAGAGAAAAAGAGGAGGAGAGAGACAGAGGGAGGAGAGTGACCGAGTGTAACTAAGTGGACTTGGTGCCGCACTGCACCAACTCAGCCCGCATGGCTCAGACCGAGTTGGGTCAGTACAGACCCACAACACCACCACAAGAGTGAGAGGGTGAGTGGGTGAGAGAGAAAGAAATAAAGGAGGGTCGTGATCACTGCCGATGCAACATGACCAACCTCGGGCCGACTTAGTGTAGGTAAAGGCCTTGCTAGACATCTGTTGGGCCTTACCGAGTCCCTAGCATAGGCCGTGGGCCTTCTTGCAGTCTCACCAAATTTCAGTGCTAAACCAGGATCCGAATGAGGCTGTTGAACGCGCTCAACCATCACCAGCCTCCTACGTAGGCGTGATTAGCAAGGTAAAGTCCATAACCGAGTGCAAACTAGTCTCATTGTTGTGTAATTTCCATTTTAACTCAGTGACTCGGCACTAGTCACAACTCGGTGAGCCGGACCAGATAGACCCAACCACAGCAGCTGGGCCGCACCTGAGTTAAACTCAGAGGGCCGCAATAGCTGGGCCGAGTTAGACGACCTAGCCACAACAATCTGGCCTCGTCTGAGCTCTACCTTAGTGGGTCGCACCTGAGTTAAACACAGTTGGCTGCACTTGAAAACACTGGTGGGCTAGTCACTGAACTCAGTGGGCCCCAAAAGTCTTGAAACAGCCCAGTTTCTAGGTCACGCCTGAGCCAAGCTCAGTGGGCCACACAGCTGGGTTAGGACGGTCTGGGCCAACAAGGGCCTTAGGGACGGCCAGTGGGTCGAGTCATGACTGCAGTTGTGGCAGCTAAGGTGGGTCAAGCTAGGTCCAGTCCAGCCCAGTCCTGGACCACGTCCAGGCAGTAAAGGTTGGGCCGAACCAGGCCCAATTATGGGCCATCTTTGGAACCACCGAGCTGGGCCGAACCATGATGCATTTGGGCCTAGTTTTGAGCCATCAATGGGTAGCTACGGCTGGGCCAAAACAGGTCCAGCCCAGCCCAGTTTCTGGGCCACCGTTGGACAGTAAATGATGGGCTAAAGCCGGCCCAATTTGGGCCACAAATGGGCAGCAAAGTGTTGTGCCAAATCAGGCCAAAGTCAGGCCCAGTTTCGGGCCACAGTGTTGGGCCACAACTGATGGGCCTGATCAAATAGGTTCAGGCCCAATTTCCACTTGGGTGGGTCCTTACAAACCTCACCTACTTGCGATAACCTAGATAACTACGAGTCTTAGAAATCATTTATCTAATGCAAGCTCTTCGTTGGGTATGACCCTAGGTGATTAATCATGTGGTATTAGACTGTAAGTTAATCGCGAGAATTTGGATCAAGGGAGGGACTACGACCTGAAAGGTGATGACTTTTCCCCTTGGGCTTTCCATTTCTAAATTAGATCAAGGATAACTTTTACATTAACTACAAATGATATCTTGGAGTTTGATTAGCTTACCTGACACATGTTTGAGAATCGATAATCCATTATCATAAATATCTAATGCAAATGGTTCCTTAAGTGACTCTTGAATTATATTTTCATGTATACTTAAGTTTTACTTTGATTGTTTGAATCATACCTTAATCACTTAAGATAATTCGTTACTTGATCTCTATATCATCCTCACATGCTATTGTATTGTTTGCAAGACACATATGAATCAAAATCTCTCTAGTCAAGAGGGAAACCTCTATCTAAGAAAGAGAGTCCGTTCTTAGTGTGTAATGAGATTGATTATGCTAAGACTAGACCCTCAACATGGAGGTTATGTTAGTGGCAGTTTAATTCATGGGATTTACCATCTATGGAGTGATTCCACCTACCTGACTATGGAATGAACCTTTCAACATTTTTATCGCTGTTGTTTATTTGCATTTGAATCATATATACCGACTCATTTTAATCGTTGTATTTAATATCTTCAACACTTCATTCCTATTTAGCATACGATGGTAGTTTCCCATACAGTGAGAATTGATTGGTGACATGTTGATGGGTTCTATCCACACCCTAAGGCGGTAGACTCATGGGCCGGGATGGTGAAATGAGACACTATGCCTGAGCCATCGGCCTACATTGGGTGAGAAGCCCCCCGTAGTGACCTTGAGCTTTATTAAACCGGCTGATTGTAATTGGACTAAGAATGGCTTGGTTAATCATGCATACATGACATATTGACGATGACGGATGGATATTTCTAAATGCTGTAGCACGTGCCTCCGAGTTATTGGGGTATCGTTTCGCTAAATGTGAGACCACTAACTATCAATTTACGTACGTGATGTACGATAGACAGTCATTATGCGGTACGTGATGTGCGCACGTGTTGTGCTTCGCTAATGGCTAGCCTTTGCCTAGGTGACGAGCCCAACTGCTGATTGGATGAGCATCCCCAGATCAATGATGCATTCACGCATCCATACATATAATAAGACTGACTGTATTTGTTTATGTTTTGGCTTGCCTGTTTGTTTTCATGTTATACTTGTCTAGGGTGGCGGTGTGTAATCTTGAGAAAAATTCACACTGAACTTGTCACTCATTCATCAATGTTCAACCGTACAAAGGATGCAGGTGAAGGTATGAATGATTATGGTGTGGATCTTGGGACTGCTGCAACTGGAGCAAATGAGTTGTACGAGGAGGAGCCGCATCAGGAAGCGACAAAATACTTTGGACAGAATCAGTAGATATAGATGTTGTTGTTTATATAGTATATTTGATCTTAAGGTTTTGTATTTGGGTCACCAGCTGAGTGGACCAGGTTATTGTTATTATTTGGTATACGGCTTATATTACGCCTGATCTCGCTATTGCACTTTAATTCTATTTTGATTGCCACTTATTGATTCGTTAACTCCCGGGTTTTTAGGAAACAAGTTGTATACTCAGGTTTTGAAAACCGAGGCGTTACATCCCCACCTATAGAACATCATTCCATGGGATTTTTATTACAGCATATTTTTAAAAGATTTTTTTAGGCCATTTATTTTGAAAAGATCTATTTGATCTCACTGGGAGGCGTTGTGGAGTGACTTTTATTACGACCTCTCTTTATTATTATTTTTTTTTAATAAGCCCGACCGATCATATCTACTGGGGATTTCAATGGTTTCAATGGTCCTGATTGAAGTTAGCTTTTATTGAAGCACATTCTCTACTTGATGTCCAGCTTCAAGTGTTCTTGCATTTAGCACAACAACCCTACAGCTCAGGGGAGATTATTATTGAGGGAGCTTCAATTCCTATGAAGAAAGAGAGAAAGTCTTAATAGAATGATCGAAGAGTTTCGTGCAAAGGGAGTGAGACTGACCTGAGTGATAGTTAAAGGTTATTGTTGGGCCGAGTGTTTCGAATAAGCGACCATGACTTGATGATGCAACTTGTAGGGTCTTTTTTTTCCTTTTCTTTTAATTACATGTATGTAAATAAAGAATGCGATAAAAATGAAAACCTTTTTTTTTTGTGACCAAACTTGTCTTGTGAGCATGGTTTATGTTTTAGTGCTTTAGGCGGCAAGGATCATACACTTTACTTTTTCATTGTTCATCGCATACGAGTTTTGAGTTGATTCTTAAAGATTTTTGAAAGTATCCTTAGTAGTATGCAGTGGTAATCCATGTTCCTTGGCTTGGGTTAAGCTTGATTGTTATTAAAACATCACAATTTTATTGAAACATCATGCTTGATTGTGTTTGACTTCAAATACGAATTTGCTGCCGTGATTGAAGTATCTTGTTTTCTTTTCTTGTCGTTCGTACTCGTAACACTCTTTTAAGTTTTCATTACATCTGGCTTAGGCCGTCATTTTTTCCCGTGGCGCCCTTTCAGGTTTTTACCACTTCCCAGGTATTTGTTCCTGCCTACCCCTTGGCAGTTGTGCCTTTTTGCCCCTAACGCCCTTTCAGGTTTTCACCAGGTCCGTTGTGAATCCGTTGTTTTTACTCAAGGCACGCTTGTGTGTTTTCACCTCACTAATTTTGCTTAGATACACTTTCTCTCTCTCTCTCTCTCTCTCTCTCTCTCTCTCTCTCTTCATGTCCAAAAACTTTCTCACTGTTGGCCGATGATGATTTATACGGTAACGAGAGGCTTCGGAATGCAACATAAGATCAGGATTTTTCTTGGAAATAGGGTAAGATTAATGGTAGTTTATACGTTGATTTTCTCCTCAGGTATTCATTTCTCTCTCTCTCTCTCTCTTTGTGTTGTTTTTTTTTTTTTGCCCTTATTGTTCTTTTTTTGGGGCAGTTTGAATCGTCATATGTACATATGTCATTTTTTTTTGTTAAGGGCAAATGAATAGAGAATGGTGTTGAGTTTCAAATATTAAATATTTCTCCTTATTTATATCTTGGTTTTATGAACATGATGACACTTAATGGGTATATTTTATACATGTTTATATTGCGAAGTGAGTTTAAGAGTTTGGATTGAAAAGAATATTAAAAGCATAGATTAGGTTAGGATCTTTCGAAAAGTAATTAAACTTGGTTTTTAATAGTGTTTTTGCTCTGGAATTCGACTAGCCTAACTTCTGGTTCGGCCAGCCTAACTTCCTCGGCTAACCTAACTTCAAGTTCGGGCAAAGTAACAAATTCTGTTAAAAATTCGGTCAGCCTAAGTTTTAGTTCGGCTAGCCTAAGCTTGAAATTCAGCTAGGCCGAGTGAGTTTGGGCCAAATTCCAGCAATGCAAACTTTTAGTTTTTGCGGGAATTCGGCTAGCCGAATTTGACCTCGGGCCAACTGAATTTTAGATATATCTGATCCCACGCGATCCGATAGCCATTGGAAGGAATTTGGAGGAATCCGGCCAGTCTTAGGCTAGCCAAATTTCTAATATCTTTAGCTATAAATAGAGGCTTTCTCTTATTTTAAAGTACAACGAAACATCACTCTAAACCTTCTGCAAGAGAAAAAGAATGTAAGACCCGTATCCTAGACCGTACCGTTCCGTAGACTTCCGTGGTCTTCCCGGTAGAATTCCGGCAACCTTCGACCCTTAACTGACATTTGCGCGCGACCCTGATTCATACGCCATCAACCTGAGTCGACTTAACCCAAGACCCTTACCATAGCGACTGCACCATCGCCGCGGTTCCAATGCCTCGTCTCGCACGCCAATCCGATACCCTGGTCAGGAGATGTGGGTCTACGTTTGATGCTAGAAAAATGCCGCGCGTGCGAAAACCGAAGAGAATCTATTCGAGATGTCACATTAATCAATCAACAAACAATCCCATCATGTCAAGTACATATTACCTTTCACCCATTCCGAAGTAACCCCCAAAGTCAAAAAGATTCTTACAAACCCATACCTTTCTTACACCAAAAGCCACAAAAGTCAAAAAGGCTCTTACACACATCACCCACCACATCCATCACTCCATCAACCATCTTTCTCTCTCTCCCTTTACAAGTCTCTCTCTCCCTCTTTTCCAAGCTCATTTCCAAGCAAGAAAAACTCCACACATCCAACCTCTCCAACTCTCCCAAGCAACAAATGTGGCCCACCTTTTCTACCCTTTCATCACCCATCTCAATCATCCAAACCTCATCTCCTCCGTTGGAATCGAAGCTAAGGAGCTGAGGAAGCCTAAGAAGCAAGAAGGAGCGGTGGGTGATTTTTGAATTTTTATTTTCATTCATTTGTTTGATTTAAGGGCCACATGTAGTGGGACCCACATTGATGTAGGCTTTGTATCAAAGAGGGGCCCATAGTGGCGGGGCCCCTCCATCTTTGCCGGTGTTTCTCTCTCTCTCTTTCTATGTTTATGGGCCACCTAATGTGTGTATTTCATCCATTGCACCTACCGGTGAACCCCTTTCATATGGGACACACCATGATGTTTATATGTGATACCAACCGTCCATGGGGGGCCCACCTTGATGTGGCCAGCAATTGGGGTGGCTGCCAGTGAAGTGCGATCTGACGTGGGCCACCCAGCTCCACAGCGCAACTGGCAGACTGAGTGGAAATGGCTTGTTTCAACGTGGGACCCATCCCACAGCTCACGTGGTGGGCTGAATGAAAGATACCTCATTGCAACGCTGAGGTCTTGGCATCCATCCCTAGTGGTGGTGGCAACAGTGAAGTGTCAGTTGGCGTGGGGTCCATGGGACCCCATCCACGCCGTCCATCCATTTTGGCGGGCCACGCCATGACGCATGTGTTTGATCCAGCCGTCCACCACCCTGGACGTGGGGCCCACATCCATGAGGGGCCCTCCCTGTCAGGCGCATCCACGCCAGATCCATAGCTCAACTGGCAGGTGAAGTGGAGGTACCTCGCTGCAACATGGAGGTCTTGGTACGCCTCCCTTGTTTGGGTGGCTACCACCTGATGTGGGACCCACCTAGGTTTTGGTGCGGTTGAAACTTGGTCTGACCGTTCATTCAAGTGGGACACCCGCGATGGGTGGGCTGGATTTGTGGACTCCATCTCAGTGGGCCTAATAAATGATTTTAAATGTTTTCAATGGAGGGTAGCCCTTTCAACTGTTGTATCCGGTGCGGCCCACACAAGTCACGGTCTGACTTGATTTTTGAGACCTAGGCTCACTCTGGAATGGGGCATCTAACTGATGGGTTAGATGTTGTGAAACATCAATGGTGGGGCCCACACTGCTCGACCTCATGGGACCCACCTCTGTGGTGTTTTTGCTCGTGTCAGAGAAGGAAAAAGAAAATGAAAAGAAAAAGGAAAGAAAGGAGGAGAGGCAGCCACATGCTACTCTCTCTCTATATCTCTCTCTATCTGCTCTCTCTCTAACTCTCTCTCTCTTAACGTCAGCAGGTTGTTGGTCCCACACGTTGCTTGTGTTTTACACAAGCCATCCATCTATTCTGACGGTGGGCCCTTGCTTGTGGGGTCCATGTATTACATCCAATCCGTCCATCCAAAGGGCCAGTCAATTTAAGGCTTGAGACCAAAATGAGTGAGATCTAATATCAAGTGGACCACATTGCAGAAAACAGTGTTGAGTGAACATTCACCATTGAAATCCTTCTTAGGATCACAACAGTTCTGGATTAATTTGAAACTTGTTTTTCATCTTAATTCAGGTCTGTGTGACCTCATGAACAGATTGGATGGAAAATAAATGTTATGGTGGGCCTTGAGGATTTTAATGGTGGAAATCATTATCACCCCTGTTAATTGAAGTGCAGTCCATGTGATTTAGGTATTTTAATACCCTAAAATGATCCATCAGGATAAATATATGGTGTAGATGGTGCGACCCACTTGATATGTATTCAAGGCCCATGGGCGAGGACCATTGTGATGTATTCGACGCCCATGGGCGTGATACATTGCGGTTCAGTTGAGGCCCACCTTGATATGCATGAGGCCCATATGATTAGGCCCATCTTAATGTAGTTAGGGCCCAACCATTGGGGCCCACCTGATATACTTAAGGCCCATGTTATATGGCCCATTTGTCATACCTAACGCCCATGGGTCGAGGTCCAATAGGATATACACAAGTCCATCACAATGTGTAACCCTACCATGGTTTGAGTAATGATGTTTATGGCAGCCATGCCTTGGGAGCAATGTTGGTTTGACGTCCACATTGTAAGAATAATGTTGGTTAAATGTCCGCATTAAAATCCTCCCTAGGGCCCATTGTTAGGCCCATACTTGTAGGCCGTCTAGGCCCATCTTTGTTATGAACAACATCTATCCCATATAACATGTTTAATATAGTTCCATGATTCATGATCATATGCATCATATGCATGCTTGATATGAGAAGTGATTGATCATAGCATATGCCTTCGGGCAGATTGTTTAGGGACTCCCGGATAGGCGATGTTGCCCACATGAGCGCACGGTACGCGCAGGATTGCTGCATGACTAGATATATGATTCATGCATTCGCATTGTATGATATGAAATTATATGCCCTAGCGACATCAGGGTCGTAGCCTCTACAGGTGTATCGTGGTTAGCAGGATTGGATACCGAAAATCTTGTTCTACATGGGGTGCTGTAGATATCCCTGGGTGAAAGTCTTTAAACCCTTATGGTACCAAGAGGTTGCTCTAACGTTTAGACCGAGTGGGTGCATGAGCGCCGAGGGCCGATTACCAGAAGGCCACGCTTTCCACTGTGTCGTGGTCGGTTGGAAGGGGGTGCGGCCTTACTCGCCCGAGAGGAGGGGGCAATGCTAGGTTGAGTTTGACCAGCTCGAGGAATGGGCATGCTATCGACGAGCCGCGCCTGATATTGGCAGGAGGGTATGAGGTCTTTTCCACTCACATTATTGTGCGTAATGGGGCGACAATCTGGCTTAGAGTGTACTAGACCCCGGTGATATTACAGAGTTGAGCTGTATTGATATGTGGATATAGATGAGGATTTGTATGCTTGAGTTGAATATCGCATCGCATGGCCTTGGTATGGCCGACATCATTCATGTCTTGCATTGTATAGCCTTGGTACGGCTAGTAGTATTCATGGATTCATCAACATGTTTCGCGTTACTCTGATACTGCATATCTACATTACTACCTGCGCACATACTTTCACCACCCTCTAAGCTTTCTATAAGCTTATGCACGACCGTTGCATGCAGGTGATGTCAGGACGTAGTAGCGTTGAGGTAGGAGCGCAGAGCAGATCATCTTGGAGTTTTTTTTTATCCTTTATCATTGTATTTTCCTTTATGCTCATTGTACTTGTAAAGTTTTTTATCATAGTGGAAATGTGATGGAGTTTTTGGTTGTTGTTTGTGGGTTATGCCTTTGGTTATGCTTATTATGAATTAAACTGATGTTGAAAATCCTCCTTGTAGCATCCCAGGATCGGAACCTGGCGTATGGGCGCTGGGAGCCAAGAATGGGGTTCTACGGAAGCTATCGGCACCGAATTCGGCAATCAGGAATTTTGTGAGCCCGGTTTTCGAGTTTGGGGCGTGACAAAGAAGCTTAAGTCATCGGCAAGCTATCTGTGTGGTATTTATAATTTATTTTTTTAATTTATTCAATTCATTTTTTTCTCAAGATCATTTCAATCTTATTCTGAAGAGTATTTTATACTTTCTTTGAGATCTAAAGAGAATTGAATCGAGTAGCATTTAGATTTTTCATTTCTAAAATCTATAGAACCCTATAATCTTTCTGTTTGAACGAATACTGCATCTTCTACATTCAAGAAAGAAGTTCCTTTGCTACAAGCTTCCACTATGTCTTTGAATCTGCATTTGAAGATAAGTATTTTACTATTTTATTTCATTTAGGTTTTTCTGAGATAGCTTGTGAAAATCTTAATGAGTTTTTATTTGTGATAGCCCGTCAAAATCATAAAAGAAGTTTTTATTTATAATAGCCTCTCAAAATCACAAAAGGGGTTTTTATTGTGATAGCCCGTGAAAATCACAAGGAATTGTATAAGGTTGTTAATGTGAACCTGTGAAAACCTTGTTATACTGAAAACTAAAATTATGAGGGTAGTAATTTTAGAAGTGGAGTAGGTGTGGTTGTTTTAAGCACCGAACCACTATAACTACTTATGCATCTGTGATGAATTCTTCACTCTTTTTATGGTGAATGTTATTTATTTTTATTCTTGTGTTGAATGTTGTAATCATTTTATATTCTCTAGTTAGTTTGAAAGATTTATTCGAATGACATTCATGAAATAAGGTTGTCCTGCATAATATTTTAGGTGAAGGTTGTCCTATGAATTATTTAGAATCAAGGTTTTAATACTCAGGCGATTGAGATTTTTTGTATTATTTATATATTCTGCATTTATTTTGATTCTTTGGCACTGTCATATTCACCTCCCTTTAGGACATCACTAGTTCACCTTTTCATTTATGATTTTCAGGTGAAGTTAAAGTTCATTTATTGATTTTATAGTCACCTTACGGAGTTCATATGATTTCTGGGTGAACAGAAGTTCACTTGCTAATTTTCTAGTCATTTTGCAGAGCTTACGTATAGTGTGATTTCTGGGTACAATAGAAGGTCATATGTTGATTATCTGACTATTTGGATATATTCACTCATATTGTGATTACTACTACATTTTTTTAATGATAAAATTATATTGATTAGTTATATTTCTGAGTATATGATCATGATTTCGATTTGAGTTGTTTAATATATCTATTTTTATGTATTGCGAACTATACTGGATTATGAATAATGAGTGCGTAATTGTTGGAGTATAAAAAATAAACAAGTTCGCAGCCCTTTTGTACGCCCAACCCTGTTGCGCACCCAAACTGTTGTGTGCTTATGCCTGTTGTGCGCCCTTAACCTTGTTGCACGGACTTTGGGGTTCACACGTGTGAATGCCTATAAATACCCCCTCCTTTCCTCATTTGGATCATCAAAGAAGTTGTAGAAGTTCTGGAGCTCTCGAAGTCAGGAAGTCTCAGTACTCAGGTATCCCGCGGGAAGCAATCCGGGAGAGGAAGAGGAGAGGAAGATCCTAACTTATAGGATTCCAACCTATTGCGCACCCGCGCAACAAAGGCTCCAATAGCCTATATGTTGTGCAGTTACACGTCCTCTGCTGCGATTCGATTTCTGATACATTTATCCTTTGAATGTTGGCGCTAATAAAAGACTTCGACCCTACATAACCCTTCTGTTGCTCTGACGAACATTTTCTAAGAAGAAATGCTGCGGAAATCATTATTGAACTGCTCTTTTCTGTCATTGCACTGATTCACTATACTTTGTTTTGAAATCAAGGGAAACATGAGAATGTAATCGAAACTCAGTATTAATAAAATCAATGATGATGATTGTTCTTCTACCTTTCCTTTGTTATTATTGAACATGAATATTCCAACTGAGAAGCATTCATTTCTTGTCGAAACAGTAATCGTAAAGGGTATTCCTCACTGCAATAGCCATTGACGCTATCAAAACATTCAGTTGATGCAGGTGTACAGCAATCCGATTTGGTTCACTTGGTTACTGGAATAGATCAAGCAGTTGATGAGGTAGATGAGGTCCTAGTGGGACATATTAAGCTTCATCATTAGTTGTTAGATTTTCTTTTTTGTTTAGCATACTTTTGGTATTTGGGTTGTATAATTCTTTATGAGCACTACATTTGGATTTTTGGTTATGAATGATTTAAAAAAAAAACTCAATGCATGGTATATTTTGTTAATAATTGTTGCTAAGTCTAATTGATGACAATACTATTTAAACTTATACGTGAATTTTAAAGGTTAATGCACGGGTTTTCGGAAAACAAGCACTAAACTCGGGTTTTAGGAACTGAGGTGCTACAACTAGTGACCATGCTTTATGAAATTCATTTGGACCTATTTAAGGAATTCCATCTTTTGGTATTCTTACAATTATGACTTTTCGGGATGAATCCTTTATGGTTGTCTTTTAATTGGACTTTCTCTGGCTGAGAAGCTTTTTCGGGTTGAACCCTTTGTGTCCGTAATTGGACTTTTGGATGGAATATATCATCTCATGTATTTGATATATATTGTTGTTATCCACTTGGGAAGGACCACTGATTGAGGGGATTGTTGTAAGTTGGATTGCATATAAATTAGATTACTTGTGAATTATATTGCTAGTAAATTTGATTGCTTGTAACTTAGATTAGCTATAAACCGGATTAATAATTGTTAGGCTAACATGCATCCATGGCATACAGACTTTATCGGGTGGTCGACGTAAGACACATTGTTCCTCGAGTCTCTATGGGCATACTTAGTGTATTTTATCAGGTGCCTTTGAGTTATCAACACACACTGTCGTCCACTATGGGTGTCCTTTCACTTGGATTTTATCGCAGGGCTGATCACTATAGGCATACCTTTGTATATATTTACCAGGTGACCAACTTACTATGCATGTCCTTTCTACATAGACTTTACCGGGTGGCTAGTCAGTATGAGCGTGCCTTAGAGTATTTTACCAACTACCTAGTTTATTATGGACGCCCTTTTTAGTTAGATATGCATCCCCCAGACTGAATGCATTTCATGCATCCAGGCATGTAAATAAGATAAACTTGTTTGATTTGTATGAATGTTATGGTTTCTCACATACATTCACACTTAGTAATATGTATGGATTGTATGCTTAGAAATGTATGTGCGTGGTGAAACTTTACTTGGCTAAATGTTGCATGTATAATTTTGGAGGGTATTTCTTCATTGTGTTGGCGTCTAACGCCTTCTATTTGACATACACAGATGGCCTTGGTGTGGCGCACGGTAGTGGCACACTCGCGAGCACTCTCGTAGATTTTGGTAAGGAGTAATATGATCAGAGTGCCTAACGATAGCATGGTTGGGCTATAGGAGCTCGAGCCAATGGATTCTTAGCCTTTTTTCATTTAGGTGGTTGTATATCTCTTACATTAGGTTATTTATGGTTTGAGTGACCCCCATGGGCACCTTTTGAGACTCGTACATTTTTGGTAATGGCCATGATATTTTATGGTTTAATTATCTTCACTTCTCTTTTCATACCCATTGTTTTGGATGTTACTAATCCAACTATATAAACACGTGGAAAGCACGCCTAGTGAAAATCGGGTTATCATGACCGTTGGCATCAAAATATTCGCCCATCATTTAATTCACACCCTAAATTCGAAATCCGAGTATTCGTACTCAGGTGATGAGTTTTGGAGAATGACAATTATGTATGAGTTTTATCCACACCATCCATCCATTTTGCCATACATTTTTAGATGCCAAAAATTAAGTCAGATATAAGGCTCAAGTGAACCACACCGTGGGGATTAAATGCTCATGGTTGAAAACTTCTCGGGGCTATGGAAGATATTTATGTTTTTCCTTCATCGACGGTAAATGAACATCACGGTAGCCCAAAGTTGGTTTCAACAATACCCCTCATTAGCACCACTTCCTGTGGTGCGGTCCGCTTGAGCCTTCATTCTACCTCTTGTATCTAAAATGACATGAAGAATATGGAAGGATGGTGTCAGGCCTGTTTCCTAGTGATCATTCCATTCCGTAAGATCCTGCGGTCCTTCCGGTTGAATTCCGGCAACCTGCGACTCGTAGATAGCATTTACGCGCGACCCTGAGTTACATCCTATAAATCCGAGTCGGCTTGACCCGAGACCTGTGCCATTGCGACCGCATCGTCGCCGCGGTTTCAAAGCCGCGTCTCGTGTGTCAATGCGACACTTATATCATAAGATGTGGCCTGCACATTATAATAGTCGTGGACCGCACGTTGTGGGACCCACCTATCACAATAACACATTTCCCGAGACTAGGGTGACATCACCCTAAGTCGTTCATAATTACTAGTCAAAGCAATGATGACCCTAGCCCATAATTACTTACATGCAATGATCCTCCCTCTTCCCAAAACTAATTATGATCTTACAAAAATAATTACTTTCTTATCTCTCTCTCTCTCTCTCTCTTCTTCTTCATTTCTCCTCTAGCAAGAGAGGAGCTTGGACGTCCATGATAGCCTTCCCATTTCCAGCCACATTCACCTTAGATCCCCTTCAATTCAGCCATTAGAAGCCCATCTCCACCCTTGAAAAGGATCCTAAAAGGCTTGAGAACCCACGGGTTGAAGAAAAAGGAGGAGATCATAGGTGGGTACTTCTCTCTCTCTCTCTCTCTCTCTCTCTCTTTCTCTCTTCCCTTCTCTCTCTACCCCTCTCTCTCTCTTTCTCATCTTATGGCCCACCTTGATTGTATGAGTTTTGTCCACCCTGCCCAAACCTTGGGACCTGTTGCTGTCCACTAGCTGGTCCATCTTACTGGACCATTTGGACAGGCTTGGATAGAGGAAAACACAAAGATCAGCTCAGTCCAGGGCCGTGTGGCCCACCTATGTGGACCCTACCATGATGTATGTATTTGTAACCAGCCGTCCAGTGTACAGGGCCCACCTTTTTCTGCCTGTTTTCAGGCCTGCATGACCAGCCGGTCACACAGGCCTAGATGTAGGAAACACAAATATTTGCTTCATCTTTGAGTAGGGTAGCCCACCCTGGTGGACCCCACCATGATATGTGTAAATTTATCTGGACCGCCCAGACATCTAGATCGACCAGACGATCCAGACCATCCAAACGGTGCTGACCCACTTGGTGCATGTATTTCACCTGCACCGTCCATCCATGGCTTGCAGGGTCCATCACGATGTATATTTGATCCATGCCGTCCATTTACGGAGACCACCTTGCTGATGTCCCATGGGCAAGGCCCACCTGGCCATCCATTTTGGATAAGTACAGGTGAAGAGAGAGAGAGAGAGAGAGCACGAATATTAGCTTCTTGTAAGCTGGTGGGACACACGTGTGGACCCACCACTGATGTATACGTTTCATCCATACAGTCCACCGTCCACACGTGGACAGTGGGACCCATGTGAGGTATGTGTTTTATATACGAGCCGTTTGTCAGGGGCTTGGGCGTGGGACTCCATGATGTATGTGTTTTCCCGGACCCACCACAATATATGTGTTGTATCCACACCGTCCATGTGGAGATATCATTTTAGAGCATGGCCCAAGCATGGGCAGGTCCTACGAACAAGGAACCGCCAGTTAGGCCTACTGAGATGTACATGCTTTATTTACCTTGTCCATTTGCTTTGGGTGGGCGTGTGGGGTCGGCCCGATGAACTATATCTAAGTGGGACCCACCATGATGTATAGATTTCACCCACACAGCCCATGGGGCCGGCCCAAACTCGAACAGATCCCCAGTTCTGCTGGACCAGTGTCCAACAGGTTGTGGGCCTGCCATGATGCTTGTGCTTTACCCTCACCATCCATCCATTCCGTGGCCCACCTTCTGTTGATCCATGACCAGAAGGGACCCACCTTATATAAGTGTTTCATCCTTCCCGTCCACTGGTTGGACACCCAGCGGGGCCAGGGACACTGCTGGACTGACTATCCAGCAGTTGGCCCACATCCCTATATGTATTGCTGCCCATCTATGTGGGGCCTTTCAATGACGTATAGGGCCCAACAGATATTTATATTTTATCCTGACCGTCCACCCAATTTTCCATATCACTTCAGGCCATGGGCCCAATAGTGGGACAGATCCAAAGCTCAACTGATCCACATCGTAGGAGGTTGTAGGGCTGATGTCTACCATTGAAACCCTCTTAGGCCCACTGTAATGCTTGTAAGGAGGCCCAGTTAGTGGCTATGAGGTCCACTGATGAGGCCCACCTTGTTGTAAGTGTTATATACATGTTGTCCATCCCTTTTCTCAAGGCAGTGGGCCATATTGAAAAGTAGGCCTAATCCCATGTGGACCACACTATGGATAGTGGTGGTGGAGTACCCACAATGGGTTACCTTATGAGGCTTACTTTGATGTATGTGTTAGATGTAAACCGTTTATGGGCCCCATTGTCTTGAGGGACCCACCCCACGTATGTGCCAAACCATGGGCTGCCTTAGGCAGGCCCATCAATGATATGTGTTATATAGATGTTGCTCATCCATTCTTAGGGTCATGGGCTGCCTTAGGCAGGCCCACCAATGATATATGTGTCGTTATCCCCGCTATCCAGATGGGCTGGAAGTGGGACCCACTTGATGTATCTGCAGGGCCCACCTGTTGTGTATATGCAAGTAAGGCCTGCTGTGTATTTTATAACCATGCTGACCATATATGTGCGCATGAGGCTCACCTTGATGCGTATGTCATACACGCCGCCCATCCTTTTTACTGGATCATGGGTTGCCCCATAAGGCCCACTATGAAGTATCTGATGCACTCACTATCCATCCCTTATGCCTAGCTCATTGGCCCATGTGGTGAGGCCCAATATGATGTATTTGTGGCCCATTTGGTGTGACCTATTGTGATGTATTTGTGGCCTATTTGGTGTGACCTATTGTGATGTATTTGAGGCCCATGGGGTGTGGCCCATTGTGATGAATATTAGGCCCATGTGTGAGGCCCATTGTGGAGTATTTTAGGCCCATATGTACGGCCCAATATGATGTTTGTGTGGCCCATATGTGCGGCCCAATATGATGTTTGTGTGGCCCATATGTGCTGCCCAATATGATGTTTGAGTGGCCCATATGTGCAGCCCTATATGATGTTTGTGTGACCCATATGTGCACCCCAATATGATATTTGTGTAGCTCATATGTGCGGTGCGGCCCAATATGATGTTTGTGTGGCCCATATTTGCGACCCAATATGATGTTTGTGTGGCTCATATGTGCGGTGCGGCCCAATATGATGTTTGTGTGGCCCATTTGTGCGGCCCATTGTAATGTTTGAGAGGTCCCTATGATGAGGCCCACTATGATATATGAAAGGCCCATGTGGTGAGGCCACAATGATGTATGAGATAACATGAGAGAAGTCTATTTTATTCCTAGCCATTTGAGAGCTTTGGGCTCTTTCATTAGGCCCTTGTGTGAGGCCATGGGCCCACTATATGTTTGGCTCTATGTAGGCCACTCCTTGGGAGCAATGCTGGTTAAATGTCTACATTGATGGGTAATGATGGTTAAATGTCTACATTGTGACCTTCCCTTAGGCCTTCGTTAGGTCCATTCTCATCCTTCTCTAAGTAGGTTGACCCTAATCATTGGGCCCCATTGATAATTGCATGATCCATCTATTTTTATTAGGCTAACCCAAAATATTGGGCCCCATTGGTTGCTTGTAGGATTATTTCTTTTAATCTTGGAGTCCATCTAGGACTTATTTGGGCCCCCTAAGGCATCTAGCGGGTCATATAATAGCATGGCAAAGGAAGCCCGTTCCAGATCCTTATGAATATAGGTAGGCCACCTAAGCCTAACCTTGATATGAGGAAAGTATATCGTTACCATAGATGGTAGGATTGAAGAGTGTCGAATGTTGCATATCAGACCCCAGTAATTACCAAAATTAACGTACATAATAAGGCTTAATGGAGTGTTTTACTCGTGTTTTCATTGCAAGACGTAATAATGAGCATTAGACTGAAAAGAGAATTAAAAGCATGGATTTGATGATCCAAAGTCACCAGAGCACGGGATAGGCTCCAGAGAACCAATAATGAAAATTTTACACACCTGGGATCTGAGGAAAGCAAGCCAAAGGGGCCCGAAAAGGGTCTAGAATGCAAGATCACATAGTTCCCGCCATCCGATCAGTTCGAAACTTCATACATGGGATGAGGGCCATAAATTAACCGTACATATTAAATTTCATCCATTAAAGATCTCGGGAAGTGGGCCAACGGATAGATCAGCCTATTAACCTCCAATTTGGGGGCCCACCTGACATTTGAAACTGCCTCAACTGAGTAGTGACGGGTTAAATAATATGGGAAAAAGGATGGACGGTGCAGATTTCTCATAAACATTATAGTGGACCCCATATGTGATGCATGTACACCATGCATACACACACGAGCCGTGCCCGGGACGGTGAGACTAAGCAATCGGCCACTGACGACTCTTTTCTCTCTCAAATTCAAAAATCGAAAGTCACCGTTACAGCGTTAACGCCGTCCGGGAATCGGATGGAGTTGTGGACCCCACACATTGTCCAAATGCGTGATCCAGACCGTCCATCAGACCTTAATGGCCCATATTACCATAGCCTAGGTGGCGATATTTTAGAAGACAACGAATATTGGTTTTTAACCTTTCAAACGCAGGTTGAACGGTGGAACAGAAACATTCTGTGGGCCACACAAAAATGGAGAAAAATTATATATTTCCGACCGAAATTTCGATAAGAATTCGGTGAACGGAGTGGATTTCGCTGAAGGATTAGATCGCGGACCCCACCATCACCACAGCAGTCGGTTTTCGCGTCCGCGTAACGACGGCCGCCGGCCATTTTTGCGGAAGTCAGTGGGCCCCGTACATAGTCTGTCCGGCCGATCCAAGCCGTTCATCGTGTAGAGGGCTTCGAGAGCTTCAAAACCATGCTGATATTCTGCTCTCATGCGTGCACACGTGCATGATACGAGGCCGCAAACGGACTGCTCTGCAATGTTCAAAACTGATCTCTTCGTGATTTCTTCTCTGGGCCGCGTCAATGGACACTCAAAACCACCCATTCTTGACTGAAATTTCGTCATGAATCCAATGGATGAGGTGGATTTTCCAGAAAAATACTTCTGTGGGGCCCACCGATCATGGCTGCGAAAAGTTGCAATCCATGTCCTGCTACAACTCTGCCACCGACTCCAGCCCTCCAGTAGCTATAAAAGAGGAATTTTGGACGTGGGAAAGGCATTCAGAAACAGGGGAAGCCAGGGAGGAAATTCTAGATCCAAAGAAAGGGAGAGAAGAAAGAGAAGAGAGAGAGAGAGAGAGGAAGAAAGGAGAGCTGATTCAGATTTCCATATGGTTTTTTTTCCTTTATCAATTTTATTTTTTTCCTTTTAGTTGAGCACATGGATTTCTAATTTTCTTTGCTAGGGCTGAGATGAAACCCCTAACTTGAATAATGCTTTGTTTATGTTGATTTTACTTTAATTGGTTTGATTTGTTTCTTTCTCTAAGTGGGCTTGATTGGTTTAAATTTTATACTTCTCCATCTATGAACTTGACCAAAGTATATATATGGATGTTGTTTGGATGCTTATTATAGGTGCTTGTGTCTGATCAAGAGCAGGTTTCCATAGAGGAAGAAACAGGGTGCTTAAATGAACTGTACATTCCATGTGCCCGACCAAGGACATGGGATATGTTATTCATGGCATTGCTTAAAGGAATTAGACATTCTGTATGCCCGATTAAGGACACAGATTGTGCTTTCTCTGTATAAGTGGTGTCAATCTAGATCAAGGTGAATCAACAGACAAAACAAGGGTTAGGATAATTAGGGGTGGATTCGAAAGTCCTAGTGCTCTTTCTCTGATTGAATTTTCTTCCCTGTTCTTAATTTTTTTTTCTAGAATTGTGCTTAGTAGTTTATTCCATTATTTGTTGGATTAGTTAAGAAGAATTGTGAATTTGAATTGTGACGACCAGTCCTCGTGGGAACGATCTCGTAATACGTACCATATCTACATCTGATTCGTATACTTGCGAGTTTAAAAATCATTTAAATCATGTTGGTTTAAATAAAACATCAAGGATCCATAGTTGAGGACCGATATTTATGTTATAGATGAGGTTTGCTATCATTCTATAGGCCCCGCCTTGTGTATAGGCTGATTATCGATGTCGATTATGAGTACATGCTAGTATGACATCATGATACTAGCCCTTGAGATGGTATGAGGCCCATTGGGATCGTATTAGACTCATTCTCTTCTTCCCTTAGTGGGCTAACTTAAATCGTTGGGCCCCTACTGTTATTAGTATGACCCATCTCACTTTATTTGGCTAACCCAAACTGCTGGGCCCCCATTATGGATTGTGCTTCCACCATGCCTTATAGAGCCCACCTTGCGCTTATTGGGCCCTTAGGAAGCCAGATTTACTATGTGATGGAGCAGGTGAGGAAGCCCACCCCTTGTCCTCAGACCCATTCTTGATAAGATCAGGCCATTTACGCCCATCCTGGTTATGAGGAGAGTACAACATCACTGCTTGGTGTAGATGCAAAGATCTGTGACATCATATTTGGTATATCCACCGTTGAGGACCGATCCTCATGTTACGGATTAGATTTGATGTCCTTCTATGGACCCAGCCATATATAGGCTGATTATTGACTACGACTAAGTTAGTATACGCAGTGTGTATGAGTTCGCATAGCGTTATGATTATATGCAGCCTGTTGTGATTGTATGAGGCCCATCGTGATGGTATGAGGCCTATTGTGTGATTGTATGAGGCCCATTGTGATTATATGAGGCCCATTGCGATTATATGAGGCCCATCGTGATTATATGAGGCTCATCGTGATTATATGAGGCCCATTGCGATTATATGAGGCTCATTGTGACTATATGCGGCCCATTGCAATTATATGAGGCTCATTGTGACTATATGCAGTCCATTGTGATTGTATGAAGCCTATTGTGATTGTATGAGGCCCATCGTGATTGTATGAGGCTCATTGGGATTGTATGAGGCCCATTGTGATTATTTGAGGCCCATTGTGATTGTATGAGGCCCATTAGGATTGTATGAGGCCCATTGTGATTATATGAGGCCCGTCGTCGTTATATGAGGCCCATGTGATTAGGCCCCTTGTGTGAGACCCATTATATGTGTGAGACCCATTGTATGGGTGAGACCCAATTGTGATGTGTGAGGCCCACCATGTGTGTGTGATTATGTGCACACCACCTATTCATTATTACATGCCATGGGCTGCCTTATACAGGCCCACCATGAGGTATGTGATTATAATCATGCATGACATACACCATGATTCATGCCTATACGCATCATTTGTATGCTTATTATGAGGAGTGATTGACCATAACATATGTCATTGGGCTGTTTATTTTTAGGACTCCCTGAGTGATGGATTTGCCCCACATGAGCGCACAGTACGCGCAAGACTGATGTGTGACTAGATTTTATGACTCATGCATCTTGCATTTATGTGATATGATTTCTGTTCGCCCTAGCGACATCAGGGCTGAGGCCTCCACAGGCATATCATGGACGGCTAGATGGGACACCAGAAATGCTTGGTTTTAGTACTGTGGGCATGTAGGATGTCCTTGAGTGAAAGTCCCAGAACCTTCATGGTACCTGAGGATGCTCCAACGTCGAGACCAAGTAGAAAACATGAGCGCCGATGCCGTTACCGTTAGGCTGCGTTTCCCACTGTATTGTGGTCGGTTGGAAGGAGGTGAGGCCTTATCTGCCTGAGTGAGGGGGATATAAGCTAGGCTGAGTTTCACCAGCTCGTGAAATGGGTCCGCTATCGACGAGCCTTGTAGATGTTGGCTAACCATAGGCGGGTAGTGAGGTCTCTTCCACTCGTTGTCCTGTGCGGCTAGGAGAGCAGCAGTCTCTGTGGAGTATATTTGACCCCGGGGATTTCCCAGAGAGGAACTGTACTTATATGTGGACTTACTGAGCAGGAGTTGCATACTCAGCATTTTACTCATTCATTTATTCACTATCCACTCAGGCTGGTGGTGCACAACCAATTTGTTTTGTGTACCTTCACAATGGCCAGGATTTCGGTTGGGGAGCGCAACTAACCTGAGATAAGGGGTTTACCACATTGAGTTTGACTATCCAAATTTAGGTATGAGACTGGTTTGGATAGAAGCCCCTTGTGATGGACTCCATAGCTTGCGATACCACATACTATTATCTCGACTTCACATTCTAGCTTAGTCATTTCTTTCGCACCACATGTTGCATTGCATCCCTAGCATATGGCATTTAGTTTACCATGACCCCGTATTGCATAACTGATTTACATTGCATACTTTGATATTGTACGACTCATGGGCTTGTCAATATTTCTGTTTATTCTGATATTGTATGACTCATGGGCTTGTCAATATTTCTGTTTATTCTGATATTGTATGACTCATGGACACGTCAGCATTTTTGTTTATTATGATATTGTATGATTCATGAACTCATCAGTAATTCCGTTTACTTTGATATCGTATGATTCATGAACTTACCAGTATTTTTGACACTGTATATTTATGGACTTGTATTGTATACTTGACACCTGTGTTGTGCATACACGTACACCACCCTCTAAGCTTTCTATAAGCTTGTGCATGATAGATGCGTGCAGGTGACATTAGGACGCAGTCGATGTTGAGGCAGGAGCGTGCGGTAAAGCTTCTGGAGTTTTGGATACCTATCTTGTATTTCCCTTCCACATTGTACTTAAAGCTCTTGATTATAATGGATATGTGGTGAGGTTGTTGTTTGTATCTGGGTTATGCTTATGGTTATGCTCTGTTTTTTTTTAAAAAATTATTTATATTGAAAATCATCCTTGTAGGATCCCCGGATTGGAATTCGGCATATGAGTGTTGGGAGTCGAGAATGGGGTACTACGGAGGCTGTCGCACCGGATTCGGTGATCGGGAATTTTGTGAGTCCGGTTTCCGAGTTTGGGGCGTGACAGATGGTATGAATAAAAGCCATAAATCACGGTGGCCCATAAGATCACCTGCTTATATGACCATCCAAACTATGTGGCAATTGGGTGTAGTACCCTACTTGTTTCATTATCCAACCATCGAATTGGTGAACATTTATTGGGGGGTTGAAGATGAAAAATCCAACGGTGACAGTACAACAAATAGGTGGCCACGAAGCAATGGTCAGGATAGCTCAACCAATTTGATCATGGGAATTTTTTAGAGTCTCACTTGGTTCCACATTTTAGTGGGTTCAAGATGAGCTAACATACGTCAAGCGTACACGTTTCAAGTGCCTGCGTGTCAAGCTTCGTACTCTGCCAAACTATTAAATTCATTGCTTTTCTTTGAGATTTTTCCCACTGTAAATCTCTCCTTTTACCCACCGGCTTTTTAGAACCACCCAAACTTTACTTTCCCCAGTTAAACCACTGTTGTACAAATGTACCCTTTACAGACAAAAATACTCTTCCAACCTGCCCATCCAACCCGGTCGACTAGGTCCACACCCGGTTGACCCCGTATTGTTGTCCAACTGGACACAAATTAGCTACTAACGGGTTGAGTAGTGAGACTCGCTATTGAAGTGATGTCACCAAGTTATGTGGGTCCCACAATGATGTATGCTTTATATCCACATTGTCCATCCATCTGGAGAGATCATTTAGGGCATTAGCTAAGGAATAAGTCATATCCAAAACTCTCGTGGACCTCACCTCATAAAACAATGGAGAGAGTGATGCCCGCCATTAAAAACTTCTAAGGGTCACAAAAGTTTTCTATCAAGCCAATATTTGTGTTTTTTGTTATTTCATGTTTGTGTTAACTTATGAACAGGTTGGATCTCAAATAAACATCTTGTGGACCTTAGGAAGGTTTCAACAGTGGGTGTCACTCTCTCCACAATTTTTGTGGTGGGGTCCACTTGAGCTTTGGATTTGACTTATTCTTTGGCTAATGCCCTAAAATGATCTCTCTAAATGGATGGATGGTGTGGATATAAAACATGCATAATGGTGGGACCCACATAACTTTGTGATGTCACTTTAGTAGCGAGTCTCACTACTCAAAACAAGATCAGTATGCCCAGGCATTCTTCTCAACTCAAACTTGACCGAACACTTCATGAAACTGACCAAGCACTTCTTGATATTGACCAAGCATCACATGAAATTGACGGATCTTTACATGAAATTGACCGAGCATCACATGAAATTGACCAAGTATCACATGAAATTGATTGAGCACTTCATGAAATTGACCGAGCATTACATGAAATTAAAGTTCTCGGTTAATTTCATGAGGTTCTTGGTCAAGTTCTCATTCTACATGAATTTTATACAAGACATCATTCACAACAAAATACAATATTTCACAAAATTTTCCTCTTATTCCAATGTGTGGCTTCTTCGATGGATGCACCATTTTCATCCTTCATTGAAAAAAGAAAATGAAGAAAAAGAAGTAAAGGTTTATGGTAGCAAGGGTATTCTTGTCCAAAAAAAGATCTACCGAGGAAGAGAGAAGAAGATTTAGAAGAGAAGATAAGATTTTAGAAAATGGATTTTTAGTAGAAGGATATTCTCATAGAGTTTTTAGTGGTAGGGTATTCTCGTATGAAGAGAAAAATGTTTTAGGAAATGAGTTTTTGGTGGTAGGGTTTTCTCATGTGAAGGGAAGAAAAGATTTGAGAAAATGGGTTTTTGGTGGTAGGGTATTCTCGTATAAAGGGAGGGGAGAAGATTTCAGAAAATAAGTTTGTATTGTAGGAGTATTCTCGTTCAATTTCATGAAGTACTCGGTCAATTTCTCAATTTCATGTGAAGCTCGGTGAGTTTCATGTGAAGCTCGGTCAATTTCATGTGAAGCTCAGTGAATTTCATGTGAAGCTCGGTCAATTTCATTTGATGCTCGGTCAATTTCATGTGATGCTCGGTCAATTTCATAAAGCTAGAGTACCTTCATTATAGTCATTGGTCTTATCCAAATCACTAAGTCCGGAACAACCGCGGAGGGCCCACGCTTGTGTCCTTTGATCCGTTTGGGTTCGTCACTTCCAATTCATTGCATACAAAAGGGAATTTATTTACAATAATGCTTGCAGTCACTACAGGGATGCTCGTCACCCCAGCGTAGGCAGATAACACAGACACAATGTCCCATACCACCATGCCCAGCTAATGAGGCACCCCTGATCATATCACTAACAGTTATTAGTTGATACTCTCAGTAAGTATCGTGAGATTAACACACGAACATCAAATCTACTAATATACTCATTCAAGCATTTCATTGAACATGCATGGGTCCATCGTGATGTATGTGACTTATCAACACCGCTCATTTGTTATCTTAGTTGAGTTCTGGGTATGAGCTACATGAGGCAAATTCAAAGCTCAAGTGGACCACACCAAAGGAAATAGTGGGAATCAAACGCCCACCATTAAAAACTTCTTAGGGCCCTTAAAAGTTTTGGATGAAGCTGATATTTGTGTTTTCCTCTTATCCATGTATGTGTGACCCTATTAACGAGTTAGACCCCGCATTGGCCCTCAAAAGGAGAGCTTGTGATGTCCTAGAGGGGGGGTAAATAGGATAATGTCAAATAATCGAAATAAGTGCTGAATATGTAAATAATACGAAGATCTCAATTGTTTGAGTATTGAAACCTTGATTCCAAATAATTTGTAGGACAACCTTCACCTAAAATTTTAGGCAAGACAACCTTTCACAAATATCTTTAAAATCAAAACTACAAACTAATAAGAGTAAATTAAAGAATTACAACATTCACCACACAACTGAAATTAAATACATCTACCTAATATTTTAAAAAAAGGCATTCACCACGTGATACAAAGAATTATAGTGGTTCGGTGTTTTAAAAACAGCCACACCTACTCTACTCACAAAATTACTTCCCTCATAATTTTGACTTTCACTATAAAAAGGTTTTCACATGGTCACCTTAATAACTTGATACAGTTCCTTGTGATTTTCAGGGGCTATCATAATAAAAACCCAAACCGAGATTTTACCAGGCTATCTCAGACAAAACCTTAAATAAGATTTTCACAGGAGATCTCAGAAAAACCTAAACAGAGTTTTATAATGTATACTTATCTTCAACCGTAGAAGACGTAGCAAAAGCTTGTAGTAGGACCTCTTTCTTAAATGTAGATGGTGTCATGTTTAGTCAGATAAAAAGGGTGTAGGGTTCTATAGATTTTAATTTTGTTCAACCCAAAAAGTAACTTAATTCAATTCTCTTAGATCTCAAAGAGGAGTATAGTTTACTATTTTAGATTAAACTTAAAATATCTGAGAGTAAAGGGAAATGAAAAAGCTATTTAAATAAATTATAAATATCAATCAATAGCTTGCTAATAACTTGAGCTTCTTTCTCTATTGCGGAAGAATTTTGATAATTGACTTGTGTAATTTGAAATGAGAGAAGAACTCAATTTATAGGCAAAGAAGTTAGAACTTCAGCTAGCCCGAGACAGGCTTCGACTATTCTAAGTTCAGTAGATTATGTTCAACGGATTTCAGATTGCACGGGATAAGGATTATCCAAAATTCGGCTAGCCCGGGGTCAACTTCGGCTGGCCGAACAGCACAATTCAGCTAGCCGAATTTGCCCTTCAACTGGCCGAATTCCCACAAATTCCAAAAATGATGTTGCTGGAAATTGACTTGAACTTTCTCGAGCTGGCCGAATTTCAAGCTCGGGCTAGCCAAATTTGCAATAAAAGTTGTTATTTGCTTCAGTCTTGAAGTTGGGCTGGATGAGGAAGCTTAGGCTTTATACCACCTGAGACAAGCAAAAATAAATGTAAAAACCCATGCTTAAACATTTTGAAAGCACCTAGTCTTAATGTCTTTTTAGGCTTTATACCACCTGAGATATATCAAATATCTGATTTAATTTGGCCTGAAATTTGTCTCAAACTTCATCTTAAATTTGGGCTTGACTTCATCTTCAATTTGAGCTCGATCTTGAGCTTGATCTTTTCTTGAACATAGACCGATCTTGAGTTTGATCTTCTCTTGAACATAAACTGATCTTGAGCTTGATCTTCTCTTGAACATAGACCGATCTTTGAGATGGTTTTGTCTTACAAAATTTGACAACCTATGTGTGCTCAACATCCTAGCACTAACAGGCCCAACCCTAAGGTAGAGTTAGTGCCTCAGTGTTTTCTCTAGTGGGGTCCACTCGAGCTTTGGATCTGACTTATTCCTTGGCTAATACCTTAAAATGATCCCTCCAAATGGATGGACGGTGTGGATACAAAACATACATCATGGTGGGACCCACATAACTTGGTGATGTCACTTCAGTAGCGAGTCTCGCTACTCAACCTGTTAGTAGCTAACCCATGTCCAATTGGATAGGAAGACAGGCTCGACCGAGTGTGGACCCGGTCAACAAGGTTGGACGAGCAGCAAGACGGGGTTAATTGGGTTGACGGGCAGCAAGACGGGGTCAACTAGGTGTGGACCCGGTCGATCGACTTGGACGGGCAGTAAGCACCGAGGGTTGGAAGGGTACTTTCGTCTGCAAACGGTATATCCATACAACAGTGGTTTAGTTGGGGAAAGTAAAGTTTGGGTGGCTGAGAATATATGAAACTAACTGAGCACAACATGAAATTGACCGAGCTTTACATGAAATTGACCGAGTAATACATGAAATTAACCGAACACTATAAGAAAATGGCCTAACATTACATAAAATTAACGGAGCACAACATGAAATTGTCCAAGCACTACATGAAATTGATCGAGCTTTATATGAAATTAACCAAGCATTAATTACATGAAATTGACCGAGCATTAAATAAAATTGACCAAGCTTTACATGAAATTGACTGAGCATTACATGAAATTGACCGAGCACTTCATGAAAATGACCGAGCACTTCATGAAATTTACCAAGCATTACATGAAATTGACTAAGCTTTACATAAAATTGGTCGAGTAATACATGAAATTGACCAAGCATTTCATGAAATTGACTGAGCATTACATGAAAATAACCGAGCACTAGATGAAATTAACAGTATGATGAAATTGGTCAATAACTCGTTGAAATTGACCAAGAACTTATAATGCACGTATAAGGCCCGTATCCTAGACTGTATCATTCCGTACGCTTCTGTGGTCCTCCCGGTCGAATTCCAGCGACCCGCGGTCTGTTAGTGGCATTTGTGCGTAATCCTGAGTCATGTCCCGTATATCAGAGTCGGCTTAACTCGAAACTTGTATCCTTGCGACCGCACCGTCGCTGCGGTTCTGACGCTGAGGCGATACACGGGCCAGGAGATGTGGGCCTATGTTCAGTTTGAGGAAAATGCCGTGCTTTATAAAACCCAAGAGAACATCACATCAATCCCATCAATCAAGTACACATCACACCCCATCACTCACCCATCCCCAAGTACAACCACCCCTCCCCTAAAGTCAACTCTCTCTCTCTCACAAGTACTCCCATCACTCACTCAGCCATCACTCACATCTCTCATCTCTCTTATCTCTCTCATTTTCTCCCAAGCAAGCAACCCACGTCCCAACCCCCCATGAGAGAATTTGTTGTGGCCCACCTTCCAACCTCCCATCTCCACCATCCAAGCTTTATCTTGACCATTGAATCTTATCTATTGAAGCTCTAGGACGCATCAGTGGAAGAAGAAGTCCAAGAGGATCAAAGGTGGATGATTTTGTTTGGATTTTATGATTTGAGGGCCCATAAATGGTGGGACCCACCTGATGTATGCATTGTATAGAGGGGCCCATAGTGGCGGGGTCCCTCCACCATCCGATCTCTTTTTTTCTCTCTCTCTTCTCTCTCTCTTTTCCCTGTTTGTGGCCCGCCTTGATAGATGTATTAGATCTACACCGTTCACCTTGTGGACCAACTTGCTTCTTCTTTTGGAAGGCCTGGATGATGGGAAAACATAAATACTAACAGATCTAAGGCTGGTGGGTCCCATACGTGTGGACCCACCTCCATAATGTATATGTTTTATCTCTGCTACCCATCCATGCAAGCCTGAACGTGGGGCCATCCACACCATCGATCCAAGCAGGGGTGTGGGGCCCCTCCCCCACATTGATGTATGTAATGTATATCCACTCTGCCCATCCATTTTTGGACATATGGGGCCCACCCTACACATGCTACACGTGTGGGATGAGACCCACCTTAACATGTGTATTATATCTCAACCGTCCGTCTAGACGTCCAGGGATTGGACGCTGGACTATGGGCGTTAAAGGGCTCTGGCAATTTTAGAGATAATAATAAATAAAATAATATATATATATATATGATACATGTATACATATCTGTATGTGGTGGGCCCATGTGGGACCCACCTGCTGGACGGATTGCGTGGAGTACGTCACACCAGCTACTTAGCTGCTGTAGTGACGTCAGTTCTGTGGGTCCCGCACATTGTATGTGTTTCATCTATACTGTCCAAACGGTGGAGCCCACCTGTTGTGTAGGACGTCAGCAAGTTTTGTGGACCCCACCGTGATGTAAGGGTATCATCCACACCATCCAGCACGTTGGACAAGTGGGACCCACCTACTAAGAGGAGCAGATTGGCTGGCCTACCACACAACAACTATATAGCTGCTGTATTGACGTCACCTATTGTGGTGGGCCCCATCATGCGGTATGTGTTTCATCCAAACCGTCCACCCAGTGGCCAGCTCATCTTAAGGCTTGAGACAAGAGATGAAGCAGATTCAAAGTTATGGTGGGCCACGTGTGTGGGACCCACCTTGATATATGTACTCCTCACCGTCCGTCTGATGTGAGGACGATCCAAATCTCTGGTGGACCACTTGCTGTGGAGTGCACCGTGATGTATGGGTCTTATTCACACTGTCCAAACCTTGGACGATGGGGACCCACCATGATGCATGTGCTGTATCAATACCATCCAACCATTTTGAGAGATCGTCTTATGGCATGAGAAAAAGAACGAGTTAGATCTGAAGTTCCAGCAGACCCCACCATTGAAAATAGTGGGGACAGTGACATCCACCGTTCAAAACTTCTTAAGGGCCACGGTAGTTCCAATCAAGCTGGTATTTTTGTTTTCACTCATCTATCTTTGTGTTAACTAACGAATAGGTTGGATCTCAAAATACATCACAGTGGGTCCTATAAATGTTCTATAAATGTTTTAACAATAGGTGTGGCTGCTCTCACGGTTTTCTGTGGTGGGCCCTGTAGGATTTTAACAGTGGAAATCATTATCACCACTATTATTTGTGGTATGGTCTAGATGATCTTTCGATATGATTCTTTTTTTTGGGTGATGCTCTAAAATGATCTCTAAATAGGTGAATAGTGTAGATGGTGCGGCCCATTGATGCGGCCCACTTGATGTATTTGAGGCCCATTGGCACGACCCATTGATGCGGCCCACTTGATGTATATGAGGCCCATTGGCATGACCCATTGATGTGGTCCACTTGATGTATATGAGGCCCATTGGCACGACCCATTGATGCGGCCCACTTGATGTATATGAGGCCCATTGGCATGGCCCATTGATGTGGCCCACTTAATGTATATACGGCTCATTTGATTTGGCCCATTTGATTCGGTCCATTTGATACAACCCATTTGATATGGCCCATTTGACTTAGCCCATTTGATTTGGCCCATTTGATGTAATTGAGACCTATGATGATGTATATTAGGCCCTTGTGTGAGGCAATGGGCCCACTATACGTTTGGCTCTATGTGGGCCACTCCTTGGGAGCAATGTTGGTTAAATTGTCACATTGTTGGGCAATGATGGTTTAATATCAGCATTGTGACCTTCCCTTAGGCCTTGTTCAGCCAATTTCGATTGTCGAAGCCGATTTCGATTATCGAGGCCGATTCCGATTGTCGAGGCCGATTTCGATTGTCGAGGCCGATTTCGAGACCAATTCTGATCGTCGAGGCTGATTCCGATTATTGAGACCGATTGTCGAGGCTGATTCTGATTATTGAGGCCGATTGTCGAGGCCAATTCTAATTGTTGAGGCTGATTCCGATTGTTGAGGCTGATTCTGATTATTGAGGTCGATTCCGATTGTCACGGTCGATTCTGATTATTGAGGCCAATTCCGATTGTTAAAGCTGATTGTATAGGCTGATTATCAATTCTGATTATCAGTGCCGGTTGTCGATACCAATTATGAGTATAACATTATGATACATGCCCATATGCATCAACTACACGTTTGTTATGAGATGTGATTGACCATTGCATATGTCATTGGGCAGGTTATTATGAGACTCCCTGGTAGGCGAAGATTGTCTCACATGAGCGCACGGTATGCACAGGATTGATACATGATTGGATTGTATGACTCATGCATCTTACATTGTGTGTTGTGATTACTGTACGCCCTAGCGACATCAGGGCCGTATCCTCCACAAGCATATTGTGGATGGCCAAATGGGACACCAGAAATTTGTTAATAGCATCGGGCTGTTATAAATGGCCTTGGGTGAAAATTTTTAAACCCTCTTGGTACCAGACGACGCCCCAACGTCGAGACTGAGTGGATATATATGAGCACATGAGGGCCGTCTACCAGTAGGCCGCGTCTCCCACTGTGTCTTAGTCGGTTGAGAGGGGGTGTGGCCTTACCCGCCTGAGGGAGTATGTAATGATAGGCTGAGTCTGACCGGCTCGTAAATGGGTCCGCTATCGACGAGCTGGGCCGATATTGGTAAGTGTATAGTGAGGTCTCTTCTACTTACACAGATGTGTACTTGATGAGGGAGCAAGCTGGTATAGAGTGTACTAGACTCCAGTGATGATCCCAGATATGTACAATACTGATTTGTGGAGCAAGAGTTGCATACTCATTCATTCATCCATTCACTATCCACTCGAGCTGGTGGTGTGCAACTATTTGTTACGTGTACCTTCGCAATGACCAGGATTTCGGTTAGGGCAGGCAACTAACCTGAGATCAGGAGCTTACCACATTGAGTCTGACTATCCAAATTTAGGTATGAGACTGGTTTGGATAGAAATCCCTTGTGGTAAACCTTATAGCCTACGATACCATGTAGTATCATCCTGACTTCACACTGCAGCTTGGTCATTTCATACACACCACATACCAAATATTGCATTACATCTGTGGCATATGGTATTTTGAGTTGTTATGTTTCTGCATTTATATGACCCAGATGAGGCTGATGGCATTTTAGGTTGCTATGTTTCTGTATTTATTTGTTTCTTCCGAATTGCATATTGTATTGCATCCTTGGTATTCGATATATGGATCATTATGTTTCCGCATTACATAGCCGACTTACATTACTTTCTCAGTATATGACATTGGCTTGTTGTGTATTTTCATCGCGTATCTTGGATGAGGTTGATGATATTTTTAAGGACTTGTCAGTATTTCTACTTACTCTGATATTGTATGATTCATGGACTTACCAGTATTTTCATTTACTATGATACTACATTCTGAGCACGCATATTTTGCTGACACACTTACACTACCATCTAAGCTTTTTATAAGCTTATGCAGGATAGATGCGTGCAGGTGACGTTAGGATGTAGCCGAGCTGAGGCAAAGCGTATGATTGAACTTCTGGAGTTTTTTTTATCTCTATATTGTATTTCCCTTTCAGCATTGTACTCAAATGATTATATTAGTGGATATGTGATGATGATATTGTTCTTGTGATCTAAGTATACTTGTGGTTATACTTCTGAAGAGACAAATTCATGTTAAAAATCCTCATTGTAGGATCCCAGGATTGAAATTTGGCGTATGGGCTCAGGGATCCGAGAATGGGGTACTACAGAGGCTGTTGGCACCGGATTCGGTAATCGGGAATTTTGTGAGCAACGGATGCGCATGATATGATCAAGATAGTGGACCCGGTGTCCACCAACAAGAAGACGGGTGTACCTTGAATGTGGGCCGTGACTTTAAAAGTCATCGGGGCCGTAATTGATGTCTCAGGTGCTTCAGCCACAAGTGCGTGTACTCGAGCCTGTTGTGAACAGTTCGGTTGTGGCACCATAGGCCGTTGAGGCGGCCTAGATCGAGGTGCGGGTGGTCGGAATGATGGATGAGCTGGTGCCGAACATAGAGGTGGTGCTGATATAACCTGGGGAAGCTAGCAGTTGATCCGCTGGGGTGGTGAGAAGCCGCTATCTCTCATCCTGGTAAAGCAGTTCACCTCTGTGTGGCCGGGCCTCTTGCAGTAGGTACACCACACATCAGGTCGCCTCACTGGGGCAGGTGAAGCCATTAGCCTAGGCAGTGAATCTGCATACGGTCTCTTACCGAGGAATGGCCTGCTCGGCATATCTGGTCGTGGCCTAGGAACCATAGGCACGCGAGTACGGGATAACCTATTCTCGTCCTGCTCCACTCGCAAAGACATATGTACTAGCTCAGCATAAGTGGGTATGCTAGCACAACACATCTTTGAGCGAATCTCGGGTCGCATACCCTCGGAGAAGCGTTGCAACTTTATCGACTAGTCAGTTAAAATCAACAATACATATCTGGCCAGCTCCGTGAACCAGTTCTCATACTCTGCTATTGTCATCCCTCCCTAACGGAGGTAAAGAAACTCACTTTCCTTTTCATGCCGATACGTGAGAGGATAGTACTTCTCGTGGAAGTGGGTCTCAAAGGTTGCCCACGTCCACACGTATCCCACGGCGATAGTCCGAAGGACACTGTCCCACCATAAGTTGGCCTCATTCTTGAACATGAAGGTGGCCAATTCTACCTGCTCAGGCTCTGTGCAATGCAGCGGCTTTAGCATCTTAGAGATGCGATCAAGCTAATACTCGGCCTCCTCGGGTCGGTGAGTACCTGCAAAAGTAGGAGGCCGCAAGGGCTGGAATAGCTCAAATCGCCGCTAGCACTCGTACTGCCCTCAGGCTGCACTAGAGGTGCGGGTGGAACCACACCCATGCTCTGGGCGAATATCCCAACCATGGTGTTCAAAAACTGCTGCCATGGTGTGAATATCCCAACCTATCAGTAGGAGGAGCAGACTGAGATACGTGCGGCATCGAAGAAGATGTCCGGTTCTACTCAGGAACCGGTGGTGGAACAGGTGGTGCAGTAGATGGTGCTGGCCCATTAGTGGGGCCTGGGGCCGGCTAAGAATCCGGCATAGTTCCGTTGGTCGGGCCCGAACTGGGGTCTATGTGGCTCTCGGTTAGGGGAGGAGCCCCATCAACCGAGTCACCGAGAGTGAGTCATGCCGAGCTCCGTGTGCTCTTAGGTGGCATGCCCTATATACAACATAGGGTGCAACCCATGAGATTTAACATATAACACTCAATTCTTCAAGCATTTTACGCAGTTTACAACAAAAGGAATCGCATGCATTTCATTAAACAAAATTGTCACCATACATGAGATATAGTTTCACATGAGTCATGACAGAAGATGCATGTGAGCTAATTTAAGCAAGCTTAAACCACTAAACATACTATCAACCAACCCAGTCTACTAAGGTTAGTACAAAGAAAGACTAATAACTAAACAACTAAAAGACGACTACACATGTGACTAGCCGTCTGAATTTGATGATGGAGGAGGTGCACCCTTGTCCTGCAGACAACACAGGATGACCCTCGAGGTGCGAGACACCTTGCTAAACTTCCACTTTGTGAAGGCCTGATGCTCTTCAACCTTGACTCGGGTCGTAGCGACTTCCTGTTGCAAGGCTGCTTAACCGTCCTTGAGTTGAGCCAAGCGGGCTCGCATAGCAGCCTGATCACTATTGCGACTTTGTGTAGCAGGAAGAGAGTCCTCATCAGTGTCCTGGGTCTCCTCTTCCTCTTCCTGCTCTCCCTCTTCCCTTATCTCATTTCCTTCTTCATCATTCTACTCTTTTCCTTCACTTTCCATCTCCTCATCACTCTTGTCGAATCGGGCTTGACGCTGTCGTGGCCCAATCTCGGCGGTTGATTTCGGTTAATTTCGTCGATTGGCAAAAGTGGGAATCTTATGCCTATTCCTACGTTTTATCACACCCTCCTAGGCCAAAGTACGTTAGTGTGCGTCGTGTGACTATAACCCAGGTCCAGTTAAATCTAAATCATGCTCTGATACCAACTTATAACACCCTGAAATCGGGGGTTGAGTAGATACCCAACTCCCGAGTTCCAACACATCACTTATACAACATATTTAATGATGATTGTATGTTGTCTATATTAGTATATAAAACATGAATGAGATTAAGTCAAATCAACAAAACATAATCCAGGGATAGTTGTAATATGCAAGCGGAAGACTGAAATAAATACGTATAACTTTATAAACCAGTATAGATCCCTAATGTATGCGTTGTCATGTCAATAATTATAAGTATTGTTTCAAAATACAAAATGTCAAAAAAATAAATGTGATAGTCCACTACAAGTATAACCCTGAAGCCTCGTCGATCAGAATGGTCTATATAAACCAGCCTGAATACTACATATATAAGAAAGCATCCTCATCGTCTGCGAAGTCTGGCTCCGCCTCATCAGTCAAGTCTCCATCTGCAACTAAGACAGAGTTTGGTTGGTGTTAAAAATATCGTCCCAGAACGTGGGAGTGAGTGATTAACTTAATGGAATAATAAAGCAAAGGTTAACATGTAATCAATTCAGTTAAGCAATAATGATAAAACAATACAATCAAACATCCCTAAGTACTCTGATTAATGCAGGTGGTATGTATATATAATGCATGCCCTCGCCTGCACTCCCTCTGCGATCTTCATCTAATGGTCGCGCATGTTAATCACTTTCTCAGTGCTCTCTACTGAATGCCAAATGGCACATGCAGTGCGGTGCATGAGCGTGATTACCAAGTTCTTATTAGTCTTTTTTATACAGCAGGATTGGGAAACTAAGGTACCTCCCTTATATCAATACCCAAACAATGATCCATTCTAGGGTCGTCAGTCCTAATAAATCTCATACGAAGTTACGGTTCTAGGTCACTGCAAAGGGCTCATCACCTGATCAGTGCATGCCTAATTTATACTTTAATTGCTACGGAAAGGCTCGTCGCCTCAACGCAGTCTTAGAGTATGCTCGAGGTCACTACAAAGGGCTCGTTACCTAATCAGTGTAGGCCGACAGCTCGAATACATATCTCATACCACCGTATTCAGCTCACGAGGCAATATTGCTCACTGGTCACTACGGGGAGGCTCGTCGCACTAGCGTAGGCCAACAGCTCGATCACAATGTCCCATACCACCATGTCCGACTCATGAGTCTTAACGGACTGAGGTACCAAGGTTAACGGAGTTTCCACTAGTGAGTTTGGTACCCTAGGTTCAAGCAGTAACGTCCAAACATGGTGAACATACATTGGGCTAATCGGGTTACTTGACGAGCTCGACTAGTAAGAGCACACGTTGAGTTGATCGATATGAAGTGCGTAAGCACTCCGTGTGGCCTAACTACTGTCGACAACCTAAGTATGACTCGGATTCGTCGATCACATCCTGTGTAGCGAAACAACTTTAGCCACCAAGTCGAGGCCTGTTACTGATTGCATGGACTATATAATAGCCCCAACCACATTCAATTACAACGAATATGCATATGATATAATCAAAGCAGTAATGGATCAATAATTCAAATCATACAATCGTTTGAGCATTTTATGGAATACAAATTAAACATGAATCCACACCCATGCATTCCATACCTAAACAGGTTCTAAAATATAAAATACATGGAGGAAATCATACACCTAGTTAAGGTAGTTGAGAATCATATCTCAACACGCACACAAAGAACAATTTACTTAATACTAGTTCATTCAGACATTTTTACAAACACTTAGTCTACACATTCCAACGTACATAACGTATGTTGGTTATAATATGCATTATGGCAAATCCTTTCCCTAAGGAGTTGTCGTATATACAACAAGCATATATCCACGACTAATAATCATGGCAAGCACAAATCCAAATTCCATACTGATACAGACATTTCAACAAACACTTGATATACACTATAATCAACATAGTTCATGTATATATGTAAAGTGAAATAAACTTCGCATTTGGCATGTGAAACGGTACCCACGTCAGTTATAAATCATTAACCGATATTGAAAGCCTTAAAAACCATAACCTAAACGTATATAGTCCGCACCTTACGACGGTAAATGCGTATCGGATTCATTTTAGACACTTAGTCTTTATCAACGGCGGATTGGCAACCTATAACATGAATTAGGTTAACTATTTCATAACTTACACTATCTGAAACCCTAAAACATAATAGGGTTAGGTTTTCTTACCCAAGTACGTTGTTGGAAACGCTGGATTTGTGATACAGATAGGGTGGCTAAGTATGTGGAGTAACGGGATCAAATCTCAGGATGAATCTCCAACTCTCTCTCTCTCTCTCTCTTTTTCTCTCTTTCCTTTCCTTTTCCTCTCCTCTCTTTCTTAGGATTTCAAAATTCGTATGGAATATGAGAGAGAGGGTTTAAGGCCCTTATTGTAACGCCTTGAAAATCGGGGGTCGAGTAGCAACTCAACACCCGAGTTCCAAAACATCACTTATGCAACACAAATGCTTATGATTGAATGTTGTCTGTGTTAGTGCAATAAACATGAGTGAGATTATACCAAAACAGTAATTCATACTCCAGATCCATGTATAAACACAAGCGGAAGACTGAAAGATGTATATAGATGTATATAAAACAAAACAATCCCGATCTCAAGAGTATGAATACCAACTGAGTCACCATATACATGTATTTGTTCCCGAATCAAAATGTCAAAATGGTACAACTGTGATCATGAACCCTGTAATCCCGTAAATCTGGATAGCCTACGCGAAGCTTCCAGCGAACTGTATGTATGAAAACTCATTCTGATCTTCATAATAATCAAGGTCAGTCTCCTGTGGATCGTCGGTACCTACATCTAAGACAGAATTTGGTGGGTGTCCAGAACACCGTCCCGTAACGTGGGAGTGAGTAGCTAACTCAGTGGAACAATAGAGCATAAGTTAACATGTTATCAAATCAGTCAAGCAGTAATGATAAAGCAGTACAAACAACATTTTTAAGTACTGTAATTAATGCAAGAATGAGATGCGATTATGATGCGTGTCCTCGCCAACATACTCCCTCGTGCGGCACCATCTTACGTCCGCGGCATGTTGGCACTGTCAGTGCCCCACATCTTCCAGGCACATGCAATGCCATGATGAGTATGATTACCGAGTTGTTATTAGTCCATTTCAAACAGCAGTATTGGAAAACTAAGGTACCTTCCTTATATCATTCCTAAACAATGATCCATTCTAGGGTCGTCAGTCCTAGATAATCTCATACAATGGTGTGTTTCTAGGTCGCTGCAAGGGCTGTCAGGGCTGTTACACGGAATCGTTACACCACTCCCCTATCACCTTATCAATACAGGCCTAGTTTATACTCTGTTACTACGGGAAGGCTAGTCGCCTCTCTGCAATTTCAGAGTATGCTCGAGGTCACTACAAAGGGCTCGTCACCAATCAGTGTAGGCCGACAGCTCGAATACAGTGTCCCATACCACCATATTCAGCTCACGAGTCTGAGTTGCTCACTGGTCACTACAAGGAGGCACGTGGCCCCAGCGTAGACCGACAGCTCGACCACGGTGTCCTATACCACCATGCCCGGCTCATGAGTCTTAGCGGATTGAGGTACTAAGGTTAACGAGGTTATACTGGTAAGTTTGGTACCCTAGGTTCAAACAGTGGCGTCCAAACATGGTGAACATACATTAGACAGATCGGGTTACTTGATGAGCCAGACTAGCACGAGCGCACAACCAACTGAACGACATGAAGTGCATAAGCACTTCGCGTGGCCTAACCACTGCCGCCAACCGAAGTATGACTCGGGTTCGTCAGACATATCTTACGTAGTGAAATGAATCTCAACCACGAACTCAAGTCTGGTACCGATTGTCTGGACTATAATCATATCCCAATCACAATCAATCCTTATTCAGAGCATGTGAAGTAAAGCATAATAAACAAAGTAATTCAAGCATGTTAACAAACATGTCATAAAGCATATTACAAAGCACAATATAAACAAGAAATACAAACACATATATTTCATAGTAAGCGATTAAATTAAACAACCAACATGGAGGAAATCATATACGTTTCTAAGGTAATTGAGAATCTCATCTCAACACCCACCTAAAACATGATTATCTAAGCACTTACTCTTACAAGCATTTTCAGAAACACTTAGAATACACTATTTTGACATACATAGTGTAAATTAGCAAAAACATGTATTAGGGCGAACCCTTTCGCCAAGTAAGTATTATACACATATATAATATGTTCATACAGTAAATAATCATGGCAAACACATTTCCAAAATTTATACATATACGGTACTTTCTACAAATACGAAGAATACAGTATATTTAACATAGTTAATGTATAATCGAAAAATGAAATGGACAGCACTTTGTACATGTGTAATGACATACAGATCATGAATCTATCATTATCTGACATTGAAAGCGTTGAAAACTATAACCTATACGTCTAAAGTCCACACCTTACGCCGTAGAATCGTAACGAATTCAATAGGTTTGCTAAGCTTCAGTATACAACGATGTGACAACCTATAACATGCTTTAGGTTAGTTATTTCATAACTTACAACTATCAAAACCCCAAAACAGATTAGGGTTAGGGTTTCTTACCTAGAAACGAAGTCGGAATCACCGAGAAAGCGATTAGAATGGGGTGGTTGAGCTTGTAGAGTGACGGGGTAAGGTAGTAGGGAGATTCTCTCACTTCTCTCACTCTCTCTCTCTTTTCTCACTTCTCTCTCCTAGGGTTTTCTCAAATTCGTATGGCTGAACGAGAGAGGATTTAAAGGTCCTTATATAGCCTAAAATCGCACCGAAATAGGCCTAAGGTCAAGGTATAATTAGGTTATATCCAAGTGGACCTATTTCAGCTCAACGGAGCACTTCTGGCGGCCCCTTTTCCGCGTGCGGTCGGACTTAAGCTCACCAACCTTGGATCTAGGTGGAGTTAAGTTTTCATTCTAGTCGAATTCCTAGATCACGCGTGGTGGACCAGTTTTAGTTCAACGGTCACTGAATCACGATCGGGGATTTCAAGTACAATGCCATGTATATGAAAATTTTCCTAATCCGAGGGTGTATTTGGGTCAGATTCTGACGGTCTGATTGCTTATAATTAGCCAGCAAACACCAAGTCTCAGATTACTTAAATGTCATTACATTTCTAAAGAAAACTAGGTTTTCTCACACTCCTCGCTCCGGACTCAAGCGAATAGCCGTGGGACACTATCTAGATTTAATTTTCGAGATAGTTGTCAAGCCCAGCGAGGTGGTCCTAAGTCTATAACTTCGTATTATTCGAACTTTCGATGTGCGGTCCAGATCTGATACAGAGTTTCAATGTGCTCCCAAGAGCAATCGGGTAATGAGTTTGATCGTAGATTTTAGGGTAACCTAGCGTCAATAATTTCACAAGTTTTGGGTCTTGCAAATCATATTTAAAGTGATTCATGCAGATTTCGTGGTTAATCTAGTTTAACACTTAGTTAACTTTATCTAATTTCTAAAGGATTTGATCCTGTGTGATTTCTGCCTAAGGTGATACTCGGGCCATTGTACGGAATTTTTCTAGTCATTACACTTATATAGGCCCAGAACTGATGGGATGGCCCCAGGGTCATGGTATACTTAGGTTATAGCCAAAACCCATCTATTTTGGCTCAACGGAGCACTTCTGGAGGCCCCCTTTCTGCGTGCGGTCGGACTTAAGCTCCCTGACATTGGATCTAAGTCGAGTTAAGTTTTTGGTCCGATCGGATTTACAGATCGGCCGTGGCAGACCAATTTTAGATCAACGATCACCAATACTCGATCAGGGCCACAAGTGTACTGACATGTATGAGAAATTTCTCCTGATCTGAGGGTGTATTTGGGTCAGATTCTGACGGTCTGAATCCTTATATTTGGCCCGCAAGCGACACATATTAGTTTACTTAAGTTTAAATTTTATTTCTAAAAATATTCACGTTTCTCACACACTTCGCTCCGGGCTCAAGTTGTGCATTTCTGGACACAGTCAGGACTTGATTTCGGAGGTGGTTGTTAAGCCCACCAAGGCAATCATAATCATTTAGTTTTGCGATAATCGGATTTTCGATGTGCGGTCCAGGTCCGATACGGAGTTTCATGATACTCCCGAGAGCAACTGGGTAATGAGATTGATCTTAGATTATAGGGTAATGTGGCATCGATGATTTTGCAAGTTTTGGGTCTTACAGTTCGTATTTAAAGTGGTTCAAGTGAATATCTCAGCTAATCTAGTTTAACACTTAGTTAATTTTATCTAATTTCTAAAGGATTTGGCCCTGAGTGATTTTTGCCTGAGGTGGTACACGGGTCTTTGTACGGATTTTTTCGAGACGTTATAATCTACCTCCCTTTATAGAAAATTTCATCCTCGAAATTAGTACCTTTTCTTACTCCTCGAGAATCTGAGGGTAGTTCTTTCGAACCTTGACTTCTGTTTCCCAAGTAGCCTCTTCTTCAGTGTGGTGCGTCCATAACACCTTCACAAGTGGGATAACCTTGCTACGCAGCACCTGCTCCTTCTTATCAAGTATCCGCATTGGTCGCAGTACATATGTAGCATCCTCACTCAACTGCACCTGCTCCCATCTGATAATGTGGGAAAGATCGGAAACGTATTTCTTCAGCATAGATACATGAAATATGTTGTGCAGCCCTACGAGTGGTGTGGACAAATCCAGGTGGTACGCTACCACCCCCACTTGATCCAGTATATGGAATGGGTCAATGAATCTAAGCATGAGCTTCCCCTTCTTCCTAAACAGGAGGACTCCCTTCATAGGGAAAACATTTAAGAATACATGGTCCCCAACCTCGAACTCTAGCGGTCGCCGTCTTGTATCGGTATATCTCTGCTTCCTGCTCTGCGCTGCAAGAAGTCGACTCCTGATAATGTCGATCTTCTCTGAGGTCGCCTGAACTAACTTTGGGCCAACCAAACTTCTCTCACCGACTTCTGCCTAGCAATGCTATGCTCTACATGGGCGCCCATACAGTGCCTCGTAAGGATCCATATCAATACTCGCCTAGAAGCTGTTGTTATAGGCGAACTCTGCATAAGGAAGACAGCCATCCTAACTGTCCTTGAAATCAAGCACACAAGCTCGCAACATGTCCTCTAACACCTGGTTTACCCGTTCCGTCTGTCCGTCAGTCTGTGGGTGAAACGCAGTACTGAACTTCAACTCACACCTATTGCTTCCTGGATACGAGTCCAAAAGATAGATGTGAATCGTGTGTCTTGGTCTGACACGATCTCTAGGGGAACTCCATGCAGACATACAATCTCCTTGATATACAACCTGGCCAACTCGTCCGCTGAGTTCGAAACTTTGATAGGAGGAAATGGACCGATTTCGTTAACCGGTCCACAATCACCCAAATAGAATCATGTCCCTTTCTCATCTTCGGTAGCCTAGAAATAAAGTCCATAGAGATGAAGTCCCATTTCCATTCTGCTATGAGCATGGGTTGAAGTAGTCCAGGAGGTCAGCGATGCTCTGCCTTAACTTGCTGGTTTGTAAGACAATGGGAGACGTAATCTGTTATGTGGACCTTTATGTTGTCCCACCAGTACGAATGCTTCATGTCCCGATACATCTTCGTGCTTCCAGGATGCATCGCCAATTTTGAATTATGTATCGCCTCGAAAATCTCCCGTCTTAAGTCATGAAGATTTAAGACGCATAGGCGGCCACGGTAACGTAAGCCCCCATCCGTACCAACTCTCCACTCGGCGCTCTCATCGCCGCTAGCCTGCTCTCGAAGCTTAGAAAATCGTTCATCGTCCTTTTGGGCCTCGATGATCCTATCATCAATAAGTGACCGTACACGAACATGCGCGACACTCTCGAACGGCTCCTCCACGGTGAGCTTCTGTTCGAAGTCTTGCACGAACTCTACCATACCTCATTCTGCCACCATCAGTGGAGCCGTAAACTCTATGGTCTTCTTGTAGCTCAACGCGTCAGCCACAAGGTTAGCCTTACCCGGATGGTAAGAAACATCGAATTTGAAGTCTTTCAAGGTTTCCATCCATCGCCGCTGCCTCATATTCAGGTCCCACTGAGTGAATATGTATCTAAGGCTCTTATGGTCGCAAAAGAGCTTGAACTCCTCTCCATAGAGGTAATGTCTCTAGAGCTTTAGTGTAAAGATGACGGCTGCCAACTCTAGGTCGTGTGTAGGGTAATTCTCCTCGTGTTTCCTTAACTGTCTCGAGGCATAAGCAATTACCATGTCCTTCTACATAAGGACACAACCCAGACCAACGCGAGACGCATCGGTGTATATAGTATACATAACCCCTTGCTCTAACAATACTAGCACCGAGGCGAACATCAACCTGTCCTTCAGCTCTATAAAAGCTGTTTCCACCTTCTCATTCCAGGCGAACTTCAGATCCTTCCGTGTCAATTGAGATAACGGTCTGGCAATCTTGGAGAAGTCTCTAATAAATCAGCGGTAGTACCCTGCCAGACCAAGGAAGCTCCTCACCTCACTAACCGAACCGGGTTGCTCCCAGTCCTGAACTGCAACTACCTTAGCAAGGTCCACAACTATACCTTCCTTTGACACCACATATCCTAGGAACTTGACTTCTTCTTTCCAAAAGTCACACTTCTTGTACTGTGCGAACAACTGGTTCTTCTTCAGAGTAGCCAAGACTGCTCGCAGGTGTTCATCGTGCTCTTCCCGACTCTTAGAGTATATCAAAATGTTATCTATAAATACGATGATAAATCGGAATAGAAACGGCCGAAACACCCTGTTCATCAGGTCCATGAACATGGTCGGTGCATTCGTATGGCCGAACGACATGACGAGAAACTCGTAGTGCCTAAAACTGGTCCTGAAAGCTGTCTTCTGCGCATCCTCATCCCTGATGGTGATACCCTGACTGTAGATCGATCTTCAAGAAGTATCATACCCCCTTCAACTGATCAAACAAATCATCTATCTTGGGCAACGGATACTTGTTCTTCACCGTCACCTGGTTCAACTTGCGATAATCAATACATAGTCGTAGTGAACCGTCCTTCTTCTTCACAAACAACACAGGTGCTCCCTAAGGAGACACACTGGGTCATATGAAGCCGCATCTAACAGATTATCAATCTGCTTTCTCAACTCCTTTATCTCACATGGAGGCATGCGATACGTCGATAGCGAAATGGGTGTCGCACCAGGTGCCAAGTCGATAGTAAAGTCGATCTCGCGCCAAGGAGGTAATCCAGGTATCGCCCTGAACACATCCATGAAATCCTGAACTACTGGCGTGTCATCAAGTGTCGAACCATCCACATTCTCTAACAAGGTGGCATAACAGCTAACACGGCAGGGCCAACTGACCTGCACTGGAAAAGTAATGGTCGTGCCCTCAAGTCTGTAAGCTGTCACTACCCGAGTATCATAATCAATTTCTGCCTTCATCTCGGTGAGCTAATCCATACCGAGGATAACGTCATAGTGGTATAGTGGGGCAATGATCAGATCCACAAGTACTCTCCTGCTTCCTAAGTCTATCGAGCAACCCTCACAAGTCTTGCTAACATCTGAAAAAGTCCCTATAGCTATAAGGATCCCCATTCCCTTCATAGGAGCAGTACCTAACCCCAGTCGCTTGACTGCTGCGCATGATATGATCGAGATAGTGGACCTGGTGTCCACCAACAAGGAGACGAGTGTACCTTGAATGTGGGTCATGACTTCAAAAGTCATCGGGCTCGTAATTGATGTCTCAGGTGCTTCGGCCACAAGCGGTTGTACTCGAGCCTGCTGTGAACAGTTCGGCTGTGGCGCCATAGGCCGTTGAGGGGGCCTAGACGAGGTGTGGGTGGCCGAAATGATGGATGAGCTGGTGTCGAACGTAGAGGTGGTGCTGATATAACCTGGGGAAGCTGGTGGTTGATCTGCTGGAGTGGTGAGAAGCCGCTATCTTTCATCCTGGTGAAGCGGTTCACCTCTGTGTGGCCGGGCCTCTTGCAGTGAGTACACTATACATCAGGTAGCCTCACTAGGGCAGGTGAAGCCATCAATCTAGGCGGTGAATCTGCATGCGGTTTCTTATTGAGGAATGGCCTGCTCGGCATATCTGGTCACGGCCTAGGAACCATAGGCACGCGAGTACGGGATAACCTATCCCCGTCCTGCTCCGCTCGCAAAGACATGTGTACTAGCTTAGCATAAGTGGGTATGCTAGCCCAGCACATCTTCGAGTGAATCTCAGGTCGTAAACTCTCAGAGAAGCGTCGCATCCCATCGGCTGGTCAGCTAAAATCAACGGTACATATCTTGCCAGCTCCGTGAACCGGTTCTCATACTTTGTTACTGTCATCTCTCCCTGACGGAGGCGAAGAAACTCACTTTCCTTCTTATGCCGATACGTGAGAGGATAATACTTCTCGTGGAAGTGGGTCTCAAAAGCTGCCCACGTCCATACGTATCCCATGAGGATAGTCCGAAGGATACTGTCCCACCATAAGCTGGCCTCCTTCTCGAACATGAAGGTGGCCAATTCTACCTGCTCAGGCTCTGTGCAGTGCAGCGGCTTTAGTATCTTAGAGATGCGATCATGCCAATACTCGGCCTCCTTGGGTCGATGAGTACCCACAAAAGTAGGTGGCCGCAAGCGTTGGAATCGCTCAAAATGGCCGCTAGCACTCGTACTGCCTGCAGGCTGCACCAGAGGTGTGGGTGGAACCACACCCATGCTCTGGGCGAATATCCCAGCCATGGTGGTTAAAAACTGTTGTTGCTACTGCTGTTGTTGTTGCTATTGCTGTTGTAGTTATTGTTGCTGCATCAGTAGCATCATCTGCTCCAACCTATCAGTAGGTGGAGCAGACTGAGATACGTGCGGCGTCGAATAAGATGCCCAATTCTGCTCAGGAACTGGTGGTGGAACAGGTGGTGCAGTAGATGGTGTCGGCCCATTAGTGGGGCCTGGGGCTGGCTAAGAATCCGGCATAGTCCCGTGGGTCGGGCCCGAACTAGGGTCCATGTGGCTCTCGCTTAGGGGAGTAGCCCAGTCAACCGAGTCGCCGAGAGTGAGTCATGCCGATATCCGTGTGCACTTAGGTGGCATGCCCTATATAAAAATAGGGTGCAACCCGTGAGATTTAGGATATAACAGTCAATTCTTCAAGCATTCTACGCAATTCACAACAAAAGGAGTCGCATGCATTTCATTAAACAAAATTTTCACCATACATGAGATATAGTTTCACATGAGTCATGATAAAAGATGCATGTGTGATAATTTAAGCAAACTTCAACCACTAAACATACTATCAACCAACCCAGTCTACTAAGGCTAGTACAAAGAAAGACTAACAACTAAACAACTAAAAGACGACTACACATGTGACTAGCCGTCTGAATCTAATGATGGAGGAGGTGCACTCTTGTCCTGCAGACAACACAGGATGACCCTCAAGGTGTAAGACACCTTGTTAAACTTCAGCTTTATGAAGGCCTGATGCTCTTTAACCTTGTCTCGGGTCGCAGCGACTTCCTATCGCTGGGCGGCCTGACCGTCCTTGAGTTGAGCCAAGCGGGCTCGCATAGCAACCTGATCACTATCGCGGCTCTGTGTAGCAGGAGGAGAGCCTTCATCAGTGTCCTGGGCCTCCTCTTCCTCTTCCTGCTCTCCCTCTTCCCTTATCTCATTTCCTTCTTCATCACTCTCCTCTTCTCATTCGCTTTTCATCTCATCCTCACTCTCGTCGAGTCAGGCTTGACGTTGTCGTGACCCAATCTCGGCGGTTGATTTCTGTTAATTTCGTCTATTAGCGAAATTGGGAATCATATGCCTGTTCATACGTTTTATCGCACCCTCCTAGGTCAAAGTACGTCAGTGTGCGTTGTGTGACCATAACTCAGGTCCAATTTAATCCATATCATGCTCTGATACTAACTTGTAACGCCTTGAAAATCGGGGGTCGAGTAGAAACCCAACTCTCGAGTTCCAACACATCACTTATGCAATATATTTAATGATAATTGTATATTGTCTATATTAGTGCATAAAACATGAATGAGATTAAGCCAAATCAGTGAAACATAATCTAGGGACAGTTGTAATACGCAAGCGGAAGACTGAAACGAATATGTATAACTTTATAAACTGTATAGGTCCCCAAAGTATGTATGCATTGTTAGGTCAATAATTACAAGTACTGTTTCAAAATACAAAATGTCAAAAAATTTGTGATAGTCCACTACAAGTATAACCCTGAAGCCCCGTCGATCAGAATGGTCTATATAAACCCGCCTGAATACTGCATATATGAGAAAGCATCTACATCGTCTGGGAAGTCTGGCTCCGCCTCATCAGTCGGGTCTCTATTTGTAACTAAGACAGAGTCTGGTTGGTGTTTAAAACATCGTCCCAGAATGTGGTAGTGAGTGATCAACTCAGTGGAATAATAAAGCAAACGTTAACATGTTATCAATTCAGTCAAGCAGTAATGATAAAACAATACAATCAAACATCTCTAAGTACTCTGATTAATACAGAAATGATATGTATATATGATGCATGCCCTCGCATGCACTCCCTCTGTGATCTTCATCTAACGGTCGCGCATGTCAGTCACTTCCTCAATGCTCTCTACTCGACGCCAAACGACGCATGCAGTGCGGTGAATGAGCGTGATTACCAAGTTCTTATTAGTCCTTTTCATACAGCGGTACCTCCCTTATATCAATACCCAAACAATAATCCATTCTAGGGTCGTCAGTCGTAGTAAATCTCATACGAAGTTACGGTTCTGGGTCACTATAAAGGGCTCGTCACCTGATCAGTGCAGGTCTAGTTTATACTCTAGTTGCTACGGAAAGGCTCGTCGCCTCAACGGAGTCTCAGAGTATGCTCGAGGTCACTACAAAGGGCTCGTCACCTGATCAGTGTAGGCCGATAACTCGAATACAGTGTCTCATACCACCGTATTCGGCTCACAAGGCAGTATTACTCACTGGTGTAACGACCTGGAAAATTCCGTACATTGGGTCGAGTACCACCTCGACCAGAAATCACATAGGATTAAATCCTTTAGAAATTTAACAAAGTTAACTAAGTACTAAACTCAATTAAGTATGAAATCCGTTAGGATCGCTTTAAATACGATCTGAAGACCCAAACCTATGAGCAATCATTGACGCTAGGTTACCCTAAAGTTTAGAACCGAACTCATTCCCCGTCTGCTCTCGGGAATGAAACGAAACTTCGTATTAGGTCTAGATCGCACCTCGGGATTCCGATTAACCCAAAGTTAAGGAACTATGACCGCCCCACTGGACTTAACAATCATCTCAAAAATCGGCCTTATCCGACATTCCACGGCCATTCGTTTCGAATCGGAGCGAGGAAGTGTGAAAAACACTATTCACAAGCCGAAATAAATATCTGGAATAGTGATCTGCATCGTTCGTTGACGCGTCAAGATAAGCAACCCGACCGTCGAATCGCACCAAATTACACCCTCGGATTAAGAAAAATTTCAGGAACATTTACATGTACTTGGAATTTCTGATCGTGGCCCACTGACCGTCGAACTGAAAGTGGTCCGCCACGTGCGATCTGCGTATCCGAATGAGTCAAAAACGTAATCCCACGTAGATCCATTGGTGGTGAGCTTAAGTCTGACGTTTGGTTCAAAAGAGGCCACCAGAACTACCCTTTTGAGCCGGAAAAGCGGCGAAAAACCTATATAGGCAGTACCCTATGAACATAAGTCTGTTTTCGTAATGTTTGAGGCTATAAAAGGGGCTTAGAGCAGCCCCTCTCACAGCCATACGAATTTTGGTGGAAACCCTAGAGAGAGAGAGAGAAAAGAGAGAGAAGGACTTGGAAATCGTTGCCGATCTTCCTCCACTTGCACCGGATTGCTACACGGCCTACACCGCCTTATTCTCGGCGTTCTCCCGGTGTTTTCCGCCTCATTTGAAGGTAAGAAAACCTAACCCTAGGTCTGATTTGTGGTGGAATCGAAGTGGGGTGTATATCCGACTAACCGATTCCGCTCTTTAGGCTAGAAATCGGCCGTAGACGGAAGATCCATCACCCTTGCTCGATTTATTCCGTTTCCAAAGGCAAAGGTGAGGACTTTAAGTGTATAAGTTAAGGTTTTCAACGCTTTCAATGTCGTATAATGGTAGATTCATGATCTGCTTTGCAATTGCACATGTACAAAGTGCTTTCCGTTTCCTGTTTTGATTAAGCGGTGTGAAATATGGAATTTCACATATTCTAGGTATACTTAGAAATACCGTATACGTATTTTTTTTGGATAATTGCTTGACATGTTTATTTAATGTTTAATTATATAACATACGAATAAAATACTAGTTTGGCGAAAGAGATCGCCAAAATATATGTTCCTTTGTAAATGTGCCGTATGTTGAAAATACGTATTGTAGAAATACCGTATACGTATTTCTTTTGGAATAATGTTTGACATATGTATTTAATGTATGATTATACAATACATGATTAAAATACTAGCTTGGCGAAAGGAATCGCTTGAAACCTATGTTCCTTTATAAACACTATGTATGTCGAAATTGGGTATACGTGAAAGTACCCTATACGTATAAAATTTGCTGATGTGTTTGCTATGTTTATTTCTTTGTATGCATAGGATGTATATGTATAAAATACTAGCTCGGTAAAGGGACAACCCTAGTACACACGCCCTAGCATACGTCATGTATGTTGAACCTTTGCATTCCAAGTGTTGGTGAAATCACTTGTGAATGTAAGTGCTTAAGTGTTAGAACCTTAGTTAGGTGCTGAGATGGATTCTCCGCTATCTTAGTGTCACATATGACACTCTCCATGTGGTTGTTCACTCTAACCACTCACCTATGAACTATAAGTATTTGTATCCCTATGTGTATAGTGTCTTATAACATGCTTTATAACATGCTTTACAACATGCTTTACAACATGCCTTATAACATGCTATACTTCATGCTTTATAATACATGCTCTACTTCATGCTTTACTTTATGCTCTACCACTTGATTGAGTTTGGGACTATGCCTATAGTCCACACATTCGGTACCGGACTTATGTTGTGGCCGAGATTCATATCGCCACGATGGACGTGTCCGCGAACCCGAGTCGTACTTCGGTTGGCGATAGTGGTTGGCCACACGGAGTGCTTTTGCGCTCCATATCGCTCAACTTGTGGTGCGCTCGAGCTAGTCGTGCTCGTCAAGCAAACCGATATGTGTATATGTATGTTCACCATGTTTGGTCGCCACGCTTGAACCTAGGGTACCAAACTTACCGTGCGATCCCGTTAACCATGGTACCTCGATCCGCTAAGACGCATGAGCCGGACATGGTGGTATGGGACACCGTGGTCGAGCCGTCGGCCTACGCCGGGGTCATGTGCCTCCCCGTAGTGACCATTGCGCAACCAACCTCGTGAGCCGATTATGGTGGTATGGGACACTATATTCGGCCGTATCGATACTTACGCGAGAGCCGAGCACCTGAGACCCCGTGCTCGTGCTTTGACGGCGACGAGTCCTCCGTAGTATCTTCGAGTACTCCAAGTGTCGTGATTGGCGACGAGTCTTTCACAAAGAATTGGCAGAGTATGAGTTGAGCCAAGTACGGTGAGACCTGTACTGAGCTGACGGCTAGTGATTGAGCCAGGTATGGTGAGATATGTACCTGAGCTGACGGCCAGCAATTGAGCCGCATACGGTGAGATCTGTATCCGCGCTGACGGGTGACGAGCCCTTTGCGATGCCTTCACTACGCTTCTCAAACCATAACATCGTATGAGATTAACTAGGATTGACGACCCTAGAATGGATCATGTTTGGGAATTATACAAGGGAGGTACCTTAGTTTCCCAATACTGCTGGTTGAAATGGATTAATAAAAACTTGGTAATCATGATCATCATGCACCGCATGTGCTTTGTAGATGTGGCGCACTAAGGGAGTAGCATTCGCGAACGTAAGATGATGTCGCTTGAGGGTGGTTTGGCAAGGGCATACAGGCATCATGTCATATCATTTTGCATTTAACAAGAGTAATTAGAAATGTTTGATTTGTACTGCGTTATCATTACTGCTTGATTGATTTGATAACATGTTAACCTATGCTTTATTGTTCCACTGAGTTAGCTACTCACTCCCACGTTACGGGACGGTGTTTGCAACACCCACCAGACTCTGTCACAGTGTAGATGGCGCCTGCTGTCAGAGCCGAGCTAGACTATGAGGAGGATCGGAGGAGTTCTCCTTTATGCAAGACTCGACGGCTACGCTTAGGCCTGGCCGCATCGCGGATTTGTGGCCTCTTTGAGGATTGTATTTTGATTTTTTTTGACTTAGAGACATTACATGTATATTGGTACTCGCTAGTACTCATACTGGAGTTCACAAAATTTTGATACTTTACATATGTTGAATATAAAATTTTAGTCTTCCGCTTGCCTTTATACAATTGAACTGGAGTATGAATTACTGCTTTTGGTATAATCTCATTCATGTTTATTGCGCTAACTCGACATAACATTTAACCATCATTGTGTATGTTGCATAAGTGATGCGTTGGAACTCGGGAGTTGAGTTCATACTCGACCCCGATTTTCGTGGCGTTACAAGTTGGTATCGAGCATGATTTTGATTAAACTGACCCGAGTTATGTCCCCACTACGTACGCCGACGCATTTCACTTAGGAGGGTGCGCAAAAAATCTAGCAACAATCCCTGGGTCTCCCGATTTTCGCTTCGGCGAAGTTCGCTACACACGGACAGTTGATCGAGTGCGTACTCGATCCCGACCACACTTATGGACCCCAAGTCACTCCTGACCGTCTATTGACGTGTCCAGGTCACACATTTACCAAAAATAAGTTGTTAAAAATCGGGAAAACCAAATTATGTCGACTTTTGCCGAATCGACCGTTTTGGCACAAAACTCGAGTCCGTGGGCCCCACGACTAATCCGTTAACATTTTGGACCAAGACAGGGGTGCATTTGGCACCACCGGGAGTCCCGACGAACAAGGCCGCATCAGCGGCGGCGCGTGTTCCGGCCAAAGCCCGACCGCGCGCCACCGCGGCACCGCACGGCGGCGACCGCGCCCGCTTCACTTTCCCGGCCACGTTTCAAACGTGGGACCGGTCGGTTTGGTCCCCCCTACCCCATGGCATGTGCCATTTTGGCATTTGATTAGCTTTTTAGGGGCAAGCACCCATCTCTCCCATTTCCCCTTTTTCACCCACCACCACCTCCATTTTCGATTTTTCCTCAAAACCATCCCTCCAAACCTTCAATCCCTCCATTTTCTTCCATAACTCACACACCCCTACCTCTCTACAACAGCCCTAGCCTCTCCCTTTCCCCCATTTCCACAAGTTGGAGCTCTCATAACCCTCCTTGGAGCTCAAAATTGGGTAATATTCTAACCCATCTCATTTCCTTCTTGTTTCTTCTTCATTTCCTACCTCTGAGCTTATTCCACACCTGTTGGATTGTTGGTTGTGGAAGGTAAAAGAGGTCACCCTTTGTTTCCCATTTTGGAAAAATTTCCATGGCTCTCCTTGGTGTGGTGGCCACCATTTTCTCCATTTCCTCCATCCTATCTCTCATGGGAAAGAGGAAAACCGCGGCCGATGACGCCGCCCAAGTAGGCCACCCGCTCCCGAAGAAAATCTGATGTTGGGGCCGACAAGTACCGTGCGGGAGTTTAGGTCGAAGCGAGACCTGGATCCCGACCACCCCGCCAGAATGCTTACCCGATCGGCATGGAATATGGGCGCTTCGCGGGCCGTAAGGTTGTGTTTGAAGCTCAGGTGGATGAGAGGATGTTTGGTCTACACCCGATGATGGACCACTTGGTGGATATCGGGTGGAATCATGTTTTTGAAGGCGAGTCCCCCGCATGTGAGCACACGGTTCGTGCCTTCTACGCTCACATCATAGACTCATCAGTAGAGCCTCTTCAGTTTACTGTCTCTGTGAGGGGCATAAGGCGCACAATCACTGTGAATGAGGTGGCTCGAATCACAAAATTCCGCTTGGTCAAGTGCATCCTAGTGATGACTTCTCTAGAATCTGCGCGGGAAAGGGATCGCCGCACGCGATTTCTCCGTGGTCGCCGGTTACTTGGAAGCGAGGAAATTGTATTGCGGCGACAAAGATGTCTGAAGACTTCCATTTGCTCCATCACATCTTCACATACAATGTTTACCCACGGTGGGGTAACCGCACGGAATGTACTAGGGTGATGGTGGACTTTCTGTACAAGATGGGACACTGGGAAAACATATGCCTGCCCACATTCATCCTATCCCAGATAGTTAATGTTGTTCGTTCTGCCAGGAACGATCTTTCGCTCCCATTTGGCCGACTGATCTGCAGGATGGCTCGTGATGTAGGCTACAGATTGAATATGGAGGATCTTGCACCGGTCCGAATCATAAATGAAGCGACACTCAGGAATATGAAGATCGGCCCCCAACAGCGGCAAGCCCGACTCGACGAGTCTGGAGATGAGTCGGATAGCGCCGGTGAGGAGAGTGTTGACCTCCAGGCTGAGAGCGATGAGGAGCGCAGTGATGACATACAGGAGGAAGAACCTGAGGCTCAGGACACAGAGGAGAGTTCACCCCCTGCGGCTCAGAGGCAGGGTGTGGATCGAGATGCTTTTGATGCACGATTGGCCCGTCTTGAGGAGGGGCAAGCCGCCCTGCAGCAAGAGATTGGTCAAGTTCGAGCCAAGCTTGAGGAGAATGAAGCCTACATGAAGAAGAGTTTCAAGAAGATGTCCCGTACGTTGAAGGCTATCCTGTGCTGTGCGCAGGACAAGAACGCTCCTCCTCCACCGCCTACTTCGGATGCTTAGTCATCCATGTTGTTATGTGTTGTCGTTTGTTTTGGTTGCCGCGATAGGCGGTTTATGTTTTCATGTAGTGGATGTTGTATTAGGTAGTAGCATGTTTAGGTGTTTGATGTGTGGATGTATTGGCTATAATGTGATTTCCGTCATGATTCATGTAAACTTTGTAGTCCATGTATTATGACAATTTTGAGTAAATGAAAAGCATATAGCCTCTTTTGTTTGATGATGTGTGGAATGCTTAAGTGCTTTATGGAGTGTATTATGCTGTATCTCACCAATGTTGACTGTGTTGTATAGGGCATGCCGCGACAGTATACGCGGAGTACGGCACATCTCCTTCTCGACCGGCTCCATGGACCGACACCTTCTAGTAGTAGTGGTCCCGCGGACCGTGGGTTGGGTTCCGACGCCCCCTCGGTCCTCCGGCGGGTTGCCACCATACATGCCCCCCGGTCCGTGAGGAGCTTCGGCCATCATCTTCGCACAAGATGACTCCCGGCCTCCGCTCCGCCGATCGATAGGTTTGAGTACCGATGATGATGATGCATCAAGCGGCGAGATGCAAGAAGAGCAGATGCAAAGAAGAATAAAGCCAGAGAGACAAAGCGGCAAGCAGATCGGCAGCTTATGGCCACTATCGCCGAGGCCTTGTCCCGTGGTGGTAGTGCGACTCCACCCGCGACATCTACACGTCCCGATGAGCATTCTCGGGCCTCCCCGCTCGTGTTGAGGATGTGCCTCTCGCCCCATCCGTCGTACCTCCCACCGGAGAGGTCGGTACACGCGGCCTACTCGAGCGATTCCAGCGCTTGAGGCCTCCCTCGTTTATGGGTTCTCACAGCACCCGAGAAGGCGAGTTCTGGTTAGACCGCATCTCCAAGATGCTACGGATGCTTCACTGTTCGGAGGCAGAGCAGGTAGAGCTGGCCGCCTTCATGTTTGAGAGAGAGGCGAGCTTATGGTGGGACAGCGTGCTGCGCACTGTCGCAGTAGACTTCGTGTGGACCTGGGAGGCTTTCGAGTCTCGGTTCCACGAAAAGTACTACCCGCAGACTTATCGGCACGAGCGGGAGGAAGAGTTTTTGCGCCTCAGGCAGGGAGGCATGACTATCACGTAGTAGTACGAGCACCGCTTCACCGAGTTGGGCCGCTTTGTCCCGACTATACTAGTGGACGAGCGATGCGGATGCGTCGATTTTCTTTGGGTTTGTGACCGGAGATCTCTGGCCGAGGATATGCCGCCACGCATTCCTACGTATGCGGCGTTGGTCCACATGTCTATGACGCCGAGCAGATGTGGACCGTCCGGCCGATCACGGGCACTATGGTTGCGAGACCGCGGCAGATGTACGAGCAGGTGCCTATTTTAGGCAAGAGGCCTCGGCCGATTCTCCCCCCCGGGGCCGCAGCGCGCACCATTCCTATGAGACGCCCGTTGGTGACACCTCGCACGTTTTGCGGGAAACCCGACACCCCGCCGAGAGCCGCTTCGCGCATGAGAGCTGCGGCTTTGCGCCACCACGAGATTGGGTCGCTCTTATCCACAGCCATATCGCCTCCGCCGCTACGGCCGTTCCTCCCGCACATCCTTCATTCCGACCTCCCGTGCACGTCCCTTCAAAGCCGCCACAGGCGACCCTTGGCTCCACAAATAACCGCGCCAGCAGCAGGCTCGCGTTCATACTCTCGTGGCTGAGGCACCTGAGACGTCGGTTCCAGCCCGACGGCTTTCGAGGGTACGGCTCTTATTCACGACACTCCCGTCTCTCGTTGGTGGACACCGGGTCCACTACCTCTATTATTTCTGTGGGGCGGTGAAACGCCTATCTTTGCATACGATTCCCACTAAGGGAATGAGACTCACTACGGCCACGGGACTGCTCGGATGTCACACCTTATGTGAGGGTTGCTCGGTAGTTTTGGGTAGCAAAGACACGTTACGTGCTCGTCGACCTCATTGTTGCTCCGCCGTGGCACTATGATGTTATCCCGGGTATGGATTGGCTCACCAGATGAGGGCGGAGATAGATTGCGATACTCGGATCGTGACGGCCTATGGACCGACGGTGCGCCTTTCACGTTCCCTGGTGCAGGGTTGGCGGCTCCGTCGAGTTGATTGTTATGTCGCTTTGCTTGTGCCGACCGATGGTCCGACAAGAGATAGTACGCCGGTGGTTCGAGACTTCGCAGCGTGTTTGAGACTATCCCGGGTTTACCTCCTCGGCGTGAGATTGATTTTACGATAGATCTTACGCTGGTGCGACGCCCATCTCGTTGCCTACTTATCGTATGCCTCCATGTGAGATGGAGGAGCCGCGGACACGTATTGACGTGCTTGTAGAGAGAGGTTTTATTCGACCTAGTGTGTCTCCTTGGGGAGCACCCGTGTTGTTCGTGAAGAAGAAGGACGGGTCCCTACGGTTGTGTATTGATTACCGTAGGTTGAACCAGTCACTGGTGAAGAACAAGTATCCTTTGCCCAGATTGACGATCCGTTCGATCGCCGAGAGGGGCGAAGTATTTCTCGAAGATTGATCTCCGGTCGCCAGTTACCACCACCACGCGTGAGAGAGGAGGACGTGCGAAGAAGACACCTTCAGACGTGCTTTGGGCACTACGAGTTCTTAGTGATGTCGTTCGGTCCCGACGAACGCACCAGCCGTGTTCATGGATCTGATGAACCGGGTATTTCGGCCCTTCCTCTACCGATTCGTCATCGTCTTTATCGATGACATCTTGATATACTCCACGAGTCGGGAGGAGCACGAGGAGCACTTGCGAGCGGTATTGGATACACTGAAGAAGAACCAGCTTGTTTGCGCAAAAGACAAGAAGTGCGACTTCGCGGAGGAAGTCAAGTTCCCGGGACATGTAGTGTCCAAGGATGGGATAGCAAAGGACCTTGCTAAGGTAGCCGCGGTTCAGATTGGCCAGCACTCGAATCTGGTTATCGAGGTGAGGAGTTTCCTTGGCCTGTCCGATACTACGTACGTTTCATTCGGGATTTCTCGAAGATCGCTGTGCCATTGTCTCACCGACTCGGAAGGACCCGAAGTTCGCCTGGAATGAGAAGGCGGAGGCGCTTTAAGGAGCCGAAGGACAAGTTGACGTCCGCCCCAGTGCTAGTATTGCCAGAGCAAGGGGTGAAATACACGGTGTATACCGACGCGTCTCGCGTTGGTTTGGGTTGTGTGTTGATGCAGAAAGATAGGGTAATATCGTATGCCTCGAGACAATTAAGGAAGCACGAGGAGAATTACCCTACACATGACCCAGAGTTGGCGGTCATCATCTTTGCATTGAAGCTCTGGAGACATTACCTCTATGGTGAGGAGTTCGAGCTTTTCTCGCGACCACAAGAGCCTTAAATACATATTCACGCAAATGTACGAGATTTGAATATGAGACAAATACGATGGATGGAGAGCTTGAAGGACTTCAAGTTCGAGGTTTCCTACCATCCTGGCAAGGCGAACCTTGTGGCAGACGCGTTGAGCCGCAAGAAGGCGATTGCATTTGCGGCACTGCTGATGATAGTCGAGTGGGATATGGTAGAGTTTGTGCGGGACTTCGAGCAGACTCACCGTCGAGGAGCCATTTGAGTGTGTTGCGCACATTCGGGTGCGGCCACTTATCGACGACAGATTGTTGAGGCCCAGAGGGCGACATACGGTGTCGAGCCGAGAGCGTGCTAGCGACGCCGTGGACTCCGAGTGGAGAGTTGGATCCGATGGGGGTTTACGGTTCCGTGGCCGCCATGTGTTCCGTATGTGCTCGACTTGAGACGCGAGCTTCTCGAGTCCGCCCATAATCGAAGTTTGCGATGCATCCCGGTAGCACGAAGATGTACCAGGATATGAGACGACGTATTGGTGGGACAACATGAAGGCCCACATTGCGAGTTTGTGTCTCGGTGTCCGACATGCCACGGGTCAAGGCGTAACATCGCCGACCTCCTGGGCGCTTCACCATGCCTATAGCGGAGTGGAAGTGGGACTTCATCTCCATGGACTTCATATCGTGGTTGCCGAAGACGAGGAAGGGGCACGATTCCATTTGGGTGATTGTGGACCGGTTGACTAAATCGGCCCATTTCCTCCCTATCGAGTTACGAACTCCGCAGACGAGTGGCTAGATTGCACATCGTGAGATCGTCCGTCTGCACGCACGGGTTCCTTTAGAGATTGTGTCGGACGGAGACACGCGGTTCACATCCATCTTCCGGACTCGTATCCGGGAGGCGATGGGTGTGAAGTTGAAGTTCAAGATAGCCGCTTTCATCCTCGGGCCGATGGGCGCAGACGGAGCGAGTGAATCGATTCGGAGGATATGTTGCGAGCGTGTGTGTTGGACTTCAAGGACGGTTGGGACGACTGCCTCCGTACGCAGAGTTCGCCTACAATGCTTCCAGCGACGATTGGCATGGCGCCATATGAGGCTCTATATGGTCGACCTTGTAGGGCACCGCACCTTGTTGGGCGTAGGGTTGGAGAGCGTAGCCCGATTGGCCGAGTTGGTTCGGCGACTACAGAGAAGGTAGACATTATCGGCCGTCGATTACTCACAAATCGCAGAGCGAGCAGAAGAGTTACGCCGATACGAGGCGGCGATCACCGGAGTTCGAGGTCGGTGATCATGTGTTCCTTCCGGGTTTCCCCCTATGAAGGAGTCCTTCGGTTTGGGAAGAAGGAAACTCACACCGAGGTTTATCGGTCCATTTCAGATATTGGATCGAGTGGGTGATGTGGCGTATCGTCTCGCCTTGCCTACACCGCTTGCTTCCGTGCACAACGTATTTCATGTATCTATGCTGAAGAAGTACGTTCCTGATCCTTCGCATATCATCAGATGGGAGCAGGTACAGTTGAGCGAGGATGCTACATATGAGTTGCGCCCGACGCGCATCCTTGACAGGAAGGAGCAGGTACTGCGTAGCAAGGTCATCCCGCTTGTGAAGGTACTTTGGACACATCATTCTGAGGAGGAAGCTACCTGGGAGACTGAGGCCGAGGTCAGGAAGAACTACCCTCAGATTCTCGAGGAGTACGAACAGGTATAAATTTCGAGGACGAAATTTTTTGTCTAAGGGGGGTAGATTGTAACGACCTGGAAAATTCCGATACATTGGGTCGAGTACCACCTCGACCAGAAATCACATAGGATTAAATCCTTTAGAAATTTAACAAAGTTAACTAAGTACTAAACTCAATTAAGTATGAAATCCGTTAGGATCGCTTTAAATACGATCTGCAGACCCAAACCTAGCGTAATCATTGACGCTAGGTTACCCTAAAGTTTAGAACCGAACTCATTCCCCGTCTGCTTCTGAATGAAACGAAACTTCAGTATTAGGTCTAGATCGCACCTCGATTCCGATTAACCCGAAGTTAAGGAACTAGGACCGCCCCACCGGACTTAACAATCATCTCAAAATCGGCCTTATCCGACATTCCACGGCCATTCGTTTCGAATCGGAGCGAGGAAGTGTGAAAAACACTATTCACAAGCCGAAATAAATATCTGGAATAGTGATCTGGCATCGTTCGTTGACACGTCAGTATTAAGCAACCTGACCGTCGAATCGACCAAATTACACCCTCGGATTAAGAAAATTTCAGAACATTTACATGTACTTGGAATTTCGATCGTGGCCCATTGACCGTCGAACTGAAAGTGGTCCGCCACGTGCGATCTGCGTATCCGAATGAGTCAAAATGTAATCCCACGTAGATCCATTGGTGGTGAGCTTAAGTCTGACGTTTGGTTCAAAAGAGGCCACCAGAACTACCCTTTTGAGTTTTAAAAGCGGCGAAAAAACCTATATAGCGCATGCCCTATGAACATAAGTCTGTTTCGTAATGTTTGAGGCTATAAAAGGGGCTTAGAGCAGCCCCTCTCACAGCCATACGAATTTTGGTGGAAACCCTAGAGAGAGAGAGAAAAGAGAGAGAGGACTTGGAAATCGTTGCGATCTTCCTCCACTTGCACCGGATTGCTACACGGCCTACACCGCCTTATTCTCGGCGTTCTCCCGGTGTTTTCCGCCTCATTTGAAGGTAAGAAAACCTAACCCTAGGTCTGATTTGTGGTGGAATCGAAGTGGGGTGTATATCGACTAACCGATTCCGCTCTTTGGGCTAGAAATCGGCCGTAGACGGAAGATCCATCACCCTTGCCGATTTATTCCGTTTCCAAAGGCAAAGGTGAGGACTTTAAGTGTATAAGTTAAGGTTTTCAACGCTTTCAATGTCGTCGATAATGGTAGATTCATGATCTGCTTGCAATCGCACATGTACAAAGTGCTTTCCGTTTCTGTTTTGATTAGCGGTGTGAAATATGGAATTTCACATATTCTAGGTATACGTAGAAATACCGTATACGTATTTTTTTTGGATAATTGCTTGACATGTTTATTTAATGTTTAATTATATAACATACGAATAAAATACTAGTTTGGCGAAAGAGATCGCCAAAATATATGTTCCTTTGTAAATGTGCCGATATGTTGAAAATACGTATTTGTAGAAATACCGTATACGTATTTCTTTTGGAATAATGTTTGACATATGTATTTAATGTATGATTATACAATACATGATTAAAATACTAGCTTGGCGAAAGGAATCGCCGAAACCTATGTTCCTTTATAAACACTATGTATGTCGAAATTGGGTATACGTGAAAGTACCCTATACGTATAAAATTTGCTGATGTGTTTGCTATGTTTATTTGCTGTATGCATAGGATGTATATGTATAAAATACTAGCTCGGTAAAGGGACAACCCTAGTACACACCGCCTAGCATACGTCATGTATGTTGAACCTTTGCATTCCAAGTGTTGGTGAAATCACTTGTGAATGTAAGTGCTAAGTGTTAGAACCTTAGTTAGGTGCTGAGATGGGATTCTCCGCTATCTTAGTGTCACATATGACACTCTCCATGTGGTTGTTCACTCTAACCACTCACCTATGAACTATAAGTATTTGTATCCCTATGTGTATAGTGTCTTATAACATGCTTTATAACATGCTTTACAACATGCTTTACAACATGCCTTATAACATGCTATACTTCATGCTTTATAATACATGCTCTACTTCATGCTTTACTTTATGCTCTACCACTGATTGAGTTTGGGACTATGCCTATAGTCCACACATTCGGCACTGTGCACTTATCTTGTTGTGGTCGAGATTCATATCGCCACGATGGACGTGTCGGCGAACCCGAGTCGTACTTCGGTTGGCGATAGTGGTTGGCCACACGGAGTGCTTTTGCGCTCCATATCGCTCAACTTGTGGTGCGCTCGAGCTAGTCAGGCTCGTCAAGCAAACCGATATGTGTATATGTATGTTCACCATGTTTGGTCGCACGCTTGAACCTGGGTACCAAACTTACCGGTGGCGATCCCGTTAACCATGGTACCTCGATCCGCTAAGACGCATGAGCCGGACATGGTGGTATGGGACACCGTGGTCGAGCCGTCGGCCTCTGTTGGGGTCATGTGCCTCCCCGTAGTGACCATTGCGCAACCAACCTCGTGAGCCGATTATGGTGGTATGGGACACTATATTCGAGCCGTCGATACTTACGGCGAGAGCCGAGCACACTGTGAGACCTGTGCTCGTGCCGACGGCGACGAGTCCTCCGTAGTATCTTCGAGTACTCCAAGTGTCCGTGATTGGGCGACGAGTCTTTCACAAGAACTCAGAGTATGAGTTGAGCCAAGTACGGTGAGACCCGTACTTGAGCCGACGGCTAGTGATTGAGCCAGTATGGTGAGATATGTACCGAGCCGACGGCCGCAGATTGAGCCGCATACGGTGAGATCTCGTATCCGCGCCGACGGTGACGAGCCCTTTGCGATGCCTTCACTACGCTTCTCAAACCATAACATCGTATGAGATTAACTAGGATTGACGACCCTAGAATGGATCATGTTTGGGAATTATACAAGGGAGGTACCTTAGTTTCCCAATACTGTCTTGGTTGAAATGGATTAATAAAAACTTGGTAATCATGATCATCATGCACCGCATGTGCTTTGTAGATGTGGCGCACTAAGGGAGTAGCATTCGCGAACGTAAGATGATGTCGCTGAGGGTGGTTTGGCAAGGGCATACAAAGATCATGTCATATCATTTTGCATTTAACAAGAGTAATTAGAAATGTTTGATTTGTACTTGCGTTATCATTATCGCTTGATTGATTTGATAACATGTTAACCTATGCTTTATTGTTCCACGAGTTAGCTACTCACTCCCACGTTACGGGACGGTGTTTGCAACACCCACCGTACTCACACAGTGTGTAGATGGCGCCTCTCTTCGGGAGCCTGAGCTAGACTATGAGGAGGATCGGGAGGAGTTCTCCTTTATGCAAGACTGACGGCTACGCTTAGGCCTACCGCATCGCGGATTTACTGAGGGCCTCTTTGAGGATTGTATTTTGATTTTTTGACTTAGAGACATTACATGTATATTGGTACTCGGTTAGTACTCATACTGGAGTTCACAAAATTTTGATACTTTACATATGTTGAATATAAAATTTTAGTCTTCCGCTTGCCTTTATACAATTGAACTGGAGTATGAATTACTGTTTTGGTATAATCTCATTCATGTTTATTGCGCTAACTCAGACAACATTTAACCATCATTGTGTATGTTGCATAAGTGATGCGTTGGAACTCGGGAGTTGAGTTCATACTCGACCCCCGATTTTCAGGGCGTTACAACTGGTCACTACGGGGAGATTCGTCGCCCTAGCATAGGCCGACAACTCGACCACAATGTCTCATACCACCATGTCCTGCTCATGAGTCTTAGCGGATCGAGGTACCAAGGTTAACGGGGTTTCCGCTAGTGAGTTTGGTACCTTAGGTTCAAGCACTAGCGTCCAAACATGGTAAACATACATTAGGCCAATCAGGTTGCTTGACAAGCTCGACTAGTACAAGCACATGTTGAGTTGATTGACATGAAGTGCGTAAGCACTCCGTGTGGCCTAACCACTGTCGACAACCCAAGTATGACTCAGATTCATCGATCACATCCTGTGTGGCGAAACAACTTCAGCCACTAAGTCGAGGTCTGTTACCGATTGCCTAGACTATATAATAGCCCCAACCACATTCAATTACAATGAATATTCATATGAGATAATCAAAATAATAATGGATCAATAATTCAAATCATACAATCGTTTGAGCATTTTATGGAATACAAATTAAACATGAATCCACACCTATGCATTCCATACCTAACATGTTCTAAAATATAAAATACATGGAGGAAATCATACACCTAGTTAAGGTAGTTGAGAATCATATCTCAACACGCACACAAAGTACAATTTACTTAATACTAGTTCATTCCGACATTTTTACAAACACTTAGTCTACACATTTCAACATACATAACGTATGTTGGTTATAATATGCATTAGGGCAAATCCTTTTGCCAAGGAGTTGTCGTATATACAACAAGCATATATCCACGACCGATAATTATGGCAAGCACAAATTCAAATTCCATACCGATACAGACATTTCAACAAACACTTGATATACACTATAATCAACATAGTTCATGTATATGCGTAAAATGAAATAAACTTGGCATCTGACATGTGAAACGGCACCCACGTCAGTTATAAATCATTAACCGACATTTAAAGCCTTGAAAACTATAACCTAAATGTATATAGTCCACACCTTATGCCGGTAAATACGTATCGGATTCATTTTAGACACTTAGTCTTTGTCAACGGCGGATTGACAACCTATAACATGAATTAGGTTAACTATTTCATAACTTACACTATCTGAAACCCTAAAACATAATAGGGTTAGGTTTTCTTACCCAAGTATGTTGTCAGAAACGCCGAATTTGTGATATAGATAGGGTGGCTAAGTGTGTGGAGTAACGGGATCAAATCCCAGGATGAATCTCCAACTCTCTCTCTCTCTCTCTCTCTTCCTTTCCTTTTCCTCTCCTCTCTTTCTTAGGGTTTCAAAATTCGTATGGAATATGAGAGAGAGGGTTTAAGGCCCTTATATAGGCCCAGAACTGATGGGAATGGCCCCAGGGTCATAGTATACTTAGGTTGTATCCAAAACCCATTTATTTTGGCTCAACGGAGCACTTTTAGAGGCCCCCTTTCTGCGTGCGGTCGGACTTAAGCTCCCTGGCATTGGATCTAAGTCGAGTTAAATTTTTGGTCCGATCAGATTTACAGATCGGTCGTTGCGGACCAGTTTCAGTTTAACGGTCATCGGTACTCGATCAGGGCCACAAGTGTACTGACATATATGGAAAATTTCTCCTGATCCGAGGGTATATTTGGGTCAGATTCTAAAGGTCTGAATCCTTATATTTTGCCTGCAAGCGACACGTCTCAGTTTACTTAAGTTTGAATTTTATTTCCAAAAATATTCACGTTTCTCACACGCTTCGCTCCGGGATCAAGTTGTGCATTTCTGGACACAGTCCGGACTTGATTTTTGAGATGGTTGTCAAGCCCAGTAAGGCGATTATAATCGTTTAGTTTCACGGTAATCGAATTTTTGACATGCGGTACAGGTCCGATACGGAGTTTCGTAATGCTCCCAAGAGTAACTGGGTAATGAGATTGATCCTAGATTATAGGGTAATGTAGCGTCGATGATTCTGTAAGTTTTGGATCTTGCAGTTCGTATTTAAAGTGGTTCAAGCGAATTTCTCAGCTAATCTAGTTTAACACTTAGTTAATTTCGTCTAATTTGTAAAGGATTTGGTCCTGAGTGATTTCTGCCTGAGGCGGTACTCGGGTCTTTGTACAGATTTTACCGAGATGTTACAATGCCAAAAGAAATTGGAAAAAATATGATTGACGTCATCTAAGGCCATAGTAATGAATAAAATACTTTATATTTACATTTTAAGTGCGTCCTGTCGATGGCCACGACCAATCGCAATTTTTTTTAAAAACTTCGAACGCATTGTCCGAGAGCAACAAAACATCTCTCGAACCTGCTCGTTTGTGGGTTAACAAGCACGATAGTCATTGTCCCCAGATTGGTCATCCTTAACTCATGCAAATACATTAGGTGTTCATTGTAAGAGTCTTTATAAGACCCCATTACGCGATTGATTGCGAGCTCTTTAACACGTCATGCCTTCTTATAACTAACAAGAATATTATATTTCTCTTGCATAGCGAAGATAATATCACTCAACCTTAACCCTAGGCGTTATTCAATATGTCTAACAACCAGCATACTGTTCACAACCCCAAGTGTAAGGTCGTGATGTAGTAATAATCTTGGTGAGACAGAGGTCGAATCCACATGGACTAATCTCGTGTGTATTCTGAAAGTAACTAGAATTAGAACTAGAATAAGATGTAAACCTAAATTTGGAATATTTGAGAGAGTGGTTTTGAATAAGGTAATTAAAACTTATAAATTTAAAGGTGGTAATTAAGGTGTCAAGGATCCACTTGTAGCAATCTGGACACTACCTTGCATGATTCAATAGATCCAACTGGAATCAGAGTCTTATCTTATCCAGTTAGAGAAAAAAGAGACGGTCAGATCTCTGAATTTTTCATGAACCTAGTCTCAACATATGAAAGTTGTGAGGATTGGAAGTGATTCCATCACCTAACCATGCCCAGGAGACAATGGCAAACAACAGGATGTACCAATCTCGCAACCAATCATAGGAGAATTGTGAAGATCGGGAAGGATTCCATCACCCTACCATGTCCAAGGGACGATGGTGAACAATAAGACTTATTAATTTCACAATCTCAATTCAGGGAAAGAAGATATTCAAAGCAATCGCAGATCCATTATAATTCGAGTCATAACAAACCATTAAACACTAAAAATATTCCTTAATAAAGAACTAGAATCCAAGAGAATTCAATAAAACATGAATCAAAACAAAGCAAATATCCCAATCACGCTACAAGTTTCACCTCTTAACCCTAGCTAAGAGGTTTAGCCAACCATAGACATGATTGAATTGAGAACTCTTAAACAAAACATCAACTAAGGAATAAGAAGAAAAACTCCCGGACAGCGGCTCCACCCTTTTGCTCCACTCCTCAAACCCCAAAAGATACCTCCTAGGGACTCCTATTTATAGTTGTGCAACTCCAACTTTCGCTCGGAGTTAGAAAAATCTGGAAACCACCTCAAATTTACGCAGTTTGCACAAAATTTGCATAACCCTCAACTAGTCGATGACAGCCTTTGACTGGTCGAGGGTCACCTTCGACTGGTCGAGGATGATGGGAATTTAAAAGTTCATGTTGCTGGAGTTCGAGTCGAGGATTCTTCGACTAGTCGAGCAGGAGCTTCGACTAGTCGAAGCGAAACCAGGACTGTTTGAGTAGGCGCCAGGACTGGTCAAAGCTTAAATTAGTCGAGGATCACAAAAATTTACTTCAAAACTTCGATTCTCTTCATTCTTGACTTGGTTTTATTGGATCTTTGGCATGTGAATTATTCATTCTTGGTCTCATAAGATCCATCATTGGCTTTGGTGATTTTTTAGCATTAAATCAATGCTTTTAACATCCTTTTCAATCCAAGCTCTTAAATTCATCTTGCAACACAAAATGATTAAAATAGAACATTAAGCATTATCATGTTCATAAAACTAAGTTATATATGGGGGATAATATGCAATATTTGACCCTCAACACTCACGGGCTAACTTACTGCTTGCTTGTCAGTGATCATTCTTCATCCATGACATGGTACACGTGTGTTTGGATGTACAAGTCCTTATATTGAATATCCCCGCATCATTTACTCTAGATACATGAACCTTCTATTTACATTTATCTTCGAAACACACCACGATGAATCTTTTGAATGATAAGTATAAGACCACGTATTGAAAGTTGTTGCGAATCGTAAATTGGCTCAAAACATACTGACACCGGCTATATTAATTGGCTCATCTAATGAATCCGAATATTATGATAGATCTGCATTGGTGAATACAACATCTTCGAAATGAACGTTAACTTGACAGGTGATGAAGTTTGATGTTTGAGCAAGCTCAGGCAGCGGAATATCAATTACACGTATAGATTTGGTGGTGGATGATAAAGGCCAATTTGCTATTATAGATAAAGGTGGTGCCATGTATTCGTATTTGAGATTAAGGTCACTTACCCATCTCACTTGAATAGTTACAAAGTTTGATATTTGAAGCGGCTCGAGCAGTGAAGTATTGCTTAGTTTCACTTGTAAAGGTAATACTATATATTCTAATTTCACGCCATGTTCCTCACCCACATGGTATTTATGTATTGTCTCATTAATGTGTTGCACTATCTCAATGATTAAAGGGATAAATTTATCCGAATGCTCTAACTGTGCTGCCAAGAACACTCTCATATCTTCATCATCTTCGATTTCAGTTGGAGGGATTGATTGGTTTGAGCAAAGGTACAATACTTTTATCCTAATATCATAATCCGTTGATGTACTCTTAATAATCCTATACGTTTTAGATACAAGCTCCTCATATGTAGTCTCGACACCAACAACAATACTTTTCGACTTTCCACCTTTATACGTGTATCGATTGTTTTCACATATTAACTCCTCAAGATAAGAACATATGATGATTCTTATAGCCATTATCTGAAAACAAATACATTAACATATTATCAACGAATCGTTAAACAATAAAAGATAAAACTCGGTTAAATAATAAATGATTCAGAACTCACTAAAATAATAGATGAGGATGATGTAAAGTTAAAGGAACTAAATAATAAGTGGGGCGTTAAAATTTTCAAGTCTACAACTAGAGCTTACATGGATATAAATGAATAAAATCCTAATGGACGATATGTCGTACCAGAGCTATGGAATTTCCTTGAAAGAGGGGATCTAATGTATACAAAAGCAATTGAATAATACTCGTAAACGCAAGAGATGCTAAAGAGAATGTAAGTAGTCCTATGTTGCATTTAGGTTCGATGTCATTGAAAATTGACCGAGCATTACATGAAATTGACTGAGCATCACATGAAATTGACCGAGTACTATATGAATTTGAACAGGCATCACATGAAATTGACCGAGCACTACATGAATTTGAACGAATACTCAGTCAATTGTCTTCGACTTCTTGGTGTATATCAGCAAGTTCTAGGTAAATTTATGTGTGTTCTTCGTCAATTTCGAGCGAGCACAGATAAAATTTGATTGAGTACTCTCAATGAATTACTAATTGAATTTGCAAATGTAGTTAATGAATTGTCATTGATTGAAACAAAAATACATTCATGAGAATTTTCTCACTATCAACTTGACCTTTAACCCACGAGTTTTTTTAAACATCTTTACCTCCCACAACCGCAGTATCGGGGAAAGCTAAGTCGAAGAAGTAGAAGAATGGTGCTTCGGGGTGACACGGAATTTAGAACCCTCTGGAAGATTGCAGAAAATTGTCACGGAGATAACCCAAATTATTTGAAGTGTATAAACGCAACCAGTTTGGAGGAATGAGCGTAGCCCGGTAAAATTATAATATACGAAGATTTAAAGAAGATTTTAGGTGGGAAAAAAAAAAAAGGATGAAAAGAAAATGAAGGTGCGCTCGTACGTTTGGTTACAAGGGAGTAAAAAGAATATGACACGGGCAAGAGCCGGTGGGTAAAAGGGGAGATTTACGGTGAGAAAAACTCTTTTATCTTTTTGCCTCGTGCAGCTGCGACACGCCACCGCAACTCGGACCTCAACTCTATTGCTGAAGAAGAGAGAGAGAGAGCTGCTCGAATAAACCCTAGCTGCTCTTAGAGAGAGAGAGAGAGAGAGAGAGAGAGAGAGAGATGCTCGAATAAACCCTAGCTGCTCTTCCACCGCGTATCGAGTCGTTCCAGATCCGTGCCGGATCTGCTGCATTAGCTTTTCTCAGCTATATCGAGGCGAGTTTCTCAAATCGAAACCCACATCCTCAAATTCCCTGAAAATTTCTTGATTTTCTGCATTTTTTAATTTCAGATTTCCGATTTATTGCAGTGAAGATGACTCAAGACGTGGAGATGAAAGAGGTCCCCGAAGCTCCTTCGAATTCCGCTCCTTCCTTCGTTCCGTCCGTTCTACAACGTACTGAAAAAATATCCTTACTTTTCTACTTTCCCCCATTTTTTTTTTAAAATTCCAGAGGGAAATGGATTCATCTCTCTTCTTTTTTCAGATTTGAAGGAGATAGCGTCTCTCATCGAAACGGGTGCGTATGCCAAGGAAGTGCGCCGGATCCTGCGTGCTGTCCGTCTCACGATTGCGCTAAGGCGCAAGCTGAATGCCCCGGTGCTGTCCACTTTCCTCAGTTTTGCTCTCGTCCCAGGTTCCGAAGCACACTCGAGGCTCTCTTCCTATCTTCCTAAGGTAAAACGTGATTTACTTATTTACACTGGCAATCTTTCAACAGTTATGGAAATTCTTTTTTTTTTTTTTTCCGGTTAGGTGTGATAAATTTTTTAGATAGTTGACGAATGCTGCCTTAACATAGTCAAACTTGATGGGTGTTGTGCTGTTCTGATGATCCAAACTGTTAATTGAGCATGTTCTGTTATATTGAATGGTTAGGATTTCTCTGGCCTGATTTATTTATTTATTGTGTGGCATTGGTCATCTGTTTCTGGAGCCTGCGAGATAAGTGTGCTGGATGTCGTACACGCCTGCCATCTGTTTGAATGGAATCCAGTGTGCAACAAGTGGCGTGCATCTATCCTTTTTAATTCAAGATTCTTAATAGAATTTCCATGAGATGCCTGTTGTGATATGCTTATCTTGTGTCCATTCTGAGTGTAACCACAAAACATGATTCATCAGCACCATTTATTACCCATAAAATGATGCTGACATGGACTTTAAAATGGATATTGTCAGGGGTCGTTAGGCACCGTTTTTTTGGGGGAATTTTGAGGGGATTTCAAATCCCCTGGTTGTTTGGCACCATAAAAGTAACTGGGGGTTTCAATTCCAAGGTGAGAGCTTGGATTACATCTAAAACCTTTCAAGAGTAGCATGTGTAATATGTGTGTCACTGGACTGTTAAACTATTGGGCACATGGCCCACTAATGATATCCCAAAACAACTAGATTATCAATTGCATCACTATAAGTACTTTAATATGATGATCAACGCCATCCAAACATTGTCCATTTAAATCAACGGTTAAAAATAGTTGGTTAGTCACTCGGACATGATCTTGTGCTTGTGGCCCATCCGAGACTTGGAATTTCATCATTTTCGGCCGAAGTATATATTTCAGCGGGCTTATTACAACCATTGTGTCAAACATCACATACGTTCACTAATTAAAGATATTAAAGTTGATTTAATAATTAAATTCAAACCCCTGTAAATACACCATGCATAACTACTTTTGGATTAGAGTTGATTCCCAATCCAGGGTGCCAAACACAACAAGGGGGTTTCAAATCTAGGGGGTTCCGAATCCACACTCCCAAATGGGCCCTTAGGGTAGGATTGAGGTATGGAGCATTGTCAAATTGTGCTGCGGGCTCCACCTAGAGATGACTAGGGATATAGCTATTTGACAATTTGCTACACTGGCTGTGCTGTTAGGTATCAGCTGATATATACTTCTATTGACTGAACAAACTGCACCCTTTGGGGCTGACATGTCTGTCGTCCTTTTATTCATTCTTTAGTTCATACACCAATACTTAGTGGATTTTTGAACTAGTGAAGAGTATCTTTATGTCACTTATGATACTCTCCTATCTTCTAGTCATTCTCTATGTTCACTCAACTCCATGACATGGTTAAGGTTGGCCTTAAAGGTGAATAGTATCTTACCTACTTAATTGATACCATTAGAAGTGCCCCTTTTTGGAATTTTAGGGTTTCCATTTTTGCTGCTGTTAGTAGGGGTGTCAATGTGTTGCGTTTGGGCTGGATAAAGGATACCCACTAATGGGTACTACACCCATGCCCATACCCATATCCATGTCGGGCTTGAAAGGGGCGCATGTATTCGTGCTCATTAGGGTGTTGTGTAACACCCCAAACTTTTTAATTCCTGAGTATTGGAAGTTCTCGAGTGTTACCATGAAATTTAACTTATTATGTACATGTGTACGATACCAATCTAGCCATCCTAACCTTACATCCATTCTCAAACATGAATATGACCGTTGGGAATAAACTCCATTCATAGATCAAGCCATCTGACCGTTGATTTTGAGATAGGATCATCATATACCCAAGTATTCTCACTTGTCCATCATAACCAACCGTTCAGTCAACTATTCACCGCTAGGTAAAGATATTTGACTGTCCATTCTGAGTTTGGATCACTTGAGCATAGTAAACTAACTACTTGATCTCAACATCCACTCGTACACATATCAAATTGATATTCTGATCTGTTCATCTTGTTCACCACCTATGAATATGCTTAACCCACCATTAAAACTACAATTTGAGAAACTTACACATGTGAACAAGTCACTTGAATCTAACGGTATACATGTTCTACCTCTTGATCACTCCAAAAACTCACTTGTGATCATCTGGTTACAAAACTGACCGTGCACCCACTTACATTATTAGAGTACTAATCATCAAGTTTTTTTATTTTTAACATGTCATCTGACTAGCCATTATGTTGGTTGATATATGTACATTCCTTTAATTAATTTGGTGAATAATTATTTATTCATAATGATTTAGATATAAGTTCTTTTGTAAGAATTACTTAGAAACGTGCCTATAACATGTAGAACCATTAGGTTTCCCAAAACTCTCATATCAACAATAATTATGAAAATGATATTAACTTAGACCCTTGAATTCTAGATCACATGGTTCCCACGATCTGTCTGATGTGAAATTTTATACCATGTCTTTGTCTCATAAATTAATCATACATGTCAAATTCCGGCCCTTAGATCATTGTAAAAGTGACCCAATTAACAAATCAGCCTCGTAACCGTTGATTTTGGTGTCCATCGAGTGAAGAAACCTTATGGGTAATCGTAGTAGGATATTTTCCTTCATATGAACGACTTGGATTGCTCATAATATGGACCAAGTGTGAAATATGAAGACCCCACATTGGTAGGCTTTTCCGTAGGCATGAAAGTTAACCTTTTGAGGCTTACCAACTCCTTATAAATCTGGATCTTCTGATTTAACCACTTCCTTCCGTCCACCACAACTCAAATTTGGACCACACTTTGGTCTCATATGATTACGAGGTTATTTAAAATTTAGGCCCGATTTATGATTGTACATCGTTGAAGGTTGAAGCCAGTTCCTTCCTTTTGATACAAAAGGTGAAATTTTAGATTTAGGCTTTTGCCACCATCGATCAATCACCAAATTTTGTTCAACCGTTTGCCTATCTTGACTACACATTTCCCCCCAAATTGGGCCCTGATAATTAAGTATGGATTGTTAATTGAGATCAAGTTCGTTTTGGCACCTGTTAGGAGAATTTTTAAAATAGGCCAATCTAAATTTCGGATCACTAAGAAAATCGTATACCCTGGCTTTATTTAACGACCCTGACACAATGGACGAATTAGACTTAAAGAAAGATCATCAGAAAAGAGAAAATTGGAGAAACCCAATCTAAGTGGAATGTGAAACTCACCCCTCTCACACGCTCACTCCTTTTAAAAAGGAGTGTGCGTTCCCCTCTCTTCTCATACGCCCAATCTCCCAACGCCCAAGGAGAAAGAGAGAGAGAGAAAGAGAGGGAGAGAAAGAGAAAGAGAAAGAGAAAGAAAAAGAAAAAGAAAGAAAGAGAAAGAGAAAGAAAGAGAAAGAGAAGGAGAAGCCTAGACGTCCTCTTCCTTCTCCATATGCATGGTGTCTCCCTCTTGCTCAAGCGATGTCGTGATTCATATGGAAGCTTTTCATATAGAAACTTTCTTACATGGATATCTACCTAGGGTTTAGATTTAAGGCTAAGGTGAGAGATTCCTTTAAGCTTACATTAATTTGAGTTGGTATGATTTATCTTGTTATTTTACATGCTTCCATGTTACAGTAAATCCACCCAGCAATTATTTGATTTACCACAATCAATTATTTATCCTTTGGGAATTATGGTTAATGTATGATTTTAATTATGCGTGATCTTTATGAATTTATGTGAGGCTATGATACAAGCCTTGCCCTTGCCCTTGCCCTTTACCAATTTTGTTGAGTTAGCCATTGCTACTCTTCTATTTTGTTGAGTTAACCATTGCTACTCCTCTTTTGTTGAGTTAGCTTATCGCTACTCTTCTCTTTTGTTAAGTTAGCTTATTGCTACTCTTCTCCTTTATTATGTTAGCCTTGTGCTACCTCCCTTTATGGCTTGGGCATGTGTCTTGGAATTTCAAAACTCACATGATTCAAATTATTTTCTCTTTGGTTCAAGTGATGCGTTAGAGGTTTCACAACTAGTGGTTTAATTATTTTATCATGGACGTAATGCGCTCTGGGTAGAGACCCTCTTGGTCGACGAGTAATTCTATGGGTTTGGGTAGTGGTGCATAAATCGATGTAAGTAATTCGCAATGCGTGTTACATTACTTCTGGGATTTCACAAATAGTCGTTCCATGAACAAATCGTGTCACGTAATTTTCCGACTCATGTGTTGTGTCGTCTCGAGGTGTTCATGTAAATCCACGGTAGCGTTGGACATGCCGGTGAATCTCCGTAGTTATGGGATGCAGGGTGAGTCGGGTTTTTTATGAATTATATTCCACATTGTGATGATCACTACGTATAATGAGTCACACACACTTTGCTAGGCATGCATTTATATACATATTGGTTGCACATATTGATACCTCTCGTAGTGGAGTACGAGACATATAAGAACCCTTACATTACTTTTATGAATTTCTTGAATTATTGTTAATCTTAAAGGATAACTATTACTATGAGTAGGGCATTGACCCTCTCCAACCGTACAGATGATGCACGTGATGTACAGATTGAAGACCTAGAGTACCATCTCCCTATGGAAGATTATACTGAATGAATAAGAAGATAGTTTTATGATTTAGTTTTGTATCTGCGCTGCAAAGTAGATAATGTAATAAGCTCCTATTGAGAGGACATTTGATAATTTATTGAATTGTTTTACTCAAATGAAATAATAAATACAGTCAATTTTATTATCATGAATAGTTACCTTCATGAATGTAATTGGATGTAATCTAAATGAAAATAAAATAAAATATGGTGCGATTTTTAAAGCATCCAATTTATATATTATTAACACCCGAAATTCTCAGGCACGAGTATGTACTTGGGCCGTAGAAATTTCGGGGCGCTACATGTTGGTGTATACTTGTTATATTGGGTACCCATTTATGATTTGAGACAAAAAACCATTTGACCTAATTAATGAGCAACTTAGAATTATCACACGTGTCAATCAATCAATGTGTTGAGAAATTGTAGTTCTATGCATCACGAAAACATGCTACATTACTATATCTTGTACATGTACCGCTAGTATCAGACACAAACCTGTTAGTTTCACGTAAGAGATATGGTTCATCCATGATGCACCACACACGACACATGTACATGAGAGCCATTGTATGAGATCCGGCCAACATATCTTACTAGTCCACTCTTATGTGGAATGGATTTTACCTACTAAAAATTTCAACATAACATGATCAAATTAACTAAAGAAATCTTGCTTTATTTATGTTTAGTTCGGGCATTTGGTTTATTTTTTGATTTTGTTTTCAAATTTTCTCCAGTTTTGACTAAATTTCCAGAAATATTATTTTTGTTTGTTATTTTATTTTCAAATGTTTCTTAGAATGATGCATGAATAACATTTGTATAGTCTACGTCTATAAATGCATGTACCATTGTGATGATCACTACGTATAATGAGTCACACACACTTTGCTAGGCATGCATTTATATACATATTGGTTGCACATACTGATACCTCTCGTAGTGGAGTACGAGACATATAAGAACCCTTACATTACTTTTATGAATTTCTTGAATTATTGTTAATCTTAAAGGATAACCATCACTATGAGTAGGGCATTGACCCTCTCCAACCGTACAGATGATGCACGTGATGTACAGATTGAAGACCTAGAGTACCATCTCCCTATGGAAGATTATACTTAATGAATAAGAAGATAGTTTTATGATTTAGTTTTGTATCTGCGCTGCAAAGTAGATAATGTAATAAGCTCCTATTGAGAGGACATTTGATAATTTATTGAATTGTTTTACTCAAATGAAATAATAAATACAGTCAATTTTATTATCATGAATAGTTACCTTCATGAATGTAATTGGATGTAATCTAAATGAAGATAAAATAAAATATGGTGCGATTTTTAAAGCATCCAATTTATATATTATTAACACCCGAAATTCTCAGGCACGAGTATGTACTTGGGCCGTAGAAATTTCGGGGCGCTACATGTTGGTGTATACTTGTTATATTGGGTACCCATTTATGATTTGAGACAAAAAACCATTTGACCTAATTAATGAGCAACTTAGAATTATCACACGTGTCAATCAATCAATGTGTTGAGAAATTGTAGTTCTATGCATCACGAAAACATGCTACATTACTATATCTTGTACATGTACCGCTAGTATCAGACACAAACCTGTTAGTTTCACGTAAGAGATATGGTTCATCCATGATGCACCACACACGACACATGTACATGAGAGCCATTGTATGAGATCAGGCCAACATATCTTACTAGTCCACTCATATGTGGAATGGATTTTACCTACTAAAAATTTCAACATAACATGATCAAATTGACTAAAGAAATCTTGCTTTATTTATGTTTAGTTCGGGCATTTGGTTTATTTTTTGATTTTGTTTTCAAATTTTCTCCAGTTTTGACTAAATTTCCAGAAATATTATTTTTGTTTGTTATTTTATTTTCAAATGTTTCTTAGAATGATGCATGAATAACATTTGTATAGTCTACGTCTATAAATGCATGCATCCAATAAATTGTTTTGTGTGTGTGTGTATATATATATATATATATATTGCATTTTTGGGTATTTTGGCCATTTAAGCCATTTATTTGGATTATTTTATATATTTTTGTTCTCAAATTAGTTTGGGGGAGGAAAATGGCTTGATTAATGGGTTCAAAGTAGCTAATGACTCTATCTCCTTCACCCATCTTCAGTATGCAGATGATATTCTCCTCTTTTGCGATGCCGATTTGATTTCAGTTGATAATTTGCGAAAAATCATCGTCTGCTTTGAGGTGGTTTCAGCTCTTAAGATGAATGTGCCCAAATCAGAAATGTTAGGCATACATGTCAGTACCGACTCCTTATTTCAGCTCGCATGCTCCTTTGAGTGTAAAACGGGGGACTTCCTGACAACCTATTTGGGCCTTCCGCTTTGTATTGGTAAGCCTCCCATGTGTATTTGGTACAAGGTGTTGGAAAGAATTGGTGGAAAAATAAAAAGTTGGTAGTCACGATTTTTATCATACGGAGGTCACCTATTGCTCATCAAGATAGATTTCGCTAACACGCCGATTTACTTTCTCCCGATGATTAAATGGCCAAAATCGATATTGCAAAAGCTAGAAATGATGAGAAGGAATTTCTTTTGGAGAGGGTCACAAGTTCCATCTTCTTAAATGGGATGAGGTTTGTAGACCGATTAATAAGGGGGGGTGCGGGTATTAAATCTTTGGAGCTAATGGACACGACTCTTCCTGGCAAATGGATATTGAGGTTCAATACTAAATCAGGAAGGATATGGAGGAAGTCAGGAAGCTCATCACAAGTACGGCACTCAATTTGGCGGATGGTTCGTCAAAAGGTCCTCTTTGTATAGAGCCTCTTTATTTTGGAAAGTGATTACAGCTAACGAGCCTCTAGTCTAATAAGGGACTGCATACTCTCTTGGAAATGGTTGTCATATTAGATTTTGGGTGAATATTTGGTGTGGAGATGCGCCCCTCCAAGATAAGTTCCCTAAGTTAACTAGAATTTCTACCAACCGGCTGATATCTGTGGCGGAATGCTTCTCTGTTTGCGAAGGAGCTATCATTTGGTCCCCTCCTTGCCATAGAAATTTGACGGATGTTGAAATTGAGGATTTCATGGGTTTGCTGAATTGCCTTAAATATGTGATGCCTTTAAGCCAAGATGCGGGTTCTTTGGCTCATTCTTCCGGAAAGTTCTCGGTCCGTTCTTTCTATGGTTTAATATCTGGGCCCAACCCCTCTTGCTTTCCTCCTCCCGTGTGGCAGTATTCGTTTGGTTTGTGGAAGGAAGAGGATCCTCACCATCGATAATCTTCAGAGACGATTGCTTATTTTGTTGAACATCTGATTGATGTGTATGCAAGATGCAAAATCTATTGATCATCTTTTTATTCATTGCTCGTTTGTATTGAAGATATGAGTTTATGTTTTGGGCCTTTTTTCTATGAAGTGGGCGATGCCGGAAGCAGCGGAGGAGCTTTTATGGGCATGGCATGGTGGAGGGAGTGGGAATTCTGAGAAAGCTAGGTGGAGGTTATTCATTATGGCCATCTTGTGGGTTGTTTGGGGAGCTAGGAATGTTTGTTGTTTTTACAATATCCTAATAGTTTTTGAGGAGATAATTGGTAGAATTAAGAACCTCGTCTCAGAATGGGTTGTTTATGTAAAATCAGCCTAGGTCGTTTTTTTTTTTTTTTTTTTTTTTTTTTTCTTGTTTTCGTTGTATTCTTTCCTCGCCCTTTAGGCATGCTTTCTAATAAATTCATTGTAAACTCTCAAAAAAAAAAAGTTTGTGGGATTGTTGTTCCAAGTGTGTTGATTTTGTTGAACATGGATGGATGGATGGATATTTATTTATTTATTCTCAGATTAGTTTGGGAGACTTGTTGTTCTAAGTAAGTTGAACATAGATTTAACATATATGTCATCAAATCTAAAATATTCTGCATTTTCAGGCCAATTTTTGGGGATGAATAGTAACCCATATACTATTTATATGCTTTCAATTTTCTTTTTAAAATTTCTTTGGGGTTCTTTTATATATATATATATATATAAAGTAATTCAAACATACATTTATGCACGTATTATATCAATATAATTAATTTTGTCTTTTTTATTTTTAATCATTTTCTGTATGTTTTTGTTGTATTTTATATTAAAAATGATTAATACTGTTTTTTTAAAGTCCTTCATCTTAAAGATTATTATCATGTTCTTTTTTACCCCTACTTTTGTTTTGTTTATGTTTTTTTGTTTTTTTTTTCATTGTACAATATGCCATACCTATATATATTTTGAAGGATGCTTAAATTAAAAGAAAAAAGAACGAGAAAAAAGAGGCCCGAGAAGGGCAACTACAAAACAAAGAGAGAAAAAGCAAGAAACCTAGAAAAAAAAACTAAGAAACAAGGAAAGGGAAAAGAAAAACCTAAAAAACTTCAACCCAGAGAAAAAGGGCACTAAACCAAAATCTTGGAAATGATCGAACTGTCTTTGAGAGAGACTGATAGACCATTCTGAAACATCTTCGAAAATAAGTGCAACAACTGCAGCCCGAGAGTTAGAGGAGTTATGGAAGCATCGAAGGTTTCTTTCATACAAGATAGCCTAGAAGGAGGCAAGAACAAGAAGCCTCCACAAAGCTATGGAATCTTTGTCAAGGTCTCGAGAGTGCCAGGCATGTAAGAAAGAGGAGATGTAATCAGGAGGGACCTAATTCATTGAGAACTTAGCGCAGATGGCATTCCAAATAATCATTAGGAAAGTGCAGTGGATGAGGAGGCGGGGGATGGATTCTGCAGATCTGAGGCATAGAGGACACACATTAGGGAGAGTCATTCCTCGCTTATGAAGATTATCTATGGTTAGGGGGGTGTCGTCTTATATTTCCAGAAGAAGGCTGGGAAAGGCTGCACTTGCTGGTTGGAGGAGTGTGAGATTAAGTTGCGGAAGGACTTTGTTGTGAAAATCCCCTAGGGGTCTCAAGTCCAGTGGAGGCAGTCTACTTGATCCGAAGAGGGATGAATCCCTTGCAAAAGGAGGAGAAGAGAAGATAAGTCTTCAGCTTCTGAATCGGTAAGGTTTTGTGCCAAGGAAGACACCAGGCAACAGCGCCCGATGGAAAGAAACAATCAGCCACTGACATAGAGATATCGGAGGAAATATTGACCAAATTCGAATAAGCTTTAGCTATAGATCTATCCAAAATCCAGGTATCAAGCCAAAATCTTATGTTCCTCCCATTGCCCAAGGAGAAATTAATACCCTGGAGGAATTGGTTTCTAACACCTCAACATCTTTCCAAATGGCAGAAGCCTTGTGAAGAGAGGTTGGCCGCCTAGTGAACCAATCCCCATTCTCAATCCCATACTTAGCAACAACAGCCTCCCTCCACATTCCACCTGTCTTTGCTGAAACGCCAAAGCCATTTCCCCAAAAGAGTAGAGTTAACATCAGTGATAACTCCGATACCAGCCCCTCCATTGGTGTAAGGTTTACAAACCTCCGACCAGCTAAAATGATGAAATTTGGGGTGCATAGAGCTACCATTCTATAGGAAATCTCTCATGATTTTCTCAACTTCAATAATAATGGCTTTAGGCCAGTGGAAGAGGGACAGGAAATATGAGGGAAGGTTAGAAAGAGAGAATTTAATAAGGGTTAGACACCCTCCTAATGAAAGGTATCTACTCTTCCAAGGAGTAAGCTTCCTACAATGAGATGGTAAAATGGATGGACAACGTAGATGACATACATAGATCACTGTGGGACCCACAAATTTTGATGGTACCGAAGCCCTGTTCCAATTCATACTTTTGGGCACTGTTTTCAAGGCACAATTACTGAGGTATTTCCCACTTTAAACAAACACCCTTCAAAAGCAATTATTAACCATGTACCCCCATTTACATATGTAATTGAAAAAACAAACACCCCCTAAATTCACCTCCCCCTGGCCAGACAACAAATGCCTTGTGGATAAGGCCTTTGTTATCTTTCATCACTCGACTGAGCCCACACTGGCCTAGGTTATTGTTAATGGAACCATCAATATTTAATTTCTATTCCCCCACCGATAGACTTTCATGAGCCTTTTGGCTTAACAAGGAATCTTTGGCATGGGCTACCAAAGCAATTGATAAGGACTGAAGCATTCGCCCCATGTAATTGTGGCAACCTACTCAATGATGCTAGTTTTAATGATCTCGTCCCTTGCAAGGTTCGAAACATCTGAAATATAGTGGCCTACATTGCTATTTGGTGACTGTATCAGCTTGCCTAGGTGCAGCATACTGGGGCACAATGCACATGTATTGAATATATGTGCAATGCTTAAATTATCTCGAGCTTTGTTGATGCATAGAATCTTTGATCTGGACCGTTCGCTTTGTCTAGAACATTTTCATTTTCTTGTTAATAGTCCCTCAACAGCATATCAAGCTACGGTAGAGTTGCTTAACTGATATAGTTTGTGTGAGAAGCTCTGATCATAAATGGTCAATCCGACAGTTCATCATCACACCAATGGATCATACCATCGTGCCAGTCCTTTGGAAAGTGTGTTGGGACAACTACAAGATGGCCAGAAAATTGTCGCAACAGCATATTGATGGTGCAATGGTCTTTGAGGTATTGTGAAGCAATCCAATGGCAAAAATACACCTGATGTAGCGCCCACATCAATTACACCAATTGAAAGGGCCACAACGATAAGATTTGCTGCAAAATGGCAAAACTCTGCCTTGTCATGCACCCAACGTGGATTGCAGTGACAAACATTTTCGTGGAGTACTGTAACATGTTGCTATAGTCTCTTCCACAGCAAACATTTATAGCTACCTCTGAGAATGTAAGCATGTGGGAGAACGTGTAGAGGCCCCTTTTATCTACAGCAACAGTCATCTAAGGTCTATAAATGAGAGTGGAATTGACTGTTCAAGCATCAAGAACATAGTGCAACGTTACTCTGCCAGATCAAGAGGATAATTCTGCAATGACAACTTTCTTAATCATCCATGATGAGCTCTATAACCATCCGTGAAAAGTCATCAAAAGCCGTCGAAGTTTGATTTCTTTTTGAAACACTGCTCTTAGATCAGACCCAAGTGTTTGGACCTTGTTATCGAGCATTTCAAAAAGAAGCCAACAGATTGGAAGAAATCTTACGTCGCACTAGGAGGCTGGATCACGTTAATTAAAACTACCTTGTCCAACTTGCCAATCCCTATGAAAGTGGTGAAGAAATTAGAGAACTTGCAAAGAGACTTGATGCAATATGAAGGTTTTCTAAGCTAATGTGATAATGAGATCAATTTGTAGATTAATATAATTAAATTAAGCATTAAAAACTCGTACTCTATCACAAATAAGAAAAATCACAAGGTTCTAACTGAAATGATCATCCCACCATGCATAGTCAGTATAAAACTATGAAAGAATGGTCCCTATGAGATGTGAAAACCTTGTTCTAGCATAGGATAGTCCCAATACTCAACTAGATTGATGATTTCAAGTGTTGGACACAATTTGGGGCTAAGGGTTCAAAATAAGAAACCTAGGGTTAGGGTTTAGGGAAATATTAGGGTTAATGTTTCAAAGGGAATGAAATAGGGTATTAGGGTTGGGGTTTTTTATGAGAGAAACAAAGCAAAAGGAAGGGAAAAGTGGCTGTCCACGTGGAAATCTTTGTACGCCCGTACGTGCGCGCACGCATTTGTATGTGCATATGGCAATGAGAAAGGGTGCACGACTTAGTATTTTGGATGGGTTGAGTGTTTGGATGATTGAGGAGAACAAAGGATGAAGAAAAAGAGAAAACAGATGGGTTTAGGGTTTGAATAGGAAGAGCGAAAGATTGAGACTTACCTTTGAAGAAGAAGGGATAGATGATGATCACCCCTCGAGGCTTTGCACATTCTCTCCAATTCCTGGAGAGTCTAGATCTTCACCTGCGAATCTCATGTAAAGAGGAAAAGAAAAAAGAAAGTATTTTCTTCAAATCAATGGGCTAGGGTGTGGACACCCCATTGCCCTTAAATTTTTTTTTTTAAAAAGTAACGGATTTCATTGAAGGAAGGAAAAAAGATAGCGATTGCCGAGGTGGCAGAAAAAAAGGAAAAAAGAAAGAGAAAAACAGACTACTGTCCTAGGAACATGAAATTAAAATCCTTGGGGGAGAGATATTAGCCGCCCATTCAAAAATTAAATTCTTCGCCTTGGAACCCACAACTTGAGCTGAAGACTGAGAGTTGTTGAAGCATCTGTTGTTCCTCTCATTCCAGACCACCCACCAGATTGCTATGAAAGCCATTCTCCAAACACGGGATCTGATTTTCCCCTGCTTATAGCCATGCTAGAGAGTCAGCATCTGGTAGGTAGAGGCCGACACATACCCGCTGACATTAAATCTGGACCAGAAATTTGCCCGAATCTGGGATATAAACGGACAGTGTACTAGGAGATGGTCGACAGATTCCTCGCTATCCATACAGTAGAGACAAATATTTGCTAGCTGCATGCCTTTCTTTTTCAAGTTGTCGATCATGAGAATCCGGTTTTTTGACGCCAGCCATGTGAAGCAGATGAACTTGGGGGGAACTTTTCTAGATGAAAGGAGAGACGAAAGAAGAGTGAGAAGGACTTGGGGCAATTGCTGCGTACAGAGATATGACCGAGAATTGAGAGTTTTTGTCCCTCTTCCAGATAATTCTATCTTGCTCCGTCTGGGTCAGATTAACACTTGAGAGGCACTCAAGTAACCCGACATATTCATTGACCTCCCTTTCGTGAAGATTCCTGCGACAGGGAATGTCCCAAACAATGCCTGCGTCATATAAGGAATAAAAACTGGCGATAGGAGCATCGTTGATGACAGCAAGGCGATATATATTAGGGAATCTTTCCTTCAGCGTCAAGTCCCCTAACCAACAGTCCTCCCAGAAACGAATTACGGCACCATTCCCCAGATCGAAACCTACATTCTCCACAACAAGCCTTTTGGCTTGAAGGATGCCTCTCCAAATATGTGAAGCTTTGTATGCAGTGGAGTCCTTTGTCCACCAACCCCCCTGAGAGGACCCATACTTACCTTTAACGATTCTACTCCATAGAGCCTCCGGTTCCGAGGCCAGCCTCCAAGACCATTTCCCAAGAAGGGCCTGATTCATGACTTTCAGATTTTTTATATTCGCACCTCCTTTCCGAAAGTGGCTGCACACTTCTCGCCAGTCCATAAGGTGGAATTTCTTCTGATTGTCCTTGCCACACCAAAGAAAATCTCGTCTCAACTTGTCGATCCGGCACAGGATAGATTTCAGGCATCGGATAAGGGACATGAAATAGATAGAGATGTTGGATAAGGCGGCTTTAATAAGGTGAGCCTCCCTCCCATTGACAGGTATCTGCATTTCCAAGTAGCCAACATTTTTTGAAAAATTTCCACCACTTTATCCCACATAGATAATGGTGGGGATCCTAAAGCGAGCGGCAGCCCCACAAATGACGTCGGAAACGAAGCGGACTTACATCCTAAGGAGTCAGCGAAAATGGTGAGGTCGTGGTCCGATAAATTCACCCCAAAAATCTTTGACTTAGACATGTTAATTCTCAAACCTGAAACTGCCTCAAAACATCTTAGAGTTGTTTGAAGGTTAATGATATGTTTGGAGTCTGCTTCAATCATGATCAGAGTGTCATCAGCGAATTGGACATGAGGAATTGGCATGGGGATTCCAGGCATTGAGATCCACGAAAGAGATCAGCGCTTTGACCCTTGAGCAACATTTGAGAGAGGGCCTCTCCAATTATGAGAAAGGAGAGGGGAGAGGGGGTCTCCCTGTCGAAGGCCCCTGCTGCTGGAGAAGAAACCTTTCGGCACACCGTTGAGAAGGACTGAAAATCGAGCTGACTCGATGCAAGATTTAATCCAGCTCCTCCATTTATCTCCAAACCCCATTCGAAGAAGCAAATAGTATAAAAAACCCCAGTTGACATGGTCGTACGCCTTCTCAATGTCAAGCTCACAGAAGATGCTTTTTTTGCCCGATCTGTGGCAAGAATGAAGAACTTCATTAGCTATTAGGGCTCCATCAATAATCTGTCTTCTCCTTATAAATGCATTCTGATACTAGGAGATCAGGCTCCCCATAACTGATGATAGCCTAGTGGATAGAATTTTGGCTAGAATTTTGTACGGGCTTCCTATCAAACTGATGGGTTTGAATTCCGAAAAGAAGTAGCGTCGGCAACTTTGGGAATGAGGGTAATGAAAGAGGCTCCTATGCCTTCAGAAATCCTTCCCCGATTATGGAATTCGTTTAGGAAATTCATAACATCTGTATGAACAGTGTCCCAAAAGCATTGGAAAAACGTGATAGGAAAACCATCATGACCAGGGGATTTGTTTACTTCCAACACATCGATTGCCGCTTTTGCTTTGTCTTCTGAGAAAGGTGCCTCTAACGCATCGGCTTCCGAACTTATGAGGGAAAGGAAAGGGATACCATCAAGACGAGGTCTGGACCATCCTTCAGAGGAGAGGAGAGCTTTAAAGTGGGCCACTGCTGCGTCAGATATCTCCACTCTATCATTGAGCTGCCTCCCCTCCACTGTGATGGTATGGATGGCCTTGGCTCGAGCCCTCATACTAGCTAATCTGTGAAAATACTTAGTGTTCTTGTCTCCCTCCGATATCCATCTGGACCTTGATTTTAGCTTCCAGGAATGTTCATCTTCGAGAACTTGGGACGACAAGGACTGAATGACCTGGATGCGCCTAGACAGAACTGCCTCTGAGAGATCTTGACCTTCAACAGTAGCGTCGATTTGATATAGTTCCGAAAATAGAGCTTCGGTCTCGAGCTCCCTTTTTAGAAATTATGCTTCCTTCCATTCTTTGATCTTTTCCTTAAGAGATCTGAGTTTGTAGAGCAGTTTGTGACCTGCGAAACCAGTCGCCTGGAATGAGGGCCACCACTCCAACACTTTCTGCTTAAAGCCATTGATATGGAGCCATGCAGAGTTGAATTTAAAAGGCTTGGGGCCCCAATTAACATCGGCCACCGAGAGGAGAATTGGGCAGTGATCGGATGTCGTTCTCGGGAAGGCGAGCTGATGCACTAAGGGAAATTCCTTAATCCAATCCGAAGATAAAAGGAACCTGTCTAGTCTCGACTGAATCTGAAATTTACGACCATTTGTCCATGTAAATTTTGCACCGGACAGGGGGAGATCGACCAACTCCTGCTCCTGAATCCAGTTAGAAAAGGCTTGCATGGTGAGGCTTGTTTTCCTTTTCCGAGAGTGCTCCTCCGCAAATCGGATCACATTGAAATCGCCCACAACACAACATGGGCCTGAGAAAGACTGTTTGATGGCTGTCAGCTTGTCCCAAAAGCTTTTCCTGTGAGCATCGTCATTAGGACAATAAACAGAGATTATAATGCAACGAAAAGATGAGGACTTATCTTGAAGGATGACCGCTTTCGAAAAGCTCCCCGATAAGGAATAGTGGATATCCCACTTGGAGGACCTCCAAGCAATTAAGATGCCTCCTGAAGATCCCGTGGCGTCTAAAGACACGAACTCAGCATAATGATAACCCCAAAGCGTAGCTAGAAGGCTGGCAGAAAAGGAAGGAACTTTTGTTTCCTGAAAACAGATTACATTTGGGTTCATTCTCCTGACTGATCGCTTGATCAGGCCCCGCTTCTGCTTGGAGCCTACGCCCCTAACATTCCATGATAAGATAATCATTGGGAAACTAAGCTGCCCCGAGTACCCTTCCGTCTACATCTCGCAGAGGATGTGGATGCTAAAACTGGAGAAGGCTAAAGTCTGAGGACCTCACGATTACTAGCAGAATGGTTAACTTGATTGATCGGAGTCTTTGATGGTGGGAGAGGTCTTCCCCTGTTTTCGATGAATTGGAAAAGTTCGGTGTTGTCTTCAGCTCTGTTACCAAAAGACAAGCCCACAGAGCGACCTACACTGGCCACAACATCCCTTACCCATTTTTTTTTTCAGATTTTTTCGAAGATTTCATCTCGGCCTGTGTCTTCCGATGGCCTTGCGACAGAGAGGTCCCGGTGCTGCTGAGGAAGCTCCGCGCACGTTTGAAGAGGCTTAGCCATTAGGACTTCACTGGGTATCTCTTCTTAAAAGAGGGTTAAAGGGCCCAGGTCTGCCCAATCTCTGCTCTGGGACGCATAAGTAACTGGAGAGGAGGGGACAGAAGATGTAGAGTGAGATTCGGATATCCGATTTTCAGATAAATCGCCTCTAGACATGTTGTTGTCCAACTGAGGATAATGGGTTGTGCAGGAGGGAGGCTTGGGGTCAGGGAGGGAAGGTTGGGTGCGATTAGTGGCTTGAAGAGGGTCAGGTCTGAAGGTCAGGAAAGAGTTGGGTAAGGGGTGGATAGAGACGGGATTGGATATACAAATGGATCCCCATTTGTGAGGGGTTAGTAGGATACGGGTCGAAAATGGGCCCGATTCAACTAAACCCTAAATCAACTAAAGAGGTCAGCCTGGGGGAGCGCGCATAGTCGTCGAAAGGAGATGATCTTCGATCGTCGATTTGGTGAGAGGGGGACATGCGTCGAGATCCCGAAGCTGATAGTACTCCGTCTAAGCTGGCGCCCTTGCTGATGTGATACGGGAGGCAACGTGGCTGCACAAGAGACGTCCGATGAGGAGAATGCGCCTCCCTCCTTCTCGACTCTCCTGCCTGGAGGACACACGTAGATATCTCATTGCCGATCGAGATCTCTCCGCCGACTCCTAAAATTTCGTCTAACTGGCGTGACGCACATGCAGAGGGAAAAGCACCATGTCTCCCCTGCAAAAGCTGAGCGCTGTCTTGATCGGTGACAACAACAATAGGCGATACAGACCGATGGTGGTCCGCTGGAGCATGGCTCCTGTACACCTTCCCTCGAGCTCCTCTGTGGCTGCCTCTGGTGTGGGGTCGCAATTTCCCTAGATCTCCAAACGTCTCCCCATCTAGGTTGGAAAGAATCCAAGTGTTCTCTTTGAACCGGAAGCAAGATTTTCCGGTTGTCTACGTTGATGTGGATGTGGGCCGGGAGGGGGCAGTCTTTCTTTCTTCTCACCCGAGCTCTGATCACCCCTAGCTCCACCCCCTGCTGTGTCTTTAAGTTGATTTCTAGGATAAAACCTAGGCAAAAAGCTGCTTTGATGAGGAACTCATCGTACCAGCACTCCATTGGGATGTCCTAGATGTGGACCCAGATATTTTCTTTGCCGAATATGGAAAATTCTTCCCACGCTACTATTTTTTCTACCGGACCAGAAGCATGCAGCTGTCCCGCCATTGTTAACATCTCAGGGTTTAGGCCTGGACAAACTCTAACCCAAAGGGCGTTTTACCCTAGAGGTTTAATATCAGAGTTTCCATATTGGAAACCAGTGGTATCTCTGATCCAAGTTCTCACCTTCGATATCGAAGCTCCTTCCCGTGTTAAGATCACCATAGATTTTGCTAACTCAGATCTATTTTTGTCGAAGATTTCTTGTTCTACTGTTACCGTATAATCCGATACACCGTCGATGCCTTCGCTGGGGGTAGGGTTTATCGGGTTCTTCGGGGGGGAAACCACTCTCTGTTTGACTGGCATGGCGTCCTTTGGGTCAAGCATAAGAGCATCTCTGTAAGAGAGGTCTTCCGAACGAGCGCGAGGCGGGTTAACCGATCTGATGGAGTGTAGGGAAGTTTAGATGGTTTGGAAAAGTGGGGAGAGATTTGTTTTTTGATAGGGAGTGAAGTTAAGGTTTCCGGTCTGAAGCGAGCTCGCTGAACCAACATTTTTTTACCCCCGTAGCTGACTCCATGCAACATGACCACCGCCCTGACCAATTCAACTTCGCTACCCATTCGTACCAGAGCGAATCCACAATATGCCCCACTCTCTCTGTCTTTAGGCATGACAACATCCATAACTGCTCCTGCCCTCCCAAAGATTTTTTCGAGGTTAATGGGAGACCATGCTTGAGGATAGCCTCTAACATATAAAGTCGGATGGGAGGTGTATTTGCTGTGACTACCTCCCAACAGGAGTCTATTCTTTCTTCTCGATACCACTGATATCCATTCTCGGTCATCTTTGCTTGAGTCTACTCCGCCTGCTATTCCTTTCCCCTTTTCTCTGTTGAGAAACCGATCATTTATCGGTGCGGCCTCGCCACCACTACCGATTCCGGTCGTCAGGATCGCGTCTTTCTCTGATCGTCTCATCGTCCTTATAGTCTCAAAAAGCAAAATTTACAATAATGCCCTTAGTACAAAAAATGTGCAAACTCAAAAATAATTAATCTAAATGATCAAATTCCAATCCAAACCATCAATCATGTCCAACATAAAGTAAAAATGAAAGTGCCTACAAATAGGGACCCATGTGGTCCAAAATCTGAGTGGACTAGCGGTCTGATCTCCTGCAAATGATGATATGACGGTTAGATGGGCCAATGGTCATAATCCAATGGTCGAATGCTCCTATAATAGCAACCCACGTGCATATTTGATGCAGGACAATTAACCACTTGCTTTAAAAGCTCGAACTAAGAGGGCATGACGTATTAATCCCTTTATCTCATAGCTCAGAGCCTAAATCCATGGGTTAGGTCTTCGGTCGAACCATCCTCGTGGGCCCCACTTCCATGGGTTCTGTCTCGCATGAGCCACCCGCCTCACACGACCCCTAAATCCATGGGTTTCGCTGGCTGTCCACCCCGAGTGTGCCCCTGCATCCTACAGGCCATCCCGCTTGAGCCCGATGTGAAAATGCCCTTGCATTAATCACCCTCGGTGAGGAGTCTCAGACACGAGACCTCCCGCTTTGATACTAATTTGATGCAGGACAATTAACCACTTGCTCTAAAAGCTCGAATTGATAGAGCATGGCGAATTAATCCCTTTATCTCATATAGCCCAGACCCCAAATCTACGGGTTAGGTCCTCGGCTAAACCCTCATCGTGGGCCCCAAATCCATGGATTGTGCCTTACAAGAGTCACCCGCATCACACGGGATCCAAATCCATGGGTTCCGCGGGCCGCCCACCTCGAGTGTGCCTCTGCATCCCATAGGCCACCCCATTCGAGCCTGCTGTGAAAATGCCCCTGCATTAATCTTTCTAGTATGGGGTCTTCCAGATGCACGATCCATGCATGTGGGTTCTTCAAAGTGGCCCACTGGGCCCCATATAGATGTCGTCCATCCATAACGAAACTGGGGCTGTTGTCTGGGCCCTCCTCATCTGGTAGACCCTATATGATGGTCCAATGTCCTCACTAATCCTCCTTGGCTAAGAAAGATTCGACTCTGGCGAAGCAAAGCTACGGAACCGCTTGAGAAGGTCAGTATCCGATCTCTGAAACTCTGCCTCTGTGATTCATGTGTTGTCTGATGTCGGTTCGTCCTTCCATTTGACAAGAAATTTCTGAAATCCTTATTGCCTCGTGGAAACCACATGGTGATCCAACACATCCTCAATCTCATCTCCTCTGGTAAGGATGATAGAGAAGGTAAAGGACGAGATAATGGGTCAGGCCAAGCCCAGGGACTAGGGGACAAATTTGGTAAATTCAGGTTTGTCGGAGGGCTAGTAGGTGCAATAACAGGTCCATCACAAGAAACCAGGTCCTCTATGCTGAATGTGGAACTATTGCCCATGTTGGATGGGATATCCACTACACATGCATTAAGGGTCATTCTTTGCAAAATTTTATAGGGTCTTGCACTATGGGCATGCAACTTTTTAACGGCTCCCAAGGGAAACTGCTCTGGTCATATGCGAAATATGACGTAGTCACCCACCTGAAGTTATCTAAATCTGCGGTGAGAATCAGCATGAATCTTTTACTTTTCATTACTTGCTTTAATCCTTCTTTTGATCTCAACGTGCAAAATGTGGATATGTTGTGCAAGTGTAGATGCCGACTTAGATGGCCTATGTGAGATGGACATGGGGATGAGATCTATCAGTTTCCTAAGTGTATTAACCATGCATGACTTCAAATGGACTCATACCTATGGACATATTCACTGAACTGTTGTATGCTAACTTGGTTACGTGTAAAACTACATCTCAGGTCCTAGTATGGTCTCCTACCAGACAATGCAACAGGTTTCCTAGACTCTTATTGACCACTTCTGTTTGCCCATCAGTTTGAGGATGGTATGCCGACGAGTAGGGGTGTACACCGAGCCGAACCGAGTCGAGCTGGCCTCAGCTCGACTCGGCTCGACCACTAGCTGACCCCAGCTCGAACTTGGCTCAGCTTGGTCCTCGAGCCTGACTGGCCAGCTCGGCTCGGTTCGGTTAGCAGCTCGGGCTAGTTCGAGCCAAAATCGAGCTTCTGCGGCATTTTCACAAACACATGCAGTGCACTTTCAATTTCTCACTGTACGTAAAACAATAGCAACTGTTTACAAGCATTTCATCAAACACCTTATAGGCAACATCAAAATCAAGGAAAAATGGTATTTGTTTCATATGCATACCTTCCTTGCCACTAGCCGACACTTCATTGAGTCATTTCATCAAACACTTAGTGAGCAACATCAATATCAAAGTAACTGAGTCACCAAACTAGTTCGATCGGAGTTCGATTCGAGTTGGGATTCGATCCGATCCAAGTCGAGTTGAGCTTGGGCAAGCTCGAACTCAGTTCAAAATTTTTTTGAGCTAAAAAAATCAGCTTGACTTGGCTCGAACTCAGCTTCGAACCGAGCTTTTTTGAGTCGTGTCGAGCAAGCTAAACGAGCTAACTCGGTTCGTGTACACCCCTGCCAACGAGAACTGAAGTCTCATGCCCATCATTTGCCAAAGTGTCTTGCAAAGTAACTCATAAAGCGTACATCCTTATCAAGCACTACGGTCTTTGGCAAACCATGCAAGCGAAGCAATAAATCCATACTAATGTCCTACCATGAAGCATGAGGTACAGACAAAGGCATATATAACCAAGTATTCTGCCTTTGCTGCTTTGCTATTTCACAAGTCCTACATTACCCAATAATTTTGGCTACATTTCTCTGGAGACATGGCTAGGAAAATTTGTCCTCCACGGGGGCAATAATAGTCTTGTTCCCAAAATGATCGGCCACCTCTCCTCAATAAGGCTCCCAAACAAGAAAATTTGGAACGGAGGTACGAGGAATGCCAAGTCTATCACCTTTGAATAGAAAATCATCAACAGTGATAAACCCACGATCATTCCTCGTATGATCACCTAATAATGACGCACACACCTCTCCAAAATCTTGGCATGATGGATATTATTCTTTTAAACGCTCAAACCCAATGACCTCGATTCTCATGGATTGGAGTAGCGTCACCCTGCGGCTAAGGGCATCGGGTGGTTTATTTTCAACCCCGACCTTGTGCTTTAATACAAATGAATACTCTTGAGGAAATTGGACCCACTTGGCATGGCTTGGGTTTAATTTCTTTTGGGAGTTAAGATAGCGTAAGGCCTCATGGTCAGAAAACAAGACATTCTTGCGGTAGAAGATAATGACGCTAATGGCGCAAAGACCGCACAACCGCATAGAACTCCTTGTCATAGGTAGAGTACTGCTGCTTTGCTTCATTCAATTTCTCACTAAAGCAACGAGGTGCCCTTCTTGATTAAGAACTTCATCTATACCAACGCCTGAAGCATCACACGCAACTTCGAAGACTTTAGAAAAGTCAGGAAGGCGTATGACGGGAGCCTCTGTCATCTTGCCCTTAATCTCTTTAAAAGCTCTGGAAGCCACTTTAGTCCATTTAAACTCCCCTTTCTTTATACAATCTGTGATGGGAGTTACAATGGAACTAAACCCTTTAATGAATCGCATATAGAAGGTGGCTATGCTGTGAAAACTGTGCACCTCATGAATGTTCTGTGGTTTAAGCCAACTTACTATGGCTTTGACTTTCTCGGGGTCCACATACATGCCCTCAGACGACACGACAAACCCTAAGAAGATGACTCTCTATCTGACATGAACGCACACTTCTTCAGGTTTGCAAATAACTTATATGCTCAAATGGCCCCACAAACATGCCTCAAGTGGTGGAGATTCTGCTCCTTAGTGGTGCTATAAATAAGAATGTCATCAAAGTATACCATTAGGAACTTCCCAATGAAGGGTCTCAACACTTGGGTCATCACCCTCATAAACTTACTCGGAGCGTTAGTCAAACCAAAAAGCATGACCAACCACTTGTAAAGCCCATCCTTCGTTTTGAAGGTAACCTTCCATTCATCTCCTGGGTGAATGCGTATTTGGTGGTACCCACTTTTGAGGTCCATCTATGAAAAGATCGTGGCACCGACCATCATATTTAACATGTCGTCAAGACGCGGTATGGGAAATCGATACTTAACCGTGATCTTATTGATGACAGGACTATCCACACACATGCGCCATGTGCTATCTTTCTTAGGTGTGGGAAGAGTGGGCACGCGCATGGACTCCTACTTTCATGGACGAATCATTTTCTAAGGAGCTTGTCTACTTCTCCAACTCCGCATGCTTTGTAGGATTCATCTGATAGTGAGGAGGGTTCAATAGAGTCGACCCAGGGACCAAATCTATGGCATGTTGTATGTCCATCATGGGTGGAAGCTTGTTTGACAAATCATCAAGAAAACCATCTTTAAACTCCTAAAAAATTGGACTCACCTCACGTGGCAATCTTACGCTAACCTGGGGTGTAACCTCTCTAGCTATGAGGGCATATACCACCGAATCCGCCTTAGTCTATTTCTCAAACTCTATAGCATTTATAATATGTAGAGACTTGGGGTGGGATTTCCTTTTTCGGGGTGCTCTTGGGTGGAAGAGGGACCAACTTGATCTTTTTGCCCTTATGTATGAATGAACAAGTATTCGAGCAATTGAATATTGTCACATCACGATTGAACAGTCAGGGCCTACCCGAGATGATATGGCCTACGTCCATGGGTAACAAATGACACCAAAGTGTGTCCTTACAATATCCAAACTCGATAGGAAACTAACACTGCTGGGAAACCGGAAGCGACGTCTTATCTACCCAAGAAACTCTATAGGGCTCAGGATGGGGGCTAGCTTTCAACCCTAAACGATCCAAGGTGCTATGGAGATCACATTTGAACAACTTCCACCATCTATGATCACTTTGCTGTTTTTCTCTCCACACTTAGCGTTAGTATAGAAAATCATACTCAGCGCCAATCATCATTATCCTTAGCTTGTGCTAGGGCACATCTGACAATTGCAAGTGGCACGGTCTCAAATTCCTTCGCTTATCACTAGCACCTCTGATGGGCTCGTGCACTTCCTCTTCACACTCGCCTCGTTCTTCCTCATTCGCCTCTCCGATAACAAGTGCTTTACCACACTCTTTTGTGGGGCAATGGTGTGCAAAGTGGCCATATCCTTGGCACTTGAAACATTGGATGTGCTCATTAGCTGTAGCATTGGTACTTGCTACTCCTTTTCCTTTGGCATCTTTAAGACTGGGTTGCGTAACTAGTGAGCGCCTTGGTTTGATTACTAATACCTGGCCTGGCTCTGTGAGGAATGGGCCTACTATTCGTATCAAGCTGCCTCACAAACTGGGGTTTAACGTATTGCTCCAGTTCTTGCACCATTTGATAGGCATGCTCTAAGGTGCCTACATTGTGAGGAATGAGTTCACGCTAAAGCTTTGATCGGAGGCCTGTCCTAAATCGAGATAAAGTCACGGATGGGTCCTCATCAATGTTACATTGCATCATATACTCGTCAAACTTAGCGATGTAATCTGTGACAAACATTGTTCCTTGCCTTAGGGATTGCCACTGATCCAAGAGTTTCTGGCGGTAGGAAAGCGGGAGGTACTTTTCCTTCAGGACCTCTTTCATCTCAGCTCAGAGCACAACTGGTTCTTCCCCATACCTTCCTATGGTACGCTTAACATTGGTCCATTACAATATCACTTAACCCATTAACTTTGTCTTAACGAATCCGACCCTACGTTGTTCAAACATGTAATATCACTCGAAGAAGTGGTCCATGTCTGTTAGTCAGTCCAAGAAAACTTTGGGTCCAAGCGACCATCAAAACTAGGAGCGTCAACCTTTACACTCTTCATCACCCTATCCTCAGGATCATAGTGATCTTGGAACTCTCTGCAAGGTGGCTGGGCACGCACCCCTCGACAGTCTACTCCTTGACCTTGGTACCTCATGCATCCTCTAACAGGCTCTTCCCTATCATGCCCACCTTCAACTTGTTCCTTTGAATGACGATCTTCCCCAATGTTGGGGTTAGAATGATGGGATGCTTCCAACTAAGTTATGCGTTGGTTACTTGTGGTAAGTTGCCTGGCAGTGGTCCGCTAGTGGTTCTTAATACTTGTGAGCGAGGATTGATGTTTTCAATAGTCTCGGCAAGCTATTCCATGTTCATTGTGGGGGATAGACCAAAACCACGACCTGTGCGAGTGTGCATACACCAAGAACTCTACTGGACACTACAATATGATGCACCTACACTCTATGTATGATGAATTTAAATGCTCTAACCTAATGGACAACCTTAGGATGCTTTTAATGATGCAAAAACTGAAAATCCAGCAACAAGGAACTTTAAAAGTCACCAAATCTGGAAATTCCAGCAATATGGGAATTGTAAAATACCAAGTCAGAAAATTCAGCATCTTATCTAGGGTCTATATGCTCTATTATGAACTAGGGAACTGGATGGGACACTAAACCTACACTAAACCTAGGCTTTGATACCAAAATTGATGCAGGGTGAAGGTTTTCTAAGCTAATGTGATAATGAGATCAATTTCCAGATTAATATAATTAAATCAAGCATTGAAAACACGTACTCTACCACAAATCAGAAAAATCAGATTTGATTAGCAAGGTTCTAACCAAAGTGATCATTCCACCATACATAATCACTATATAACCATGAAAGAATGGTCCCTAAGAGATGTGGGAATCCCGTTCTAGCATAGGATAGTCTCAACACTAAACTGGATTGATGGTTTCAAGTCTTGGACACAATTTGGGGCTAAGGGTTCAAAATAAGAAACCTAGGATTAGGGTTTCAAAGGGGATGAAATAGGGTATTAGGGTTAGGGTTTTTTATGAGAGAAACAAAGCAAAAGGAAGGGGAAAGTGGCTGTCCACGTGGACAGCCCTGTACTCCCGTGCATTTGCGCGCACACGTGTGTACAACCACGGGAAGGGTGCACGGCTTAAGATTTTAGATGGGTAGAGAGTTTGGATGATTGAGGAGAAGAAATGGTGAAGAAATAGAGAAAATGGATGGGGCTTAGGGTTTGAATAGGAAGAGAGAGAAAGATTGGGACTTACCTTTAAAGAAGAAGAAGGGATAGATCATAGATGAGGTGAAGCAAGACACATGATTTAATGCTAACATGCAATGTGGAGGTTTTGAAAGAATCCATAAAGTAATTCAATTAACAAAAGATGCTAACCTACGAAGTAATTAAAAGTAAACAATAGGAAATAAAATCTAATTTAACCTAAATCACATGCCTGCATTCTAAGAAATTATATAAATCAATTAAAACTAGGACCGATGGAAGGATAAAACTTCCAATTTAGCATAGGCACGTTCCACGCTCAAGGGACAGATTTGTAGGTTTTATGATTAGGTTTAGGAAGGGGAAAATATGAAATTAGGAGAATTATGATTTCTGGGAATTAGGGATTTTGGAATTAGGGTTTTTAGAAATTGGAAAAAATAATAAATTGAAGATCTAAGGTTTAGAAGGTTGTAATGAGAGGAAAAAGAGGAAGACGAGAAGAAGAATAATACCCTTTGAAGAAGAAAGAGGAATGATGCAAGACAAAGAATACCTTGGGGAATCTACCACCAAACAAACTTCTACCCTTCCACAATTTAATTGGAATGGAGGTTTATTTATTTATTTATTATTATTTTTTTAAAAATAAAAATAAAAAACCCTAGAAAATAAGGAGAAAAATTCCTTCACATAAGAGAGCTCCAATTTTTTTTTTTTTTTTTCCTTCTCAATAACACCACTAGGTTTGGAACTCCACCCTCCTTATGCTTTTATAATAAAAATTCAAAATTAAAATCCAGCATAATTACAACTATGCCACTCTCTTAAGTAAAGTGGCCCATCGTCCAAAATAAGAAAACTAAAACATATATTATCAATCTCAACCATCAAATAACTCCTAAAAATACCAAAAACCATAAAGAAAGCAAGATCAAAGTCCAAGGGGCTTATATCTAAAAGATTTGGTGGTCCAATGGCCTAATCAACAAGATCCAACGGTTGGATCGACACGAAATAGAAATCCTATGACTAAAATAGTCTCCTAAGCAGCCCACATGCATCATCCAAGGTGGGGTCTTCCTAATGCACGTCCAATGCATGTGAGGTCTTCAAAATGGCTAGGCGGGCCCCATCTGAAACTCGTCTCCCATTCACAAAGAAAGTTGTGCCGATGTGGGTGATCATCTCTGTCTCTGGTACACTCGACTAGGTCCTTTGATGTCCTCACCAATTCCCCTCGGCTGAGGAGATTTCGCCTATGGCGAAATAAAGCTGCAGTGATGCTCATGGAGATTCGGGTCTCGTCGATGAAGCTCTGACTCTGTGATCCACGTACTGTCTGATTTTGGTTTACCTTTCCACTCGACAAGGTACTCTTGGTAACCACTATGTCGGCCCGATGTCCTGATCGACAAGATCCAACGGTCGAATCGACACGAAATAGAAATCCTATGATTAAAATAGTATCCTAAGTAGCCCACATGCATCATCCCAAGGTGGGGTCTTCTTGATGCATGTCCAATGCATGTGGGGTCATCAAAATGGCCCGGCGGGCCCCATTTGAAACTCGTCTCCCATCCACTAAGAAAGTTGTGCCGACATGGGTGATCGTCTCCGTCTCTGGTACACTCGAGTAGGTCTTTTGATGTCCCCATCAATTCCCCTCGGTTGAAGAGATTTCGCCTCTGGCGAAATAAAGCTGCAGTGATGCTCAAGGAAATCCGAGTCTCATCGATGAAGCTCTGACTATGTGATCCATGTACTGTCTGATTTTGGTCTGCCTTTCCACTTGACAAGGTTCTCTTAGTAACCGCTATGTCATGTGGAAACCGCTTCTTTATCTACGATATCCTCCATCTCTTCTCTTCTCATAGGTATGGATGGTACGAATGGTAAATGTCGAGAAGATGGGTCAGGTAATGGCCATGGGTTTTGAGACAGGTCAGGGGCATCATTATCCAAGTTCATGTGAGGGTTAAGGGAATGTCCATGAAACGGTACAAGATCTTCCGCATTAAATGTGGAACTGATACCCATGTTAGGTGGAAGATCTATCAAGTATTCGAACCCAGTCTTTTCAAGATTTTATATGGTCCAGCGTTACGTGCTTGTAATTTTTTTATGGTTCTCTGTGGAAACCTTTTTGGATGTAACAAACTCTTTAAACCTATGGTGTGAGTCAACAATCATTTTGTATGTTTCATTACTTATGTTGACTCTTTTTCTAGTCTCCATATGCAAGTCATGCGTATGTTGTGTAGATACATATGCAAACTCTGAAGGGCTATGGAACACAGACATGGGTATACAATCTATAGGGGTCCTAGGCTCATCTACTTGTCTTTCCAAATCCACATCCTCCCCAGGACTCATTTGATCGTGATGAAAGTTTGGTAGAGTCAATGTGTGAATGTCTCGCACGGGTATAAGCTCATTCGGTATGTCCTCTGGAATAACAACACTGGACTCCTCCAATACCGGACTCGCCTTAGATGGTAACTCTACACTAACCTTGGGTGTAACCTCAGGTGGCATCTCCATAATAATCTTAGGTGTGACCTCACTTGCCATGTGTGCATACACCGTCAAATTAGTTTTAGTCTCTCTTTCAGACTCTTTGGCATTAACTATAGGAAAAGACTCAAGTTGAAGTTTCGTCACATCTTCAGGACCACATGTCTTGATCTCCTCCTTTTTAGGGATGCTTTTGGGTGGGAGAGACTTCAAGACAATCCTTTTGCCTCCATATAGAAACGAACACGTATTCGAGCCACCAAATAGTGTTGCGTCAATGTCATACAACCAAGGCCTGCCTAAAATGATGTGGCATATATCCATAGGCAAAACATCACACCACAACGTGTCCGTATAGGAACAAAATTGAATGGGAACAGGACAATGCTGAGAAACTAGAATTGAAGATGCATCAATCCATGAGACTCAATAGGGCTGAGGGTGAGGAACGACTTGCATACCTAAGCGGTCCACGGTGCGAGCTGATACCGCATTGATGCAACTGCCACTATCAATGATCACCTTGCAGTTTTTGCCACCACACTTGGCATAAGTGTGAAAAATTGAATCCCTGCGCCAATCATCACTTTCTACAATTTGGCTTAAGGCGCAGCTAATAATTGGAAGTGGCACAGTCTCAACTTGATCCCTGACTTGTGATTGGACATCTTCCCGAATGTCGGGGTTTGCCTGAAGGGAGGCTTCAAGCCGATTAATGCGTGCATTGATCGTGATCAATTGAGTTGTGGTGGTCCTATTGTGCGCTTCAATAGCCGTTAGACGGTTGTTGATAGCGTTAAGGGCCTCGTCAATCTGCTCTAGATTCATAGTGGAATGTAGGCCAAAACCACGTCTTGAACGAGTGGGCATACACAAGAACACTCTAAAGGAAACGGTCCTAGGACAATGTGATGACAATGATAGTACTAACCTAGAGATCACGCTAGACACACTAACAAAAATAAAATCAGCAAGTCTCTATCCTCAAATATTATGTTGAAAATCCAGCAGGGTAGTAATCTAAGGGTGCCAAACCGAAAATTCAGCAATGTGATACCCTGACATTTTTACGCTGAAAATTCAGCAATAGTATAAGTGGAAACACTAGCTGAAAATTCAGCAATATGGTACTCCAAAAAAATAAATAAAATAATCAGCAATATGATCCTGTATGCAATGAATATTCTACTAACCCTAGATGTGAATCTAACCTAGACGCAACACAAAAATCCTATGCTAAACCTATGCTCTGATACCAAATTTGATGTAGGACACATGATTTAATGCTAACATGCAATGTGGAGATTATGAAAGAGTCCATAAAGTAATTCAATTAACAAAAGATGCTAACCTATCAAGTAATTAAGAGTAAACAATAGGAAATAAAATCTAATTTAACCTAAATCACATGCCTGCATTCTAAGAAATCATATAATTAAATTAAAACTAGGACCGATGGAAGGATTGAACTTCCAATTTAGCATAGGCACGTTTCATGCTCAAGGGACAGATTTGCAGGTTTTATGATTAGGGTTAGGAAGAGGAAAATCTGAAATTAGGAGAATTAGGGTTCCTGGGAATCGAAGGTTTTGGAATTAGGGTTTTTAGAAATTGGGGAAAATAAGAAATTGAAGATCTAGGGTTTAGAAGGTTGTAATGGGAAGGAAAAGAAGAAGACAAGAGAAGAAGAATAATACCTTTCGAAGAAGAAAGAGGAAGGATGTAAGACGAAGAATACCTTGGGGAATCCACCACCAAACAAGCTTCTACCCTTCCACAATTTAATTGGAAGGAGGGTTTTTTTTTTTTTTTTTTTAAAAATAAAAATAAAAAAATCTTAGAAAATAAGGAGGAAAATTCCTTCACACAAGAGAGCTCTACTCTTTTTTTTTTTTTTTTCTTCTCAATAACACTACTAGGGTTGGAACTCCACCCCTCCTATGCTTTTATAATAAAAATTCGGAATTAAAATCCAGCATAATTACAACTATGCCACTTAAGTAAAGTGGCCCATTGTCCAAAATAAGAAAACTAAAACATATATTCTCGATCTCAACCATCAAATAACTCCTGAAAATACCAAAAACAATAAAGAAAGTAAGATCAGAGTCCAAGGGGACCATATCTAAAAGATTTGGTGGCCCAATGGCTTGATCGACAAGATCCAATGGTCGGATCGACACAAAATAGAAATCGTATGACTAAAATAGTCTCCTAAGTAGCCCACATGCATTATCCCAAGGTGGGGTCTTTCTAATGCACGTCCAATGCATGTGGGGTCTTCAAAATGGCCCGGCGGGCCCCATCTGAAACTCGTCTCCCATCCACAAAGAAAGTTGTGCCGATGTGGGTGATCGTCTCCGTCTCTGATACACTCTAGTAGGTCCTCTGATGTCCCCATTATGAGGATTACCCTCGAGGCTTCGCACATTCTCTCAAATTCCTGGAGAGTCTAGATCTTCACTTGCAAATCTCATGCAGGGAGGAAAAGAGAAAAGAAAGAGCAAAATTTACAATAATGCCTTTAGTACTAAAAAATGTGTAAACTCAAAAATAATGAATCTAAATTATCAAATCCCAATCCAAACCATCAATCACGTTTAACATAAAGTAAAAATAAAAACGCCTACAACTAGGGACCCATGTGGTCCAAAATTTGAGTGGACCAGCGGTTTGATGGCCTGCAGATGATAATACGAGGGTCAGATGGGCCAATGGTCGAATGCTCCTATAATAGAAACCCACATGCATCTTCCCAGTATGGGGTCTTCTGGATGGATGATGCATGCATGTGGGGTCTTCAAAGTGGCTCGCTCTGCCTCGTATGGATGTCGTCCATCCGTAACGAAACTAGGATTGTCGTCTGGGCCCTCCTCCTCCTCCTCTGGTAGACCCTATAAGATGGTCCGATGTCCTCATCAAGACTTCTTGTGGGAGGGTCACTACGAGGGTTTTAGATATCATCGTGTAAGTTGAAAAGATGTTCAAAAGACAAATGAAGACGGTGTTGTTGGGATTGATTAGATAATCCATCAGAATTGGGCACTCCTTGCGAATTGGTGGTCGATATTCAGAAAAGAGCAAAATGCTGTTTAGATGAAACTAATTACATCTAAATATGAGGAGTGTAAGAGGGCTGGGTTCTAGGTACGATAGGTCATAGAAATGGATCATTTATTTGGAAAGCAATCTTAAAGTTTGGTGAAAATTGATGGGAATGGTCAAGTATTCTTGGCGGGCATTAGATACAAAGTTGGAAGTGTTGGGAGGATTTGTTTCTAGGAAGACAGGTGGTTGGATGACTCTTTTCTATCCTCTAGGTTTCCTAGGCTAATCTTTTTATCGAGAAAGAATATTGTTGTTAAAGACTCCTATGAGGTAGCGCAAGGTAAAGTGGTATGCCATCTGTAGACCATGAGATCCCCATGGTTGTGGACCTTCTCTTCTTAACGAGTTTGCTCTTGTTCCACCTGATGTTGATGATTACGTTTGGGTCTGGGCTTCTCATGGCTTGTTTTCGTCCAAAAGTTTTCAATTGAAGTTATGTGCAATGGTTTGCTCAAAACCACCTTATGCCAAAGTGTAGGGGTAGACACTCCCCTTGTAGAAGATTTCTGATGGGTGGCGATGACAAACAATTGCAAAATATTAACAACTGAGCTTTAGAGGAACTGGTTAATTGCAAATTTTTGTAAATATGTGTTGTACGGATGCTGAGTCTATCAACCACCTCTTTCTTAATTGTAAGATGGCATCCATGATTTGGCAGGCCTCTATGCGCCTCTTCAATATCTTTTAGGTCCTCTCGGGCTCTTTGTGCTTATTGATTAGCTGGAATAGCGGTCCTTTCGGTACTAGAGGAAAACTCTATGGAAAGTGTTCTTGTATGCAATTCTATTGGGGATTTGGAAGGAAATGTATTCTAGAATCTTTGAGGATAAAATATCGGAGTGTATGGAAGATTGTGTTCAAGGTGAAAATGTCATCAGTAATTGGGGCTTTATTTTATGTATCAAAATCTGAACTTATCAGGGAGTGGATCCAATTTTTGGAAGGTTGGAGGTAGGGATATTCCTCCTCCAGGTATAAGGGCATTTGTTTTTCTTGTCGCTTGAGCTTTTGTCCATTATCTTGATGGTCATTTGTATGATCAAGTTGACTTGTTGTTACTTTTGCCCGGCGGGCGCTTTTAATACAATTATGTTGTTGAGAGAAAAATATAGTCCACATGGAAGATTATAGTCTAGGGGGCACATATACACCCAACAAGCCTCAAGGGGGATTTGCCCCAAAGTTGTTTAAATTATCTCCTATATTATTGAAATATCTTTGATATTATCGTTATCTCTAGCTTGGCGGTACCGATAACACTGCTAGCGATACCAATAACACCGATAGTATTAGAAATTCCAGGCATCAACACTGTACTAAGTATCGCTAACGTATCAATAGCACCAATATTTTCTGTTGTGTAAATTTCAGGCATCGTTTGTATTGCCAATGTATCACCAATATGTTCTCACTGTTACATTCTAGGTGACCCCATGACGCTTGTATCATAAGTGTATTAACGATATTTCAATAATATTGTCAATGTAGAGATATCACAGAAAGTTTGTTTATTAAAAAAAAATAATCTATTTCAATTTTTTAATGAGCACATTGTTGCATGCAGTTTTCAATTTGTCGTTGCTAATATTGATAATATCTCAATGCTATCGTTATCGCAACGTGGGCGATATCAAGACCACAATCTTTAGTTTCCTTTTCAGTTGTTGATGATTTCTTGGTAAAATATCGTGAGTTGTCGATATTCTGCAATTCCGATGGATTTTTGGATGGATGATTGGATGGTTAGATGGGATGGTTAGACTGTTTCTTACGACAACACATGATTTTAAGCCTCCATTAAATGAATACTTATTATGTATACATTTTTTTTTTTTTGCAAATTTTTATTCCTAAATATGCATATGTGTATTTTAGTATCTCTTGAAGTTACACTGAAAATTCTACCGTTTTTCCAATGTTTTCTCGCATTTCCGGTTATCAACGATATTATTGGTGATATCGATATTGTTTCCATAACTCCAGTGAATGAAACTTATAGTGATACCGATACTTAGAACATTGCCCCAAACCTTACTGAAATCGGAGGAAAAAGGACATGGAGGAGAATGGGCCACTTTCCAAAATGTTACCAAGTCTAAACAGTTTGGGAAGTGGGAACAGGATTGCTAGTCCAAAGTGAGATTTGAAGTGGGAGCCACACTTGGGCAAAAGGTTCATGCAATGAAGTTCAAACCATCTATCAGCTGAATATTTTGACGGATTCCTTCACGGGTACTAGTGTCATATGCGATCGCATATGCCATTTGGAGACCGTGGACTGCATCTGCCATATTAGTGGCACATGCCGGTTATGTACCATTTGGCATTATATGATCGAACAAAGAAGTATGCAATGGCATAAGCCACAATTATGTGATTATGATAATGTGGACTTAAAAAAAAAAAAAACATATTGCTTCCTTTTCTCTCCCATTTTGCGTATAGATACTCTCTTTCTCTCACTCACTCTAAGATTATCACTCTCTCTAAACTCTCATACTTTCTTATTCTCTCTCGCTCAATACTCTCTTTCTTTCTTCTTCTTTTCTCTCTCTTCTCTCTCTCTCTCTCTCTCTCTCTCTCTCTCTCTCACACACACACACACACACACACACACACACTAATACTCTCATCAATAAAACATCTATGCTGTTTTTTTTTTTTTTTTTTCCCACATTTTTGAGTATAAATATAACAAAATTTTAATGAAATTGGTAATAAAACTAAAAAAAATAAAAATCCCTAGTAGTATTTTTATATAGTTTTTTTTTTTTTTTTTAATTTTTAATTTTTAATTTTTTTCCATTTTCCTTGATTTTTCCATTGTTAAAAAAAGAAGAAGTTTTGGGGGATGTGCACATGCGACTGCATACACGCACAGCCCCCTTGGTCGCATGAGATCGCTTGTGCCATTTGACAATTGGTACGCCCTTTTTTATACACCACCTTAATAGTTTTTTTTTTTTTTTTTTTTTTTTTTTTTTTTTTTTTTTTTTTTTAAATAAAATTTTCATTTTCCTTGATTTTTCCTTTGTTAAAAAAAAAAAAAAAGTTTTGGGGGATGTGCACATGTGACTGCATACATGCTCAGCCCCCTTGGTTGCATGAGATCGCTTATGCCATTTGACAACTGGTACACCCTTTTTTATACACCACCTTATAAAACATGGAAATTTTGGATGCCTACCCCAACTTACTAGAAGTGCACCTGTCCCCCTTTCCCACCCCATACCGGATGTTACCTTCTTGAAGAATGCCCTCAACCCTTTCTCAACCAATCCCTGAGCTTCTTGGAATATAGTACTCGCCATTTCAGAGCGATGTTAGATGTTAGGAGGCTCTTTTCTCTAGTTCCTTTGGATTCAGAGTCCATAGCATCCTTGCCAGTTCTGGATGCAGTGTGAGGAGCAGTTCAAACATATTTTGATAGATGCTAGCGTGGATGTGGCTACTCTCCTAAACATGTACATTTCTATGAAATACAACAGCATGATGGGTGTGCCAACCTTGCTACATCATCAATCACCACTGAATAATCTTGCCTTATTGTAGTGCTCAGTTATTCCACATCTGAGACAAGCCCCTCATGGAACATAAAACCTTCATCGTCATCTTCTTAACCTTTCTCCTAGCACTTTGGGTTCGCGTTTAAATGGTAAATTGCGGAAAGTTTATGGTCAACTGCCCACCATACATAAATCTTCCTACTAACGGGCCTTTTGGAACTGGCCATACCACCAGCCCAAATTGACACCACTCTCATGTTAACATGGTTCCACCAAGTATTGAAACCCATGCTGCCCAACTGTTACACGCATGCCCCAAATGGTGAGCAAGCAAAGCTAGGTCGTGGAGGTGTAGATACCGGACAAACTGCTAAGCACAAAGCACCCATACACATGAAAGGTCATGCTTGTGTAGTTTGTTACAGAAAATAGTACGAACCCTCTGACACACGATTACCAACAAGATCAAACACTACACCTTAGCACATAAATTCAAGCTAACCACAAAGGAGAATATGTGAACCATTCATATTTAGAGCATGCAGTGCCAAGTGGGCCCGTTAAGCACCTGTTGACCTTTTATCTAATAAATTCATGGCTTGATCTTTGGGAGAAGTATATGACTACTGGTGGGATCTTTTCATGACCATAGAGCCCATCCCCTGCTACTGTGCCAACCAAGTCATCTTTTGCTACATGTAAATAAAAGGAAGCAACAAGGGCTAGAGCCCATCCTCCATATCTTAAAGCACACATAAGTCTTACGAGCCACAATAATCAACTGACTCATTGATACACAACCACCATTTCAAGGTCGATCTCATGGCGACCACAACAAAGTGGGCAAAAAGAAGCTTCACAGAATGCAGATGCGTTCTCATAAGCAAAAGGACCCAAATTGGTACTGAGGCACACAAATGTACCACCATTGGACTAACGGTGGAAATGAATGCTCAAGTTGTTGGCTGCAGGGAATAGCAGGGAGCCTATCTAGACATCTTTCCCAAACATGACTCACATGACAGAATCATGCCTGACACTGTACTTTAGCCTAACTACTGCTTGTTTTCTGTAAAGAGAAGTTTGCAAATAGTTGAGACTTGAGGTCTCTAGATCTAATGCCAAACAAGTTTGCTTGGCATGATTTGGATCAGAAAAATCATGTAGCACTTGTTCCCCAGAAAATAAAGCAATTAGGTTTTGTAATCAATGCAATTAGGATGATTTTTCTTGCTTATAGACATATTCTTTCTTAAGTTGTTGTCTAAACACAAAAGAACCAAGGAGAATTGTCAATGCTGTTAAGTGCCATGCCTCAGAAGGACAATCAACCTTGGTAGGGGTTGAATCTTGTGTGCAGGAGATATAATCTGCAGCTACCCGCGACACCTTCAAATCTATGGTAATCCTGATCCTTCAAATCCCTTCAAGTATCTGTATTGGATATGGACAATGGACATGGCATCGGTATGGGTATGGTGTCCATTGGATATGGCTCGAGCCCTAGCTGATTATTTTATAGTAAAAATGATTAAAAGTGTAGAAACATATTTTAAAATCTATAGAAGTATGCTGGAAAATATATTTTTGATAAAATAATTAAAATAATCAATTCTAAAAAAAGTTCTTGATCTGTCATGTCGGAAAATGTTTTAATAACAAACATTCCAAAATATTTGTTCTTGTACAATGGTATTTGGGTGTCAAGCAAATCTGATACCCAGGCCTATCTATACCTATACCTGACTAACAAGTGGCATTTCTTGTTCATCATTTGATACCTAGAATGTTTAGTTGCCCTAGCATGCATGTAGTGTGTTTTGGCTGGGGCCCTACTGTACAGTATGAATGACGACTTTAATGGAGAAAATAAAAACTTCAGGACGTCACCTCTCATATTCAGATCCAACGCTACATTTTGGACCATATGGCACTACATTTCACTTTTCAAATTCTGATCCTAACTTATCATATTCTGCTGTTTCAACTTGACATTTTTATTTATTCATGGTTCAACTTGTCATATTCTTTTCCGCTTTGTTTGCAGGTTCTTAGTAAAATCTTCGTTGCCCTAAACAAATATATATTCATGGTGCAATGTGTACGTAAGTGATGTATCTGTTATTATTCTGATTGTAGGAAGATGATCATGATATGGAAATTGATACTGCAACTTCTGCAACTCAAGGTCCTGCTAAGCATTCTCTGCCAGAGCTTGAAATCTACTGTTACTTGCTTGTGTTGATATTTCTAATTGACCAAAGGAGATACAATGAGGTGAGTTGAAGCTCTGTTCTTTCATCAGTGACTCTTATATTGTCCACCGTAGAACTGAGTGTGATCAATGTTGTTTTACTTTTTACTGGGACTTGACTTGGTTTTTCTGCAGGCAAAAGCTTGTTCCTCAGCAAGCATTGCTCGTGTGAAGAACCTGAATAGAAGAACTGTTGATGTTTTAGCATCTAGGCTGTACTTCTACTACTCGTACAGCTATGAGCTTACAGAGAGTCTTGCTGAAATTCGAGGGTGAGTCATGTGCATCATACTATCATAGACAGACACTTGCACCCAAAAATTAAGAGGGCTTTCTAAAAGAAGCATCATATGCATACATAGACAGAGACATCAACCTAACACATGCATAGTGACAGATATTGCTGATATTCTCAAAGCATCATTCTCTTGATGTTTTCAGTAATCATCAATGCTGGTTGAAGTACACACCCCTTAATCCATCTGGACTACTTTCTTTGAGTCCATCTGCCACATATATAGCAAGAAGTTCCACTTGATGTGATTGTATGCTTTTGGCATGTCAATCTTGCATACTTATCCCGCCAACTTCCCCATCTTCCTCGAATGAATGTGTTCATTGGCCGCAAGGATCCTGTTGAGGATTTGCCTATGTTTGACAAAAGTTTTAAGATGTGGAGCCACATCTGGGATCGCCTTCGACCGGTCGTGAGCCATGCTCGACTGGTCGTAGGGTCCGGCTCGACCGGTCGTGGACCGGTTTGACTCAAAGTCCAGCGAGCATCGTTTTCGATCCCGAGGTGCTCGACCGGTCGTGGCCCATTCACGACCGGTCGTAGGGGTCGCTCGACTGGTCGTGCAGTCTGCTCGACCGGTCGTAGTTACGCAGATTCGTTCCATGATTTTGCGCGGATTCCGTGTCGCAAGTCCTTTCGCAATTGGGATGTGGAAAAGGGGAGTTGCCTAAACTATATATAGGTGTTCCTAGGGCTTTTGTAGGTGTATTGGAATATTGGGGAAATAATTCTAAGGTGTGGGCAAAGGGTTTTTCTATGTTCTTCCAAGGGAGAAGTTAGTATATTGCCTTGTAAATATTGCCTTGTAATCTTTGTTCTTCATAGTGGAAGTTTGCATCCGTGGTTTTTTAGCCTAGTTTGGGGTTTTTCCACGTATATCTTGTCTTGTGGTTTGTTTTGGATTGCTTTGATCTATTTCTTGTTTATATTTCTTCCTGTTTATCGTTTGTGGGTGAGGCCTGAGATCGGATCTAGGCTCACTGCGTTGTTGGTGTGCTGCGCAACAACTGGTATCAGAGCTATTGGTTTAGTTCTATTGGGAGTGATGACGGAAGAAGGGAAAACTAGAATTGAGAAGTTTGATGGTTCAAACTTTGCCTTCTGGAAGATGCAGATGGAGGATTATCTGTATCAGAAGGACCTCTATATTCTCTAGGAGGAAAAGAGAAGAAACCAGAAAAGATGACAGGTGATGAATGGTTTTTATTGGATAGGAAGGCTTTAGGAACGATCCGACTCTCTTTGTCTAAGAGCGTCGCCTTCAATATATCCATGGTGAAAACTACAAAAGAATTAATGGAAGCCCTAACCACCATGTATGAAAAGCCCTCAGCGTCCAACAAGGTTCATCTTATGAAACAGCTATTCAACATAAAGATGTCAGATGGTGGGAGCGTGGCTGAACATCTAAACGAGTTCAATACAGTCACGAGCCAGTTGGAATCCGTTGGCATCGTTTTTTAGGATGAGATCAGGGTGCTATTGATCTTATCCAGTCTGCCAGACAGTTTGGATGGTTTGGTGATTGCTATGAGCAATTCTTCAGGGTCGACAAAACTGAAATTTGATGATGTGACCAGTCTAATTCTTAGTGAAGAATCTAGAAGAAAGGCATCAGGAATTTCGGGAGATTCAGGGAATGCTCTAAACATTGAAGGAAGAGGAAGATCGCTTAACAAAGAAGGCAATAAACACGGGCGTTCTAAGTCGAGGAAGAAGTCCAAGGGACCGAAAGATAAAGACGGGTGTTGGCATTGCGGCAAGAAGGGGCACATGAAACGTGATTGCAGGGCACTCAAGAAACAAGAAGGAAGCTCTCAAGGTGGGAAGGATTCAGTGAATCTATCTGAGGAGTGACACAGAGGTGTTGATCTTGTCTCTTGATGCGAGGAATGAGTCTTGGGTTATAGACTCAGGTGCTTCGTTTCATACTACCTCATGTAAGGAAGTTCTGCGTGATTATGTGTCAGGTGACTTTGGGAGAGTCTACCTGGGTGATGATGAGCCGTGCAGTATTGTTGAAAAGGGGGATGTTCATGTAAATCGGAAAGACGGAACGATCTTGAAATTGAAGGATGTCAGACATGTATCGAGTTTGAAACGTAACTTGATCTCCGTGGGGCAGTTGGCCGATACCGGTTATGTGACGACATTCACCAGTGATTCCTGGAAGATCACAAAAGGTGCCTTAGTGATATCTCGAGACAAAAAGGAAGGTACTTTGTACGTGACTTCAGGATTGTATAGTTCACTTGTAGTCGCCTCAACTGGAGTGAATGGGCAGTTATGGCATCAGAGGTTAGAATATATAAGTGAGAAAATGATGAAAGTGCTATTGTCAAAAGGGAAGCTACCAGGGCTGAAGTCTATTGACTTGGAATTCTGTGAGGACTGCGTGTATGGCAAGCAGAAGAGTGTAAGTTTCAAGAAGACGAGACGTGCTCCAAAGACGCATCTGTTGGAGCTTGTACACACCGATGTGTAGGAACCGGCACAGGTATCATCTCTTGGTGGCTCACGTTATTTTGTTATTTTTATTGATGATGCTAGTAGAAAACTGTGGGTCTATTTCTTAAAACATAAATTTGATGTATTTAAGAAGTGGAAAGTTATGGTAGAAAATGAGACAGGTAAAACAGTAAAGTGTCTTAGATTTGATAATGGGGGAGAATATTGTGATAAGAAGTTTGAGGAGTATTGTGCAGCAAGTGAAATCAAACATCAGAAAACGATTCTAGGAACACCATAGCAGAATGGTGTGGCTAAGGGCATTAACAGGACCATCCTTGAGCGCGCCAGGAGCATGAGGTTACATGCAGGGTTGCCCAAGACCTTTTAGGCTGATGCTGTGAATATTGCCGCATATCTCGTCAATAGAAGTCCCTCAGTGCCATTGGATGGTGGGCTACTAGAAGAAACGTGAACTGGGAAAGAAGTGAACCTTGCACATCTCAAAGTGTTCGGTGGCACTTCATATGTTCACATTGATGCAGAGCACAAAAATAAGCTGGACGCGAAGTCCAGGAGGTGCACGTTTATAGGCTACGGGCAGCATGATTTTGACTATAGGTTTTGGAATGCATAAAGCAGGAAAATCATCAGAAGCAAGGACGTAGTCTTCAATGAAAAAGTGATGCATAAGGACAGTGTGCAAGAAAATAAGGTCGAGGAAAAAGAATTCGTAGAGTTGGAAGAGTTATCAGACACAGGTGTTACAACGCTATAGGATGATCATGCACAGAAGCATTATGAAGCAGAGCCACAGACACCGATTGTGAGGAGGTCTACTCGGGAGAGGAGGCCCACGGTCCGATACTCACCCTCCTTACATTATCTACTGCTGACAGATAATAGTGAGCCAGAGTGTTTTGAAGAGATATTACAGTCAGATACGCGGGTTAAGTGGGAGCAGGCCATGGATGATGAGATGGACTCTCTTGAGTCTAATCGTACATGGGAGCTAGTCACTCTACCTAAGGGTAAGAAAACTCTTCATAACAAGTGAGTTTACAGACTGAAGGAGGAGCACGATGGTTCGAAACGGTACAAGGCCAGACTGGTTGTGAAAGGGTTCCAACAAAAGGCAGGTATCGATTTTACTGAAATATTTTCACCTGTGGTGAAAATGTCTACGATTCGCATGGTCTTGATATAGTAGCTACAGAGGACTTACATCTAGAGCAGCTAGATGTTAAGACAACTTTTCTTCATGGGGACCTTGAAGAAGAGATATATATGTATCGGCCGACAGGATATGTGGCACCAGGAAAGGAGAACAGGTATGCAGACTGAAGAAGAGTCTATATGGCCTAAAGTAGGCCCCGAGGCAGTGGTACAAGAAGTTCGATAGTTTCATGCCGGGAAACGGTTATAGGAGATGTCATGCTAACCACTGTTGCTATTTGAAGAAGTTTGATACGTCGTATATCATCCTTCTTCTGTACGTTGATGATATGCTTGTGGCCGGTTCAAGCATGAAGGACATCTCAGATCTCAAAAGACAATTGTCTAGAGAATTTGCCATAAAGGATTTGGGAGCTGCAAAACAAATCCTATGTATGAGGATAAGGCGTGACAGGAAAAACAAGAAACTAGTTTTGTTACAGCCAGAGTACATAGCCAAGGTACTTGATCGATTCAATATAGGAGGTGCTAAGCCGGTTAGCACTCCATTGGCCAACCACTTCAAGCTATCTAAAGAGCAAGGTGCAAAGATGCAAGAAGAACGGGACTACATGGCTAAGGTCCCATACTCGTCAGCTATTGGGAGTCTCATGTATGCTATGGTAAGCACGAGACTAGACATTGCTCAAGCAGTGAGAGTTGTTAGCAGGTTCATGAACAACCCCGGAAAGGAACATTGGGAAGCTGTGAAGTGGATCCTTAGATACTTGGTAAGTACTAAGGATGTAGGACTGTGCTATGGTGGATCGAAAATCAAGCTACAAGGCTACGTGGATTCAGATTTGGCAGGAGATATCGACAGCAGAATAAGCACTACAGGTTATGTTTTTACTTTGGGTAGTGTTGCAGTCAGTTGGGTCTCTCAGTTACAGAAGATAGTATCTATCAATACGACAGAAGCAGAATATGTTGCGGCTACAGAAGCATGCAAGGAGATGGTGTGGATGCAAGGTTTTATAGAAGAGTTGGGTAAAAGCAAGCGGTTGCAAGGCATGTCGATGTGACGGTCGAGTGCAATACACTTGGCTAAGAATTCAGCCTTTCATTCAAGGACCAAGCATATTGCCATCAGATATTACTTCACACGTTCGTTACTGGAAGATGGATTGATTGCTCTGGAGAAGATTCATATAAGTGGGAATTTTGTGGATATGTTGACCGACGCGGTCACAAGGGAGAAGCTGAAGCTCTGTTAAGCTTTGATTGGTCTTCAGGCTTGAAGACGGGGAGGTGGTGCACTCCGGATGAAGAAGATGAAGGTTTAAGGCGATGTGTCTCCAAGTGGGAGATTGTTAAGATGTGGAGCCACATTTGGGACCGTCTTCGATCGGTCATGAGCCATGCTCGACTGGTCGTAGGGTCCGGCTCGACCGGTCGTGGACCGGTTTGACTCAAAGTCCAGCGAGCATCGTTTTTGATCCCGAGGTGCTCGACCGGTCGTGGCCCATTCACGACCGGTCGTAGGGGTCGCTCGACCGGTCGTGCAGTCTGCTCGACCGGTCGTAGTTACTCATATTCGTTCCGCGATTTTGCACGGATTTCGTGTCGCAAGTCCTTTCGCAACTGGGATGTGGAAATGGGAGTTGCCTAAACTATATATAGGTGTTCCTAGGGCTTTTCTAGGTGTATTGGAATATTGGGGAAATAATTCTAAGGTGTGGGCAAAGGGTTTTTCTATGTTCTTCCAAGGGAGAGGTTAGTATATTGCATTGTAAATATTGCCTTGTAATCTTTGTTCTTCATAGTGGAAGTTTGCATCTGTGATTTTTAATCTTAGTTTGAGGTTTTTCCACGTATATCTTGTCTTGTGGTTTGTTTTGGATTGCTTTAATCTATTTCTAGTTTATATTTCTTTCTGTTTATCGTTTGTGGGTGAGGCTTGAGATCGGATCTAGGCTCACTGCGTTGTTGGCGTGCTGCGCAACAAAAAGTGCCTTGAAAGGGGGAAACTAGTTTGGCATTATACGCTTTGGTGGCTGGCGAGCATTGTGGTGATGGTTTTGTGTATGCTTCCAACGACGCTAATCGACCTTAAATCTTACTCCATTGCTCCCAACTTCCTTGGGGTGCGGGAAATGAAGGAAGTGCATATACTCTTATTTAACCTAGTTCTTTTGTGGAATTGGTTAGGAACTTCCATATAAGCCTTATATTGGGGTATTGGGTTCCAACCTAGCTTACTTGTATTAAAAGGAAAAAAATACAATCCAATAGACCCTCTTTGATCGTCTCTTAGCAATGCTGAAAGACGCCCATTGTGAAACCACCCAGTTCCAAATCTCTTTCCCCATGTTGATGGTTATCCTTGACCTCTTTTCTCCGTGAACACGGCCTCAATAGCTACTGCTTCAGCTCCCGAGCTGGAATTAGCGGGAGACCATATGATCGAGGTCTGACGATGATCTTGCTCGAATACAGCTTCTCATAGAATTGTATTACTTCCTGTTTAACTACTTCCCTGTCTTCTGAAAGCTGGCTGTTAATGGAAAGCCTATTTATGAGATTGATTCATCTTTCAAAGTTAGCTAACTGCTGGAAAAAAACTATTCTGGTCACCCTCCTTCGACCACAGGGCTCCTTGTCTCTAAGCTATCTCATCCTGCATTATAGCCTTGTTGAGCTCTTTCCCAAGCTTCACCCATTTTTGGTGGCATTCTTTGTCCAACAAGCCTATCTTTCTTTTTCAGGACTTAGATATTTCAATAACCTGCCACCTCCCATTTTCTGATGATTTTATATTCTTATTGTTTTTCTTCCCTACTTTGTATTTTGTTTCAGCATGATTTTCCAGAATGTATCTGCAGAATGCCAAAATTTGAAAAATCTTGTGGTTTCGCACCTACCCACCCCAATCAGGTAAAAAGGTGGAGAGTTGGCTGCCAACATATGTAGCTGTCAGACATATGTGGGGTGTCAGATCTGATGGCTTTTAAACATCAGATTTGCTGGCATGTCTGTGCGAACATATTAATTATAAATTAGTACAATAACCCATACTAATTATTTGTTAAGAAATCCTTCAATAATGATAGCAATCAACCTAAAATTCTGTTATGTATATGCTAGAAGCCTAGAAATAACTAAAAAATAGAAGGTAAAAATTGAAGGTACTTTTTTTAGGGCCCATCCATGTGTCAGAGAAATGGAGACAGACATATGTCAACCATGTCCTCATTACATAGCTTTTAACTAATATTGTGTTGTATTTCTAACATAAATTTGTGCTCATTCCAGGAACCTCCTTGCGTTGCACCGGATGGCCACGCTGCGTCACGATGAACTTGGCCAGGTTTGTAGCCTATTGAGAATGCCTTCTTTATGTCTGTGATTGATTTAAAAGCTGCTTACAATAATTGATGGTCTGATGCAGGAAACACTTCTCAACCTGCTACTCCGCAATTACCTTCATTACAATTTATATGATCAGGCGGAGAAGCTGAGATCGAAGGCACCTCGGTTCGAAGCCCACTCAAATCAACAGGTAACTCTCTTTTGACCAGCAGTGCCGTACTATTTTCCATCTTTTGTTAGATATATTATGATTATGGAATTATTTTGCAGCCACTTCCACCCACCGTTTTATGGTGAGACTGTTCTTAGAGTTTGCGTCTGTCTTGGCTGAGGAATTATAAGGTGCTGATACATAGGATGTGCGAAGTATCCTGATGCACCCAGTTCATACAACTGGGTGTATCTTCCAATCTGGAAGGATGTTTGGGCAATCCCCCATTCATTATTGGACCCCAGAAAATAGTCTCCACCGCAGGGCCCGTTATATAAAAGGTCTGGATCACTGGGCCAGAGGCTCCACTTGTACGGATAGCATGCATCCTGATTGCAGGCTATAATTCCTCATCTTGGATTTCCCTCTACTGCAATGCATTGCTGTGATCTCTGTTTCTGCCACTTAAGGAACAGGAAGCAGCTGCGACCGCATTCAGCAAACAAACTAGAACCTAGTCAGCTAGTGGTATGTTTAGAGCGCTTATCGTTTGCAGTTCTGCTAAAGGGGGACTTTTCTTCTCATTGACAGTTTTGTAGGTACCTGTTCTACCTGGGGAAGATTAGGACTATTCAGTTGGAGTATACGGATGCAAAAGAGAGTCTTTTGCAAGCAGCTCGCAAGGCCCCTGTTGCAGCCCAGGGCTTCCGCATCCAATGCAACAAGTGGGCTGTGATTGTCCGTTTACTCCTGGGAGAGATCCCGGAGAGGACTGTTTTCGTGCAGAATGGCATGAAGAAGGCTCTTAGGCCTTACTTCGAGCTTACTAATGTGAGTTGTTTTGAAACCTGAAAATAGTTCTGCACCCACACAAACACATTCATGTGCATTTGCTCTTGTAGTTTTAAAGGAATTATCTGATCCTTGGGTCAAGTATATGTATATTGTTTTCTGGTTCTCAGTTTTTACAATTGGGCTCATGGTTGGGTGATCCGGACCCTTGATCCAATAGGCATCAGTGGATGACCAATGCCACAAGAAATGTCATAATCAGAGAATCTTAATCCGTTGATTGGTGGCCTGCAAAAAGATTGTTAAAGAAAAACTCTTGACGGTCCCATTCAACTGAAATAAAGTAAAAGATCTTCTGATATGGGTGATGGTCAAGGCATGATCCATCCATGATGAGGGCCATCGGGTCAGTGGTCTGGATCACAAAACCATTGGCCTACATGTGTCAACTGAAGACCTTGATGATGCTATGCATATCTCTTGTCAACGACCATCTTATTCCTCCTAGTTCTAAAAAGAGGTTGCTGTAACATATGACCAAATTTAGGCTGTTCGAATTGGAGACCTGGAGCTCTTTCGGACTGTTGCAGAGAGGTTTGCTAGCACCTTCAGCACTGACAGGACCCATAACCTCATTGTGAGGCTACGCCACAATGTCATCAGGACCGGGCTACGCAACATCAGCATTTCGTATTCCCGCATTTCACTGGCCGATGTCGCCAAAAAGTTGAGGCTGGATTCCACCAACCCTGTAGCGGATGCGGAGAGCATCGTGTCAAAGGCAATAAGAGATGGGGCGATTGATGCCACAATGGACCACGAGAACGGTTGGATGGTGTCAAAGGAGACTGGGGACGTCTACTCGACAAATGAACCACAGCTGGCGTTCAACTCGAGGATCGCGTTCTGCCTGAACATGCACAATGAGGCCGTGAGGGCATTGCGATTCCCGCCAAATTCCCACAAGAAGGAGAAGGAGAGTGCTGAGAAGAGGCGGGAGAGGCAGCAGCAGGAGCAGGAGCTTGCAAAGCACATTGCGGAGGAAGATGATGATGAGTTTTGATGGTTACATTTTGTTCTTTTCCTTTAGAAAATTTTTAAGAAGAGCCATGACCTGCTTCAGCTTAGCAGGATGGTTTGGGAAGGCTATCATCATTGTGGTCATCATCATCACCATCAATTTCCTTTTATGACTAATCCTGATCGAATTATCCATTTGTAATACATATTTATTCCTTCTGTGCTTTTTCATATTTGGTGGAATTCTCTTTATGTTTTTTATTGGTTTTTTCCTTATATATATATATATATATATATATATATATATATATAGTCATGCTCCCCTGCGCACATGCGCACCTTTGCACACGTGCCATGGGTGTCTAATCTGAACGGTCCATGTGATGCGGAATCCCATGAAACCTCATGTGACAAATTTTCACCTCGGTCTAAAATTCTGGTGGGCCATAGCAAAGAGAAATGCAAATCAAGGGAGGAAACTGTTTTCATTTTTCATGGCCCATCAAAGTTTTAGATCAAAGTAAAACTTGGGCACGGGGGGTTTCACGAGATGCTGCTTCACATGAACGGTTCAGATTTTGGATCCCCATCACGTATGATGGGTTCTCAAAAAAGTTTGTACGTAGTATGTATGAACTGGTTTGCAGGTGAGTGTTTCCGTGTGTGTGTGTGTGTGTGTGTGTGTGTGTGTGTGTGTGTGTATATATCTTTGTTTGTTTGAGGTCCAGGTTTGCATTGAGACGTGATGGTCAGATTATCGATGCAGAAGGTTGATTAGGTTCTCCCATTTTCATTGGGCTGCCACGAGCAATTCACATTGATTTAAATCACTTTTCTATCAGAATTTACTGTTGCCATTTTCATAATGTCTCCAAGTAACCATTTTGATCAGATGACCTGCAAACTGCAACCTGCAAACCAAAATCATTCATTAGCCAAAGTCGTATGCCTCACTTAAATTACCCACACCATGTATATGGACTTGAATAAATGCATCAATTACTCACAAACACTAGTAACAGGGTATATACTAGGGCATGTGTGGCTTTTGCAAACATTTGCTACATTGGCATATATGTGCACTTATGTTATAGGTAGTCGATATTAGCATGTGTGGCACATATGGATTATTGGAAGATGCATATTGGCTCGTGTAGGGTTCTTGAATAGGTTAAGTGATGTTTAGTGGTGGTGCCTGTGGCACATATGATGTACATACATGTGGGCATTGGGACTCGCGGCACATGTGAGAGGATATATGTTACTTTTTTGTTCGACCTTATCTTTGTTGTGCAGATGGTGGTTGTCCATGCCTGTTTGGAACGCAAGATTAAATGGTGTGTAATGACATTAGATGGAATAAACACACGCACAATGATTGCATATGTGGAAATACCATGGTATTCTGACTGTCAAATCCCAGGTTTGATATCAAGATCTTCATTTGGTAAAAAACATGGTATTAAGTGAAACCTGCATTTGGTGGATCATGAAATTGTAATTATCTATCGAATCAGATTTCACAATTAATGCTGGTCACCTGTATGCATATGCAACTCGAATGTCACATATAAAGGGTGCATATGAATAGATGGTATGGATAAAATACATGCATAAACGTGGGGCCCACAAATGTGGTATATTTTGAAACTAGGCTCCATAGATGTAGTGAAATTTGAAATCCACTAGAAATCCGGTAGTATCTATTATTGGGACTGATCCTTCATAATAATCTCCTCCAAGAAAATTAAACTTAGCCAAAGAGTTCAATATTTATACACCATAATCTATATTTAGCAGCAATTTGTACTTGAACTAGAAAAGTGGGTAGACAAACATGACCCTTTAGACCCATTCAGATTCCTCCTAGGCTAAAGGAGTCCAATTGCTAGCTTTAGATGGCTCAAAGAGGGTCTCTACTCATGGCTTAGTGGCAGACTCATAAGAGTTTCAACGCTAGGGTCAGGGGTTTGAGTACCCATTGTGTTGTGTGTGGGTGTATGCGCGTGTGCCTAAAAAAAAAAAGATGGCTAGGAGAGTAGTGTTGCTTAGTTTCTCTTCAATGTACTCATAATCCCATGAAACAAAAAATAAAAATTAATGTAATAAAAAATACTTAGTTCTTAGAAAAGAAGAAGTCATTACAAATGTTGCACACTTCGGATTTATTAAAAATTACTAAAAATTTATATAAAATCAATATAAAAGAGAGACCCATTCCATTTTCTAAAACAAATCAAATAGAAGTTTGGATATGAGGATACATATACAAGCAATAAAATACTAGAAAAAGAAAGCTTCTGTGAGACCTGACCCGAGTTCGCTTATGTACATGTGTGTGTAAGTATGCATTCCGTCCACCTTGGTCCCGCGGTCCTACTGGTCGAATCCCGGCAACCCTTGGATAGTATTTGCGGTCATCCGTGAGTCCTGACATGAAGACCCGACTCGGATCGAGTTGAGACCTATGCCATTGTGACCACTTCGTCGTTGCGGTTCCGACACCGCGTCTTATGCGTCCATCCGGTGTGTAGATCATAAGTTGTGTGCATTTCATTCTCTAAGCCCTTGATCATGATCATGTGCCCCACCTAGGGGTGGTGTGCATAGATTTCTAGGTAGGTCCTATCTCTTAGAACTATTTCCAACACACCACCCATACACTACTTAAACCCCATCCTCTACACCACTCACTACCCATCCCTACCCCAAACCTATAAGTCTATGAACTTTGTTTATATCACCCTACTTTTCATGATGGGTTCCCCTAACTAAGGTGAGAGAGCTCATGATTACTCTCCCTCCCTCTTCTCTCTCTCTCTCTCTCTCTCTCTCTCTCTCTTTTCTAGCAAATTTCCATACTCTCCCTCTCATTTCTCTCTACTCTCTTCTCCTTCTTTCTCTCTTGCAAAAAAAATCCAGCCCCATTTTCTCTCTTTTTCAGCCCCTTTTCCTCATTTTTTCCTTCAATCCTTCCATTGAAAACCCATCTCAACCCTTCATTTTGCTTCCTTGGACAGTTAGAAGCTTGGAGTGGAGTTTTAATAGAGATCTTAAGGTGGGTGTGCATGTAATTGCAAAAATTCAGATTTCTTCCATTTCTTACTTATTCTTCCTTTCTTTTTTATGTAGAAGCTTGTGAGGCCCATCAAATGATGGTGGTGGCCCCCAAGATTTCATGCATGGTGCTCATAGCCCATCTTACTTGCATGCATGTTCCATGCAAGAGGCCATTCTTCATGGACCCCTACATGGCTTTTCCTTCCTTGATCAGGGATCTTTGGGTCATCTAGACCCTTAATCTTTGGTAGAGATTGCATCTCCACCATAGATCTTAAGCAGAAATTCTATGATCATGTAGATCTTGTATATCTTGTGATAGTGGAATGTGTGTGCATGAGTGATGAGGAGAAGGGCCTCAATGTGACGGAGACCCTTCCCTTGTGGTCGAATCCTTATTTTTCTTTGTTGATAACCTGCTGATTATGAGTGTGTGGCCCACCTTGTGAACTAAAAAAATATCCAGACCATCAATGGAGGGTGGACGTCCATGACAGTCCACCCTTGGACGTTGGAGCCCCGTTATCTACCTATATGGGGCACATGCAAGGGGTATTTTTGTAATGGGAAGAGTCTGGATGTTTGTGGGACCCACTGGGGTGGTCCATACCATGATTTTCTTGGATTAAATCCCATTTTAAATAGTATTTATATTTAATTATTTTCAGTCATATGTTGCTGTCCAGAACTATCTGGACAGATTTTTGGGTCATTTTGAGGCCATATTTTTGGGCATTTGGAAGGGTGTTTGGTCTCATGTAATATATGTTTCTTAAAGGTGTGGACCCCACCTATAATCGTGTCAAATTTTAACCCCATCTGACCTTCATTAGGGTCCCAAAGGTGTGGTCCAAGTGAGGTGGACAGTCTGGATTTTCTGCACTGTTCCAGCAACATTCCACCCTGTACAGGTTGAAATTCTGAAATTTATTAAAATACTTTTGGGTGTCTAAAAATTATAAAAATTTACAGGGAGGTTGATCACTCATGTTAGGACCCACCTACAAAATTTTGGGACCAATGGACGCCTGTACACACCATGGTGGTGGCTAGACCGGCCCACTATAATATGGTGTCCAGATCAGTCCGATTTTCATGACAGATTGAATTATTTAAATGAATTAAAATATTTATAGATGTCCAAAAATTCTAAAATTTTGTAGGATTGTGGTCTAATCATGGTAGAACCTACGTACCAAATTTTAGGGCCAATGAACCCTTGTGCACACCGTGGCGAGGGCCGGACTGACCCACCACGTTGAGACGTTCAGGTCTGTCCGATATTTTGGATAGACTGTCTTGTTTAAATTAATTAAAATACTTAGGAATATTCAAAACAAAATTTTGTGAGGGTGTTGTCCACCTATGGAAGTATCACTCTGTAAAATATCAGCCCCAAATGACCCCATTTGGGCATCCAAAAGAATGGGCCAAGATGGTTGGACTGCCAGATTTTTCTGCTGTGCAGTCCAGCAATATGCCTTGATAAAAACCATAATTCAAAAATGTTTTCTCTGATGGTGGGCCACCTTTTTGGGTTTCCTCTTATTGTATGCATGATAAGAGACCTTGAGCCTCAATTCCTAGAGTTTTATAGGCCTTGGACCCACTCTAATGGAGTGCCCAAATTTAGGACAGAAACATGCATTGCAGAAATTTCTTATACATTATTGTCCCTTTTGTTATTTCAGAACTTTTGGGCCCCAACCCATTGGGCTTTGTGTATGATTAGTTAGGGACCCATCCCTAATGTTCTAGGGCCCATTGGGGCCATGATTATAGGGCTCACTATATTGAGGAAATTGACCATTTATTGCTCCCTTATATTTTAGAATACTCTTGGGCTTAATCAATGCCTTTTTGGGTCTCCATTGATGATCATTTGTGGAACCCAAATATAAACCAGATTTTGGGACTTCCTAGTGGGCCCAGATTGGGTTGGAACATCCCAGCTTGGACTAGCCATATGTTGGGCTGACTTCCACCATTTTTATGAACTTATGAGCTGAGATAAGGGTGGTATTGGGCCCTTAGTTGCCCACTTAGATTGCTAGTTGTTGGGCTGATGTAGTGGGGCCCATTTCACCCAACTTAAACTTATTTTTAAGCCATATTTTTTTGTGCTCATTGGCTGCCCATTAAGTTTAACTAAATGTATGAGTCCTATGGCCATTGGGACTTGGGCCTTGATTCCCCTCCTTGGGCCCATGTGTTAAAGGTAGTATTGGACCCTTTTTCTCATGCGTTTATGCGGGGATTATGTATGTGGTTTGGATGTGGGCCTTGGGCCTTATAGTTATATGGATTATGGTTGGTTATGTCTTAGAGAAATGGTGGTTAAATGTCCCCATTATGGACCCCTCTAAGTGTGCTTGAATGCCCACCTTAATATCTTGCTAGGCCCATCTCTATATTATTTAGGCCCGTAGCTTGTATACTTAGTCTCGTGGGCTACCCCAGGTAAATGAGCCCCCACTAGAGGTTGTATTCCTTATGAGAAATTGGTTAAGTACCTAGACCTTTCATGGTTAGGTAGAGAGTTCATCTTCACCTCATTGACACCCCTATTCATTTTGATGGCCCACTCCCATATGCGTCATATGCATGCTTGGTTGAGGTACGATTGGCCATGGTTGTGCCATTGTGTAGGACATGTTGGTATCTCCCCGAGAGATGGATGCTTGAGATTGATGCATGGGTGATTGTGTGATTTATGCATTTGGCATTGCATAGCTTGTGGATATCCGCTCTTACTTCATCAGGACCTTGCCTCCACAGGGGCATTCGTAGATGGCTGTATGTGTGGACACCGAAAATATTAGTTGAGCATACCTGGTGCATAGGATGCCCATGGGTGAAATTTCCAAAACTTCCATGGTACCAATGATCTGCTCTAACGCCGTGACCGGGTGGAATACATGAACGCACGAGGGCCTTATACCGTTAGGCCGCGACTCCCACTGTCGTGTAGTCGGTTGGATAGGGGTGTGGCCTTACTTGCCTGGTGTGTAGGAGGCATTGTTAGGCTGAGTCTGACCAGCTCGTAAATGGGTCCACTACCGTCAGGCCTTGCTGGTGATTGACTGTCCACAGGCGGGTAGTGAGGTCTCTTACGCTCGTTTGACTGTGCAGAGTCTATAGAGCGGCAGTCATTCAGTAGTGTAATGGACCCCTGTGATTTCCTTATAATCAGAAATATACTTGACTTGTGGTTTGGATATGAGCACTGGCATTGCTTGCATCGCATTAGCATTGGCTGTACAAGCCCCTTCATGCATTGTCTTGGTATGGCACCCAGTACTCATTGCATCTTATTCATGATAAGCCTGGGTAAGGCTAGTGATATCCTCATTGATCATGCTTCTCTCCTTATATCTCCTACTACTCTTCTGTGCACCATTATCACACACCTTCACCACCCTCTAAGTTTCTATAAGCTTATGCACGATTGATGCGTGCATGAGATTCTAGGCAGGCGTCGTAGCAGCAGAGCATGGAGTAGAGCTGAGCATTTGAGGACTTCAGTGTTGCCGACCTTTCTCTCCTTTCATTTTTATCTCATGTATGTCCTTTTAGACCTTATGGATGATTGTAAAAGTTCAAATTTATAGTAAATTTTGCGATGTGTGCCTTTGTTATTCTCAGATGTTCTTGCTGTGATCTTGGGTATGCTCGTATTGGTAATGATTATATTGTTATGAAAAATTCTCCTTGTAGGATCCTAGGATCGAAACCTGCCTCAGGAGCCGAGAATGGGGTACTATGGAGGCTGTTACGGCCAGAACTGGCCATCGGGTTCCTCGTGATTCCGGATACCGAGTCTGGGGCGTGACAACTTCCTTCTTTAAATATGGAAAAAGGATATATCATTTTAGAGCCACTATCTAAGCTTCATGAAATTGCTTTCACTTTATTGATTATATTCCCAAACATATTAACTTAGCTGAATCGTAACATTTAATATCAAAATATTTAACAATCCAATAATGTAAATATGAATCATCACACTTTCCAGCGTCCAGTTAACATGTCGGATGAAGATATTCTGTAACAGATTATTTTATCTCAAAAGTCTTAGGCATATCGGATAAGGTGACAAATATGAAATTTAATATATTAAATGTAACAATTACAAGTGATGTAATGATAACAACTTCATATATGGAAAATGTTAGTGCACTAATGTGTGCACCTTGCTTGTCAATCATGTGAGCCCATGTGTTAAATAGTCGATTGAGCCTTTGAAAGCTGAAGATCGAAGATACAAAAGGGCGTGTAGCATCAAGGAGCAAAGAATAAATATATGAGGTGTCTTCGTGACATTGACCTTGATCCAAAACAACCCTAAACCTATAGATGATCATAACTTAATAGGTAAACATTGTTTTGATCATCCCTTAGCCTTAAAAACCTTATTAAAACATGATAAGATATGCTATATAGGTCCCGAGTTGCTGGAAATCAAACTATCCAAAACTATCAGTCTTAGTGGAGTGCTCTAGCGAAGCTCGATCAACCGAACATGACAAAAAACGTCTGAGAAGCAACTGGCCTAAATATGATTTAGCTTGGGCACTCGAGACATAAGCTCGATCAATTAAGGAATCTTCTATTCATCTCGAGCAATCGAGCTTGATTGATCAAACATGGCCAAAACAATTCAGCAAGTTCATTAGACCATTTTCGGCCAAGCTCAATCAATCGAAGGGCATGCTCAATCGATCGAAGGTAAGGCTCGATCGATCAAGCTTAGCCATTGGAGATCCATTAAAGCTTTTTTGTTATAAATATTGCATTCAGATCTTTGGGCAATTCATGAATTTTAGCATTTTAGAGACCCTAATGCATTCCAAGCTTTACCAAACCTCTTGGGCTCTATCTTTTTGAGATTTATGCTTTCTTCTTAGTGATTGTTAACTCTAATGAGTATTTCGTGCTCCTTTATAAGAAGATAATGATCTCAAGCATTCTCTAGAGTTTAAACACTGATTTTATTGGTAAATCTTAGTATCTATCAAGCTCTAAAGTGTCCATTAAGGAGAATCCCCTAGGAATTCAACTTCCCATTAATGATAGAAGATTCAACCCAACTCTCATCACCTTGGTCACCTCAATGGAGCATTGCGTGTAACATTTTTGATCTTATAACTGAAGCCTTGGCAAAGCATCGGCATTAACGATTAAGGGAGCACAATGGAAGCTGATTGAAGCACGAGAGAAAATCAATCAAGCAACCCGAGAAGGCACTACAAAGGGGGATCAATCTGACAAGTAAGTTGTCAATTTATAAGAGTCTGTATACTCATTGTGTAGGATTGAGTGTAGAGTTTGTAATCCAAACTTGTGTAGGTTTTTGCATAGAATTATATCACCACAGACATGGGTGAGTGTATGTTTAAGTCTTTGTGTAGGCCACCGACACGGGTGTGTACATGGGTAAGTCCTTGAGTAGGCTATTAACATGGGTGTGTATGTGGGCAAGTCCTTGTGTAGGCCACCGACATGGGTAAGTATGTAGGCAAGTACTTGTGTAGGCCTCCAGCGGGAGTGTATGCTTGTAAATATTAGAGGTGAACCTGATTTAAAACATCGAATAGTGAAATCTAGTACACTCATGGGTTGAGTACGTCCGCCAGGAGTAGAGTAGGAAAACTAAACCACTATACATGTTTGTGTTTGCGATTGTCATTTGAGCACTTGTTTAATCATACTTATGTGATTAATTGATGAATTATATGTATACATGATTAGATATATGTTAGATTTGATAGTTAGCACTTCCCACACGCATGTACACTATTATGTTTATAGACTAGTTGTTTCATTGGAATATAATTTGTAGTCTATGTGATTGGACCCACTATTGGCTTAGAAGCCATTGAGTTAATTGACTTACTTTAAATTGGCGCATTAATTTAAGTAAATAATTTAATTTAAAAATGCATAAATTGTATTTGGTCCTAATTACCCTCCCCCCCTCCCCTTCTCCTATTTAGGATATAGCCTTCATTCCTTAGCTCCGCCAAGCTTTTGCGTATAGCCTATGACCAACCACAATGCACAATTTTAGAAAACTATATAATAGAAGATACACAACAACATCAATGAGATTGGACAGGCACTCAATCCACACATGCAATTATTAATGGTTCACAGGTCCGGCTCCATGGCTCGATGGTAGACAAACTCTGTTTCAACACTAACACAATGGATTGAGTGCCTATGTAGTGTGGGTGGGTGTGTGAATGTGTAGGGTGGGGGTGTGTGTGTAAAAAAAATATTAATGGTTCAGGGTCCCACATGCTACGATTACATTTATATGAGTAAAAAAAATAAAATTTATTCTCTTGCGAGATACTACGAAAGATAAGTATAAAATGCATGGCACATTCGGAGCATCTCTGGAAGAAGAATTAATGTTGTTTATACATACACTTAGTAATAACGTTAAGAATCATGTAATTGCAGCACTATTTTAATCATTAAGGTGAAATAATTAGTCGCCACTTCAATAAAGTAACAAAATTATCAAGCTACCATAAATATTTTAAATCACTTGGAAATAAAATGCCTCCTAAAATAATTAACAGTACGTTTTCTTTTTCTTTATTTTTATGTTAGTATGTAAGTCTTTTTTATTTCATAAATAAAGTAGTAAAGCAAATCATGATATTTATTTTATGAGTGTGGATCCTTTATTTCCAGGGCACAGGGAGTCCCCTATGCCCTTTCCTATGATAGGTCCACATTATTAGCTTACCATGTCATCGAGGCTTAAAAAATTTGAATTTTACAAAAATGGGAAATCGAAACAATGCTTTCTAATAGCGGTTTCCAATAAGGGATTTCTATTTTTGGGTTGCTTCTGATTCTTTCTTCTTCTCTCCTATTTGTTTTAATTTCTTATTTTTCTCTCCCGATTCGAAAGGATTTCAAATCATGACGTTGATTAGAGAAATTTTCTTGTCAAATGGTCATATTCCAATTACAAAAGGGGGGTTCGCACCCCCTCTTATAACTCATTATCTCTCTTTCTCTCCCTCAATATAATACCCCCAACTTGAGCTTATCGGATTTATACGCCTCCAGTAGCTTCCGTGTGTCGTCTAAAGTTTTTAGCATGACCCGAATCAAGGGTGTAAGTATGCACATGAGAGAATGGAACCTAAGAACCCGAAACCTATATCAATGTGACTACGTCGTCGTTATGAATCCAACTGTATCCTTCGCGCGTCGATAAGTGCACCCGAACTCGAGTTATCGTGAAAATAATAATTAACGTTCATATACGCGAGGAGCCTTAAAACTCCTTGAATAGTGTTATAATTCCACATTTTTTTAATATAGAAAATCCATAAGTTAATGAGACTCCTTAATTAAATTCTAATGGTACCATATAATATGGGCCTAAGCTAACTTAACGTATCATTTTTAGTCCTTAATAAAGGTAAGGGCTACTTTTCTATAAAAGACAATAGCTTTCTTTGAAATAATGAGAGAAAGTCACCTCATTTCTTTTAGAAAGTGATTAAGTCTTAATAAATTACACTTAAGAACCCTAAGTTATAGATTAGATGGTATAAAGATATCATTTATTAGCTTAATAAAGTGGTTAGAACTAAAAGTCAATAAAATCCCTCAAATTAAGGAAAGCTTGCTAACACACCACTTTAAAGAAATAATTAAGCATAATTGAAGCATTATTAAGGCCCATTGTGTAAGACCTGTATCCTAGTCTGTACCATTCCGTAGGCTTCCGCGGTCATTCCGGTCGAATTCCGGCAATCCTCAACCCGTATTCGACATTTGCGCATGATCCTAAGCTGAGTCCTGCATACCGAAGTCGACTCGACTCGAAACTTGTATCTTAGTGATCGCACCGTCGCCGTGGTTCCAACGCCGCGACTCGCACACTGATCTGATACCCAGGTTAGAAGATGTAGGCCCGCCTTCAATTTGAAGAAAACGCTGTGTGTTGCGAACTTCTAGGGAATCTCTACAACATGTCCCATCAATCAATCAATCAATCACTCATGTCAAGTACAAGCCATACCCAAGTACAACCACCCATCCCTTCCCATTCCCAAAGTCAACTCTCTCTCTCTCCTTCTCTCTCTCTCTCTCCACCCATCACTTTCTTACAACCCATCACCTATCTCACCTCACCCATCCTTTTCACCCATCACTCCTCTCTCTCATTCCATCTCTTCACTCCCAAGCATCCCACGTCCAACCTCTCTTCTCTCCCAAACAACAACAACAAGTGTGGCCCACTTTCCCTACCCTCTTATCTCTCATCCCCACCGTTAAAATTCCATCATCCACCGTTAAAAGGTTAAGCATAGGAGCTAAGGAGGCTAAGGGACCATGGAGAAGGCCTAGAGGTGGGTGATCCATTGTTATTTCTTATTTTAGGGCCCACTTGTTGGTGGGACCCATTTGATATATGTGATTTAACCAAGAGGGGCCTATAGTGGCGGGGCCCCCTCTATCACCGTCTCTCTCTCTCTCTCTCTCTCTCTCTCTCTTTCTTTATATGATGATGATGAAGGGGTGTATGGCCCATCTAGTGTGTGTGTGTCCCATCATGGAGCATATACTTTATCCATGCCATGCACCTTAATGCTGGACCCGCCTGATGGATGTGTTGGACCTACACCATCTAGCCCATTAGCAGGCCTGAACGGAAGGAAAAACACAAAGATCAGGTGGTCCAAATAGGTGGCCATGTCCATGTGGGACCCACCATGATGCTGTGCTTATCTATGCCGTCTAGCGTGCCTGGACGCTGGATGTAGGGGTGGCTAACGTGGAGTGCATGTACTGACATGGGTGTGTACCGTTAAGCTAATAAAAAAAAGTGCTTTTGGGGTGGGCCGCTCATGCGGGCCCCACCATGATGTATGTATATAATCCAAGCCGTCCATTCTGTTCCCTAGCTTATTTTAGGCGTTGAGCCGAAAAATGAAGCTGATCCCATTTTTTTGGTGGGCCATACAATAGGAAATAGTGGTGTTAACCGTTGAAACCCACCTTGATCTTTTACTCGCTAAAGCATATCGCATATTGGACCCTGAAAGTGCCCTGGTTTGTCAAGTTACATGAGTGTTGAGTCAGATTGACTACAGAGCCTGATAGGAAGATCAATTTAAGCGTCTGCCTCAACCAGATGTGTGCAAGCTTGCCATAGGTAAATCATAGCCTCACATCCCATGTCCCAAAACACCAGGTAAAGAAAAACCCTTAAAAATAAGTTAGAAATAATAGGGTTTTAAGGTGAGAAAACTTTTTACAAAATAGAAAAATTTCTAAGTTTTTCTCGCACTGTCGATTTTATCGAAACACCCTCGATATGATCGACCTGCTCTGTCGATGTCCTTGATACCTTAACGATATTATCAATGAGAGGACCAAAAGTGTCCAGCAATTAAATATTCATCTGGATGGATTTATCGATGTATAGATACACTTATCGATCTCATCGATAAAAGCACTAAATATGTCCAGCAACTTCACAACATAACTGGACGAATTATCGATGTATCGATACACATATCGATATCATCGATATTCAAATCTCGAGCCCATCGAAGAGTGGCTCGATAAGATCGACAGACAAATTTTCGGCGCCCCTGTTTTTTAATGAAAATCTCAAATTCCTTCGTTATATCGATGACTGTCCGATATAATCTGAATTTAAACATCGATAAGATTGGAGGTTCATCCATGATATCGATTGAGGGTGCGCATTTCTTACAACAGATATTTCAGGTTGTTTTTAACTATGATCGGGAGCCCTTTGATAGAATAGATATTCAAATATCGATAATATCGGCACCAGGTCGATTGCATCAAATAAGGACACAAATGTCCAGCAAACTTAAAGACAAATCCGCTAGATTTATCGATGCATCGACTTTGATATCGATATCATCGACACTTAAATTACGATGATCTCGATGGTTCCCCCGATCATTCATGAAAATATGAAATATTTCAAAGTCAAGTCTCTCTCATTTTTTAAGTGTCGATGGATCGAACATGTCATCGATGGAATCAGAGTTCAAAATTCGATGATGTCGACAACTGTTTCGATTCATCGACCAATTGGCAAAGAGTTTCAAAAGCGTATGACATTGAGTTCGAGTCATCGAGCAGACCATCGATGCTATCGAGAGTATACGCTCGATGATATTGAACCTGCTTGATGATATCGAACTCTGTCATAAATGTGACCGTTTTATATCCGTTGGAACTTTTTACCTATTTATAGAGGACTCGTCTTTTGTAGTTGTGAGAGAAAGTAGAGAGAGCTTTTGAGTGTTTCAACTTATATCTTATATCTAAAGCCCTTTCTCTTAAGGGAGTTTATCCTCCAATCTACCCTCACCATTGACATTCAATAGAGTGGATTGGGGAATGAACTTCCACATTCAAGGATCCTCCAGCTACTACCTTAATGTCAAATCATTAAGCTGGGATACCTTGAATGCATAAGATTGGAACTACTCTATCTTCTTTATAGGAAAATCTTTAGAGAGTAGGATTCCATCATAACCTTGACCGAACCCGAAGCCTAGAACTGGTACAGCTTTTGTGTAGCGGATCAAGGGAGCCGAAGACCGTTCAACAACAAGGAGGAGATCTTCGTCATTACACCGAATGGGATTCATCAACCTATTTGTAAGTATCTAGAGTCCAAGAGGACACTTGTGATCATTCCTTTCTAGGATTGGGTCTTAAGTGGTTCTCACCCTTTGAAGTCTTCAAGGAGGCCTCCGGCGAGAGTGTACGTAATGGGTGCATTGTGTGGACCCTTGCTCTGTGGAGAGCATAAATATCCGGGTGCGTTGTGTGGACCCTTACTCTATGGAGAGCATAAACATCTGGTTAGGAGTGAACCAGTAAAACTCCAGGGTTAGAGGTGAACCGAGTAGAAATCTCTATGTAAAGGTTGAAGGTGAACCTGATTTAAAACCTTATGTTTGAGGTGAACCCTGGGAAACCTCCTTAGTGAAATTCGGTACACTCAAGGGTTGAGTGCGGCAGCCGGGAGTCGAGTAGACTTATTGTCGAACTACTATAAAATGACTGTGTTAGATATTACTATTTTTATGATTGTATGATTTGCTTTAATACTTCCTCATCTGAATATTTGATCACACCGCACACACTTACACAGTCATATCCATCATAAACTAGGCTCTATATTGTTTACTCTTTAAGCAATTTGTGATTGAATCCTCTACCAGGCTTGGAAGCCAGTAGAGTTACATTTGAGTAATCCTGATAATTGTATATTTAAAAGGATTAGTGAAATAGGATTTTAGATAAACCATAAAAACTTTTAAAAAGTTCTATTCACCCCCCTCTAGGACACATTGGTATATTCCTTCTTCAACTCAAGCGGTCTTCACCGCTATTTCAATTGGTATCAAAGCGGGTCTCTCTTTAAGGGCTTCATCGCCTAGAGAGTGATTTTGACTAAAGATTAGAAATATGGCCAAAGGAGAGGGCTCATCAATCACTAGACCTCCAGTATTTGACGGCTCAAATTATGCATACTGGAAGGCTAGGATGCACTACTTTCTGAGATCTTTGGATCATGATGTTTGAGATATCGTTGAAAGTGAATATGTGCCACTTACTGAACAAATTGTACTTGATAGTGGCACAACAATCACAAAGCCCAAATCCAAAGAAAAGTGGACAACATTCGACAAAGAAATGCAGACATCTGAAGCCAAGGCTATGAATGCTATCTACTATGCCTTGTCCAAGGATATATTCAATCAGATAAGTATGTGTGGGACATCCAAGGAAGCGTGGGATTTGTTGGAAACCACCCATGAAGGCACAAGCACTGTGAAGTGATCCAAACTTCAACTCCTGACTTCACAGTTCGAAAGTCTCAGAATGGAAGAGCACGAGACATTTATGGAGTTTTTCACAAAGCTAAATATAATTTGTAACTCCATGGGTGGATTGGGAGAGAAAGTTCCGTTACCGAAAATTTGTAGGAAAATTCTAAGATCCCTACCGGGACGGTTTAATCCCAAGGTTACAATAATTGAGGAGTGTAAGAACATAGATGAAATGAAAGTAGAAGAACTGGTAGGTTCCCTACAAACTTTTGAACTACACTTCACATAATCCCAAAAATCCAAAAACAGTCCTAAAAACCTCAAAGAAAATAGTCCATGAGGATAGTGAAAGCGAAAAGGAAGATGAAGATGAAAAAGTGGCTTTATTGGCACAAAAATTCAGAAGATTCTTTCATAAGAATCGTGGCCGTCCTTCTAAAGGGAGAAAGGTGAACTATAAATCTTCTGCAGGCAAATTTGGTAAAAGAATCAAAGAACCACAATGTTATGCCTGTCATGAGTATGGACACCTGTCTACTGAATGCCTAAATAGAAAAATTAAGGGCAAGGCAATGGCTGCCACGTGGGATGATACCGAGGAGTCAAATTCAGAATCTAGTGACTCAGAAAGTAATGGAGATCAGAAATCATTGAAAATACTCATGGTCTCCACTGCTTCAATCATTCCCACTGAATCAGAGAATGAGAAAGAACTGCTAGCCACAGAATCATCTTCATCCGACAATGGAAAAGAAAAAGAAATCGAAGATGATAGACTGCAAGATGCTTATAATCAACTCTATATTCATAGCATAAATATCCTTAAAAGACTCGGAATAGCGGAGAACAAAAGTAAGGTGCTGCAAAAAGATTTGGATAAAGCATTGGAAATCAACACACAATTGGTAAATGATCTGCAACAATATCATATGGATAATGATAGACTTGAACAAGTTAATACTCATCTTAAAAACAAGTCTGGAAAACTGAACAAACAAGTTGAGCAATTAAAAGACAAAAATATGCTTCTTTAAAATGAAAATCATACACTCCTGTTTGAGCTGGAAGAATCCAAGAAAATAGCCAAGATAAATTGCAAGTTTTCCCAGAGTGGCGAAAAGCTAGAAAAACTGTTAGGAATGGGAAGACCTGGAAAGGATAAAAGCGGTCTTGGATATGAAAAACATAAATCAAAGACTGGAAATGCAGCTCCCAGAACTGAAAAATCTGCTGCTTCCGAAAGTAAAACCAGAACAACTCCAGCATGTTATTTGTGTGGTGATCTAGGACATTATAATTTTGAATGCATAACTCCTAGGAGGACTCAACTTAACTCTGGTTAGAACAAATTGACAGCCAGAGAAATACAAAACTTCGAGAGTCCTCTTAAGAATATGGAGAGAAGCAATGTCCTTAAATCACCACCCAAATCAATTAACAAGGTAAAATGGGTAAGGAAGAATTAGTTCAGATCATGCATCAAAATATGAACCGGTGCTAAAATAAGGAAATATTTTTTGCTGAGCTTCAAATGATATATCTGAGGTACTTCACCTTCACTTTTTGTATAAACATTCAAATGTTTATAATTTTGTTGTGTACAGTGTGTGTACATAATTTTTGCTGAGTATACTGTTGATAGAATATAAAAAGTATACTTGAAGATCCGTCCGAATGCTGAAAATTGAAAATCCTCATCTTCGATATGGCTATCGATATGACTTCTTGATATATCGATAAAAGGACGATATCATCGATGTCTCTTGAGAATATGAATAGTCGTGTGACCAAGATTGATATCGAAGACAGACTCGATAGAATCGATCAACAAATACATCTCTACCGGAGCATGATAGGTAGTCTACTATATCTCACAGCCAGTCGCCCCGACATATCTTTCAATGTTGGGGTATGTGCTCGATATCAAGCAGATCCTAAGGAATCTCATTTAACGGCTGTTAAGAGGATCATCAAATACATAGCAGAGACTCCATCCTATGGACTGTGGTATCCATTTGAAACATCTACCATCATCGCCGGCTACTTTGATACCGACTGGGCAGGAAATCTAGATGATCGAAAATCCACAAGCGGAGGATGTTTCTATATTAGGAACTGTCTAGTCTCTTGGCAGAGCAAGAAACAAAATTCACTATCATTATCTACTGCCAAGGCCGAATACATTGCCGTTGGAAGCTGCTGTGTACAACTTCTTTGGATGAAACAAATGCTGTTGGACTACGGGATTGAACAACCCACGATGAGTATTTTCTGTGATAACACAAGTGTAATCAACATTTCAAAAAATCCTGTTCAACATTCTCGGACTAAAACATTAACATCTGTCATTATTTTATCCGAGAACTTGTTGATGACAAGATTATCACATTGGACTATGTTTTCACAGAATAGCAACTCACAGACATCCTCACCAAACCTCTCGATACAAATAGGTTTAGTGACCTTTAAAAATCCATTAGGGTCTGCACTCACTAAATCTCAGTGAACATGAGCCATACAGGTAAATGTTCACACTGAGATATCATAGATATATGTCAGCCTCAACTCAAAATTTCCTATATTAACCATGTCAGTTGGGTTGCAAAGTTATGGCAATCTAGATAACATTTGAATAACTTAGTTCAATGATACTGATATCCAACATCGATAAAATTGAAGAAACTTGGAAGTGCACGATAACCATCAATGGTTTCCTCAACTGGTTGGCCTGAAAGTGCTCTGTTTTGATAAACTTTGATCTACTGCTGTCTGTGGCAGTATATAGTTGGATACTTTGATTTTCATTTTGGAATATGACTGAATAAAATTCATATAATTAATGCCATATTTCTGTTTTTGAGTTCCCCTGGTTTATCAAGTTATGGATTGCATATGATTAAAAACTGCTATATAACTGCTCAAAAATGCATCCATAGGTTCTGAGATTGATGTTTGTTTAAATTGTATTATCTATTAAACATCACTTGATCTGCTTCTGCCTAGATGGTTCTCCCATGCAATTCACTCTTCAGTCAATATCACCTGAGATATCTTTGTCAATGACTGACAAAAAGGGGGAGAACATTTGCAAACACCCCGAATGGAAAATTACGTGTCTATCTATGTGTTACAGGTGTTAGGAGGAGCAGCTGCATCAAGCAAGGGGGAGGTGGAGTCTACAAGTCAGGGGGAGCAGCGAGCAGCTATGGGTCATGTACATGGGTTAGAAAACTGTAAAATTGTGTAAAAACATGTACACACAATTTAGGGTGTGTTTGTCTAGAAGTATTCTAGGGTGTTTTGAGAATTTTGTCACGTAATTGACAAAGGGGGAGATTGAAAGTGCCCTGGTTTGTCAAGTTACGTGAGTGTTGAGTCAGATTGACTACAGAGCCTGATAGGAAGATCAATTCAAGCGTCTGCCTCAACCGGATGTGTGCAAGCTCGCCATAGGTAAATCATAGCCTCACATCCCATGTCCCAAAACACCAGGTAAAGAAAAACCCTTAAAAATAAGTTAGAAATCGTAGAGTTTTAGGGTGAGAAAACTTTTTGCAAAATAGAAAAATTTTTAAGTTTTTCTCGCCCTGTGGATTTTATCGAAACACCCTCGATATGATCGATGTGCTCTGTCGATGTCCTCGATACCTTAACAATATTATCGATGAGAGGACCAAAAGTGTCCAGCAACTAAATATTCATCTGGACAGATTTATCGATGTATCGATACACTAAATATGTCCAGCAACTTCACAACATAACTGGACGAATTATCGATGTATCGATACACATATCGATATCATCGATATTCAAATCTCGAGCCAATCGAAGAGTGGCTCGATAAGATCGACAGACAAATTTTCGGCGCCCCTGTTTTTTAATGAAAATCTCAAATTCCTTCGATATATCGATGACTGTCCAATATAATATGAATTCAAATATCGATAAGATCGGAGGTCCATCGATGATATCGATCGAGGGCACGCATTTCTTACAGTAGATATTTCAGGTTGTTGTTAACTATGATCGAGGGCCCTTCGTTAGAATCGATATTCAAATATCGATAATATCGGCACTAGGTCGATTGCATCGAACAAGGATACAAATCCTCCAGCAAGCTTAAAGATAAATCCGCTGAATTTATCGATGCATCGACTCTGATATCTATATCATCGACATTCAAATTCCGATGATCTCGACGGTTCCCCCGATCATTCATGAAAACCTAAAATATTTCAAAGTCAAGTCTCTCTCATTTTTCAAGTGTCGATGGATCGAACATGTCATCGATGGAATCGGAGTTCGAAATCCGATGACATCGACAACTATTTCTATTCATCGACCAATTGGCAAAGAGTTTCAAAAGTGTATGACATTGAGTTCGAGTCATCGAACAAACCATCGATGTTATCGAGAGTATACGCTCGATGATATCGAATTTGCTCGATGATATCGAACTCTGTCATAAATGTGACCGTTTTATATCCGTTGGAACTTTTTGCCTATTTAGAGAGGACTTGTCTTTTGTTGCTGTGAGAGAAAGTAGTGAGAGCTTTTGAGTGTTTCAACTTATATCTAAAGCCCTTTCTCTCAAGGGAGTTCATCCTCCAATCCACCCTCACCATTGACATTCAATAGAGTGGTTTGGGGAATGAACTTTCGCATTCAAGGATCCTCCAGCTACTACCTTAATGTCAAATCGTTAAGCTGGGATGCCTTGAATGCATAAGATTGGAACTACTCTATCTTCCTTATAGGAAAATCTTTAGAGAGTAGGATTCCATCATAACCTTGACCCAACCCGAAGCCTAGTACTGGTACTCTTTTGTGTTGTAGATCAAGGGAGCCGAAGACTCTTCAACAACAAGGAGGAGATCTTCGTTATTGCGTTGAATGGGACTCATCAACTTATTTGTACGTATCCAGAGTTCAAGAGGACACTTGTGATAATTCCTCTCTAGGATTGGGTCTTAAGTGGTTCTCACCCTTTGAAGTCCTCAAGGAAGCCTCTGGCGGGAGTGTACGTAGTGGGTGCGTTGTGTGGACCCTTGCTCTGTGGAGAGCATAAATATCCGGGTGCGTTGTGTAGACCCTTACTCTATGGAGAGCATAAACATCTGGTTAGGAGTGAACCAGTAAAACTCTAGGGTTAGAGGTGAACCGATTAGAAACTTCTGTGTAAAGGTTGAAGGTGAACCTGATTTAAAACCTTAGGTTTGAGGTGAATCCTGGGAAACCTCCTTAGTGAAATCTGGTACACTCAAGGGTTGAGTGTAGTAGCCGGGAGTGGAGTAGACTTATCGTTGAACCACTATAAAATGACTGTGTTTGAGATTGCTATTTTTATGATTATATGATTTTCTTTAATACTTCCTCATCTGAATATTCGATCACACCACACACACTTACACAATCATATCCATCATAAACTAGACTCTATATTGTTTACTCTTTAAGCAGTTTGTGATTGGATCCTCTACCAGGCTTGGAAGCCAGTAGAGTTACATTTGAGTAATCCTGATAATTATATATTTAAAAGGATTAGTGAAATAGCATTTTAGATAAACCATAAAAACTTTTAAAAAGTCCTATTCACCCCCCTCTAGGACACATTGGCATATTCCTTCTTCAACTCAAGCGGTCTTCACCGCTATTTCAGACTCATTTGGTCGGTCTTGAGCCGTAGAGTGCAATGGGCGGGGCGAATTTCCCTGATGAGGGTCCCACCTAGGAAATTTCTCAAAAAATGAATTTTCTTTTAAAAAAATATATTAAGCAGCTGCAGCGTCTGCTGCTGCTAGCCGCTGCCACGTGGACGGAATAGGTAGGGACCGCAGCCATGGGCCCCACCATGATGTGTGTTACCATTCACACCGTGCATTGGGTGGGCCTCCCTCCTGGCTACGGGCCACCCAAAAATCAGCCGTATTTGGATCTCAGGTGGCCCACGTCGCAAGAAATAGTTGGATTGAATGTCTGCTATTGAAACCCTTTTGGGTTGCAAAAGTTTTGGATCAGATATGATATTTGTTTTTACTCTTCATCCATGTCCGTGTGACCTCATCAACGGGCTGGGTGGAAAACGAACAACACGGTGGGCCCCTGGTCTGTGTGACCTCACCAACAGGTTGGGGTGCAAATAAACATTATGGTGGACCCTTAGTCCGTGTGACCTCATCAGCAGGTTGGATGGAAAATAAACATTATGGTGGACCCCTGGTCCGTGTGACCTCATCAGCAGGCAGGATGGAAAATAAACATTATGGTGTGCCCCAGATGGGACCCACTGATGTATGTACTGTGATCCACACCTTCCATAGTGTGGGCCCCCACCATGAGGTATGTACCTCATCTACGCCGTCCATCCTTCCCATATGGAATCCACCATGATGCATGGGTTGCATCCAAGCAGTCCAACCATTTTTAAAAGATCATTTTAAGGCTTGAGACTAAAAATAAGACAGATCTAGGATCAGGTGGACCACATTATAGAAAATAGTGGGTTTGAACGTCCACCATTAAACCCTTGGAAATTTTAATGGTGGAAATCCTTATCATCACTTGTATTTGGGTGTGGCCCACTTGATATACGCGTGGCCCGTTATTGAGGCCCACCTTGATTTGTATAAGGCCCATTGTTGAGGCGCATCTTAATGTATTTGTGGGCCGTCCGTTGAGGTCCACCTGGATACATATAAGGCCATGTGACGAGGCCTATTTGATGTATTTATGACCCATCTTAATTTATTTATGGCCAGTCATTGAGGCCCACCTTAGTATATACATAAGGTCCATGTGATTAGGCCCATCTTGACGTAATTATGGCCCATCCGTTGAGGCCCACCTTAAATTGTATAAGGCCCGTTGTGATATATGTAAGGCCCATGGGTTATGACCCATTGCAATGTACATAAGGCCCATTGGTGCGGCTCATTGATACGACCCACTTGATGAACATAAGGCCCATGTGATACGGCCCATTTGATGTACTTAAGGCCCAATGGGATGTATTTAGGTCCATTGCAATGTGTGATTCCTCCGTGGTGCATATAATGATGTTTATAACGGGCTGTGCCCTGGGAACAATGATGGTTTGATGTCCACATTGTATAGATGATGCTGATTAAATGTCCGCATTGTCACTCTCCCTAAGGCCCATTGATAAGCCCATACTTGTAACGTGTAGGCTGTCTAGGCCCATCTTCGTTATGAATGGAGTCCATCACTATATAACATGTTTAATATAGATCCATGATTCATGATCATACGCATCATATGTATGCTTGATATGAGGAGTGACTGATCATAGCATATGCCCTTGGGCAGATTGTTTATGGGCTCCCTGATAGGCAGAGTTGCCCTACATGAGCGCGTAGCACACGCAAGACTGTTGCGTGATTGGTAGTGTGATTCATGCACTTGCATTTGTGTGATCATGGTTACTGTATGCCCTAGCGACATCAGGGCTATAGCCTCCACAGACACATCATGGGTAGCTGGATTGGATACCGAAAATACTGTTTCTAGCATTGGGGCGCCATAGATGTCCCTGGGTGAAAATTCCTGAACCTGATGGTAATAAAGGATGACTCCAACGTCGAGACCGAGTGGATACACGAGCGCACGAGGGCCATATACCAGTAGGCCGCATCTCCCACTATATCGTGGTCGGTTGAAAAGGGGTGTAACCTTACCTGCCTGAGTGAGAGGGCAATTTCTAGGTTGAGTTTGACCAGCTTAAGGAATGGGTTCGCTATCGACGAGCCGGGCCCGATATTGTCAGGCAGATAGCGAGGTCTCTTCCACTCTCCCAGTTGTGCGTTTGGATAGGGGCGGCAGGCTGGCATAGAGTGTACTAGACCCCGGTGATTATCCAGACTGAGAACTGTACTGATTTGATGCTCTAGTGAGGAGCTGCATTGATATGTGGATGCGGATTGACATGCTTGACTTACATTATGCATCACATGACCTTGATATGGTCGATAACATTTATATTCTATACCGTATAGCCTTGGTATGACTGATTGCATTCATATAACCATCAGCATGACTCCGCATTACTTTGACCTTGCATTCTGAGCACGCTCATATTGCGCACACACTTACACCACCCTCTAAGCTTTCTATAAGTTTATGCACGATTGATACGTGCAGGTGACACCAGGATGCAGCCATAGTCTCGCCATGGTTGGAGCGTACAGCCGAGCTTCTGGAGTTTTTTGTTACTCTCATTATATTGTATTTCCCTTTCATACGCCTTCTACTCAAAGTTTTTGATCATAGTGAATTTTATGATGGTGTTCTTGTGGTTATTGTTCGTGGGTTATGCTTATAGCTATGCTCATTACAAATCAAATTGACGATTAGAAATCCTCCTTGTAGCATCCCAGGATCGAAACCTGGTGTATGGGTGCCGGGAGCCGAGAATGGGGTATTACGGAGGCTGTCGGCGCCGGATTCAGCGATTGAGAATTTTGTGAGCCCGATTTCTGACTTCGGGGCGTGACACCTTGCGTATGATTAATCAACCTAAAACAAGGATCAAATTAAGGCTAATAAAGTGAACGGGCAAAAATCAAATTTATTTTCCTACAATCATAGGGGGCGAATTATTCTATCACACTTCTTTTCTAGAAAAGTAACTCGAGATTAACCAAGGCGTCATTAACACTCTTAAACTATGATTGGGTGGGACAAATCAACATTGAATCAAGGAGGTGCTTCCACGTAAGCTTTAATCTAAAAACCTCCCCCCTAATCACATTCTCTTTTATAAATAACCATTCCCTAACTAAAATTTGGGCACAATATTGCCCAATTTTCAGCCAAAGTTAACACATTCTTAGCTAAGAGTGAGAGAGTGAGAGAGAGAGAGAGAGTAGAGGTGGACCATCCATCCATCAAGCTATCCTAGCCATCCAAGGAGATCCAACTCTTAATCTAGGTGATTGCACTCCTCTCCCATTTTCTTTTCTTTTGATAGATTTCCTTGATCATGCTTCTTTTGATGCAGGGACATTGTGGGCCTCACCATGATGTTTACAGCTATCCAACCTGTTGATAAGGTCAGAGAGATCTGGATGAAGGGACCACACAAATATTGGCTTGACCCAATTCACGTGGCTCCCACCAGGGGCCCACCGTGATGTTTTTATGCAATCAAAACCGTTCAATTGATGGGCCCACTGGGTTGGGTAGACCGCACACACACCACACTCACTACAAGAAAGTTGGCCATTGCTGGTGATTTTAATGACCTTTATCTCAAGGTGTATGGACTAGTTTTGGTCAGTGGCTAAAACGACCTTTATCTCAAGTAAGTAGAATGACGAAATGCTTTCAATGTCAATCGTCTACAATATATTGAGAAACTTCCTTTTATGGCAGGCTGCGTCAGAATGGCTTTATATAGTTCATTGGGGCTCCGAAAGGTTCTCAATTACATAGCTGAAAGATATGGCAATCCACCAATTTTGTTACTGAGAACAGTAAGTATATACAGACCTATCATAAACTGAAATAAATATGAGATTAATGCATTTTCAACTAATCCTGAAGAAGCCATAGTGTTTCAACCTTTCATATCCATTTCTCAAAAGAATTCTAGGTCAATATGTGTTGAACACATTGACACCACCATTTGGAAAATATCTTAATGTATATTTTTTCAATTATTTTTATATATAGTCCATTCATTTATATTAATCTAGATTACTTTTTCCTTATATGTTATGTTTTTATGAGCTATTGCTTATTAAATAATGCAAAATATTTTGATGTTACTACGTAACTCTGTTGGGAATGTTGCCATGTTGGGTTTCTCAGAGTTGCCATGTCTAACGCCTCGTGTTTGTGTGAGGTGAGTTGGTGAAAGTTCCCTCCAAAATGGAGGGAAGTATTCTTATAATAAGAGGCATTTGGAGACTAGATGACAAGTTGCCAAATCATCTTCCTTATGCCAAAGTTACCATCATCCACTTTTTCACCTCCTTTTCAGCCGTCTTTAAAATTTCACATTTATTTATTTTTATCTTTTATATCTACCATATTTTTTAATTCATTGATTCTATTTTCCTGGAATGCTATTTTTTAACTTTTTTTCCTTGTCTGCATGATTTGATCAATTGCGCCCCACAAGCACAGAAGCCTTTTGACATCACTCGTGCTAGGATTGGACCACATGGAGGATGATTTTTTTTTTTTTTTTTTTTTTTTTTTTTTTTTTTTTTAATGTATTGAAGACAATTTTCAACTTATTGTTGTAAATATTATATTTTTTTTATTGTGAAGTAATATAATTTTGTTTAATATTCAATTTTAATTGTATTGTAATAATCTTAGGTTTTATATATTAAACAAAATACAGGTTCCAATTAAATTATTTTAAAAAAATTACTGGTATGCGGATTGCACGACTTTTAACCGGGCCTCTAAATCTTTATAGCATTTTGGAAAACTTTTACTGGTGCTTGTATAGATGTTTGTTGGCGCTTTTTCGTGACTGAGTGTAGCTAGAAACCATGATTTGGAATACCTTTACTGGCTCTTGGATAGACTTTTGCCAACTCTTTTTAAACTTCTGCCGACGCGTATTCAGATATTATCGACAGCCACCAGAAGGCGCCAGTAAAAATGAGAATGGGCGTCGGAAAACCCTACTCAATTACGACAACTGAAGAAGTGTCGGTAAAGGGTGATTCGCGACTGAAAATCCTTTACCGACGCACCCCTTTGCCAGTGCTTGTTTGAGCACCGACAAAGGTTTTACCCGTGCATTTTTTGCCAGTTACCAGCGCTTTTGACTACCCGTAAAGGTCTTTTTTCTTGTAGTGACTAAATATATAAATATTTATATTATATAAAAAATAATTTTCATAAGTAACTGCACATTGCAAAAAGAAAAGGGAAATAGGCAGGGCCCACCTTGGGACCCACCCTGATGTATGTACCTTACATCCACCCCGTCCATTAGGTGGGTTAGACCATTTTAGGTCTGTGGCCCAAAAAATCAAGTATATCCAAAGTTAAGGTGGGCCATACCATTAGAAACATTGGGGATGTACAAATCATTGCAGCTATGTTGCTATCCATAATGTTTATTTACTACCAACCTATTTGTAATAAAAATAAATAAATTAAATAATAGAAAAAAAAAATTATTGCAGCTATGTTGCTGCATCCACCAATGCAATTGTTGTTGCATTTAACCAAAGAAGGTGGGGTCACTTGAGCAGCCCACCACCATGATGTGTGTGTTTCATCCTTGTTGCCCATCCACTTTGCAAATCATTTAGTGCATAAGCCTAGAAAATGGGCAGATCCAAGGATCAGGCAGACCATGCCACACAAGATAGTGGGATGGAACACCTACATGCACATGATGAATGTATGCCTTAGTATGATTGCTTGAATTCATGCATGATCATGACGATGACAACACCATAGTTATGCCGTATAACATGTATTAGATGTTGGTAACAAAATGTGTATCTATAATGATGACTTGGATTATCCCTAAAAAGGGACAGTATACCGAAAGTGTGAAATAGTAGGGGTGGAAAATGCCCCTTAGGTTGAAAGTTTCTAAACCTCAATAGTACTTAGGAATGCCTCACCATCAGGCCAAGTGAACACATTGGTCATGGATTTGACTCTCACTAACTAGGTTGGGTTGAGAAGAGGCGAGTCCAACCTGCTTAAGGGCTGAGGTGTGAATAGGGACTGGTTTGACACACCAGCGAGAAGCATGAAAGGAGGTCCGCTACCATGCCAGGTGGAGTCACCAAGAGGGCAAGTATGCAAGGTTGATTACTGGTGCCCAATATATAAGGGTGTCGACCATGGTGATTCTTAAGATTGTATAGTGCCATGATATGATATAACAACATGATGATGATGATGATGTGGCTAGGGACACGTGTGAACGGTTATGGTATTGGTAGCAGAGATGTTCAGCATGACTGAGATCCGATGATCATGACTAATACATATCTTGTATCTCTTACATGTCTGGCATATATTACATACCTACTCCTCATATGCATCATCTTTAATCATAGTTTCATATTATTGTACTATCCTGACTTCATAACATGCATATATGGGATATGTTGCACCCTTTAACACACTCACTGGGCTTTATAAGCTCATTCTTTCTTTTATTCCTTCCAAGGTACGAAAGAATAGCAACTAACAAAGACTACTTGTGAATAAATCATGGATGTTTTGGTTATGTTCCATCTTGGGTTATATTTTGAGTTTTTGGGAATGTATATATTCATGTGATGTACATATAAAGACCTGATGTATATAACTGCTTATTTATAGCTAAAAAGTTACTTTGTGTATAATGGATGCTTGTCTCAGTTGTGATACCATATTGCAGCAAGAAGAAAAAAATACCCCTAAAATTTATAGTTGGGAGCCGAACTTGAGACTTGGTGTATGGGCATCTAACCACTATAGATCGATCGTGCGGGAGGCCATGTTTGGGGCGTGACCCTTCAGATCTCTTGAGCATGCACCGACTCATCTTTAAGCTTCAACACGCCAGTAGCTAATAGCCGATATCTGAACATTGACGCCTCTTTCATCCCTTCCCCTCTTGATGATTCACAGTAACTTATGGCTGTGTGTGTGTGTGTGTGTGTGTGTGTGTGTGTGTCTTGTTCATAGTGATTGTGGTATTTGAATTCGGATGTTGTTGTGGTGACCTTAATGAATGTGAAGAAGAAGATGGGCATTAGGCATGCATCTGTCTAATGCCCAATTTGTGCACAAGGTGTATGCGATGTATATGTTGTGGGGCCCACTTTGATGTATTTGTTATATGTGTCAGTGTGGTCATGCCTATGAGACCCATTGTGATTATCCGGGCCCTGAAGGTGAAGTCCACTATATGTGAATGCTGGAGGGTAGATTTCTTGAGGGGACGGGAGATCGTCTCTCGCTTATTCCACTGGTTGCCTTGTTCGAGGGCTTTCGTTAAGGGGTAAAAGGGTGCTATATTTAAGCAGAGTCGCCACTAACTAACTATTACGATTCTACAGTCTGTTAGACCCCGTAAAAATGCTTAAGATTGCGAACCCAAAGATCCTTAACCCTAAGATGACTCGTGAATTTACGTTCCAGAGATTCCAAGTAAGGGCCTTGGTTACAAAGAGGGAAGGTGTTACGCACCCACTCTGCTCGTACGGATGTGCAGTCTTTACTTCACAAGATCTAACTATTTTATGAAGAATAAGGTTAGTTCTCGTGCGCAGAAATATAATGCTATGTAATAACAGTGATGATTGACCAATCTGAATTTCTGATGGGTAGGATCTGACTATATCGGCAAGCCACAGAGCATAGGTTCAAAACGATCAAGTGCAGCGTGCAAATTATGTATGTATGGGATGTCTGATGCTGTATTGATGCTTATGATAAAACGATGGTCAACCGGCAAGGTTTCTGGTGGACCTGCTCTAATTATATTGACAGACCTCAGAGCATACACCTGCCAACTAGATACGAGAAAATGATGGAATATAATAGATATGCTTAAAATGACGGCTAACTGGCTAACGTTTATGATGAGCATTTGATTATATTAGCAAGCCTCAGAGCATACGCCCACCAATCAGATGCGAGAAAATGATGAAATGCACTATGATGCTGATGTATATGAGGAGCAAGGTGGTTGAGAAGGGAATGAATGTTGCACAATGTTAATACTCGGGTTTGATAAAAACTGATGGAAGCTTGAACGGTTGGATGAACGGTAGTGTCTAAAGGCTAGATTGAGTGGCTCGGATTTAAACTTAGGTGGCTCAGGAGGCTTAGACTCTGCCTAGGCTAAGCTAGACCAGGGCTGGGCTCTCTCTTTCTCTTACTCTCACTCTCCTTGGTGGAAGGATGGCTAAGTGGCTATGGCTAAGGGACCTTTGTGTGAGAAGAGATGTTTCTTGAATCTAATGGGTGTTAGAAATGAGGAGAGGGGGCTATTTATAACCTCCCAACCCAATTTTCTGGTAATTTCTAATGATCCTAGGGGCAAAAAGTGGTTAAAGGTCTAGGATTGGAGATTGCTACATGACATTATCTCATGGGTTCGACAAGTTGGTAAAAGGGTAATTTTGGGTATGGAGATGGGCATCAGAGTAAATGCACCTCAACTACATACTTGGAGCTTGAAAAGGAAAGTTCCACATACTTGAGGGGTGCTACCCCAAAGAGGGGGAGTGCCATGTGGCCGGCAGCAACCTGACATCTTTTGGCCCAGACTTGGACTCCCTGCTTTGGCAGGCAACATCCTCCAAGCATTTGGAGGCTTTGCTATGAGGGTTGTTGTTTTGAGGTTTAGCCTTTTTCTCTGATTGGGCTTAACTAAGTGAGTCAACTGGGTTGTTGGATTGAGTAGGCTGACCGGGTGAGTTGACTCAGTGAGTTAATTGGGTGAGTTGACTCAAGGCTCTAAGGTTTTAGGTTCCTAAGGTTCAGGGTTAAGCTAACTAGGTTGACTGGGTTGAATGGGCTGAGTTTAGGGTTTAGGACCAGGGTTCCTAGGGTTTAAGCTTCTAGGGTTAGGGTTTAGGATTGGGGTTTGGTTGTTTATCTATCTGTTCAAACTCAATCAGCTTATCAGCCTGGGTTGTGGTATATACACTATGATGTAGGATTCCCTTCATACCCTGACCGTGGGGCCCAATATTATGTGTCGTATATCCGGGATTTAAAGGTTGGGCCCACCCCAATGTGCTAATGACATTCACTCTAACCATCATATGTGTCACCCCATTTTAGGACCAGGGGCCCAAAATCAAGCCGATATGTGATTTAGCCAATCCACACTAAGGGAAAGTTAGGATGGAGCGTTCGCCCTTGACTTCAATAAGGCTCACTTGATGTTCAAAATGTCCTGATTTTTTTCACATATGCAACACAATGAGCCCGTCCAGAATTAAGGGTAGGCATCCCCTCTCCTAATTATTTCATATTGTGCGGCTCACCTGAATCATGCATCGGCATAATTTTGGGGCCCTAGGCCTACCACACACTTGTACGTAGTCACGCATGCAAACACACAAACACTTACACACTGAACAAACATGCACACTCATGCGCACACAGATTGTATCATGCACATGTGTGCGCACTTTCACACATAACATGCACACTCTTTATTGTTAATCCCTCTTTAATTAATATCACACACAAGCATGTGCTTGCACATTAAACTCTATTAATAACAGGCGCACACTCTCCATATATATCTCTGCAATAAAATATCTTACTATATATTCCCCAAGAATGAAATTTCAAGCCCATCTCAATCCCAAGATTAAAGGCTAAAAACCTCCTCTTGCATCAAATTTCAAAACCTGAGAAGAGAAACATAAAAAAGGTCCAACAGCCTCCTAGAAGGCACTTATAGGTTATAGAAGGCATTTTCATAAATACCATATTTGCTTGGAGACAAAAGCCAAAACTCTAACATGTGGGGTTATAGGAGAAGGCATGTAAAGTTTTTAAAAAATAGTTGATTAAAATAATATAGACTCATGGAAAATATGTAATTTCACAACAAGCGATTGCTACAATCTCTCAACAGATTGTGATCATTTTCCAATACACCAAAAAATGGAAGAAAATATTTCTTACTGATAAAAAAAAAAATGTTAGAGTATGAAGTTGAAAAATGGAAGAAACTATTTCTTACTGATAAAACTAAGAAAAAATTAAACAGTTCTATGCATACAAGGTACAATGATAAATACAAGGAATAAAGAGAGAGTCTCAACTATGAATGGTTAACGACCAGGAATAAACAAAAAAGAAAGAAGAAAAAGAATAATAACATTGAAGCAGTAAAAATACTATAACTTAAGCAGAAGAGGCTTTTTTTCCTATGCATATTCTTTTTTGTTTTGGCCCCAAACATTGCCTTTTAAGTCTTTTTTTTAACAATCATTCAAGTGGGCTCCACAAAAATAGAATGGGCCTCACCAATCATATAAATCCACTACACATCACCAACCAAACATACATGAAAACCCAAAACCACGTCAGAACTATAAACAGATACCCTATAAAGACTTACCAGACACTACCCTTATCAACAATTTACTGAAAACGGTGTAATGCTATTCCTGCATCATCTGTATGGTTGTATATTTAAAGCATGAGTGGCCAGCTCAGTAAGAATTCCCCTTAAGATTACTCACTATTGCATTAGTTAAGTACAACTTCAAATAAGAAAACATATAAAAAATTTTTTTTGATGCAATCTTATTTAAATGCATGGATGTATGAATGCAAATTAGCTTGGGAATGCTCATCTAGCTGGCTTTTGGGTAAAACCCGCGAGTGGGGTGAAACCCACATGCAAGTGGCTAGTCACCATTGGAAATACATCAAGTACGTGGTAAAGTGACTGGCTCAGACAAATTGGGTTGATCGTCAGTGGTCTGGGAGCTAGCAAAACATACCATGACAAAGGATACTTGCTACAACATCCAGAATTAGCCACCCGTTATCACCCGTATGCCATGAATGCATGATTAGCCCAACTGTTATTATTCCAATTGCAAACAACCATTTTAAGAAAGCTCGAAGGTCACTATGAGTAACTTGTTGCCCAACATAGGCCGATAACTCAAACATAGTATCCCACACCACCATCCTCGACTCATGAGACTCCAATAATTAAGATATTTAATGGTGACATCTTCAACTAGTAGCCAATCATAGTTCAACAAGTGGAACTTACTATTGCAAGCTTACATGAAAATAGTCTATCAAAGCCATATAGGGCAAATATTTCGTCAAAGACACATAGACACAAATGATCCTCAAGATGGTAAGTCCACAACAAATTTTCATTTAATTCATTAGACAATTATGGCCACTAATTCGAGACACCATTGTAACCACAATCATTCAAGTTTACATCCCAATTCAAGACATACATAAGTTGGGTTTCTACTAATTGATGTGGCAAGTCAAATATCAGAAATAATCCACAAGTATGAGAATGTATTTATGTACAACATGTAAGTATTTATATTAGATAAATGTTGAACATGATTTGAGGATCTATTCCAATAACTAGCACAATTAATCATGAATTGAAAATATTAATTATCAGTCAAAGTTAAAAGAGAAACTATCACTTAAGCTAACATGAAGGCGAAAAGCCGACGGGGAAAGATCAGTACCTTACGAGTCGAATCGCCTACTAATGCCGCCAGGGCATGTGCCCTTAGGTTTGGCTAGAACACAATCTCGTGCCTTAGGCGAATTCTACCCTAAATCACCACAATGCACAACTAAGATCAACATTAGGGTCTAAATTACGTAATCTAATGAACTCTGATATAAAATCTAACCCAGGGTTAGGGTTTCAGAATATCTAAGTTTTATAATTATAACTTCTAATGACATTATCAAATTTGAATTTCCACACAAGAGGTCATAAAGATTACTCATCCTTAAATTGAAATTGCACGTGATGACTCAGATCAACTTGGATTAGATGTATTCAATTGAGTGTTTCTTAATTAAGAAAAGTTAATAACCTAAATGAACATTAATTAGCATTTAAACAGACAATTAAGCGTTCAACTTACCTAGATTGTCGACCTGATTTAACTTGGTTCTGCATAAAAAGAAGAAGTATAGATTTATTTAACAAACATGAATTTGGAGGATTTCCAATTTCTACATAAAATCAGGAAATCAAACTCATTAATCTAGGTTAAGCTCTTATTTGAATCTCATAAGAGATTGGACAGATAACATACCTTAATCAACTGAGTCAATATGACCCGAAACTTAAACCCGATCTTGACTCAAACTCCATACTCTAGTGCCACGTGACTAAACTAGATTATCCCTAAAATCAGAACTCTGCTAACTCCAAACTCAGTGGCTTAACTAAGTCAAATTGGCCGCAAGCATCACAAGCTGTTAAAACACATGTCAAACTCAAACTCGATAACATATCAACTCAAACTCGGACTAAATCTCCATTTGGTTGAACATGTACCATTTAACAAAACTTTTGTTGAGATTTGGACTAACACAGGCCCGAACCTGGGCCCAAATTGAGTTCAACTCGACTGAACTCGCTGAGTCAACCTACCACTTCCACTTCTTCTTCTTCTTCTTCCCTCACTTCTTCTCTTTTCTACTTTCCTTCTTCCTTTGGAAGTGCTCCCATAGCTCTTTGCCAAAACCGAGTCAACTAAGGAACGAGTTGCACAGCTTGAACCCAACTCGAATTCAATCCCAACTCGAATGATGGATAGAAGATAACCTCCAACCACAACAATGGCTTCTAATAGAGTGGGATCTTGTGCTTGACTCAGATGGCCCCACTCAACTCAGACTTAGTGGGAGAATGGCCGAGTCAACTCGGCAGGGAGGTGTGTGGATGGTGGGTTTGAACCGACAGCTCCCTCCCTTTCTCTTTCTTCTTCTCCTTCTTTCTTCTGCTCTCTACTTCTTCTTTTTCTTCTTTCTCTCCTTTTTAGCTGGTGGAAAATAGATCTAGACTCACTCGAACCCGCCTGTCTTGACTCAACTTAGGCAGCACAAGATGGACAATGCTCTTTCTCTCTTTCTATTTATGGTAAGAAGTTGTCTGTTGAGTGTGAAATATTACATATTCCCCCTATTTATGTCATGCCTCAAACTCGAAAACCGGGCTCACGAAATTCTCGATCATCGAATTCGGCGCCGACAGCCTCTGTAGTACCCCATTCTCGCCTCCCGACACCTATATACTAGGTTCCGATCCTGGGATACCACAAGGAGGATTTTTAGCACGAATTTATTCCATAACAGGCATAACCATAAGCATAACCCACGAGCAATAATAAGAAAATCATCACAAATTCACTATGATAAAAAACTTTAGATATAATGTGCATAAAAGGGAAATACAATGATAGCAAAAAGGCTATGGAAGCTCAGCTGCACACTCCTGCTCCTGCTCAACTACGACTGCGTCCTGGCATCACCTGCACGCATCTATTGTACATAAGCTTATAGAAAACTTAGAGGGTGGTGAAAGTGTGTGCGCAAGGTAGTAATGCAAGAATGTAATATCAGAGTAATGCAGAAGCATGCTAGTAAGTCCATGAATGCTAATAGTCGTACCAAGGCTATGCGATGCAAGGCATGAATGCTATCGGCCACACCAAGGCTATGCAATGCAAGGCATGAATGCTACCGGCCACACTAAGGCCAAACGATGCAAGGCCTACATCGTCAATGTCATGTGCAAGATGCAACTCAAGCATACTAATCAACATACCAATCCAGCTCATCTCTGGAGTATCATTATCACTACAGTTCTCTCTGGATAATCACCAAGGTCTAGTACACTATACTCCAGATTGCCGCCTCATACTGGACACACAACCATGCAAGTAGAAGAGACCTCACTACCTGCCTGACCAGCAGTTTGCCAATATCTACCAGGCATGTCGGTAGCGGATCCATTTACGAGCTGGTCAGACTCAGCCTATCAATTGCCCCCTACCCTCTGGTGGGTAAGGCCACACCCCCTTCTAACCAACCACGACAAGGTGAGAGATGCGGCCTCCTGGTATTTGGCCCTCATGTGCTCATACATCCACTCGGTCTAGACATTGGAGCATCCTCTATGGTACCATAAGGGTTTGGGGACTTTCACGCTAGGACATCCTTCGCACCCCCGTGCTTAACATGTATTTCCTGTATCCAATCCTGCTATCCACACTATATCTACAGAGGCTACAGCCCTGATGTCGTTAGGGAGTACAATAATCATAATCACACAATGTAAGATGCATGAGTCATGCAGTCCAATCATGCATCAATCATGTGCATACCGTGCGCTCATGTGGGACAACTCTATCTATCAGGGAGTCCCATAAATAACCTGCCCAATGGCATATGTAATGGTCAAGCACATCTCATAACAAGCATACTGATGATGCGTATGGGTATGTATCATGATGCTATGCTATCACTTCGATATCCGGCCTATATACAAGGCGAGGTCCATAAATGGACAACCAATCTAAACCATAACATAAAGATCAGCCCTCAACTATGGATATACCAAATTTGATAGTACGGATCCCTCTGTCTATGGCGACGATGAACTCTCCTCATATCAAGGTTGGGCCTAGGTGGCTTACCTATAATCTTAAGGATCCAGAACGGACTTCCTTCTCCATACTATCAAATAGTCCGCTAGATGTCCTAGGGGGCCTAAATAAGTCCTAGATGGACTCCAAGATTAAAATAATCTTACTAGCAACCAATGAGGGCCCAACATCTTGGGTTATCCCAATACGAGTAGATGGATCATGCAAACATCAATGGGGCCCAATGATTTGGGTTAACCCACTTAGAGAAGGATGAGAATGGGTCAAACATGGCCTAAGGAAAGGTCACAATGTGGACATTTAATCATCATTATCCATCAATGTGGACATTTAACCAATAGTGCTCCCAAGGAGTGGCCCGCATAGAGTCAAACATATAGTGAGCTCATGGCCTCACATACATCATAATGGGCCTCACACAAGGGCCCAACATACATCATAATGGGCCTCATATACATCACATCGGGCCTCATATTTATCATATTAGGCCTCATCATATGGCCCTTATATACATCACATCGGGCCTCACTCCTGGGCCACATATACATTACAATGGGCCTCACTAAATGGGCCACAAGTACATCACAATGGGCCTTACTAAATGAAACACAAATACATCACAATGGGCCTTACTAAATGGGCCACAAATACATCATAACGGGCCTCATTACATGGGCCATATACATCACAATGGGCCTTACTAAATGGGCCTTAAATACATCACAATGGCCTCACTAAATGGGCCACAAATATATCATAATGGGCCTTATTACATGGGCCATATATACATCCCAATGGGCCTCACCAATGGGCCATAAATACATCACATTAAGGTGGGTCCTGCACATTCAAAATGGGCCCCACCACATGGACAACTTGGATCAAGTACGTACACCAAGTGGGGGCCACGTGGATGGACGGTGTGAATATACAACACATCACAAGGTGGGCCCCACCCATCCAGCAAATGGGCGGCATGGCTGAAATACATACATCAAAGGTGGGGGTCCCACATCCAGCTGGAATGGATGGACTGGATATACAACACATACATAAGGTGGGTCCCACTGTCCAGAGTGTTAGACGGTGTGGATCAGACCCATACATCATGGTCAGCCCACACAGCACTGTTCAGATTTGGACGGTGTTGATAGAGAACACATACATTAATGTGGGCCCCACCCCCACACGTGCAGCATGTGTGGGGTGGGCCCCACGTCCTGTCAAATGGACGGACGGTTGGGATATAATGCATACCTCACGATCAGACCCTAGAACTTCTGACGTCCACACAACAGTAATGATTGGGTGGGACCCACCGTCCAGGGTCTGGACGGTGTGGATCTAGCACATACATCAAGGTGGGTCCACACGTGTGAGACCCACCAGCTATACATCAAGTTGATATTTGTTTGTTTCCCTCCATCCTGGCTGGCCTAAAAATGGGCAGTAAAGTGGGCCCCATTCGCTGGACGTCTAGAAAATCTGGACAGTCCAGATTGTTGGACAATCAGATGGGCCACACACATCATCACCATAAAAAAATGAAATGAGGAGGGAGAGAGAGAGAGAGAGAGAGAGAGAGAGAGAGAGAGAGAGAGAGGCACCCACCTCTCTAACTTCTCATTCTTCTTCCACCTATATGCTCTAGAGCTCCAAGAGGACCGATTTAATGGTTGAGATGGGATCTTGATGGTTGGATTAGGAGGTTTCGGGCTATAATGGGGTTGGATTATGGGAGTTCTCTCATGGATGTTGGGAGCTCTCTCTTGCTAGGGATGAGAAAGTGAGGAAGAAAGAGGGAGGAAGAGAGAGATAAGAGAGAGATGGAAAATGATGGCTTCGTAAGGCCATCATTATCTTTGACTCATGGGGAAGATAAAAACCTATAATTACATGTAGGTAATCATTATCTAGAATGGGGTGATGACATCACCCCATGATGGCCTAGGAAATTGTTCCATTGTGATAGGTGGGTCCCTCAACGTGCGGTCCACAGCCAGGATAATGTGCGGGCTACAACTTATGATCTAGGTGTCGGATTGGCGCACGAGGCGCGGTGTCGGAACCGCGGCAACGGCGCGGTCGCAATGGCATAAGCCTCTGGTTAAGTTGACTCGGGATTACAGGATGTGACTTAGGGTCGTGCGCAAATACAATCTATAGGTTGCGGGTCACCAGAATTTGACGGGGTGGACCACGGGATCCTAAGGAATGAAATGGTCACTGGAACATGGGATTGACAGTTCTCCTCTCCTAATAAAAATTTCATCCTCGAAATTTTGTATCATGCAAGACAAAATAAGGGAAGAAGAGAAAGCATCATCACATACATATATATAACAATTAATGCAATACGAAGCATAATACAAGCATAATCAATCAACAAATAAATGGGGATAGCACTCTCTAATCTCAGCCTCATGCTCCCAAGATGTGTCACACCTTAAAATCGAAAACCGGGCTCACAGAATTCCTGATCGCCGAATCTTGCACCGACAGCCTTTGTAGTACCCCATTCTCAGCTTCCATTGCCCATTCGCTAGATTCTGATCCTGGCATCCTACAAGGAGGATTTTTTTGTGTGAATTTTTTTTGTGAAGGAGAATAATCACAAGCATAACCAAGTCACAAATGACAACATCAACACCACGTATCCACTAATATAAACATTTGAGTACAATGTGAAAAGGAAAATACATAAATAACAAAATCTCCAAAGTGATCTGCCACAAGCTCCTACCTCAATGCTGCTGCGACCTAGCGTCACCTGCATGCAACGGTCGTGCATAAGCTTATAAAAGCTTAGAAGGTGGTGTAAGTGTGTGCGCAAGATAAGTGTCAAGCACACAAATATCAAAGTAAGCGAAAATACTGGCAAATCCATAAGTCATACAATATCAGAGTATGTAATGCAGATCGGTTAGGCAAATGTAGAATCATAAAGAGCCAAATATCAGATGCCGAGGATGTAATCCAATATGCGGATCCTAGCGAGTCCATAATATCATCAACCTTATTCAGGCTAGGCAATACAAAAGCATAGTAAACCAAATGTGATGTGCTGAGAATGCAAAGCAATGCAATATGTGGTATGAAAGAAATGACCAAGCTGAAGTGTGTAATCGGGATTATAGTATGTGATATCGTAAGCTGTGGGGTTCATCACAAGGGATTTCTATCCAAACCAGTCTCATACCTAAATTTGGATAGCTAGACTCAATGTGGTAAATTCCTTATCTCAAGTTGGTTGGGCGTCCAACTGAAATCCTAGCTATTGAGAAGGTACACATAATGATTTGGTTACGCACCACCAGTCCGAGTGGATAGTGAATGAATGAGTCAAGTATTGAGTACGCAACCCTGCTCAGCAAGTCCACATAACAATACCGCACATCTCTGGGATCATCACTGGGGTCTAGTACACTCCACACTGGCTGCCGCCTCCCTAGCCACACAACCAAGTGAGTGGAAAGGACCTCATTATCCACTTGGCCAGTAGTCTGCTAATACCTACCCGGCTCATCGATAGCGGACCCATTTACGAGCTGGTCAAACTCAGCCTAGCTTATTGCCCCCTCAGTCGGGTGAATAAGGCCACACCCCTTTCATGACCGATCACGACACAGTGTGTAAGACCCGTATCCTAGTCCATACCGTTCCGTAGGCTTCCGTGGTCCTCCTGATCGAATTTGGGCCACCCGCGACGCATAGATTGCAGTTGCGTACGACCCTGATCTGCATCTTGTATATCTGAGTCGGCTCGACCCGAGACTTGTATCCTTGTGACCGCGGCGTTGCCATAGTTCCGACGCTGTGTATTACGCGCTGAGGCGATACCCGGGCTAGAAGATGTGGGCCCATTGATTCAGCCCATTCGACTCAGCTCATTTGATTCGGCCCATTCGACTTGGCCCATTGATTCATCCCATTTGATTCAACCCATTGATTCGACCCATTTGATTTGGCCTATTTGATACGGCCCGATGTGATATATATATATTGGCCTATGAGTGAGGCCCAATGTGATGCGTATATGCCCTATAAGCGAGGCCCATGATGATGTATGTTAGGCTCTTGTGTGTGGCTGTGGGCCCTCTATACATTTGGCCTTATGTAGGCTACTCCTTGGGAGCAATGTTAGTTGAATGTCCACATTGATGGGCAGTGATGGTTAAATGTCCACATTATGACCTTTCCTTAGGCCCTTTTTGGTTAGGTCGATCATCGAGGTCGATTCTGATTGTTGAGGCCGATTGTTGAGGCCGATTCTAATTATTGAGGCTGATTTTGTTTGTCGAGGCCGATTCCGTTTATCGAGGCCTATTCTGATTATTGAGGCCGATTCTGATTGTCGAGGCTGATTGTTGAGGCTGATTCTGTTTATCGAGGTTAATTCTGATTATCGAGGCCGATTCCGATTGTCGAGGCCGATTCCGTTTATCGAGGCCAATTCTGATTATCGAGGCTGATTATGATTATCGAAGTCGATTCCGATTATCGAGGCCGATTCCGATTGTCGAGGTCGATTCCGATTGTTGAGGTCGATTCTGATTGTCGAGGCCGATTTCGATTGTCGAGGCCGTCCATCGAGGCCAATTCTGATTGCCGAGGCCGATTGGCGAGACCCAATGTGATGTATATGTGGCCCGTATTTGAGGCCCATTGTAATGTGTATTCAGCCTGTGTTGAAGGCCCATTGTCATGTATATTAGGCCTATGTGATGAGGCCCATTGCGATGCATTTGAGGGCTAGACGATGGAGTCCATTATGATGTATATTAGGCCCATGGAAGAGGCCCATAGTGATGTGTATTAAGCCCTTGAGTGGGGCTCATGATGTTGTATATTAGGCCCTTTGTGAGGCTATGGGTCCACTATATGTTAGCCTCTATTTGGGCCACTCCTTGGGGGTAATGTTGGTTAAATGTCCACATTATCAAGGCCGATTGTCGGTGCCGATTATCGAGGCTGGTTATTGATACTGATTATGAGTATGTAATAACATAGCATCATGATACATGCCTATACGCATCATCTGCATGTTTATTATGAGATGTGATTGACCATTGCATATGCCATAGTATAGGTGGTTTATGAGATTCCTTGATAGGCGTAGTTATCCCACATGAGTGCACGGTATGCGCAGGATTGATGCATGATTAGACTGCATGACTCATGTATCTCGCATTATGTGATGGTGATTACTGTACGCCCTAGCGACATCAGGGCTGTAGCCTCCACAGTCATGTCATGGATGGTCAGATGGGACACTGAAAATCTTTACTAGCATCGGGCCGCCATAGATGGCCCTGGGTGAAAATTCCTAAACCCTCTTGGTACCAAAGGTCACCCCAACATCTATACCGAGTGGATATATATGAGTATATGAGGGCCATATACCAGTAGGTCGCGTCTCCCACTATGTCGTGGTCGGTTGGGAGGGGGTGTGGCCTTACCTGCTTGAGGTAGTAGGTATAGCTAGGCTGAGTCTGACCAGCTCCTAAATGGGATCCGCTATCGACAAGCAGGGCCGATATTGGTAGGCAGGTAGTGAAGTCTTTTTCGCTTACTTAGTTGCATCGTGCGCTTGATGGGGCGGCAAGCTGGCGTTGAGTGTACTAGACCTCAGTGATGATCCCAGAGATGTACAGTATTGTTATGTGGACTTATTGAGTAGGAGTTGCATACTCATTCATTCATTCATTCACTATCCACTCGTACTGGTGGTCCGCAATTATTTGTTACGTGTACTTTTGCAATGACTAGGATTTCGGTTGAGGTGCACGACTAACCTGAGATCAGGAGTTTACCACATTGAGTCTGACTATCCAAATTAGGTATGAGGCTAGTTTAGATAGAAGTCCCTTGTGATGGACCCCATAGCCTACGATACTACATACCATCATCCTGACTTCTCACTCCATATTGGTCATTTCATTCGCATCGTATATTGCATTACATCCGCAGGCATATGGCATTTTGGGTTGCTATGTTTCTGCACTTATATGGCCTAGACGGACTTAGCTGGATTTACATATTACATTATATCCTCGACATCTGATATTTGGCTCTCTATGACTCCCCATTTACATAGCTGATTTGTATAATGTACTCTGATATTGTATGACTTATAGACTTGCACTATTTCTGTCACGCCCCAAACCCGGGAACGGACAGCTTCCGTGATGCCCCGAATCCGACACTCGACTTCCATATACCAAGTCCCGAGTTCAGCGCACCACAAGGAAGATTTTTGACTGATTTTTTTTTTAATAATACCTGAGCATGAAGATCCATGATTAAATTACCAAGCAATACTCTCCATTATAAGTCTTGATGGTTACAAGTACAATGCTTTCCAAAAGGTACACAACGTCAATATTGCTAAATCGAAAAATAGATGCAATACATCGAGAAGGCAAAGTCTTCCAAGCTACTCCAGCCCTGAAAAAAATGGAAAATAGGTGGCTTAGGCAAAAAGCCTGGTGAGTACACACGTGTGTGCAGTGTGTCCTACATGCAAGCAAGATAAATATGTTACAAGGAAATCATATATATGAAAGGCATGTAGCACGTAAAGTATGATGTCAATGCCAATGCAATGCATATGCGTCATAGTAATACTTCAAGTCAATGTTACCAGCATCACCAAGTTATATTTTCATTTCTCCTATACCACAACCATAACCATATTGCACACATCCGTAATCACATCATCATCATCATATTGTCATGCCATAATTATACAATATCAGAAATACTGACAAGTCCATGAGTTAAACAATATCAGAATACGCAATACATGAGATCAACTATACAAATGAGGAGTCATAAAGAGACAAATATCAGATGTCGTATCTAAATCATATAAATGCAGAAACACAGGTAACCCAAAATGTCATATGCCGCGGATGTAATGCAATATGCGGTGCGAATGGAATAACTATGCTGGAGTGTAAAGTTAGGATGATAGTACGTAGTATCGCAGGCTATGGGGTCTATCACAAGGGACTTCTATCCAAACCAGTCCCATACCTAAATTTGGATAGTCAGACTCAATGTGGTAAACTCCTGATCTCAGGTTAGTCGCATGCCCCAACTGAAATCCTGGCTTGTAACAACTCGGATTTTTGCCAACTTGGAATTAGACGTCCTTAGGCAATGGGTCAATCCTAACAAGTATGAACCCCGCTCAATAAGTCCACAATCTAAAATCGCTTCCTCTCTCGGGAACCCATTTCCTTCACAAATCCCACCCTTTACCACCTTGTTCTTTCAATTTTCCTAAGTACTTGCCCTCGACACTATCTTAAACTATCTAAGACGTATAAATTGGATCACTTATACTCAAACTATAAAGGCCTAGGTACCACCTCGACAAAATCTTATAGGACTAAATCCTTTAGAAATGAGACAAAGTAACCACGTGCTAAATTAGATTAAGTTCCGATCCACTAGAATCGCTTTAAATATGATCTGCAAGACCCAAATTGTAGAATCATTGACCAAGGTTACCCAAAAATCTCAATCAAACTCATTACATTTTCACTATGATAAAGCATCTTGAAACTACCGTATCGGATCTAAGGACCACACGTGATAAGGACAAAAGCTCCAACATGATCCGTTAAAGACTTAGGACCGCCTTCTGGGCTTGACAACCATCTCAAATCAAACTCGAACGGTGTCCCATGGTTGTTCGCTTGAGTCGGGGCGAGGTGTGTGAAAACACTTATTTCCTTACAAAATAAATATCTTGAATATGTAATCACTAGCATCTCTCGTTTACGGATAAGTTTTAAGCAACGATGCAAGACATGAATGATGTCGGCCAAATTACACCCTCGATCGGAAAAATTTCATACACATTTACATGTACTAATCTCACATATCGAGATCCGTGTGGAATATCAAAGTCGGTCCACCACGCATGATCCGGAATTTCCCCACCAAACAAAACATAATAAAACGTAGATCCTATCCAGCTTAAGTTCGACTTTTGGCTCAAGGAGGGCCGCGAAAACCCTCTTTTGAGTTGAATTAGAACCGATTTGGATATAACTCAAGTATACCTTGAACATAAGTCTATTTCAGAGACTTTTTATGCTATATAAGGGCCTTAGAGCACCCTCTCTCACAGCCATACGAATTTGAGATTTGAGAGAGAGAAATAGGAGAAAGTGAGGGAGGAGTGGGAGAATCTCCCTATGTATCGATTCCCACCACCACATCCTGCCGCCCATCCCTTTCGATGACGCTTTTCCGAAGGCGATACGACCTCCGATTTACTAAGAAACCCTAACCTTAATTTATTTTGGGGTTTAGATAGTTGTAGGTTAGAAATAACTAACTATTTCATTCTCATGTAGCAATCCCGCGTATATCGTGCGCTTGTGCAAACCTACCGAGCTATTTGACTAACTCCTGTATCAAGCATACATATGATGCGATTCTACAACACAAGGTGCGGACTTTAGGTGTATAGGTTATGGTTTTCAATGCTTTCAATGTCGGATAATGATAGATTCATGATCTCGCATGCAATATGCACATGTAACAAAGTGCTTTCCTATTTACAGAATTAAAGATGCAAATTATGGAATTTTACATATTCTTAGGTATACGTAGAAAATACCGTATACATATATTTTTGGAAATGTGTTTGACATGATTATTTATTGTATGAATGTACATATATGGATAAATCCTTATTTGGCCTTAAATTCACCAAATGCATGTTTTCCTTATATACACTATGTATGTAGAAATCCGTATTGTATAAAGTACCCATAACGTATATATTTTAGAGATGTGTTTGCCTATAATTATTTGTTATATAAATACATTATATATGCGTAAAATACTTTCTTGGCGAAAGGACTAAGCACCTAATACATGTTTGGCCTAACATACACTAAGTATGTTGAAATAGTGTATGTTAAGTGTTATATATATATATATATATATATCATGTAAAAATGCTTGTGTGAGCAAGTGTTTGGATGTTAATGCCTTAGGAGGGTGTTGATGATGGGATTCTCAACTACCTTGAGATCATGTATGATTTCCTCCATGAGGTTGTTTACTTAAACCGCTTACTTGTACAATATATGTGTTATATCCCTATTTATGTAGGTAGTGCTTTATAACATGCTTTATGACATACTTGTTAACATGCTTTAATTACTTTGTTTATTATGCTTTACTCCACATGCTATGAATAATACATTGATTGAGTTTGGGACTATGTTTATAGTCTAGACAATCGACACATTGAGATCGTGGTTGAGATTCACTTGGCCACGTAGGATGTGTTTATGAATCCAACCCATCCATAAGGTCACGCAGTTGGCGGAAGGGTAAAACGCGAAATACTTCACTTCATGTCGATCCAAAACACCGTGCGCCGAAAGGCATTTCAAAGGCAAACGTCGTCAATAACCCGATTTGTCTAATGTATGTTCACCATGTTTGGTCAATTTTTGAACCTGGGTACCAAACTTACCAGCAGAAGACCCTTTTAACCATGGTACCTCGATCCGCTAAGACTCATATAGCATGGTGGTATGGGACACACAATGGTCGGGCCGTCGGCCTACGTTGGGGCCACGTGCCTCCCGTCGTGAGTGACCCGTGAGCAACCCCCTTTCTTTCTTGAGCCGATTATGGTGGTATGGGACACTATATTCGAGCAATTCACTCGGCCTACAATGGATTCTAGGGGAGCCGTGGTCCCCAAACAAGTCGGGTTACATCCGAGTCCCATTGTCATAAGTGGACCGGTGGGCCTAATAGCTTTCAAAATAGCCGCAAAGTTTTCTATGGTAGGACGTTAGTGGAGTGACCTCGAGCATACTCTTAATTTGCCAAGGCGATGAGTTTTGGCAATGTAGAGAGTATGAACTAGGCATCAAGGTTTACGTATAGTGATGAATCGTTAAAGAGGTGATGGGGAGTGGTGTAACCTTTGTGCATCGTCCACTGACGGCATTTGCGGTGACCTAGAAAACACATCATCGTCCGAGATTAACTAGGGCACCTCCGACCCTAGAATGGATCATGTTTGGGAATGATCAAGGGAGGTACCTTTGTTTCCCAATCCTGCATCATGTTGGAAATGGACTAATTAAAAGCTCGGTAATCATGCTCATCATGTTCTCATGTGCCCACCCAAGATGTGGAGCACTATGGGGATGAAAGCATGCCGCGAGTGTGAGATGGTGTCATGAGGAGTATGTGAGGAGGGCATCCATCATAAGATTCATACTTGAGAGAATAAGAGTAGTTAGGAGTGTTTGATTGTATTGCTTTATCATTATGGTCCCTCATTGATAACATGTTAACCTATGCTTTATTGTTCCACATATTAGCTACTCACTCCCATTAAATAACGAAGTTTTAAAAGACACCCACCAAGATCACCCATCGGATGCGATATTGCACTTAGGCTTCACTTAGCTCCTTAGCCCGATTCTTGAATGATCGATCGGAGGAGTTCTCCTACATGCGTTCTTTGGAGATGCTTCGCATAGGTCAGCCACACTTGTGGCTATAAGGTTGATAATTTCAACGTTGTAGGTATTTTGACTTTTTGATTTAAAAACATATATATATATATATATATATACACGGAGAGAGTGTTCATACTCTGGAGATCGAGAATGTTTTGTTTCAATATATATCTATATATACCTTTGGTCTTAGAAAAGTATGCTTTATACATGGATCTTTTTGAGTATGAATTCTTGTTTTGGTAGAATCTCACTCATGTTTATTGTACTAACACAGACAACATTAAATCATCATTATCTATGTTGCATAAGTGATGTTCTGGAACTCGAGAGTTAAGTTACTACTCGACCCTCGATTTTTCGGGATGTTACATGGCTATTGCGAAGGTACACGTACAAATAGTTGCGCACCACCAGCCCGAGTGGATAGTGAATGAATGAATGAGTATGCAACTCCTGCTCAATAAGTCCACATATCAGTACAGTTCCTCTCTGGGATCATCACCGGGGTTTAGTACACTCCAAATGGCACTGCCACTCTCCCAGCCGCACAGTCTAAGTGAGCGAGAAGACCTCACTATCCACCTAGCCAATAGTCTGCCAATACCTATCCGGCACGTCGATAGCGGACCCATTCCTTGAGCTGGTCAGACTCAGCTTAGCAATGCCCCCTACGCTGGGGTGGGTAAGGCTACACCCCTCCCAACCGACCATGACACAATGTGAGACGTGGCCTCCTAGTATTCGGCACTCGGGCGCTCATGTATCCACTCGGTTTGGACGTTGGGGCGTCTCTTGGCCTAGAGGTTTAGGAATTTTCACCCAGGGACATCTATGGCGCCTATATGCTAGAACCAACATTTTCGGTATCCTGTCTGGCCATCCACGATATGCCTGTGGAGGCTAAGGCCCTGATGTCGCTAAGGCGTACAGTAATCATAATGCAGGATGCATGAGTTATACGATCCAGTCATGCAGCAATTCAGTGCATACCGTGTACTCATGTGAGACAATCTCCACCTATCAGGGAGTCTCATAATCATCACGCCCAATGACATATGCAACAGTCAATCACCTCTCATAACAAATATGCAAATGATGCGTATGGCCATGTATCATGATGCTATGCTATCACATACTCATAATTGGCATCGGCGAGAATGGGCCTAACAAGGCCTAGGGGAAGGTCATAATGTGGACATTCAACCATCATTGCCCGTCAATGTGGACATTTAACCAGCATTACTCCCAAGGAGTGGCCCACATAAACATCAATACATACATCATGGCGAAATCACACATCGCATTGGTCCTCATATACATTGCTTTGGGTCTCACACAAGGGCCACACATTCATCGCATTGGGCCTCACTCATGGGCCGCATATACATCACATTGGGTCATATCATATGGGCCTTACACATCCCAATGGGCCTCGGCACATGGGCCATGAATACACCACATCAGATTTCACAACCCATGGGCTTTAAATACACAATAGGTGGGCCCTACACATGGGCCTCAAATACATCACAATGAGCCACAACCTATGGGCCTAAAATACATCTCAATGAGCCACACCCATGGATCTTAAATACATTACATTGGGCCTCGAATACATTGTAAGTGGCCTCAAATCTATTTCATAGGTAAGCCACATTCCTGGGCCTAATACACATTACTATGGGCCACATCACAATGAGCTTCATCATATGGGCCGGAAATATATCTCAATGGGCTTTGCCCATAGGCCATGAATACATGGCTACACCAATTATGATAAGTCTTATACTACAACCACTTCACACGTCACATAGTTAATGGCTCATATTTGGTATCGCATGGTTAAGGGCCAAGAGCCACGTTTCATCGTACCATTTACGATTTAGCGATCACACCATATAGAATCCAGGGTAACATAACCCTATATCACATTCGGTTAGTGTACAACTTAGTTATATGTGATTCAAGTGGCGGTATCTATATCGATAACCACAAACCTACGTTGTTGAATGGCCATCAATGCCACTTGATGTCATGCGGTTAGGTGGCCTTGTACGTATTTCTCGTTCCTACAATTAGATGACTACCTATACTACATATACTCCACCATTGCCTATGATTAGGTGGCTATATATATATATATATATATATATATCAAATACCTACATGATTAATGGACTGAACAGGTATATTACACCCTCACACCACTAGAATCTACATATTTGTTATAATTAAACATATTTAAGGGTTTAAACACAAGTCACGTGATCTTATTACTTAGGGTCGTACTCTAACCAAAGTGTCAAATGATCAAGGGTTATCCACAATCAGCTCATTTAAGGGATTAATCATCATTACTTCAAAAATTACAATACCAGTTCATCATATGTTCAATACATGGAGATTACAAACTCTTGTCTAAGAGGCCCAATGGTTGGCCCAAACAAGGCTACCACTGATGGGCTCACATGACGTTCACTCAAAATGGACCTTAACATTCCTGGGCCCACACATCGATGGAATTTACAATGAGTTCTATGTGGTGAAGCTCATAGGGCTTTCCCATGAGGTTAAGTCATGTGTGACCCACTTAAGACTTAGGTTTGCTTTGATTCTAGTCCAAATCCTAAAATGATATGAGGAAGTTGATGGTCTACATGGATTAAATAGATACACCATGGTGGCCTTAGGTTGGATTCAATAGTTAAGTCCTTATTCTCACAGCCTTGTATTCTATGTTCCAATTCAGGTTGGATTGATTGATCTTTGGGACAATGCCCTAAAGGGGACCGGTACATGGGCTAGATGGGTTGAATGTCTAATACATCATCAGGATGGCCCATAAATTTTTTTTTTTTTTTTTTTTTTGTGATGAGAGTTCAATTTACGTTATTTCATAATGTACGACTATCTAATCGTTGGATGGGCCTGAGTCTTGGTAACATACCGTCAAAGGGATTGATAAAATAGATAAACGATGAGGATCTTGAATATAAATCATGTCATAACCATGGTGGATTAAGTGACATAACACCTATATCAAAGTGGGCCATATCACACACAAGTTGAGAGGATTACCCTCCCTTAAATATTCATAATTATTTGTTGGGCCCACAGAGGTGTGGTTCATAAATCTAGCCCATCATTATGTGTGTCCCACTTGGTTGAGGGGTTAGACCAAGTTTCAGCTACATCCAAATTTTAGGTGGACCTAACACATTTTACATGCTCGAGCTTCAAGTTGTACGAATGGTTCAAGGAAATCAAAGTTACATGGGTTCTAAAATGATGTATTTATTATACCTACACCATTCATCTTTTTTTTTTTTTTTTTTTTTTTTTTTTTTTTTTTTTTCGAGATCATTTTAGAAAATTATCCAAAAATGAATCATAACCAAAGATTATCTGGACCTCATCTCAATTAGCGGTGAGGATAATGTTAAACCATTCATAGGGCCCACCAAAATGTTTATTTTCCATTCAATCTGTTCATAAGGTCACAAAGACCCAAATTAAGGGGAAATACAAATTTCATATTGGTCCAAAACTTCTGACCCAAAAAGGGTTCTAATGGTAGATGTTTAATCCTTGCTGTTTTTGTAGTGTGGCCCACTTAATAGTTAGATCTATCTTATTTTTCTTCTCAAACCTTAAGACTAGCTCACCAAATGGATGGACGGTTTAGATACAACACATACCACATGATCAGACCCATAAAAATTGTTGATTTATTTAGCTTTATAAATTTATTATTATTATTATTATTATTTTTTTTGATGGTGTGGGCCACCCGAGTTCCGTGTACTACCGAATTTTGAGGTGGCCCATTTTTAAACGGGACCCATCAAATGCATGGATCGATGTTCGACACACCTCATGGTGGGGCTTGTGGTGGGGCCTACCTTCTTCTAAGCGTCAGAGATGGGCGCTTGTTTTTGCTAGTATAGTATATATACGTCGATATATATATATATATATATATATTTTATTTTGTTTTTTTTTTTTGTTTTTTCATATATGGGGCCCATAACGATGATCCACTCCATCTATTGTGTGTGTCCCACGTGGTGGAGGGTTCTGAGTCCAAGTTTCGATGCATTTAAATTTCAAGTGGGCCCATAAATGTACTTTTATATGTTTTAGCATGTCTTCACATGATTTTTGATGGTGTGGCCTACCAGAGAACTGGATTGGCTTCATGTTTTTGGCTCAACGCCTAAAATGATATGAAAAATTGAATGGACGGCGTGGATTTAATACATACATCATGGGTGGGCCCGTTGTGGGCCCACACCTCTTCCCTTCTTTTTCTTTCAAATGGCGGCAGGCGTGCTGGGCATATGCCCGGCCCATTCTTCCTTCTTTTTTTTTTTAAAAATTTATTTATTTATTTAATGTATGCACATGTGTGAGCACATGTGTGTTTGTGAGCTATGTGGCTCAATAGCCTCACTTTGGGCAGTTTGATGGCCTACAAAATTCTGGTGGGGCCCACTATCAATGGGTCCCACATAAAGTCTTTAATAATTAATTTTATTATCAACCTTTATATATATATATATTCCCATGAATCCACATCATTAAACACATCATTATCATCATATCATCACCCCTTTTTTTTTAATCATCTTTTTATATGTACTCTCTTATGTATCCACACCACTAATCACATGATTATCATCAAATCATCACCACTAAAAATCATATAAATTCAATAGGAAAGAGAACAAACCAAGAGTGGAGTGGGTGTACTCACCTTGATGAGTTAGATGGATGGAATGGATGAAATTGATGGAATGGATGGTTGAGATGGATGGAAGGGATGGGATTGATGGGCCACCAAGATCAATCCTCTCTCTCTCTCTCTAGTTGTAGAAAAATGGTGAAAGTCTAAGAGGTGGATGGGTTTATGTAGAGAAATGGATAAAATATGGTTAAGTTAGGCTAATGTGATTAATCTTAGCTTATGCTAGGATTATGGTAATTAATTCATGCTTTGTAATTAATGTTAGATTAAAGGAGTATGAGATGGCATGGTGTGATGATGTCATGCATGAGGTGTGGCATGGAAGAGAGTTGACCTTCCATGCATATGAGAGATGAGAGGTATGGGTGTGTGACATCACACACATGGGTAGCGATTCTATCACCCATGTGTGGCATGTGCATGTGTGTATGACATGTGTTGTGCACATGTGTGGAGTGGAGTACATGGCGCCTTGCGCACATGATACACTAATGATTCTTCACGGTATATCTCACCAACAGAGTATCGTATAGATGCACGGGTGGTACCTGCGCGATCGTAGCGACGAGGCGGTCGATATGAGATAGGTTTCGAGGTCTTAGGGTTCCTGTCAGTCGGGTGTGTACTATGAACGGTCAATCCAGGTCTAACTAAGGGCGTCAATCATTGTGTATGTGTGCATCGAAAATGGTACGTAATGAACGGGGTGTTACAATTTCCGCTTACTCTGATATTGTATGATTCATAATCTTGCCAGTAATTTCGATATTGTATGATTAAGGCATTGTATTGAATACTTGACACTTAACTTGTGCACACACTTACACCACTCTCTAAGCTTTCTATAAGCTTATGCATGATAGATGCGTGCAGGTGGCATTAGGTTGCAGCAGCGTCGAGCTTGGAGCGTGCAACTGACTTCCGGAGCTTTGATTTTTAATATATGTATTAACATTATTTTCAAATGTTTATATTAGTGGATATGTGATGATGATGTTACCTTTGTGATTTGGGTAAACTTGGGTTATGCTTCTTATGAGAAAAATATATGTTAGAAAATCCTCCTTGTAGGATCCAAGGATCGAAATCTGGCGTATGCGTGCTGGGAGTCGAGATTGGGGTACTATGGAGGCTGTCGGCACCAGATTTGGCAATCAAGAATTTTGTGAGCTCAGTTTTCGAGTTTGGGGTGTGACACAGTGGGAGCCATGACCTACTGGTATTTGCCACTCGTGCACTTGTTTATCCACCTGGTCTAAACGTTGGAGCGTCTCGGTATTAACGGGTTTAGGGACTTTCACCCATGGACATATTAGATGCCCTTATCTAGAACCAAACATCTCTGGTGTCCCTACTGGCCATCCATAATATACCTATGAAGGCCATGACCCTAATGTCGCTAGGGCGTACAGTGATCATACCATAAAAAATGCAAGATGCATGAGTCATACTATCCAGTCATGCATCAAACCTATGCGTACTGTGCGCTCATGTGGGGCCAATCCATCTCACAAGGAGTCCTATAATAAACCAACCCAACGGCATATGCTATGATCATTCACTCCTCATAACAAGCATACAAATGATACGTATGGGCATGTATTATGATGTAATAAAATGCATAGGCATGATTATCTGATAAGGCAGACAACAATAATCCATAATTGACCTTCACTGGCATGTCACATATCGAGAGTATAAACTAAACAATATGCTCCTTCTGCAACTATAGGAGTCTATGAGGTATATCCCATGTTATACTAACATTAGCCTTCCATGGTATTGATATATCATATATTCCAAGATGGAGTCCACTAGAAGGATGACGTATCTTGCCCATACATCGAGATAGGCTCTATATAGTGGACATACCAAACTTGATACTACATATTCTCCCATCTACAGTAGGGGGGGATGCTGATGTACTAATGTCAAAGATAGGCCTCACACTAGTCCTAAAAAGGTAAATGGACAGTGTGGATGATACACACATAACACGTGGTCCTAGTAATCAATTACAAGGTAGAATACATCTCACGGGGCGAGTCAAGTAGGTATACATCAAGATGAGTTAAGAGGATGAGTCTAAGTACAACTAGTGGACTTCTTCACCCTCTCTATCATGTAATAACTGGGCTTTCCTATGGGGCCCGATATGTACACAAGGTGGGTTACAAGGTTTGGATAATTTTACAAGGTATGGTAGAAAGCACCATCATCAATAGGGACCCAACGGTTTAGGGTAGCCTGATAAGGGAAGACGGGTATCACTAACATCAGAAAGGGCCCAACGGTTTAGGATAGCTCGACAAGGGAACATGGGTATCACTAACATCAATGGGGCCCAATGATTTAGGATAGCCCAATAAGGGAAGATGGGTTGAAAATTGGATATAACAGTGGGTCCTACAGGGTATGGTTTTCAACGGTTAAACGTTTAAACACCACTGTTCTTATGGTGCGGTCCACTTGGGATTTGAATCTGACCCTCAATGGGGCCCACGACCCTATGAGATCTGGAAGAATGGATGATCAGCATATCAATAACACATACATTATGGTGGGACTCTACTCAAGGTTGGGGTAAAAGAGAGGATGGGGAGATGGGCTTCATGGTGGGCCCTAGGATGGTTTCCAACGGTAGACATTTAACCACCATTTACAACGTGGACATTTAACTGCCATTGCTCCCAAGGTGTGGCTCATTTGGAACTTAGAATCTAACTACAATGGGGCCCACGACCCTTATACTAGCTAGAAAATGGATGGGCTACATAAATATTATCACATACATCATAGTGGAATCATACATCACAATCGGGCCTCATACAATGGACCTTCAAACATATAATGGGTCTCACATACATCACAATGGGCCTCATATACAGGCCGTATAAACATCACAATGGGCCTTATACACAGGCCTCAAATACATCATATTGGGCCACAAAACTAGGCCTCAAATACATCTCAATGAGCCTCATCCATGGGCCTTAAATACATCACATTGGGCCTCACGCAAGGGCCATATATACATCACATTGGGCCTCACACAAGGACTACATATACATTATATTAGGCCTCACCACATGGGCCTCATATACATCACATTGGGCCTCACACAAGGCCACATATATATCACATTGGGCCTCACCACATGGGCCTCATATACATCACCTTGGGCCTCATACAAGGTCACATATACATCACGATAAGCCTCATCACTTAGGCTGATATACATCACAACGGGCCTCACACAAGGCCATATATATATCACAATAGGCCTCATCACTTACGGCCACAACGGGCCCCACATGCAGCCATATGGGCCTCACATATGGCCACAATGGCCTTACATACATCAAACGGGCCTTGCATACAGCAGGTGGGCCCTGTGTATACATCAGATGGACCTCACCAGACGGAAGGCGCAGATACAATACATACATCACAATTGGGTCCACCATCCAGTACACAATTGGGTCCACCGTCCATGTACTGGATGGTGTGGATAAAACATATACATTACGGTGTGTCCCACCATCTATCTGCTGGATGGTGCAGATATAATGAATACATTAAGGTGGGTCCCACATCCCAACTGCTGGACGGTGGGGATACACCACATACATCGATTGGGTGGGGTCCACATGGATGGACAACATGGATGATTCACGTACATCATGGTGGATCCCACCGTCTAGATGGACGGTGGGGATAAAACCCATATATCTTAGTGGGTCCCACGTCCCTGTAAAGGATAACGTGGATAAAACACTGACATCATGGTGTGGTCCACCGTCAGATGGACGGTTAGGATAAAACACATACCTCATGTCCAGACCCACAGGCCTTGCTGACGTGAATACAGCGGTTATATAGCTGTGTAACGTACACCAGCCAATCTTCTTCATAGAGGTGGGTTCAACGTGGGGCCCACCATAACATTTATTTTCCATCCAATCTGATCATAAGGTCACAAAGACCTAAATTAAGAGGAAAAACAAATTTCATATAGATCCAAAACTTCTGTGACCCAAAAAGGGTTTCAATGGTAGATGTTCAATCTCCTGCTGCTTTTTGTAGTGTGGACCACCTGAGTTCCATGTACGATTGATTTTTGGGGTATCCCAATACGTAGAGGGGACCCATCAAATTCATGGTGTAGATGTTTGACATACATCACGGTGGGACCTGTGGTGGGGCTCACGGTCCCTGCCTTGATTTCAAGCAGCAGGGTCTGCATATATATATATTTGTTTATTTACGGTTTTTCATAGGTGAGGCCCACATCAGGAGGATCCACTCTGCCGGTTGGGTTCTCCAGCTCGTGATGGGTCTAACAAGCCCCATATTCGATATGTTTTGATGCATAGAAACATCACAGCGGCCCCTAATAGTTTATCACTATTAAAACAGTCTATTTGATGATGTGGCCTACCGAAGATTTGGATTGGCTTCGTTTTTCAGCTCAACACCTAAAATGAGCTGGGAAGTTGGATGAATGGTAAGGATTAGACACATACATCTTGGCGGGCCTGTTGTGGGTCCCACACTCCTCCCTACTAAAAGGGTGTTGGGACGCTGCCTGCTGCAGCGTTCTCTGGACGCTGGTAGTAGGGTCCACCAGATGGGTGGCCTCCTCGTTACACACCACCAGCACTCACGCTATAGTGTGATTTCACCACCTATGTGGGCCCACTTGATGGATGGCATGGATGGTCTACTGGATGGACAGTGTGGGTAAAATACATACCACAAGGTGGGCCATCATACAAGGGAAAAGAGAGAGAGAGAGAGAGAGAGAGAGAGAGAATCGTGTGGTGGAGGGGAAGGACTCCGCCACTATAAGCCCTCCCTAGGTGGGCCACGTAATTACAATACATACATCAAGTGGGTCCCAATACATGTGGGCCCACCGATCAAAATCAACGGTGGAGATCCCTTTTCCACCAAAAATATAAGGTCTAGATGACCTTTACACAATGGGCCACAAATACATCACAATGGGCCTTACTAAATGGGCCACAAATACATCACAATGGGCCTTACTAAATGGGCTACAAATACATCATAATGGGCCATATATACATCACAATGAGCCTTACTAAATGGGCAACAAATACATCACAATGGGCCTCACTAAATAGGCCACAAATATATCATAATGGGACTCATTACATGAGCCATATATACATCACAATGGGCCTCACCAATAGGCCATAAATACATCACATTAAGGTGGGCCCTGCACATTCCAAATGGGTCTCACCACATGGATAGCTTGGATCAAACACGTACACCACGTGGGGGCCACGTGATGGATGGTGTGAATATACAACACATCATAAGGTGGGCCCCACCTATCCAGCAAACGGGCGGTGTGGATGAAATACATACATCAAAGGTGGGGGTCCAACGTCCAGCTGGAATGGACGGACTGGATATACAACACATACATAAGGTGGGTCCCATCGTCCAGAGTGTTGGACGATGTGGATCATACCCATACATCACGGTCAGCCCACACAGCACCGTCCAGATTTAGACGGTGTGGATCAGACCCATACACACGGTCAACCCGCACAGCACCATCCAAATTTGGATGGTGTTGATAGAGAATACATACATCAATGTGGGCCCCACCCCCATACGTGCAACACGTGTGGGGTGGGCCCCACTTCCTGCCAAATGGACGGACGGTTGGGATATAACGCATACCTCACGATCAGACCCCAGAACTACTAACGTCAACATAGTAGCTATGGCTACGTGGGACCCACCGTTCAGGGTCTAGACAGTGTGGATCTAGCACATGCATCAAGGTGGGTCCACACGTGTGGGACCCACCAGCTATACATCAAGTTAATATTTGTTTGTTTCCATCCATCCTAGCTGGCCCAAAAATGGGCAGCAAGGCGGGCCTCATTCACTGGACGTCCAGAAAATCTGGACAGTCCAGATTGTTGGACACATCAGATGGGCCACACACATCATCACCATAAAAAAATGAAATGAGGAGGGAGAAAGAGAGAGAGAGAGAGAGAGAGAGAGAGAGAGAGAGAGAGAGAGGCACCAACCTCTCTAACTTCTCCTTCTTCTTCCACCTATAAGCTTTAGAGCTCCAAAATGGTTGATTTAAAGGTTGAGATGGGATCTTGATGGTTGGATTAGGAGGTTTTAGGCTGCAATGGGGCTGGACTATGGGAGTTCTCTCATGGATGTTGGGAGCTCTCTCTTGCTAGGGATGAGAAATTGAGGAAGAAAGAGGGAGGAAGAGAGAGATAAGAGAGAGAGAAGGAAAATGATGGCTTTGTAAGGCCATCATTAGCTTTGACTCATGGGGAAGATAAAAACATATAATTACTTGTAAGCAATCATTACCTAGCATGGGGTGATGACATCACCCCATGATAGGAAATTACGTCATTGTGATAGGTGGGTTCGACAATGTGCAATCCACAACCATGATAATGCATGGGCTACAACTTATGATCAAAGCATCGGATTGACGCACGAGATGCAGCGTCGGAACCGCGGCAATGGCACGGTCGCAATGGCATAGGTCTCGGGTTGGGTCGACTCAGGATTACAGGATATGACTTATGGTCGCGCGCAAATGCAATGTACGGATCGCGGGTCACCGGAATTTAACGGGGTGGACTATGGGATCCTAAGGAATGAAATGGTCACTGGGACATGGGCTTGACAATTTATACCTCAGTTTTATAAGTATGATAGTGCTTAATCGATCTAATTATGCATGTTTTCATGTGAGATGTGATTTCCAGAGCTTAAGGTGAAATTGATGCCAAAAGGAAGATTTATCCTCAAAAGATTACTAAATGAAGATTTGGAGATTTGAAAGACATTAATGAAGAATTCACATGCCAAAGATCCATGAAAATCAAGTGAGGAATGAAGAGTATCAAATATTTGAAGTGAAGAAAAGGAATCCTAAAATTATCTTCAAAAAAGAAAATATTCCTGAAATTATCCTGAAAAAACATATTCTGAAACTCCGAGTCTAAAAAATGAAAGTTCTGAAAGTCTATTTTGGGAAAGGCAGAGTGCGTAAATTTGAGGTGGTTTCTAGATTTTTCTAAATCAGTGCGAAAGTTGGAGTTCCACAACTTATAGGACTCCCTAGGATGCTCAAAAACATCTTATAGGGTTTGGAAAGGGAGAGAAGGCCTAGGCAGAGTGCTAACAACGTTCTTCCACTTTGAATTCTTCATGGATTCTAGTATATCTTTTACTTTTTCTTTTATTTTTGAGTTAGCTATAACTAGTTAATCTCTTAGATATGGCTAAGAGGTGAAGCTGTAGTTTATTTTGATCCTTCCTTTGCTTTGATTCTTGTTTATGTTGAACGTCATTAATTTCTAGTTTGAATTTAAGGAATATTTTCTATTTTTTATGATTTATTGTGACTCAAATTACAATAGATGCTGTGATAGCTTTGAATATCTTCTTTTCCTATTTTGAGATTGTGAGATTGGTAAAACTTGTGATTCACCATCGTCTCCTGGGCATGGTGGATGCATGAATTCCCTTCCAATCATCACAATACTCATTCATTAAGGACTAGATCAATGAAAATTGGATAGGATATGACTCTAATTTCAGTTGTGTTTGTTGAATCAAGTAAGGTAACATCTTAATAGCTACAAGTGGATCCTTAGTGATCTAGTTTTCTTTTAATTATTGATACTTTATTCACAATTCCTCTCAATTATTCCAAAATTCAATTTAGATCTTTTTCTAGTTTTAGTTCTAGTTTTTTTTCAAATTACGTATAAGTTTAGTCCCTGTGGATTCGACCTTGGTCTCACCGAGTTATTACTACATCGTGACCTTGTACTTGGGGTTGCAAACATTGTCCTATAAGGTAGAATCTTATAGGTTTTCCTAATCTTATTCTAGAGGGTTCGAAGGCAACTATCAATGGGATTAGTTATGGTTTAGTTGCTCGATCCGACAAGCTTTTAAGACAATGTATTTGAATTTGGCTTGCATTGTTGAAATCCAGCTATTTATATGGACATTTGAGGCTTTGGGCCACCAGATGGATGTCTCTAATCGGATGATGGGACTAAACACATGTTGGTGTGATTCTTGGCCACACGAAGAAGATGATCCTGCCATTAATGGAGGATCATCAACAGATGGATATCCTTCCAATTTAATTTACATGTATGGTGTGGATTTAGCCAGAGAACTTTGAGGGACCCATCGTTCGTAGAGATTTACACAAACACTCGGTGGGTTCTAAGATATTTCGTTGTGGATGATTTTTCTCGCAATAATGAGATCTTATGCATGATCTCCAAGATGATGCTAGTGAGGCTTTGGAATGCCCAAGGTTTAACATCTAGGATGCTCCCGGAAGGTTTCTAAAAGGGAGGGAATGGTTAAGATTGCACCACGTCATTGTAACGGGAAGATCCTTCTCTCTCTCTCTCTCAACGCAGAAACCCTAGAGTAGCTAGGGCTTCAGCGGCTAAGATCACCCACATTGGAGGGTAGAGATGAGAGAAGCCAGACTGTCTTGGATTACCAGCTATCAGTGAAGCAACTTACTACTTTAAAAAATTGCCACATGTTGTGCATTTTACACTCATTTTTGTGCGTTTGTTCAAGGGTGTTTACGTGTGGGATTTTCAAGGTTCATATCGGAACCACCTCCTCTAACAGATGGACGGTTTAGATCTCACACACGATTCTTGATGGTAAGCCATATTTGAAGGAAATGGACGTCCTTTGTCTAAAATGTCTGTGGCGGGAAAATGGGAAAGACGGAGAGAGTGTTTCCTCTCTTAGCATTGGGTCAAACTCGATTGACCGGGTTTTGCAATCTAGTGTGTAGCGGGTACACCTTTGTTGATGCACATACTGGGCCAAGGTGGGGTCCACAATGATGTACGGTGTAATCTACATCGTCCGTCAACTTTGTCATTTCATGTGGGGACCCTAGACCAAAGATGAGGTAGATCCAAAGCTTAAGTGGGCCACAACTTCCTATTTGTACGTCTAAATGATGAAATTAGACGATCTAGTTTTAAGTCATGATATTGACTTTGCACGGTTCAATTCTATAATTGATGAATCTAGTGAAGTTTAGTCATGTTTGGATTTCTAAAAATAGGGTATCGTGTAAGGGTGTACACCAAGTCGAATCGAGAACGAGCCACCATGTCCTGCTCGAATCAGCTCAGTCAACAGATCAGACCAGTTCGAGCCGAGTATGAGCTCGAGCTTTTGAGCCGAGTTTAAGTTCGAGTTTTCGAGCCAAGTTCGAGTTATAGTTTTCGAGTTATTGAATTTGAGTTTGAGTTTAGTTTTCGTGATGAGATCAAGTTTGATGTTGGAATTCGGAAGTATTGAGTTAAAATTATAATTGTACATAACATTTAATAACATAATAAAGCAGAAAATAAAAAATAAAATACAAACTGAAGACTACTTATTACTGGAGAGGAGATTCGTTTACCGAGCTTGAGTTGCTATCCAATTCTTCATATACGTACTCGTTCATCTCTCTCGAATCGGAAGGTGGAGATATCTTTTTATCGTCATTTTGTATAGTTTGAATTAGATTTTCAAACTTTCTTTGTGAGCAGATTTATATTTAGTTCCTAATGCCCTATAAAATGCACCAAGATTGGAGAGAAACTTGGATGATTTATTACTCTTCTTCTTTTCATTTGTGCAGCTTGAATCCGTTTCAACATCACGTCGTCTTTGAGGACATCGTTGATGTGTAGAAGTGTAACACCCTGAAAATCAGGGGTTAAGCATACACTCCACTCCCGAGTTCCAACGTATCACTTATGCAACATAGAAAATGATGATTAAATGTTATCCATATTAGTGCATTAACACATGAGTGGGATTACACCAAAACAACATATCATACTCCAGAGACAGTTAAATTACACAAGCGGAAGAACTGTGATAGATATATAAAGTATATAAACTGTTGTAAGTCTCCAGAGTGTGAACATGTTACCAGGTTAAATATATACATGTATACTTCCCAAAATGGACCAAAAATGAATATACATGTGTTATTCAAAAAGACAAAATAGCAAGTATAAGGGCATCTAGTCAACATCCCAAAAGTCCCCGTTAATCAGGCCACGGCTCACATGAACCCGCCTGAATACTGCATGAAAGAGAATGCTTCCTCGTCATCCTCATGGTTCAGCTTTACCTCGTAGGCATCGCCTCTACCTGTAATTAAGACAGGGTCTAGTTGGTGTGTACAACACCGTCCCGTAATGTAGGACTGAGTGATCAACTCAGAGGAACCATAAAGCAAAGGTTAACATGTTATCAATTCAGTCAAGCAATAATGATAAAACAATATAATCAAACATCCCTAAGTACTCTAATTAATGCAAGAATGGTATGTATAAATGATACATGCCCTCACCTGTACTCCCTCTGCGATCTTCATCTAATAGTCGCGCATGTCAGTCACTTCCTCAGTGCTCTCTGCTCAACGCCAAACGGCACATGCAGTGCGGTGTATAAACATGATTACAAAGTTCTTATTAGTCCTTTTCATACAGCAGGATTGGAAAACTAAGGTACCTCCCTTATATCATTTCCCAAATAATGATCCATTCTAGGGTCGTCAGTCCTAGTAAATCTCATACGATGTTGCGGTTCTAGGTCACTACAAAGGGCTCGTCACCTCGATGCAGTGTAGGCTTAGTTTATACTCTAGTTGCTACGAAAAGGCTCGTCGCCTCAACGCAGGCTCAGAGTATGCTCGAAGTCACTACAAAGGGCTCGTCACCTTATCAGTGTAGGCTGACAGCTTGAATTCAGTGTCCCATACCACCATATTCGGCTCACGAGATGGTATTGCTCATTGGTCACTATGGGGAGGCTCGTTGCCCCAGCGTAGGCCAACAGCTTGGCCACGGTGTGCCATACCACTATGTCCGGCTCATGAGTCTAAGTAGATCGAGGTACCAAGGTTAATGGGGTTCACCGGTGAGTTTGGTACTTTAGGTTCAAGCAGTAGTGTCCATACATGGTGAACATACATAAGTCCAATCGGGTTACTTGACGAACTCGACTGATACTAGCATACATCGAGCTGATCAACATGGAGCGCGTAAGTACTCCGTGTGGCCTAACTACTGCCGACAAGCAGCGTACGACTCAGATTCATCGGGCGCATCTGTCATGGCTAAGTAGTACGGCCACCTATCGTAAACTATTACTAATTGCCTGGACTATCTCGTAGCCCCAATCACATTCCAACATTAGCATTTACATATAGTAAGCCAAGACAGCATGTGGCAACTGAAATCAATTACAAATCTCACATGAGCATTTCTACAAACACATAGGGTGCATGTTAGCATACATAGGCATTTCAACCATAAAGCACGTAGTAGCGATATAGGTTACATAAAGGAAACTATAGCCATAATTAAGGGAATTGAGAATCCTATCTCAATACCCTCTTTACATGCATTTCAATAAGTATTTCCTCATTGAGGCATTTTATCAAACACTTAGACTACACATATTACATACATGTAATAACTTAGTTAAAACACATATTAAAGCAAATCCTTACACAAAGGAGATGCCACGTATACAACGATCAGGCATTCATAACCAATAATCATGGCAAGCATGATTCATAATTCCATATTCAATCAAGCATATCGACAAACACATGGATTTCACTATATTCAACATAGTTCGTATGTATGTGTAAAGTGCGGGAAACATCATATCTAAGCATGTGATAGCATTCAAGCCAGTCATAAATCATTAACTGACATTGAAAGCTTTGAAAACCATAACCTAAATATTTATAGTCCGCACCTTACGCCGGTAAATAAGTATCGGATTCGTTTTAAACACTTAGTCTTTGTCAACGGCAGATTGACAACCTATAACATGAATCAGGTTAGCTATTTAATAACTAACACTATCTGGAACCCTAAAGCAGATTAGGGTTAGATTTTCTTACCTAAGAACGGGATCGGTATCGCCCGTATAGCGATGTTGGAATGACGGTTAATCACTTGGAGCGTCAGGGAATGATCCTTACGACTATCTCTTAGCCTATCTCTCTCTCTCTCTCTCTCTCTCTCTTCCTCACTTTCTTCTTCTCTTTTCTCTCTTTTATCCCTTAGGGTTTGCAAAATTCGTATGGCATGGGAGAGAGAGGGTTTAAGCCCTTTATATAGGCTCAAAAGTGAGCTCAATGGCCCCAGGGCCATAGTATACTTGGGTTATAGCCAAAATCCTTCCGTTCTAGCTCAACGGAGCACTTCTGGAGGCCTCTTTTCTGTGTGCGGTCGGACTTAAGCTCCTTGACCTTAGATCTAGGTCAAGTTGAGTTTTTGGTCCGATCGGATTTACAGATCGACCATCGCAGACCAGTTCCAATTCAACGGTCACCGGTACTCGATTAGGGCCACAAGTGCACTGACATGTGTGAGAAATTTCTCCTGATTCGAGGGTGTATTTGGGTCAGATTCTAACAGTCTGAATCCTTATATTTGGCCCGTAAGTGACACGTCTCAGTTTACTTTAAGTTTGGATTTTATTTTCAAAAATATTCACGTTTCTCATACACTTTGCTCCGGGCTCAAGTTGTGCATTTCTGGACATAGTCAAGACTTGATTTCCGAGATGGTTGTCAAGCCGAGCAAGGTGGTCATAATTATTTAGTTTCGCGGTAATCGGACTTTCGACGTGTGGACCAGGTTCGATACGGAGTTTCGTGATGCTCCCGAGAGCAACTGCGTAATGAGATTAATCCTAGATTATAGGGCAATGTAGCGCCGATGATTCTGTAAGTTTTGGGTCTTGTAGTTCGTATTTAAAGTAGTTCAAGCGAATTTCTCAACTAATCTAGTTTAACACTGAGTTAATTTCATCTAATTTCTAAAGGATTTGGTCCTGCGTGATTTCTGCCTGAGGTGGTACTTTGGTCTTTGTACGAATTTTTCTGAGATGTTACAATCTACCCCCCTTAAAGAAAAATTTCATCCTCGAAATTAGTACCTTTTCGTACTCCTCGAGAATTTGAGGGTAGTTCTTTCGAACCTCGGCTTCTGTCTCCCAAGTAGCCTCTTCTTTAGAGTGGTGCGTTTATAACACCTTCACAAGTGGGATAACCTTGCTATGTATCACCTGCTCGTTCCTATCAAGTATCCGCATTGGTCGCAGTACATATGTAGCGTTCTCACTAAACTGCACCTGCTCCCATCTGATAATGTAGGAAGGATCGGGAACGTATTTCTTCAGCATAGATACATGAAATACGTTGTATACGCCTACGAGTGGTGTGGGCAAAGTCAGGTGATACACTACCACCCCTACTGGAATGGGCCAATGAATCTCGGCATGAGCTTCCCCTTCTTCCCAAACCGGAGGACTCCCTTCATAGGGGAAACCTTCAAGAACACATGGTCCCCGACCTCAAACTCTAACGGTCGCCGTCTTGTATCGGCGTAGCTCTTCTGCCTGCTCTGCGCCGTCAGAAGTCGACGCCTGATAATGTCGATCTTCTCTGAGGTCGCCTGTACTAACTCTGGGCTAATCAAACTCTTCTCGTCAACCTCTGCCCAGCAATGCGGTGCTCTACACGGGCACTCATACAAGGTCTCATAGAGAGCCATACCAATACTCACTTGGAAGCTGTTGTTATAGGTAAACTCTGCATAAGGAAGACAATCATCGCAACTGTCCTTGAAATCCAGCACACAGGCTCGCAGCATGTCTTCCAATATCTAGTTTACACGTTCCGTCTACCCATCAGTCTGTGGGTAGAACGTGGTACTGAACTTCAATTTCACACTCATGGCTTCCTGGATACGAGTCCAGAAAATAGATGTGAATCGCGTGTCTTAGTTCGACACGATCTCCAGGGGAACTCCATGCAGACGTACAATCTCCTTTATATACAACCTGGCCAACTCATCTGCAGAGTTCGAAACTCTGATAGGGAGGAAATGAGCTGACTTTGTCAATCGGTCTACGATCACCCAAATGGAATTATGACCCTTCCTCATCTTCGGTAGCCCAGAGATGAAATCCAAAGAGATGAAGTCTCACTTCTATTTTGCTATGGGCATGGGCTGAAGCAGTCCAGGAGGTCGGCGATGTTCGACCTTGACCTGCTGGCATGTGAGATAGCATGATACATACTCCGCTATGTGGGCCTTCATGTTGTCCCACCAATACGACCTCTTCATGTCACGGTACATCTTCATACTGCCAGGATGCATTGCTATCCTTGAATTGTGAGTCGCCTGGAGAACTTCCTTCCTCAAGTTAGGAAGATTTGAGACACATAGGCAGCCACAGTAATGTAAGCCCCCATCCATACCAACTCTCCACTCAGCGCCCTCATCGCTGCTAGCCTGCTCTCGAAGCTCAGACAATCGTTCATCGTCCTTCTTGGCCTCGATAATCCTATCATCAATAAGTGGCTGCACACGAACGTGAGTGACGCTCTCAAACGGCTCCTCTATGGTGAGCTTCCGTTCGAAGTCTCCCACGAACTCTACCATACCCCATTCTGCCACCATCAGCGGAGCTGCAAACTCTATGGTCTTCTTACGGCTCAACGCATTAGCCACAAGGTTAGCCTTGTCCGGATGGTAGGAAACCTCGAACTTAAAGTCCTTCAAGGTTTTCATCCATCGCTACTGCCTCATATTCAGGTCTCGCTGAGTGAATATGTATCTGAGGTTCTTGTGGTCGCAAAAGAGCTCGAACTCCTCTCCGTAGAGGTAATGTTTCTAGAGCTTCAGTGCAAAGATGACGGTTGTCAACTCTAGGTCATGTGTAGGGTAATTTTCCTCATGCTTCCTCAACTATCTCGAGATGTAAGCAATCACCCTGTCCTTCTGCATAGGGACACAACCTAGACCAACTCGAGACGCGTCAGTGTATATAGTATACCTAACCCCTTGCTCTGACAATACTAGCATAGGGGTGGACGTCAACCTGTCCTTTAGCTCCTTAAAGGCTACTTCCGTCTTTTCATTTCAGGCAAACTTCAGATCCTTACGTGTCAATTGAGATAACGGTCTGACAATCTTGGAGAAGTCCCTAATAAATTGGTGGTAGTACCCTACCAGACCAAGAAAGCTCCTCACCTCAGTAACCGAACCAGGCTGCTCCCAGTCCTGAACCGCAGTTACCTTAGCTAGGTCAACTAATATCCCTTCCTTGGACACCATATGTCCCAGGAACTTGACTTCTTCTTTCCAGAAGTCGCACTTCTTGTACTATGCGAACAACTGGTTCTTCTTCAGAGTAGCCAAGACTGATTGTAGGTGTTTCTTGTGCTCTTCCCGACTCTTAGAGTATATCAGAATGTCATTTATAATCATCTATAAACACGATGATGAATCAGAACAAAAACGGCTGAAACACCCTGTTCATCAAGTCCATGAACACGGCTAGTGTGTTCGTAAGGTCGAACGACATGACAAGGAACTTGTAGTGCCCAAAACTGGTCCTGAAAGCTGTCTTCTGTACTTCCTCATCCCTGACGCGCAACTGGTGATACCCTGACTGTAAGTTAACCTTCGAGAAATACTGTGCCCCCTTCAACTGATGAAACAGATCATCTATCCTGGGCGGAGGGTACTTGTTCTTCACCGTCACCTGGTTCAACCTGCGATAATCAATACACAATCACAGTGAACTGTCCTTCTTCTTCATAAACAGCACCGATGCTTCCCATGGAGACATGCTAGGTTGTATAAAGCCTGCATTCAACAGATCATTGATATGTTTCCTCAGTTCCTCCATCTCACATGAGGCATGCGATATGTCGGCAATGAAATAGGTGTCGCACTAGGCACAAGATCGATAGTAAAGTCGATCTCGCGCCGAGGAGGTAGTCCCGGGATCTTCTCAAATATGCTTTTAAAATCCTGAACTACAGGAGTATCTCTCAACGTCAGACCATCAATACATTCTAACAAGGCAGTGCAACAGCTAACTCGACAGGGCCAACTGACCTGAACTGGAAAAGTAAAGACCGTGCCCTCAGGTCCGTAGGCTATCACGACTCTGGTCTCGCAATCTATCTCCGCCCTCATCTCGGTGAGGCAATCCTTACAGAGAACAACATCATAGTGCCATAATGGGGCGACAATCAGGTTGACGCACACTATCCTGTTACCCAAATCTACTGAGCAAGCCTCGCAAATCTGGGTAACATCTGAAAAGGTCCCTGTGGCGGTAGTAAGCCTTACTCCCTTCGTAAGAGCAGTAACCAACGCTAGTCGCTTAACTGCAGCGCATAAGATGATCGAAATAGTAGACCCAGTGTCCACCAATAAGAAGATAGGCGTACCTTGAATCTGGTTTGTGACTTCAAAAGCCACAGGTGCTACGTCTGATGCCTCGGATGCCTCAGCTGTAAGTGAGTGCACCCGAGCTGCTGTCAGCGGTTTGGCTGTGGCGCCATAGGCCGTTGAGGCAGCCTAGATCAAGGAGTGGGTGGTCGGAATGATGGATGAGCTGGTGTCGACCATAGAGGTGGAGTTGATATAACCTGGGGAAGCTAATAGTTGATCATCTGAGGTGGTGAGAAGCCATTATCTCTCATCTTGGTGAAGCAGTTCACCTCTGTGTGGCCAGGCCTCTTGCAGTAGGTACACTACACATCAGGTCGCCTCACTGGGGCAGGTGAAGGCATCAGCCATGGCAGTGAGTCTGCGCGCAGCCTCTTGCCGAGGAACGGTCTGCTCGGACGGTCAGGATGCGGCCTAGGAGCCATCGGTGCTCACATACGGGACTGCCTGTCCCCGTCCTGCTCAGTTCTCATAGACATGCTCACTAGCTCAGCATAGCTAGGTATGCTAGCGCAGCATATCTTCGAGCAAATATCGGGTCGCAAGCCCTCAGAAAATTGCCTCATACACATCGGCTCATTGGCCAAAATTAACGGAGCATACCTGCCCAGCTCCATGAATCTGTTCTCATATTTCACCACTATCATTCTTCCTGTCGGAGGCGAAGGAACTCACTCTCCTTCTCGTGGCGGTAAGTGACGGGATAGTATTTCTCGTGGAAGTGGGTCTCAAAGTCTGCCCACGTTTATACATATCCATCGGCAATAGTCTAAAGAATACTGTCCCACCAGAGGCTGGCCTCCTTTTCGAACATGAAGGTGACCAACTCCACCTGCTCTACCTCAGTGCAGTGCAATGGCTTTAGCATCTTAGAGATGCGATCAAGCCAATACTTAGCCTCCTTGGGTCTATGAGTACCCGCAAATGTAGGAGGCCGTAAGAACTGGAATCGATCAAAGTGGCCACTAGCGCCTGCATTCCCTGCAGGGTGTACGAATGGTGCAGGTGGAGCCACACCCATACTCTGGGCAAAGATTCCCCCAAGGGTGGCCAAGAGCTGCTGCTGTTGTTGCTGGTTCTGCATCTGCTGTTGCTGCATCAGCAACATCATCTGCTCGAACCTATAAGTAGGTGAAGTCATCTAAGGCACATGCGGTATCGAAGAAGATGCACGAGCTTGCTCAGGGGCCGGTGGTGCAACGGGTGGTGCCGCAGATGGTGCCACAGGCGGTGCAACAGATGGTGGCACAGGTGTCGGCCCATTAGTGGGGCCAGTGGCCGGCTAAGAATCCGGCATAATGTCAAAGGGAGATGGGCCCGAACTGAGGTCCGTATGGCTATCGCTTAGGAGAGGTGCCCCGTCAAACGACCCGCCAATAGTGTGGCATGCTGTAGTCTATGCAGCCTTAGGTGACATGCCCTATATACAACATAGGGTGCAACCCGTGTCAGATGTAGCATAACAATACTTAATTCTTTAAGCATTCAACACACCTTATAGCAAAAGAAACAGCATGCATTTCATTTAACAAAATTTGTCACAATACATGGAATAAAGTTCTACATGAATTATGATAGGAACGCATGCAGCTACACTAAGCCCAGACTACCAAATACAAACACACTTTCGACCTACTACACTACTAGGCCCATCAACAGTAACACACAGACAGACTAAGACAGCAACAAAATAAGCTACATGTCGACGGCATGGATGACTAGGCATCCGAGTCTGGCCCAATTTCCATGCTGTTGAGACTTGTGTCGTTCATAAAATGGATTGGCACGGGAAGTTCTGCACCAAGTCCATAGGCAAATTTACCGCAAGCTCGCATATGAGTCGGCCGAATGGGAGCGATTAGATGCCCTAGTAGAGCGTGCAGTCAGAACTATCTGCCATAGTACATATGTAGGCACACACAACTTCTCTCCCTGCTCAGCTTGGTAAAGAAAGTCTACCATCAGGCACGTGCACTTATTGTGGTTGCTCCACCTGGGGTACACATTGTACGTGAAGATGTGGTGGAGCAGGTAGAAGTCATCAGTCATATTGGTCGCTAGGAGGCTATTGTTTGGATTCCAGTTGGCCAGTTTTCCATAAAGGAATCGCGTGCGGTGATCCCTTTCACGTGCACTGTTCAAATTCTTCTCGCTTACATGTACCCTGCCAAGTGACATTTTCATGAGTCGGGCTATCAAGCCAGCATCAATTGGGGCCCCCCGACCTCTTCCCATGGGAATCTTAAACTGCAAAGGCTCCAGCGTAGGCTCTCGAATATGGGCGTAGAATGTTTAGATAGTGCCCACATTGACATAAGACTTGCCCTCAAACACGGGACCCCATCCGGCCTCACCCAGGCGCTCCATCAGCAGATATTGCCTAAAGAGCCTCTCGTCCACATGTGCTTCAAAAAGGACCCTACGGCCCTGAAATCTTCCATGGGACGGCTCTGCTAGTAAGGTTTATGGGAGAGGAGCCTGGGGATCGAGATCCCGCTTTGTCCTCATCTCTCGATCAGCACTCGTGCTTGCGGCGGGGGCCTTTTGTCTCCAAGAACGAGTAGGGCGACTAGGCCCAGCCTCATTCGTAGGAGCCTGTTTCTTCCCCATAAGAGAAAGAAGGGTGGAAATGGAGAAGATGGTTGCCACAAGCTCAAAAAAACCATTGGATGGAAAGAAAAAATGGAGAAATATGATGGGTTCTTAGATTCCAAGATCCTTGAGACACAAAGTGACATTTGTGTGCTCAAAATGAGAGGAAAAGAAGAAAATAGAAGAGGAGGTTGGCTGATATCGGTGGAGGAGTGCAGGGGGTGGAAAAGGAAGAGAGGAAATGAACTTGGAGGGGTGATTTGAGAGGGGAATTTCAAAATTTTTTAGAGAAAGGAGAGCTTGGAGGGGTAGAGGATGAAGAGGAGCACAGGAGGGAGGGTTTTAAAACTTCAAAACCCCATTCGGTGGCCCACACAGCACTCTAGAAGTGTTGGCCCGTGTCGGCCCGATAGGCCCAACCAGCAAATCGGCGAGGCCTTGCCACTCTCTGGACATTCCGGTGAGCCATCCCCGGTGGGGTGAGGTCCTCCTGTCCCCAGACCCTAAAAACATGTGGGACCCACTCTGGGTTCCCCCGAACATGCTCCGTTAGGCCCCCGACTCCATTTTGAGTCGTTTCGGGTCATTTCGAGTATTTTCTGATGTATACTCGAATTTGTCTAATGTTAAAGGCTGGGATGGGGTAAATCGTGGTCTAAACCCGTCGATTGACAGTCTAGGGATGATCCGGGGTCGTCTCAAGTGATCACGGATGTGTACAGACCCGATCTCAGTGATCATTTTCGGTGGATTTTGCCAATTTGTGAAACTAGGAAACCTAAGTCTGTTTCTATATTTCCTCACATCCACCTAGGTCAAAATGCTTCAGCGTACATCATGTGACCATAACCCAGGTCCAGTGTAATCCAAATCATGCTTTGATACTAACTTGTAACGCCCTGAAAATCGAGGGTCGAGTTCCAACGCATCACTTATGCAACATAGAAAATGATGATTAAATGTTATCCATGTTAGTGCATTAAGCATGAGTGAGATTACACCAAAACAGCATATCATACTCCAAAGACAGTTAAATTATACAACCGAAAGAATTGTGATAGATATATAAAGTATATAAATTGTTGTAAGTCTCTAGAGTGTGAACATGTTACCAGGTTAAATATATACATGTATACTTCCCAAAATGGACCAAAAATGAATATACATGTGTGATTCAAAAAGATAAAATAGCAAGTGTAAGGGCATCTAGTCAACATTTCAGAAGTCCCCGTCGATCAGGCCACGGCTCACATGAACCCGCCTGAATACTGCATGAAAGAGAATGCCTCCTTGTCATCTTCAAAGTCTGGCTCCACCTCGTAGGCATCACCTCCACCTACAACTAAGATAGGGTCTGGTTGGTGTGTATAATACCATCCCATAATGTGGGAGTGAGTGATCAATTCAGTGGAACTATAAAGCAAAGGTTAACATGTAATCAATTCAGTCAAGCAGTAATGATAAAATAATATAATCAAACATCCCTAAGTACTTTGATTAATGCAAGAATAGTATGTATAAATGATGCATGCCCTGTCTGTACTCCCTCTGCGATCTTCATCTAACGGTCGCGCATGTCAGTTACTTCCTCAGTGCTCTCTACTCAATGCCAAATGGCATATGCAGTGCGGTGCATGAACGTGATTACCAAGTTCTTATTAGTCCTTTTCATACAGCAGGATTAGAAAACTAAGGTACCTCCCTTACATCATTTTCCAAACAATGATCCATTCTAGGGTCGTCAGTCCTAGTAAATCTCATACGATGTTATGGTTCTAGGTCATTACAAAGGGCTCGTCACCTCGATGCAGTGTAGGCCTAGTTTATACTCTAGTTGCTACGAAAAGGCTCGTCGCTTCAACGCAGGCTCAAAGTATGCTCGAGGTCACTACGAAGGGCTCGTCACCTTATTAGTGTAGACCGACAGCTCGAATATAGTATCTCATATTACTGTATTCGGCTCACGAGACGGTATTGCTCACTAGTCACTACGGGGAGGCTCGTCGCCCCAGCGTAGGCCGACAGCTTAACCACGGTGTCCCATACCACCATGTCTGACTCATGAGTCCTAGCGGATCGAGGTACCAAGGTTAACGAGGTTCACTGGTGAGTTTGGTACCTTAGGTTCAAGCAGTAGCGCCCATACACGGTGAACATACATAAGGCCAATCGGGTTACTTGACGAACTCGACTAGTACAAGCATACATCGAGCCGATCGACATGGAGCGCATAAGCACTCCATGTAGCCTAACCACTGCCGACAAGCAGTGTACGACTCAGATTCATCGGGCGCATCTGTCGTGGCTAAGTAGTACGGCCACCTATCGTAAACTATTATCAATTGCCTGGACTACCTTGTAGCCCCAACCACATTCCAACATTAGCATTCACATATAGTAAGCCAAGACTGCATGTGGCAACTGAAATCAATTACAAATCTCACATGAGCATTTCTATAAACACATAGGGTACATGTTAGCATACATAGGCATTTCAACCATAAAGCACATAGTAGCGATATAGGTTACATAAAGGAAACTATAGCCATAGTTAAGGGAATTGAGAATCCTATCTCAATACCCTCTTTACATGCATTTCAACAAGTATTTCCTCACTGAGGCATTTTATCAAACACTTAGACTACACATATTACATACATGTAATAACTTAGTTAAAACACATATTAAAGCAAATCCTTACACAAAGGAGATGCCACGTATATAATGATCAGGCATTCACAACCAATAATCATGGCAAGCATGATTCATAATTCCATATTCAATCAAGCAATCGACAAACACATGGATTTCACTATATTCAACATAGTTCATATGTATGTGTAAAGTGCGGGAAACATTGTATCTAAGCATGTGATAGCATTCAAGCCAGTCATAAATCATTAACTGACATTGAAAGCCTTGAAAACCATTACCTAAACATTTATAGTCTACACCTTACATCGGTAAATGAGTATCAGATTCGTTTTAGACACTTAGTCTTTGTCAATGGTGGATTGACAACCTATAACATGAATCAGGTTAGCTATTTCATAACTTACACTATCTGGAACCCTAAAGCAGATTAGGGTTAGGTTTTCTTACCTAAGAATGGAATTAGTATCCCCCGTATAGCGATGTAGGAATGGTGGTTAAGCACGTGGAGCGTCAGGGAATGATCCCTACGACTATCTCTCAGCCTCTCTCTCTCTCTCTTCCTCACTTTCTTCTTCTCTTTTCTCTCTTTTCTCCCTTAGGATTTGTAAAATTCGTATGGCATGGGAGAGAGAGGGTTTAAACCCTTTATATAGGCTTGAAAGTGAGCTCAATGGCCCCAAGGCCATAGTATACTTGGGTTATAGCTAAAATCCTTCCGTTCTGGCTTAACGGAGCACTTCTGGAGGCCCCGTTTCTGCATGCGGTCGGACTTAAGCTCCCTGACCTTGGATCTAGGTCAAGCTGAGTTTTCAGTCCGATCGGATTTACAGATCGACCGTGGCGGACCAGTTCCAATTCAACGATCACCGGTACTCGATCAGGGCCACAAGTGCACTGACATGTGTGAGAAATTTCTCCTGATCTGAGGGTGTATTTAGGTCAGATTCTGACGGTTTGAATCCTTATATTTGGCCCACAGGCGATACGTCTTAGTTTACTTAAGTTTGGATTTTATTTCTAAAAATATTCACGTTTCAAACATACTTCGCTCCGGGCTCAAGTTGTGTATTTCTGGACACAGTCAAGACTTGATTTCTGAGATGGTTATCAAGCCTAGCAAGGCGGTCATAATCGTTTAGTTTTATGGTAATCAGACTTTTGACGTACGGTCCAGGTCCGATACGAAGTTTCATAATGCTCCCGAGAGTAACTGGGTAATGAGATTGATCCTAGATTATAGGGCAATTTAGCGTCGATGATTCTACAAGTTTTGGGTCTTGCAGTTCGTATTTGAAGTGGTTCAAGTGAATTTCTTAGCTAATCTAGTTTAACACTGAGTTAACGTCGTCTAATTTCTAAAGGATTTGGTCCTGCGTGATTTCTGCCTGAGATGTTACTCGGGTCTTTGTACGGATTTTTTTGAGACGTTAAAAGAAGCCTCTTTCATACTACTCTTTAAGGTGAGTTAGAATTGTTCTTCTTCTAATGTTAATAATCTAGCTTCCTCCTCTACCTTAGAAAGTTTGGGTCGGGGAGTGGAATGTTTTTTATTTGAATCGATAAGTGCTTGAAAAAGAAGTTCGATTTCCTTTTGGGCTTTAGGACACGGTTTTACATCTCCACCTCGACATGATAAGTGTAACCTGAGCTGATTAGTTTTGTTAATAAACTTGGTCCCATACAAATGACGTAAAATCTTTCATTTTCCAAACTTTGGAGAATGGACTGAGGACCATAGTCTTAAACATTGGTCGATGGTTCACTTGAAGGCATATCTAAATATTTTGTTTGAAAAATTAGTATTTTAACAATAATGAAGTATGAAAACACGGTTTTACATCTCCACCTCGACATGATAAGTGTAACCTGAGCTGATTAGTTTTGTTAATAAACTTGGTCCCATACAAATGACGTAAAATCTTCCATTTTCCAAACTTTGGAAAATGGACTAAGGACCATAGTCTTAAACATTGGTCGATGGTTCACTTGAAGGCATATCTAAATATTTCGTTTGAAAAATTAGTATTTTAACAATAATGAAGTATGAAAACAGATGATAAAATAAATATTAATATGAGATATAAAAATAATAATAAAACACGACATATAAAAGCAATAATAAAATATGACATAAAACAAAAGCATTATATGAATGAAAAAAAAAGAGAGTCATTGATGCATTTCACTTATATCATCTATCAAAATAACATAAAATAAAAAAGTACACATTACATCATTTTCATATTTTAATAAATTAACAAGAAATGTTAACCTAACTCCATTTATGTTGCTCTTGTTGCATGTGCTATGTCTTGAAAACTCATCTCCTCCTCGTCTTCTTCATAATATCAGAACTATTACTTCCTCAACTTGGACGTAACTAATCTTATATACAAATTAATGCTTCAATTGTATTTGATGCAAGGGAGCTTTGAGTCTTGATCACGACCCTACTCCATGTGCTAAAAGCAGATTCTGATGCCACCGTTGAAATATGAATAGACAATCTATCTCACTTCCCCAACTTGGACGCAACTAATCTTATATACAAATTAATGCTTCAATTGTATTTAATGCAAGGGAGCTTCGACTCTTGATCACGACCCTACTACATGTGCTAAAAGCAGATTCTGATGCCACCGTTGAAATATGAATAGACAATATATCTCATTCCATTGCCGATAATGTAAGGTATTTTCCTTCATTAACTCTCATTTTCTACCACTCCAAAACATTGAAGTCTGAATCCTGCCGCATTACGATTGACTCTTTGAGATACAAGTCTAACTCTGATTTTTTCGTTTCAGTGTTTGTATTTTTTTGCTAAGAAAGATGTGTATTCATCATCGAGCATAGTGTCAGAGCTTGTAGCAGCATGAGATCTAATTTCTTTATTACTTGGTGTGTATCTTGTGGTTGTGTACGTATTGTACAATACTTCGATTACGTCACGAACCTTTGAGGTTTCAATTACTGCCTTTTCATTAGAATAAATATTGATAAAGATGAACTTAATATAGTTGATCTTGCACCGAGGATCAATAACAATCGTTAATGACATTAATAAATGGCATTCATCCCAGTACTTTATAAAGTGAATTTCTTTGTATTTTCGAACAACTTTGCCTATATCTGTTTAAATAAGTAGTCGACCCTCCGGAATTTTTGGTATACAGAGCTTTGCAGTGCACACTTCTGATCTTAGACACATTATTAACTACAATTTCTTCAAAATCATCCCACACAGCTAACTGTTTCTTTCCTTTACTTACAATTACAGCTGAAGACCCATCTCCCTTAAGAATAAGAGGAGATATGGCTGACGCACCGGTACCAGGGGTAGTCGGGACTTCATCCTCACTACCCAGCTCAAAATAATTAAATATAAAGATATGAAACTAACTTTTAGGCACTTATTAACACAAGTGGTGTGTCATTTGTGTATAAATGTCTTCTAAAATTTCAATAATTTCCTAAGTGTTTAATTCAGTCACTCATTCAATATTGAATAGATTCTAATACTTTCATTATTCAATTTAAAATGTTACGCTAAAATTTCAACAGCATCTCCCCTAATATCGTCAGAATATATTAATCTTTTATTAGGTTCCCACATCAACTATCCACACAAAGTGTAGATATTTGATGAGGAAATAAATATAAGAAATATATCTAGAGAGAATTAGGAAAAACGAATCGAAACAAGCATGTGCATTTAAATTAGAATAAATAAAAACATTATTATCTATCCAACATTGAACTATCCAAAAATGGACAATTTGAGAATTTCTACGCATAAAAAATACACTGAATCTATGTCTGGCAGCATAGAAATCCTCAAATGGGCCACTGATTATCCTACACTACAACAATAAAATATTTAGAAAAATGATGTTACTAATTAAATAATAAGAAATTGACAATAACAATAACAATAATAATAACAGTAACATTAATATTAATATTAAATTAAATTAATTTAACAATAATATTAAAAAGCTAACATTAACAATAACAAATTAACAATTACCTATGACAATAAATTAACACTAAAATGAACATTACTCTGATGTGATGATTGGGCAATATTTAAAATCAAATAATTGTAAATGATAACTAGTTTAACAATAACATTAAGTCATATGATTACTAATTTAACATTAATTTTTTATATATATATATATATTATCCATGATTCAATCATCCAACCAAACCAATCATTCATCCATCCCTCCCAATTTTAATCCACCCATCTAACGAATCATCCATCCATCCACATATTTATATGTAATATATAAATATAATATAATATATATATAGTATATAGTATTTACTGTTTAGAAATTTCTTATTTTATAAATAATATATTTTTATTTATTATTTATATATAATATATATATATATATATATATTTATAATATATAAATAATATTAATAAATAAAAATGCTACAAAAGTTGGGTTCGATTCAAGTGCTAACCGGCGGGCAGGGCAACGGCTGAACTGGCGAGTGGTGGTAGGAGCAGGCCAATCCGGCGAGCAACAGACGGGTCAAACAGTCGGACAGGGCAGGAGGAAGGCGAGAAGGTGAGCAAGTAGCACTAGACGGTCAGGCGGGAACCACTGGACAGCATAGGACGATGGACGGGCAACCTAGCAGGGCGACGGCGAAGGACTGGCCGTAGGGTTGCTAGTTAATCAGTGAGAGAGAGAGAGAGAGGCTAGGGTTGTTGGTCGAGCGGAGAGAGAGAGAGATGTTAGGGTCATTGGTCGAGCACGACGACAGAGAGAGAGAGAGAGAGAGAGAGAGAGAGAGAGAGAGAGAGAGAGAGAGAGGCCAGGCCCTAGGGTCACTGGTCGAGCACGACAAGTAGAGAGAGAGAGAGAGAGGCTGTAGGGTCGCTGGTCGGGCGAGTAGGGTTGTTTTCAAACAAAAGGAAAAGAGTAAACTAGAGATTTAGGTTTTTTTTTAATTTTTAAACTACCTGACCGAGTCTAGCCAAGTCAAACCTAGTCGAATTAAGTTCGAGCTATATATTGAATCGATTCGAGCTTGGGCCAGCTCGAACTCGGCTCAAACTCAGTTTCGAGCTTTAAAAACTAGCTCGACTTGGATCAAACTCAATTTCAAACTAAGACGAATTGAGCTTTCTCGAGCTGAGTCAAGCGAGTTGACCAAGCTAGCTCGGTTTGTGTACACCCTTAGTTTCGTGTTTAGATCTTACTCTTTTTTAGTTTAAATGGAGTGTGTGCACATGCATCACATAGGGTGAAGTCCATAGTAGTGATTTTAGTAAATCTACTTCGTCTATTTGTCTTAACAGGTATATAAGATAACACCGAATATTGAAAAGTATCGGGTGTTACACCACATCCCCCAATTCCTAACGTATGTTGTTAAGACTGGTAGTATTTGTGACTGTGTTTAATCCTACTTCGCCAAGATTAAATGTCATGATGGCTGCTGCAATTCAATATTAGCGGTCTTGATGAACCAGATTGTAATAGCGTTACTCGTATTATCTAACAATTATATTGGTTAACCATTTGAATATTTTCTTCAAAATTAAAATATGTTTTCAAAATATTTTCAAAATATTTTCAAATATTAATCATTGACATTGATCAATGTGCCCAAGTGGGAGAATGTAGGAATTTTATAAGGTGGGCTTTATTGATCAATGATCTGAATTTCCTTAAGGGTTGGATAATGTGATCAGGAATACCAGTGGTCCCCATAAAGTTGTGCTTCATCTAAAATTATGTAAGCAGTGGTGCGTTATAACTGTATCATGCGCACAATGTTCTAGTTGGACCAGGATTGACAAATTCGTATGGAGCCTACGAGAGAGGAGTTTCGATGGGTTTCAAACTCCTTAACCCTCTAAACTATATAAATAGGGTTGTGTCCCTAAGCTTACATATGATAAATTAAAGCTTTTATTTCCATCCCGGTGCTTCTCTAAGCGTGTATGGTGTAAAAGACTTTGGCATCGGGCTTACAACAATGACATCCTAATTAGGTATGTCATTCATATAGTTCATTTGATCCCCATACTCGATGCATAACATGGTCCTTTGCAATTTTGCATTACAGTTTACATACATTACATGTATCCATTGAAAATGCATGCACACCTTGTATCTTGAGTTCTTTTGGTGTCTTCCTAGATAGTTATGCTTGGTAGATTCATTACCAGATGCTCATGATAGTGGAAGCCTACTCATGGAGTAGATGTATGCAACGTTGTCATGTGCGATCACACATTCGCAGATGCGATCGCATATGCGCACACATGTGCACAAATCGCATATGCAACAGTGGCATATGCGATCACTGCATATATGCGATCGTACATGCCACATGTACGATAATATGTGATTGCAAATAGCATATGCGATCGCATAGTTTCCAACGGTTATTTTTTTAAAATCCTGATTTTTTTTCTCTATAAAAAGGGATTCTAAGCACTCCCACATGCACTCAAAGCTCAAATTTTCTCTCTATCTCTATTTTGCTCTCTTATACTCTTCTACACAATTCCAAGCCCCAAACTCCACTCCTTCTTCCATATTTCTTTCAAAATTGAAGTTTCAATCAAGGGACACTACATACATCTACAAGGATTCGAGAATCAAGATTCAAGAGACATTACAAGACAACCAAGCCCTCCATCATCTATTGAATTGAACTCTCTTTCTAGTTTATTTGGGTATGTGGGTTCTGGTGGCATTGCAAGGCATAAGCAACACCTTGCACATTTACCAAGGTGAAATGCAAAAGCATGCAACAAAATTACTTCAAAAATTCGAAGGGAGATCACGGAGTATATGAAAAAACTGTCAAGAAAGAGATGCGATATTGCCCTGTGTTAGGAGGAATATTTGGAACAAGATGCATGTGAAGATATAAATGTAGTTAATGTAGATGAATCTAGTCCCACTCCCCCTACTTCGATGGTCTCGAAAAGAACCCGATGGCATGAGCCCATGGATAGATAGTGTAGACCACACCTCGAGGATGTGATCGATAAAAGGGGTCGAGGCAAAGGGCCGGCTCAAACAACTTTAGAGAACCGGTATAAACAAAAAGATAGGAAAACTACTATTCAATATATTACTAAGTTATTTTATCAAATCGGCATTGCTTTCAACATCATTAAATTAAGAAGCTTCAAAGTAATGGTCGAGGCGATGGCGCGGTCGCAATGGCATAGGTCTTGGGTTGAGTCGACTCGGGATTATAAGATATGACTTAGGGTCACGCGCAAATGTAATGTACGGGTCACGGGTCACCGGAATTTGACGGGGTGGACCATGGAATCCTAAGGAATGAAATGGTCACTGGGACATGGGCCTGACAATTTATACCTTGGTTTTATAAATATGATAGTGCTTAATTGATCTAATTATGCATGTTTTCATGTGAGAGGTGATTTCAAGAGCTTAAGGTAAAATTGATGCCAAAAGGAAGATTTATGCTCAAAAGATTACTAAATGAAGATTTGGAGATTTGGAAGATATTAATGAAGAATTCACATGCCAAAGATCCAAGAAAACCAAGTGAGGAATGAAAAGTATCAAATATTTGAAGTGAAGAAAAGGAATCCTGAAATTGTCCCCAAAAAAGAAAATATTCCTGAAATTGTCCTGAAAAAATATATTCTAAAACTCCGAGTCTAAAAAATGAAAGTTCTGAAAGTCTATTTTGGGAAGGACACAGAGTGCGTAAATTTGAGGTAGTTTTTAGATTTTTCTAACTCGACACGAAAGTTGGAGTTCCACAACTAATAGGACTCCCTAGGATGCTCAAAATCATTTTCTAAGGTTTGGAAAGGGAGAGAAGGCCTAGGTAGAGCACTAACAACGTTCTTCCACTTTGAATTCTTCATAGATTCTAGTATATCTTTTACTTTTTCTTTTATTTTTGAGTTAGCTATAACTAGCTAATCTCTTAGATATGGCTAAGAGGTGAAGTTGTAGTTTATTTTGATTCTTCCTTTGCTTTAATTCTTATTTATGTTGAACGTCATTGATTTCTAGTTTGAATTTAAGGAATATTTTCTATTTTTTATGATTTATTGTGACTCAAATTACAATAGATGCTGTGATAGCTTTGAATATCTTATTTTCCTATTTTGAGATTGTGAGATTGGTAAAACTTGTGATTCACCATCGTCTCCTAGGCATGGTGGATGCATGAATTCCCTTCCAATCCTCACAATACTCATTCATTAAGGACTAGATCAATGAAAAGTTTGGAGATTTGATTTAATTGCTTCATCTTCCAATTGGATAGGATATGACTCTGATTCTAGTTGTGTTTGTTGAATCAAGTAAGGTAACATCCTGATAGCTACAAGTGGATCCTTGGTGCTCTAGTTTCCTTTTGATTATTGATACTTTATTCACAATTTCTCTCAATTATTCCAGAATTCAATTTAGATCTTTTTCTAGTTCTAGTTTTAATTATTTTCAAATTACGTACAAGTTTAGTCCTTGTGGATTCGACCTCAGTCTCACCGAGTTATTACTACATCGCCCTACACTTGGGGTTGTGAACATTGTCCTAAAAGGTAAAATCTTATAGGTTTTCCTAATCCTATTCTAGAGGGTTCGAAGGCAACTATCTATGGGATTAGTTATGGTTTAGTTGCTTGATCCGACAAGCTTTTAATACAATGTATTTGAATTTGGCTTGCATGGTTGAAATCTAGCTATCTATATGGACATTTAAGGCTTTGGGCCACCAGATGGACGTCTCTGATCGGATGATGGGACTAAACACATGATGGTGTGATTCTTGGCCACACGAAGAAGATGAACCCACCATTAATGGAGGATCATCAACGGATGGATATCTTTTCAATTTAATTTGCATGTATGGTGTGGATTTGACCAGAGAACTTTGTGGGACCCATTGTTCGTAGAGATTTACACAAACACTCGGTGGGTTCTAAGATATTCCATTATGGATGATTTTTTCTCACAGTAATGAGATCTCGTGCATGATCTCCAAGCTGATGCGATGAGGCTTTGGAATGCCCTAGGTTTAACTTATAGGATGCTCCCGGAAGGTTTCTAAAAGGGAGGGAATGGTTGAGATTGCACCACGTCATTGTAATGGGAAGATCTTTCCCTCTTGTGAGACTCGACCCGAGTTCGCTTGTATGCATGTGTGTGTGTGAGTATTCATTTCGTTCATTTTGGTCCCGCGGTCCTACCGGTTAAATTTCGGCAACTCGCGACCCTCAGATAGTGTTTGCAGTCGACCTTGAGTTCAGTAACATAGACCCAACTCGGATTGACCTAAGACCCATGCCATTACGACCGCATCGTCGCCGCGGTTCTAACGCCGCGTCTCGTGCATAAATCTAATGTGTCCATCAAAAGATGTAGGCCAAGCAATTTTTGGGCCCTTGATCATGATGTGGGCCCCACCTTATCCTTGTTGCACGTTCTCCCATGTTGGCCCACTCTAGTATTCCTTATTCCCCATGTAAGCTACAAGCTAGCCTATAGCCACCCTTGTCTAGCATGATGTCATCCCTACCTAACCTAGAGCATGCCTTGCTTATTATGATTGCTAGCATGCTCCCATCTTCCCAATAACTAATCATTCCATTCCTAGCTACCATTTCTCCCTCTCTTCTCTCTCTTTTCTCTCATTCTCTTCTCTAAGCCCCTTGGACATCCATGAGAGAGAGCTTTCTCTCCAGCCCTCTTTCATCTCTTTTCCCCTAAATCTAACCATCAAAGACCCATCATTACCTTTGAACCTCTTTCCTTAAAGCTTGAGGAGCATGGTGGTTGAAGAATCTTGAAGATCCAACAAGTGGGTGAGCATGTAGGATAGATTGCATGGTTTTTTCTTTAAGGATCTTTTGTTGTTTCATATGGAGAGTGTAGGACTCACCACATCAATGGTGGAGGTCCTACACCTCTCCTTGGATAAGTTTTTTTTTAGCCATCACTTGCATGCATGCGATCTTGATGGGGCCATTCTCCATGGACCCCATCTTGATGATATTTCCTTTCTTCTTCTCTTCTCCACTTTCTGTGGTTTGGATGTGATGACTATGTGGCCCACCTGATGTGCCATGCAACTAGGATTTTCAGATTTTTGGAACATCCAGGCCCAAGTTGCTGGACACCTAGGCCCAACTGTGTTGCCTAGTTTTGTTGCTTGATTTGCAAAGCCCTTGGGCCTGATTTTATAGATTTTTTTAGGGAGGGCCTAGGCCTGAGAGTTGTATGACACATTAGGGTGGACCCCACCTTATGGAATCTGTGATTTATTTCCCATTTATTAATTTTATGGGCTGATCTAGACCACAACATGTTGCTGTCCAGATTGCTGGAATATTTTTTATGCTGTGATGTATGGGTTGTAGGCTTTGTTTATGGTCTCTTTTTCCCTGATTTCTTAGAATTTTCTTTGAGGTGTGGACCCCACCTAGAAGTATGTTAAACCTCACCTTCAAATGTCCCTGTTTGATCACCCAAAAGGGTGGGCCAAGGAGGGTGGACGGTTCAGATTTTTCTGGACTGTCCAGCCATACTATTTGTTGGAAAATCATAAATATCAGCCTGATTTTGAAATGGTGGGCCACGTTTGTGGACCCCACCTTGCTGTATACTTGTATAGGAAGGTTGTCCTTGCATTTTTCCAAATTTACATAGACCTGGGCCCACTCAAATGGGGTGCAAAAGTCAGGGACAACAGCATTGCTGCAACAGGAAAATAAAAATCTGGACCTTACTGTCCATAAATTACAGGAGTTAAATAAAATATTTTTACTATCCCAAAAATTCTAAATTTTTGCAGAGAGGTGTCCCACCCATGGTAGGACCTACCTACACAATTTCAGGGCTAAGGTATCCCATTTGGGCATCCAAAAGGGTGGACTAACATACTGGATTGCCAAAATTTTCTGCTGTGCAGTCTAGCAGCATAGTCTAAAAAAAAACAAAATTTTAAAAATACTTTCTAAGAAGGTGGGCCATATTTCTGGGTCCCACCTTGTTGTAGGCTTGATGCGAGACCTTAGGTCCAGATTTCAGGAATTTTGGAGGCCCAGAACCCACCCATTGGATGACCCAAATTCAGGACAGTTATATTCCAGTAATATTTCACCCTGGACAGATTGTATTCTTTAAATGAAATTATGAAATACTTTTGAGTATCCTAAAATTATGAAATTTTACAGAGAGGTGGTCCACCCATGGTCGGACCCACCTACAAAATTTTGTAGCCAATGGATTCTTGTACACACCATGGTGGTGGTTGGATCGGCCCACTATAATATAGTGTCCAGATTAGTCCAATTTTTAGGACAAATTGATTTCTTTAAATGAATTAAAATATTTTCAGATGTCCAAAAATTCTAAAATTTTGTAGAGGTATATTTCACTCATGGTAGGACCTACCTACTAAATTTTAGGGCCAATGGACCCCTGTGCACACCGTGGAAAGGGCCAGACTGGCCCACTATGTTGGGACGTCCATGTCAGTTTGATTTTTTGGACAGACTGTTTTATTTAAATTAATTAAAATACTTAGGAATATCCAAAAATTCTAAAATTTTGTGAGGGTGTGTCCCACCTATGAAAGTATCACATTACAAAATTTCAGACCCAACGGACATTCGAACTAACCATGGTGCATCCTGGAGTGGCCCACCAGGTAAGGACGCCCCAGGCTGGGACGTCCAGCCTTGGCGGGCCATCCAGCCTGCTTTGTGGCCCAGTTAAACGTGTTGTATTCACTCCGTTCATCTGGTGGGGCCCACTGTAATATGTGTGGGTCACCATGAGTCAGTAACCCATTTATATTAAATAATTTTTTGGACTCTAGCAGGCTCAGGAAATGGGTGGGCTAGAATTCCAGCAAGGGGCCCAAATTTTGCTGCATGATTGACCTTTTTGGAGCTGATGTGGCCCACCAGATTTAAGGGAGTGTTGCATACACTCTTTGCCTTCTTTCCTTAGAAAATTTTGGGCTTAATTAGTGCCCCTTAAGGCTCACCTTTACGGTGATATTGAGGGCTAGCCTTAACCAGATTTTTTTTTGGTAGTTTGTAGGCCCAATGGGCTGGAACCTTTTTAATAGGCCCAGTGGATCCTTGGGTTGTATTCTCCATGGTATTCTGTTGGGCTAGTGGGCTGGAATGTATGAGGGGTTGGGCCCTTGGTTGCCCACCAAAACAACTAAATTCTTGGGCTAGGTTGTAAGGCCCAACTTGGTTATCTTGAATCCGATTCTCGCCCATGTGTTGGAGTAATGGGTTGCGCGCCCACTATGCCCACCACAATGTATGGACTTGGTGGCCCCTATGTTTGGACCCTAACCTTCCTTATGGACCCATATTATTGCATGTGGATTTGGCTATAGATTACCCCTATTGGACCTATGAATTATGTGTAGCTTTGGGCCACTTTATCGAGGCTTAACATGTGATGTATCTATATGTATATAGCTGCCCATCTCTTTCTTATGGTGATGCTTGGGCCATGGGCCTTGATCCTTGGCATATTATTATTAGGCCACCTTCAGGGGACAATGGTGGTTGAATGCCCACCTTAATGTGCCCCTCTAGGCTCTTGTTAGGCCCATCCTTGCTTCTATGGGTGGTTAAAGGTCCACCATAGACCATTGTTAGGCCCATTCTTATTATTTAGGCCCATGCCATTATCTATCTAGTCTCGTGGGCTACCCCAGGCTATTGGGCCCCCAATAGAGGTTTTGTTCCTTTTGGAAAACTGTCTAAGTACCTAGACCCTACTGGTTAGGAGGGGAAAATATCTTCATCGCATTGGCATTTTGTTCATCTTCATGGCCTACTCCTATACGCATCATATGCATGCTTGGCTAAGATGTGATTGGTCATGGCTATGCCATTGGGCAGGATATTGTGAGGGATGGACTCTTCCCCTCTTGAGCATGTTGGATGTTTGGGTATGATGCATGGTTGTTTATGTGATTCATGCATCTGACATTGCATAGTATGATCGACATTCGCCCTCGCTTCATCAGGGCCTTTCCTCCACAGGGATATTCGTGGATGGCTGGACGTGTGGACACTGAAAATGATGTTTAAGCATACTGGATGCATAGGATGCACATGGGTGAAATTTCTAAAACTTTTATGGTATCAAGGATCAGCTCCAACGCCGTGACCGGGTGGAAACATGAGCGCACGAGGGCCTTACACCTGTAGGCCGCGACTCCCACTATCGTGTGTCGGTTGGATAGGCATGTGACCTTATCCGCCTATGAGGGAGGGCATTATTAGGCTGAGTCTAACCAGCTCGTGAAGTGGGTCCGCTACCTTTAGGCCTTGTTGGTGATTGGTTGTCCACAGGTAGGTAGTGAGGTCTTTTATGCTCGTTTGACTGTGCGAGTCTATAGAGCGGCAGTCATTTAATAGTGTAATGGACCCCGGTGATTTCCTTATGATTGAAAATGTACTTGATGTGTGGTTTGGATATGAGCACTGACATTACTTATATTGTATTAGCATTGGTTGTGTAGGCTCCTTCATGCATTGCCTTGGTATGGCACCTAGTGCTCATTGCATGGTATTCATGATAAGCCTTGGTAAGGCTAGTGATATTCTCATTGAGCATGTTTCTCTCATTGTACCTTCTATTATTCTTCTGTGCATCATTATCATACACTTACACCACCCTCTAAGCTTTTATAAGCTTATGCACGATTAATGCGTGCAGGAGACTCTAGGCAGGCGATGTAGCAGCAGAGCGTAGAATAGAGTTGAATTTGAGGACTCCAGTGTTGCTGACCCTTTTCTCTCTTTTTCCATTATCTTATGTATGTCCTTTCGGACCTGATGTAAGCTTGTAAAAGTTCAAATTCTTAGTGGATTTTGTGATGTGTATCCCTTGTTATTTTCAAATGTACTTGCAGTGATCTTGGGTATGCTCGCATCGAAAATGATTATACTATTATGGGAATCCTCCTTGTAGGATGGCAGGATCGGAACTTGCCTCAGGAGCCGAGAATGGGGTACTATGGAGGCTGTTGCGGCCAGAACCGGCCATCGGGTTCCTTGTGAGTCCGGTTACCGAGTCTGGGGTGTGACACCTCTCTCTCTCTCTCTCAACGCAGAAACCCTAGAGTGGCTAGGGCTTGAGCGGCTAAGATCACCCACATTGGAGGGTAGAGATGAGAGGAGCCAGGCTGTCTTGGATTACCAGCTATCAGCGAAGCGACTTACTACTTTCAAAAATTGCCACATGTTGTGCATTTTACACTCATGTTTGTGTGTTTGTTCAGGGGTGTTTATGTGTGGGATTTTCAAGGTTGATATCGGAACCACCTCCTCTAACAGATGGACGGTTCAGATCTCACACACGATTCCTGATGGTGGGCCATAATTGAAGGAAATGGATATCCTTTGTTTAAAACGTCTGTGGTGGGAAAATGGGAAAGACGAAGAGAGTCTTTCCTCTCCCAGCATTGGGTCAAACTCGATTGACCGAGTTTTGCAATCTGGTGTGTAGCGGGTACACCTTCGTTGATGCACACACTGGGTCAAGGTGGGGTCCATAATGATGTACGGTGTAATCTACACCGTCCATCAACTTTGTCATTTCATGTGGGGACCTAAGACCAAAGATGAGGTAGATCCAAAGCTTAAGTGGGCCATAACTTCCTATTTGTATGTCTAAATGATGAAATTAGACGATCTAGTGGTCAAATATATTATTTGAAGCCATGATATTAACTTTGCATGGTTCAATTCTATAATTGATGAGTCTAGTGAAGTTTAGTCATGTTTGGATTTCTAAAAATAAGGTATCGTTTAAGGGTGTACACTGAGTCAAATTGAGTCGAGCTGGCCTTAACTCAACTCGGCTCGGTCAGCAGACACACCTAGCATGTGTTTGGCTCGACTTAGTGATCGAGCTGCCATGTCCTACTCGAATCAGCTCGGTCAGCAGATCAGACCAGTTCGCGCCGAGTATGAGCTCGAGCTTTTGAGCCGAGTTTAAGTTTAAGTTATAGTTTTCGAGTTATTAAATTTGAGTTTGAGTTTAGTTTTCGAGATGAGATCAAGTTTGATGTCGGAATTCGAAAGTATCGAGTTAAAATTATAATTGTACATAACATTTAATAATACGATAAAGCAGAAAATACAAAATAAAATACAAACCGAAAACTACTTATTACTAGAGAGGAGATTCGTTTACTGAGCTTGAGTTGCTATCCAATTCTTCATATACGTACTCGTTCACCTCTCCCGAATTAGAAGGTAGAGATATCTTTTTATCATCCTTTTGTATAGTTTAAATTAGATTTTTCAAATTTTCTTTATGAGCAGATTTATATTTAGTTCCTAATGCCTTGTAAAATACACCAAGTTTGGAGAGAAACTTGGATAATTTATTACTCTTCTTCTTTTAATTTGTGCTGCTTGAACTTGCTTCAACATCACGTTGTCTTTGAGGACATCATTGATGTGTAGAAGCCTCTTTCATACTACTCTTTAAGGTGAGTTAGAATTATTCTTCTTCCAATGTTAATAATCTAGCTTCCTCCTCTGCCTTAGAAAGTTTGGATCAGGGAGTGGCATGTTTTTTATTCGAATCAATAACTGCTTGAAAAAGTAGTTGGATTTTCTTTGGGGCTTTAGGACACGGTTTTGCATCTCCACCCCAACATGATAAGTATAACCTGAGCTGATTAGTTTTGTTAATAAACTTGGTCCCATACAAATGACGTAAAATCTTCCATTTTTCAAACTTTGGAGAATGAACTAAGGAACTATAGTCTCAAACGTCAGTCGATGGTTCACTTGAAGACATATCTACATATTTTGTTTAAAAAATTAGTATTTTAATAATAATAAAGTATGAAAACAGATGATAAAATAAATATTTATATGAGATATAAAAACAATAATAAAACACGACATATAAAAGCAATAATAAAATATGATATGAATGAAAAAAAAAGAGAGTCATTGATGCATTTCACTTATATCATCCATCAACATAACATAAAATAAAAAAGTACACATTACATCATTTTCATATTTTAATAAATTAATAAGAAATGTTAACCTAACTCCATTCATGTTGCTCTTGTTACATGTGTCGCGTCTTGAAAACTCATTCTCCTCCTCATCTTCTTCATTAATATCAGAACTATTACTTCCTCAACTCGGACGCAACCAATCTTATATTCAAATTAATGCTTCAATTGTATTTAATGCAAGGGAGCTTCGAGTCTTGATCACGACCCTACTCCATGTGCTAAAAGTAGATTCTGATGCCACCGTTGAAATAGGAATTGACAATATATCTTGTTTCACCGCCGATAGTGTAAGGTATTTTCCTTCACTAACTCTCATTTTCCATCACTCCAAAACATCGAAGTCTGAATCCTGCCGCATTACGATTGACTCTTTGATATACAAGTCTAACTTTGATTCTCTTATTTCAGTGTTTGTATTTTTTTGTTAAGAAAGACTTGTATTCATCGTCGAGCATAGTGTCAGTGCTTGTAGCAGCATGAGATCTAATTTCTTTATTACTTGGTGTGGATCTTATGGTTGTGTACGTATTGTACAATACTTCGATTGCGTCACAAACTTTTGAAGTTTCAGTTACTGCATTTTCATTAGAATAAATATTCATAAAGATGAACTTAATATAGCTCATCTTGCACTGAGGATCAATAACAACCGTTAAGGACATTAACAAATGACATTCATCCCAGTACTTATCGAATTTTATTTGCATACCAGGTGTCATAAGTTGCATAAAATCTGGACCTTCACTGACGCTTTTTCTTAGGGCTTCCTTGATCTTCTAAACAGCTGGAAGAAACGTATTTGTTATGAGAAACTTATTTCTAGAAAATATCTATGTAGTCATAAAAAACTTTTAAAAACTTGTGAACTTTTTTTGCTTTAATCCAATTTTCAGATTCATTTTCTCACTTGTGTACATTTTCATGCACTCATTCTTCACGATAACACGGGAGACCTTCTCAACATAAGGATTAAGGAATTTACTGTATCTCGTGAAAACTTTACTCTCTATCATTTTAAATGGTTGTTCATCAACGATCAAAAGTCTTGCATACCAGTCCTTCAACTTCTTTTTAAAAAAAAAAAAAAAAAACTTATGAGTGGAAAGTTTACCTTGAGAAGTATCTCGTTTAGACTTTATAACGTGGAATTCTTTGTATTTTTGAACAATTTTGCCTATATCTGTTTAAATGAGTAGTTGACCCTCTGGGATTTTTGGTATACAGAGCTTTGCAGTGCACACATCTGATCTTAGCTATATCATTAACTAGAGTTTCTTTCTGTCGACCTGGCTTAGGCCCGAATGAGCTGTATATGTTATGAATGAATATATGAAAGGAATTCTCTTTTTTTAAAAAAAAAAAAAAAACTAGAGTTTCTTCAAAATCATCCCACACAGCTAACCGTTTCTTTCTTTTACTTGCAATTACAGCTGAAGACCCATCTCCTTTAACAATAAGAGGAGATGTGGCCAACGCACCGGTACCAGGGGTAGTTGGGACTTCATCCTCACTACTCAGCTCAAATAATTAAATATAAAGATATGAAACTAACTTTTAGGCACTTATTAACACAAGTGGTGTGTCATTTGTGTATAAATGTCTTCTAAAATTTCAATAATTTCCAAAGTGTTTGATTCAGTCACTTTTCATTATTCAATTTAAATGTCACGTTAAAATTTCAGTAGCATTTATTAATCTTTTATTAGGTTTCCATGTCAACTATTCACACAAATTGTAGATATTTAATGAGGAAATAAATGTAAGAAATATATCAGAGAGAATTAGGAAAGACGAACCGAAACAAGCATGTGCATTTAAATTAGAATAAATGAAGATATTATTATCTATCCAACATTGAACTGTCCAGAAATGGACATTTTGAGAATTTCTATGCATAAAAAATGCACTGAATCTATGTCTGGCAGCATAGAAATCCTCAAATGGACAACTGATTATCCTACACTACAAAAATAAAACATTTAGAAAAATGATACTACTGATTAAATAATAAGAAATTGACAATAACAATAACATTAATTAAATTAACAATAACAGTAACATTAATATTAATATTAAATTAAATTAATTTAACAATAATATTAAAAACCTAACATTAACAATAACAAATTAACAATTACCTATAACAATAAATTAACAATAAAATGAACATTACTCTGATATGGTGATTGAGCAACATTTAAAATCAAATAATTGTAAATGATAACTAGTTTAACAATAACATTAAGTCAAATGATTACCAATCTAACATATATATATATATATATATATATTATCCATGATTCAACCATTCAACTAAACCAATCATCCATCCATCCATCCATCCCTCTCAATTTTCATCCACCCATCTAACGAATCATCCATCTATCCGCATATTTATATGTAATATATAAATATAATATAATATATATAGTATATAGTATTTACTGCTTAGAAATTTCTTATTTTATAAATAATATATAATATATTTTTATTTATTATTTATAATATATATATATATATATATTTATAATATATAAATAATATTAATAAATAAAAATGTTATAAAAATTGGGTTCGATTCAAGTGGTAACCGGTAGGTAGGGCAACGACTGAATTGGCGAGTGGCGGCAGGAGGAGGGCGATCCGGCGAGCAGCAAATGGGCCAGACAGCCGGGCAGGGCAGGAGGAAGGCGAGAAGTGAGCAGGCGGCACTAGACGGTCAAGCAGGGACCACTGGACAGCACAGGGCGATGGACGGGCAACCTAGCAGGGCGATGGCGAAGGGGTGGTCGTAGGGTCGCTGGTTAATCAGAGAGAGAGAGTGAGAGAGAGAGGCTAGGGTCGTTGGTCGAGCATAGAGAGAGAGATGTTAGGGTTGCTAGTCGAGCACGACAAGCAGAGAGAGAGAGGCGAGGGAGAGAGAGGTCAGGCCCTAAGCTCGCTGGTCGAGCATGACAAGCAGAGAGAGGGAGAGAGAGAGAGGTTGTAGGGTCGCTGGTCGGGCGGGCAGGGTTGTTTTCAAACAAAAGGAAAAGAGTAAAGTAGAGATTTAGGTTTTTTTTAATTTTTAAACTACCTGACCGAGTCTAGCCAAGTTAAATCGAGTCGAGCCGAGTTCGAGCTATATATCGAATCGATTCGAGCTTGGGCCAGCTCGAACTCAGCTTAAACTCAATTTCGAGCTCTAAAAACCAGTTCGACTTTCGAAATCAGTTTTGAACCAAGACGAATCGAGCTTTCTCGAGCCGAGTCGAGCGAGTTGACTAAGATAGCTCAGTTCGTGTACACCCTTAGTTTCGTGTTTATATTTTACTCTTTTCGAGTTTAAATGGAGTGTGTGCACACGCATCACATAGGGTGAAGTCCAGAGTAGTGATTTTGGTAAATCTACTTCGTCTATTTGTCTTAACAGGTTTACATGATAACACTGAATATTGAAAAGTATCAGGTGTTACACCACTTCTCCCAATTCCTGATGTATGCTGTTAAGACTAGTAGTATTTGTGACTGTACTTAATCTTACTTCGCCAAGATTAAATGTCGTGACGGCTACCGCGATCCGATACGAGCAATCTTGATGAACCAGATTGTAATAGCGTTACCCATATTATACTACAATTATATTGGTTAACCATTTGAATATTTTCTTTAAAATTAAAATATGTTTTCAACATAGTAATCATTGACATTGATCAATGTGCCCAAGTGGGAGAATGTAGGAATTTTATAAGGTGGGCTTTATTGATCAACTATCTGAATTTCCTTAAGGGTTAGATAATGTGATCAAGAATACTAATGGACCCCATAAAGTTGTGATTCATCTAAAATTGTGTAAGGGGTGGTGCGCTACAACTGTATCACCCGCACGATGTTCTAGTTGGACCGGGATTGACAAATTTGGATGGAGCCTAAGAGAGAGAAGTTTCGATGGGTTTCAAACTCTTTAACCCTCTAAACTATATAAATAAGGTTAGGTCCCTAAGCTTACATATGATAAAAGCTTTTATTTCCATCCTGGTGATTCTCTAAGGGTGTAAGGTACGAAAGACTTTGGCATCGGGCTTACAACAATGACGTCCTTATTAGGTATGTCATTCATATATTCATTTGATCCCCATACTCGATGCATAGCATGGTCCTTTGCAATTTTGCATTATAGTTTACATACATTACATGCATCCATTGAAAATGCATGCACACCTTGTGTCTTGAGTTCTTTTGGTATCTCCCTAGATAGTTACGCCTGGTAGATTCATTACTAGATGCTCATGATAGTGGAAGCCTACTCATGGAGTAGATGTATGCAACGTTGTCATGTGCGATCGCACATTAGCAGATGCGATCGCATATGCACATACATGAGCACAAATCGCATATGCAATAGTGGCATATGCGATCACTGCACATATGCGATCGCATATTCCACATGTGCGATAATATGTGGTCGCATACAGCATATGCGATTGCATAGTTTCCAACGGTCAGAAATCTGACCGTTGGAAAATTATTATTATTTTTTTAAAATCCTGATTTTTTTCTCTATAAAAAGGGATTCTAAGTACTCCCACATACACTCAAAGCTCAAACTTTCTCTCTATCTCTATTTTGCTCTCTTACACTCTCCTACACAATTCCAAGCCCCAAACTCCACTCCTCCATCCATATTTCTTTCAAGATTGAAGTTTTAAACAAAGGACACTACATACTTCTACAAGGATTCGAGAATCAAGATTCAAGAGACATTACAAGACAACCAAGCTCTCCATCATCCATTGAATTGAACTCTCTTTCTAGTTTATTTGGGTATGTGGGTTCTGGTGGCATTACAAGGCATGAGCAACACCTTGCACATTTACCAGGGTGAAATGCAAAAGCATGCAACAAAATTACTTCAAAAATTCGAAGGGAGATCATGGAGTATATGGAAAAACAGTCAAGAAAGATATGTGATAGTGTCCTACATTAGGAGGATTATTTGGAACAAGATGCATACGAATATATAAAAGTAGTTAATGTAGATGAAGCTAGTCCCACTCCCCCTACTTCGACAAGCTGATCTAGACCACAAGTACAACTAACGGTCTCGAAAAGAGTCCAAGGGCATGGGCCCATGGATAGATAGTGTAGACCACATCCCGAGGATGTGATCGACCAAAGGGGTCGAGGCAAAGAGCCGACTCAAACAACCTTAGAAAATCGGTATAAATAAAAAGATAGAAAAACTACTATTTAATATATTGCTAAGTGGTTTTACCAAACCGGCATTGTTTTCAACGACATTAAATCGAGAAGCTTTAAAGTAATGGTTGAGACTATAGGTCAATTTGGACCTGGGCTTAAACTATCTTTCATATCATAAAATGAGAGAGATATGCCTGAAAAATGAAGTTGTATATACACGATCCTTCATAATTGAATATAAAGAATCGTGGAAAACATATGGGTGTTCACTAATGGCCGATGGATGGATCGATAGATCCGGTTGGTCTCTCATTAAATTTTTGGTAAATTGTCCAACTAAAATAATGTTCTTGAAGTCCATGGATGCATTAGGTCATTCGCACATAGGAGAATACTTATTTATTTTACTAGATAATGTAGTTGAGAAAATAGGTGAAGAATATGTTATACAAGTAATTACAGACAACGCAACTTTGTATGTAATGGTCGGACGACTTCTTGTAGAGAAGAGGCGTCGTTTATTTTGGACCCCTTGTGCGGCCTATTGTATTGATTATATGTTAAAAGATATAAGTAGATTATTTATAAGTGTGATTAGAAGGTCTAGAAGAATCACAATCTTTATATACAAACACGCCCTTCTTCTCATCGAATGAGAAAACACATTAGGGGTAACTTGTTACGTCCAGCAGTCACCCGTTTCACTACAGCCCTTTTAACACTATAAAGATTACATGCGAAAAAATCAGAACTTAGAAGCTTTGTAATGTCAGCGAATTTTATAAGAGGGCCTTGGTCAAAGAAGGCCGAAGGAAAATAGGTTCAACAAACAATCTTTTCACAAAGTTTTTTGACATAAGTGGTAAAGGCGCTAAAAGTATCAGAGCCCTTAGTCATTGTGTTGTGATTGGTGGACGGGGATGAGAAGCCTGCAATGGGTTACATATATGATGTGATGAATAGGGCAAAAAATAAGATCATGGACCATTTTAACTATAGAGATCGTGATTACAAGTCAATTTTAGATATTATAGATAGAAGATGGGGCAGCCAAATGTCATCTTCATTGTATTCGGCTGCTTACATCCTTAACCCAGCCTATTTATTCGCTTCTTCTGATTCAGCAGAAGCACTTATTATGCATATGGTTGGATTTATTGATGTCTTGGAAAGAATGATTCCAAATAGAGAAGAACATGACAAAATCTTAACTTTGTTGGACTTCTATACAAAAAGTGAAGGGATATCGTAATAAGGCATCAGACAATGAAATTACCCAGTAAGTGCTGCTATGAATGTCAGTCTTAGTGTCTTACAAATACTTTTTCTACAAAGTGTCTCTAACCTACTTAAATTGTTTTCTTAACTGATTGGTGAGCTGCTTATAAAGTGAACCCGAACAGGAATTATTCAGGTCTAAAGAAGCTGGCTATAAGGATTCTTGAATTCACGTGTTTTGCGAGTGGTTACGAGCGCAATTGGAGTACGTTCGAGGCGGTAAGTTTAGTAATTGTAAACTTCAATTTTTTAGTGTAAAGCCTAAGCTAAATTAATTACTTAAATAGCTAATGCCAAATACGCCTTCTTTCATGTAGATTTATACCAAGAAAAGGAATCGCCTTGAGCAAAAAGAAGCTCAACGACTTGGTTTTCGTTCAATACAATAAAAAATTACAAGAACGATTCCAAATTAGGAAAGAAATAGTTTCTTTGACCCTATTTGCTTAGATGAGTTGGATGCAGATAACGAGTGGCTCGTAGAGACGAAAGACTCAGTATTTGCTTAAGAGGACCTGGCATGGGCGCGAGTTGAAGATGCCGCATACAGATCGACACTTGGTGAAGCTACCACTCAAAGGCGAAGAATGAGGGTGAGTTGAGAGGCGAGTGATAGTCGTCAACCCATTAAAGAGATTAAGGAGATGAAAGAAGGAGATGGTTATAATGATCAAGTTGAAGATCCACCATTGGATATTGATGAAGTATTAGTACATACAGATGATAAAGAAACGAGAGAAGAAAAAGTATATGTGGAAGAATGAGATGACTTGGATGATGATGGTGGTGGTGATCTGCCACAATGGCAAATAGGTCAATGTATATAGTATATGATTAGATGAATAATAAATAAATAAATAACTTATTCATTTTGTTTACTAAGTGTGTTGATGTTGATTGTTGATGTAGTGTTTAATGTTAAATGTTGATATTTCATATTTATTAAATGTTAAGTTAACTATATTGTAGAATGTAGAATTGTTGATGAATGATAACTTAATATTTAATTCATTATGTAATTGGTTTTACTTTACTTAAATTAAATGTATTGCAAGGGCCAATGACATATAATAATTTATTCATTTTTTCTTAATTTATCCCTATTTTTTTTATTTTTTTTTAAATGTTAAAAATAAATAAAAATGTGCAACCGCATATGCGATTGTGCGATCACATATGTGATTTAACAATATTGGATGTATGATTACCCATACCTACTTAGGTGGATGTTTGATGGGTACAGATTGGCCATGCCTACCTACGGTGGATGTCTAGAGGGTACAAATTTTGTGTTGACGGATATCCAACCTAAGCAAGTGGATGACCATCCCACTTGGCGTGCATCTTATGACATCCTTGCATCCATGCTCATGCTGCATACATATAGTATGATTTGTTTTTGCTATCCTATATTATGCTATGTATGAACCATGCTGGGATCACTCACTAGCCTGGCCAGCTAATGTTGTGGATTAACAATGTTGAGGGTCAAATATTGCATATTAGACCCATTTATTACTTGATTTTATGAACATGACAATGTTTAATGTTCTATTTTAATCATGTTTGTGTTACAAGGTTAATTTATAAGCTTAGATTAAAAAGGATGCTAAAAGCATGGATTTAACGCTTAAGAATCACCAAGACAAGGATTGGATCTTAGACGACCAAGAATGAAGAATTCACATGCCAAAGATCCAAGAAAACTAAGTCAAGAATGAAGAGAATTGAAGTTTTAAAGTAATTTTCTGTAATCCTCGACTAGTCCTGGCTATTGTTCGACTAGTCCTAGCTCCTCTAAGACTAGTCCTGGCTCCTGCTCGACTAGTCCTATCTCCTATAGGACTAGTCGAGGCTCCTGCTCGACTAGTCGAGGAAACTTCGACTTGAACTCCAGCAACATCAGATTCTAAATTCGCACGATTTTCGACCAGTCGAAGGTGGTCCACAATTAGTTGAAGGTGGCCCTCGACCAATCAAGGGTGGTCCACAACTAGTTGAAGGTGGCCCTTGACCAGTCGAGGATGGTCCACGACTAGTCGAGGGTTACGCAAATTTTGAGCGGACTGCATAAATTTGAAGCAATTTCTGAAAATTTTCAACTCGGTGCAAAACTTGGAGTTGCAAAACTATAAATAGAAGTCTCTAGGGCATTCCTAGGAATCTTCTAGGATTTGAGGAGTGGAGCAAAAGAGTGGAGAAGCCGTCGCCAAGAGTTTTTCTTCCATTTCCTTAGTAGTTTTTATACTTTTCTTAAGAGTTCTTAGTTCAATCATGTCTATGGTTGGCTGAACCTCTTAGTTAGGGCTAAGAGGTGAAGCTTGTAGTGTGATTGAGATGTTTTCTTTGTTTTGATTCATGTTTTATTGAACTATCTTGGATTCTAGTTTGATTATGAAGGAATATTTTTAGTTTTTAATGGTTTGTTGTGACAAATTACAATAGATTTGCGATAGCTTGAGATATTTTTTTTCTTGAATTGAGATTGTGAAATTAGGAGATCCTGTTGTTCACCATCGTCCCTTAGGCATGGTAAAATGATGGAATCCCTCCGAACCTTCACAATTCTCTTATGATTGGTTTTGTGATTAGTAAATCATGTTGTTTGCCTTGTCTCCTGGGCATGTTGTAACGCCTTGAAATTCGGGGGTCGAGTATGAACTCAACTCCCGAGTTCCAATGCATCACTTATGCAACATACATAATGATGGTTAAATGTTGTCTGAGTTAGAACAATAAACATGAATGAGATTATGCCAAAAACAGTAATTTATACTCTAGTTCAGTTGTATAAAGGCAAGAGGAAGACTGAAATTGTATATTTAAGGTATGTAAAGAAACAAAACTTTTTGTGAACACCAGAGTATGAACACTAACTGAGTACCCAAATACATGTACTATTTTTGAGTCAAAAATCAAAATACAATCTAAAAGATGAGTCCTGAAGTCTCCGCGATGCAGTCGACCTAAGCATAGCCATCAGAATACTGCATAAATGAGAACTCATCCTGGTCCTCGTCGAAATCGGGCTCCGGCTCCTGAACCGACGCGCCGCCTATACCTGTGACAGAGTCTGGTTGGTGTTGCAAACACCGTCCCGTAACGTGGGAGTGAGTAGCTAACTCAGTAGAACAATAAGGCATAGGCTAACATGTTATCAACTTAATCAAGCAGTAATGATAAAGCAGTACAAGCAAACAAGTTTAACTACTCTTGTTAAATGCAAGTATGAAATGACATAATGATGTATGCCCTTGCCAAACCACCCTCATGCGACAACATCTTACGTTCGCGAATGCATAACTCCCTCAGTGCTCCACATCTACCAGACACATGCGGTGTAATGATGCGCATGATTTCCGAGTTGTTATTAGTCCGTTTCAAACAGCAGTATTGGGAAACTAAGGTACCTCCCTTGTATCATTCCCAAACATGATCCATTCTAGGGTCGTCAGTCCTAGTTAATCTCATACGATATTATGGTTTGAGAGGCGTTGAGAAGGCATCACAAAGGGCTCGTCACCCGTCAGCATGGATACAGATCTCACCGTATGCAGCTCAATTGCTAACCGTCAGCTCGAGTACAGGTCTCACCGTATTCGGCTCAATCACTAGCCATCAGCTCGAATACATGTCTCACCGTACTCGGCTCAACTCACACTCTAGTTACTTTGAAAGACTCATCGCCAATCACAGACCTTGGAGTATACTCGAAGATACTACAGAGGACTCGTCGCCCGTCAGCACAAGTACAAGTCTCACCGTACTCGGCTCTCGCCGTAAGTATCGACAGCTCGAATACAGTGTCCCATACCACCATATTCGGCTCACGAGTTTGGGTTGCTCAATGGTCACTACGGGGAGGCACATGGCCTCAGCATAGGCCGACAGCTCAGCCACGGTGTCCCATACCACCATGTCCGGCTCATGAGTCTTGACGGATCGAGGTACCATGGTTAACGGGATTGCCACTGGTAAGTTTGGTACCCTATGTTCAAATAGTAATGACTAGACATGGTGAACACACATTCGACATATCGGGTTAATTGACGAGCCTGACTAGCTCGAGCGCACAACAAGTTGGGCGATGTGAAGCGCAAAAGCACTCCGTGTGGCCAACCACTATCGCCAACTGAAGTACGACTCGGGTTCGTCAGACACATCCATTGTGGCGACATGAATCTCAACCACAATCTCAAGTCTGGTACCGAATGTTTGGACTATAGACATAGTCCCAAACTCAAACAGTTCTCATCAATAGCATGTGGAGTTAAGCATGATAAACAAAGTAACACAAACATGCTAGGAGGCATGTCATAAAGTATGTTATAAAGCATGATATAAAGCATGTTATAAAGCATATAATAGAGCACTATACAGATAGGGATACAAATACATATACATCATATGTGAGTGGTTGTAGTAAACAACCACATGGAGGAAATCCTACATGTCTCTAAGGTAGTCGAGAATTCCATCTCAGCACCAACCTACGGTGCAAACATCCAAGCATTTACTCTCACAAGCATTTACACAAACACTTGGAGTACGCTATTTTAACATACATGACGTATATTAGTAAAACATGTATTAGGGTTATTCTTTCGCTAAGCTAGCATTTTATCCGCGTATATCATAATCATACAGCAAATAATTATGACAATTGCGTTTCTAAAATTTACACGTATACGATATTTCTAGAATACACAATTTCAACATACGTAGTATTTACAAGCGAACACATATTACGGCGATTCTTTTCGCCAAGAAATTAATTTATACGCACATAATATATTGATACAACAATTAATCATGACAAACACATCGCTAAAATATACACGTATACGGTACTTCTTACAATACCGTATTTCTACATACTTGGTGTATATTAGTAAACATGTATTTAGGCGAACCCTTTCACTAAATGAGTATTTTATCCATACATCATATATCCATACGACAAATAAACATGTCAAACACATTTCCATAAAAAATACGTATACGGTATTTTATACGAATACCTAGAGTATGTGAAATTCCAAATTCTACAATTCTAATCGAAACAGAAAACGAAAAGCACTTTGTACATGTGTAATTGCATGCAGATCATGAATCTACCATTAACTGACATTGAAAGCGTTGAAAATCGCAACTTATACACCTAAAGTCCTCACCTTGTCTCTTGAAATCTCAACGAATCAGCAAGGTTGGATGAGCTTCTGTATTCGGGAGTTTTCTAGCCTAAGGAGTGAAATTGGTTAGCTATTTCACTACCTATAGCTTATACACTTCAAATCAGACCTAGGGTTAGGGTTTCTCACCTTAAAACGGAGTTGATATCGCCGGGAAAGCGCCTGGAAAGAGGCGGTGCAGGCCGTGCGATGATTGAAAGCAGTAGGAGGAAGGTGCTCCGACAAATCCCAAGTCTTCTCTCTCTTTCTCTCTCTCTCACTAGGGTTTTATCCCAAATTCGTATGGCTGTGAGAGGGGCTGTTCTAAGGCCCTTTTATAGCCTAAAACCTTCCCAAAATAGACTCAGGTTCAAGGGTTACTGCTATTATAAGCATTTCGGCGATGTTCCAGCTCAAAAGAGTGTTTCTGGTGGCCCCCTTGAGCCAAACGTCAGACTTAAGCTCACCACTCATGGATCCACGTGGGATTATGTTTTCAACTCGATCGGATTCCCAGATCACACGTGGCGGACCAGCTTCAGTTCAACGGTCAGTGGGCCACGATCCGAAATTCCAAGTACATGTAAATGTTCCTGAAATTTTTCCTGATCCGAGGGTGTAATTTGGTCTGATTCTGATGGTCTGGTTGCTTAATACTGATCCACAACCGAATGGTGCCAGATCACTATTCCAGATATTTATTTTGTAAAGGAAAGAGTGATTTTCACACTCCCTCACTCCGGACTCAAGCGAATAGCCGTGGGACATCGACTGGACCTGATTTCCGAGATGATTATCGAGCCCAGCGAGGCGGTCCTAAGTCCTTAACTTTGCATTAATCGGATTTTCGATGTGCGGTCTAGACCTAATACGAAGTTTCAAGTCATTCCCAAGAATAGCCGGGTAATGAGTTTGATCCTAATCTTTAGGGTAACCTAGCATCAATGATTCTATAAGTTTTGAGTCTTGCAGATCGTATTTAAAGCGATCCCAACGGATTTCATGGCTAATCGAGTTTAGCACTTAGTTAACTTTGTTAAATTTCTAAAGGATTTAATCCTAATTGATTTCTGGTCGAGGTGGTACTCGAGCCAAAGTACGGAAATTTACGGGTCGTTACACATGGTTAGGTGATGGAATCACTTCCAAATCCTTACAACTCTCATCCATCGATGATTAGATCCATGAGAAGTTTAGAGATCTGAAAAATCTCTTCGTCCTTGAATCAAGCAAGGTAGCATCCTGAGAACCTATAAGTAGATCCTTGGAAACCCTAATTTTCCACCTTTGAATTTCTCAGTTTTTCATTATATCTCTCACAATTACTCTATATACTTCCAGATTTAGGTTTACATCTTCTTCTAATTCTAGTTCTAGTTGCTTTCAGAAGACACACAAGTTCAGTCCCTGTTGATTCGACCTCAATCTTACCGAGATTATTACTACATCGCGACCCTACACTTGGGGTGTGAACAAGTTTTTGGCACCGTTGCCGGGGACTAACGGTTGCGTTTTTCTGAGATTAGCTAGTTTTAGAATTAGGTTAAGATTAGGGTTTGTTTATTTTCTATTTTTAGGTTAGGTTTTTTCTATTTTTAGGTTTTTTCTGCTTTATTTTATAAACTAACTTAGCTTTCTAATTCTAGGTTCATAAATTTTCTTTTTTTTTTTAAATTTTTTTAGAAGCTACTTTCTAATTTTAGGATTGCTTTAAAAAAAAAAAAAAAAAAAAAGAAACTAAATCTGTTTTTAGAAACTTTCTAATTTCAGAATTTCTATTTTTAGAAACTGACTTGTTTTGTTTTGCAGGATCTTAATTTAAGAACTTCTAATTTGGTAACTTCTTTCTAATTCCCTCTCTCTTTCTATTTCCAGATTTCTATTTCCTTCTTCTTTCCTTTTTAGGTTTAGGTTAGAATCTAAAATTGAGGGCTGAGAGTGTTTCATGCCCAAGTGGGTCTGTGATAACACTCAACATCTTTTGAGTGAAGGAGGATTGGTTAAGGGGTTATCTATCCATCACAGGATTAGACACTACTCGAGATCCTCAGAGTTAATTGAAATGATGGCTGCCAATCAACCAGTCAATCAATCAGGAAGACAACCTCAACCTAGGGTTGAGGAAGTCCAAGATGAGAATGAGGTACATCAAGCACCCCAGCCTAGTAATTTGTGAGACTATTTACAACCCGCGAGGGTGAGTGCGCCCTCATGCATGGTTTTTTCAGAAAATATGGGGCATATGAATATTAAGTCAGGCGTGATCTAACTCCTTCAAAAATTCCATAGACTTGAATCTGAAAGTTCATATCTACACTTGAAAGAGTTTGACGAGATTATAGCCACTTTATATTTTCCTAACTTGTCTGAGGATACGGTCAGACTGAAACTCTTTCCCTTTTCTTTAAAGGAGAAGGCTAAGATATGGTTGCATTCACTACATCTCCGATCTATTGGCACATGGAATGACATGATATGGGAGTTCATAAAGAAAATTTTTCCACGTCATAAAATGAACACACTTAGAAAGTCATTCATGAACTTCGCCCAAAGGGAGGATAAAACATTCTTCCAATGTTAGGAGCGGTTTAAGGATCTTGTCAGTTCATGCCCACAACACAGCTTTGAAACGTAGTGCATTACACACTTTTTCTATGATGGTCTAACATCTTTCATACGCCAATTGGTCGAGACAATGTGCAATGGGGAATTTATGAATAAAAATGTCGATGATGTGTGGGACTACTTGGACAAACTTGCTGAAAATGTACAATCATGGGACACCTACCTAAAATCAAGCACCACTTCTAAGCGCACTCAATCAAAGGAAAGGGGCGGATTACACCTTCTGAAAGATGATGATGATATTAATGCTAAAGTGGCTAATCTCATAAGGAAATTCAAGGCCATAGAACTAAAGAAGGATAAGGTTAAGGAAACTGTTTGCGGTATTTGTGCTTGCAATGTCCACACAACTGAAAATTGTCCAACAATACCTGCCTTTCAAAAGGTTCTGAATGAGCAATCTAATGCCGTGAACAATTACCAAAGACCTTTCAATAGACCTACCTCTAATACATACAATCCTAGTTAGAGAAATCATCCAAACTTCAGTTGGAGGAATAGACAAACTGCTACTCCTCAAGGTTTCTTCAATCAAATTCCAAATCAAGGGAGACCTCAAGAGGATCCGGTCTGGAAATATATTCAAAACCAAGAGCTTATCACTCAGGGTATATTGCAAACCCTTCAAGACCTTTCAAAGGCCATACAAGGGCGTGAGACAAAAAAATTCAATTGGGGAAAAAGGGATTCTTCCAGCCTAACCTTTCCTCAATCCTAAACCGCAATATGAAATAAGTGATTCAAGCTCTTTAAATCAAATGAAGTAAGCTAAGTCTATCACCACTCTTAGGAATGAGAAGATAATTGACAAATCTATTTCGATAAGGGCTAAAAAGCTTAAGGACCCGGAAGAGGACAACGATGATAGACCCAGTACTACCCCACAAGAATTGGAACCAGAACTTCAAGGTAAGCTGATTGCCCCATTCCCTCAACGGTTAGTTGCGCCAAAACCTCTCTCTAACTCTCAGGACATTCTAGAGGTGTTGAAATAAGTAAAGGTCAATATTCCTTTATTGGATGCGGTAAACAAATACCTTCATATGCCAAATTTTGAAAGACTTGTGTACGACTAAAAGACGGTAAAATATTCAAAAGAAAATCTTCTTAACTGAAAAGGTGAGTGTCATCCTAAAGCAACATATGTCGTAAAAATACAAAGATCCCGGTAGCTCAACCGTCGCTTGTGTAATTGGGAACTACCCGATTGAAAACGCACTTCTTGACTTAGGAGCGAGTGTGTAACACCTTGAAAATCGGGGGTTAAGCATAAACTCAACTCCTGAGTTCCAACGCATCACTTATGCAACAAAATGAATGATGATTAAATGTTGTCTGTATTAGTGTAGTGAACATGAGTGAGATTAAGCCAAAACAGCATATCATACTCCAGAGACAGTTAAATTGTAAGCGGAAGACTGTGATAGATAGAAAAATATATAAACTATAGTAAGTCTCCAGATTGTGATAAGGTTACCATGTTAATGAATTACAAGTACAATTCAAATTATACTAAATGTGTAGTGTCATCTAGTCAACATCCCAGAAAGCCCCGTCGATCAGGATACGGCTCACAGGAACCTGCATGAAACAGCATAAAGGAGGAATCCTCCTCATCCTCATAAAAGTCCGGCTCCGCTTCGCAGCATCGCCATCATCTGAAACTCAAACAAGTCTGGTTAGTGTGTACAACACCGTCCCATAACGTGGGAGTGAGTGATCAACTCAGTGGAACAATAAAGCATAGGTTAACATGTTATCAAAACAGTCAAGCAGCAATGATAAAGCAGTACAATCAACAATTCTAAATACTCTTATTAATGCAAGTATGAATGCAGTCATGATACATGCCCTCACTAACATACTCCCTCATGCGACACCATCTTACGTTCGCGGCATGCTTGCATTCCTCAGTGCTCCACATCTTCCAGGCACATGCAATGTGATGATGAGCATGATTACCAAGTTGTTATTAGTCCATTTTAAACAGCAAGATTGGAAAATTAAGGTACCTCCCTTGTATCATTCCTAAACATGATCCATTCTAGGGTCGTCAAACCTAGATAATCTCATATGATAGTGTGGTTCTAGGGCGCCTAAGGTACCGTGTCGGTACATTACGCACAATGGTTACACCACTCCCCCATCACCTTTTTAACGGTTCATCACTAAATTGATACAGGCCTAGTTCATACTCTATTCACCGCGGCAAAACTCGTCGCCTCACCGCAAATTCAGAGTATGCTCGAGGTCACTACAAAGGGTTGTCAGGGCTGTTACACGCATTCGTTGCACCACTCCCCCATCACCTTATCAATGTAGGCAGACAGCACGAATATAGTGTCCCATACCACCATAATCGGCTCACGAGTCTGGTTGCTCACTGGTCACTACGAGGAGGCATATGGCCCCAGCATAGGCCGATAGCTCGATCACGGTGTCCCATACCACCATGCCCGGCTCATAAGTCTTGGCGGATCGAAGTACCATGGTTAACGGGATTTCGCTGGTAAGTTTGGTACCCTAGGTTCAAGCAGTAACGTCCAAACATGGTGAACATACATTAGACAGATCGGGTTACTTGACGAGCCAGACTAACACGAGCGCATAACCAACTAAACGACATGAAGTGCATAAGCACTTCGCATGGCCTAACCACTGTCGCCAACCGAAGTACGACTTAGGTTCATCAGACACATCCTACGTGGCGAAATGAATCTCAGCCATGAATTCAATCCCGTTACCGATTGCTTGGACTATAATCATAGCCTCAAACACAATCAATCATTTATTCATAAGCATGTAGAGTAAAGCAGAATAAACAAAGTAATTTAAGCATGTTAACAAGCATGTCATAAAATATGTAATAAAGCACAATATAAACAGAAAATACAAACACCTATATTTCATAAGTAAGCGGTTAAATTAAACAAGCAACATGGAGGAAATCATATACATCTCTAAGGTAGCTGAGAATCCTATCTCAACACCCTTATACATTACAATTTACTAACTACTACTCATTCAGACATTTCAACAAACACCTTAAATTACATACATCAACATACCTGACGTATGTTGATCACATGGGTATTAGACCAAACCCTTTCACTAGGGAGCTGCCCCATGGATAACACACGTGCACCCACGACGGATAATCATGGCAAGCATGAATCCAAGTTTCATATTTATTGGAACATTTTCACAAACACTTGGGCTACACAATTTATCATATATAGTGTATATTGGCCGTGGCGTGATTTAGGGCAAATCCTTTCGTCAAAGGGGTATCGCCTATACAACAATCATAAATTCATGACAATTAGCCATGGCGAGCACGAATACGAATCCCTTATTCATTCGGTCATTTTCACAAATACTTAGAATACGCCCTTTTAATATACATAACGTACATTAGCAAAAACGTGTATTAGGGCGAACTCTTTCGCCAAGTAAGTATTATACACATATATAATATGTTCATACAACAAATAATCATGGCAAACACATTTTTAAAATTTATACATATACGGTACTTTCTACAAATACCTAGAATACACAAAATTCCATATTCTTCGTATTTAATCGAAACGAAAAACAGACAGCACTTTGTAAATGTGCAATTGCATGCAGATCATGAATCTATCATTATCTGACATTGAAAGCGTTGAAAACCATAACCTAGACACCTAAAGTCTGCACCTTTTGTCGTAGAATCGTAACGGAGTCGATAGATTCGCTAAGCTTTCGTATACGGCAGTTTGGCCACCTATAGAACGAAATAGGTTAGCTATTTCATAACCTACAACTATCAAAACTCCAAAACAGGTTAGGGTTAGGGTTTCTTACCTAGAAATGACGCCGGAATCACCGAGAAATCGATTAGCTAGGGGTGGTTGAACACGTATAGCAGCAGGGAAGCATGCCAGGGAGATGCTCCACTTCTCTCACACTTTCTCTCTCTTTTCTCTCTTCTATCTCAAATTCGTATGGTTGAATGAGAGAGGGTTTTAAGGTCCTTACATAGCCTAAAAAATCTCCAAAATAGACTCAGGTCAAGGTATACTTAAGTTATGTCCAAAGGGAGACTGTTCCGTCTCAATGAAGCACTTCTGGCGGACCCTTTTCTGTGTGCGATTGGACTTAAGCTCACTAATACTGAATCTAGGTATGGCTAAGTTTTCGTTTTAGTCGGGATTCCAGATCGCAAATGGCGGACCAATTTCAGTTCAACGGTCAGTGGATCTTGATCAGAGATTCCGAGTACATGGATAGGTTTAGGGAAATATCCCTGATCCGAGGGTGTAATTTGGCCTGATTCTGACGGTCAGGTTGTTTAATATTGACCCACAAGCGACAAGTCTCATATTTATTTATTTTGAATTTAATTTAGAATTATTTTCACATTTCTCACACTCCCCACTCCGATCTCAAGCGAATAGCGCTGGGACACTATCTGGATTTAATTTCCGAGATGTTGTCAAGCCTAACAAGGGGGTCCAAATTTCTTAACTTCGTGTTAATTGGACTTCTGACGTGCGGTCCAGATCTGATACGGAGTTTCGAGATGCTCCCGAGAGCAGCCAGGTAATGAGATTGATCCTAGATTTTAGGGTAACCTAGCGTCAATGATTCTACAAGTTTTGGGTCTTGTAGATCGTATTTAAAGTGGATCAAGCGGATTTCATGGCTAATCTAGTTTAGCACTTTGTTAACTTTGTCAAATTTCTAAAGGATTTAGTCCTATAAGATTTTTGTCTAAGGTGGTACTTGGGCCTTTGTAGTTGGCACATACAGTGATTCAAGTTATCAATACTTACTAAAGCACGCCCTAATTACAACAGAAGGAAATCCTGGGACAGGAGAGGCGGATGTTCTAAATAACCTATTCGTTTTGTGAAATTCCATAAGGGTATTGGTTAAAAGCCCATTTTATTTCTGTGTTTACTAATTACAGCAATTTATAGTTTAAGTATTGTTCTTCATCACCTAAACCTTAAGATTAGTGTCTAATATAAAAATACTTAGAAAAATTGAAAGAACAAGGTGGTGAAGGGTGGGATTTATGAAGGAAATAGGTTCAAATGCGGTTTTAGACTTTGGGATTGAGTTCTGACAAGTTAATCAGGTGTTAGGAGTGACCCATTGCCTAAGGATGTTTAATTCTAGGTTGGCAAAAATTCGGGATGTTACAGAGTGTAAATCTGATTCCTTATTCGGTCTACGAACAATTAGGTTTGGGTGAATTGAAACCCACCCGAACTACATTACAACTTGCCAACCGCTTAGTTCGTGTACCGAGAGGGATAATCGATGATGTGTTAGTCCAGGTTGACAGATTTTATTACCCGATAGATTTAATCATCCTGGATACTCAACCCATAATGGACATGAGTACTCAAATTCTCGTCAGTCTTGGACGCTCATTCCTTGCCACTTCAAACGCAATTATTAATTGCAGGAATGGAGTCATGAGTATGTCTTTCAGGAATATGACATTGGAGTTAAATATTTTTTTCAACACAAGCAAACAATTAGAGGATGAAGACGATTTTCATGATATTAACCTGATTGATTCTTTCATGGAAGATAGAGCACTTTTGACATTATCCTCTGACCCTCTAGAGACGTGCTTGGCCCACTCCCATAATTTAAATGATGATATGATTAGGGAGATGGGTGTCATGCTTGATGATGTGTCGGTACTTAAAGTTAACCGGTGGAGGTCACAATTTGAAAAATTGTCCCAAACCGATATAGCGCATCTACCGTCTAACCTCAAGGCACCGAAGCTTGACTTAAAACCTTTGCCCTCTGATTTGAAATATGTCTATTTAGGTCAAGACAAGATATACCCAGTGGTGATTTCTTCCCACCTTGAGCAAGAACAGGGGAGTATGCTCATCTCTACTCTCATTAAGCACAAAAGACCTCTTGGATGGTCAATTGCGGACCTCAAGGGAATTAACCCATTGATTTAATTTGTACTCACCGCATTCATCTAGAGGATAATGAGAAGACCTCTTGGCAACCACAACGTAGATTAAATCCAAACATGAAGCGGTTAAGGCCGAGGTTCTTAAGCTATTGGATGTGGGTATCATATACTCTATATCCGATAGCCAATGGGTGAGTCCAACTCAGGTGGTTCCCAAGAAGTTCGGAATCACCATCGTAGCCAATGCCAATAATGAACTCGTGCCAACTAGAATCACTACTAGTTGGAGGATGTGCATTGACTACAGGAAGTTAAATACCATCACAAGAAAGGACCACTTCCCTTTGCCCTTCATCGATCAAATTTTGGAAAAGCTAGCTGGTCATTCTTATTACTGTTTCCTTGACGGATAATCGGGCTACAATCAGATCGAGATAGTCCTTAAAGACCAAGAAGAGACCACGTTCACGTCTTTTTGGCATTTTTGCTTACCGAAGGATGCCATTTGGACTGTTTAATGCCCCCCACTACCTTCTAGCGATGCATGATGATTATTTTTTCTGACATGGTGGGGCAATATTTAGAGGTCTTTATGGATGACTTCTCGGTCTTTGGTCCATCCTTCAGTGAATGCTTGAAAATTTTGAAAAATGTGCTGAAGTGATGTGAGAAAAAGAACTTAGTACTAAATTGGGAGAAGTGTCACTTCATGGTTCGTAAGGGAATTGTCCTTAGATACATCATCTCGTCCAAGGGAATTGAGATAGATAAGGTTAAAATTGATCTTATCTCTAACCTACTTCCACCCAAGAACATACAAGACGTGCGATCCTTTCTAAGACACGCCAGGTTTTACAGAAGATTCATAAAAGACTTTAGTCACCTCTCTCGTCCTCTATGTAATCTACTTCAAAAGGATGTACCATAAGAGTGGACCGAGCAATGCCAGGAAGTTTTTACTAAGCTCAAGCGCATGTTAACCACTGAACCTATCATGCAGCCACCCGATTGAAGCCTTCCTTTTGAACTTATGTGCGACGCGTCTGACTATGCTCTTGGGGCGGTTTTAGGCCATAGAAAAGAAAAAAAAGCCCTACGTTATTCATTATGCAAGTAAAACTCTAAATCCTGCCCAAGTGAACTACTCTACTATGGAAAAGGAACTCTCAGAAGTAGTGTTCACTTTGGACAAATTTTGGTCTTACTTAATCGAATCCAAGATCATCATTTACACAGATTATGCGGCGCTCGAGTATCTTCTTTCTAAGAATGATGCTAAGCCCCACCTGATTAGATGGATCTTCCTACTCTAAGAATTTGATTTGTAAATAAAAGATAAAAGGGGAGTAGAGAATGTAGTGGTTGACCATCTTTCCCGCTTGATCTCTTTGATTCCCTTGAGATGACACATATAAATGACATGTTCCCTGGCGAACAATTGTTCAAAGTCTCCCATTCACCTTGGTTTGCTGATATTGTTAATTATCTTGCCATAGGTTTCACGCCGACACATTGGACTGCGCAAGATAAGAAAAAATTCTTCACCGAGGTTCGTAAGTTCTTTTGGAATGATCCATATTTGTTTGATGGTTATTGTTCCGACATGGAATCCTTTTATCACTCTTAGGCTCGTGGTGGACACTTTTCTGCTAAAAAGACCACGGCTAAGATTCTGCGGTGTGGCTTTTACTGGCACACTATGTTCAGGGACACTCATGAGTTTTGCAAAGCTTGAGAGCGTTGTCAGGAATTGGTAGCATTGTCCGTCAAAAAATGATGCCTCTGAACCCCATTCTGATCATTGAAGCATTTGATTGCTGGGGCATTAATTTCATAAGACCATTCCCCCAATCTTTTGAAAATTTATATATTTTGCTCGCCGTAGGCTATGTCACTAAATGGGTCGAAGCGATTCCATGTCGGAACAATAACTATCACATGATCATTAAGTTTTAAAAAGAGAACATCCTTTCCCAGTTCGGAACGCCTCGAGCCATCAGTAGTGATGGGGGCTCACATTTTTGTAATAGGCTATTCATGAACTTAATGAAGAAATATGACATCTCTCACAAGGTGAGCACTCCATACCACCTACAAATAAGTGGGCAATCGGAGATTTTCAGGAGATTAAACACATTTTGGAGAAAATGGTTAACCCTGATCGAAAGGATTGGTCAATCCGATTGACCGATGCTTTATGGGCTTACCGTACTGCATTTAAAACCCCTATCGAAATGTCTCCCTTTAGATTTGTCTATGGGAAGACTTGCCACTTACTCGTGGAGTTAGAACATAGGGCTTACTAGGTGATCAAAAATCTGAACTTCAATTTAGACAACGTTGGCTTGCTACGCAAACTTCAATTGAATGAACTTGAAGAAATTCGGAATGATGCATACGAGAACACGAGAATTTATAAAGACAGGATGAAGGTGTTTCATGACCAACACATTCTTCGGAAATCATTCACACAAGGTCAAAAAGTCCTCTTGTATAATTCTTGGTTACATCTCTTTCCAGGCAAACTCCGATCTCATTGGATCAGTCCTTTCACTGTTACTAATGTCTATCTTCATAGGGCCATTGAGATAAAATATCCGAACAATGATAATGAATTCAAAGTAAATGGACATCGATTGAAGCCATTTGTTGAGAAATTTGATTAAGAGGACATGTCCATACCTCTGATTGATCTTGTTTACCAGGATTGACCTCTTAGTTTACCTCTGACGGATGTATAGGTAGGTTTATCGCATTCATAAGACTAGAGTAGTTTGCTTCCGCTATTTTTAGGATAGTTTGCTTCCTTTGTTTTAAGATAGTTTTCTTTTCGGCTGTTAAATTCTTATGCTAACCCACCTTCACGCTGAGATTTTATGGAAAAAGCTTCAAAATTCCTTCATCAGGTATTATCTTTCCATTATTTCTCCTTCAATTATGTTGTCTCTTTTTGTGAATCATGCTTATTTCTTTTACATTAAGAACAATGTAGATTTTAGGTTGGGGGTGGGAGATTAGGTAAGTTTTGAGCAAAATTTGTAAAATTTTTGAAAAATTTTCAATGTTTATCTATTTGGAAAGCGATAAGTTGTGTATTTAAGAATGTTTTGAGTATGATGATAAGATAGAGAGTGAATTTTGAATTGTTGGAGTTTGATCATCTAAGTAATATATCAATTACAGTTCTTGCGCTCAATTGATTAAGAGGAAGTTTGAATATCATGTTAATCTAAATCACAAGATACGTTCAAATTGTTTTCTATGAATAATGTTAGAATTTCTGATTATGAGTATGTAAATCATTGATAGATGATAAGAATCAAGTCTGGAGAATTATATCCACCTTAAAAAATGAAAAGAACCAGTTAAAAAATAGTGAGATCGACAAAAAGGTCATGTATGGTGAAAAGATCGGAAAAGACTGGAAAAGAATGCAAGAATAATGCAAGGTCTGTAAAAGAATGAATTAAAAAAAAAGATTGACCATCGATATAAAATCAAAAACTGGAAAAAGAAGAAAAAGGGGATAAGTTCGGAATCAGTACTCAAGTTCTCAATTAATCTTGATATGCTAAGCATAACTAACATGATGTAAGGATAGTACCCTTATAAAAAGTAATTTGATCTTCACCGCGCACATTGAAAAACTTGATATGTAAACTATGCTCTGACTTAATGGATAAAGAACTTATTTGATTAATTGCTTATGTGATTCAGCTTTAGGTTTTCAAAATCTCACTTTTTCATCTTGAGTCTACTCATTCATACTTGATTACACAAAAGATTGTTTTTTGAAAAAGGTTTGAACATTGCGCATTAAAGTTCATTTTTCGCATACTTTGCTCGGGACTAGCAAAATATTGGTTGGGATTGTGTTGAGGGTCAAATATTGCATATTAGACCCCATTTATTACTTGATTTTATGAACATTATAATGCTTAATGTTCTATTTTAATTATGTTTGTGTTTGCAAGGTGAATTTAAAAGCTTGGATTGAAAAAGCATGGATTTAACGCTCAAGAATCACCAAGCCAAGGATTGGATCTTAGACGACTAAGAATGAATAATTCACATGCTAAAGATCCAAGAAAACCAAGTCAAGAATGAAGAGAATTGAAGTTTTGAAGTAAATTTCTGTGATCCTCGACTAGTCCTGGCTGTTGCTTGACTAGTCCTGGCTCCTACTCGACTAGTCCTAGCTCCTGTAGGACTAGTCGAGGCTCCTGCTCGACTAGTCGAAAGTGACCCTCAACTAGTTGAGGGTGGTCCACGACCAGTCGAAGGTGGCCCTCGACTAGTCGAAGATGGTCCACGACTATTTGAGGGTTACGCAGATTTTGCGCGGACTACGTAAATTTGAGGCAATTTCTGAAAATTTCCAACTCGGTGCGAAACTTAGAGTTACAAAACTATAAATAGAAGTCTCTAGGGCATTCCTAGGCATCTTCTAGGGTTTGAGGAGTGGAGCAAAAGGATGGAGAAGCCATCGGCAAGAGTTTTTCTTCTCTTTCCTTAGTAGTTTTTATACTTTTCTTAAGAGTTCTTAGTTCAATCATGTATATGGTTGGCTAAACCTCTTAGTTAGGGCTAAGAGGTAAAGCTTGTAGTGTGATTGTAATGTTTTCTTTGTTTTGATTCATGTTTTATTGAACTCTCTTGGATTCTAGTTTGATTATGAAGGAATATTTTTAGTTTTTAATGGTTTGTTGTGACAAATTATAATAGATATGTGATAGCTTAAGATATCTTCTTTTCTTGAATTGAGATTATGAAATTAGAAGATCCTGTTGTTCACCGTCGTTCCTTATGTCGAGAAGTGGAGCCACATGCGCGGATTTCATGTCACAAGTCCTTTCGCAATTGGGATGCGAAAGGAGTTTCGCGAATTTCGTGTCGCAAGTCCTTTCGCAACTAGGATGCGAAAGGAGTTTCGCGGATTTCGTGCAGCAAGTCTTTTCGCAACTGGGATATGAAAGGGAAGTTGTCAAAACTATAAATTGGGGTCCCTAGGGCTATTTTAGGGTTAAGGTGAATATTAGGAAATTATTTTAAGGTGTGGGCAAGCGATTTTCTCTGTACTTCCAAGAGAGAGGTTAGTATATTGCCTTGTAATCTTCGTTTCTCTTCATAGTGGAATTTTACATCCATGATTTTTTACCCTAGTTTTCGATTTTTCCACATATATCTCGTCTTGTGGTTTGTTTGAATGCTTTTATTCCTTTCTAGTTTATATTTCTTCCTATTTATCGTTTGTGAGTGAGGCTTTAGATTGAATCTAGGCTCACTGCGTTGTTGGCGTGTTGCGCAACAACCAGTATCAGAGCTATTGGTTTAGTTCTACTAGGAGCGATGGCGGAAGATGGGAAAACTAGAATTAAGAAGTTTGATGGTTCAAACTTTGCCTTCTGAAAGATGTAGATGGAGGATTATTTGTATCAGAAGGACCTCTATATTCCTCTAGGAGAAAAAGAGAAGAGACCAGAAAAGATGACAGATGATGAATGGTTTTTACTGGATAGGAAGGCTTTAGGAATGATTCGACTCTCTTTGTCTAAGAGCGCCGCCTTCAATATATCCAAAGTAAAAACGACAAAAGAATTAATGGAAGCCCTAGCCACCATGTATGAAAAGACCTCAGCATCCAACAAGGTTTATCTTATGAAACAGCTATTCAACATAAAGATGTCAAATGGTGGGAGCGTGACAGAACATCTAAACGAGTTCAATACAGTCACGAGCCAGTTGGAATTCGTTGGCATTGCTTTTGAGGATGAGGTTAGGGCATTATTGATCTTATCCAGTTTGTCAGACAGTTGGGATGGTTTGGTGATTGCTGTGAGCAATTCTTCAGGGTCGACAAAGTTGAAATTTGATGATGTGGCCAGTCTAATTCTCAGCGAAGAATCTAGAAGGAAGGCATTAGGAGTTTTAAGGGACTCAGGGAATGCTCTAAACGTTGAAGGAAGAGGAAGATCGCTGAACAAATGAGACAATAAACACGGGCATTTTAAGTTGAGGAAGAAGTCCAAGGGACCGAAAGACAAAGACGGGTGTTGACATTGCGGCAAGAAGGGGCACATGAAACGTGATTGCAGGGCGCTCAAAAAATAAGAAGGAAGCTCTCAAGATAGGAAGGATTCAGTGAATCTGTTTGAGGAGAGCGACACAGAGGCGTTGATCTTATCTCTTGATGCGAGGAATGAGTCTTGGGTTATAGACTCGGGTGCTTCGTTTCATGCCACTTCGTGTAAAGAAGTTCTGTGTGATTATGTGTCAGGTGACTTTGGGAGAGTCTACCTGGGTGATGATGAGCCGTGCAATATTTTTAGAAAGGGGGATGTTCATGTAAATCAGAAAGACGGAACGGTCTTGAAATTGAAGGATGTCAGACATGTACCGAGTTTGAAACGTAATTTGATCTCAGTGGGACAGTTGGCTGATACCGGTTAAGTGACAACATTCACTAGTGACTCTTGGAAGATCACAAAAGGTGTCTTGGTAATATCTCGAGGTAAAAAGGAAGGTACTTTGTACATAACTTCAGGATTGTATAGTTCACTCGCAGTCACATCAACTGGAGTGAATGGGTAGTTATGGCATCAGAGGCTAGGACATATGAGTGAGAAATTGATGAAAGTGCTATTGTCAAAAGGGAAGCTACCAGGGCTGAAGTCTATTAACTTGAAATTCTGCAAGGACTATGTGTATGGCAAGTAGAAGAGGGTAAGTTTCAAGAAGACGGGACGTGCTCCAAAGACACATCTGTTGGAGCTTGTACACACTGATGTGTGGGGACCGGCACAGGTATTATCTCTTGGTGGCTCACGTTATTTTGTTACCTTTATTGATGATGCTAGTAGAAAACTGTGGGTCTACTTCTTAAAACATAAATCTGATGTATTTAATGTATTTAAGAAGTGGAAAGTTATGGTAGAAAATGAGACAGGTAAAACAGTAAAGTGTCTCAGATCTGACAATGGGGAGAGTTTGTGATAAGAGGTTTGAGGAGTATTGTGCAGCAAATAGAATCAAACATCAGAAAACGATTCCAGGGACACCACAGCAGAATGGTGTGGCTGAGCGCATTAACAGGACCATCCTTGAGCGTGCCAGGAGCATGAGGTTACATGCAGGGTTGCCCAAGACCTTTTGGGCAGATGCTGTGAATACTGCCGCATATCTCATCAATAGAAGTCCCTCAGCACCATTGGATGGTGGGCTACCAGAAGAAGCATGGACTGGGAAGGAAGTGAACCTTGCACATCTCAGAGTGTTTGGTTGCACTTCATATGTTCACATTGATGTAAGCTGGATGCAAAGTCCAAAAGGTGTACGTTTATAGGCTACGGGCAGCATGATTTTGACTACAGGTTATGGGATGCAAAAAACAGGAAAATCATCAGAAGCAAGGACGTAGTCTTCAATGAAAAAATGATGCATAAGGATAGTGTACAGGAAAATAAGGTCGAGAAAAAGGAATTCGTAGAGTTGGAAGAGTTACCGGACATGGGTGTTACAGCGCCACAGGATGAGGTAAAGCCGCATACACCGGTTGTAAGGAGGTCTACTCGGGAGAGGAGTCCCACGGTTCGATACTCACCCTCCTTACATTATCTACTACTGACAGATAATGGTGAGCCCGAGTGTTTTGAAGATGCGTTACAGTCAGATATACAGGTTAAGTAAGAGCAGGCCATGGATGATGAGATGGACTCTCTTGAATCTAATCATACATGGGAGCTAGTCACTCTACCCAAGGGTAAGAAAGCTTTTCATAACAAGTGGGTTTACAGACTGAAGGAGGAGCACGATGGTTCGAAACGGTACAAGGCCAGATTGGTTATGAAAGGGTTTCAACAAAAGGCAGGTATCGATTTCACTGAAATATTTTCACCGGTAGTGAAAATGTATACGATTCGCATGGTCTTGAGTATAGTGGCTTTAGAGGACTTACATCTAGAACAGCTAAATGTTAAGACAGCCTTTCTTCATGGGGATCTTGAATAAGAAATATATATGCATTAGTCGACAGGATACGTGGCACTAGGTAATGAGAACAAGGTGTACGGACTGAAAAAGAGTCTATATGGCCTGAAGCAGGCCCTAAGGCAATGGTACAAGAAGTTTGACAGTTTCATATCGAAAAACAGTTTTAGGAGATGTCATGCAGACTATTGTTGTTACTTGAAGAAGTTTGGTACGTCTTACATCATCCTTCTTTTGTACGTTGATGATATGCTTGTGGTTGATTCAAGCATGAAGGACATCTCAGATCTCAAAAGACAATTATCTAGAGAATTTGCCATGAAGGATTTAAGAGCTGCAAAACAAATCCTAGGCATGAGGATAAAGCGTGATAGGGAAAATAAGAAATTAGTTTTGTCACAAGCAGAGTACATAGCCAAGGTACTTGATCGATTCAATATGGGAGGTGCTAAGCCGGTTAGCACTCCATTAGCCAACCACTTCAAGCTATTTAAGGAGAAAGGTGCAAAGATGTAGAAGGAATAAGACTACATGGCTAAAGTTCCATACGCGTCAGCTATTGAGAGTCTCATGTATGCTATGGTGAGCACGAGGCCAGACATTGCTCAAGCAATGAGAGTTGTTAGTAGGTTCATGAACAACCCTGGGAAGGAACATTGGGAAGCTGTGAAGTGAATCCTTAGGTACTTGGTATGTACTAAGGACGCATGGCTATGTTATGGTAGATCGGAAATCAAGTTACAAGGCTACGTGGATTCAGATTTGGCAGGAGATATCGACAACAGAAGAAGCACTACAGGTTATGTTTTTACTCTGGGTAGTGCCGATCGATTAGGTCTCTCGATTACAAAAGATAGTATCTATCAAGATCTGACGAAGCGAGAATATGTTGCTGTTCTGAAAGCATGCAAGGAGATGGTGTGGATCAAGAGTTTTATGGAAGAGTTGGGTAAGAAGCAAGCGGTTGCAAGTCGCATGCGGTGACAAATCGAGTGTAATACACTTAGCTAAGAATTCAGTCTTTCATTCAAGGACCAAGCATATTGCCATCAGATATCACTTCATACGTTCGTTACTGGAAGATGGATCAATTGCTCTGGAGAAGATTCATACAAGTGAGAATCCTGCGGATATGCTGACCAAGGCGGTCACAAGGGAGAAGCTGAAGCTCTATTCAGTTTTGATTGGTCTTTAGGCTTGAAGACGGGGAGGTGGTACACTCCGGATGAAGAAGACAAAGGTTTATGTCAATGTGTCTCTAAATGGGAGATTGTTGAGAAGTGGAGCCACATGCATGAATTTCGTGTCGCAAGTCCTTTCGCAACTGGGATGCGAAAGGGAAGTTGCCAAAACTATAAATTGGGGTCCCTAGGGCAATTTTAGGGTTAAGGTGAATATTAGGAAATTATTCTAAGGTGTGGGCAAGCGATTTTCTCTATACTTCCAAGGGAGAGGTTAGTATATTGCCTTTTAATCTTCGTTTCTCTTCATAGTGAAATTTTGCATCCGTGGTTTTTTACCCTAGTTTTGGATTTTTCCATGTATATCTTGTCTTGTAGTTTGTTTGAATGCTTTTATTCCTTTCTAGTTTATATTTCTTCCTGTTTATCGTTTGTGGGTGAGGCCTGAATTGGATCTAGACTCACTGCGTTGTTGGCGTGCTACGTAACACCTTATGCATGGTAGGATGATAGAATCTCTCCTAACCTTCACAATTCTCTTATGATTGGTTATGTGATTGGTAGATCCTGTTGTTTGCCTTGTCTCTTAGGCATGGTTAGGTGATGGAATCACTTCTAAATCCTCACAACTCTTATCCATTGATGATTAAGATCCATGAGAAGTTCAGAGATCTGACAAATCTTTTCATCCTTAAATCAAGCAAGGTAGCATCCTGAGAACCTACAAGCAGATCCTTAGAAACATTAGTTTCGCACTTTTGAATTTCTTAAGTTTTTCATTATATCTCTCACAAATACGCTCTATACTTCCAGATTTAGCTTTACATATTCTTTTAGTTCTAGTTCTAGTTGCTTTCAGAAGACACAAGTTCAAGCCCAGTGGATTCGACCTCTGTCTTACCGAAATTATTACTACATTACGACCCTACACTTGGGGTTGTGAACAAACAACTGTACAGAAACAGTCAATGAGGGACGATCTAATTAGGTGCTGAAAAATGAGGTCGGGTTTGTGGATGAAACTCAAGACCAATGGCCATATTTGGTAGAAGATGAGTTAGATGCATTAGACGACTGAAATGATTTTTAGATTTATTTTAGGAGTTTTAGTTTCCATTTATTTTAACTACTGACTGTTTGATTAAATTTGAAAATGTTTATAGTTATTACTTTGTTATATGATGATTGATTAATTGAGTTGAATAAAGTTCGAAATGGGTGGACTTATATTAGTTTTGATAGTTTATTTGATGAATGAGAATGTCATGGATGAAACGTTATTAAGTGAAGTGGAAATAGTTACGTATGTGAATGTTAACGTAATGATGATTTAGAATACATGTAATTGTGCCTCTTTATAACTGTATGATGGGTGTATTTATATACACTTAGTGTACACATCATGAACTGTATCTCGGGTGTGAGGGTACACACTTTGTATCCGAAGTGTGGGGCATGACATTTATAACTTATCTAATACTTAGTTTAGCATAAGGATTGGCCCTGACCATTATTGTGTTGGGCTTAATTCAACTATCCATCTTAAACTAAGATTTTATTTGTTAGTAGAAGATTTTTTAAGAATTTACCTCTCTAAAGTTTGTCAAATGCGAATACTTAATTATAGACTATACACATTTCACAGGTCATCCAAACATATACAATTATTTATGTATAAATAATTTATAAATGTGAAGTGCTTGCAACCAAACAACCCCCTATTTTACAAAGGTATTCATTTGCTTGTAAAAATTATTCACTTGTTTGGATGGACGATTAAATGGTAATGATTATATGTTTGGAAATACTATGATATTTTAATAGTCCAATTTCACGTTTAGGATCAAAATTTTTCTTTAATAAAACCACTATGTTAAGTGAAACTTGTGTTTGGTGGACCATGAAATGGTAATCAACATATTAGAAAATGGCACATATACATGGACTACCTGGATAAAACACAACACTAGGGCCACGCATGTGGTATATTTCGAAATCCAGGGAATGGATTGACACAGATATCGTGCTTAGGGGTGTACATCGAGTCGAACTGAGTCGAGCTGGCCTCAGCTCGACTCAGCTCAAACACTGGCTGACCTCAGCTCGAACTCGGCTCAGCTCGGTCCTTAAGCCTAAATGGCCAGCTCGGCTCGATTCGGTCAGTAGCTCGGGCCAAGTTCAAGCCAATATCGAGCCAAGTTGCCATTGAGGCATTTCCACAAACACCTGAACTGCAACTTCAAAATACCATTGTTTTACAAACAAAGGCAATGTTTTTACAGGTATTTTATCAAACACCTTTCAAATAACATAAAAACAAAAAAATAAATAAAGGGAAAAAATGTATTTGTTTAATGTACATACCTTCCTTGCCACCAGCCAAACCTTCTTTGCCACCGACCACATTTGGTTGAGTCATTTTATCAAACAGTTGGTGAGCAACATCAATGACAAAGAAACTGAGTCACCAAAGTAGTTTGATCCAAGTTCGAATGAGGTACACCAGCCAATCTACTTCCAAAAAACAAACAGAGCATCAAACCAATAAACAAGAAGACTTGATCAATGGAAATAAAATGCATGCCATTAGCCCTTGGTCTGGTGCCCAAAACAAGACTGAAACGATACCACGGTTCAGGAAAAGCAAACTAAAGGCGTTTATATATCAAAGATGTGTAACTCTTTATTTCCAACCAAAGACATCAGAAGCTGCAGTTAAGCTGGAGATCGACCTGGATTCAAGCTGGATTTGAGTAGGATTCAATCCGAGTCGAGTCGAGCTGGGGCTTGCTCGAACTCATTTTCGAGCTAAAAAAATCAGCCCAACTCGGCTTGAACTCAGCTCCGAACCGAGTCGAATGGAGCTTTTTCGAGTTGAGTCGAGCGAGCTAACCGAGCTAGCCTTTCCCTGTGCTGGGAAGCTAGGTGGGCCACAGTAATATTTGTGAGAAATCCACACCGTCCATCCGCTGTGGGAGCTCGTTTTAGGACATGCTACCAAAAAAGAGGTGGATCGAGAACCCAAGTGCGCTGGACGAGAGTGAAACCAGGGAAAGAATTTCATACCGTTGAAACCTTCCTAAGGTCTACCTTCATATTTATATGCCATTCAAACCGTTCATAAGGTCGTTCCTACTTGAATGAAGCGAAAACACCGGAAACTTCTTCTGATATGAAACTCTGTGTCCATACGAATGTTTCAAGCGGTGGTCACTGAATCTAGACTGTTTCCTCTCGTAAGGCCCACTTGAGTTTTGGATACACTTCATTTTTGGCCGCGTGTTCTAAAATGAGCTCCCATAAGGGATGGACGGTGTGGATTTGTCACAAACATCACGGTGGTACTCACTAAACATCCCGGCGCAGCAACTTCCTGTGAAAGAAATCCCCATCTATTCCCTTCATAGGCTTTAGAGATCTATCCACCGTCTTCCGATCTACTTCGTCGCTTTATTCTCTCGCGGGCTCAGCTCTCTCCTCCGTTTTCGAATCTACTTCGTCTCTCTCATACACTCGCTCTCTTCCCTTCGCAGGCGACAGCTTCTTGGCAGCCCATCTTCGCGGGCTATGGCTGCTCCACAACCCCCCTCAGGTAAGCACTTCTTCATTAATTTGCGGGATCCACCGTTTACGTCTGCAAACCGTTTGCACTTTGCACTATGCACGCACATCACAATCTGATTTCTGCACTTTGTTTTTGATTTTCTGATCGCCAACGGTCGCACGTATCCCCCATCGTGAAGGTTCTAGGTTTTCGTGGGGCTTATCTTTTGCTTGTGATATACGGTTTGCCATTTACACGGTTATTGCAGTTTGCAGATCCCGACAATGAAGATGGCTGTTGACGCTGTAGTCCACTCATAATTATAAAATAATTTTATTGGAAAAAAAAACATGACCTTTTAACATTTATCAATAATTTTAATTTATAATTATATAACATTTCTCATTGAGATATAAAAGACTCACCCGAATCACTGCTTTGAACAGACCATGGCAAATTTTATCGGTGGAATGAGTTGTGTATGAGTCCTGAGTTTGCCAAACCCTTGATATGACAAGGACCATCGTGGATGGCCTGCTCACCTTCCCATCTTGCAATCCTAACATGCCAAATGATATGGGAATATAAGAGAAATATGGTAACCATCCGCATTCATCTGAAAGGAGGTCCCGTTTTGGGAGCTATGAGCCAATGGTGTACTCAACCATGATCCTCACTTGTAGAAGCCGAAGACTGATCAATGCATGCCTCCCTAAACACACAATGCACCAGCACGTGCTGAACATATGACACGTGCATTAGGAGGTGGTGGGTTGCAACTATTGAAAATATCAAGCTGGTCACACAACATCTCAACATTTGTACAAAGACAATAGCCAGTCTAAAGGACTTGCTTACGACCACATTGAACACATTGGGGGATTACAATGTGTAAAGGTGAAGGTGCAGACGAGCGATTGTAAGATGTAAGGGGAGTCCTAGGGATGTGGAGAATGTACGAAGTTCTTTTTTTTTTTTTTCGGAGAGGTAATGAAAAGTTTAGTAGAAGCCACAAACAAGGCGGAAAAGAATACAACAGAAAAAAAAAAACTAAAGATCCAGAAGGGCTACAATGTCACAAGGATCCAAATCCTTTTGACCCGACGCCCATTCTATCATCCAAGTCACTGCCTTTCGAAAAATTTATTTGTCAGTTCCGACATGTTCTCAAAACACCTCCTATTTCTCTCTCTCTCTCTCTCTCTCTTCCCTTTTGAAAAATTCGATTTGCTAGTTTTGAAAAATTCAATGCGGAGAATGTTCTAAGTTCTCAACTTACAAGTTCATAGGTGCTCCTCAGTTAGGCCAACCTTGCCAAGAACAATGCTTTTACTATGTTTGTGAATCATTTCCTGGAGGAACAGTAAGAAACTGATCTTGTACGACAAATTGGAAAATCAGGTTGCATATTTGAAGTGGTGATCCCTAGATGAAAATGGTCGATGGAGATTACAGGAAAGGGGTAACTTCTGTGCAGAAGAATGGGGCTGCAAAGGAGTGATTCGTGTCGGTAGGGGAGCAATCAATGTTCACTAACTCAATTAGGCAGGGGAAATCCTATGGGGGTAGTTGATGTTGATATTTTGACTGGTAGTGCGGCTCATAATGTTCCTTAGCCTTTATTAAGGTTTCAGTAATGTGGTCTAGGAAGAGTGCCCGGGTGGAGGAAATTGATGGAAAAACCACTGTGATGATCTCTCTCTCTCTCTCTCTCTCTCTCTCTCTCTCTCTCTCTCTCTCTCTCTCTCTCTCTTTTCTGGAGGAGTTGTAGGTGGACTTCAACAAGTCTCATGATCACGGTCCAACATGGTGATTGTTCTCTATTGAGGTTTTGGCTTAGTTGAAGGAAGATGGGGTTGATGGAAAGTGAGTTCTAGATTTGATGCCCCAATCCCTTTAATTCATGGGTTCAACTGTCTGGCCATATTGATTTGCAAAGAATGTTGGCTGTCGACGAGTTCTTTGAAGGTCCAATAAAATTCTTCCGACATTGGATTAACATTAGTGGCATCCTGTTGTAGCTCTGGTTGGAGGAAGTTCTATTGATAGGCTTGTGAGGTTTGGGTCGACAGTGGGTATGTCTTGCTTCTTTAGCTTTTGAAATAGGGCCAAAAATGTCAATGTGAGCGTTGGTTATGCAAAGGCCTTTACAGATGGTTAGCACGTGGAGGGTATATTGGTAGGTTCAACTTTGTTTGAGGGCCATTTTGGGCAATAGTTTTTCTCTTTGGGCCATGAAGTGGAAAAGTGTGAGTCCTCTAAGGTGCTAGCGCACCAAACTTGGCGGAGGTGGCAATTCTATCTAGGTCTCCTTCGAGACTACTTTTTGTTTAATGTCTCTTTTGTAGAATCACAGAGGTTGCCACATTTCTCCCCTTGTTCCACTTCTACAATAATGGAGGCGATTGGGAGGAGGAGCTCTCCCTTTGTGGTGTTTCAGGAGGAAGATCTTTGCTACAATGGGAGCATTCTCAGGGTGAGTTCTATGCTAACTCTTTCCTCGGGTTAGCTTCTTCAAAGTGACAACCAGGTAAGCCATGACCTTTCTTAGTTAAGGTTGGATTTGGGTAGTTCAATCTCTAGGGGAATCCAATGTTCGCTTCATCGAAGTTCCTCTTCTTCTGAGGGGAAATCGAGGTGTCTTATGGATTTTGCAAGAAAGCTTAGAAGCTTTTTTATTTGCATCCTAAGGACTAGGGTTCCATTGCTTCCAATAGAAAAGGGCAAATACAATCTCAAGGATATTTAGTGGATAAGAGAGTGCATGTAACAAGTTGGTAGAGGGTTGTGGGGGTTTCAATGGAAGTAACAATGACGACGTTGTGGCGATTTTCAAGTTGTTAGGAGAGAGGGGGGAGATAATGAAGAGGAAGTAGGGGAGGAGTATATGTAAAAAATCCATTTTTTACAAGGTAATGTCCATTTATTAAGAGAGCCTACTAAAGAAAAACTAAGGCAGGAAAAAATTTACAATCCATTCAAAGAAAGAAGATTACAATTATCCATGGCTTTTAATCCAAATGCCCACCACGACATCTAACTTGACTGATGCAGGACACATAATTTAATGCTAGCATGCAACGTGGAGATTATGAAAGAGTCCATAAAGTAATTCAATTAACAAAAGATGCTAACCTACCAAGTAATTAAGAGTAAATCATAGGAAATAAAATATAATTTAACCTAAGTCACATGCCCGCATGCTAAGAAATCAATTAAAACTAAGCCCGATAGAAGGATAGAACTTCCAATTTAGCATAAGTACGTTCCACACTCAAGAGACAAATTTGTAGGTTTTATGATTACGGTTAGGAATGTGAAAATCTGAAAATTAGGAAATTAAGGCTCATGGGAAGTGGGGATTTTGGAATTGGGGTTTTTAAAAATTGGGAAAAATAGGAAATTGGGGATCTAGGGTTTAAGGTAGGATTGTGGATGTGGAATCAAGGGGTTTTGATGGAGAAAGTAAGGATAAATCAAAGGATTGAGCGGTTGTCCATATAGTCAGCCTAGGGGCTCGCACGTGCAGGTCTTTGTGTAGTGTTTTTGGGTCCTCAATGGTTGATTTTGGTTGGGATTGAAGTTGGATGATGAAAAGTTGAAGAAAAAGATGATTTGAATGGCCTTGGATAAGAAGGGAAGAAGAGAGATGGAGTTTTTGAAAAAATACCTCTTTTTGATAGAAAGGAAGAGAGAAGGAAGATGGTAGATGGAAGCCTCACACTTCCGTTAAATGGGGAATGGAATCACACCACACCAAGCTCTAAATCACATAGAGTATTCTTCAAATCACACGAAGAAGAGAAAACACAAAGCTTTTTTTTTTTTTTTTCCAAAATAATGGCATTTGGGCTTCATACACCCATCTTTCTCTTTCATAGTATCAGAAAAGACCTTTTACAAAAAGACGTTCTCAGATAAGATTCTCAACATAAAGACGCTCAATAAATTAAAAGTTGTTCCTAATCCCCTAATCTCAATACAAATATAAGGTATACCAAAAATAGTGAAGCATGTAACCAATCTAAACAATTATAATATTTCGTGACCTAAGGGGGTCCACGATTAATATGTCCGATGATGATGATCCAACGGTCCGATCATCGTGTCCACTTGATCCAACGGTTCAATGTGTCCATCAAGCTCCTATTTGCAACCCACGTGCATCTTCCCAGTGTGGGGTCTTCAAAGATGTACGAACATGCACATGGGGTCTTCAACATAACCAGGAATGTGAATTGGGCCAGGTGGGCCCCATGTGATGGCCGTCTAGCCATAAGGAGACTGGCTCAACCCTCTTCCTCTAGTATGATGCTTTGATGTCCTCATCATTGATCCTACTAATAACCTTCTCCATTGAGCCACATGTATTTCGGGCTCAAAGGATTGCCATAAGGACTAGCTGCTTAATCATATTTTTCTTCCTTCCTAACTCCATCGCCGTGCCAACCCAAAAGGAGGCTTTTAATACACTTCGAAATCACCCTAGTAAAGTTAAAGATATCGTGGAACATTCATTTCTAACAACAAGGCTCGAGTAACTTCAATCAAATTTCTATTTTTGCGCTTAACGACCTATTTTGCTAAGGTGTACAAGCATAAGAGGTTTGATGAATAGTATCCTGACTTTGTAAATAAGATTGAAAATCACAAGACATAAATTTCAAGGCATTATTTGACCTAAAAATACACAGACTTGTACCGAATTAAGTTTTTATTTCACTATGATTTTTTTTGAAAGATGACAATTTATTTATTTATTTATTTATTTTTAATTTATAGGGAGGCTCGCAAAACGAGCGGAAGAATTTATTAAAAAATTTATGAGGGAGGCTCACTATAAAAGTTCTTAAATACAAAAAAGACTGTTGACCTATGTTTCATAAGATGTAACAAAATCATTCTAGAATGATCATAAATAAAAAGAACAAAATACATAAAACCTAACAAACTAGGAACTTGAGCTGGTCCCCACACATCACATTTAACTAATCTAAATGGGATATCACTACTATCATCAACTCTAAAAGGAAAATGGACTCTACAATGTTTTCTTAGTTGGCATGTTTGATGCTCCATACATGGCATCTTTGGAAGAGATGGAACAAGAGTTTGTAGCTTTTGAAGAGATTTATGATCTAAACGATGATGGCACTGAATTGTAAGACCCTCAGGAAGCACCGTAACACCTATTGATTTTCACTCCAAATAATAAAGACCATTCAACCTCCACCAATCATCCTGCCTGTCTTGATGTCCTAAAAAACACAGTGAAAAGAAGAGAATGTGACAACAATTTACAGATTTTTACTTACAGATAGACGACTCAAGGAAAGTTTGGGGGCATGTAAGACAGATGATAAGGACACAAATGCATTAGGCTGAGCATGACCAAGTCTAACAATGTTGGATGAAATATCATTAGCTAACGTAACAAACATATTAGATGAAACAAGGTCAATTGAGGAAAAAGAACTATGGTTACCAGAAATATGATCATGCACTCCAGAATTGATTATCCAAGGAGAGGAATGATATGATAGGAGACACGATTTACCTGAATGGGCCAAAGTGGCTGTAGAAGTGGAAGGTACACTGTTAATTGTAGAGCCACTTGAATTCAAATTCAAATTCCATGGTGCTCCGTATTCGCAGCTCGACATGCTCGTTTTCCCATGTTACTTGTCAAGGTATGCAAGCGTTTTTACCGGATTTAAAATCGGGTCTGGACGGGTCCCTTGCAACATAGACCAGACCTGCCCATTTACTAAATGGGTTCGGGTTGGGTCAGGTCAGGTCGGGCCTAATATAAAGGAAACTAGATCCACACCCGTTTAGCAACTGGGTTTGTTCTTGGACCCAGACCTGTACCATTTTACAAACGGTTCGTGTCTGAGTGTGGGTACCCTATCAGGTTCGCTGACCCATTTACTGCATCCCATTTCCACTTTTCTCATTAGGAGAAGGGATAGACTCCTACATTAGTTTTGCACCATTTAGAAAATGGTGGTTACTCTTCAACTTCACATGTGGCATTGTTGTATGATAATCCAGACTTTTCAAATTGGTGACCCAACTGTGGATGGAGCATAAATGAAAAATTGCACTATTAACCATCTGATATTTCCTTCGAACTTGCAACACTAATTATTTTACTTTTAACCATCCATTTGCTAGCCATCAGTTGGATGGTTAGGATTGCTAGATCAGTGTGATTTTAGAGATGCACTCCATCCACAATGGGACCCACAGTTTGGATGGATACCTGTGCATCAGTGTCACATGTCAGGAGGATGAGTCACCACATTTTTTAAATGGTGCAAAAAACTAGCATAGGAGTCTAATCCCTGGAAAAATGAAGCACAACCCACTCCTTCCCAAAAGGTGAGTTATTTGATACCATGCAAGAGTGTGATGTGGATACACATGCTCTTGAATTTGTTCACGTGGAGAGTATTAACTTAAAATAAGCTGTTCAAATTTTGGGGCCCAAGTAGACAGGTCACCATTCGTAACTCTTAAGCCATATTTCATCGAACAATCATAAACACTGATAATTGGCCCTTGTTTGTTAAAATTTCAATGCAGAAATTTTTAAGGGCACACTTCTGATTAGAAGATGAAATCAATGTAATTCGGTTACTGGCCATTAAATAGAATCCACAATTTGAATGGATTAGTTTACCTGTATTTTTCTGTGCAATTTTCTTGTTAGTTGCACACTGCCAGAGGCATATATTAATTTTCTCCTAAAAATATCTCTTCAACTTTGGAAAGTAGGTTGGGCCGTTAGGGTGACTTCATTGGAAGAGGCATATATTAATTACAGGAGAAATTATCACATAAAGCCATTTCTTGCTAACGTATGTGTAGAATATCTGATCCATATGAAAGAACATCTGATCCATGTGAAAGGTGGGCCACACCATGGCGATCACCTGGTATGAGAATCATGCCAATGAACTCATGGGGTGGCCACAACTGTATGCTGAGTCATAGTATCATTTGTCCATTGATTTTGACATTTTTTGCTGCTCAATGAGTGGATTAGCCTGATTTTCATAACAGCTTGTCACAGCGGTGTGGCGCACATGGATTGGATATTTGACACATTGTCTTGGGGGAAAGAAATGGCATTGTATGTGATCAGTTCTCTTGATACAGAGGTGTTGTCTTGGTTGTGCGTGAGGTTAGTTGTCCTTTGTATATTATGGGGCCCACAGGCTGAAGGGTCAGATGATCCCCACTTTTCATCTGGTGTGTTGTGCAGAATGGATGATTGTGCATCAATTGGAGCAATCCTAGCCACCTGATTTTTCCTGTTGAACATGGCCCTAAATTCAAATCGCATGGACACAATTATTGGCCAATGAGATGCTTTTACAGTTGACAGTTAACTGAATGGCCCATTAGATGGATATCATGGATTAACTGTCCATTCAGCTACACAACCATCATGGTTGTTCCTCTGTGTGTGTTGCCAGCCGCCAGAGCCCACATGCTGAGTTGTCTGATGATTTGAACTGTCCATTTATTACCATGCATAGAAGCTACTATCCCATAGTCATGCTTGAGTAATGATCCTAACCTTTGAACAATACAAGCCACTAAAACTGTTCTTTTCGTTGTTCTAAATTCATCTCTACAGATACTGATGGTCATAATCATCCATTCAATCTTATTTTCTTAAGGTGGCCAGTATAGAATAAGGTGCATAACATGGACGGTTCCAGGCATTAGAACACACAGGATGTGGGCCCCAGCGGGTGTCGACACATGCTTGAACTTGAGTTGTGGTAGAGGCAAAACAAACTCCAACCATATTATGGTTCTACTGGCTCTTACCTTATCATTTCTCATATTCCTCTCCTTGTGAAAACCTCTCTTTTCACTTGTTTTATTAACTTTGCCGAGAGAGAGAGAGGGAGAGAACAGCTCTAATAAACCCTAGCTGCTGTTCTGCTTCATATCGTGGTCTCTAGATCCGTACCATTTAAACTACATAGCTTTTATCACCTACATTGAGGCGAATTTCTCAAAACAAAATTCACCTCCTCAAATTCCCTAATTTTCTTGATTTCCACTTTTGCCCCATTTTCTATTGCTGCAGTGAAGACAACTGAAGATGTGGAGATGAAAGAGGTTCTGGAAGCCCCTTCCAATTCTGTTCCTTCCTCTGTTCCGTCTGTCCTACACCGTACTGAAAAATCCATACTTCTCTTCTTCCCTTTTTATTTTAAATTTCCATTTTTTATTTTTTAGTGAGAAATCAATTTCTTTTTTCAGATTTGAAGGAGATAGCATCTCTTATTGAAATGGGTACGTATGCCAAGGAAGTGCGCCGCATTATGCGTGCGGTCCGCCTCACAATCGCGCTTAGGCGCAAGCTGAATGCTCCAACGCTGTCCACGTTCCTCAGTTTCGCACTCATCCCAGGTTCTGATGCACACTCGAGGCTCTCATCCTATCTTCCTAAGGTAAAATATTGTGAAACCCTTTGGTTTCGTTTACACACACAGACTGGTAGATGTGGCATGTGCAACAGACGTGGAGGGACGAAGTGGTTTGCAGGACATGGGAGGGGTGAAGTGGTTGTGGACTTTGTGGGATGTGATGCTTAAAAAGAGGTTTGCTGCAGTATATCCTAACATGTCTGTACATAGGATACGTCTGGACTTCAGCCATAAGATCTGAGGTCCTTTTGAATGATTATATGATGACCCTCTTATTGGATGGGGAATGCCCAAAAGGACTCTCATATTGTAATATTTTAATCTTTCGATTATTGAAAGGTCAAGGAGACTGTCCATTTTCAAAAGGAAAAGAGTTAAATGATCAAAGGGATAAAATATTTTAGTATAAGGTTTATTTTTTTGGTTGTCCTCCATCGAAGATGAGGCCCATCATGTAAGCAGTTTGGATCATTGAAAGATGACCACAGATCCAATTGATAAAGTCCTGATCTATAGCAATAGGCAGGTAGCAAATCTCCTCTAAAATAGTTTTTTTTTTTCACTGGGAAGGGAGTCAGTTTCTGACAATGGTAAGTATCAAATAGATTCTATCATTTAAGTTGGCTCAAGTGTGGAGACCACTGAATGTTTGTGTGACATCCAGCTCCTCAAAAAGGTGCATTCCACCATGAAAATTGGATGCCCAAAAAATCAGGCCAATCCACTCATCTTTTTTCTTTTGAAGGGTGAAACTTTTTATTAAAACAAAAACAAAATACATAAATATATACAACTAATCAGGGGAGAGCAAGGATAACAAGTGGTATATCCACCTCCAGCCCTAATTGGTAAGAGGGAAGTGCTTTGAACTTCTTCTCTAAATCTCCTCTCTTACCCTTGAAAAGGGAACCCCTTGTGCCCAAACTAAATGTAAGCTTTCACCCAGTGGAACACCATTCCTGTTATCATGTTCCTTCCATAGTGACCAAAGCATCCGACAGGATTCACAATCTCTACAAATTATTTCATTTTTATTTTTTACGAAGAAACAGTGCTCCCCAGGCTCGAAAAAGAGCACCCACTGACACCTGGATTACTTATTGCATCCCATATAGATTGAGAATCTTTTTCCAGATTGTTGTGAAGTAATGAATTAATGTGGCTAGCCGATTCTTCCATCTTCAAAAAAGGAATGCATGCATTTGTTATGGCCATATTTCCTTTCCGAAGCTGATCTATGGTAAGTATTTTTTTTCCTTAGCTGCTAGCCACCCAAAAGTGATTGCTCCTGGCAGTCCCAGAAAATGCCAAATATGAGACAATACCTTCAATCTCCCTTCCCTACCATTTCTTTTGATCTTGTAGTATAAAGACTGTACAGAGAATGCCTGACATACTGAATTCCCATTTCCAACTATCCGATTGTCCTGGGCTTGGATTGCACATCTGCATCTTTTCTTGTAAATCTAGCAAAATCCTCAAATATTCTCTGATAGATTGGTGTGGAAATGTGGAGGCTGAAGCCCATATCCACTCCTCAGTCCTCCCCCTCTTGTGAAGCGATATGAGATAAACATGCCCTTATCCAGTGCAATCCTGTATGGGTATCCAAGACTACTTTTAGTGGTCTTTTGCCCCACCCTTCCCAACATCTTATTCTAACCTTCCCCTACCACATGGGACATGCCTTTACTGAATGCTTGCTACCCTCCATAACTGCCTGTCACAGCCCCGAGGCCCTTTATCTCGAAGAATCCTTTACTAATCAACCTCCCTCTTGGATATTGTATTTCCCTGCAAGTACTTGATGCCATAAAGAGTCATCCTCTTTCTTGAAACTCCATAGTTGTTTACCGAGTGCTCAATTCATCACACTATTACATATTTTGCCTTCTCAATGCACAAGGGTAAATTGTGGTAAGATAATGGTAGTCTTCTCACCTTACATCAAAAGAGATCCTCCATTTCCTGAAGTCCGTCTTCATTTAATCGAATTCCCAACATTTCACTCTTTTGCAAGTTAATCGGCTCTGAAATAATTTCAAACCATTTAGTTATTAGTTACCATATATAAACTGGCCAGCTAACCTTTCTTAGCCTTGCATGACAAGAGCGTATCATTGGCATACTGTAGATCAGATATTTGATATTCATCTCCTGCAACCCTGAATCTCCATATCAATCTGACTTTTGATGCCTTTCCAACCATTTTACTTAAAGCTTCGACAATCACCTCAAATGAAGGGGAGAAGGAGTTTCAACACTTGGTCAACAGTTCGAGTACCCATAGGTGGTGAAATCCCACTTCGGCGTGTGGGGGGGGGGGGGGGGAGAGTCGTGCGTGTGTAATTTTTTTTTTTTGTTAAATGAAGGGGAGGAGTCCCGTTGTTTTTATTTTTTTTAATAGGGAAATATCCTCTTGTTGATTATCTTTGGAGTCTCTGAACAAACTTTTGGAGAGCTATTTACCATGATCAAGTAATGTGCTGATGATAATCATGATATCCATGTCCAACTTGCATAAAATTCCTAATTGATTTTCTTTTTATCGTGCATCTATTCACTCATACCATGTTTACATGATAAAAGAGAAGATACAAAGGAAAGTATAGAATGGATAGAAAATGGGAGTAGTCACACATGGAACGCCTCTCTTCTCTTATTAGTTATTACTAATATATTGAATTCCTAATACAACAAGAGAATGGTACTTATCAGGTGTATGCACATAAGTGACACACACACCCTTTATTTGTTATTATTTCCTGTAAGCCCAATACTGCACTTTAGCCTATCTACTAATTTATGCATAAGGGAATTTAGCACCCTAATTTTTCTAGTGTTCAGAGTATCGGTATCATTACATGTATTGATGACCGGAGATACAAAAATATGTATTGATATCGCAGGTATTGTGGTCGGTACTCTGAAAAGTATTGCTAATTGAAAGAAACATTGGGAAAAAGGGTGGAATTTTCAGTGAAACTTTAGGAGATGTTAAAAGACATGTTTGCACATTAAGGAATCAAAATATTACAAAAAACAACTAGACATAATAAATTGAAATTTTATTGGGGCTTAAACCATGTTCTACTAGAAAAAAGTAGTATGATTATATCCAAAAGGAGTTCCTATTATTCAAATACCATGCAATGCAAGTAATAAAACATCCATTCTCAATTTTGAGAGCTAAAAAAGAGGAAATTAGGAATTTTCCAACCACTCAGATTCTGATTTTTGCCACATATCCATGTCAATGCGTGAGAATCATTTATAGACATTGCAATGCATGCTAACGTTTTTCAAAGAATAAGTTTCTAAGGATTTTTTTCACCTTTGAGTTCTGATCCATCTCTGCTTCAAGTCAAGATTTCTTCCCAAATCAAAGCTCTGATTCATCAAAAACTGAAAGGAGGGGTCGAAATCACCTAATGAACAAAATCCCCAAAAAATCCCACATAATGAATTTTTGTTGTTGTTGTTGTTGTTGTTATTATTATTATTATTATTTTGGGGGTTGGGGGATTTCTTCTGATTTTCTCACAAATTTCTGATGTTTATGGGAGTATCCATGGTATCAACAATATTATCACAAATATTACCCGATACCAAGTAACTTTACATGCCCAAAGACCAAAATATTGCTTGTATTGCCAATAATATCAAACTTATCAGCGATATTTAGAATTTTCTATATTACTTGGGGTTTCACTGTTGCTGACCTAGCGATACTGATTACATTGGCAATATCACTGATATTTGGTCCACTGGATGCCTTACTGCCACGCCTTTGAATCTATGGTAAAAACTGGATTATTCAAATCCCCTGTAGCACCGGTGTTAGATATGGAAACAGCATAGGTATGGATATGGGAGTATCCATGGTATCAACAATATTATCACAAATATTACCCGATACCAAGTAACTTTACATGCCCAAAGACCAAAATATTGCTTGTATTGCCAATAATATCAAACTTATCAGCGATATTTAGAATTTTCTATATTACTTGGGGTTTCACTGTTGCTGACCTAGCGATACTGATTACATCGGCAATATCTCCGATATTTGGTCCACTGGATGCCTTACCGCCATGCCTTTGAATCTATGGCAAAAATAGCACCGGTGTTAGATATGGAAACAGCATAGGTATGGATATGGGATACATTCGATAAAGCTCAAGCCCTCGTTGAGTAATTTATATTAAAAATGCTTAGAGAAATATAAAAACATATTTAAAAATATATAGAAATATGCTAGAAATAATTCTTTTTTCCCGGTTATGTTCGAAAGTATTTTAATAACAAGAATCCAAAATATTGTGTGTCCTCGTACAATGGCTTTTGAGTTTGAAACAAATTTGATATCTAGACCCATCCCGTACCTTTGTAATAAGTGGAATGTCTTGTCCATAGTTTGCTACCTGGAATGTTTAGTCGCCCTGGCCTGCATAATGTAGTTTTTTTTTTCCTGCTGCATTGTCTTTGACTCTTTATAGATAATAAATAAAGAACTTCAGAAATTGTCATATTCGGATATATTTCGGACCATCTGATGCTAAATTTCACCAGTCAGATTCAGATCCGTGCTTCGCTTGTCATACTGTTGTTTCAACTTGATATCTTTTTCCCTTGATGCATTGTGTGCACAAGTGCTGTATCTGTGATTATTCTGCTTGTAGGAAGATGAGCATGAAATGGAAATTGATACTGCAACATCTGCAACTCAAGCTCCTGCTAAGCATTCTCTGCCCGAGGTTGAGATCTACTGTTACTTGCTTGTGTTGATATTTCTGATTGACCAAAAGAGATACAATGAGGTGAGTCGAAGCTTAGTTGTTTCACCAGTGGCTCTTATATCCTCCACCCTGGAACCAATTGCTCAATGATTTCTACATTGTACTGGTGCTTGGCTTGGTTTTTCTGCAGGCTAAAGCTTGTTCCTCAGCAAGTATTGCTCGCGTGAAGAACCTGAATAGAAGAACTGTTGATGTTTTAGCATCTAGGCTGTACTTCTACTACTCGTACAGCTACGAGCTTACGAATAGTCTTTCTGAAATTCGACGGTGAGTCGTAACAAATCCACATGGGGATGTATGCATTCATGAATTCAATTTAGCTTTGTTATCTGAAATGACCTAACAATAGACAGGGCTTTCTTAAGGCGGCATCATATGCATCCATAGACATAAGCACACACCTAACACATGCATAGTGATAGATATTGGTGACTTCGAAAACATCGCTCACTTGATGCTTTCAGAAATTGTCAATGCTGGTTAAATATGATTTTCTTTTAAAGTGAAAATACGATATTTTGAGAAATACTACAATACTATCAGGAAAAAAATTTTATATTTAATATCATTTGTTTTTCCTATCAGATAATTGAAACATAAATAAAAATCTAAATAAGAGGAATAGAATTCCTGATAAAAAGAGAAGCAGCCGACACCGGTCCCGGCCAGCTCATCAGCAATGGAGTTAGCATATCTGTGAATGTGGGAAAACAAAATGTTTAACTTGGCAGCAAGAGATGTAACTTTGTTAAGTACAAAGCTTAATTCCTGACACAATTAGCCCCACATTCTTAGCCCAGTTAGTAACGTTGGCTGAATTCCCATCTACAATGACCGGCAGAATGTCAAAAAGATTGTGAATGATCTTAACTGCTCCCCGAAGAGAGGGCTTCAGCTCGATGAGCAACACACCTGATGCAGGACATGAAAATTAAACATGATATGCAAGATTTCAGGCTTTAGATCATACTAATTTAGAAACAATCACAAAAATTTCACATCCCACATAAGATCAAGCATTCAACAAAGGGAATCTACGAGGGTCCAAGCCTACACATGTTAGGGCTGGATCAATTAAAAATTATAGACCAAACAATGCTCAAAGGAGAGTAGATTCATCCACTCTTGCAAAAGATTATTCCCCAATCCAAGGGATTCACCATGTTTCAATTCGGGAAGGGTTTGCAAAAGTGGAATAAAACTTGGAATTTAAGATTATCTAGGGTTAGGGTTAGGGATTTAAGGCGAGAGAGGAGAAGATTAGAGGAGAGAGAATAACCTGCAAATAGTCCAGACGTGTGGACAACTATCTGGCCCAGGCGCACATGCCCGGGTGCCTGCCCACACGTGTGTGGGGCCCACGAATTTGGGATTGGCCACCTGGGGTGTGGTCGGCCAGGGATGGGCCACCCACACACCAAATTTAAGGCCAATCGAGCGTCCGGTTTGTGCATGGTGCTCTATCGAAGTTTCAGCCCTCCTGGAGGGCCTGATTCTGCAAATCTACTGTAGAGGAAGGATTGACTACAAACGGGGGTGGATTTGAAGATTAGATGACTATGGGAGATGATGAATATTGAGGGTAGGAGGTGGGGACGATTTGGAATGGGTGTGGCTTCGCACCACGGTAGTTAGCCCTTCGAAAAAGGGAGGGTTTCGTACTCAATTAGATTCCTCAACTCAGAGAATTAGAGAAGTAGGAAAACGCAGAATTTTATTCCTAATCTTCAATGAAAAAAAATCAACATAGGGTTGCCTATTTATAAGAAAACCCTTAACTCCAAAAGCCGCGTTATGTGCGCACACTATTACTTAGAGACGAAGTAACAAAAATAACAACTAATCAATGCAATTAAAACTGTTCACGATGTTCTTAATAACGATAATAACAAAAATTCAAAATCCTAGATTATCTAGGGTAGTGGGTCACGATCATGAGATCCAATGGTGAGATCCACATGATGATCGGGTCCACTCCAAGGAACCATAGCACAACCCTATTACTAAGAGGCTCTCCATGGATGTTGTCATCGATCCAGATCGATGGTGGGGCCTTCCTCGGTACGTGTGTAGGGGGGCGTGCGTGTGTGCGTAATGTCCCCATCAACTTCCCCGGCTGCGAAGATTTCGCCACTGGTGAAACAAAACTCCTTAACCTCTCAGGATCAATTCGTTAAAGCTCCTCCTCAGTGAGCCACGTACTATCTGAAGCTGGGCGTGATTTCTATTTAACCAGGTACTTTTGAAACCCACCGTCCAACGTTGATACTATCTAATGGTCCAGAATATCCTCTATCTCCTCTCTGTGTGTGGGAAGGGTAGGTATGGGAGGTAGAGGTTGGGAAGAAGGGTCGGGAAGAGGCCATAGATCAAAGGAAAGGTCTGGAGAATCACGATGGTTAGGCGAAATCCTAAACAATGTATCAGTGGCCCCCTTGAAATGTAACTTGATCCTCCACATTGAATGTGGAACTAATTCCCATGGAATGTAGAAGATCTACCACATACGCATTAAGACCGTTTCGTTTTATAATTTTGAATGGTCCAGCGCTACGTGCGTGTAATTTACGAACGGTTCCCTGAGGGTGTACCGCTCTGGCCTAATGCGGACCATCACAGTCCCCTACATTGAATTCCTTGAAACGTTTATGCTGGTCTGCAGAAAGTTCGTAATGTTCATTACTAGTGATCTTTCACCTGATTTCTTGATGCAGTGAATGAACGTGATGTGCAAAGGACTCTACAGACTCTAATGGCCTATGAGACAGTGACATAAGGACAAGATCAATAAGCTTTCTAGGTTTATAACCATAATGACTTCAAAAGGACTTAAACATATAGACCTATTGACAGAACTATTAAATGCAAACTCGGCTATAGGTAGTGCAGTGTCCCATGTCCTGGTGTGCTCCTCCACTAAACATCTGAACAAACTCCTTAGGCCCCTATTGACCACCTCAAACTGACCATCGGTCTGAGGGTGGTAGGCAAAAGAAAATCGGAGCCTAGTATTCATCATATGTCATGGTGTCTTCCAAAATAACTCACGAATCACACGTCACAGTCAGACACTATAGTTTTTGGTAACTCGTGAAGTTTGACGACCTTACTAAAGAACAGCTTGACAACATGAGATGCGTCAGAGGTCTTAGAACAAAGAATGAAGTGGGCCATTTTAGAAAACGGTCCACGACAACAAATATGGAATCGTGTTTCCGAATAGTCTTGGAGAGCCCAAGCACGAAGTCCATACTGATGTCTTCCCAAGGGATGAATGGAACTGGTTAAGGTGTGTATAGTCCCGTATTTTGCTTTTTCTGCTTTACCAGTTGACAAGTACGACATTGCCCTATAATTTTGGCCACGTCTTGCTTGAGGCTTAGCCAATAGAACCTATCTTCCACTAGGACAATGGTCTTATCTCGACCAAAATGACCCGCAACCCCTCTTGAATGTAACTCCCAGACAAGAAAATCGCGGAGGGAGGTGTGTGGTATGCATAAATGATCACTCCTAAACAAATATCCGTTTAAAATCAAGTACTCACTAGTAGCTCCTAATGAACTCTCTAACAATAGTGCGTACACAACTCCAAAATCTGGGCACTCAGAATAATCCTCCCTGACATGCTCGAGGTCCGTGACTTCGATATTCATGGAATTGAGTAACGCGACTCGACGACTCAATGCGTTAGCAAGCTTATTATCTACACTTGCCTTGTGCTTAAGCACAAAAGTGTACTCTCGAAGGAATCGGACCCACTTGGCGTGCCTAAGGTTTAATTTCTTCTGAGAGTTCAGATATCTCAAGGCCACGTTATTTGAGAACAAGACGAATTCTTGTGGAAATCGATAATGACGCCAGTGGCGTAGTGATTGCACTACCGCGTAGAATTCTTTGTCATAGGTGGAGTATTTTTATTTCGCCTCATTCAATTTCTCACTAAAAAAGGCGACATGGTGCCCTTCCTGAGTAAGTACTTCTCCTATGCCGACTCCTGATGCGTCGCATGCGACTTCAAAAACTTTTGAAAAATCCAGAAGTCGCGTGATTAGAGTTTCGGTCATCATGACCTTTATCTACTTGAAGGCTTTCGAGGTTATCTTTGTCCATTGAAACTCTCATTTTTTTTTTTATGCAATCCGTGATGGGAGCCATAATAGAACTGAAGCCTTGAACGAACCCCTATAAAAGGTGGCCAAGCCGTTAAAGCTGCACACCTCGTGAATATTGCGGGGTTCAGGCCAATTGACGATGACTTTGACCTTCTCGGGATCCGCCGACACACCCTCAGTTGACACAACAAAACCCAAGAAGATAACACTACTAGACATAAACACACTTCTTTAGGTTGACATACAATTTCTCGGCTTTAAGGATTTTACAAACTTGCCTCAAATGGTTGAGGTGTTGTTCTTTGGTCATGCTATAAATTATGATATCATCAAAGTAGACGACCAGGAGCTTCCCCATGAAGGGCCTCAACACTTGGGTCATCACACGCATGAAAGTACTTGGGGCATTAGTCAGCCCAAAAGGCATGACTAGCCACTCATATAGCCCATCCTTCGTCTTAAAGGCCATCTTCCACTCATCATCAGGGCATACACGGATTTGGTGATAACCACTTTTGAGGTCAATTTTTGAGAAGATAGTAGTATTGGCCATCATATCCAACATGTCATCAAGACGCGGTATGAGAAATCGATACTTGACTGTGATTTTGTTGATGACCCTACTATCAACACACATCCTCCATGTGCCTTCCTTCTTAGGTGTAAGAAGGGCAAGCACAACACACGGGCTCGTGCTCTCTCGAATGAAACCCTTTTTTAGGAGCTCATTAATCTGTCTTTTCAACTCTGCATGCTCCTTTGGGTTCATTCTGTAATGAAGGAAGTTTGGTAGAGTCGCCCCAGAGACTAAATCAATGGCATGTTGTATATCCCTCATTGGGGGAAGTTCATTTGGTAGATCCTCAGGAAAGACATCACGGAACTCATTCACTACCGAAATGGCCTCAGTGGGTAACTCTACACTAGCTTTTGGTGCACTTTCCCTAAGCACACGGGCATACACCATCGAGTCCGACTCAGTCTCTTGCTCAAAGTCTTTGGCATTTAAAATATGGAGAGGCTTAGGCTTGGACTTCGATTCCTTCAATTCCTTCGAGCCGCTCACACCACTCTTTATGGTGGACTCCTTTCCAGTCGTGTTCTTTGTGGAAGTGGATTTAGCTTGACTTTCTTGCCCTCAAACCAGAATGTTCACACATTCGAACGACAAAAAATGGTGACGTCTCTGTTATAGAGCCAGGGCCTACCCAAAATAATATGGACCACATTCATGGGAATAACATCACACCAAAGTGTCTTTATATAATCTAAACCGAATAGGAACAAGACAATAGTTTGAGACGGGAATGGAAGTCTCATCAACTCAAGACACTATATAGGGTTGAGGATGGGCTTCAAGCTTCAAGCCCAAACGGCTCACAGTGCCAGTTGATGCCACATTGGCACAACTACCACTATCCACGATCATCTTGCAAGTCTTATCACCACATTTTGCATAGGTATAGAAGATCATATTGCGGCGGTAATCGTCGGTATTCTTTGCTTGGGCAAAGGCGTAACGCACAACTGACAGGGTCGTAGACTCTTGCGCTCCCTCTTCATTATCAGTAAGGGTCTTTGCTGGCGCATACTCTTCCTCCTCACCGTCACTTTCCGGAGACACTACTTCTACTTGCACATCAATAAGGAGTACCTTGGTGCCCTCTTTCGTGCCACACTGGTAGGCAAAGTGACTAAACCCCTGACATCTAAAACACCTAGTTGCATCACTTCTGCGCAAGCTAGACCCGACAATTCCTTTACCCTTATCATCCTTAGGCTTAGACTGAGAACTATTGGAAGGTTCGTTTTGATATCCAGTACTAGGCTTAGCCCCAGAAGGGTTGGCCTTATTGCTAAAATCGCGAAACTCAAACCCCCTTCCCACAAATGCTTTGTGGTATTGCTCAACCTCCAACACTACTTGATTCAACTGTTCAAGAGTGTCTATGTCCTTGGCGAGCAACTCTCTCCTAATGTTAGAACAGAGGCCTGTCTTAAATCGAGCAAGAGTGAGTACAGGATCCTCATCAACTTCACATCGGGTCAAGTACTCTTCGAACTTTTCAATGTATTCCGCCACACTCATGGAACCCTGTTGAAGAAACTGTCATTCCTCAACCAACCTCAAGTGATAAGGGAAAGTGAGGTATTTTTTCTTAAGAGTTTTTTTCATTTCTCCTCGATGGACTATTGGGTGCTCCCTCGACCTTTCTTTCTTCTACTCAATAGTAGCCCAAAACCTCTTTGCTTGGCTCACAAGCTTCATCTTGGCGAATTAGACTTGACGAGCATCCGACATGTCATACCACACAAAATAATGGTCCATATCTGCCAACCAATTTTAAAAAGCTTTAGGGTCCAAGTGGCCATTAATCGCAGGGGCATCTACTCTAACTCCCTTGAGGATTTGCGTATCTGGGTCATAATGATCCTGATGTCCCTCGCGGGGTGTGTGTATGGGTGCGCACCCATCACCGTTTCTTTGGCCACCTCCATTCATTTGTCTATCCTCTTGACCACCTGCTTGCGATTGGGCATCTTCCTCAATGGTGGTCTCTAGTTGGGTAACGCACACATTAAGCTGATCCAAGCGTTGGTCAATACGTTGTTCCAAGTGCCTACCCAAAGACTCAAACTGTCGAGTTAGGTCATTCACGGATTCTTGCAATTGCTCCATGTTTAGTGTAGGGTGCAAACCAAAACCACGACCAGTACGTGTAGGCATACAACCACTCACTCAAAGATCCTCTAATGCAGCTATATGCATCTAAATGAGACTAATTGATCCTATAGGACTATGAGGGAAACTACACAACATTGCTAAAATTTCAGCAACATAACTGCCCAAATAGTTTGTTAACAGAAAATTCAGCCATGAAAAATGGGGATTTTTCTGACAACAGAAAATTCAGCAGTCCATGTTGTGAATGATGAGTCCTAAACAACCCTATATGATGAGATTTGATGCAACATAAACGTGATTAGAATAAACCCTAAACATGTAATGCAATCCCCTATGAAAAACCTAAGCTTTGATACTAAATTTGATGCAGGACATGAAAATTAAACATGATATGCAAAATTTCAGGCTTTAGATCATACTAATTTAGAAACAATCACAAAAAATCCACATCCCACATAAGAACAAGCATTCAACAAGGGGAATCTACGAGGGTCCAAGCCTATACATGTTAGGGCCGGATCAATTAAAAATTATAAGACCAAACAATGCTCAAAGGAGAGTAGATTCATCCACTCTTGCAAAGGATTATTCCACAATCCAAGGGATTCACCATGTTTCAATTCAGGAAAGCCTAGGGTTTGCAAATGTGGAATAGAATTTGGGATTATCTAGGGTTAGGGTTAGGGATTTAAGGGGAGAGAGGAGAGGATTAGAGGAGAGAAGAACCTGCAAATAGTACACACGTGTGGACAACAATGTGGCCCAGGCACACGTGAGTGGGTGCCCACGAATCCGGGATTGGCCACCTGGGGTGTGGTTGGCCAGGGATGGGCCACCCACACACCAAATTTCAGGCCAATCGGGCGTCCAGTCTGTGCACGGTGCTCCACCGAAGTTTCAGCCCTCCTGGAGGACCTAATTCTGCAAATCTGCTGTAGAGGAAGGATTGGCTGCAAAAGGAGGTGGATTTGAAGATTAGATGACTGTGGGAGATGATGAATATTGAGGGTAGGAGGTAGGGGCGATTTGGAATGGGTGCGGCTTCGCACCACGATAGTTAGCCCTTCGAAGAAGGGAGGGTTTCGCACCTAATTAGATTCCTCAACTCAGAGAATTAGAGAAGCAGGAAAACGTGGAATTTTATTCATAATCTTCAATGAGAAATACCTACATGGGGTTGCCTATTTATAAGAAAACCCTAAACCCCAAAAGCCGCGCCATGTGCGCACACTATTACTTAGAGACGAAGTAACAAAAATAATAACTAATCAATGCAATCAAAATCGTTCATGATGTTCCTAATAATGATAATAACCAAAATTTAAAGTCCTAGATTATCTAGGGTAGTCGGCCACGATCATGAGATCCAATGGTGGGATCCACATGATGATCGGGTCCACTCCAAGGAACCATAGCACAACTCTCTAACTAAGAGGCCCTCCATGGATGTCGTCATCGATCCAGATCGATAGTGGGGCCTTCCTCCTCCTTGCATACGTGCATAGGGGTGGGGGGACATGCGCGTGCGCGTGATGTCCCCATCAACACCTTGGTAGGGGACCTGAGAATGTGAAACGTAAACAACCGCAATTATCTCTAAGAATCCAAAACCCCATATGCAAGGACCTTCCACACACCTTCTGCATTCTGATTGGGGAAGCGAATTGATTTGATTTTGTCCAGTTTACTTTACTCGTTGACAAAGCTCCCATTCCCTACATAGATCTAAGGTTGACATGCCTCTAAACATCTAGTGGTTTAGAGCCCTAATAATGTTGATTTTGATCTTCCCAAACAATTTCGGCACTGGATAGTGATTCTCCGATTTCTTTTGTTCCAAATTTTCCAGCATAACGCATATGGGAGCAGCTCCTAACAGATCTTCCCTCTTGTTTTGAATTGCCCTTTCCCCCGAGTTTCAAATATCTGCTCTTCTCCTGATAGGCCATGCTATTCCAAATAGATTAAAAGAAGTCTACTTGACACTGGATGAATAGGTTATATGAAGGGATTCCTCCTCCTGCTTGGACATTAGGGAGGCTAGAGCCTCTAACATGGTTGAGTGTCAGGATTCATTCTTTAACTGTTGTCCAAGAGAATGCTACCAGTGGGCTTGTTGCTTTCCAAAGCAGTCCACCTTGAAAACTGAAAGCAAACAATCTTTTGCCAATCCACTCATCTTCTCACAAATGATCCCTATCCTCTCTGATGATTTCGAATCTGGCCCCCGTTTGCAAAGTTTTTCTCAAAAGTTTTGATGCATCCACCATAGTGTTGATGCCTTTCCATACACCCCATCCTGCACTTGTTTCGTTATACCTAGATTCACCCTCTGTTTGAGGATCCACTCTTCACACATGACTCTTCTCTGGAGGACTGACTTTTTTGCTCCAAATCTCCACCATTTACATAGAAGACTCCAGTTCCTTTCTCCGCTTTTTTATTTTTGAATTACATTCTAAATGAATAAATGAAATTCCCGCTTCTTTCTCCTCCCTTCCCTCAAGAAATCCCACTGGATTGATCTCCAATTTGCTTTTAACCGATGTTGGGATCTTAAACAGGGATAATTAATGTACTGGCCATTGATTATAGTATCAATAATATCGGCTGATATTATTGGTATCGCATGGGGGTGATATTAAACCAGTCTAGAATGTCTTAATTCCTTGGTTTCGGTCAATGTTTCACAATGGGTCGCAAGATATCGGTGCTGTTCAATTTGAAAAAATCCATCGTATCGACAATATATATCAATATCGACAAATATCGTCGACATCAAACAGGAGCTGCAGGCACTTCGTCCAAAAGCCCTTTCTACATCTTTTTTTTTTCTTCACTTTTTCCTTCGTTCTTCTCTTCTAAACAGATTGTAGGTGGATTTCAGTCCATCTTTTGCAATCTTTTAGGACAAAAACCAAGATTTCAAAGCCATTATTTTTCCAGATTTGGGGCTGATTCTCATTCGGTGAGTGTTTTTGCATTTCGATCCCTCTTTTTTTTTTTTTTTTGTAAATCATACAAAATCAGTATGAAAATGTTAGAAATTCTTCATTCTTCAAGTTTTGCATGAAAAAAATCAATGATTTAAATGTTTGATTTTGAGATTTGAGTGTAGGTGATGCAATTTGGGAAAATTGGAGAAAATTCGAAATTTGCACAATTTCTCCCAAATTGGTTTCAATCTTACACTCCAAACACGAAATCAAACATGTATGAGGCCCGATCTACTGATTCATGAAGTTTTTTGCAATTTTTTGGATATATATATATATATTGATATTGAAATTGGGGAAATTTTGAAATTCTCCCAAATTGGTTGCAATCTTATACTCCTAACACGTAATCAAACATGTATAATGCTTGATTTTTTTTTATTTTTTATTTTGAAAGATATGTATAATCTATAATGCTTGATTTACTGATTCACTTTGAATATAGTTGCATCAGTTCAGTCAAACAACGCATAGCTTAGGACCCTATACAAAGGGAACCTATTATGTGCTCTTTTTTTGTGATGTTTATGTTATGATTTAAAAGTGTATATTAAGGTCTTAAAGGTCTTTTTTAACAATCCTTGAAGTTTCATTGAAAATTTCGTCCAATTTCCCACCGTTTCCCAAAAAGTGCGATACATTTCCCAATACATATGATATATCTTGTGCGAAAACCGATACGTAGGCACTAGGCACCAAAGGAGAGGAGTCTCTCTTTCCAAAGGGATAATCTTTTCTCAAACTTCATCTTGAAGCTATCTCTTCCTACTTTATCACCTCAGGAAGCTCTTTCCTAAGCTCCACCACCTTTTTTTGGCATTCGTCCTCCAATAGGGGTTCTTTTTCTTGTTCAGGACTATTTGTTGCTGCCTCCCATTTTTCTGATGATTTCACATTCTTATCAGTTTTTAAAATCAAAATTTTCCCTATTTCATATTGTAGTTATTTATGATGATTTTCCAATCAATGTTTGAAATATTAGTATTGCGTTACGTATCTCACCCTTGGGTACGGATACATATCGGTTATCGCATGGGATATATCGGTTGTATTGAGTAATGTATCGTTGTTGTTGGAAACATTGGGAAGTTTGTTGAGTTTTTCAATGAAACTTTAGCGATTGTTAAAAAAGACATCAATACACACTTATAAATTAAAACATTACAAAAAACAAGTGCACATAATAGGCTTTCTTCGTATAGGGTCTTAATATATGTGTTGTCTAACTGAATTAATGCAAATATATTCAAAGTCTATTCATATAATTTATAAATGTTAGAAGATGTGTGGAAACACAAGCAATGCATTCAAAAGCAAAAGAAGAATCACTAGATCAGGTTACATACATGTTTGGACACAGATTGCAACTGATTTGCGAGAAATTAGGAATTTTGATTTTATTTTATTTTTTCAATTTTCCACAACTCAGCCCATCTCCTCCAAATCTCGAAATGGAACCTCTCAATCCATGATTTTTCATGCAAAACAAGAAAAATCATTTGTAACAATTCGACACTAGTTTAATATGATTTACAGGAAAAAAAAAAAAAGGATCGAAAATGCTCACCGGATCGAACATGTGATGTATCCCACTACTTGTGCGTTTTGTATCGCACAGGTGGGATACAAGATGTATCGTGGCATATATTGGCTGATATCGTCGATACTCCCAATATTCCAAAATTTGAAAAATCTCACACTTGTGCACCTACCTACACACCCCCAATAAGAAAACGGGAGTTGGTGGTCAACCTATGTAACTGTCAGACGAAGGTGCGAGGTGCTGGATCTGATGGCTTTTAAAATATATCAACATCGTAGTTATAAATTATTGTAACAGTACATTGTAATTATTTATGTCAAGAAATCGTTAAGTAATAATTGCATCAACATAAAAATCTGTTATGCTTATGCTATGAAGTAACCCAAAAATAAAATCACATTTTATATGTCTGTGTCCAAGTGTGTCAGAGAAATAGACTTGTCAAACATGTCCTTGTTACATAAGTATTGAGTATTAACTAAAATTGTATGGCATTGCTAAAATAGATTTGTACATTTTTCCAGGAACCTCCTTGCATTACACCGGATGGCCACTCTACGTCATGATGAGCTTGGCCAGGTTTGTCCCCTATTGAGAAGGGCCTTCATTATGTCTGGATCTAAAAGCTACTTTTAACATTGATGGTTCTATGCAGGAAACTCTGCTCAACCTTCTTCTCCGTAATTACCTCCACTACAATTTATATGATCAGGCGGAAAAACTGAGGTCAAAGGCACCACGGTTTGAAGCACACTCAAATCAGCAGGTCCCTCCCTGCCTCCCTTGATACTTCCAATTAGTGCCGTACTATTTCCGTCTTTTGTTAGATATGTTATGGTACAGATTCATTGTGTAGCTACTTCCGCCCACCTTGTGCTATGGTGAGACTGTTCTTCGAATGTGCGTCAATCTTGGATGAGGGATTATAAACATAATGCCCTAATGAATCAGGTGGTGAAAGTATTGTAATGCACCCGCTCCACACAAGTGGGGAGGATCTTTCAGTCTGGAAGAATTTGGGGCAATCCCACATTCACCACTGGAACCATCATATAAACAGTCTGGATCCTCCGACCAAAGGCCCCAGTTGTACGACTGCATGCATCCTGATTCTAGACTATAATTCCTCTTCTTGGATCCCGAGTTCCATCGAACACAAAGGCATCGTCAGGATCTCTGTTTCTGCCACTAGAGAAACAGGAAGCAGCCACCAATGGCCAGACTGCTGTTCAGCAAACAGACCAGAACCCAGTCAGAAAGTGTCTTTTTTGAAGGACTTATCATTTGCAGTTCTGTTAATGCAAATTTTCTTTTCTTTTCTTTAACAGTTTTGTAGGTACCTTTTCTACCTGGGGAAGATTAGGACCATTCAGTTGGAGTATACAGATGCGAAAGAGAGTCTTCTGCAAGCAGCTCGCAAGGCCCCCATTGCAGCCCGGGGCTTCCGCATCCAATGCAACAAGTGGGCTGTGATAGTCCGTTTACTTCTGGGAGAGATCCCAGAGAGAACTGTTTTCGTGCAGAATGGCATGAAGAAGGCTCTTAGGCCTTACTTTGAGCTTACTAATGTGAGTCGCTCTGAAACCTGAAAATAATTCTGCACATGGCATGTTTGTGCACTTGGTTGTTAGTTTTAGAGGAAATGGCGATATGTATATTATGTTTTGGTTCTTGGTTTTTACAATTGTGCCCATGGTTGGGCGATCCAGACACTTGATCCAATGGGGCCTTGGTGGACGAATGATGCCCCAAGAAATTTCATCAGTTAGACCATCCTAATCTGCCACTTGATTGGTGGCCTACACTCAAACGGAAAGTAATGCTGTAATTGTCCAATTAAACTGAAATAATGGTAAAAGATCTTCTGATATGGGAGTCAGCCTGTGGAGACATTGTCAATCCATGATAAAGGCAATCAGATCAGTGGTCTGGATCACTGAACCATAGGCCTACTTGTACAAACTGAAAACCTTGAGACTGCAATGTATCTTATTCCTCTTAGTTTTAAAGAGTCATTGCTGTAACATTTGATCAAAATTCAGGCTGTTCGAATTGGGGACCTAGAACTGTTTCGGACTGTTGCGGAGAAGTTTGCTAGCACCTTCAGCTCAGATCGGACCCACAGCCTCATTGTGAGGCTGCGCCACAATGTCATCAGGACCGGGTTACGCAACATCAGCATCTCTTACTCCCGAATATCGCTGGTTGATGTTGCCAGAAAGTTGAGGCTGGACTCTGCCAACCCTGTGGCAGATGCAGAGAGCATTGTGGCAAAGGCAATCAGAGACGGGGCGATTGATGCCACGGTGGACCACACGAATGGTTGGATGGTGTCAAAGGAGACTGGGGATGTGTACTCTACAAATGAGCCTCAGCTAGCTTTCAATTCCAGGATCGCTTTCTGCCTGAACATGCACAATGAGGCGGTGAGGGCCCTGCGATTCCCACCAAACTCCCACAAGGAGAAAGAGAGTGCTGAGAAGAGGCGGGAGAGGCAGCAGCAGGAGCAAGAGCTCGCAAAGCATATTGCGGAGGAAGATGATGAAGAATTTTGATTGTTGGATTTTTGCTTTCCGTGCTTGCAGCCAGCCATTGTTCTTGTTGTTTTTCTTGATCCTTTCTTCTTTTCCTTAGAAAACTTAAAAAAGAATGGTTAAGCTGGATAGTTTGGGAAGGTGACCATCTTCGTTGTCGTCGTCATCACCACCATTCATTTTGATTTACGACTAAACCTGACAGACCTATGTATTGTAATGCTTATTGAATTTTACTCCTCTTTTGGTTTTACATATTTGATGGAATTGCTTTCTATTTTTCTTGATTTCTTCCCAGCCTGGACATAAGTTGACCCTGTGGATAATGATGTTTTGTTGCGCCCAGTGTTTTAAATATCGATGATATCAGCCTATATATCCCACGATATATCTTGTATCCCACCTGTGTGATACGAAATATATAAGTAGTGCCGATATATCTCACCTATTTGATCCGTTGAGCATTTTCGATTTTTTTTTTTTTGCTATAAATCACGTTAAATCAGTGTCAAATGGTTGCAAATTTACATGAAAAATCATAAATTTGGAGCTTCGATTTCAAGATTTTGGGAAGATGGGACAAGTTGCGAAAAATTAGAAAAAATTGAAATTTCTCAACTTCTCGTAAATTAGTTGCAATCTTTGTATCCAAACATAAAATCAAACATGTAACTTGATCTAGTAATTCTTCTTTTGCTTTTGAATGTATTGCTTGTGTTTTCATACATGTTTTCTTACGTTTATAAATTATATGAATAAGCTTTAAGTATACTTATGTTAGTTCAGTTGGACAATGTATGTACTAGGACCCATAAAACGGAAATCCCTATTATGTGCACTTTTTTTTGTAATGTCTTGATTTCTAAGTGTATATTGATGTCTTTTTCAACAATCCTCGGAGTTTCCTTGAAAAAGCGACCAATTTTGTAATGTTCCATGTTTCCCAACAACATAGATATATTATGAGATACAACTGATATATTCCATGCAATAACCGATATGTATCCATATCCCAAGGGTACAATACACTACACGATATTTAAAACATTGGCTGCACCTAGTTATTTTAGATATTTGGTGGTCTAATTATCTATCTAGACCGTCCATTAAGTTTGCTAGGACACCATGAGAAATTTATACACTTTTTGAAGAACTTTCCTGCCGACCCCAGTTAGTAGGGTAGATGATGATGATGATGATTTTGAAGAAGTCCATCCAATCAGTGATTGGCCCCACAGTACATTATCAAACTCTCTTGCGTGTAAGCCCAACCTCTGTAAGCAAAACTCGGTATTTAAAAATTTTAAAAAATAAATTAAAAAAAGAAAGAAAGAAAGAAAAAAAAAAAAAAAAAACTCCTATTACTGTTCAAAAAGGTTATGTGTGGGCCCCTTGTATGGTGGTCGGACCCACCGCTACAATATTGATTCAGCTCAGAATAAGTGTGGGTCTTGTGTGGTGGTGGGACCCACGTGACTACGATCTTGATTCGGCCCGGAATAACCTGGAAGTTCTGAAGATAAAAAGTTCCAGAGGGGTCATTACGCATAATCAACCCCTAACACCTGTTGTGCAATGGCTTAACATACCATCTCACCGCCAATCACTAAGTGAAAATCAAGCCAATCTACACATCAGATGGGGCACATTGTCTGCCTGAAAAGGTAGGATGGACTAAACCAGACCTGTTGATAGTCTTGTTTAATGTACTTGTATTTCCTAGTCAGAGATGGCTTTTAGTGCAAAAATCATGTCAATTGGGTGATCCTAACCCTTTGAATAAGAACAATTTGTTATGACCGTCCATTGTTTATGAGCCATAAATCACATGGTAGGAATCATCAAATTAAAGTGTTACTTCATAATCATAATAATACAAAGTGAGATCTATTGAGTAGATGTTTCAAGATGATGATTAGACATCGGAAACATGAGTTTTGCACCATGGCTTGCTCCTAGCCGTACAAATGAATGAACGGTTTGGATTATGTTACCCCTTCTGACCAACTACTTTTTCTATTTGGTGATTCCGGTCCAAATCAATTGGGGAGCCGTCTTGCTGCCGCATATCCATGTTGGCCTTGATATGTCCAATCGAGAGGAGAGTCACTCCATGTTACATGCCTTTATTCGCTCCTACAGTTAATTCTCTTTTTCCATCTATTCCCTCATTTTCCATCCATTCTCTGGGAAAGATTAATCCCCAACTTTAATCCGGTGACTCGATGCCCTGGAAGCAGTGAAGTAGCCCGAGATCCTTAGTCTGAAAATGCTTCTAGATATGTTTTTTGAATTCTAAGATGTTTGATGTGTCGTTCCATATGATGACGATATTATCAACATATACAATCAGTGCTATCATGGTAGACTGAGTGGAGATACCTCGTTTCAACACTTGAGGTCTTGGTAGTACTGACAGTGGGTGTGTACTAACAAAAAAAAAAAACAATCAGTGCTATCATACCCTTATCATTGTGCTTCACCAAGATTGAGTGATCAACCTTACTCTGATGGAATCTAGAAGTTGCAATACTTTAATGAACTTGTCAAACTATGCCTTTAGAGACTGCTTTAAGTCATAAATTGCTTTTCAAAGTCTACTTACCCACACAGGAATACCTATTCCTGACTAACAAATCCTAAAGGTTGCTTCATGTAAACTTTCTGGGCTAAGGAACGCATTCTTGACATCCAACTGATAAAGGAGCCATTCCTAGTAGCTGGAATATATTTTAAAATTCAAACGGAGTTTAGTTTGGCCATAGGAGAAAACCTCTCCTCATAATCAAGTCCCTGAGCCTACAGCCCTTGGCTACCAGCCGTTACAACGAATCCATGTGGGCAATATTTGACGGTGTAGACCCATCAACATCCCACTGCTCTTTTTCCAGCAGGTAAATCAACTAACTCCCACATATGGGTATAGTATATAACAATCATCTCATCTTCCATGGCTTTACACTAATCAGGATTGCTAGCACATCATGATGATTTGAGGGCACGGACACATGTGACAAGGACATAGTTGAGGCATGCAAAAGGACTTCGATTATAAGAAATGAAGTGAGATATCGGATGGTGGGTGCAAGATAGAATACCATTTCTAAATGCAATAAGTAGATCCAAATCACCAAAAGTGGAGGATGGACTTACAGGCGAAGGTGAAGATGGAAGGGTACCTCAAGGAGACCAACCTCTTGTCCAACACATTTTGGCTACGTCATAATCATAGTAGTTGAGTCGGTAGGTCCTAAAAGTTCAACCATTGGGCGGGGAACCACAGACGAAACGTCCATAGAGGGTAACTCTCCCTTACCATCAAAAAGGGTGAAGTAGGGAGAGTCCTCAAAGAACGTGACATCGGCACTTGCATATGGATGGCGTGTAATAGGGTCGTAATACCCATACCCTTTTTGGGTACGAGAATTTCTAAGAAATACATGCTTGATTGCTCGATCATTAAGTTTGTCACTGCCTGGTCCAAACTTATGAATAAAGGAAGTGCACCCAAATACACGAGTAGATAGTGGAAAATGTTCTTAGTTAAAAAGGAGGGTAGAAAAATGAGTTTTTTCTTTCAATACTGTAGAAGGCAACCGATTAATGAGCTGACAAGAAGTGTGAATGGCATATTCCCAAAAACATTTGTGAACATTCATATGGGTGAGGAGAGATCTAGCTACATCCATCATGTGTCGATTTTTTCTTTCAGCCACCCCATTTTGCCATGGGGTACTGGCATATGAAGTAAATTTCAGATGAAGCCAAGTATGCTTAGGAGGTGGACATATATTCATGTGTATTATCAAATCAAAATATCGATTCATTGATATTAAATTGAATTTTGAATTTCACGATAAAACAATCAAAAAATGTTAAAAACTTCCGACCGGTCTTCATAAGATACACTAAAGTCATGCGCGAATAATCATCAATAGAAGTAATAAAATATTGAAAATCATTTAAAGTTACGATCCGAATGGGACCCTACACATCAATGTGTACCAAATAAAATGGAATGAAATGTCTAATATCATGTCTTGGAATAAACGAGGAACGGTGGTATTTGGTTAGTTGACATGACTCACAGTTAAGTGAATTGATTGAAAATTTTAAAGACGCGGAAGAAGGATGAACTAACCAAGTATACCATTGTAGAGCTGATGCGCTACCATGAAGCTCAACTCCAGAAATCTCGGGATCAAAGTAGCAAAGTACACTTGATTCACAACTCCATCAATTGTCCTCATTACTTGCAGGTCCTAAAACAAATAATAAAAATGATAGAACGTTATCGAACAATTTAGACTTTTGGTTAATTGGCTCATAAAACATCAAATTCAGAAGCATGCCAGTGCATAAAGAATTGAAGATAAGGATAAAGCAAAACTAGGGTGGGCAACACCCTTACCTTAGACCTTAGATAAGGATCGATTAGCAAAGGTAACAAAGGAACGTGATGAAAAGGTATATAATTGGAAAATGAAATGGTATGTACTTGTAATATGATCCATAGCCCCCCCAAGTCATTCACCTAAGGAGTGGGACCAAAGGATGCAATAAAAGTATTATCTGTGTTAGCTAGAGTAGCTTTAGAGGTATATGGTATTGAAATCGCTATATGTGTACCAATCATCCTCTCATAGTCATCTCGAGAGTGTGATGGTGATTGAATCACCTATAGAGGTCAGGTTAGTAGAAGAATCAATAGAGGGTTCACCCTCTGAATGCATTGCTTGAGTCACAAAGAGAGGCATGGGGGTCAACCAAGAAGTAATTAGCATTTGTCAATAATGTGATTCGTCCTCTTATAGTGTGTACAAATGTGAGGTTGGCGTTAAGTTTGCAACGGTGGTGGCAAGAGGCCGTGTGGAAGACGGAAGACGACGAGGACAACCATAGTGGGAGGGGTGGGTCTCAATGTTGAGTTCACAATGGAAGTGGCTATAAGGCTAGCTTTAGTGTATTGATTGTCCAACATTGTGAGAGAATAAAGATATAAGCAATTAATACTAAAGGAAGAATCAAATATGAGCTATATGGAAGATGGCATGGCTGCGCCATTAGCTTGAACAACATACGGACTAAGGGATATGCACTCATACTGATAATACAACATTACGAGGGATGGCATGGCTTTTCCTTACTATTGAGGGTGTACCGCGGCGTTTCCTTCAAGTTGGGAAGGTTACGTGGCAGCGCCTTCACTGAAGATGGTGAAAATAGTGTGTTTCCTCCAAAATTTCAGTTGGAGAAAGCATCACAATTTTTAGAGCTCAAAACTCAAGGGGAATGAAGAAATGGTGTTTAAAAGAGACCCTCATGGGGGTATTTATAGACTACTTCAGGGGTCAAACAATGATGTGTCACTCCCACATCAGTTGAAGGTCGTGCCAAGTGACAAATGCACCCTTTGGGATGGTGTATGGATGATATGGCATGAGATGGGTCTATGTAACGCCCTGAAAATCGGAGGTCGAGCAGGAGCCTAACTCCCGAGTTCCAACGCATCACTTATGCAACATAGATAATGATGATTAAATGTTGTATGTATTCGCACATTAAACATGAATGAGATTACACTAAATTAGCACATCATACTCCAGGGACAATTAAATTACGCAAGCGGAAGATTGTGATAAGCATATAAAGCATATAAATAGTAAGTCCCTAGAGTGTCAACATGTCGCCAGGTTACATAAATTACATGTATAGTTCCCAAAATTTCAAAATGATAAAGTGTAATGTCTGCTAATCCATATCCCTGTAGTCCCGTCGGCGCAACTTCAGATCTACATAGACCTGCAAGAGAGTTGCATGTAGGAGAACACCTCGTCATTATAAAAATCAGGCTCCGCCTCGTAAGCATCGTCATCATCTGCAACTAAACCAAAGTCTGGTTGGTGTTTTAAAACACCATCCCAGAGTGGGAGTGAGTGATCAACTCAGTGGAGCTATAAGGCAAAGGTTAACATGTTATCAATTCAGTCAAGCAGTAATGATAAAGAAATACAACAAATATTTCTAGGTACTCTGATTAATGCAAAGATGATATGAGTTAATGATGCATGCCCTCGCCTACACTCCCTCTACGACATTATCTCACGATCGCAGCATACACCCCTTCCTCTGTGCTCAACTCCAATGCCAAAGGCACATGCAAATGCGGTGCATGTACGTGATTAGCTAAGTTCTTAATTAGACTTATTCATACAGAAGGTTTGGGAAGCTAAGGTACCTCCTTATATTTCATTGACCCAACGATGATCCATTTAGGGTCGTCAATCCTAGTTAATCACATACAATAGGCAAGTTATAGGGCAACGTCACCCCTAATTTAAAAGCAGTGGACAAGCAAGTTGAGGTCACTATGAAGAGGCTCGTCACCTCAACGTAAACCTTAGTTTATACTCGAGGTCAATACGGGAAAGACTCGTCACCTTAGCGTCGGCCGACAGCTCAAATACAGTGTCCCATACCACCATATTTGGCTCACGAGTTTGGTTTGCTCACTGGACACTACGGGGAGGCTCGTCACCCCAACGTAGGCTGATAGCTCGACCACGGTGTCCCATACCACTATGCCCGGCTCATGAGTCTTAGCGGATCGAGGTACCAAGGTTAAACGGGCTTTACATTGGCAAGTTGGTACCTTAGATTCAAGGAGTAGTATCCATACATGGTGAACATATATTAGGTCAATCGTGTTGCTTGACAAGCTCGACTGGTACGAGCGTACGTTAAATTGATTGACATGGAGTATATAAACATTCTGCGTGGCCTAACCACTGTCGACAAGTAGCATACGACTCGAATTCCTCGAACATGTCTTGTGTGGCGAAGTGACTTAGGCCACCAACTCGGAAATCATTACCGATTGCCTGGACTATGCAATAGTCCCAATCATACTCAAACACATATAATAGGCATCCATGTTTGATAGTCCAAATAGCACGTAGCAACCAATTCAAATATGAATCTCACATAGGCATTTTAACGAACACATAGAGTACATGTTAACATACGTAGGCATTCATCCACAAAGCAAGCAGTAGTAAGATAGGTTACATGAAGGAAACTATAATTACAGATAAAGTAATTGAGAATCTTATCTCAACATCCTCTTTCAAAACATTTCAACAAGCATTTTCTCATTCAGGTATTTTATCAAACACTTAGACTACATATATCAATATACATGTAATATATTGGTTATAACATATATTACGGCAAGTCCTTTTACAAAAGAGTTGTCACACATACAACAATCATGTACTTACAATTAATGATCATGGCAAGCACAAATCCAAATTCCATATTCATTCAAACATTTCAACAAATACATGAATTGCATTAAAATTAACATAATATATATATGTAATACGTGAAAAATATCGTATCTTAACATATGTGATAGTAATCAAGCCAGTCATAAATCATTAACTGACATTGAAAGCCTTGAAAACCATTACCTAAACGTTTATAGTCCACACTTTTCGTCGATATACTCGTATTAAACTCAGTTTGAACACTAAGTCTTCGTCTACGGTACAACGACAACCTATATCATGAAATAAGTTAGCTATTTCACCATTTACTCTATTTGGATACCTAAAATGGATTAGGGTTAGAATTCCTTACCCAAAAATGGAATCAGAATGCCGGAATAGCGACACGGGTAAGATGATTCGGGACATGGAGCGGTGGGATGGAATCCCAGGAACTATCTCTCACTCACTCTCTCTTCTCCTCACTTTCTCCTTCTCTTTTCTCTCTTCTCTCTCGTAGGGTTTAGAAATTTATATGGAATGAGAGAGGGGTGGGTAAAGGGTCTTATATAGGCCCAAAACTGATCTCAATGGCCCCAGGGCCTTGGTATACTTAGGATATATCCAAAGGTTGGTTGTTTCGGGCCAACGGAGCTCATCTGCAGGCCCCCTTTCTGCATACGGTCCAGGGAGGTTAAGTTTTCAGTCCGATTGGATTTATGGATCGACTGTGGCGGATCAGTTTCATTTCAATGATCATCGTCACTCGATCGGGATCACAAGTACACTGACCTGTGTAGGGAAATTTTCCTGATCCGAGGGTGTATTTGGGTCAGGATCTGACAGTCTGAATCCTTAAATTTGGCCCGTAAGTGAACGGCCCAAATCACTTAAATATGAGTTCATTTTCTAAAGGTATTCGCGTTTCTCACACACTTCGCTCCGAGCTCAAGTTGTGCCTTTTAGTATACTATTTGGACTTGATTTCCAAGATGGTTGTCAGGTCCAGTAATGCTGTCTTAATCATATAGCTTCACGTTAATCGGACTTTCGACGCGCGGTCCAAGTCCGATACGGAGTTTCGTGATGCTCCCAAGTGTAACTGGGTTTTGAGATTGATCTTACATTTTTACGTAATGTAGCGTTAACGATTCTACTAGTTTTGGGTCTTACAGATCATATAAAAAGCGGTTCATGCTGATCTACCGATTAATTCAATTTAACACTAAATTAATTTCCGTCTAATTTCTAAAGAATTCGGTCCGTAGTGATTTCGACCTGAGGTGGTACTCGGGTCTTTGTACGGATTTTTTTGAGATGTTACAATCTACCCCCCTTAAAGAAAATTTTCATCCTCGAAATTAGTACCTTTTTGTACTCCTCGAGAATCTGAGGGCAGTTCTTGCGAACCTCAACTTCTGTTTCCTAAGTAGCCTCTTCCTCAGTGTGATGCGTCCACAACACCTTCACAAGTGGAATCACCTTACTGCGCAGCAACTGTTCCTTCCTGTCTAGGATATGCATCTGACGCAGTACATAGGTAGCATCTTCACTCAACTGTACCTGCTCCTATCTGATAATGTGGGAAGGGTCAGGAACATATTTCTTCAGCATTGATATATAAAATACGTTGTGCACGCCTGTGAGTGGTGTGGGCAAAGCAAGGAGGTACGCTACCACACCCACTCGATCTAGTATTTGGAATGGGCGAATGAATCTCGGCGTGAGCTTCCCCTTCTTTCCAAACTGAAGAACTCCCTTCATAGGGAAAACTTTCAAGAACACATGGCTCCAACCTCGAACTTTAGCGGTTGCCGCCTCATATCAACGTAACTCTTCTGTCTGCTCTGTGCTACAAGAAGTTGATGTCTGATAATGTCGATCTTCTCTGAGGTCGCCTGTACTAACTATGGGTCAATCAAACTCTTCTCACCAACCTCTGCCTAGCAATGCGGTGCTCTACACGGACGCCCATACAGTGCCTCATAAGGGGTCATGCCAATACTCGCCTGGAAGCTATTGTTATAGGCAAACTCAGCATACGGAAGACAGTCATCCCAACTGTCTTTGAAATCAAGCACATAAGCTCGCAACATATCTTCCAACACCTGATTTACTCGTTCCGTCTGCCCATCTGTCTGTGGGTGGAACGCAGTACTAAACTTCAGTTTCACACCCATTGCTTCCTGGATACGAGTCCAGAAGATAGATGTGAATTACGTATCTTGGTCCGACACGATCTCCATAGGAACTCCATGCAGACATACTATCTCCTTGATGTACAGCCTAGCCAAATCATCTGCAGAGTTCAAAACTCCAATCAGGAGAAAATGAGCCGATTTCGTCAACTGGTCCACGATCACCCAAATAGAGTCATGTCTCTTCCTCATCTTCGGTAACCCTGAAATGAAATCCATAGAGATGAAATCCCATTTCCATTCTGCTATGAGCATGGGCTGAAGCAGTTCAGGAGGTCGGCGATGTTCTGCCTAGACCTACTAGCACGTGAGACAACGGGACATATAATCTGCTGTGGGCCTTCATGTTGTCCCACCAGTATGAACACTTCATATCCCGATACATCTTTGTACTACCAGGATGCATCACCATCTTCGAATTGTGAGCAGCTTCGAGTACTTCCTTTCTCACGTCATGAAGATTTGGGACGCATAGGCGGCCACGATAACATAAACCCCCATCTATATCAACTCTCCATTCAGAGTCTGCATCGTCACTGGCTCGCTTCCTCAACTCTACTAACCATTCATCCTCGCCCTGAGCCACTATGATTCGGTCATCGATGAGTGGCTGAACACAAATATGTACGATGATCTCGAATGGCTCCTCTACCATAAGCTTTTGCTCAAAGTCTCACACAAACTCTACCATATCCCACTCTACTATCATCAGTGGAGCTGCAAATGTTATTGTCTTCTTGCGGCTTAACGCGTCTGCCACAAGGTTGGCCTTACCAGGATGGTAGGAAACCTCGAACTTGAAATCTTTCAAGGTTTCCATCCATCGTCGCTGCCTCGTATTCAGGTTTATCTACGTGAATATGTATTTAAGGCTCTTGTGGTCTCAAAAGAGCTCGAACTCCTCTCCGTAGAAGTAATGTCTCCAGAGCTTTAATGCAAAGATAACGGCTGCCAACTCCAAGTCGTGCGTAGTGTAGTTCTCCTCGTGTTTCCTCAACTGTCGCGATGCATAGGCAATATACATAGGCAATAACCCTGTCCTTCTGCATCAAAACACAACCCAAACCCACATGAGAGGTGTCAGTATATATCATGTATTTGACCCCTTGCTCCGGCAATACTAGCACAGGGGCGGACGTTAGCATGTTCTTCAGCTCCTGAAAAGCTGCTTCTGCCTTCTCATTCCAAGCGAACTTGAGATCCTTCCAAGTTAGCTGAGACAACGGTTTGGCTTAGAAAAGTCCCTAATGAATCGACGGTAGTAACCCGCCAGCCCAAGAAAACTCCTCACTTCAGTAACCGAACCAGGTTGCTCCCAGGACTGAACTGCGGCTACCTTAGCAAGGCCCACAACTATCCCTTCCTTCGACACCACATGCCCCAGGAACTTGACTTCTTCTTTCCAAAAGTCGCACTTCTTGTATTGAGCGAACAACTGGTTCTTCCTGAGAGTATCAAAGACTGCTCGCAGGTGCTCCTCGTGATCTTCCTGACTCTTAGAGTATATCAAGATGTCATCTGTAAATACGATGACAAATCGGAACAGATACGGCCGAAACACCTGGTTCATCAGGTCCATGAACACGGCCAGTGCGTTTGTGTCCATATGACATCACAAGGAACTCGTAGTGCCCAGAACTGGTTCTAAATGTTGTCTTCTGCACGTCTTCATTCCTGACGCGCAACTGGTGATACCCTGACTGTAAGTCGATCTTGGTGAAGTATTGTGCCCCTTTCAACTGATCAAACAGATCATCTGTCCAGGGCAAAGGATATTTGTTCTTCGCTATCACTTGGTTCAGCCTGCCATAATCAATACACAATCGCAGTGAACCATCTTTCTTCTTTACGAATAACACAGGTGCTTCCCAAAGAGACACTCGGTCGTATGAAGCCTGCATCTAACAGATCATCGATCTGTCTCCTCAGTTCCTCCTTCTCATACGGAGGCATGCGATAAGCAGGTAGTGAAATGGGAGTCGCACTAGGCACTAGATCAATGGTAAAATTGATCTCGCACTGAGGAGGCAACCCAGGTATCTTCCTAAACACGTCCGTGAAATCACGAACTACAGGCGTGCTCCCAAGTGTCGGTCCCTCAACATTCTCTAGCAGGGTAGCATAACAACTAATGCGGTAGTACCAACTGACCTGCACTGGGAATATAAAGGTCATGCCCTCCAGTCCATGGGCTATCACCACCCTAGCATCACAATCAATCTCTGCCCTCATCTCGATGAGCCAATCCATACCGAGGATTACATCGTAATGATATAGCGGGCAATAATCAGGTCGACGAGTATCATTCTACTCCCTAAATCTATCGAACAACCCTTACACATCTTGGTAGTATCTGAGAAGGTCCCTGTGGCGGTAAGGAGTCTCAAGCCAACCATAGGACTAGTTTCCAACCCCAGTCGCTTGACGGCTGCGCATGATAATATAAAGATAGTGGACCCGGTGTCCACCAATAAGAAGACTGGTGTGCTTTGGATATGCGTTGTGACCTCAAAGGTCAATGGTGCTGTAACTGCTGTCTCAGTTGCCTCAGCTGCAAGTGAGTGCACCCGAGCCTGTTGAGAACGGTTCGACTGTGGTGTCATAGGCCATTGAGGCGGCCTAAAATGAGGTACAGGCGGACGAAAAGATGGATGGGCTGGTGCTGACCGTACAGGTGGGGCTGCAATAGCTTGAGGAAGCTGGCGGTTGATCCTCTGAGGCAATGAGAAGCCATTGTCCCTCATCCTGGTGAAACAATGTGTCTGAGTGGCCAAACCTCTTGCAGTAGGTGCACCACAAGTCTGCTCACCTCAGCTGTGTTGGTGGAGCCGTAAGCCGAGGTGGCAAATCTGCACATGGTCTCTTGCCAAGGAACAGTCTGCCCGACAGATTAGGTTGAGGCCTAGGGACCATAGGTACATGCGTATGAGATAATCTATCCCCATCCTGCTCCTCTCGTAGAGACATGCTCACTAGCTCAGCATAGTGGGGTATGCTAGCGCAACACATCTTTGAGCGTATTTCGGGTCGCAGGCCGCAGAAAATCGCCGCATTCGCATCGGCTCATCAGCTAATATCAATGGAGCGTACTAGCCAGCTCCATGAATCTATTCTCGTATTCGGCAACGTCATCCCTCCTTCTCATGGCGGTATGTGAGGGGAAAATACTTCTCGTGGAAGTATGTTTCAAAGGCCACCCACATCCACATGTAACCGACAGCAATGGTCCACAGGATGCACCCCACCAAAGGCTGGCTTCCTTCTCAAACATGTAGGTGACCAATTCCACCTGTTCTGCCTTAGTGCAGTGCAGTGGCTTCAACATCTTAGAAATGCGGTCAAGCCAATACTCGGCCTCCTCGGGTCTGTGAGTACCCGCAAACGTAGGAGGTCAGAAGTGCTGGAATCACTCAAATAGGTCACTGGTACTCATGCCCTCAGCAGGGTACATAGGTGATGCAAGTGGAACCGCACCCATATTCTGGGTAAGGGCCCCTGCTATGGTGGCCAAAAATTGTTGCTTCTGCTATTGCTGCTACAGCATCAGGAGCATCATCTGCTCTAACCTATCAGGAGGAGGAGCCGACTGTGATACGGGAGGCGTCGAGGTAGACGCACGGTTCGGCTCAGGAATCGGTGGTGCAACAGGTGGTGCAACAGGTGCTGGCCCATTGGTGGGGCCAGTGGCCGGGTGAGAATCCGGCATAGTCTTGTGGGTCAGGCCTAAACTGGGGTCCATATGGCTATCGCTGAGGAGAGGCACCCCGTCAACCGAGTCACCAAGTGTGAGACGTGTCATACTCTACGTGCTCTTAGGTGGCAATCCCTATATACAACATAGGGTGCAACCTGAGTGAGATTTAGCATATAACACTCAATTCCTCAAGCATTCTACACATTCCATAACAAAAGGAGCTGCATGCATTCTATTTAACAAAATTTGTCACAATACATGAGATATAGCTTTATATGAATCATGATAGGAAACATGTGAGCTAATCTACTCAAAGCCTTAAACACCAAACACACCGTCAAATCTATCCTACTACTAAGCCTATCAAGGCTAGTACAAAAGGAAACTAACAATCAAAACGAACTAAAAGACGACTATATATGAGACTAATCGTCCGAATCCGGTGATGGAGGAGGGGCCCCCTTGTCCTGCATGCTGCATAGGATAGCCTTCAAGGTGCAAGACATCTTCTTGAATTTTTGTTTCACGAAGGCCCGAGTCTCACTGACCTCCTATTGCAGGGCGACCTGGCCCTCCTCAAGCTGCGCCAAGCAGGCTTCGATAATAGCCCGATCACTATCATGCTCCTTTGTAGCAGGTGGAGAGCCCTCATTAATGTCTTGGGCCTCTTCTTCCTCTTCCTGCTCTTCCTCTTCTTCAATCTCTTCCTCTATCTCATCTCCGCCATCACTTCCTCTATCTCATCTCCTCCTTCTTCATCACTCTCTTCTTCTTTTCTTTTCGTCTCATCCTCACTCTCATCAAGTCAGACTTGATGTTGTCGTGGCCCCATATTCATATTATTGAGAGTGGTGTCATTGATAAAATGGATCAGCGTAGGAATTTCTGCGCCAAGTCTGTTGCCGAATTCATAAACAAGCTTGCATATGAGTCGACCAAATGGGAGTGAAATGGTTGTCCTAAGAGAGTGTGCAGTCAGAACTATCTGTTGTAGTACATACGTAGGCAAGCACAGGTTGTCTCTCTGGCCTGCTCGGTACAGAAAGTCTACCATCAGACGCGTGCACTCGTTACGATTGCTCCATCTAGGCTACACATTGTGGGTGAAGATGTGGTAGAGCAGGCGAAAGTCAGGAGTCATCCTGGATGCCAGGAGGCAATTGCCTGAATTCCAGTGGACCAGTCGGCAACAAAGAAATCACGTGCAGCAATCTTTTTTATGCGCACTCCAGAAATTCTTCTCACTAGCATGAACCTCACCACGCTGCATCCCCATGACTCGGGCTATCAAACCAACGTCAATTATGGCCTCCCGCCTTCCCACGAGAATCTTGAACTATAAAGGCTCCAACGATGGCTCTCATATATGGGTGTAGAAGGCTCGGACAGTGCTCTCGTTCGCACAGGACTTACCTTCAAATATGGGACCCCATCCGACGTCCAACAGGTGATTCATCGCCAAATAAAGTCCAAAGAGTTTCTCGTCCATGTGTGCTTCAAAGAGGACCCTACAGCCCTGAAATCTTCCATGCGACAGATCTGCCAATAGAGCTCTTTTGAAGGGAGCATGGGATCGAGATCCCGCTTCGTCCTTATCCCCGATCAATGCTTGCACTTGCGACGACACCCGATTTCCTCCTTGGATGAGTAGGGCGGCTAAGCCCGGCTTCATCCGTGGAAGTCCTCTTCTTCCCCATGAGAGAAAGAAGGGTGGAAATGGAGAAAATCACCGTCACAAGCTAAAAAAGAGCCATTTGAGAGAAGCAAGATGGAGGGATGAAAGGGTTGTTGAACTTTGAGGATTTTGAGACATAAAGGAGTGTTTGTGCACTCAAATGGAAGGAAAATATGGAGATAAGAAATGGGTTTTGATGAAGATAGTAGAGGGGTGAATGCAATGAAGCAAAAAAAGAAAATATGAGAATGGAGGGGGGATTTGAGAGAGAAAAATGAAATTTTATGAAGCTTGGAAAGCTTAGAGAGGTGAGAATGGAAGAAATGAAGCCAAAGGGGAGGATATATGGGGTTCCACAACTTTTCGTGGGCCCCACACTTGTTAAGGGGTCGGCCCGACGCCAGCCCGCTGCAGTCCGACAAGCCCTGACCAACTGGGCGATGAGGCCTCGCTAATCCGGCAATGCCATCGCCGGTCCCTGGACACCGAGGGTGAGAGCTCGCCCCAGGGGCGATGCCATCCCCCCCAGGGGTGCCGTATGTGTGCAGGGACCACTTTGGTCCGCCCTGATTTGCACCATTTGGGCCCCTGAGTCCATTTGAGTCGTTTCAGGTCCCATTTCGCATATATTCGCACTTTTTGGGTTATTTAAATGTGGAATAGGCTGAATTACGGTCTGATCCCATTGATTGACAGTCTGAAAAAGGATCGGGGCCATCTCGCATGGTCACAGAGGTCTACGGGCCCGATTTCAATGGTCAATTTCGGTCAATTTCGTTGATTGGCGAAACTGGGAATCCTATGACTGTTTTGACATTTTATCACACCCTCCTAAGTCAAAGTGCATCAATGTACATCGTGTGACCATAACCCAGGTCCAGTTTAATCCAAATCATGCTCTGATACTAACTTGTAACGCCCTGAAAATTGGGGGTCGAGCAGGAGCCCAACTCCCGAGTTTCAACGCATCACTTATGCAACATAGATAATGATGATTAAATACTGTATGTATTAGCACATTAAACATGAATGGGATTGCACTAAATCAGTACATCATACTCCAAGGACAATTAAATTACGTAAGCGAAAGACTGTGATAAGCATATAGAGCATATAAGTGGTAAGTCCCCAGACTGTCAACATGTTGCCAGGTTACATAAATTACATGTATAGTTCCCAAAATTTCAAAATGATAAAGTGTAATGTCTGCTAATCCATATCCCTATAGTCTCGTCGGTGCAACTCCAGGTCTACATAGACCTGTTAGAGAGTTGCATGTAGGAGAATTCCTCGTCATCATAAAAATCAAGCTTCGCCTCGTAAGCATCGCCATCATCTGCAACTAAATCAGAGTCTAGTTGGTGTTTTAAAACACCATCCAAGAGTGGGAGTGAGTGATCAACTTAGTGGAGCTATAAGGCAAAGGTTAATATGTTATCCATTCAATCAAGCAGTAATGATAAAGATATAAAACAAACATTCCTAGGTACTCTGGTTAATGCAAAAATGATATGAGTTAATGATGCATGCCCTCGCCTACACTCCCTATGCGACATCATCTCACGATCGCGGCATGCACCCCTTCCTCTGTGTTTAACTCCAATGCCAAAGGCACAGGCAAATGCAGTGCCCATGTACGTGATTAGTCAAGTTCTTAATTAAACCTATTCACACAAAAGGTTTGGGAAGCTAAGGTACCTCCTTTTATATCATTGACCCAACGATGATCCATCTAGGGTCGTCAATCCTAGTTAATCACATACGATAAGCAAGTTATAGGGCATCTTCACCCCTGATTTAAAAGCAGTGGACAGGCAAGTTCAGGTCACTATGAAGAGACTCGTCACCTCAACGTAGGCCTTAGTTTATACTCGAGGTCACTACGGGAAAGGCTCATCACCTTAGCGTAGGCCGATAGCTCGAATACAGTGTCCCATACCACTGTATTCGGCTCATGAGTTTGGTTTGATCACTGGACACTACAGGGAGGCTCGTCACCCTAGCGTAAGCTGACAGCTCGACCACAGTGTCCCATAGCACCATGCCCGGCTCATGAGTCTTAGCGGATCGAGGTACCATGGTTAAACGGGCTTTATATTGGTAAGTTGGTACCTTAGATTTAAGCAGTAGCATCCATACATGGTGAACATACATTAGGCCAATTGGGTTGTTGACAAGCTCGACTGGTACGAGTGTACGTTGAATTGATCGACATAGAGTGCGTAAATATTCCGCGTGACCAACTACTATCGACAAGCAACGTACAACTCGGATTCCTTGAACATGTCTTGTGTAGCGAAGCGACCTCGGCCACCAACTCAAAAATCATTACCAATTGCCTGGACTATGCAATAGTCCCAATCATACTCAAACACGTATAATAGGTATCCATGTTTGATAGTCAAAATAGCACATAGCAACCAATTCAAATATGAATCTCACATAAGCATTTTAACGAACACATAGAGTACATGTTAACATACGTAGGCATTCATCCACAAAGCACGTAGTAGTAAGATAGGTTACATGAAGGAAACTGTAACTACAGATAAAGTGATTGAGAATCCTATCTCAACACCTTCTTTAAAAATATTTCAACAAGCATTTTCTCATTCAAGCATTTTATCAAACACTTAGACTACACATCAATATACATGTAATATATTGGTTATAACATATATTATGGTAAGTCCTTTCACAAAGGAGTTATCACACATACAACAATCATGTACTTACAATTAATGATCATGGCAAGCACAAATCCAAATTTCATATTCATTCAAACATTTCAACAAACACATGAATTGCATTAAAATCAACATAATATATATATATATATGTATGTGTGTGTGTAAGATGTGAAAAACATCGTATCTTAGCATATGTGATAGCAATCAAGTCAGTCATAAATCATTAACTGACATAGAAAGCCTTGAAAACTATAACCTAAACGTTTATAGTCCACACCTTTCGTCGATATACTCGTATCGAACTCAGTTTGAACACTAAGTCTTCGTCTACGGTACAACGACAACCTATAGCATGAAATAAGTTAGCTATTTCACCATTTACTCTATTTGGATACCTAAATAGATTAGGTTAGGATTCCTTATCCAAAAATGGAATCGGAATCGCCGGAATAGCGACACAAGTAAGATGATTCGGCACGTGGAGCAGTGGGATCAAATCCCAAGAACTATCTCTCACTCACTCTTTCTTCTCCTCACTTTCTCCATCTCTTTTCTCTCTTCTCTCTCCTGGGGTTTAGAAATTCGTATGGAATGAGAGAGAGGCGGGTAAAGGGTCTTATATAGGCCCAGAACTGATCTCAATAGCCCCAAGGCCTTGGTATACTTAAGATATAGCCAAAGGTTGGCTGTTTCAGGCCAACGGAGCTCATTTGGAGGCTCCGGTTCTGCATACGGTCCAGGGAAAGTTCCCTGACATTAGATCTAGGTCAGGTTAATTTTTCAGTTCGATCGAATTTATGGATTGACCGCAGTGGACCAGTTTCAGTTCAATGGTCATCGTCACTCGATCAGGCCATAAGTATACTGACCTGTGTAGGAAAATTTTCCTGATCCGAGGGTGTATTTAGGTCAGGATCTGATGGTCTGAATCCTTAAATTTGGCCTGCAAGTGAATTGCCCAAATCACTTAAATTTGAGTTCATTTTCTAAAGGTATTCGCGTTTCTCACACACTTCGCTTCGGGCTCAAGTTGTGCATTTCGGTATACTATTCGGACTTGATTTCTGAGATGGTTGACAGGCCCAATAATGCGGTTATAACCATATAGCTTCGTGTTAACTGGACTTTCAACGTGCGGTCCAGGTCTGATACGGAGTTTCGTGATGCTCCCAAGAGCCACTGGGTTTTGAGATTGATCCTACGTTTTTAGGTAATGTAGCGTTAACGATTCTACTAGTTTTGGGTCGTACAGATCATATAGAAAGCGATTCATGCTGATCTACCGATTAATTCAGTTTAGCACTTAATTAATTTTCGTCTAATTTCTAAAGAATTCGGTCCTTAGTGATTTCTACCTAAGGTGGTACTTGGGTCTTTGTACGGATTTTTCTGAGACATTACAGTCTAGGTCAATCCATGTGGCAGGGTGATGGCACAGACATGACCATAGGGCGACGCCACCGCAACCTCGGGTCATGTATTCATTAGTTTGGGTCGTGCCTTACGTTGACTTAGAATTATTTTGCAGTTTTCTTAACTCCAAGAAAGGCCCCCACTCGCATCTAACACGGTCTTGCCTTTAACGTTGATTCGAAACCATACGAAGTGTTGGATGTGAGTTTACAAAACTTTTTCTAGCTACAGCAGAGTCCGTGTTTTGTAATTTTGACTCTCCGTATTCCTTTGTAGAGTTTTCTATCATCATCATAAATATTAGAGCCACACACAACTTTTGCATTTTAACTCAATTCCTTGATCCTGTCAAGGTGTGACTTTTCTTAGATGCTAGTTAATAACACAACTTTTCTAAATATGTTCACAGCCATGCCATCCCTTCACTTGGAAAATTTTGCAGTTTTTCTCTTCGTAGTTACTCTATGGTGGCACTATCATTCAGTTGATGCTAATATGGACCATGCTTCCCCTTTTCTTAGAATAATCTTTTGCCCTTTTCTTCTTAACTAATGTCATGAGGAATGTCTAAAATACACTCATTTCCTTTGATGCAGGAAATGGTTCGAAAGAAGTGTATTGCTATAAATAAGGCTGGATTTGATGAGCCTCCTCCACCTATTCTTTGAGGGGAAGCTTTTTCTTCAAGGTAACCCAAGAGTAGTCATTCGCAAAGTTCAAATGAGGCCTCACCCAAGAGAGAAACAAGGACCCTCACGCACTCCACCCCTAGACGATCATCTCGCTTGTTGCAAGTCTCCTCCCCAACCTAGCTCTCTGAAGACCGAACCAAAAGTGGAGGTCATCATAAAGAAGGCCAAGAAGGATAAAAGGAGTGAAATAGCTTGGAAAAAAATCTAAGGATGACATGTTGGGGAAGAAGAGTCAAGCGCTTTGGCATAGCGCAGGATGGAAACAGGAGTCAATGAGTCTGAAGATGCCCCCTAACGTCCAAGTCATTATCTTAGAGAAAGAGTTCCAACATCATCGTCCATTGTCCAGAAAGGCTCTCTGGACGTTGAAGATGCCTCCCATTGTAGGATTCCCCAGTCATGGTTTCATCGGGAACATAAGCTTCTCTTTGTTCATTGAAAAATGGTGCAAGGGCCCAAGTGATACAGGATGTCCGTGAGGCGCTCCTGCTTCTACCATTCTATAATCCTCATGAGGTGAATCCTCTTCATTATTTTAAAACATTTTGACAAAGATACCGGGAGGCCAGCAAAGATGAATTTCAATGGCTTTGCAAACTATAAGGCCACCTACAATGTTTGGCCTGATGTTATTTTGGAGAAGTACAGAGATAGGTTGCAAGTCAGGGGTATATACAATGTGAAAGTGACAACTAGTCAATCTCTCAAGAGAGAACTTACCATTGTTAAAGGTGTAATATATTTTTAATTCCTGATTACTAATTCTTTCCACTTCCCTATCGGTTAGATGAGTATAACTCTTTAGGACCTATATCAGATCACCGGGCTTAATTCTATGAGTATTCTTTATAAGGAATACGTCTCGTGTAATGTTGAACTCAATCATGAGTTGCAGACAAATGGTCTTCCTCACACGAAGGTTATCTTGGAATTGTTCACCAAGTTCAACTATTTCAACACTGGAAAGATCCTCCTTAATAAGTGACTCGGGTACTTTACTCAAGGATTGAGGTAAACTCCTAACTCTGCTTTCTTTAACTACCTTTTTGCTTTATCCCCCTTTCTAGGTGTAGCCTTGATTTTATTTTATTTTATCTCTCATTTATTCACAGTTTGAACTTTAATAAGTTCTTCATAAGCCAGGCAAATAGGGATAAACCTCGAGATTTACAAGCCAACTTTGATGCTCCAGAATATTCTAATGACTTCGAGCTTGTAACTTTTCTAGCCTATTGGCTAAACAGAATAATACTCTCGTATTTGCAACAAGCAGACATGATATGTCATTCCACTTTTGTCATGATAGGTATTATGGCGAGCGGTTCCAAGTTTTCTCTTGCTCTTGTTGTATTGGCTTCTATTTATAGGGGTTTGGGCCACCTTTCTAGTTACGAGAGAGGGCCAACCTAGACCGCTTCATTTTTCCCTCTTCAGTACTTATGTGGTTGGCTCGGGGTCTACTTCCCGTGGGTTTATAACACGAGTGAAGAAGCATTTTTGGGCCGAGGTCCTATGCCCCCTTGTTATTTTCAATTAGGACCGATGGTGAAGATATACTACATGGATGTTATCCAGTGATTCCTGAATCTTGATGATGTTGTCCTTTACTGATTTTGAAGTTTCGTATGCATCCGAAGACTTAATTCACGGAGATTCTTTGAGATTACTAGATTGGGAGCGAGAATACTTGGTGTCTCTCGAGTCTTGTACTCTACCAATTTGCAGGGGGTTAAGGTTTTGAAGAGAACCATACTATCCCAGCCACTTTGCAAGCAGTTCAGGTTAGATCAAGTAGTTCCGGAGACGCTAGGACCTGTTTTGCGAGCAACAAGAGAAATTAGCATGAGCCCAACTTATTGGGGCTATGTATGGTAACTCATTTTAATGACCAACATCGATGCTTCATTTATTCTTCCCAAACGTGGCAAAGTCAGTTCTACAACTTATCAATGCATGAGATTGTGGGTACATCATTTTAACCATATTCTCAAGAAGTGAGCTGCATATTCTCGTGTCAATGTGTCCCATCTGCGTTCCCTTGAACGGGTGAACATTCTTGGGGATATTGGATTGTGGGTTAGTTATGGGGTTTTCCCTTGTAAAACCAATGGTTGGTTCCATGACTAGCTATGGCTGGGAGCTGGACTGTTATTAGATTCCCTGACCCTTCCTTGGAAGATTGGTGCTAGATGGGGTGATGCCCCTTGCAAGATGAGGGGAGGAAAATTTTGGTCGTAACTCAGGGCCAAGGTTGACTAAAAGACATGCGGAGGATAATCTCCTTGGATTACGTTGACTGAGGGATTTCCTGATGTGTTGGGTCCCACTTAATGCCATGGTATTGGGTTTTTAAGAATGTTGTTGTTGTTGTTAGTAATGGCCATGTAGGGTGTTGTGGTTGTTATTTTCTTTTGATTGATCAAATTTTGAACTACATGTTTCAAGGAGAAACAATGCTTCGTTGTGTGACCCATGCCATGATGGAATGTGCAATACTCATTTTTAGTATAATTTGGCAGTAAAGGATCTAAAACAAGGGAATCAATGCCCTATCATCTCTTGCCACAATGTCAAGCTCACCACAGAATTTGGGTACCTCAAGATTTGGTGGTACCTTAGCATCTGGAAAGGGACAGAGGTCCTTGAATTTGGCAGATGGGAGATCCACCCCATGTTGGTTATGAAGTTTGCACCTCGTGGCCCTGAGTTACTTCTCGAAATATTCCTGAAGCCTATCAATTTTGGAGGGTTCATATGGAGGGGTTCATGCCCCTTGCATTACACGATTCATTTCCTCCTTATAATTGTCAATTTCTTTGACATTTTTGTGTTCTTTAGCAAATGACTTTTGTTAGATTGGAACTGTGAGAGAAAGGAGTTTAATGCAGGGGCATCTAACACCGGGCTCGAGTGGGGTAGCTTGTGGGATGAGGGGGTGGCTGGCCCATGTGATTTGGGGCCCACGAGCCTATGGGGGGGGGGGGGTCGGCCGAGGTCCTAACCCATGAGATGTGGGGCCTGGGCTATGAGATAAAGGGATTAATTCGCCAAACTTTAACAGTTTGAGCTTTTAGAGCAAGTGGTTAATTGTCCTGCATCAAATTGGTATCAAAGTAGGAGGTCTCGTGCTCGAGACTCCTCACCGGGAGTAAATTGATGATTTTGCCCTAGAATTTTAGCGGGTAAGTAACAGAAGAAGTTACCGAGTTAGCAGGCGACCAATGTTCATAAGAGTGCAGTAAATGCAAGAAAGTAAACAGGACTAGTTTCACACTGGAGTAAGCTGAAGTCATAAAATCTTCGAAAAATCTAAAAGACATGTGTTTTGCCCACACCACGTTTCGTAGGGTTTAAGACCTCGGGTAGGCAAAAGAAAATAAACAGTACCTAGCCTTACCTCACATGATATAAGCCCTTGGTAGGTAAAAAGTAGATAAGCGGTACCTAGCCTCACTTCACGCATTTTAAGCCACGGGTAGGTAAAAATGAAATAAACATCACTTAGCCTTACTTCATAAACTTTTAAGCCCTATGTAGGCAAAAAGAAAATAAACAGTACCTAGCCTTACCTTACAAGGTTTAAATTCTAGGTAGGCAAAAAGGAAATAAGCAACACTTAGCTTTTATTTCATGGGATTAGCTTTATTTCACGGGATTTAAAGCCCCAGGTAGGTAAATAAAAAAAGGATTATAGATAGGAAAGAATGGTAAAAAAAATAATATAAAAAAGTGAGTGTTTGCTATTAGTATTATTGAAATGCGTGGAATAGAATGTAGATTGTTTTGGATGTGAGAAGGAAATGGGAAAACCAGACACCCTTTTTCTGTGAAAGGGATGGTCGAATGTCCCAAATTCTAACTCCACTCTTATTTTTAGTGGTTTCTTTGAGAATTGTCTCCCGAGTTGGGCATAGTTTCAGTGAAGTCAGGACTCTTTAGTTAAGTGCGGTTGTGAATGCTAGATCACCGGTGGATTGCACTCATGGGAGCTTTTTCAGGCTTTCTTGTACAATTGTAATTCAAGGTGTGATATATTTGACTCAAAGTCATCACTAGCTAATTACTCAGATTTCCACAGCCAGTTAGATCGTAAAGAATCTATAAACCAGAGAATTTAAGGATTCCCTTGCCTAAATGACTCTTAATATGTGACATTAGATTCTGGGTGAGGGATCACAGTGAGAAAGGAAGGTGTTAGGCGCCCTCTCTGCCCATACTAACGTACAATGTCTACTTCACAGAGCATGACGAAGTATAAGGGATTTGGTTAGCATTGGCGTCCAAATAGTGCAATTGGATGAATGATATGTGGTGCAATAGTGCAATGCCTAATTCATGAGAGGGATCAAGAGAAATTCTTTGCCCATACCTAACTAACTGAAGAAGCGGTGAAGCTCCGGTTGGCTCGAGTTTTTTATGGGCAAGATCTGAGAAACCGGCAAGCCACAAAGCATATACTCAAATAGACTAGTGTGGTGGAGGCAAGATATGTGGATGTATGGAATGAAAGGGTGATGGGAATGCAATGTCCTAATCCTTATCAATCCGAGCTTTTGGTAGGCAGGATCCAAAATTCCGACAAGTTGTAGAGCATACACTTGGGTAGAGTAGGGGAGTAGGGGGTTGGGAGATGAAGTGATGATGTATAATGCTAATGCAAATATGAATGAAGCTGGTCTGAGCTTGGTAAATGGGTGAACGGGTTATCATAAGGATTGATTGGAGTGGACTTGATCGGCTTTTCTATGGCTCAGGTGGCTATGATTCGGGTTTGGCTAGTCTAACCTAGGGCTGACAAAGCTTCTTCTCCTTTCACTCTTCTTATTTCCTTGGTATCACCCATCTTAGTTTTTTACTAGGGTAATCTTTTGTCTGTGGCATGTGTATATGAGTTATCACCTAATGAATGAAGTGGAAATGACACATAAAATGTTGGCCCTAAAAAGCTAGGGTCTTCCATGAGCTGCATAAATCACATTTTGTAAAATAAAATTTTTAAAAAAAAAACAGTTCCTTCTACAAAAGTTTCATGACCCTTTTAATAAGGATAATTTAGTCTTTTAAATGAGCTTTATTTGTTTACTCTTTAACAAGTGGATAAAAGAAAGTCTCATAAAATTATTAAGGACAAGTAATTAGATGATTAGTAGATGCACAAATCTAATTATACCAAAATATGAGTGTTTGAGTGTAAATTTTTCATAGCAATTATTAATAAACATCCAAATCATGTCGTGAAAGATAACATTCATTGTAAGACCCATATCCTTGACCGTACCGTTCCATAGGCTTTCACAGTCCTTCCGGTCGAATTCCGGCAACCCTTGACCCGTATCCGACGTTTGCACACGATCCTAAGCCGAGTCCTGCATACCGAAGTTGGCTCGACCCGAAATTTGCACCTTAGCGACCGCGCCGTCGCCACGGTTCTAATGCCGTGACTCGCGCACCAAACCGATACACAGGCTAGAAGATGTAAGCCTGCGTTCAGTTCGAGGAAACGCCGCGCATTTGCAAACCCAATACAACCTTTCAAATCATGCCCCATCAATTCCATCAATGTCAAGTACATGTCAAGTACAACACATCAATCAACCCATCACCCAACACATCACTTACCCCATCACAATCCATACCTCTCTTATACAATAACCCCAAAAGTCAACATTTCCATTACATCTCCTCTCTCTCTCTCCCATCCATCACTCCATCCCATCATCTCTCTCTTATTTTCTCCCTTCTCTTCCAAGCAATCAAAGAAGAACCCAACGTCCAAGCTTCCCTAGCTCCATGAGAGAGCTAGTGTGGCCCACCTTCCTACCATCCAATCCTACCCTCCAAAGATCATCCCAAACATTGAAATCCATCCTTTGGAGCTCTAGAATGCATCGGTGGAAGGAGAAGTCCATGATCAAAGGCGGGTGATTTTATTTATTTGATTTGTGATTTAAGGGCCCACATGTGGTGGGACCCATTTAAAATATGTGTAGAGGGGCCCATAGTGGCAGGGCCCCTCCCACAACCAATCTCTCTTTTTTTCCCTCTTTCTCCCTCTCTCCATTTTCTTATTTTGTTGGTGTTGATGATCCGTGGGGCCCACCTTAATGACATGCTGAGTGCAGCACGTGGGGCCTCCGTGAGGTATCTGTTGATCCCAGCCGTCCATCATTTGGACAGTGGGCCCGCAGCAATAGCTGTTGAACAACGTCAGCAAGCTCCGTGGGACCGCCATGAAGTATGTGATTTACCTATGCTGAACATCAGAGGGGACCCACGTGGTATGTGTTATCCCCACGCCAGCAGCAGTGGGGACCACCAAGCTGTACGTGTTCAATGTCCAGGCCGTCCGTCCAGGGCCTGGACGTTGACAGGAATATATATAAAATAAATATATATATATATATATATATATATATATATATATATATATATATATATATATATATATATATATATATATATGCAGATGGTCACCTGCGCACCTTTTCACGTGAGCACCAATGAGCACCTTTGCACACGTGTCATGTGCACAAAATCTGAACGGTCCAAGTGATGTCGCACCGCTTGAAATATCATAGGCCCAATTTTCAGCTTGGACGGTGTGCCACTTCAATATATATATTCTATCCAACCGTCCATCTATCTGGACGCTGGGCATTTTCAAAACAAATTATAAAAATATAATATTATATATATACAGATATAGGTATATCTGGTGGGCCCACGTGGGACCCACCTTTAATGCTTGAATTATAATATATATATATAGTGGGCGCACGTGGGACCCACCTTTAATGCTTATATATATATATATATATATATATATATATATATATATATATATATATATATATATATATATATATATATATAGAGAGAGAGAGAGAGAGACGCTCACCTGCGAACCGGTTCGTACGTAGTACGTACGAACTTTTTTGATGACCCATCATACATGATGAATCTCGCAAATCTGAACCGTTCATATGAAGCAGCACCTAGTGAAACCCCCCAGGACCAAGTTTTACTTTTATCTAAAACTTTTATCCATACCGTCCATAGCAAAGAGAAATTCAAATCAAGGAAAGAAGCTGTTTACATTTTTCACGGTCCACCAAAGTTTCGGATCAAAGTAAAAATTTATATTATGGGGTTTCATGAGGTTCTGCTTCACATGAACGGTTCAGATTTACGAGATTCATCACGTATGATGGGTCATCAAAAAAGTTCGTACGTACTACGTACGAACTGGTTCGCAGGTGAGCGTTTTCCTATATATATATATCTGGTGGGCTCACCTTTAAGGCTTGTATCCTATATCCTGGACCGTCCATCTGGACGGTGCCATGTGGGACCTTTGTATGTGATGCATCCGCACAGTCCACTGCTTGGGACGGTGGGAATCCTACCTGATGTATGGGTCTTATCCACACCGTCCAGGTGGCTGCCCGGAGTGACCCACCGCTGATGTATATATTACATTCACACCGTCTATTGAGTGGCCACCTTGGTCTATGTGTTACATCCAAACGGTGAGCTCGTCTTAAGGGTAACGGTGAGCTCGTCTTAAGGGTGAGACTAAAAATGAGGCAGATCGTGGTATCAGGTGGACCACACCACAGTAAACCGTGGGGGTTGAACGGCTACCCTTGAAACTCTCTTGGGCACACAGAAGCTTTGGGTCAATATGATATTTGTTTCCACTTAATTCATGTATTCGTGACCTTATTATTAGATTGGGTGGAAAACAATGTTACGGTGGGCCCTACCTTGATAATGTGTTGTATTCACACCGTCCACCTGGGTAGGTGGTGTGGGACGTCACCGTGATATTGGTGTTTCATCCATGCTGCCCAGCTATGGGCCCGACGTGATGTACTTGTGGGACCCACATGATGTATGTATCTCCACTGTCCAGTCCTTGGACGGTGCGACTTACCTTGATGCATGTCTGGGAAATGGATTGGCTGGAGTGCCCTTACACCAGCTACATACCTGTTAAGTGTGCAGGGCCCACTTAATGTGTATAAGGCCCATTAGTGCGGCCCATTGATGTAGCTCACTTAATGTATATAAGGCCCATTAGTGCGGCCCATTGATGCAGCCCCCTTGATGTGTATAAGCCCCATTAGTGCGGCCCATTGATGCAGCCCCCTTGATGTGTATAAGCCCCATTAGTGCGGCCCATTGATGTAGCCCCCTTGATGTGTATAAGGCCCATTAGTGCGGCCCATTTATGTAGCCCACTTGATGTACATGAGGCCCATGTGTAGGGCTCACCTATGGTGTATTTAAAGTACATGGTTTGTGGCCCAATGTGATGTATTCGAGGCCCATGGGTGAGGCCCATTATGATGTATATTGAGGCCCATAGGTCGTAGCCCATTATAATGTATCTGAGGACAATGGTTTGTGGCCCATGATAATGTATTTTAAGCCCATGTATTCAACCCGTCATGATGTATACTTGGCCCTTGAGTGAGGCCTATCGTGATGTACATTAGGCCATTGTGTGAGGCCATGGGTCCAATATACGTTTGGCTCTATGTGGGCCACTCCTTGGGGCAATGTTGGTTAAATGTCCACATTGATGGGCAATGATGATTGAATGTCCACATTGTGACCTTCCATTAGACCTTGTTAGGCCCATTCTTACTGATTCCAATCGTCGTGAATGATTGTCGATTCCGATTGAAATGACTGATTTTCCAATTCTGATTATCGATCGATTTCGATTGTCGTGGCCGATTGCCGATTAACGATCGAGGCCGATTATTATGACCGATTATCGATTCCGATTGACGTGACCGATTTGCCGATTCTAATTATCGATTGATTCCAATTGTCGTGACCGATTGCCGATTCTGATTGTCGTGACCGATTGCCGATTTTGATTGAAGTGACCGATTTACCGATTCCGATTGTCGTGGCCGATTGCCGATTAGCGATCGAGGCCGATTATCATGACCGACTGTCAATTCCGATTGACGTGACCAATTTACCGATTCTGATTGTCGTGACCAATTGCCGACTCTGATTGTCATGGCCGATTGTCGATTTCGATTAACGTGACCGATTTGCCGATTCCGATTGTCGTGGCCGATTGCCGATTAGCGATCGAGGTCGATTATCATGACCAACTGTCGATTCCGATTGACGTGATCGATTTACTGATTCTGATTATCGATCGATCCCGATTGTCGTGGCTGATTGCCAATTCCGATTGACGTGACTGATTTGCCGATTCTGATTATCGATCGATCCCGATTGTTGTGCCCGAGTATCGAGGCCGATTCCATTTGTCAAGGCCGATTGTATATGCCAATTCCGATTTGTCAAGATCGATTGTATAGGCCGATTTCAATTTGTCAATATCGATTGTATAGGCCGATTTTGAATTGTCGAGGTCGATTGTATAGGCCGATTTCGATTGTCGAGGCCAATTTTGATTGCTAAGGCCGATTGTCGAGACGTATATGATGTATATGCGACTTGTAGTTAAGGCCCATTGTGATGTATTCGTGGCCTATGGGCAAGGCCCATTGTGATATGTAATAGGCCCATGATGCATGGCCCATTTGATGTATTTGAGGCCCAGATACATGGCCCATTTTATGCATATGAGACCCATGTGTAAGGCCCACATGTCATGTATTTGAGGCCCATGGGCAGGGGCCGCCTGTTATGTATATGTGGCCTTTGGGTAAGGCCCCTTGTGTTGTATTTAGGCCTTTGTGTGAGGCTGTGGGCCCATTATATGTTTGGCTCTTCGTGGGCCATTCCTTTGGGGGCAATGTTGGTTAAATGTCCACATTATCGAGGCCGATTGTTAATGCCGGTTATTGATATCGGTTATGAGTATGTGACTGCATAGCATCATGATACATGCACATATGCATCATCTGCATGTTTGTTATGAGATGTGGTTAACCATTGCATATGTCATTGGACAGATTGTTATGAGACTCCTGATAAGTGGAGGTTATCTCACATGAGCGCACGGCATGCGCAAGATTGATGCATGACTAGATTGTGACTCATGCATCTTGCATTGTGTGCCCTAGCGACATCAGAGCCATAGCTTCCACAGGCATATCGTGGATGGCCAGACGGGAAACTGGAAATCTATTCTACATAGGGTGCTATAAATATCCTTGGGTGAAAGTCCTAGAACCATCTTGGTTTCAGAGGTTGCTCCAACATGTAGACCGAGTGGATACATGAGCGCATGAGGGCTGTATACCATTAAGCTGCATCTCCCACTGTATCGTGGTCGGTTGGAAGAGGGTACAGTCTTACCTGCTCGAGAGGATGGGGCAATGCTAGGCTGAGTCTGACCAGCTCGAGGAATGAGTCCACTATCGAGGAGTCGGGCCCGATATTGGCAGGCGGATAGTGAGGTCTCTTCCACTCACCTTGTTGCGCGTGATGGGGCGGCAATCTGGTTTGGAGTGTAATAGACCCTAGTGATTTTCCAAAGAGGAACCATACTGATATGTGAACTTATTGAGTAGGAGTTGCATACTCATGCATTCATTTCATTCACTATCCACTCGGGCTGGTGGTGTGTAACTAATTGTTGTGTACCTTCGCATGGCCAGGATTTCATTTGGGCGCGCGACTAAGGGCCTGTTTGTTTTTCCAGGGAAATGGGAAGTGCAAGGGAAATGGTGATTATTAAGATTTCCTGCGTTTGAAAATTCACGGGAGTTTGTGCCAGTGAAATTGATTTAACGGATGTAATTTTAATTTATTTACTGCAAGATAATGCGTATGATATATCCATTCCGTCGGTCTGTTTTATTACAATATTTTGGAGTACGAGACAAAAAATGAAGCAAATCTAACACTCAAATGGCCCACGCCAAAAGAAAAAGTGGCCCTACAAAGTTTTTAACGGTAAGTATTCGATTTTCTTTTTTGTATGACGTGGTCCACTTAAGTATTGGATATCCCTCAATTTTTTACTCATGCTATGAATTCAAATGTAATAATGGATGCACGGTGTGGATAAGCGAAATGCATCACAGTGGGACCCACAGATATTTTATAATATTCTTGATTTTTGTGTCAAAAAGTAAGCAGTCATATCAGGATGGCGTGAATTCACGGGGAAATTATCATCACTTTTTTACGCTCGATTTACCATTTCACCGCAAATCAAACAGGCCCTAACCTGAGATTATGAGTTTACCACATTGAGTCTGACTATCCAAATTTAGGTATGAGACTGGTTTGGATAGAAGTCCCTTGTGATGGACCCCGTAGCCTACGATAATACGTACTATCATCCCGACTTCACACTCCAGTTTGGTCATTTTATTCACATCACATATTGCATTGCATCCTCAACACATAATATTTGGCTTACTGTCTTCGCATTGCATAGGTGATCTACATTGTTTTCTCAGTATATGATATTGGTTATTATATTTTTGCATCGCATAGCCTAGATAAGTCTGATGGTATTTATGGGCCTATCAGTATATTTTCGCATTATCCTGGTATTGTATCATTTATGGGCCTGTCAGTATTTCCGCTTACTCTGATTACTCTGATTACTCTGATATTGTTTACTTGGCACTTACCTTGTGCACACACTTTCACTACCCACTAAGCTTTTTATAAGCTTATGCACGATAGATGCGTGCAGGTGGCGTTAGGTTGCAGCAGCATTGAGCTTGGAGCGTGCAACGGACTTATGTAGTTTTGATTTTTGACATATGTATTTCCCTTTCAGTACTGTATTCAACCGTTTATATTAGTGGATATGTGATGATGATGTTGCCTTTATAATTTGGGTATACTTGTGGTTATGCTTATTACGAGATAAATGTACACTGAAAAATCCTCCTTGTATGATCCCAGGATCGGAATCTGGCGTATAGGCGCTGGGAGCCGAGAATCGAGTACTACGGAGGCTGTCGGCACCGGATTCGGCGATCGAGAATTTTGTGAGCCTGGTTTCCGAGTTTGGGGCGTGACATTCATGGCTCTCTAATAGGTTGCCCTTGCATTTTTTAACCCAAATGACATTATTTTTCAACAAAACGTGTTGATAGCTCCTAGGCATCTAAAAGCCATTTTCGCTATATTATTGTTTGCAATATAAATTTGGTTATAACCGGAATGGCCATCCATAAATAATACTATCTTATGTCATGTAACTCGATCAATTAATTAGTCAACCACGGATATGAGTATTCATCTTTTGGTGTAGTATGATTTAAATTTCTAAAACCAATGCACACCTAAATTTTTCATTCTTTTTTACCACTAAAACTATGTTAGAGATCCATTCTGCGTACCTAGTCGGTTGAATAAAACCGGCTAGCAATAGTCTTACTATCTCTTCATTAATTTTGAGGGTAACTTCCATAGTCATCCTCCGCAGAGGCTACTTAACTGGCCGTAATTCTTCTTCAATCAGCAATCAGTGCTCGACCAACTTCCAGCTTAAATGAGGTATTTCATGGTAATCTCATGCGAAACAATCATTAAAATTTTGGAGGAGTTCAACCATTAGCCCACATTCATCCAGCAATAAATAACCATTGATATATATGGGTTGATTACATTGGTCATTTCCCCATTTGATTTCAATCAAAGGATCCTAAGCATCTGCTTGCAGATCATCAAGCTTTGCATGTGTCGCTTCAATTCTTCAAAAGTTATGCCATTTTTGGCAATTTCATCATGCTCCAACAAACATTCAACTATGTTGACCATGCAGTCATTACCTAGCTCATTTTTATCTTAAGCCTGTATAATCCTAACAAACCAAGCTACAATCTTGACCTCTTCTTATCATTTAGTTAAGGACGTATTTAGGAGGACTCTTTGATGATGTAAGATTACCTTGACCAATACACTACTATTGTTTTCGGCGTAGCTACCTCCCTTTTAGTTAGTAGGTTTAAGTATTTATTTTAATCATTGGGTTCTTTTGCTAAAGATGTCCCAGTTGGATTTTCAAATCTGTCTTGTCAAATAAAAGTTACGGGTCCAACGTCCTCTTCATACAAGTATGCATTCATTACATTAAATCTTATTTGAAAAGATTTAGTATCAGTTGGAACTATTTCAATTTTCCTCTTATTCTAAAAAATTAAAATTTGATGCAAAGATGATGGAATGCAAAAGTTGGTGTGAATTCAATCACGACCAAGAATTGCATTGTAATTTGAATGTGACAGTACAACGGAAAAAAAAAACTGTCAGTGCTCTCTTACTTCCAATTACCGAATCAACCGGTAAAATTTCTTCTGCATTCGTTACTCCATCTATAAATTTTGTAATGGACAACTCAATAGGAATTATATCATAATAAGTTTTCCCTAGTTTTCTCAACATGGTGATTGGTAAAATATTTACGATTGACCCATTATTTACCCATATATGAGGAATAGGACGTCTGTTTATATGAGCTGATATAATCAAAGGTTTGAGATGTCATGAACTCGCAAATTTAGGTTGATCGAAAGTATTTTCTTAGCATATACGCCAGATTCGATAGTAATGGAATATGACCCTTCATGTCATTTCTTACCATCTTCAATCGTTTCTTTTTTAATTAAAGTTGTTCATGTTTCATTAACATTTCCTTCAATACAACTCGACTGATCTGGTTGAAACAAGAAGTTAGGAGGAAGTGTAAACATCATATTGCAATTCACCCTTATTGGAAGTAAGGTTTCGAATGTAATAGTTGTTGGTTCTTGCCAAGCATCTTCTTCTTCATTCTTTGGACTCGTTGCTTACTGAAAATTGGTGTCTACATATAGAAACTTTACGTTTGCCAATAATTCTTTAATTAACAATTCTTCCTCTAGGAAGTCATTGATTCGAATCTCCTTTAAACAGATCGATCACCTTGCTTTTTGTCGACAAACTTCTGCTCGTTTTGAACTGTTTGTCGGTCCTCATGTAGATTGGTTCTTTTGATCTTATATCTCTTGTTTGAATTGTTCACCTATGACCAATTACAACCATTATTTGGTCAATTACACACCAACGAACATTTTTGTTAGCTATGCACAGGATTATGCTCTTCTAGGTTCTTGAGGCTCGTTCGTTGCCTCCACCAACGATGTTTTTGAGTCCTTGTCATTTCCATCGGGTACTGCGGGATTTTAGGATGAACAACTTTGGTCCACCGATTGACTATATTCACAATTGGCTTAACCATCCAAAGATGCTTTTCAGCAGGCCCTCTTTGAAATTTGTGTTGTCTTGCACCTGAATTATTGTTCCAAAGATGAACAACCTGGATGTTTCAAATATTGTTATATTTGCCATATCTATTACCATGTCCATTCGGCAAATAAAATTCTTTCGCCGACCATTATTGCTTAATATCTTCATGACATCTTTCATACAAACGATTCTCTCTAATCACCAAATTATCACCAGGAGAACATTGCCCCCTAGCGTTTCTTCGGTGATTGTTCCTCTTGTTGGCATTGTCTGATTGACAACCATACCGTTCTTTTGCCAATCTGACTTCTTTCTTCTATTTTGAAGTGTTGATATTTTGTAGATCCGCCTTGGCCATGTTAATTCTAAAGTCGATGGAAACGGGTCAATGTCGACCAACATAGTCTCATTCTCTTTTATTTGGGAATTTAAGCATTTCTGAATCTATGTTATCTTGAATTATGTTCCTCAAAGCAACAAAATTCATTGTGGAGTGCGAACATTGGCCATGCTATTTACAATATTTTATCTTTTTCAATTCATCGGGCAAATGGTTCTTTATTTTGGTGGAAGTTTGATGAGTTTGCTCATAAATAAGAGATCAAATATTGTGTCGGCCTTTATAATATTAAAGGAATATCACCAGTTTTGTTCCAAGACCCCTTTAACTACACCAAAACCCTAAAGAGATAATTCATCCTCAGTCTTGGCTAAAGCCTTACAAATAAATGGTTCGTTGATACTTATTTCGGCTAGCATGATCTCATAGTTTGAGTCACAATAATACATGCCCGAGGATGAGTTTCTCCTTTAGTTTTCCTCTTTAAGTAACCATTCATACTTGGTTGCTCATCCGACAGATTCACTAGATCTTTAAAATTCATCCCTTTGAATTTCTTCCGGAGCTCCATATTTAAACCTTCCACAGCTAGTTTCACAAATTGGACTTCCAGCAGAAATACTTGACATCTATTCTTTGGTTTTTTTTAACCGAGTGATCTATTTTTCAGCCAGTCCGCCGGGTAGCTATTTGGACGAGAAATTGGCTAAGGAAAACTTATGTTCAGTTTTATAAAACTGAGCATAGAATATTTCTTCCATATCTTGCCATGATTGCACCTAATTTTTAAGCAAATTAATATACCATGTAAACGTTGTGTCAATCCATGAATTTACAAACCATTTCAGTTTCACATATTCATTGGTCGAAAACTCACCGCATTGTATGGTGAACCGAGCAATATGTTCTATGTAGACTGATTCATGTCCCCATATAATAATGAAAATTCATGTATTTTTGTTCCCCTTGGTACTTTTGTAAACCAATCAACCCAATCAGGGCACAGTTTACTATAAACAGGACGATTCGTGTGCCGACCATGATGTTGGTCTTTCACCTCATTTATTAAATTAATAAATTCTTCCTGGCCTACGTGTGGGAGCCCGGGGTTTCCTATTGGAGGTATTTGTAAACCATGAGTAGGCTTCATACCGAGCACGTGACCTCCGAGAATGTCATTATTCGAAGCAATTGGCCATACAGCTGACATGTCATGATTTTGATAACTCAAGAATTTGGAGAATTCTCCTTAAGTTTTTCTGTATTTCTTCAACCCAAAGTTAGATTTAAATAACCACTCTACAAGTCTATACAAGGAAGCCACCTATTTAGAGCTTCTCTATACATAATATATTACAACTAATGATGACCCATGATAACTCATATATATTGAGACCCCCCCCCCCCCTCTCAAACTAATGTGGGATAATGAACTAACATTAGTTTGCGACAAAGAAACCTATGACGGGATGAGGTCATCGTTTTGGGAAATAAATCAGCAAGTTGTAGCTCTGATGTCACATGACGAAGAGAAATGATTCCAGCTATGTATTTTTCTCTCACAAAGTGGCAGTCAACTTCAATGTGTTTAGTGTGCTCGTGAAATACTGGATTGGAAGCCAATTGAATAACACTGAGGTTGTCAGCATATAATGGAGTCGGCAAAGACAAATGAATCCCAAGATCTGTCAACATTCTTGTAACGCTCTGAAAATCGGGGGTCGAGCAGGAGCTCAACTCCCGAGTTCCAACACATCACTTATGCAACATAGATAATGATGATTAAATGTTGTCCATATTAGTACATTAAACATGAGTGAGACTATACCAAATCAGCATATCATACTCCAGAGACAGTTAAATTACGTAAGTGGAAGACTGTGATAAGTACATATAAGCATATAAGTGATTGTAAGTCCTCAGAGTCTGAACATACTACCAGGTTAAATAATTACATGTATAGTTCCAAAATATACAAAATGATAAAGTGTAATGTCATCTAATCTATATCCTGATAGCCTCGGTGACGCAACTCCAAATCTACATAGACCCGCCAGAGAGTTGCAGATAGGAGAACTCCTCCTCATCATCATAGAAGGCAGACTCCATCTCGTAAGCCTCGCCGCCATCTGAAACTACAACAGAGTCTGGTTGGTATTTTAAAATACTGTCCCAGAGTGGGAGTGAGTGATCAACTTAGTGAAGCTATAAGGCAAAGGTTAACATGTTATCAATTCAGTCAAGCAGTAATGATAAAGCAGTACAACAATCATGTCCTAAGTACTCTTGTTAATGTAAGAATGGTATGCAACAATGATGTATGCCCTCGCCTGCACTCTCTCAGCAACATCATCTCACGATCGCGCATGCAACACTCTCGGTAAACGTGCACTTCCTCGCCAAAGCACATGCAATGCGGTGCATGATCGTGTTAGCCAAGTTCCTATTTAGGCTTACTCATACAACAGGCTGGGAAGCTAAGGCACCTCCCTTTATATCATTTACCCAAACAATGATCCATTTAGGGTCGTCAATCCTAGTTAATCTCATACGATAGCAGTTCTAGGTCGTTACAGAGAGGCTCGTCACCTCAACGCATGCCTAGTTTATACTTGAAGTGACTACGGAAAGGCTCGTCACCTTAGCGTAGTCCTAGTGTATACTCGAGGTCACTACAAGAGGCTCGTCACCTGATCGTAAGCCGACAGCTCGAATACAGTGTCCCATACCACCGTATTCGACTCACGAGTTTGGGTTACTCATTGGTCACTACGGGGAGGCTCGTCATCCCAACGTAGGCCGACAGCTCGACTATGGTGTCTCATACTACCATGCCCAGCTCATGAGTCTTAGCGGATCGTGGTACCAAGGTTAAACGGGCTTTTCACTAGTAAGTTGGTACCTTAGATTCAAGCAGTAGCATTCATACATGGTGAACATACATTAGGCCAATTGGGTTGCTTGACAAGCTCGACTGGTATGAGCGTATGTTAAATTGATCGACATGGAGTGCATAAGCATTACGCGTGGCCTAACCACTATCGACAAACAGCGTACGACTCGGATTCATCGAACGTGTCTTGTGTGGCAAAAATGACCTCGGCCACTAATTCAGGAATCATTACTGATTGCCTGGACTACGCAGTAGTTACAACCACATCCAAACGCAATAGGCATTCATGTGTGATAGTCACGCAGTAGGTGATAACTAATTCAAATATAAATCTTATTTGAGCATTTCAACAAACACATAGTGCACATGTTTTCATACATAGACATTTCATTCATAAATCACATAGTAGTAAGATAGGTTACATGAAGGAAACTGTAGCTATAGATAAGGTGATTGAGAATCATATCTCGACACCCTCACTAAAAACACCTCAACAAGCATTTTCTCATTCAGACATTTTATCAAACACTTAGACTCTACATATCAATCATACATATAATATAGTAGTTATAACAGACATTATAGCAAATCCTTTCATAAAGGATTTACCATACGTACAACAATCATGTATTCTCAGTCATTAAACATAGCAAGCATAAATCATAATTCCATACTCATTCAAACATTTCAACAAACACATGGAATGCATTAAAATCAACATAGTATATATATATATATAATATACGAAAAACATCGTATCTAAGCACATGTGATAGCAATCAAGTCAGTCATAAATCATTAACTAACATTGAAAGCCTTGAAAACCATAACCTAAATGTTTATAGTCCACACCTTTCATTGGTAAACTTGTATCGAACTCAGTTCGAACACTATGCCTTTGTCTATGATAGAACGACAACCTATAGCATGAAATAGGTTAGTTATTTCACCATTTACTCTATTTGGATCCCTAAAACATATTAGGGTTGGGATTTCTTACCCAAACATTGAGTTGGAATCTCCAATATAGCGATGTAGGTAGGATGATTCAGCACATGGAGCGATGGGATCGAATCCCGGCAACTATCTCTCACTCTCTCTCTTCTCCTCACTTTCTCCTTCTCTTTTCTCTCTTCTCTCTCTTAGGATTTTGAAATTCATATGAATTGAGAGAGGGGTGAGTTTAGGGCTTTATATAGGCTCAAAAGTGAACTTAATGGCCCCAGGGCCATGGTATACTTAGGCTATAGCCAAAAGCCGATTGTTTCAGGCCAACGGAGTTCATTTGGAGGCCCCTTTTTTGCTTACTGTCCAGAGAAAGTCTCCAGACAATGGATCTATGTCGAGTTAAGTTTCCAGTATGATCGGATCTTCGGATCGACCGTGGAGGACCAGTTTCAATTCAACGGTCATCGTCACTTGATCAGGGTCACAAGTATACTGACCTGTGCAGAAAAATTTCCCTGATCCAAGGGTGTAATTGGGTCAGATTCTGATGGTCTGAAACCTTAAATTTGGCCTGTAAGTGAACGACCCAATTCACTTAAATCTGAGTTCATTTTCTAAAGATATTTACGTTTCTCACACACTTCGCTCTGATCTCAAGTTATGCATTTTAAAATATTATTTGGACTTGATTTACGAGGTGGTTGTCAAGCCCAGTATGCAGTCATAACCGTATAGCTTCACGATATTTAAACTTTCGACGCGCGGTCCAGGTCCTATACGGAGTTTCAATGTGCTCCCGAGAGCAATTGGGTTTTGAGATTGATCCTATGTTTTTAGGTAATGTAGCGTTAGCGATTCTACTAGTTTTGGGTCTTGCAATTCGTATAGAAAGTAGTTTAAGCTAATCTATCAATTAATTCAGTTTAGCACTTAATTAATTTTTGTCTAATTTTTAAAGGATTCAGTCCTTTGTGATTTCTGCCTGAGGTGATACTCGGGTCTTTGTACGGATTTTTCCGAGACGTTACAATTCCCCAGAACCAAGTAATTTTACTACATGTTGTTGCCATTGCATGATATCCAGCTTTTGTGTTAGATCTAAATATCATGGTCTTCTTACACTTCCAGCTCACCAATGATTGTCCCAAGAAAACATAATAGCCAATAGTGGACCGTCGTGAAATGGGACAACCTGCCTAGTCTTTGTTAGAGTAAGAGATAATTGCAGATCATACGATGATGGAAAGAGAAGCGCCTGATTAAGGGTACCTCGAAGGTATCGAATAATGCGATGAACTGTCATCATATGCAATGTGCAAGGTTCCTCAACAAACTGGCTAACAACATGAACTGCATATAAGATATCAGGACGAGACATAGTGAAATAGACTAAGCTCCCTACCAACTGCCTATAGGATGTAACATCTAAGAGAAGGTCTCCATCATCTTTCTCATACTTGACATTTAATTCCAAAGGAGTTTCATGGGTCTTGTTATTTGTAAGGTTTGCTAGCTTGATCAAATCACAAGTATACTTCCGTTAACTCATGAGATATCCTTGAGTATTACAAAACATTTCAAGACCCAAAAAATATGTTAATGGCCCCATATCCTTCATATGAAATGAGGAGTGAAGTAATGATTTGAGATCAGGAATACCTTGAATGTTACTGCCTCTGATGAGAATATCATCAACATAGACCAATAAAGCAACAAAACCTGAATCAAACTTGAGAATAAACAGTAATGAGTCATATTGGCTTTGAGAATAGCCCGTTGTAGTTAACACCCCATGAAAATTTTCAAACCACGCTCTTAGTGCTTGGTTGATCCCATATAAAGCTTTAGATAGCTTGTGAACTAAGCATGGATCCTTGGACTTATAATCGGGAGGTTGCTTCAAGTAAACTTCTTCTTTGAGATTCCCATAGACGAAAGCATTCTTGACATCGAGTTGACTGAGTTGCCAAGCTTTAGAAGAGCTTATAGCGATTAAGGAACAGACTGTTTTCATTTTTTCCATTGGAGCAAATGTCTCATCATAATCAACTTTATACTCTTGTTTATAGCCTTGGGCCACTAGCCGAGCTTTGTATCAATCTAAGCTCCCATCAGATTTTAATTTTACGGTATATACCTATTAGCCGCTTATCACTTGCTTCCCCTTAGGTAATGGAGCCAGAGTCCAAGTAGCATTCTCCTCAAGTGCCTAAATCTCATCATCCATGGCCTTTACCCAACACGGCTGTGTATATGCCTGAGAATAAGAAGCAGGGACAACTAAAGAATTTAATCCAGAAAATAAGGCATGATGAGAGGCAAAAAGACGTAATCAACAGGGAGGAACTGATCGACGACTGGAATGACGTAATTAGATCTTAGTTGAGGGTGGGACAGTTACTTGCTCTATAGGAGAAGAGGACACCTGATCGAAAGCAGGAGCAGCGGTGGGAGAGGACCGAAGAGAGATAGGCTTTACACGGTGTTGGTAGACCTGCAAAGGAGGAGATGAAGAAGGAAGCAAATAATGATTTTCTTCAAAAGTAAATATATGAGAAATAGAATATGGAACAACGGTAACCGATGGAGATGCATGGACAACTTTAAAGTATAGTAAATTTTCAAAGAATGTGACATGTCTAGACACACGAACACGACGAGCATATGGATCATAACAACGATACCCTTTTCGATGCCCTCCATATTCAAGAAATACACATTTAGCTGCTCTGGAGCTGAGTTTATCCCATTCTCGTTCTAGAAGATGAACAAAAGCAATGCATCCAAACACTCTTAACCGGCTATAATTTGGATCTTTATCATGAAGAAATAACGTGGAAGTTTTTCGGTTGGCCAAAACACTAGAAGGTAATTGATTGATCAGATACACAGCTGTTGATTTTACTTCAGCCTAAAGAAATTTTGGGACATGCATATTCCATCATGGTGGTTGCAACCTCAGTAATGTGTCGATTCTTGCGTTTTGCTACTCCATTCTGCTCTAGTGCATGAGGACACGTTCGCTAATGTATAGTACCATTAGAACTTAGAAAAGTCTCAAATTTGTAAGACATGTACTCTCCCCAGAGTCAGATCGTAGAACTTTAATTTTCTTTGCAAATTGGGTCTCCACATATGATGAAAATTGTCTAAAACATGAGAATGCTTCAGACTTGTGCTTCATGAAATAAATCAAAGTGTGCCTTTAAAAGTCATCCACAAAGATGATGTAATACAATGAACCACCAGGAGCTATGATGGGAGATGGACCCCAAACATGAGTATGAAGATATCAAACAGATTTTGAGTCACAGAGTTACTTAATAAAAATGGCAATGCAGTAGATTTACACATTTTACAACTAACATAGTTCATATCAATGGAAATGAGACTAATATTTATTTCATCATTCATTTCATCATTCAAAACACCAGATCTAAATAAGAAAAACATGTTTTTAGAATTTGGATGCCCTAAATGACTATACCAAAGTTTTCGACATTTATTAGCAAAAGATATCATGAGAAGATGGAAGAAAAAAAATAACGCGAGGAGACAACTCTGGGATCAAACTCCAAAGGGAACAACTTTCCTCTCTTATGGCCCTTCCCAATTAGCTTCCCTATTTCCATATCCTATATGAAATAACCAAATCGAAGAAACAAAATCAAACAATTATTTTCCACTAGTCAAGCAACTAAAACCAAGTTGGCAGATAATTTAGGAACATAAAACACTTTGCGAAGGAAGAAATTGCGAGATGATGAAGGTGAGACTTTCAAGGACCCGATATGAGAGACAAATAAATGGTTCTCATCCGCAATGTAGATGGAACCCACTCCTCTTTAGGGGACACAATCAGTCAGATAAGAAAGGTCACCAGTCATATGATTAGATGCCCCTGAGTCAATATACCAAAGATTTCTAGGATCAATATAACCTATTGAACCTGAATAACCCATCGCTTGGAGGATTTGCTAAATTTGTTTGGGGGAAAGTAGATTAGGCTGCACCGATAGGGCAATAGATGATGAGTCAGGCTTCTCAGTAGAGGAAGTCAGAAATGCACTTCCTTCTTGTTAACAATATCGACAAAATAGAGTACTTGGTCCAGAGAATTTCAGAGTTGTTTTCTTGTTGGGATAACGAGTAGCCATATGACCAAATCCATTACACTCAAAATATTTAACTTTTGACATGTCTCGTGACTTTCATAAAAAATTGTGAATAATGAGAGCAGCATTAAGAACAACCTCTTTCATGGAAGTAAGGGTTTTCAAATGTGTTTCTTTTACCATTAAATCAGATAGAGTTGCCTCAAGAGATGGAAGTTGATGTCGATTCATCAAAGCGGCTTGGGTTGGCTCAAACTCTGGGTGGAGTTTATATAGAAAATGCATCAATTTACTTGTGTTGCGGAGTATCTTCACTGTCTCTACTGCCACAGTGGGAATAATTGGATCCATAAGTAAAATCCATGCCAAAGGGAGGTAAGTTTAGAATAGAAATCTTGTATACTCAGAGCTCCTTGATCTAATTTTGATAACTCATATTTTACTTGATAGAGACGGGCATGATTTGATTGTTGATAACACATTTCAAGTAAGCCCATATTTCGGATGCTATCTCGAATGATGTGAGGTTAATAGCAATGTTGCTCTCAACACTGTTATGGATCCATATGACCACCTTCGAATTATTGGTGCTCCAAGGTAGGAGTTCATTTTCATCATTTGGTATGCCCATAGAACCATTCACATAGCCATCGAGGCTCTTTCCTGCTAGAAAATGCTTGAATTGAAATTGCCACAAGGAAATTTTTTTCCCATCCAACTTAACATGGATAGTTTTGATCTTATCAAAGGGATTCATGGATGCCATAAAAAAAAACACAGAGAAGAAGTGTACCGCTGAATTTTAGTGATCCAAAGATGGGTGCAAGACCGGATCTGGCAAGCAGAGATAGTGCGTGCAATGGCTGAGTTGTCAAAATTTCTTGTTGCAGATGATTGCCGGAAATGATGGTGGATTAGGAGGTTTCCGGCGACAGGTATGCCTACAGCGGCACAGACAGTGACGCCGGATCGGAACAACAACAACATCGAATCTGAACGGAGAAGCAGTGGCAGCAGGGGATGCCAAATCTTGAACAGTTCTGGTGGGGACCACAGGATGATTGAGGCGGGCAACAATCCGTGCTAATGGGCGTGACATGGGTTTTTGTAACGTCTCGGAAAAATACGTACAAAGACTCTACCTCAGGCAGAAATCACTAAGGACTGAATCCTTTAGAAATTAGATGAAAATTAATTAAGTGCTAAACTGAATTAATCAGTCGATTAGTTTGAATTACTTTCTATACGAACTGCAAGACCCAAAACTAGTACAATCGCTAACTCTACATTACCTAAAAACGTAGGATCGATCTCAAAACTCGGTTGCTTTCGGGAGCACATTGAGACTCCATATCGGACATGGACCGCGCGTCGAAAGTCCGATTACTGTGAAACTATATGATTATGACCACCTTACTAGGCTTGACAACCATCTCGGAAATCAAGTCCAAATAGTATCCTGAAATGCACAACTTGAGCCCGGAGCGAAGTGTGTAAAAAATGCGAATATCTTTAGAAAATGAACTAAGATTTAAGCGAATTGGGCCGTTCGCTCGCAGGCCAATTTTAAGGTTTCTAACTGTCAGATTTTGATCCAATTACATCCTTGGATCAGGGGAATTTTCCTACACATGTCAGTGTACTTGTGGCCCTGATAGAGTAACGATGACCATTGAATTGAAACTAGTCCTCCACGGTCGATTTGTAAATCCGATCGGACCAAAAACTTAACTTGATATAGATCCATTGTCAGGGAACTTTCTCCGGACCGTGTGCGGGAAATAGACCTCCAGATGAGCTCCGTTGGACCGAAACAACCACTCTTTAGCTATAACCTAAGTATACCATGGCCCTGGGGCCATTGACGTCAGTTCTGGGCCTATATAAGGGCCTTAACCCACCTCTCTCTCTCATTCCAAACGAATTGCAAAACCCTAAGAGAGAGAAGAGAGAAAAGAGAAGGAGAAAGTGAGGAGAAGAGTGAGAGAGTGAGGGATAGTCGTTGGGATTCGATCCCACCGCTCCACGTGTCGAATCATCCTGCCTGAATCATTATACCGACAATTTCGATTCCATTTTTGGGTAAAAAATCCAAACCCTAATCTGTTTTAGATATCTAAATAGACGAATCGACGAAATAGCTAACCTATTTCATGATTCAGGTAACCGTTGTGCCGTAAACAAAGGCGTAATGTTCAAACTGAGTTCGATACGAGTTTACCGACGGAAGGTGCGGACTATAAACATTTAAGTTATGGTTTTCAAGGCTTTTAATGTCAACAATGATTTATGTCTAACTTGATTGCTGCCATATGATCTTATTTACGATGTATTCAATAAACTATACATGTGTGTGAACTATGCGAATATATAATGCATTCCATGTGTTTGTTGAAATATTTGAATAATGTTGAAATTATGATTTATGCTTACCATGACTATTAATCTAGAATACATGATTGTTGTATGTATGACAACTCCTTTGTGAAAAGATTTGCCATAATATATGTTATAACTAGTTTAGGATATGTATGTAGTAATGTGTAGTCTAAGTGTTTGATAAAATGTCTGAATGAGAAATTGTTTGATGAATTGCATTTATGTAACATCTCGGATTTTTTCAATTTGGCGATGGACGTCCTTGGACGTAGAACTGCCCTAGGACCAAATCCTTTAGAAATTAGACGAGAATTAACTAAGTGCTAAACTAGATTATCTGTGAAAGTAGATTGCTTTAAATATGATTTGTAAGACCCAAAATGAATAGAACCATTAACGCTACATTACCTTGAAACTTAGGATCCAACTCAAAACCTAGTTGCTCTTGGGAGGATCATGAAACTCCGTATCGAACCTGGACCGCACGTCGAAAGTCCAATTTTCCCAAGACGATATGATGATGACCGCCTTGCTGGACTTGACAACCACCTCAAAAATTAAGTCCTAATAGTACCCAGAAATGCACAACTTGAGCCCGGAGCGAAGTGTGTGAGAAATGTGAATATCTTTAGGAAATGAAATGAAACTTAAGTAAATTGAGTCGGCTCACTTACAGGGCGAATATAAGGATTCAAACCGTCAGATTTCGACCCAAGTACACCCTCGGATCAGGAAAATTTCCAACTCAGGTCAGTATACTTGCGGCCCTAATCGAGCACCAGTGACTGTTGAACTGAAACAGGTCTCCCGCGACCGATCCACTCATCCAATCGGACTGAAAACTTAAGTTGACCTAGATCCAATGTCAGGGAGCTTAAGTTCGACCGCATGCAGAAAAGGGGCCTCTAAAACATCTCCGTTGGACCAAAATAGACCCCTTTTGGCTGCACCCTAAGTATACCATGGCCCTGGGGCCATTCCCATCAGTTCTGGGCCTATATAAAGGCCTTAAACCCTCTCTCTCTCTCTCATTTCATACAAATTTGCAACCCTAGGTGTAATGCCCGAAAATTGGGGGTCGAGTAGCAACTCAACTCCCGAGTTCCAAAACATCACTTATGCAACATATATGCTTATGATTAAATGTTGTCTGTGTTAGTGTATTAATCATGAATGAGATTATACAAAAATAGTAATTCATACTCCAGATCAATTTATACAACACAAGTAGAAGACTGAAAGATGTATATAAATGTATATGAGCCCAAAAGGATCACTATCGGTCTCCAGAGTATGAACACATCACTGAGTTACCATATACATGTAATAGTTCAAGAGTCAAAATGTTAAAAATAGTTCAACTACAATGATAAGCCTTGTAGCCCCGTCGATCAGGACGGCCTAAGCAAAACCGCCGGAGAACTGCATATACGAGAACGCATCCTGATTGCCATCGAAATCAGGCTCTACCTCCTGAGTCGCATCATCATCTGCAACTAAGACAGAGTCTGGTGGGTGTTCAGAACACCGTCCCAGAACGTGGGAGTGAGTGATCAACTTAGTGGAATCATAAAGCAAAGGTTAACATGTTATCAACTCAGTCAAGCAGTAATAATAAAGCAGACATTCCTAAATACTCTTATTAATGCAAGGATGAAATGTATTTATGATGCATGCCCTCGCCTACACTCTTTCGTGTGACACCATCTTACGGTCGCGGCATGCTTTCTTCCATCTGTGCTCTTCGACCCGGGGCACATGCAGTGCGATGTTATGAGCGTGATTACCAAGTTCTTATTAGTCCTTTTCATACAGCAGGATTTGGGAAACTAAGGTACCTCCCTTATATTATTTCCTAAACAATGATCCATTCTGGGGTTGCCAATCCCAGCAATTCTCATACGATGTTATGGTTCTAGGTCACTACAAAGGGCTCGTCGCCTCGATGCAGTGTAGTCCTAGTTTATACTATGGTTGCTACGGAAAGGCTAATCGCCTCAATGTAGGCTTAGAGTATACTCGAGATCACTACAAAGGGCTCGTCACCTTATCAGTGTAGGCTGACAGCTCGAATACAGTGTCTCATACCACCGTATTCGGCTCACGAGGTGGTGTTGCTCACTGGTCACTACGTGTGGACTCATCGCCCCGGCATAGGCCAACAACTCGACCACAGTGTCCCATACCACCATGTCCGGCTCATGAGTCTTAGCGGATCAAGGTACTAAGGTTAACGGGGTTTCCACTGGTAAGTTTGGTACCTTAGGTTCAAGCAGTAGCGTCCATACATGGTGAACATACATCGGGTCAATCGGATTACTTGACGAGCTCGACTAGCATGAGCGTACATCGAGTTGATCGACATGAAGTGCGTGAGCACTCCGTGCGGCCTAACCACTGTCGACAACTGTAGTACGACTCGGATTCATTGACATATCTTGTGTGGCGAAAGCAACCTCAGCCATCCAATTCAAGGCCTGTTACCGATTGCCTGGACTATATCATAGTCCCAACTACGTTCAGTTTCAACAAGGAATCATATGAGGAATCAAACGGTAATGAATAAACAATTCAAATCCTATAAGCATTTGATCATATTAGAAGATACAAGTTAAACATGAATTTACACATACACATTCCATAAATAATATAGGTATTATCGTATACAGTATATGGAGGAAATCATACACATCTTTAAGGCAGTCGAGAATCTCATCCCAACACCCTTAATTAGCACAACTTAACAACTACTCGCTCATGCAAACATTTCTACAAACATTTAGACTACACTTTCCAACATACATGACGTATGTTGGCTACATCACGTATTAGGGCAGATCCTTTGGCCAAGGAGTTGTTACACACATAACTAGTATATACACATGGCAAATAATTATGGCAAACACACTTTTAAATTTTATACGTATACGGTACTTTCTACAAATACAGAGAATACGCTAAACTCCACATAGTTCGTATATAACTGAAACGCGAAACAGACATCGCATTTTTGCATGTGAAATAGCGTCCACGTCAGGAATCTATCATTAACCGACATTGAAAGCTTTGAAAACCATAACCTATACGTCTATAGTCCGCACTTTACACCGATAAATGCGTAACGGAGTCGTTTTAGACGTTAAGTCTTTGTCAACGACAGATTTGCAACCTATAGCATGAGTTAGGTTAGCCATTTCATAACTAGCACTATCAGAAACCCTAAGCCAAATTAGGGTTAGGTTTCCTTACCCAAGTGTAACCTCGAAATCACCGGAATAGCGATGCAAGTAGGGTAGCTAAGTGCGTGAAACGACGGGATCGAATCTCAAGAAGAATCCCCACTTCTCTCTCTCTCTTTTCTTTCTTCTCTTTCTTAGGGTTTAGAAAATTTGTATGAAGTGAGAGGGAGAGGGTTTAAGGTCCTTATATAGGCCCAGAACTGATGGGAATGACCCTAGGGCCAAGATATACTTAGGTTATGTCCAAAGAGTGTCTGTTTCAGCTCAATAGAGCACTTCCGGAGCCCCCCTTGAGCCTAAGGTCGGACTTAAGCTCCCTTATGTTGGATCTAGGTCAAGCTGAGTTTTCGGTCCGATCGGATTTACAGATCGCCCGTGGTGGACCAGTTTCAGTTTAACGGTCCACAATCACCAATCAGGGCCACAAGTACACTGACCTGTGTATGAAATTTTTCCTGATCCAAGGGTGTATTTGGGTCAGATTCTGACGGTCAGAATCCTTATATTTGGACCTGCAAGTGAACAACTCAGTTTACTTAAGTTTGGGTTTATTTCCTAAAGATATTCGCGTTTCTCAAACACTTCACTCCGGGCTCAAGCGAATAGCTTCGGGATACTGTCTGGACTTGATTTCCGATGTGGTTGTCAAGTCCAGCAAGGCGGTCTTAATTATATAATTTCGTAGTAATCGGACTTTCGACGTGCAGTCCAGGTCCGATACGAAGTTTCAATGTGCTCTCGTGAGCAACTGGGTAATGAGATTGATCCTAGATTTCAGGGTAATATAGCATCAATGATTCTACAAGTTTTGGATCTTGTAGATCGTATTTAAAGTGGATCAAGCGGATTTCGCAGCTAATTTAGTTTAGCACCTGGTTAAACTTGTCTAATTTCTAAAGGATTTGGTCCTGAGTGATTTCTGCCTGAGGTGGTACTCGGATCTTTGTATGAAATTTTTTAAGTCATTACACTAGGAGAGAGAAGAGAGCAAAGAGAGAAGGAAATGGAGAGAAAGTGTGAGGGAAGCTAGGGTTCTACCGCAGAGATTCTTCCCTGCCGTTCTACGTACCGTATCACCGCTACCGTATCGCTATACTAGCGATTTCGATTCCATTCTTGGGTAAGAAATCATAACCCTATCCCGTTTTATAGATTTAAATAGAGTAGAGGGCGGAATAGCTAACCTATTCCCTGTTATAGGTTGTTGTGGTGCCGTAGACAAAGACTTAGTATTTAAAACTGAGTTCGTTACGAGTCTACCGGTGAAAGGTACGGATTATGAATGTTTAGGTTATGGTTTTCAAGACTTTCAATATCAGTAATGATTTATGACTGACTTGATTGCTGTCACATGTGCTTAGATGCAATGATTTCCATTTATTACACATACATGTGAACACATTTCATGTATTTGTTGAAATGTTTAGATAAATATTGAATTAGGATTTGTGCTTGCTATGATTACTTGAGTGAGAGTACATGATTGTTGTACTTGTGGCCTGTAAGACCCATACCCTAGTCCGTACCGTTCCCTAGGCTTCCGCGATCCTACCGGTCGAATTCCGACAATCCTCGACCCACTTCCAACGTTACGCCCGATCCTAAGCCGAGTCGTGCATACCAAAGTCGGCTTGAACCAAAACTTGTATCCTAGCGATTGTGCCGTCGCCGCGGTTCCAACGCCGTGACTCACGCATCGAACCGATACCTAGGTGGGAAGATGTCAGTCAGCGTTCGGTTCGAAGAAACGCCACACGTTGCGAATCTCGAGGGAATCTCTACGAGATGTCCCATCAATCAAGTCAAGTACACCACCATACCTCCATGACACCTCACCCAACAACAAGTACAAGTGACCTCTCTCCCTTTTCCCACAAGTCAAACCTCTCCCTCCCCTCACCATTCCTCCTTTTTACAAATTTCAAACATAACCATACCTTCTCCATCCCTTCTCCCTTTATTTTATTTCTTTCTCTCCCTCATTCTCTCATTCCCTCCCTCTCACACATCCAATCCTCCTTTAAGCAATCCAATCTCCCAAAAAATTTCTAAGTGTGGCCCACCTCCTCAACTTCCATCTCAACCGTCCAATCATCATCCGCACCGTTAAAACCTGATCGACGTCCATAAGAACCGTAGGTGAGGAGTTTTCAAGCCAATGGAGAAAGGAGGATCGCAACAAGGTGGGTGATCCACCGTTAAATTTCTTTTCTTAGGGCCACTTGTTGGTGGGACCCGTTTTTTATGTATGAATTGTATCATGTGGGGCCCATAGTGGCGGGGCCCCACCATCACCGTCTTTTATCTCTTGTCTCTTTCTCTATCTCTCTCTTTCCTTCTTTTCCCCTTGAATGTTGTGGACCCCACCAAATTATGTTGAATCCACTCCATCCATCAGACGGTGTGGTCCACCGCATTTTAGGTGAAATCCACCCTTCATATATGCATATATATGTATGTAGTAGCATATTATATTATATTATTATAATATATATTAATATATGTATATATTTAAATATACATGGTGGGCCACGTGCATGTGGGACCCACCATGAGGCCCCCTGTATACACTGTGATGCCCCTGTCACTGCTTCATGTGGGCGAGCACACGTGGGCGGGCCCCCAGGTGCGACTGGCAGGCTACTGTGTGGCTGACAGGCTACTGTGCTGGGCGAGCTACTGTTGCAGTTGACTGTAGCGTAACTTGTCCCACATCGGAAGAGTTGTCTGGAGTTGTGGTGGTTATATGTTGGGTTTCTCCCTTAACAGACATGACGCGTTTTAAAGTCGTGAACTTCGGCAAAGCGGACAATATCATGTGTTGTGAGGGTGGGCCTTACAAATGGTATCAGAGCCGAGGATGGCTCTGCCCTCGGTGGGAGATAATGTGATGCCCCGGTCACTGCTTCATGTGGGCGAGCACACGTGGGCGGGCACACATGTGGGCGGGCCCCAGTGCGGGCCGGCGAGTGCTACCGTGTGGTGGTAGTGCTCTTGTCTTTGGGCGAGCTACTGTTGCAGTTGACTGTATCGTAACTTGTCCCACATCGGAAGAGTTGGAGTTGTGGTGGTTATATGTTGGGTTTCTCCCTTAACAGACATGACGCGTTTTAAAGTCGTGAGCTTCGGCAAAGCGGACAATATCATGTGCTATGGGGGTGGGCCTTACATACACCGTCCACGTCCAGAGACGCTGGACGAGCAGGTGGCTAGATGGAGTGTTGTGTACTAACGTGGTGGTGTACTAACAAGCTAACAAAAAAAAGAGAGTAAAAGTAGTGCTTTTGGGGTGGCTGCTCATGCAGGCCCCACCTTGATGTATGAGACTGATCCACACCGTCCATTCTGTCCTTCAGATCATTTTAGGCGTTGAGCCAAAATCGTAAGGTGATCTGATCACCGGGTGGGCCATACCCTCTAAAACCATGTAAAGACATGCCAGAACATATAAAAGTACTTAGTGGGACCCATCTGAAGTTTGGATGCAGTTGAAACTTGGCCTGGACGGCCAGAAAAGTGCGACACACATAATGGGTGGAATGGATTGTGAATCACATCTCGGTGGGCCCCAAAACAAAAAAAATGGAAAACAGCAGCGCTGCTGCTGCTCCTGGCCGCTGGCGGACGGACGGGCTGGGCCTCACGGCCTAGCTGTGGGCCCCACCATGATGCTTTTTGACCATCAACACCGTGCTTTTGATAGCTCCCCTTTGGCTATGGGGTGTCCCCAAAAATCAACCGTATACGGAATTCAGGTGGGCCATACCATCTAAAGTCATGTGAAGACATGCTTAAACATATAAAACCACTTGGTGGGGCCTACCTGAGACTTGGACATGGCTGAAACTTGGTCTGAACCCTCAGCCAGGTGGGACACACACATTGGGTGGACTGGATTTGTAAACCACATTTCGATGGGCCCCACCCACCCAGGTCCACGTGACACGTGAATAGGTTAGACAGCATATAAACATTACAGTGGGCCCTGTCCCAAGGTCCACGTGACCTCGTGAATAGGTTGGATTTCAAATAAACATACCAGTGGGTCCAAGGCCCACGTGACCCTTTGAATGGGTTGGATGGAAATAAACATCACCGTGGGTCCCTGGCCGACGTGACCATATGAACAGGTTTGATGGAAAATAAATATTTTCGTGGGCCCATTGCCACATGGCCTTATCAACAGGCGGATGGAAAATAAATATTTTTGGTGGGCCCCTTGCCACATGGCCTTATCAACAAGCGGATGGAAAATAAATATTATGGACCCCCCTATTCATGTGGCCTTACCAACAGATTGGATAGTAAAATAAACATTATGGTGAGCTTCACATGTGGCCCACTTGGATGCATATGGGCCCATGTACTTAGGCCCATCTTGATGTATTTTTTTGGGCCCATTATTAAGGCCCACTTGGATATTTATAGGCCTATTATTGAGGCCCACTTTGGTATATATGGGCCCATGTATGTATGTAAGACCTGTATCCTAGTTCGTACTGTTCCGATGAATCCCGCGATCCTTTCCGTCAAAGTCCGGCAGTCCGCGACCGATAATCGACTTTGCGCACGACCGTAAGTCGTATCTTGTAGATTCGAGTCGGTTTAATCCGAGACCTGTATCATTGCGACCGCACCGTCGCCGCGGTTCCAACGCCGCGACTCGCCCACCGATACGATACCCTGACCAGAAGATGTAAGCCGGCGTTTATTTCAAAAAAAATGCCGCGCTTGTATGATCCCGAGAGAATCTCTACACAATGTCAAATCAATCCCATCAATCAATCAATCACATCAATCAATCAATCACTTCAATGTCAAGTACAAGCAACCCATGCTTTCTCTCTCTAAAGTCAACTCTTCCTTACCCTCTCTCTTACACACCCATACCTAGTCAAGTACACATCACTCACATCTCCCATCTCTCACATCTCCTTACAACTCTCTCTCTCCTTCTCATTTCTCCATATTCCCAAGTCAAGCAAGTGCTCACACGTCCATGCATTCCAAGTGAGAGAAAAGAGAGTTTGTGTGGCCCACCTTTCCCATTCCAAAACCCATCATCCTAGCCATCCATTTCCCATCTCCACCATCAAAGAGGAGCACAAGGAGGGTGGCATTTCAACGGACCGAGAAGATCAACCGGTGGGTGTTTTATTTGTTTGATTTTTTTCATTTTTAAGGGCCCACTTGTGGTGGGACCCATCTAGATGTATGTGTTGTGATCATTTGAGGGGCCCATAGTGGCGGGGTCCCTTGGCTACTCCGATCCCCCTCATTCTCTTTCTTTCCCTCTCTTTAAATTGGTGTGTGATGATATAGTTGTGTGGCCCACCTGGATGGACCCCGCCATGATGCATTAATTTTATCCAAGCCATCCGTAGGTGTGGCCCACTTTACATATGTGTTGAATCCGCACCATCCTTCATTTGGTGGCCCACTTGGGAAGGGCCCACCCATACAAAATCCCAGTCGGTGGACGCCTGACGTGTAGTAAAAACACAAATATTAGCTTGGTTTCCAAGCTCATGGGGTGATCCACTTGTTTAGGCCCCACCTTGATGATTGGATTCCATCCAAGCCGTCCATCCCCTTTCCTACCTCATTTTAGGCGTTGAGCCGAAAAATGAGGTCAATCTGACTCTCAGGCGGACCATACCTTTGGAAAGAGTAATTTTCACCGTTGAAAACTTCTCTGGTATTTCTGTACATTGAAAAATATCCAATATTGGGCTTGATGGATGGAGTATGAGCTATGGAATCTATTGGGTGGTCTGATTCACCAGATGCGGGCCCTACCACCGAAAAACCACAAAAAAATGTATTTTTCAAAAATAAATAAAAATAAGGGCGAAGAAGAGAGTCGCTGCCGACAACGCTCAGTAGCAGCGCAGGCCTGCACGTGTAGCGGGCGGACGGTGGGCAGGAACCCACGGCTCCAGCCGTGGGCCCCACCATGATGTATATTTTGTATCCACACCGTCCATATGGTGGACCACCCCCTGAGGTGGGTCCCCTCCGAAAATCAGCCTGATCCATGGCTCAGGCGGCCCACATCACAGAAACAGTGTGAATGAATGTTTACCATTGAAACTCTTTTGGGGTCCACGTAGTTTAGGATCAACCTGAAATTTATTTTTCCCTTCCATCCATGTCCGTGTGACCTTATCAACGGTTGGATGTCAAGCAAACGTTACTTGGGCCTCACGTGGGACCCACTATGGTGTATCTGTTTTAACCTCACCGTCCACACCAGAGGACGGTGGGACCTACTATGAGGTATGTGTTTTATGTATGCCGTCCAGCCATCTTGGCTGGTCACGATCTACAGGGAGGACCCAAGGATGTATGTTTTGTATCCACAAACCATCCAACCGACGTGTGACCCACCTTGAGTTATGCGTTGTCCACACCGTGACACGTGTGACTGTGAGATGGCCCACCGCATGGAAATCCACCTTGATATATGTGTTTTACCTAAGCCATCCACTGTTTTTGCCAGATGGGACCACTGTGATATATGTTTTGGTCCACAACATTCAGTCCAACGTGGACAGTGGGCCCTGTCATGATACATGCATTGTATATTCACACCGTCTGTCTAACTGGGCCTTGGTATATGTGTTCTAGCCACGTGTTCCATCTGTATGTGGGACTAGCCATGATGGAAGTGTTTCATCCACGCCATCCCGTTCATGTGTTGGACGTGGACCCTATACACGTGGTCCACCCTGACGTATGATTTAATCTACACCGTCCTTCGGGTTGGGACGGTGAGGAATCCACCATGATAAGTGTTATATCCTAACCATCTAGATCATACAGGGCCTGCCTCGATGTACGTTTGATCCACACTGTCCGTGGGACGTATGACCCATCTATGTATGCATTCTATATCCACGCCGACCATCTGGTGGGGCCCATTTACTGCATGTGTGGGGCCCACCTATTATGCATTGGTGCTGCCTATTGATGCGGCCCACTTGATGTATCTGAGGCCCGTCCATTGAGGCCCACCTGGATGTGTATTTACGGCCGTTGTTGAGGCCCACCTTGATGTGAAATTGTGGCCGTCATTGAGGCCCACCTTGATGTGTATTTGTGGCCGTCATTGAGGCCCACCTTGATGTGTATTTGTGTCCATTGCTGAGGCCCACCTTGAGCCCATGTGATTAGGCCCATGTTATGAGGCCCATTGTGATGTATAAGGGCCCGTGGGTTGAGGCCATTGTGCTGTATTTGGAGCCCATGGGTTAAGGCCCATTTGAGGAGGCCCACCTTGATATTTATGAGGCCCACTTTGATGTGTACTTGTGGCCATTGTTGAGGCCCACATTGGTGTGTATTTGTGGCCGTTGTTGAGGCCCACCTTGATATACATGAGGCCTATGTTGTGAGGCCCATTTGATGTATTGGAGGCCCATGGGTCGAGGCCCGATAGGGTATACATAAGGCCTATTGAATGTGATTCCACCGTGTTTTATGTGTTGACCTATATGGTGGGCTATGCCTTGGGAGCAATGTTGGTTTGACGTCCACATTGTAAGTATAATGTTGGTTAAATGTCCACATTACGACTCTCCCTAGGGCCATTAGTAGGCCCATACTTGTTGTGTGTAGGCTGCATCTAGGCCCATCTGCGTTGTAAGGATAGTTCATCACCTTATAACATGCTTAGTGTAGCTCCATGATTTATACCCATACGCATCATATGTATGCTTGATATGAGGAATGTTTGGTTATAACATGAGCCGTTGAGAGATTATTTACTGACTCCATATGAGACTGGAGTGCCCGACATGAGCGCATGGTACGCGCGAGATTGCTTGCATGTTTGTACGGTATGATTTATGCATCTCGCATACATGTTACTTGATCATTGTACGCCCTAGCGACATCAGGGCTGTGGCCTCCACAGGCATATCGTGGATGGCCAGACGGGACACCGGAAATGTTTGGTTCTAGCATACGGGCGCCATAGATATCCCTGGGTGAAAATTTCTGAACCTCCGTGGCCAGGAGATGACTCCAACGTCGAGACCAGGTGGATATATGAGCGCACGAGGGCCGAATACTAAGAGGCCGCGTCTCCCACTGTGTCGTGGTCGGTTGGGAAGGGGTGTGACCTTACCCGCCTGAGTGAGGGGGCAATTTTTAGGTTGAGTTTGACCAGCTTGAGGAATGGGTCCGCTATCGACGAGCCAGGCCCGATATTGGCAGGCGGATAGTGAGGTCTCTTCCACTTACCTAGTTGTACGCTTAGATAGGGGTGGCAAGCTGGCTAGAGTGTAATAGACTCCGGTGATGATCCCAGAGAGGAACCGTACTGATACGTGGACTTATTGAGCAGGAATTGCATACCCATTCATTCATTCATTCACTATCCACTCAGGCTGGTGGTGCGTAACTATTTGTTACGTATACCATCGCATGGCCAGGATTTCGGTTGGGCGCGCGACTAACCTGAGATCAGGAGTTTACCACATTGTGTCTGACTATCCAAATTTAGGTATGAGACTGGTTTGGATAGAAGTCCCTTGTGATGGATCCCATAGCCTATGATACTTCGTACTATCATCCCGACTTCACGTCTTGCATGGTCATTTCATTTGCACCGCATATTACATTGCATTCGCAGTACTTAGGATTTTGGGTTACTATGTTTTTGCACTTATATGGCCTAGATGGGGTTGATGGTATTCGTGGCTCGTCAGGATTTGTATATTGCATTGCATTCTCAGCATCTGTTATTGTCTTATTATGTTTTGCATCGCATTGCTTTGGTACAGATGATAACATTCATGGACTTACCAGTATACTTCCGCTTACTCTGATGTCATATGATTCATGATCTTATTAGTATTTCTGTTTATCCCAATGATGTATGATTTATATGCTTTATTGATACTTAGCACTTACCTTACACACACTTCCACCACCCTCTAAGCTTTTGTAAGCTTATGCACGATAGATACGTGCAGGTGGCGTTAGATTTCAGCGGCGTTGAGCTTGGAGCATGCAGCTGTCCTCTGGAGCTTTTGGAGTTTTGATTTCGATATATGTATTTCCCTTTCAGCATTGTACTCAAATATTTATTCTAGTGGATATGTGATGATGATGTTATTTTGTGACTTGGTTATGCTTGTGGTTATGCTCCCTTACAAAAAAAATTCATACTAAAAATCCTCCTCAGGATCCCAGATCGACCGCGTATGGGCACCGGGAGCCGAGAATGGGGTACTACTGAGGCTCTAAGACGGATTCTACGATCGAGATTCCTGTGAATCCGATTTCCGGGTTTGGGGCGTGACAGAAGTAGCCATCTTGATGTGTTTATGGGCCCGTTGTTGGGGCCTAACTTGATATGTATAGGCCCACGTCATGAGGCCCATCAGAGGTATCTGTGGTCCATTGTTGAGGCCCACTTTGATATGTATATGGCCTATGTGATTAGGCCCATTTAATTCACACAAAGCTTATGCGATCGGGCTCATTTTAACGCATTCTCAGGTCCATGGATGATAGCCCATTGCAATGTACCTAAGGCCCATTGGTGAGGTTCATTGAGGTGGCCCACTTGATGAATATAAGGCCTATGAGATACGGCCCATTTGATGTATTTAGGGCCCCATGGAATGTACCTAAGGCACATTGCAATGTGTAATTCCATCAAGGTTTATTTAATGGAATTTAAGGCGAGCCGAGCCTTGGGGACAATGTTGGTTTGACGTCCACATTGTACGAGTAATGTTGGTTCGATGTCCATATTATACTCTCCCTAAGGCCACTGATAGGCCCGTATCTGTTTTATGTAGGCCATCTAGGCCCATCTTCATTGAGAAGATAGTTTATTACTTTATAACATGTTTAACACAGCCCCATGATTCATGATCATACGTATCATATGTATGCTTGAGATGAGGAGTGTCTGATCATAGCGTATGCCTTCGGGCAGACTGTTTACGGGCTCCCTGATAGGCGGAGCTGCCCTATATGAGCGCGTGCTTCACGCAGGATGGTTGTATGATTGGTAGTGTAGTTCGTGCATTTGCATCTGTGTGATTGTGATATGCCTTAGCGACATCAGGGCTATAGCCTGCACAGATATATCGTGGGTGGCTGGTTGGATACCGAAAAAATCTTGTTCTAAGCAATTGGGGCACCATAGATGTCACTGGGTGAGAGTCCCTGAACCCGATGGTACTAGAGGATGACTCCAACGTTGAGACCGAGTGGATATATGAGCGCACGAGGGCCGAATACCATGAGGGCGCGTCTCCCACTGTGTCGTGGTTGGTTGGAAAGGAGTGGTGGCCTTACTTGCCTGAGAGCAGGGGGCATGACTAGGCTGAGTTTGACCAGCTCGGAAATGGGTTCGCTATCGACATGCCAGATAGGTATTGACTGACCATTGGCCAGGTGGATAGTGAGGTTTCTTACGCTCACTTGGACTGTGCTGCTTGGAGAGAGACAGTGCCATTTGGAGTGTACTGAACCCCGGTGATTATCCATACTGAGAACCGTACTGATTTGATGGTCTAGTGAGGAGTTGCATTGGTATGAGGATTGGCATGCTTGACTTACATATTGTATCGCATGGCCTTGATATGGCCGATAGCATTCACATCTTGTACTGCATAGCCTTAGTACAACTGGTTGCATTTACGTATTCATCAATATGATTTTGCATTACTCCGGCATTACATTCTGAGCACGTTCGCACACACTTACACCGCCCTCTAAGCTTTCTATAAGCTTATGCACGATTGATGTGTACAGGTGACGCCAGGACGCAGCTGTAGTCTCGCCGTAGTTGGAGCGTGCCACCGAGCTTTTGGAGTTTTGATATTACCACTATCTTGTATTTTCCTTTATACGCACTGTACTCAAAGTTTTTGTTCATAGTGGATTTTGTGATGGTGTTCTTGTGATTATTGTTCATGGGTTATGCTGTGGTTATGCTCATTATGAATCAAATTAATACTGGAAATCCTCCTTGTAGCATCCCAGGATCGGAACCTGGTATATGGGTGCTGGGAGCCGAGAATGGGGTACTACGGAGGCTGTCGGACTCCGGATTCGGCGATCGAAAATTTTGTGAGCCCGGTCTCCGAGTTCAGGGTGTGACATGGTAACTCCTTATGACATGATTTGTTACAATATATGTTATAACTAATTTATTGTATGTATGTTGATATGCGTAGCCTAAGTGTTTGATAAAATGTCTGAATGAGAAAATGCTTGTTGAGATGTATTTAATGAGGGTGTTGAGATAGGATTCTCAATTGCCTTATCTATAGTTAAGTTTCCTTCATGTAACCTATTTCATTATTACCTGATTTATGGATGAAATGCCTATGTATGTTAACATGTGCACTATGTGTTCGACAAAATGCTTATATGAGATTTATGTTTGAAATGGTTGCTACATACTATTTTGACTAGCGCATATAAATGCCTATTATATTTAAAGTATGAGTGAGACTACGACGTAGTACAGGCAATTGGTAACAATTCCTGTTTGAGTGGCTAAGCTAGTCTCACCACAATTGATGCATTCGGTGAATCCGAGTCATACGATGATTATCGACAGTGGTTAGCGCTCCATGTCGATTAATTCAGCGTATGCTTGTACCAATCGAACTTGTCAAGTAACTCGATTGGCCTATTATGTGTTCGCCATGTATGGACGCTACTGCTTGAATCTAAGGTATCAACTTACTAGTGAAAATCCCGTTTAACCTTGGTACCTCGATCTGTTAAGACTCATGAGTCAGACATGGTGGTATGGGACATCGTGGTGAGTTGTCGGCTTACGCTGGGGCGACGAGCCTCCCTATAGTGACTAGTGAGCAATACTGCCTCGTGAGCCGAATACGGTGGTATGAGACACTGTATTCGAGCTGTCGGCCTACACTGATCAGGTGACGAGCCCTTTTTAGTGACCTCGAGCATACTCTGAGACTGCGTTGAGGCGACGAGTCTTTCCGTAGCAACTAGAGTATAAACTAGGCTTACACTAATCAGGTAACGAGCCCTTTATAGTGACCTAGAACTGCAATATCGTATGAGATTTGGTAGGACTGACGACCCTATAATGAATCATTTTTTGGGCATTGATATAAGGGAGGTACCTTAGCTTCCCAATCATGTTGTATGAATAAGCCTAAATAAGAACCTGGCTAATCACGAGCATGCACCGCATTACGTGTGCCTTTGGCGTAGTAGGTCAAGCACTGAGGAAGGGTTGTATGCCGCGATCGTGAGATGAAGTCGCTGAGAGAGCGTAGGCGAGGGCATGCATCATTATTTCATATCATTTTTGCATTAACAAGAGTACTTAGGACCTGATTGTTGTATTGCGTTATCATTACTGCTTGACTGAATTGATAACATGTTAACCCTTGCTTCATGATTCCACTGAGTTGATTACTCACTCCTATATTATGAGACAGTGTTTTAAACACCTACCAGACCTTATTTTGGTTTCAGATGATGGCGATGCTTACGAAGCGGAGCCGAACTTTTATGATGATGATGAGGGTTTCTCCTATATGCAGCTATCAGGCAGGTCTATGTAAACCATGTTCTGATCGACGGGGTTACAGGGTTGCTGATTAGATATCATTACAGTTTATTTTGCACTTTTGGAATACCCTTGTATATTCATTTTGTTCATTTTTTGAGTATACATTAATATATTTTTCCTGGTAACATGTTCACTCTCTGGATACTTACAACAGTTTATGTATTTTATATATATATCACAGTCTTCCGCTTGCGTAATTTAACTGTCTCTGGAGTATGATACGCTGTTTTGGTATAATCCTATTCATGTTTAATGCACTAATATGGACAACATTCAATTATCATTATCTACGTTGCATAAGTGATGCGTTGGAACTCGGGAGTTGAGCTTCTGCTCGACCCCCGATTTTCAAGGCGTTACAATTTAATAAGGGCATTGAGATGAGATTCTCAATCACCTTATCTATATGTATAAATTCTTTCATGTAATCTATATTACTACTACGTGATTTATGGATGGAATGCATATGTATAATAACATGCTCAATGTGTTTGATAAAATGCTCAAATGAGAATTATGTCTGATTTGCTTGTTAAATGCTGTTATGAATATTACATGTGACTACCTATTACATGTGAGTATGATTGGGACTATTATGTAGTCCAGGCAGTCAGTAACAGTCCTTGATTGAGTGGCCGAACTAGTTTTGCCACCTTGGATACATTCGATGAATCCGAGTCATACGGTGATCATCGACAGTGGTTAGCCCACGGGGAGTGCTTACGCGCTCCATGTCGATTAATTCAGGATGCGCTCGAACCAATCGAACTTGTCAAATAACCCGATTGACCTATGTGTTTACCATGTATGGACACTACTGCTTGAATTTAAGGTATCACTTACCAATGTAAATCCCGTCTCAACCATGGTACCATGATCCGCTAAGACTCATGAGCCGAGCATGGTGGTACGGGACACCGTGGTCGAGCTGTCGGCCTACGCTGGTGTGACAAGCCTCCCCGTAGTGACCAGTGAGCAACCCAAACTCGTGAGCTGAATACAGTGGTATGGGACACTGTATTCGAACTGTTGGCCTACGTTCAGGTGATGAGCCTCCCGTAGTGACCTCGAGTATAAACTAGGCCTATGCCGAGGTGACAAGCCTCCCGTAGTGACCTGAACTTGCCTGTCCACTGTTTTTAAATCAGGGGTGACGTTGCCCTATAACTTGCCTATCGTCTGTGATTAACTAGGATTGACGACTTTAGATGGATCATTGTTTGGGTAAATGATATAAAGGGAGGTACCTTAGCTTTCCGAACCTGCTGTATGAATGGGTCTAATTAAGGACTGAGCTAACATAATCATGCATCGCATTGCATGTGCCTTCGGCGTAGGAGTTGAGCACAGTGGAAGGGTTGCATGCGCGATCGTGAGATGATGTCACAGAGGGAGTGCAGGCGAGGGCATGCATCATTAACACATATCATCCTTGCATTAACCAGAGTACTTAGGAATGCTTGTTGTATTGCTTTATCATTATTGCTTGACTGAATTGATAATATGTTAGCCTTTACCTTATAGCTCCACTGAGTTGATCACTCACTCCCACTCTAGGATAGTGTTTTAAAACACCAACCAGACTCTGTTGTAGTTTCAGGTGATGACGAGGCTTACGAGATAAAGCCTGTCTTTTATGATGACGAGAAGGAGTTCTCCTACATGCAACTCTTTGACAGGTTTATGTAGACCTGAAGTTGCGTATCAGGGCTACAGGGATATGGATAGATAACATTGCACTTTATTATTTTGTATATTTTGGAACTATACATGTAATTATTTAACCTGGTGACATTCATACTCTGGGGACTTACAATCACTTATATGCTCTATATATTTATCACAGTCTTTCGCTTGTGTAATTTAACTGTCTCTGGAGTATGATATGCTGATTTGGTATAATCTCACTCATGTTTAATGCACTAATACAGATAACATTTAATCATCATTATCTATGTTGCATAAGTGATGTGTTGGAACTCGGGAATTGAGCTTCTACTCGACCCTCAATTTTCAGGGCGTTACGATTTTGCAGGTGGAGGGTTGGGGAAGATGATGTGCGTGACAGGGAGTTTTGGGCACAATGATCAAGATGATTGGTTGCCGTTCGACACAGGCGAGTGGATGACGAAGTTGGGGTTTGATGCTGATGATGAAGGTTGATCAATTTAGGTGTGGGAAGATAAAATGGGTTGTTGCAACGAAAGGGCAGCAACGGTGTGGGCACGGCCACGAGCGACCTCTGGACTAGCGGCAATGATAAGGACCGCGATAGCAGAGGACTAAAGGATTGATGGTTTAGATGTGTGGCTCTAATTACATGATAACTCAAGAATTTGGAGAATTCTCCTTGAGTTTTTTTGTATTGCTTCAACCCAAACTTGGGTTTAAATAACCACTCTATAAGTCTATACAAGGAAGCTGCCTATTTAGAGCTTCTCTATACATAGTATATTACAACTAATGATAACCCAGTACAACTCATATACCAATATTCTCACAGATTCAAATCATTTTCATCCAGACAGTTAAAATGACCATTTCATCTATTCCTTCTAATACCTACCTGTGGTGGCATATTTCGGCCTACCATATCCGGGTCTAGCTGCACATTGCATGGAAGCATCATCAACATTTCAGGCATAACATTGCCAAATTTATGAATTTTTGGATTATGTTGACGGTAATTCGATAACTTGTTATTAAGGAAAGTTACAAGCCTAAGTATAGCTTATGTTTGTGTCCCAGAATATTCAACTTGTAATCTGCCTTATTCAATTAATTCTCGCAGGCTAAAATTCACACTTCCTAGTATTCCATTAGAATTTATAGAGTTGTTTTGTGATGTTGACCATACTTCTGAAATTGTTGGAAGTGGTGGATCAGGGACTTTTTGTTCGACTTGCATTGCTAATGCTTTAGGGCTGGATCAAGGTATTGTTCTTCCATATTCTCACTTACTCGAGAAGATTGTCTATGTTGTTAAAAGTTTCCAATAATAACTGCATACTTATCCCACTGGGCGTGACAAAACGGTGTTAGTTTTTAAATTTTGCCATACGGAACACATGTGAGGGTTGCGGGTGTGCTAGAAGCAATTGGGTCTGATTCAAACAGTGACCACTGACCCCTGGTGTCGAGATAGAGTGAGGCTCAATCGTAGCTCAACTGTTCGTATATTCCGCTATCTGTCATGCGCTCGTTACTAAGATGATTGGCGGAGATTGTATCTCTTCCTCCAAATGAACTTTTTTTTGCCTTGGAAATCCAAGGACTTGTGAAGGTGCAATAGTTGTATGGTCGGAATGAATACTGAGAAAAGATGGATGCGGTTGAGGGAAAAGTGAATGAATTACCACTATGGAGAATTGTCTTACCTGGCTAAGAGTAACATGGTGCTTCCAAGAGTAGTGTGCTGATGAGCGAAGCAGAGACAATGCTAGAAATTACAACTACAATCGACCCAACGTATGATCGCGGGGCAGACATGTTCCTAAACAACCGTCTTTTTTCAAATATTAAGCGTAGATGGAAGGGAATTACAACTATTGGCTATGACCTAAGTTGGTCCGATGCCTACATAAGGACGGATTGAACTTAAATCTATACTAAAGCCCATTGCTACTGAGCAGGGAGAAACTACGCCTAGATACACAACATTACGCTGGATTGATAGTTGTGTTTCTTGTTGAGTTTTGGAGAGCCATTTTTTTTTTTTTCAAAATTGCTTCTAGTATTTATAAGCTTCAAGATGAGATATGAGATCATAACCATTCATCCACGTGGTTTCATCATGTGTTATTAGTTGGTAGAGGTGTACACGAGTTGAACCGAGTTGAGCTGGGCACAACTCGACTCGGCTCGGCTACTAGCTGACCCCAACTCAAACTCGGCTCAGCTCGGTCCTCGAGCCTGACTGGCCAGCTTGGCTCAATTCAGTCAACAGTTCAGCCAGTTCGAGCCAAGATCGAGCCGAGTTCGCATTTGTGGCATTTTTACAAACACATGGAGTGCACCTTCAATTTCTCACGGTATGTAAAACAGAAGCAACAATTTCCAAGTATTTCATTAAACAGCCAATAGGAAACATCAAAATCAAGATACAAAGGTATTTGTTTCATATCCATACCTTTCTCACCACCAGCCGACACTTCGTTGAGTCATTTCATCAAACACTTGGTGTGCAACATCAATATCAAAATAACCGAGTCACTGTACTAGTTCGATCCGAGTTCGATTCAAGTTAGGGTTCGATTCAAGTCGAGTCAAGCTCGGGCAAGCTCGAACTCGGTTCGAAAAATTTTCAAGCTAAAAAAATTAGCTGGACTTGGCTTGAACTTAGTTTCGAACCGAGTTGAAATGAGCTTTTTAAGTCGAGTCGAGCGAGCTAACCGAGCTAACTCGGTTTGTGTACAGCTCTACCAGTTGGGAAAAGATCGATGATACTTTATTGACCGTGATCTCAATCAAAAATACCTAAAATATTCAAAGACTAACCACTCCTTGAATGGCTGATGAAGGTCTTCTTTGAAGATCTCTTGTGCGAGGTGCCCATATTATCACCATCGATCCGCACAAATTTTGGCACAAACAGTTTTCAAAATCTTCATAAAAATCTTATCAAAAGACAAACAGGAGAAACAAAGTTTAATTTCCCATCAATTTCCAAGAAATAATCTTTTCCTTCCCAGGCTTACCATAAATCCAAAACAAGCCCTCCAATCGTTACTGTGGGATTGATTGACACGACGAATCTACTTACAAGTGCCAACTTCCACATGCGTGACAATTCCAGGCCACTCAATTACGTGGGACCGACAATCAACGTGCTTTGTACAACAAATCCGGCCAATCCAGCAATCCAGCGGCCCAGGCTTGCACTGTGTAAACGGAAGGTTTCAAGGAATACAATGGCTTATGTTCACCGTACACGTATGGTCTACTCACTGACTTCTGAGTTAGCTAACCCGGGCCACGCGTGAAGCGCCGCCCCCCGGTAAGTGTCACGATCTGACAAGAGGAGTTTTATAATACTTAAGGAGATGTATGAGCTTGATAAGCAGGATCTTAGAAAATTTACATCTGACGACATTTATTAATTCAAATAAAACCGACTAAATTGTGAAATCGACTATTGCAAATTTATAATCCTAAGATCAGATTGGTTGAACAATCCTAACCTATGATTTGTGGACGCTTGTTTGTGAAAATAAGACCGTTGGATATTTTCATTTTAACCGTCCAATAAATGTCCACCAACCCAATAATCGGATAATCGAAAAAGCTTAATATTTTGGTTTATGATAGTTTTTATTGGGTCATAACTTGGACGGTTGAATCTGACGGCTTAGAATTTCTAAGTAATTTACTGGGTCATAACTTGGATGGATTATCAAAGCTGCACATGTCGGCGCGTATATTCGCGCGAATCGCTTTATCATATCTTGTGCAGAGACAGAACCAGGCAAAACGTGGGGCTCGTCGGGAAGAAAAAAACGAAAAAGAAAATTCAAGAAATAGAAAACAAATGGAGTAAAGTGCCTGTCGATGCGCTGTCATCACCCCGTTCTCCTTCTCCTCCTCCTCCTTCCCTCCCTCTTTTGTTCTCCTCTCATCTATTCTCTTCGTTTCATCTCCTTTCTTCATCAATGGCGTCTTCTAGCTCTGGAACAGCTCTTCCAGCGCCAGGTACTCCACTCCCATCTCCCTTTCAACCAAACTGATATCCATACCCGCCCACCGAGATCGATGATCCCCACCCTTTTATTTTTCCACTATCTGCTTTTAGTAATACAATTGTGGGAATTTGTACCATTTCTATTAATCGGGATGGTCGTTTATAAATCAACACGCAATTCCTTCTCTCACACATCTCTCTCTCCGTATTTCTCCAGAGGCCGTACAGGTTCTTGTTTCTTCGTTGGCGGATGAATCCATGTTCGTCAGGAAAGCTTCCATGGCCTCTCTCAAGGAGGTTGCCTCTCTGTAATTATCCATCTTTCTCTCTCTCTCTCTCTCTCTCTCTCTCTCTCTCTCTCTCCACACACACAAAGCTCTGATGCCCGGGTAGGAGTTCTTGTTATACGGCGGAGTATCAACGAATTTACCTCTTGTGTAAACACTCATACACACACCTCGTATATACATATACATATATGCATACACATGCATACATACATACATTATGTATGTATGTACACACACATAATCTTTAAAAAGAAAGAAGAAATGGCTTTATTTTTAATGACGATTTTAACCTTGTAGGAACCCCCTTCTTGTCCTCGATTGTTGCTCAACTGTCTCTAGAGGAGGCCGTCGGGTATGTGTCCTTTCTCATCCTCCAGATTTTGGCTCTCGATTCCTTCCTATCTAGGTTCTTTGTTATTTTGAGTCCGTTGATGATTGCAGCGTTTCGGTAACATGGCGGGTATCTTTCTTGTGATGTCGTTTGCTGTCCGTGCAATGGACACGAAAGACGTTGACCCTCCTCTCATGGCAAAGCTCGCCAAGATCGCCACTGCTGAGATGATCACATCCAAGGTTGTTTCTCTGCCCCCTGTTCTGCCCTCCATGGTTTATTTCTGTAGTTGCTTGGATTGTAAAGGCTGTATTTGGATGCACTACTGAGTTGAATTGCGATTATTATGGCTAAATGAAGCAGAAATGTCCAACTTGCACCTGGCTTCCTTGGTATTCATATTGAAAGAATTGACTCTAAAGTTGTAACTGCGTTACTTTCCGGTTGTGCTTGAATTGTTATGAATACTAGAAAAAGCCAGCTGTGTTTGGAGCTGACAAACACATGCTAAATTGTTACAATGTGAATATGTTCTTTCAACAGTGCCCCATATATATATATATATATATATATATATATATATATATATATATATATATATATATATATATATAGGGAAAAGGTACAATGAGCTCGAGCGAATGATAAGATCCCATGAGGTCGAGCTGTGTGGGCCCCACCGTGATGCGTTTCGACCATCAACACCGTGCATTTGATGGCTCCCCTTTAAATTATGGGATATCCCAAAAATCAGCCGTATACGGAACTCAGGTGGGCCATACCATCTAAAATTGTGTGAAGACACCGTTAAAACATATAAAAGCACTTGGTGGGGCCCACCTGAGTTTTCCATGCACCTGAAACTTGGTCTGAACCCTCATTCAAGTGGGACACACATAATGGATGGGCTGGATTTGCAAACCACATCTCGTTGGGCCCTCAAAAATGGTTATAAATGTTTTAATGGTGCACGGCCCCTCTGCACTTCTGTATGTGGTGTGGCCCACAGAAGTCACGGATTGACTTGATTTTTGAGACCTAGGCCCACAATGGAATGGTGCATCTGACTGATGGGTTAGATGTTCGAAATGCATCATGGTGGGGCCCACACAGCTCGACCTCATGGGACGGACTCGTACGCTCGAGCTCATTGTACCTTTTCCCATATATATATATATATATATATATATATATATATATATATATATATATATATAGTCTTCAAAAGAAATACTCCATGACTGAGGTTAGGACCTTAGGTCACATCCTATAAAAGAAAAAAAAAACTCCTAAGGTTATGTTGCATGGAATGAAGAAGCCATGACATCTCTATAAGAATGCCACTTTTCCAACTATCATGGGATGGAGCATCTGTAATGGTCTCCTTTTTGTTTCCATTTATGTACCCCAGTTCTCTCCAACTACCAATGTGCATCTTAGAAGATTAGGACCATTCCAAATATTTTTTTCCAACTATTTACATTGGGGTAATTTGTAATCCAGGATGGTCATGATGACTATTTAAAAAAAAATAAAAAATAAATCAGAAATAGCATCTTTTGATCATTGGTTACATCTACCAATCTCGATGACACACACGCGCGCGCGCACACATATATATATTGAAAGATAAAGGAAGATTTATTAGAAAGGCGCCGAGATGGCGTCCAAAAGCTTCCAACCCTAATAAGCAAAAAGCAAAATTTTCTCTCTCAAAGATGCGATACAAAAAGCCCATTTGGCAACAAAAGATTTCATCCTATAGATAACGAAACAAACATCATTCCTAGAATTATTGAAACATCTCCCATGCCTTTCACCCCACATAGCCTAGTAAGCCATTAAGATTGACAGACGCCACTCTGCTTGAGTGTTCTTAGGAATGCAAACTCCATGTCTGCTTCCAATTAACTGTCCACTAAAACGGGCATGGACAAATGCATCTTAAACGAAGAGAAAATAGAAACCTAAATTTCCAATGTAAAAGGATAGTGGATGAACTCATGATTGATGTCTCATAACTACCTATTGAAAGGACACAAACGTTCACTAAACCATAGGTGTTGGGGCTCGACCCTCTAATGAATGGCAGCACATCATCGAATAAAAGGAGCTAACAGAAAAACAATTTGAACTTTCCTTAGTCCACATAAGACTATCTTGCTTGTGAGATGGACTGACCAAATGAATTTTTTGAAGGAGAAGAGTAAAGTTGCCAATCTCTTCATATGATAAATTCCGATGACATGGGGGTGACCACCCCCCTGAGGATCCAGTATCCAACCAACAATTCACCATGAATATGTCGCCATTTGTCGCTAACCATGCCAACCTTGGGAACTCATCCATTAAAGAGGATTTCAACACCCCAACATCCTTCCAAAAGCTAACTTATTTTTTTTTTCCCATTTCCCACCAATAAAACAACCCCCTCCTTGAATTTTGCTTTGGTGCTAGACTAGAGACACCCCTCCATAGCTTGGATGCTCTATGCAATGAGGCCTTTCTTGTCCACCATCCCTCGGCCTCACATCCATACTTGGAAGCAATGGACTTTCTCCAAAGGGAGTTTTCCTCCTTTCCGAACCTCCACCACCACTTCCCTAGAAATTTGAGTTCATAGTCCCCAAGATTCGTATGTTAGCCCCCCTCCATTGCATACACCTCCTCCCAAGACAAAAGTTGAAACTTGTTCTTATCTATCGTCCCTTGCTAGAAGTTTCTTCTAATATTTTCCAAGCAGCACAACACATATTTCGGGCATTTGAAAATGGCATAAAGTATAGAGGCATTTTGGAAAGAGCGGCTTTAATTAGTGTAATCCTACCCCCCTAGAAACAAGTATCAACCTTTCCATCTTAATAGCTTCCTCTCCATCCTTTCTAATACTTTGACCCATAAATGCCTCAGAGGCTTCCCAATACACAATGGAAGGCCTAGGTACGTAGAGGGGGATAACCCCACCCTACACCCAAAAACTCTTACGAGAGAAATTAACTTCCTTGCTCCGTTCTAATCCTCAACATTTCACTCCTGGCAATGTTGACCTTCAATTCCAAAATCGCTTCATAGCAAACGATCACCATTCGAAGCCTATCCACCATATCCAGATTCGCGTCGCAAAAAATTATGGTGTCATCCACAAACTGAAGGTGAGAGATTGGGGGACTATTCCTATCAACCTTGAACCCACTGAGAAGGCCCAAATGCTGCACTTTTAACAACATATTGCTCAAAGCTTCTACCACTACCAAGAATAAAAATGGGGAAATGGGGTTCACTTGCCGCACACTTCTTGAGCTTCTAAAAAACCCTTAGGTAACCCATTGATTAGAATAGAGAATCTTGCAGATCGAACACATTTCCTCATCCACCTCCATTTTTCCCCACACCCAGTCCCCCCCAACATGTTATCCAAAAAAGTCCAATCGAAATATTCTCTAGAAATAAATAAAGAGTATAATAGGTGTAGCTTGCCTCATCTAGATCTCAATCTAAAAAATAATCTATCGAGACCCATGCGTGTGATCCTGAGAACCAAAGAGGTATGGGTCGACCTAGCTAATTTAGTAACGACGTTGGATGACATGGGCTGACCGATTACATAGCAAACTAGCCAGTGCCATTTGGAAGCATACCATACATTCGGACTAACGCGCACTCCAAATGTGCCCCTCAAAGCGGTTGTCAATCGTTGAGCTTAATGAGGCTTCTATTGATTTGAGCTCTGAGGATGGTGAAATATGGAAATGCATGATAAGTTCAGCACAAAATCCTTTCTCTGACTTATCTATCCTTTTGATGGAGTGGGTGGCCGTGCACAAAAGTTTAGAAGGCTCCCATTCCAATTAGGGTTCAAGCCTTCAAGTTGAGTAAAATCTTAAATGGGAAGACTTGAGAAAGTGTGGATGGCAATTTCAGTTATAGACTTCTTATGCCAAAATGATGAGGATTTAGTGGACCGCATGTTCCTACATTGCAAGCTGGCTAGTGCTGTTTGGAAGCATTTATTCGTTATGTTTGGGCTAAAGTGGACTCCAAATGTAATGCAGAGGCATTTTCACACCGGGCTCGAGTGGGGTAGCCTGTGGGATGCGGGGACACACTCGGGGTGGGTGACCCATGTGATTTGGGGCCCACGGGGGAAGTCTTGTGTTCAAGACTCCTCACCGGGGGTGATTAATGCGCATTTCACATCGGGCTCGAGTGGGGTAGCTCGTGGGATGCGAGGACACACTCAGGGTGGGTGATTCATGTGATTTGGGGCCCACGAGCCTACGAGGGGGGTTTGACTGAGGTCCTAACCCATGAGATGTGAGGCCTGGGCTATGAGATAAACGGATTAATTCGCCATAATCTAACAGTTCGAGCTTTTAGAGCAAGTGGTTAATTGTCTTGCACCAAATTGGTATTAGAGACAGGTTGGTTTCGTGTTCGAGACTCCTCATCGGGGGTGATTAATGCAAAGACATTTTCATACCGGGTTCGAGTGGGGTAGCCCGTGGGATGCGGGGACATACTCTGGGTGGGTGACCCATGTGATTTGGGACCCACGGGGGAGGTCTCGTGTTCGAGATTCCTCACCGGGGGTGATTAATGCACATTTCACACCCGGCTCAAGTGGGGTAGCCCGTGAGATGCGGGGACAAACTCGGGGTGGGCGACCCATGTGATTTGGGGCCCACGAGAGGGGTTCGGCCGAGGTCCTAACCCATGAGATGTGGGGCCTGGGCTATGAGATAAAGGGATTAATTCGCCATATTCTAACAGTTCGAGCTTTTAAAGCAAGTGGTTAATTGTCTCGCATCAAAATGTGTCCCCTCCTAAAGAGGTTGTTGCTAGGTTGACTTATGTTTGTTCAAGTGATGAGGAAACATTGTGTAGAAGATGGTCCCTTTTGTAATTTTGTGGGGTCTTTGGAAGGAAAGGAATGATAGGATCTTTGAGAATAAAGTGTGTTTGAGGAGGCGGTTAAAAGAAGAATATCATCTCTGTGATTATTGAACTTGTTTTAGCTACAATGAAATTTTGGGAGTTCTACCACTTGGAGTTCATTCGGGGTTTGAAGCCAAGTGTGGCTCATGGGAGCTCCCTCATCTTAGTTTCTTTAATCCTAGGTCCCCAACTTTGATGGATGCTCATTGGGTAATGCAAGTCCCTCTACACTGAGTGGTATCCTGAGAATGATAGAGGAGAGGTGATGTCATGTACTCTTGCCCTTATATGGACGGGGCTGAGTGGTGATTGGCATTTTGCACTTAGAGAAGGGCTGCGGTATTTTTCTTTTTCGCTTGATGAGAAGTTAATTATTAAAGGAGACTCCCAACAGGTCTTGCAGTTGGTTATGGGTATTTTTGGGAGCCTTGGGGGTTCAATTATTGTATTTCTAAGATTAAGCCGTATGTTATCACTTTGGGAGCGAGTGCTCCTTAGTACCCAAGGATAGCCAATGAGGAGGCCGATAGGCTTTCCAGATAGGGGGTGATGACGATGAGGGGTTCACTCTCTACGGATCCCTCTATTTATCTTTGTCGATGGTCTTCTTCTTTTAATAAAAGTCTGCCGCCTTTTAAAAATTGTCGTGTATGTGTAGCTTGCTTGTTATGTTAACTGAATATTACTTTTGTAATTGTTTGTTATTAATGGACTGATACATGTTCTTCTATAGAGGGTTCTTACAACTAGATATGATCTTACTTATGTTATTGTTTGTTATTAATGGACTGATACATGTTCTTCTATATATAGTTTTAACGAGCTACTTCCAAGTCCAGGTAAAGGAGGGTTGATGTCAGGTGGAGAGCCTGTTGCCAAACTTGTGCCAAGAAATCATGAAAACAGATACCTAATAGGTGGTACAAGGCCATGATGATTATGCTGTTCTTTCCAGTTGCATTTGATAATGATCTGGAGATGCTGGTACCTGATGATGGTGGATGATCATCATAAGCCATCCTTCAGGCATCAGCAAATGTGGCTTTCCTTTCCTTTTCCCTCCCTTTTCAGCAAGTGGAAGTTCATAACAAAGAGAAGAACAGTAATGTGGTCACATCACCTGCAGTTTTGGATTTTATAACTGAATATGTTTACTTGTTTTGAGTCTTTCTCGCAGGAATATATCTGAATTTGTGGTTAATTCACTTGCACTGGAGTTATTTGTAATACATGGTAAATGGACACAATCTGGACTTCTCACATCTTCTAAATATTCTCTTATGTAGGAATTCAATGCTGATTGGCAAAGGGCAGCAGCAGGTCTTCTTGTTTCAATTGGTTCACATTTGCCTGATCTGGTAAGCTTTTCTAATGTCATGCATTGAACAATGGCCTTAGTTTCTTATTTGAGGGCCAATATCAAGTTGGTGGTTTTGTATCAATAGGGAATGCTGCATACAAAGAAACAGTGACAGAAAAGTATGAGTTTCATAACAGAGATATATGTTTGCAATGCCTCAAGTTCTCTAGAAATAAGTCAAATTAAATTAATTATAAGAAAAATGTTAAAATGAAATTCCTAGAAAATGTAAAGAACCATTGAAGTCTTGTCCTGTGGTCCAAAGTCTCTCTCTCTCTCTCTCTCTCTCTCTCTCTCTCTCTCTTCTTTTTTTTTTTTTTTTTTTTTTTTTTTTTTTTTGCAGTTAACTTGAGTGACCATTGAGCCAAAAAAAAAAAAAAAACACCTGGTCCAATTATGTTTGTCTAGTTATTGGAATGATGACTTATATTCTTGTCTTTGCCATCTTGCCATTATGGTTATTTCATCAATCTGATAGGACAATTGGGATATGGGTCATTAAGTTGCTAATCAAACACCTTTATCATGTTTAGTGATTCCAGTGAGGTAGCTACCAAAGAGGAAAAAGAATCCTAGGGTGGTGAGAAGCAAATGAATTAATGCAGGGACATTTTCACACCGGGCTCGAGTGGGGTCGCCTGTGGGATGCAGGGGCACACTCGGGGTAGGCGGGGCCCACGGGGGAGGTCTCGTGTTCGAGACTCCTCACTGGGGGGATTAATGCGCATTTCACACCGGGCTCGAGTGGGGTAGCCTATAGGATGCGGGGACACACTCAGGGTGGGCGGCCCGTGTGAGACGGTACTCATGTGATTTAGGGCCCACGAGGGGGGTTCAGCTGAGGTCCTAACCCATGAGATGTAGGGATTGGGCTATGAGATAAAGAGATTAATTTGTCATGCTCTAACAGTTCGAGCTTTTAGAGCAAGTGGTTAATTATCCTGCATCAAATTGGTATCAGAGCGGGAGGTCTCGTGTTCGAGACTCCTCACCGGGGGTGATTAATGCAGGGACATTTTCACACCGGGCTCGAGTGGGGTTGCCTGTGGGATGCAGGGGCACACTCGGGGTGGGCGGGGCCCACGGGGGAGGTCTCATGTTCGAGATTCCTCACTGGGGGTGATTAATGCGCATTTCACACCGGGCTCGAGTGGGGTAGCCTGTGGGATGCGTTGACACACACGGGGTGGGCGGCCCGTGTGAGGCGGTACCCATGTGATTTGGGGCCCACGAGGGGGGTTCGGCCGAGGTCTTAACCTATGAGATGTGGGGCCTGGGCTATGAGATGAGGGGATTAATTTGCCATGCTCTAACAGTTCAAGCTTTTAGAGCAAGTGATTAATTGTCTTGCATCATGAATGACCGATCATTCCTTGACCTACCATTGTACTTTTCTATTGCATACATGTTGGTCTTTCCATATACATCTTCCTGTAGATTTTTATGTCCATATACGTTTTCTTCCATCTTGATGTTATGTGCCAAACTATTTCTTCATTGTTTTTGCATTTCCATTCGAAACCTATGTTTACTAGGTCATTCTCTGTTGGTTCTTGTTTTTTCATTTTTGAAATGGGCAATTCCTGTATTATTCTTCTTTGGATGAATCTTTAACTTGCCACCCTTTGATTTGGTAGATGATGGAGGAAATTTTTCTTCATCTCTCTGGACCTAATTCGGCTCTGCCAGCAATGGTTCAAATACTTGCGGACTTTGCTTCAGCTGAAGGTTAAACATCTTATTCTGCTCTGATAGAATTGACCTTGTTTTCAGTAATGCCATGTTACAGCTTAAACTAAGTTTCCTGTTGTATTTGTTCATTCAATTGAAGCCTTGCAGTTCACCCCACGACTAAAGTCTGTTCTTTCACGCGTATTACCTATTCTTGGAAACGTGAGGGATGCACAGCGGCCAATTTTTGCAAATGGTACATATATTGTGAAATCAGCTTGTTGTTGGGAATATGATAAATGGATTAGTCTGGAGTATTAAACACCCTGATCTCAGTTGAAGTGGTTTTTTCCCCCCCCCCCTCTGAGAGTCCAGCGGAAGTGGTTTGTGTAATTCTGTTCTCGTCTGTGCATAATTCATGTTCGCAACATGGGCTTCTTTTTACTCTTACATGCGTGTGATTTCATTGCAGCATTCAAATGCTGGTGTCAAGCTGCTTGGATATATAGCAGGGATTTACCTTCAGATCCGGTTCTTGATAGTGACGTTGTGTGAGTTTGAATTTTGATGCACTTGTGGTTCTAAATGACCTCTCAGCTGCTGTTCTCCCTAAAGATAAATTGCATCTTCAAGTGCAGGTCGTTTCTGAATTCTGCTTTTGAACTTCTATTGAGGGTCTGGGCTAGTTCTCGGGATCTGAAGGTTTGTTACACCAAGACCTACACGACTTGCTTAATTACTCTCTCTCACTCTGACTCATTCTCTCCCCTCCCCTTCCCTCCCCTGCCCTCTTCTCTGTATATACATAAACAATATCCATTCATCTGTATAACTTACATCTAAGTGCATGCATATGAACATAGAAATTGGAACTCGAGCAAACACAAGCAAGTGTACACTACAACACATGCATATGCACATGGAATTTGGATCTCGAGTAAACACAAGCAAGTGTACACTACAACACATGCTCTTACCAGCTTGTGTATATCAGATATTATATCCAGCCATTCATATTTGTATCTGCATGTTGCATTTTGTTACATATGCAGTGCTTTTCTTTTCCTCTACGTGTCGGTTCGTCAGTTCAGACGAGGAAGAGGTTTTGAGTTGGAGTGGAAGCAGTGAAGGAGGTGAGTTCCGTATAGTACGCAAGTCTAAGGTCAAGATAGTTCATTCTACGAAGGGGGTTGTCAGTCTGGATCACTTCGACATAGGCCCAGGAAACAGGGAAACAAGCCATTTAGGACCAGGGCCTTCTACTAGATAAGGGAATAGGAAACAAGCATTGTAAGCTGTCACTCCCACCAAAACATAATAGGTAGGCAGGGTAGTTACTCTTAATGCAATAGCATAGAAAGTGGGAAGCAAAAACAAGTGGAAGCTGGAGCTCCTGGGCAAGCAGCATTGGAACTTACGGTTGAAGGGGTTTTGAGTTCGAGGGACAGCAAGAGAAGTAGGTGTTAAAGTGGTGTGAAGGTCACTATGTTGGTCATCCGGCGACAAAAGAGGAGCTACTGACGTGAGGAAGGGGGGAACCCTTGGGGAAAGGGGCCGGGAAGGAAGTGGGCCAGTGCATGAGAAGAAGGTGCATGGGAAGCAGGGAAGGAAGCAGTTTGGCATATGTAGGGACAGTTCACTATACACTGTATACTAGCATAAAGATCATACTCCTATGATTTTGACTTTATCAATCGGATGAAAGAACAACGACATTAGTCTTATCTTACATGAGCCCTTTTCTATCCATCCCATGAAAACAAATAAATTGGATTTTCTTGATCCATCTATCTGGTTTAAATCACTGATGATTCAATTGGAAAAGAAACATGGATTTCTCTTATGATGGTCTAATCGCGTCTCTTTAATCAATGAGATATCTGTGAAACATATGTAGGGACAGTTAGTTCACTATACACTGGATACTGCCGTTTAGTCTATTGAGCTGAATATAGATATCCTTATGTTTATGTGAGTTTACTGTTGAGAGAAGGGTTGATATCTGTACTTACCCGATGGCTTTTGCTGCCTTGTTCTTATTTGGGTCAATGAAAAAATTCTGTATTTTCACGTTTTCATTAGAAAACAAAAATGTCTTGTGCTTTTCGAACAAAGATGATGTAATCGGATTACTTCATGATTTCCTAATTATTGCCTTTTAACCAGCCATGGTGTCCCTATTTCTGCTTCTGGATCTCTATGACATGGATAATTTGGGATTGAGATCATTGGTGGTTGGAAGAGAGAATAGCCAATCATAAAATACGGCATACCTGAATGATTTGTGCTGGCAAATTTCTAGGAGTGGTGTCTAGGCTTGTTTTATTAGTTGATTATCCTCTCAGATCATATAATTCTCACGTATGCTTTTGTCATGCATGAGCCAAGGATGTTCATATCTATGGGCTGTTAAGGAACATAAGTGTACACATATAAATACAGGCCACAAGAAAAAATGATGGCGGTGGTGATGATGTTAGAGCAGGCAATGGAACTACAAAACCCTGTGGGATATTCAATAGAAGGAACTCTGTAGTGCTCATTATGCTCCATAGCAACCGATGATCATTTAGCTCAATTGTAACCAGGTTTGATTAGTTGTTGCCTTCATGTTGAGTCTGCTCTTTGTTTAGAATTGCGATAGAGAATATGGCTTGATGAAATTTTGATGAAGGGAAAGATTGGAGATGGTGATCTTTCTGCTTCAGCAATAAAGCTAACAGCTGGACTTTGTTCTTTGGCCTTCCAGGATGTAATAAACAGACATTGGAAATGCATTGCTTGTTGCTAAGGGCTTGTTTGGATCACAGGTTGTTTTACTTCAGCTACTTATGCCTCAAGTAGTTGATCTCGGTTTCTACTAATTCAACAGACAACTATGTTTGTTAAACCCTATCTGCCAAGAAAAAAACTTTTCTCAATCTCTCTCCTCTCCCAATTGTGGCCGCAGCTGCCACCATCGCCGGAGCAGAGGCTGCCGTGGCATCTCTCTCTCTCTCTCTCTCTCTCTCTCTCTCTCTCTCTCTCTCTCGCTCTCTCCCCCTCCCGTTTTCTGCCTGGGTGCCGCTGCAGGCAAGCAGCAGCAGTGGCAGCCATGACCTCCACCTCCCTCTCTCTTGTTTTCCGCTTGGACGCGCCCCTGACAGAGGGAGGGAGGGAGGGAGGGAGATAATGGCTTGGGCCCCCTTGCAAGGAGGCCTTCTTTGCTGTGCATGAAAGGCCCAAAGCCAATCCCAGGGAATAGTAAAGCTTCTTTGTCTGGGAGTAGGTAAGCAGAATTTGGTTTTTTGGTGTTGATAGTGGAATAGTTGACAGATAAGTCACCCTTTGAACTGGAGTTTGAAACTAAACTTCTCCTTGGGAAGATAGATGGGATGATTTGGGTGAGATCCAACATTCTATTCACTAGTGACCTTGCTTTTTCAGAGCAGTGTAAGAAGGGGTAGAGGATGATTTGGGTGAGATCCAACAGTCTTTTTGTCTAGGAGTAGGTAAGCAGAATTTGGTTTTTTGGTGTTGATAGTGGAATAGTTGACAGATAAGTCACCCTTTGAACTGGAGTTTGAAACCAAACTTCTCCTTGGGAAGATAGATGGGATGATTTGGGTGAGATCCAACATTCTAGTCACTCGTGACCTTGCTTTTTCAGAGCAGTGTAAGAAGGGGTGGAGGAAATGCTGTGAGCCAATGTTCGAGTACTAGGCTCTATGACGGGAGTTTTAACTGACTCACTTGTTGCCGACAGAACCTGACAGTTCCTAGCTGTCGCCAACTCTGGAAATGATTTGATTGGTCTCAGATAGGAACTTGTTACGAGTGTATTCATTGGATTGGTTCATTGATAGCATTGGGTGAGAATCCTATTTTGACATTGCACCGTTGAATCCACTATTTTTGGACTTCGGAGGGAGGCTCATCATTGTGATTCTTGTATCCCTTCTCATTCCACTATTATTGGAATTTGGAGGGAGGGAGCCTCTTCATTTTGATTCTTGTACCCCTTCTCAATCTTTATTTCAGATACCTGGAGATGACATTTAGACACCTCCATGGAGTTTGTGATGACATTTTGAACTTTCATAGAATGAAATTTCTAAGCAAATCCAGATCCATGGTGTTTGGGATGTTTCCTCCCCTTGTTATGGTGTGGGTTCTTGTACATCCTAGTTTTGAGTGGGTTCTCGTACCTCTTGGTTTGTGTGGGTTCTCGTACCCCCTTTGCTAGCATTATATCAAATATCTGCAGATGAAGCACTCTCTCTTTCATCTCATGTTTGAGGGGATCTCTCATGTACATATAGATGCTAACAGTTTAGCCTGAGTATTGCCAAAATTTGGGTTGTTCACACCTCTTTAAAAACCTATTCATTCATGCTTGGCGTGTAATTTTGTTTTGGAATGATTATTGGTGAAACTTTTGTTATTGTACATTTGTTTTCCTTTGTTCGAAGAATAATGGTGACAGTAATAATCTGTAGCAGTTCAATCTTCAAAAAAAAAAAAAAAAAAAAAAAAAAAACCAACAATCTGTAGTAGTTGCAATAATTGTAGTTAATCTTATTCTTGTAAATGACTTAAATTGGCCATACAGCTGCCTGTTCACTACTAACAATGGCTAGGATTTTCTTGGTTGACTTGCAGTCTGACTCATTTTATGTCCAATTATCCCTGGAATTCATTTGCTGAAAATCTAAGGCTGTCATGGTTACATTTTTTGTTTTTGTTTTTTGTTTTTTGTTTTTGTTTTGTTTTGGAGCTTGTGACTTCAAATGTAGAACTAGTACATCACCTAGGCGTAGGGCCAGTTTGTGTGCTAGAAAGTCAAATAGATCTCTATTGTAGACAATCTCTGACAGCTAGGACATGTCAGAATCAAAATTTCTTCCTGTGGCGAGGAGTACAAAGGTGAAAAGCTAAAGCTAATGTGTCCAATGTTCTCCTTGGTTCTGGATGGGGAGAAACCCACCACCTGCCACAGGCCTCTTCCCACAAATTAATTTGTTAGTGCTGATGTGTCTGAGCTGTCAAAGATAGTCTGTAATGGCAATCCACTTGAGTTCCAGGGTGCAAACAGGCCTTTTATGTCTGTGATCATTTTGCGAGTTCTTCGGTGCTTTTGCTAGAAAAGCGTACACAGATGCCTGTCTTTTTTCTGTACCGTTGCTAACATGCCGCACACTCCTCTCTAGCATTTGTAGTGCAACTGTGCAAGACATGTTGTTGGAAAATTCTGTGACATAGTTTTGAATGTGATTATTGAATCCTAGTAATGGTTTATGGCTATCTGATGTACATATGATATCGATAAACTGTGTCTGTTGTTTTGTATTTATGTCATTTTACTGAAGTAACATTAGTATCAGTATCTTTAATTCTTCTTCTTTAACAGGCACGCCTCTCATCTGTGGAGGCATTAGGACAGATGGTTGGACTCATCACCAGGACACAACTAAAGGCAGCATTGCCAAGACTTGTCCCAACCATATTGGGATTGTAAGACCTAAAGGCTGCTGATTTGCTAGCTTCTCTTTTCATGAACTGGTTTTTAATATTGTTGAATATGCATGTGAATATTATCAAGTATACCTATTTTGACGTTCCGTCTGTTGTTTCTCTGTACTCAGGTATAGGAAAGATCAAGAGATTGCTTTTGTAGCTACATGTAGTCTGCACAATCTCCTCAATGCCTCCTTGTTGTCAGAAAGTGGGCCTCCTTTGCTTGATTTTGAGGTACTTTGCGTCTCTTCCCGATGTTATTCTATGCTCTAATATCAGTTGAGCTCCAAATTTTGTAGCCTCACTAATAGCTGCAACCATAAATATTCATATAGCATTCCATAATTTCCACTATGGGTAGTGGAGGATATTCACACACACACACACACACATGTGTCTGTATATGGTGTCTGATCTTAGTTGCTACACACACACACGTATGTCTGTATATGAGTGTCTGATCTTAGTTGTCACACACACGTATGTCTGTATATGAGTGTGTCTGATCTTAGTTGTTACACACACATGTATGTCTGTGTATGAGTGTCTGATCTTAGTTGTTACACACACATGTATGTCTGTATATGAGTGTCTGATCTCAGTTGTTACACACACACACACATGTATGTTTGTATATGAATGTCTGATCTTAGTTGTCACACACACACGTGTGTGTCTGTTTTTAGTTGTTATCGAATATGGACTGTTCTATAGCCCTTCTACAGCCTATCTATGTTTAGGACATAATGGGTATTCTTGCTTTTGTTGCTAATGGTGTCATTGTAATTATTTAAAACCATGTTAGTGAATAAGAGAGGGCAGGCATGTGAACCTAATCTCTCCTTTTCTCTTCCTCCTTTCATTCTTTATCCTCTTTTCTTCTTCTCTTTTATCAATCACGCCACGTGGTATCAGAACAAAACTGATTTGGGCATCGATTTCTTCCATCGACTTCCTTGTTCCCATTCTTTTCCTTCTTTTGTTTACTTAAGGTGAATTTCTAAAAGTTGTTGGGGGCTGATCTACATGAATTCTCTTCCAACCACCATATGGTGGGTCATGTAATTGTGTATCATGAATGCATGTGAGGCCCACTTTCTTATAACACTAATGTGATGGACAAAAGTTGGCCATTGTGTGCGTGGCCAGATCTGAGATCTAAAGTGAAGTTGTGTATGGCGCAAGGGTTAGAGAATAAGCGTACGTAAGTACGTGTGAATTTTTTGGATCAAGCATTGCTATCAAGTGATTGAGTTAGTTGATATACATGGTTTTGTGGAATACATGTTGGGTAAGTTAAACATTATTCCCTTGTTTATTTGATTTTGCCTACATCAATGGATGTCAAGAATGAAGCCAAGACTAGTCTTTTTTTTTTTTTTTTTCCATATGAGTTGATGAATTTTTAGATTACATGAACTTAATGGAACAAATTTCTTGCAATGGGCCACATTGGTAGAGGTTCTCCTTATTGGGAAAAGGAGATTAAAGTATTCAACTTCTCACAGACCTGAAGAAAGTTAAATATAATAAGAAGATTGGGTGGTAGAAGATGTTCAAATTAGAGAGTTGTTACGAAATAGTATGGAGCTGCCGATTAGTGAGAATGTTATCTTTTTCAAGATAGTAAAGGAAGCCTAGGATAATCTAAGAGAGATGCATTCATGCAAAAAGAATTTAACTCAGATCTGCAAGTTACCGTAGAGTATCTTCGCTCTTCAACAGGGATATAAGGGCATCCGAGAGTATTATTCAGCCTTGCGAGGCATGTGGGAAGAATTGCACGTATACCAAACCCCATTTACTGGTTATAAGACTGAGATGAGAGAGGAATTCTATTTTGTTAAATTCCTCTTTGGTCTTCGTCCTAAGATCGAGCCTTTTCGAGCTTGGATCCATGGAGGCAATAAGATCCTATCCATCACTGAGGCATTCACTCGTGGTTCAGTGTGCTAGAGGAGATGGGGAAGTAGTGGTGGCCGTTTCAGTGGTAGATGTCTAGGAGGAGGTTACTTTGGAGGTAGAAATAATTAGAGAGGCCAGGGTATAGATGTCAGTGGAAACCTTGGTAGTGGTCGTGGTAATCGGCAATGTACTTATTATGATCTTAGTAGCCACGGTTGATACGCGTTGGGACCTTATTGGTAAGCTTGCTTGGGCGAAAGTTCCTTTATATCTTCAAGCCTATCTCCTTCGTTGTGAGCCCAATACTACAAGTGACATAGTTGCACTGTCGAAGGAAGAATATACCAGACTTTTGAAGGATCATTCCACCCCTGCATCATCATCCATAGCTACTCTCGTGCAGTAAGGTATTGCTTGTCTGCATCGTCTGATAGTGTTTCCTGGATCATTGGCTCGAGAGTTTTCGATCATATGAGTGGTAATCATAGTGTATTGTCTCAATACAGTTGTCGTCCATTTCTTCTGTCACATTAGCAAATAGTAATTCAACCCGTGTGTCTGGTTTGGGTATTTCTTGTCGCGCCTTATCACTTTCATTATCATTAGTACTTTACATCCATAAATTTCTATTGAGTCAGTAAGCTAACCAAATCCTTAAATTGTTCTATCGCATTTTATCATTTTAATTGTAAATTCCAGGATCTAAAGGTGGAGAGGATGATTGGTGGAGGGCATGAAGTGAATGGACTTTATTACTTCGATAGTGCAATAACTGGAGTTGCATACAAGACATATATCTCTCCACATTAGTCATCCCTCCGTTAGTAGGTTAAAGAGTCAAGTTCCATCATTGTTGTATGTGTCTAGATTAGAGTGCAAGGCTTCTGATTGAGTAAGCACCATAGAGTATCATTTCTTCCTCGTGTGGACAAGAGAAGTGATAAACCTTTTTAGTTAGTATATTATGATATTTGGGGTCCAATTTATCTTACTGGTTTATTTTCTTTCAAGTACTTTGTTATTTTTGTAGATGATTATTCTTGTATGACATAGCTATATTTCTTGAAATTTGAAAATTTAGTCAGAAGTGTTTTCTTGTTTTAAAGAATTTTATATGGAAGCACAAACTCAATTCAATTCTAAGGTTTGTGTTTTACGTTTAGATAATGTGAGGGAATATTTATCTTTTGACTTATATTTTCATCTCAAGGTATCGTTCACTAAACTTTATGTGCACACACACCATTACAAAATGGGGCAGCTAGATGTAAGAGCCCTGATTTACTTAAGGTCGTTAGATCGTTGTTGTCGAATATAACTGTTTTAAAAATATTTTGGATTGATGCGTGTTACTTAAGAGAAGACTTCTTTGTGAAAAGTTTTTGTGCCAACATATGAAATGTCAATACGAAATGGGTGGCAAGGAAAAACACTGGCAAAGGAAGGAGCTCAGGGGAATGTCTTAAGAATCGCTTTGAGACTCCATCGAAGGGAAGGATGGTAATGAACTTTGGACGGGTGCAATAGCCCTGGGAGATGTTTTAGGAGGTCAAGGGGATGAGGACTATATTGAGGAAGGAGAAGGGGTTTGGATAGAGGTCCGAAGGAAGAAGATCGGAGTGGAGAGGCAAAGCTTCAAGAAACAAGCATTGGCCAAGTAACCAAACTTTTTCATAATTGGGTTCCCGGAAGGCTTGCTCTCCACTAACTTCTCCAGAGTCTTCATTAGAGCTAGTGTGGTCATGGAGGTTGTCATGCCTCGAGACCAATCCACAGGTGCATATCGGGGCTTTGCCTTCATATGGATAGGTGAGGATAAGGAAGTAAAGAGGGAAATCGAATTGTTACATGGGGAAAGCTTTGGGGGTAGGAAATTGTTGGTCCAGGAGGCTTGATTTGGGCCCAAGTTGAAGAATGGGGGGGGGGGGGGGGGGGGATGAAGGTGGTATCCAACTTTGTTTCATTTACTTGGCAACTCACATCCTATTTCCAACTTTGTTCGTTTAGTGGTTTATCTCTTTCATTTTGACAATTTGCTTTGTTTCTGTTGTCTGTGTTTATTGTTCGTTTTTCTAGGAGGCTCTAAGTTACGATGGTTGGAAACGAGCTATGGAAGAAGATATGGTTGCTTTCTATCATAATCAAACTTAGACATTAGTTGAATTACTTGCTGGAAATTGTGCATTTGGGTGCGAATGGTTGTATATGGTAAAATACAATCCTGATGGTTCAGTGGATCGTTGCCAAGTGTACTTAGATTATTGGAGTAGACTATTCAGCGACCTTCTAACTCTAAAAGACTAAATCAGCCTCCTTTGAATTAGACCCAAGTCTATGCTAAAGGGGGAAGTTCTACCTTCCATCAGTCCTTTGAAAATTCATGTTTTATATGGTTTAGTTTATTATGGGATTGTGATTTAGATTGAAATCTGAATTTTCTTGTTTATTTGATTTCTTAGATTTGTGGTAGGTTAGTATATCATATACTTTGAATTGCTCTTCAATCCTCTTATAATTTCTTTGCATCATATTTAGTCTTGACCAGTGTTTAAAATATCGACGGTATCAGCCGATATATCCCACGATATATCTTGTATCCTTCTTGTGCGATACGAAACACATAGGTAGTGCTGATATATTCCACCTATTTGATCCAGTGAGCATTTTCAATCCATGTTTTTGTTGTAAATCACGTTAAACCAACGTCAAATAGTTACAAATCTATGATTCTTCATATTTTCCATGAAAAAGCATGGATTTAGAACTTCGATTTTGGGATTTAGGGGAGATGGGTCAAGTTGTGGAAAATTGAGAAAAATTGAAATTTCTCAATTTTTTGCAAATCAGTTGCAATCTTTGTATCCAAATACAAAATTAAACATGTATGTAACCTAATCTAGTTATTCTTCTTTTGCTTTTGAATGTTTTGCTTGTGTTTCCATACATATCTTCTTATGTTTATAAATTATATAAATAGACTTTGAATATACTTGCATCAGTTCAGTTGGAAATTGCATATATTAGGACCCTATAAAAGGAAACCGCTATTATGTGCAAATTTTAGTAATGTTTTGATTTCTAAGTGTGTATTGATGTCTTTTTCAACAATCCTTAGAGTTTCATTGAAAAATTCGACCAATTTCCCAATGTTCCCATGTTTCCCAACAACAACGATACATTAGGTTATACAACTGATATATCTCATGCAATAACTGATATGTATCCGTATCCCAAGGCTGCGATACATTATGCGATAACGATATTTAAAACATTGGTCTTGTATAACATAATGTACCGCTATTGTTGTTGGGAAACATGGGAACATTGGGAAATTGGTCGAATTTTTTAATGAACCTACACGGATTATTGAAAAAGACATCAATACACACTTATAAATCAAAACATTACAAAAAAAAGCACACATAATAGGGGTTTCCTTTGTATGGGGTCTTGATATATGTGCTTTCTAACTGAACTGATGCAAGTATATTCAAGTCTATTCATATAATTTATAAACGTAAGGAGACATGTATGGAAACACAAGCAATACATTTAAAAGCAAAATAAGACTCACTAGATCAGGTTACATACATGTTTAATTTTGTGTTTAGATACAGTGATTGCAATTGATTTTTAAGAAATTGAGAAATTTTGATTTTTCTCAATTTTCCTCAACTTGATCCATCTCCCTCAAATCTCGAAATCGAGTTCCAAATCCATGATTTTTCATAGGAAACATGAAGAATCATAGATTTGTAACCATTTGACACTAGTTGAACATGATTTACAACAAAAACATGGATCGAAAATTGAAAATGCTTATTGGATCGAATAGGTGGGATATATCAACACTACTCGTGTGTTTTGTATCGCATAGGTGGGATACAAGATATATCATGGGATATATCGGCTGATATCGTTGATATTTGAAACACCGGTCTTGACCATTCGTTCTGCACCACAACTTCAATGTGCTTGGTCCTCTCGTGAAAGATTGGGTTGGAGGCAATATGGATGGCTGCTTAATTGTTGCAATATAAAGGAATAGGTGTGGAGATCTCAAAACCCATTGCGAAGTCAGATAATTTCACAAGTAGCGTGAGCTGTTGAATGATATTCTACCTCAGCAAATGAGTGAGCAATATTGTAATAGTATGCTTTTTTACTTTTTCGTCTGACAAGATTGCTCCCCATAAATGTACAGTAACCACTTGTGGAATTCCTGTTATCAGAGGAACCTACTCAGTCTACATCATAGTCCACTCCTATAGGAATGCCTAAAGTTGTACACCATACCAACAATAAACCCGATACTCCAACTTACACTGAAATCCCCACCCCAAAAGCATGGTCACACGCTCTTCTGCTAATCAAAACAATCCCTTGGGGGGAATAGTAGCTCAGTCTTTTTTGGCTGGAAAAAAAGAAGAAAGAAACAAGAAAAGAAGAAAAGAAAAAAGAAAGAGGGAGGAAGGGAGTAGGCTTTCTTGTTTATTAGAAAAATCTTATCAATGCGTGGGGGTTCAAGTGGTTTTGGCTTCGCCGTGGAAGGAATATTTGGGAAGAGGAAGTGGAGGAGTTATTGTGGTTGCTTGGCATTTTTAAAGATTTTCACCCTGTTATAGGGAGGCTGGATGAAATGGCTTGGCGCAGTCACAAATCTAGTTGGTTCTCGGCAGTGTTTTAAATATCGTTATCGCGTAATGTATTACACCCTTAGGATATGGATACATATCGGTTATCGCATGGGATATATCGGTTGTATCACGTAATGCATTGTTGTTGTTGGGAAACATGGGAACATTGGGAAATTGGTCGAAATTTTCAAGGAAACTTCGAGGATTGTTGAAAAAAACATCAATACACATTTAGAAATCAAAACATTACAAAAAAAAATGCACATAATAGGGGTTTTCTTTGTATGGGGTCTTAATACATGCATTGTCCAACTGGACTGATGCAAGTATATTTAAAGTCTATTCATATAATTTATAAATGTAAGAAGAAATGTATGGAAACACAAGCAATACATTCAAAAGCAAAAGAAGAATCACTAGATCAGTTTACATGTTTGATTTTGTGTTTGGATACAAAGATTGCAACTGATTTGTGAGAAATTGAGAAATTTTGATTTTTTCCAATTTTCCGCAACTTGCCCCATCTCTCCCAAATCTCGAAATCGAAGCTCCAAATCCATGATTTTTCATGGAAAACATGAGGAATCATAGATTTGTAACCATTTGACATTGATTTAACATGATTTACAACGAAAAAATGGATCAAAAATAAAAAAATACTCACCGGATCGAATAAGTGGGATATATTGGCACTACCTATGCATTTCGTATCGCACAGGTGGGATACAAGATATTTCGTGGGATATATTGGCCGATATCGTCGATATTTAAAACACTGGTTCTCGGTTCGTTCCTGTTATGGTCAGATTTGGAACATTCAATTGAGGTCGAAGATCAACTCTTATTGCTATTGGAGATACGGTGCATGCCCTAGAGTTGTGGCTTTCGTTTGGTTGGTCAGCAGGAAGCGAATCCTCACTATTGATAATTTGCAGAAGCGGTCTATAGTCATCCCCAACATTGACTTGATGTGTACGAGAGATGCGGAGTTGGTGAGCCGCCTGTTCATTCATTTTCTCTTTGCCTGAATAGTCCTTCAGTCCTCTCTCCTCTCCCTTTCTGGTGCTTCGTGGGTGTTGCCAAACTCTATAGAAGACTTCCTCTTAGGTTGGCATGGCAAAGGGGTTGGGAAGGTGGGGAAAGTGCTTTGGCTGCTAACCGCTATTGCAATCCTTTGGGTGATTTGGGGTGAGCGAAACAACTGGTGTTTTCGCAACAAATGCTCTAGTGGAGAGTGTTTTTGGTGATCAGGTTTCTAGCTTGGAGGCCCTAAAAAATTGTTCTTTTGTCTTTCCTTCTTTGTATTCTTTCCCTGCCTTAGGTTTGCTTTCACAGGTGTTTTAATAAATTTTGTCATCTTTCAAAAAAAAAAAAGAAGAAAAAATAACATATCTTAGAAAATATTCTTGTTTATTAGAAAAATCTTAATCATTGAACGTATATTTGAAAATAATCTCTCTGGTAGCCATCAACATATGCTGATTGCAAAGGATCAGGGAGATGCTTATGGTAAATATTTTGTTCTTGACAATTTGTAGTCTATGGAAGTGTTTTTCTTTTCCTCTTTTTCTTTTGAAGGGTAATCGGAAGTTTGATCAAAGAGCAAAAAATAGAAACAAAAGGGGCAGCTAAAAGCTGTAATAAAACCACAACGGGGACCTATTTAGACAAAATGGCTGAACACCCCTAAAATACCATACGCTAACTGATTGTGGTACAGAAAGATTGGATTGATGTCTTTATGAGTCTTTTCTCATTTACAAACACAATTATGGAAGTTGCTGAGATGTAAGAGAATGGTTTTGCATATGTGCTTCGGTGGTGTATCTATGCGGTCCAATTGATCACCTATTCAATAGGATGCTGCAAGAGTTGACAATGATCAGAATTTCAGATAAACCAGAAGCCCCTCATGGAGGCTGGATTTAACATTATTTTGATGACAACTGCAAAGCTACTGGCAAATTGGTTTGGGTGGTTCTAGGGTTTGATGGGGTCATTAGCAGCTTTCACTAGAGCAAGGCTGATGGGAATATGAGTGTGTTATATAGATTAGGGTCTTTGCACTATTGACTAGAGTTGGGTTCATTGCTCTCCTTCTTAGATCTCTACCTAGATTGGACGTCATGTCATCTTGACTAATCTGGGCTGGTGAGCACAACAATGGTGGTAGTGGTCAGGTCCTTGAAGTAGTGACTAGAGTCAGGTTCATTGATTACCTTTCTTTAGACTTCTGCATAGATTGGAAGGGATTTTTTAAATTCACAAGATGACTGTAAGTGGACTTCCCCTAGGGATGATTGTTCTCCGTAGTTTAGGGGATTCTGCAAATCTAGTCATCTATAACGAGGGTGCTATCCACATTTCATTCTAGATTGTAATTTTTGATCAGAAAACAATTGAAGTTTGGACCCATTGGAGTTAATTTTAATAATTGAATGATATGGCACTATATGCCACATTTTACGAATAAACCACTACATTTATTGAAAGAAGCAAAATGGGAGACTGTCCAATGGATAAATGTCACTGATATACAAAGGTATGCACCACCTTTAGCCGAAGCATCTGCCCACGAGTTAACCTCTGTTTGAATGAAATTTAAAAAAATGACCTAGAAATCATTCATTTTATTTCGTTTGAAATAAACTGCTGTTCCCAAAGGCAGCCATCCAGAGACCCATGAGATGACGCATTTGGGTCTGTCTTCAATGATGATCTGGTCCAGGCATCAAACCAACTCTATCCATAATCTCTGCCCAGTTTTTATTTATCTGTTGAATAGGCTACCCAAGTTTCATATTCTTTTACTGAGTTTCCTTGCAATTTATTATTTATTTTTATTTGTAATCTATTATTATAAATATTTTTCTGGAATGGTTGTCAATTTGTTTATTCTTCCTTCATCTCATGTTTCTATTGTTGGAAGAACTCATGCTGTATCATTTGTTTTTGCAATAATTGATGGGACACGAGGACCTTGAGTTTTTGATTATTGTGTGCTGCTTTGGTTTGCAACAGGAACTTACAATTATTTTACTCACACTTCTTCCAGTGGCTTGCATTAACAATGACAACAATGAGAATTCGGATTTTTCAGTGGGCTTGAAGGTACTGCATCCTTGAGAACTGATTATTAGTTCGAGTGTGGCTGTTTGTAATTGTATTTGCAATTGATTCTGGTTGAATCTTGACCAAAGTCCGTCAATGTTCTGGCATTATTTACATATTTTATGTTTTGACTTTAATTGTTTGTAATTTTATCCTTTGTTTGGGTTGTAGTTTTCATACCTGCTTTTGGTGCGCTTTTTTTAAAGCCTTCTCTAATGGAATCAAGCTTCGCAAGAAGAAAAAGAAAAAAATAGAAAAATATGTAAGCAACCTCTAGGTTAATATTGTTAATGGAGGATGTGTTCTGTGAGATATTCTTGCAACTTCTATGTACTATGAAGGTGTCATTTAAGTATGCAATTCTAGAAGCTTGGTTGGTAGTAATCTTTTAGATAGGCTTGAGAACATCTGTGTGATCTCTCTAGATTAGCTTGACAAGAAGTGCAGAATCTTCTCAGATAGATTTGACGGGATCATGCCTTCTCTAACAGGATCAAGCCTTGGAAAAAAGGAAAAAAATGTAAGCATTCTCTAGGTTAATGTTGTTAATTGAGGATGTGTACTGTGAGATATTCTTGTAACTTGTAACTTCTATTTACTATGAAGGTATCTATTAAGTATGCAATTCTAGAAGCTTCGTTGGTAGTCAATCTTTTAGATAGGCTTGAGAATATCTGTGTGATCTCTCTAGATTAGCTTGAGAAGAAGTGCAGAATCTTCTTAGATAGATTTGATGGGATCAAGCCTTCTCTAATGGGATCAAGCCTTGGAAAAAAGGAAAAAAAATGTAAGCATTCTCTAGGTTAATGTTGTTAATTGATGATGTGTACTATGAGATATTCTTGTAACATCCGTGTACTATGAAGGTATTCTTTTAATGATATGTAATTCTAGAAGCTTCCTTGGTGGTAAACCTTGTAGACATGCTTGATAACATCTCTGCAATCTCTCTAGATATTGTTGATAAGAAGTCTAGAATCTTCTTAGATAGATTTGGGAAGTCTATCAATATCACTTTTTTGTGTTCCTTTTATTCAAAGCAAGTCCTCTGATCTGACTCTGTTCTTCATTTGGGTGGCCTGCTGATCTCTTCATCCCTTAGTATTCACATTCTGTTTATCTCTCTTCATTTGTTCACTAATTTCATCCCACCATGGCTTTGGATATCATCTGAAACCCAGTTGATGTGTTATCAATGGAGAACAAAACAAGCTGGGTCAAAGCTCGAAGCCAAATCAGGTTGGAACTAGTTTGGTACTTTTGACTGAGTTGGGGCAAGTTGTAACACTTCCAGTCTCTGGGTGAGTCACTCCAGACTGGATTTTTAAAACCATGATTTCTGTAGTTCATTTGTTTTATGAGTTCGTTTTTCCTTTCCTCTTCCCACCTTATATCTTCCGTCACACTCTCTTTTCTTTCCAAATCTTATTCCTTTAAACCATTCCCACCGCCCCCCCCCCCCCCACACACACACACACACAAAAGAGCCAAAAGCCTTCTCCCTCCCATCCTCTCTCTCTCTCTCTCTCTCTCTCTGTTAAATATTTTATTCTTGGACTGAATTGTTCTAACCCTTACTTCAGGAGCCAATTTGTTTCTAATCTTTGTAGTTATGATCTCTGGGCTACATTGATAACTCTGTTCTTCCACCTTATGTTCTTTCCTCCACTAATAATTCCTCCCAAATACCTAACCCATCATATCAAACTTTAGGTTAGAACTTAGAACTGACTTATTACAGCTAAGTTGGATCAAAGCTACCATCTAGAAGTGTTAGCTCTGGTTGGCATTAGCACCTCTCTTACTGAATGGGTTGCTCTTGGAACATCCTTCTTTCAAGCTTGAAAGGTCTGTACAATTCAACTTATGTCTTAACTCCAAAGTCCAATCATTGAAGCTTGACTTCATCTCTGAATATTTAGGCAAACATAAGTCTCTTTGGATTGCTTTGGCAGGCATGCAACAATTGGTTCATGAAGGGGACAAAGTTGTCTATGCTCTCAATGTCCTTTGACTGGTTTTTAATAGCTGCAAGTTAATCTTAGTGAAACCTTTTAATTTAGATCCTAATACGGTATGTCAATTATTTGTGTCTAAAACAGTCCCAAATAGAGTAAAATAGACCAAAAACAGAAGTTTTGTACCAATTAAAAAAGCATCAAAAGTACCTTTTAATATTGGCCTGTTAACTTGGAAAATGTAAAAAGAAAGAAGTTAAGAAAGAAGTTAAACTCGCCCAAGGGCTGGTGGTCTAAGGAGTCTCCCTCCTATAGAACTTCTTCTCTATGGAGAGGGGTGCTTAGCTCTAGTAAGGAAGTGCGCAACAGGATAGGGTACTCTATAGGTAAAGGAGATAAGATCAGATTTTGGGAGCAGCCCTGAAGGAGGATTTTCCCTCCATTTATCATCTGGCCCCAAACAGATCCATCGTGGTCGCTGATTGTTATTTGGTGCATGAAAACGAAGTCGTATGGCATCCACCTTGTAGAAGGAATTTTCACGACTGGGAAATTGAAGATTTTGCAGCTCTTCTAGATCGCATCGGCAAATGGCATCCTGACATCCTTCAAAATGATAGGTTGGTTTGGCGTCCGGATAAGAAGGGCCTTTTTTCGGTGAAGTCCTTACATCTTTGCATTGGCATAAAACCAGTGCTTGCGGATGAGGTAAGGACAGCCAAAGTGTGGAAATACAAAGTGCCGCCCAAGATTTCAGTGTTTGGCTGGTTAGTGGGGAGAAGAAAGGTCCTGACGGTTGACAATCTAAGGAAAAGGGGTATTATATTATCAAATATTTGCCTTTGTTGCATGGCAAATGAAGAAACGATAGACCACTTATTTATTCACTGCCCTTTCTTCCAAAAGGTATGGTCAGTCCTGTTGTCCTCGTTTGCGGTAGCTTGGTCCTTTCCGCACTCTACGGATAGCCTTCTTGCAGCTTGGCATGGAGTGTCTTTGAGTAAAGATATGGTGGTGGTGTGGAGAATGTCTCTTTTAGCCGTCTGGTGGGCAGTTTGGGAAGAAAGAAATAACAGATGTTTCAGGAATGTTTCAAACTCGGTGGAGGTCATCCTTAAAAGGGTTCACCAACTAATGTTTGAATGGGTGTCAAATGTTGTTAACTCGTCTTCTTGTAACTTTTCTTTTTTTAGATAGGGGTGAGGTCTGCGATCTCAGCGGGTCCTTCCCCTTCTTGTTTTCTTTTGTTCCTTGATGAAAATTGCAGTTATTTCTCAAAAAAAAAAAAAAAAAAAAACTTTAAACTGCCCCCCAGAGCACCTTTTAATTTCAGCTATTTAATGAACCCAAAACCAGTGTTTTAAAACCTGAACCGGCAGCTGGCCTGTTTTTTTGGGCAGTTCGGTCGAACTGGGCCAACCCTGGTCAGGCCATGATGTAAGCTGATGTCATAATTTTTAAACAAAAAAAAAAGAAATATAGTTTCACAAAGTGTGAAGCGAAGCTCCAAGTCATTTGGGTATGGGAATGGGGAAGCATCTATTCAAAATGTAAACAAGTATTAATAGGTGGGCAAGCAGGCATTGGAGCAGTATTCCCAAGCGTGATTTGAAGCAGGAGAGGCACCTAGTTAGAAACGATCTTGCAACTAAGAATTGAAATCAATTAATCATCATCATCTATACCTTACCCCAATTGATTGGGGTCGGCTGCATGAATCCTGACCGAGACCCATTCACATGTGGTCCCTACCGCGAACAAGCTCTAGGCACCCGTAGATGGCTTCAGAGAAATGCTGCTAGGCATGTGTGTGGTTGTAGGGTGAGTTCACCATTTGCATTTTTCAAGCCATTTGCTCCAATCAAACCAGCTAAACTGTGGATACCACTGTTATTAAGTCCCAGTCCAAATCAGACTGGCTTAACACTTTTAGTCTCTGATTTGTGGACACATTGTTGTTCAAATAGGACCAATGAATATTTCTTTTTCAATTGTTAAACAAATTTCCACAAATCCGATATTCAGATGTCAAAATTAGTGTATGTTGGTCCATGATACATCTAATAAAATGGATCTCATAATTGATGATTTGGATGCCATGTAAGCAGTGGGCCTTTGTATTAGGCACCACATGCAGTGAAATTGGAAAGGTTTGGAAACCAATTACCAAATCCCAATAAAGTAAGGGAATACCGAATAGGGATCACATACTTTCTTATGCCACTATGCGCCATAACTACCATATGCTAAAGCCATGTGGGGCTCACCTATAATGTGTAGGGCTGAAAGTCGGGTGGGTTCAACCGAACCGACCCGTGATTGAACTTGGGTCGGGCTTGGGTTGAGGTCTCGGGTTGCCTGACCCAGCCCAAACCTGAACCTGATTGATATATAAGTTATAAATCATAATTGAGCGCGGATTGTCTGTGTTGAAGGCACGTGAAATTCTAGTGCTGTCGGGTCTCATTGGTCGACGTCATTTCCGATGACTCAAGCTAACAAGATACGCTAGACTTCTCTCTCTCAAATAGATTGCGTGCTACACAACACGACTTTTAAAGGAGTAGTCCTATGTTTTAGATTGTTTGTTTTGAAAAAATGAAGTTCTTTACGATAAATAACTACATATATAATTAATAAAATCATATGTATAAAAAATAAGATGCATACTGAAGTATAATAGATTAATGTAATAAAGAAAATATTAGCATATATCCACCCGACCAATCCGACTGAGCCCGCTTGGGTTGGGCTTGGGTTGAGAATTCCTAACCCAAGGTTGGGTTAGGGTTGAGGTATAGGAACCCTGGGATGGGCTAGGGTTGAGCACCAACCCGACCCAACCCGACCGACTTTCAGCCCTAATAATGTGTATGTAAAATCTAAACTGTGAATCTGATATTTATTATCATTTTGACCATAAAAAACAAGAATCAAATCCATTAGAAACTCATGTGGGACACACTAGTTGGAGAAATGCATGACCCTCCTAAAACCTATATATTCACATGGTGCAGCCCACAACTTTTGGAATGGCCTTTTATTAAATTTCTTTTTTGAAGATTGGAGAAATTATTATTATTATTATTATTATTGAAGATTAATTGATCACTTTATTGAGAAGGCACCGAAGAGGTGCAAAGAATTACAACCCACGCAAAAAAGAAAAATTACATTCTTGTAATGAATTTATACAAGAAGTCCATTCGACTACAAAACCCTTTTGACTTTTAAGATAACTTCCCCTTTTGGAAGCCTCATCTTGAAAACACCTACCATTCCTTTCCTCCCATATAGCCCAAGGAATGGCTGGTAAAGCTAACCGCCAAAGATCCTGAATTTTCCTCTTGAGACAAATGCCATGCCACATAAGGAGGAGCTCCTTAAGGGATTCTGGCATAATTCAAGAGATGCCAAACAAACCAAGGGTAGAGTTCCAAATCTGACTAGCATATGGACAATGAACGAAGAGATGATTAATTGACTCCGTGTCCACCTTACATATCATACAAACGTTTGGGAGAATCATGCCCTTATTTTGGAGGTTGTCAATGGTTAGAACTTAAAACCTTTCCCCTTCCAACGAGCCATTTGAAAGCTGTTACTTTTGGGTGGGCTCCTCAAAGGCTATATGCCCATAAGAATGATCACTTTCATTATGCCTAAGAATTTCATAGAAAGATTGAACTGGGAATTGCCCCGTCTTTTCTTTCGTCCACATCATTCTATCCCTTTCTTCTCTAATTGGCACATGATCTTGAGGCACTCCTGCTTTAACTTCGACATCAAGCAAATTGCTATGACATGGAGGATTCCATACCACTTGCAACCCAATGAAGTTGTAACTTGTAACACACGACAACCATGATATTCTTTTTCGAAGCTAGGTGCACCACTAATGGGAAGGATCTTTGGAGAGGAATCTCCCCTACCCTTTCCCCATTACCAATCACAAACCTATACCTTCATTAAATTTGGGAAAAATGTGGGCTACGCCTTTCCAAATCCAAGAAGCTTTATAAAGAGAGGATGTCTCGATTGCCCTATCGCCGCTCTCGCTTCCATATTTTGCCACGATAATGTCACCCCAAAGATCATTTTCTTCGGTCCCAAACCTCCACAACCAATTCCCTAGAAGGGCTAAGTTCATCGACTCAAGACCTCTAATACCAGCTCCCCCTTCCGCGTACGGTATACACACCTCCTTCCAAGCCAAAAGATGGAACTTTTTCTTCTCCTCCAAACCTTGCCAAAGAAAATCCCTTTTCAACTTTTCCAGCTTGGCTATAACTGACACTGGGCAACAGAATAATGACATGAAGTGGGAGATATGACAAGACTGCTCTGATTAGAGTTATCTAATCACCAATTGATAGATACCTTCCTTTCCGCGTTGCTAATTTCTTTTCAAATCTTTCCCCTACTACACATACGTGTTTAGGCAGCTTCCTTATACAAAGGAATGGAACAAAAAGAAACGACGAAAGCAAACAAAAGAAACCAGCCACTATACAAAAAGCAAAGCAAAACAAAACTTCAACAACTATACAACTCGAACCAGGGAGCAACGCCCTAGAAATCTGACACTAAGGGGGAGGCACGACGATCTGAGGCTGGGAGGCAAGGAGACCGATCATCGATGTCTCTCAAGATTAGAGCCAACACCTTGGAAGAGGAGTTCCAGAATGGCCTGATTTTTGATATATCCTTTTATCCTGGTGGCATGGCATCACCTAACTGATGGGTCGGATGGCATATCAACAACATTGTTCACACCAAATTTCCCCTGAACTTTTCTACGGTGGGTGTCCTGCTCTCAATATTCCTCAGTGTTTCCTTTGATGTGGCCCACCTGAGTTATAGATCCATCTTAAATTTTTTATTTGGGGCTGACAAAAATGTTTTTTTTTTTTAAAAAAAATTATTATTATTTTTTATTTTAATGCGTTTTAAAAATATAAAAAGTAATGAGTCCGAGCCCCCGTTTGTTAAATTTGAAGTCTAAAGCCTGAATTTGAAATCTGAAGCCTGAATCTAAAATCTGAATATGAAGTAAAAAAAACTTGTTTGGTAACTATTGCTAAGTCTGAAAGTTGAGTACTGAATTTGAAACAACCTGTTTGTTAACAAGTGTCTGAAATGTCTGAAATATGTTAATTTGACACATTTGCCCCTATCTCCTATTTGAAAATGTTTTACATTATGAAGAAATTATTTTTTTATTAAATGAAAATAAAATCATTCTATTTAATTCAAATAAACTAAAGTGCTTAATAGAAAATTAAAATATCATTATTTAAAAAAATAGATAAAAAAATCAATGATTTGCATGTATAAAGTATGGCGGCAATTTCTTCTCGCATATTAAACATAATAGTTTGTTCAAAGTCTACAAATACTCCTTCCACTTTAGACATATCATTCTCTGATTCGATATTCATCTCCGAAAGAACATTTTCATCGTTGTATTGTTGGAAGAGTGGATCGGAGATGGATTCTTTTCTGATGTAGTTGTGTAGTGTCATGCATGCAATAACTATGTCTCTTTGCGTCGAGAAGGAATATGGTACCATCCGCTTCAAAATTGCAAAACGCGCCTTCAACAGGCCAAAACCTTTTCGATTACATTCCGTAACTTCGCATGCATATGATTAAAAATCTCCTCTTTACTAGTAGGCCGCCCACCACTACGAAAGTCACCCAACCAATACCGAACATTACAGTATGGTGCCATAAATCCTCTTGTGTGAGTGTAAGCATCATTAACCAGATAATATTAATCTACATAAAAACAAATGACATTTTTAGCAAAATTTCAAGTTACAATTTTACCAAGTTTTATGAAAAAACGTATTAAATATTTCCAGGAGGGAACAATGGATTTTTTTTTTTTTGTTGGATCAAGCATAACATACATAAGGACGCAAATATTACCCTAGTTCAAAACTTCTGTGGCCCCACGAATATTTCAAATGTGGACGTTCAATCACATTTTCGGCCCACTTGAGTATTAGATCTAGCTCACTTTCGGTCCCATGTCCTAAAATAAACTCACAAAATGGATGGGCGGGGTGGATTTCTCACAAACATCAAGGTGGACCCCACCTATGTTTCTAGCACAGGAACTTCCTAAAAAAGGCTTTTGGCAGGAAATCTCGTCCAGCAACATAGTGGATCTGGATGGGGGATTGATGTTGCCACATTGATGTGGCTATTAAACAATGTTGTTTGGACCCACCATAATGTACATGTTTTATTTTATCCACGCCATCCATCCATTTTTTCAGATCATTTTAGGAAATGATCCAAAAAATGAAGAAGATCCAAATTTCATATGGACCGGATCATAGGAAATAGTGGTGATTGAATGTCCACTATTAAAAGCTTTGTGGGGACAAAAATAGTTCTAGATGAACCTAATATTTGTGTTTTCCCTTCATCCATGTATGTGTGACCTAATAAAAAAGTTAGATGGTAAATAAACATTACAGTGGGCCTAAGAAGTTTTTAATGGTGTGCATTTAATCACCACTCTTTTCTTGTCGTGTGATCCACATTAGATTTGGATCTATCTCATTTTTAAGCCAATGCATTAAAATGATTAGGAAAAATAGATGAATGGTGCAGATAAAACACATATTATGGTGGGGCACAAAAAGCATTGCCCAATCCCACCTCACCATTGCCAGCGTCACTAGGCAATTTGCATGGACGCGAATTTCATGCAAAAGCCTTTTGGAGGAAGTTTCTGTGCAAGGATTTTGGGTGGGGCCCACTGCGATATTTGTGAGAAATCCAACCTGTCCATCCATTTTTTGAGCTCATTTTAGGACATGCGACCAAAAATAAGGTGGATCCAAAACTCAAACGGGCCACACGACATGAAACTGTGGGGATTTAGTGACTATCATTAAAATATTTATATGGCCACAAAAGTTTTGTATCTATGTTTTTGGTGTTTTCACTTCATCTCAGTGAAAATGACCTTAGAAACAATTTGGATGGCATATAAACATCAAGGTGGAGCCTAAGAAGGTTTCAACGGGAGGCATTCATTTGCCACTGTTTCATCTCGTATGGCCCACTTGAGTTTTGGAACCTCCTCATTTTTGGTCTCATGTTCTAAAATAAGCTTGAAAAATGGATGGACGGGTTGGATTTCTCATAAACATCATGGTGGACCCCACCTTACATTCCAGTGTAGGAACCTATGGGAAAGTCTTCAATAGGAAATCTGCGTTGATCCGATCCCATGCCGCCAGGAGAAGGGCGGCCCTGTTAGTCGGTCTGTGGTGCCTACCGTGATGTATATGTTTTATCCACACCATCCATCCACTTTTCCATATCATTTAGGGGACATAAGATTTTTTTTTTTTAAATTTTAAAAAGAGGTAGATTTAAGTCTCAAGTGGGCCACACTGTAGAAAATAGTAAAAATTGGGCACCTACTGTTGAAAATTTCTTAAGGCCCCGTTCAAGCTGATATTTGTGCTTTTTCTTTTTCATCCATGTTAGTGTGACCTTATGAAGAGGTTATATGGGAAACAAACATCACATTGGATTCTAGGAAAGTTTCAACAATAGTTATTCAATTTTCGTTGGTTTTTATGGTGTGGTCCACTTGAGTTTTATATGTGCCTCATTTCTGGGCTCATGCTCTAGAATGATCTGAAAAAGTTGATGGACAGTGTGGATTTAACACAAATTATGGTGGGGCCTAAAGAAGTTCCACATGTTAAAATTTGGGTTATGTATTATGCAAACTATTCAGAAGAGAAAAAATCTCCGCAGTAACTTGAGGATGGGTAATTTTGGAAGTAAAATTTTTTTATATAGAAGAATTTGTTGAGCGCATTTCGTATTCACCATTAAGCCAGACTCCCGTCGCGGAAAAAATTCAATGAAAAATCCCGTAGCGCTTTTTGAATTTGGCGTTAACAAACAACACTTAACAGGGATCATTTTCTCAGTTCCACATTAAGTAATATTTTTCAGAGTTAACAAACATGTCCCGAGTTTCTTATTCAATTTGCACAGGGAAGTTCCTTGTGTGAAGCTCAATTTGTAGATTCTGTATCGGTAATGGTGGTCGTAACAATGACCACCGTTACCGATATCGGGGTGTAACGACCGTTACGACCCTATAACAGTTGAAAAAAATTGCCCGAAAAATTCCGGAAAAATATTTAGAAAATCTAGAATAATGTAAATATTCCAAATATGTATTCATTTTTTGTTTTGAACATGTTTATGGTAGTGTAACTGTCAACTCTTTGGTGAGAGTGTTGTATCTGGTGAATTATGAACATGACTATGTTTCTCTAATAGTTACACATCACAATCACCCATTAGAACTAGAAATAGGAAAAGAAAGGCATAAATGCCAACTTTTTCAAATTTTTAAAAAAATTGCCCTCAGAGCTTTTATTCGCCCACAAAACTATAGTAAGAGTGGTCGAAATTTGTTGTAGAATAATATATGAATGTTTTTAAAATAGGAAAAGTGGAAAAATGAGAAAATAGATTTAAAAAAGTAGCCGTTTTTTCAATCATTATGGGGGTAACAGTCGTTATGCCCTATAACGGCTGTTATGACTCCTGTAACAGTCAATACGTTGCCAAAAAACCAACTGCCTTGTTTCACTCTCATATTGTGTAACGGTCATAACCATTACCTATACGCATTGGCCTTTACGGCTATCTCGTAACGGATATGGAACACCTTGATCCAAGCCATTAATGTGACAGTCCCCATTTGGTTTGGGCCCATGGTTGGTCTATCCAAGCCGTGATGTGACAACCCCATCCGATTTGGGCCCATGGTTGGTCTATCCAAACCATGATTTGACATCTCCCATTTGATTCGGGCCCATGGTTGGTCTATCCAAGCCATTGAGGTGATCGTCCCCTTCCGATTTGGGCCCATGGTTGGTCTATCCAAGCCTTTGATGTGACAACCCCCATTGTGGATGGACAGTTCCCAGAAAATCTCCCAAATCGGAAGATCTTGGCAAAACCTGTCCGACCTAGGTGGGTAAGGTTATGTCAAATGCGGGGTAGCTTAGGGACCTACCCATTTTATAGGATAGTTCCAATCCAACCAAACAGTCAGGCCTGGGTTTTAAAATATTGCCTAAAACTGCCACTTTCTATTTTTTATTTTTGAAGAGAGAACTATCCCAAATTAGAAAGTTAACTTTTTATATTCTATAAAACTTTCCCATGATCCCAACTTTACCCAACGTTCCCTGCTAATCTATTTTCTGTTTTAACGGAAACTCTTAAATAGGAAGTTCCAAAATCCCAACCCGTCATAAAAGCAATCAGAGACACTCCTACATGTACATTTAAGTCCCCAAATCCCAACTTCACTCAACTTTCCTTGCTAAAATTGTAACGCCCCGAAATTTCAACTCTCGTGGACAACATGAAGGGTGGAGTTCCCAGGTGTTAGTTTGAATATGTCAAGGGTATAAACCCGCATATTCCTTGCATCCACATAAATTTTCACAATTTCATGGCATTCATAGCATAAATGATGGAAAATAGATCTTATTCTGTTAAGTGCACTATTCTAAGTTCCATTCACCAAATGTTCAATCAGACCAAATACAATAGTCCAAGTTCTGCACTCCCATTGAGGACTTATTACAATTTCAAATTTAAATAAACTGATCCTAAGAAAAGCAAAATAAATAAAGGAAATGATTTTCGTTAAGTCATATCGGCCTCATCATCCGCCATTTGCTGCCACAAACCTTCATAATCCTTGCCTTGAAGTTCTGGCTCACTTATTGGATCGTCACCTGCATAGGCTATGGTTGTTTTTCCACAGAAGGAATGAGTTGCCTAGGTTCAACTCAGTGAGGGCATCCCCCCAGGATTATCACAACAATAGCATAATCACGTCATAGATAATTTCAAAACAAAACATCCACAAGAAATCTAAATCATATGCATGCTCTGATGAAGGGTCCCTGATTAAATAAGATGGTGAAGCGGGAGTAGCCCAATTACAACTTCACATTCTTAATAACCACTAGTCACCAGAGTTTACCGAGGTACATGTGAAGCGGGAGTAGTCCAATTACAACTTCACACGCTCTTAGGTTGATCCACCTAGTCGGATCCTAGTGAATGCATGAGATTAGTTCCACCCTTTAATTAATCCGATTTCGCATCCAACTGGTTTAACAATGCTCACCCATATCAGGTCACCACCACACCCCATTCAATGGTCCACCACACCCTATGATAGTTGTTACCCTTCGCATGACACCATTCATGGAGGGACGAACATACCTCAGCCATGATGCTACACATGGCTCTAATCTTTCATCATCTACTCATGGATCCACAATAAGTCCACAATAGGTTTCCATAAAACATGGGATGAATGGTTTCCTTGTGGTGTGGCATTCAAAATACACAAATCCGATGTCACTCCATCACATGGGTGCGCCATGTTCTTCAACATAGGATATTCATCATGAAACATTCATAGTTTCCACATAAAACCATCATAAACATGGTTATATCCTCAAATCCATGTCATACATCCAAACATGTATTATTCTCATAATAACCAAAAAGTCCAGCAACATATCGTCATATATTTATCATGTTAAACACCATTAAATAACTCATACTCAACACATCAAGTACACTAACACAATCTACAACGGATAGGGTTCATATGGGTAGTCTAGTGGGCGCACCTTGTAGACTAGGCGGTTTAGCTTGTAACAACGGGTTAACTCGCTGATCTGCATGTTCCCATGAGATTCTTCATCATAGGACATCAATTAGCAAAGGAGACCCTAGTTGTAGCAGGGGGACCCTTCGATGCCTAAGTCAGAGTTAGGCAATATGGATCCATCAGAGTTGAGGGTTTACCGGTGCGTACCTTTCAGTGTAGATGGGGCCTCTATTTATAGACCTAGGAGTCAATTATGGGGATAGAAATGCTACCTGAATCATAGGCGTGCGTTTAGTAGACGCTTCTCAACTGTTTCGCGAGATCCTCGGTGATGATAAGATCAAGTGGTTGGGGTTGGAGGACATATGTAGTAGGAGACCGACGTCGACCATCCAAGCTGATCTTTACGGCCGCCCTGAGGAAGAGCTCTCTGAGTTGGGCTCTTCGGTGGGCTATGGTTGAGCTTCCCTCTAATATTCACAGTTCTGCCTTGTGACCAGATCTTTGGCATTGATCCCTTGTACCTCGACCAACCGACCTGCTTGTGAAGGCTGTGTCCGAGCATTGAAGCCGAGCTCCCTTCATTGGTGGAACATAGGTGACATCGGGGATGGCCATCCTCTTTATCTTATTGTGCGGTATAGGGACTCCCCTGCGGGTCTTCGAGCGGTGCCAGTGTGGTAGGTCTGCGTGTGCTCCGGTACGAGATCGCACTTCGGAGACTTCTCCAATAGATCTGACCAGGAGCTTGGAAATGGATGGGATCGTGGGAGAGCTTGGCCCTCGTCCTCTTCCAAAGGAAGCGGAGCTTCATCTTCTGGTGAGCAGAGCCGTCGGACAGACAAATCTCCGCACAAAGGATTATCGCTTCCTAGTTGTTGAGGAGCTCCTTGGTCATGATTGGTACCAGTGCCGACCATGTGACGTGCACAAATATCTAAGCCGATCTCATATTTCTTACCAGTTCATTTTTACCCATAACAGTAGCCCCCTACTTCCGAGCTGATTGTGTAAGCTCGAGAAGTAAGTCGGCGTAGTAAGATCGGATTAATGATATTTGTGTATGGGAGGTCAAGCCAGTTCGTCATTAATGCGAAGAGGGGGTGGTAGGCGCAGAGATCGAGGATGATTTGCAATGATGGTATAGCATGCTCGAGGAGGGGTGTGCTGGAAAGGTACATTTTCGGTTCCTGACGCATGGGGCGTGGACGCGTGGCGCTACTTGGGAAGTCAGATCGCCTATCGAACGGGAGGCCTACACGTGGCCGCGCGTACGTGTCCAGGAGCTTCTTCGGCTGTTGCATTAAATGCAGGCAATTAATGCATGCGGTTGAGCTACCTATAAGAAGGGGGGAACCCTAATGATTCCAGCCATTTGCTCTCGCTGCCTCTCCCCGACTTCCCAGACTTGGCGATTTCCGGTAAGTCGGAAATCTTCCCTTCCAGCTAGCTTTGCTTCCTCAGATTTTCTTCATTTTTCCTTCTCCTTTCGTTTTTACTGTTTTGCTCTTGTTTTTGGTCATTTTTCGGTCTGAGATGTCAGATATTTCGGACAAATGTGAAGAACCCATGGCTTTCCAGGGTGATTCGGAGCCAAAAGATTGGGAATTAGGATTTTCCGCCAGAGGCTTCCCATGATCCACCATCCCTGATCTCATTGTTGAGTGATAGGCAGACACCTGCTTCAACAGCGAGGGCGGCAACCCGATCCTCTACCGCTGCAACACGAGTTGACGGGATGAATGCTTCCACCTTGGCTAAATGGGCCGTCATTGTGACCAATTTCGCCTCTGACCTTATAGCCTTGGCCTTCTCCTCAGCCCTTCCCTCAGACTTGATGAGGCATGTCCTCGTCCCCTCCAGCTCGGTCTACACTAAGCTCTCATTTCAAGGTTTGCACTGAGACACTTGCTTCCGGATGGTTTGTACATGAAGAAATCCTTGGGTAGCTGTCTGTATCTTAAGAATCAATTCTATAATCTTAAGATGACAGAAGGGTTTGACATTAATGAACACATGAGCACTTTCAACGAGTTGTTATATAAACTGACAAATGCGGATGTTAAGATTGAAGAGGAAGATCAAGCCTTAATTATCTTGAATTCGCTTCCATAATCTTTCGAGAATTTGGTAGATACACTGATCCATCCATGGGAGGGTTACCATTGATGTGAAGACTGTCATCTCAGCTTTTCATAAGAAGCAGTTGAGAAAGAAAGACAGTAACGGCGGTACCTCTATGGATGCGTTGGTTGCCAGGGGAAGGAATACTAGAATTGTGGGATGACATTGCATATGAAGGACTGCAGGAACCTTAAGGCTCAAAAGGGAGAAAAATTAGAGAATGCGCTAAAAGAGGCCAACACAACACAATCATGCGAGGAGGCGGATGGTGGTGATGTCTTGACCACATCCAAATATGGTTACCTCAGTAACGACTAGATTTTGGATTCAGGAGCCTCATACCACATGACTTCTCACAAGGATTGGTTCACCACATGCAACGAGTACAATGGTCGATATGTTTTTATGGGTAATGACATCGCCTGTGAAGTTGTTACAATCGGTTCAGTGTGCATCAGAATGTTTGATGGGGTGGAGCGTATTTTGACAGATGTTTAACATGTTTTAGACCTCGGAAAGAATTTGATATCTCTAGGGGCTCTTGAGACACTTAGTTGTAAGTTCACTAGTTATGACAGGATCCTGAAAGTTTCGAAAGGGGCACTTATTGTGATGAAAGCGCAGCGAAGCAATAATTTATACAAGTTGATCGGAAACACTGAAATTAGTGGATCTACAACGTCTGTAGCAGAATCCACATCGGCACGATTGTGGCATGCGTGCCTAGGCCACATGAGTGACCATGGCATGAAGGTACTTTCTGATTGTTGCTTGATTCCTATTTTTTAAAGTATTGTATTTAGTAAATGCGAGCATTGCATAGATGGTAAACAATCAAGGCTAACTTTTGAAACTGGAAAGCATGTTTGTGAAGGTGTGCTTGAGTATGTGCATTAAGATGTATGGGGCCTGCCGCTTCTTGTTATCGCTAGGGGGTCATTGTATTTTGTCTCATTCATTGGTGACTACTCTAGGAATGTGGGGTTTATTTTCTCAAAAATAAATCCGATGTTTTCGCCACATTTAAAGTGTGGAAGGCGATGGTTGAAAGGCAGATAGGGTGGAAACTGAAGGTATTAAGGACTGATAACGGAGGTGAATTCACTTCAAAGGAATTCAACTAGTTTCGCAAAGTTGTGGGGATTATAAGGTACACTCATAAGCAGAATTGAGTGACAGAATGGATGAATCAGACTCTCTTAGAGAAAGCTCGAAGCATGTTGAGTAATGCTGGATTTGGTAATGAATTATGGACGGAGGCCGTTAACACGGCTTGTTACCTGGTGAATCGGTCCCCGTCTATGCTAATAAACTGCAAGATTCCTAAAGAAGTGTAGGGTGGTCATGAGGTTGACTACTCACAGTTGCGTGTATTTTGTTGTGATGCTTACTCTCATGTACCGTCAGTTGAGAGAAATAAGCTAGACCAAGGGGCTAAGAAGTGTATTTTTGTGGGCTATGGTGATGGTGTGGAGGGTACAAGTTGTATGATTGAGTCACACGAAAGATCATAATTAGCCAGGATGTCAGGTTTGATGAAGATATCTTGTTTCGCAAGGATGAGCGCAAGGAACTGGAGAAATCGACAGTCATTGATGTCAAGATTGAAAAAGAAGATACACAGGAAAGAGCCTAAGCCGCAGGCAGAGGTACAAGAGTAGGTGGAGCAGCCATCTCTTAGAAGAAATCTGCTAAGAGATCGCAGATTGCCAGTTAGATACAAGGATGACTTGAATGTTGCGTTTGCCCTCACTACAGATGAGAGGGATCCGTCTACCTTCCAGGAAGTATTAGATGGTTCTGATGCTGAGAAGCGGATAACAGTCATGCATAACGAGATGACTTCCTTGCATAAGAATGAGACATGAGAGCTGGTGGAGCTTTTGGTGGGGCATAAAGTGATCAGGTGTAAGTGAATGTTCAAAAAGAAACATGATAGATAAAAGGAAAGATTGGTCGCAAAAGTCTATGCCCAGAAGGAGGGTGTTGACTTTAGCGAGATTTTTGCGCTTGTAGTCAAGCAGGTGTCTATAAAATTTGTATTGATGTTGGTTGCTCAATACAACTTAAAATTGGAGCAGATGGATGTGAAAACTGCTTTCCTTCATGGGGAGTTAGAGGAGCAGATTTACATGAAACAACCAGAAGAGTTCGAAGTCAAAGGAGTAGAGAATAAAGTTTGCAGGTTAAGGAGGTCGTTATACGAACTAAAGCGGTCGCCTAGGCTTTGATACTTTCATGACGAGTCAACGATTTACCAGAAGTGAATATGATCATTGTGTCTATTATAAGACACTGAATGATGAATAATTCATTGTATTGGTATTGTACGTAGATGACATGCTTATTGACAGCCATAGCATGTCTGAGATCGATATGTTGAAGACTTAATTGTCAGGGATATTCGAAATGAAAGATCTGGGCAGAAAGCTTAAAGAAGATTCTCGATATAGATATTCACAGAGACAGACAGAGGAGCAGGCTACTGTTATCACAGGTTGAATATTATGCAGGGGTATTTTCAAACTGGGCTCGAGTGGGGTTGCTTGTGTGATGCAGGGGCACACTCGGGGTGGGTGCGGCCCACGGAGGAGGTCTCGTGTTCGAGACTCCTCACCAGGGGTGATTAATGCTCATTTCACACCGGGCTCGAGTGGGGTAGCCCGTGGGATGTGGGGACACACTCGGGGTGGGGGGGCCCATGTGATTTGGGGCCCACGAAGGGGGTTCGCCGAGGTCCTAAAACCCATGAGATGTGGGGCTTGGGCTATGAGATAAAATGATTAATTTGCCATACTCTAATAGTTCGAGCTTTTAGAGCAAGTGGTTAATTGTCCTGCATCAAATTGGTATCAGAGCGGGAGGTCTCGGGTTCGAAACTCCTCACCAGGGGTGATTAATGCAGGGGCACACTCGGGGTGGGTGCGGCCCACGGAGATCTCGTGTTCGAGACTCCTCACCAGGGGTGATTAATGCGCATTTCACACCGGACTCGAGTGGGGTAGCCCGTGGGATGCGGGGACACACTCGGGGTGGGCGGCCCATGTGATTTGGGGCCCACGAAGGGGGTTCGGCCGAGGTCCTAAAACCCATGAGATGTGGGGCCTGGGCTATGAGATAAAAGGATTAATTCGCTATACTCTAATAGTTCGAGCTTTTAGAGTAAGTGGTTAATTGTTCCGCATCAGAATACCTTGAGAATGTATTGAAAAAGTTCAGTATGGACAAGGCGAAACTGGTTAGCACATCCCATGCTGCTCACTTTAAGCTTTCTTCCGAACAATGTCCTACTACAGATGAAGAAAAGCAAGTGATGTCTCATGTGTCCTATTCGAGTGTTGTTGGTAGTATAATGTATGCAGTGGTCTTTACGAGACCTGATATTTCACATATAGTGGGTGTCGTGAGTAAATACATGGCTAACCTTGGCAAGCAACACTGGGAGGCAGTGAAATGGTTACTTTGGTTTATTCAAGGTATAGTATACTATGTCTTGATGTTTGAAAAGTAAGAAGACAAGTTGATAGGCTATGTGGATGTTGATTACGCAGGTAATGTGGATAAGAGGAGATCAACTTCTGGCCACTCGTTTGTGCTAGCGGGTGGAGCGATTAGTTGGATGTCGAAGCTTCAGTCTGTGGTGACTCTTTACACAACCGAAGTAGAGTATGTGGTGGTGACGGAAGTATTCAAAGAAGGTGTTTAGTTGAGAGGGATGATAAATTAACTTGGGCTTCAGCAGAAAGCCGTGCTAGTAAATTGTGACAGCGAAAGCGCAATCAATTTGGTGAATAACTCGGTTTACCATTCCCGTACTAAACATATTGATGTTCGTCATCATTTTATTCGACAAGTGCTTGAGGAAGGCGGAGTGACCCTTGAGAAGATCCACTCAAGCTTGAATGCGGCAGACATTCTTATGAAGGTGGTTCCTTAAGAGAAATTTAAGTTATGTGCGATTTCTCTGGGCTTGGTGAAGGCTTGATGAAGGTGGAGTGTATATGAGAAGCGACGACGATGGTGGAGATATGATGGAGGCAATTAAAGATGGAGCTTGGAGTTGTCATTCATGATAATTGAAGACATGGTTGAGATTGTGATCAGATGTCTTAAATTTGACTATAACTGTGTTTGTCAATGCCATCGACAAACCATTCGATCCCATCGAGCAACTGTCGATCTCATCGATAGCCCACTCGATCCCATCGAGAAAATCTTGTTTTTTGGCCTTTGCTTGCCGGACAGTTTTTGGGGCCAAATCATTGTGATCGAAGGTGGATTCGATCCCATTGATGGGATGTCGATGACACTCGATATGATCGAAGCTCCAATCGACTGACTTGCGCAGTTTTGCAGAATTGCGGGTTTTGTTTCCTATTTCGGTTTTAATCCTTTTTTAAGGGTTTGTAATCTGTGTTTAAGGTATTCAAATGTGCTAAGGGTCTTTTGGTGAGCAAAGAGATTTCAAAGCTAGGTTTTTTGTGGTGTTCAAGGTGTATTCTCGGATTGGTACGCTCATCCATTTCTTGTAGACATTGATTATCATAGTGGATTCATTGTCGCTTTGTGCCATGGTTTTTTCCTGAGAAGGTTTTTTCATGTAAAACCTTGTGTTTCTGTGTGCTTGGTTGTTTGATTCTAACTCAAGGTTGCTTCTGCACGTCCCCCCAACAGTCCAACCATGCCATACTGGGAAACTTGACGATTTGAGGACTCAAAGATCATCACATTTTGGTTGAGCTTTTGTTGAAAATATGTCAATTTGCTCAAGGAAAGCTCAAGAGTGTAAAAACTCGAGTGTTTTCTCAGTATTTTATTGTTTTTTAATCATTTTATTTCTGGCAATTTAAGGAGACCAAGTTGTGCTCGAGACTCGCTCAAAGTCTTGTCTAAGCTGAATTCGCTTGGAGGGGTATTCAAGTGGTTGGGTTTCACGTAAAGAAGATTAGACTTTAAATATTTGTTATTTTCAGAGCAAGCTGGAATTATAAAGTTTAGTTGGACTCTCTTCTTGGGGAAAACATATGTTCTTGGCTTGGAAGGATGGTGACTAGGGACCTGCATATTTCATCGGGATCTTATTGCACTTGAATTGGTTTTGTGCATGTTGACGCTTACCCTTGCTTCCTCAAGACCAACATCTTGTAATGGAGGGTAACTAAGACTGAACTTTTGGAGTCGGATAGCTTGACCTTTTAAAATGATGGGGTTGGAGAATCAAATTTGTTTCTGAAGGCTGTCATAGCAAAGCTGGTCTCTTAAATTCCATTTGAGTTTCAAAGAGAGAAAGTCTAAAAATATGAGTAGGTCACTGGAAATTGGTAAATCTTCTTTTTGCGCTTTTGTTATGGTAATACTGTTATGTTTGGGAAGAAAGATTCCTATAGTTATGACCAGAGAACTTCTGTCTGGTTTCCCTTTCTCTGACTCGTGACCTTTATGGGGCCATCTTGTTTGGACCATAAGAAGGCAGTTTGTGGCATCTTTGCCAAGCTGTCAAGATGTTCTGGCTCTTTTTGGTGGCAAAATTGGAGTCCATCTGCTGTGAAGCAGGTAAGTTTTATGTTTCTTTGTAATCGATAGAAAAAGAAAAGAAAAGAAAAAAGAAAGCAAAAAAGAAACTCAAGATCTACATGACGAGCCTCATGACTTAGAGCTAGTTACAGTTGCTTATAACAGAACATTTCACCAGGAGACTGTCTTTGCTGCAGAGAATCTCTTCTGATTGCTGTAATGGGAGATGCCAAATAAACCTTTTAAAAAAATTATTTTCGTTAAATTTTTATATTGTCTAGGGTATCTCCACTTCCTCTGTCCTCTTCTAAGCATTTTTTCAAGTAAATCAGAGTAGTTGGCCTGGTTAGTATTTTCACTTGAGCTTCGGGAGTTTTCGTTCGGTAAGTTGTAGTTGTGGAATCATTGTCTTTCCCTCAGATGACAATATCAGTAACTACTTTGGCTGCTGAGATGATTTGAATACCTAAATTTTGGCACACCACATCTGATAGTAATTTTATATTTTTCTGCTGCAGACCTATAATGAAGTTCAACATTGTTTTCTGACAGTTGGTTTGCTTTACCCCGAGGACCTTTTCCTGTTCCTTTTGAATGTGAGTAATGTTTTCAGTCAGTGGAGCAATTGCAAGTCACATTGCTTGCAATACTTCACTATTCTTTGGATGTAATCCCTTCCCCTTCCATCCTTTGTTTTTTCTTAAGAGGAAGTGGATAATCAAACAGATGCCCAAATGATATGCTGTTGAGTATTATCCTTTCTTGGCATGTTTTCACATTTTCTACGGATTAATTCCTATCTTATTCTGTGATCTGACTTTGTTTTTGCTTGATATCCAGAGATGCAAGTCAAAAGAGGAACCTTTTACAGTTGGAGCCCTTTGTGTTTTAAAGCATCTCTTGCCAAGGTTGCCTTTTGTAACTTTGATTGAATCTTTTTATTGCTTTAACAGAGCATGACTCTCTAAACATTTCTTTTTGGAGGTTGTCTGAAGCTTGGCATGGAAAAAGGCCTCTACTCGTCGAAACTGTGAAAGTGCTCCTAGATGAGCAGAGCTTAGGTGTCTGGAAGGCACTTGCTGAGGTATTCATTGAGCAGCCCAGTTTCTTTGTGTAGGATTTGTCTGAAGTTTACTATTTTTTCTGTTTAAGGGAAAATGGGATTTCTTATTTTAGATCTGTTAATGATGATGGATATGGGCCGTAAAGTTGTATGGCCCACCTAGATGATTGTAATATGGGCCATAAAGTCGTATGACTCGCCTAGTCTTTGTTCTTGATCGTGTTGCCCCTTAGTTATACTGGTTACACTTACGGTGTACAAGTCATATTATCATAGGTGAGGTATTATTGGTCTTTTTGTTTTATTCTTTTTTTTTTTTTTTTATACTTTAGTATATAAGCTAGAGGGTGGGATGTCCAGCCCTACTTCTCTTTCTCACTTTTTCCTTCCTTTCTTTTCTACACAAAACTTGATGGTATTGAAATGGCAATCAATCTAATCCAGACCTCTTTCCATCCCCTCCTCTTAAAACTCTCTTTTCTTTTATTCACTTGTTCCTCATATTTCCCTTGTGCTGGGAGTTTCTAAAGAAACCAATGTGATCTTTAGGTGTCTGGCCTGTATAATGGCCTGCATGTGAAGGTGTGAATGGTGTGTACATGATCATCACTCTTCTTTGTGTTCGGTTGGAACATGTTGGTCTGGTTGGTGTGTTTGGCATACAATAGCTTCTTAGTGTTCCTTCGAGGTGGATGATAATTCCCAAATCGAAATCTGAGCAGGGATATCATTTTACTGTAATGCAACATTATACCCTTCACTGGACTTTTTCTGCAAGGACAATGATGAACCTGCAGCTGTATTAGCTTCCTTTTTGTAACAAAGACCACTTGCATATTTGCATATTTACGAATTAATAAAATGGACTGGTCGTTATTCAAACTATGAATGGACAGTGGTCGTTATTCAATGTCCATCCTTTTGTTCCATGTTCAGCTCTAGTGGAGACACTGATAGATTTGCTTTGGTGTCATTTTCTGGGTGAGGGGGAGGTGGTCCTAGTGGCTAAGGTAATCAGGGTGGTGAACGTGGTCGTAATAATTTAGGGGGGCAATCGTGGGCCTTATTAATCACATAGTTGAGAGATGTTGGCACATTCATGGAAATCCAACTTGGGGAAATCATGCACCTTATTCTAAAGGAAGTAGTGGGTCTTCTTCAATTGGTTCCATTCGTAAAGCTCGACAACGAAGTACATTTGCAAATATGGTTGCCCTCACAAAGGATGAGTACTCCAAGTTGAAGAATCACCCTATCTCTAGTGTTACTACCTCCTCCATGCCCACATTCTTGAACTCAGGTACAACTTGTTTAGTTTTCTAGTTCTTTGTTCTCCGGGTCATTGAGTCCAATGTCTCTTCTATTGATACATTGTTGTTGAGGTCATTTGTTACTTTCGCAGATGGTACCTAGTCCAAAGTGTGTAGCATGGTTGCTTTTCACCCTGATTCCTGTTTTTTTATTGTCATCTATTCTCCATGTACCTAAATTTCCTTTTAGTCTTACATCAGTTAGTGAACTCACAGAATCTCTTAATTGTTTTGTGACCTTTTATCCTTCATGCTGCATCTTTCATGATCCAAGGACAAAGAAGAAGATTGTGAATATGGTGGCCTTTACTATCTTGACCATGATTCTGTTGTATTAATGTAGACAAATATCTCTCCTTACTGGTGTGGTTTTGTTGCCTTGGTTATTGGTCCTTGAGATTCTAAAGAGTGCCATTTCGTTGTTATCATGAAGGTATTCCATAATGGTAATGGTGGCCGTAACGTGTAACTTCCACCATCGTTACCATTATGATATGGGCCGTAACAGCCGTTATGTTTTTTTTTCCCCCCCTTTTTAAACCTATTTAGGCCTTGTAATGGCCTGTTACGGGGCCACTGCTATCATTTTTTTCCTTAATGGCCATTATGACCCTGTAACATGTAATGGTTACCATCATTCTGGGATACCTTAGTTATGATGTCTCAAGGTTAGAGTGTGAAGTGTGTGAGTTGAGTAAGAACCAAAGTTTCGTTTCTGCCACGAGTGGAAAAGCGTAGTTTAGGTCCATTTGCCTTTTTCATCATATGCTTGAGGACTTGTTCAAGTCTTTAGTCTGTTAGGGAGGGTATAAGACTAAGTATTTTGTGACTTTCATTGATGATTTTCGTGAATCACTCAGTCTTATTTGATGAAAGATAGATCTAAATTATTCTCTATTTTTGAAGTCATTCATATAGAATTGTAGAACCAGTTTAACTCCCAAGTGTACGCATTTTGTTCATATAATGTTAAGAGTATGTATCTCATTCTTTTATCTTGTATTTTTCAGAAAATGGTATTTTGCATCAAATATCATGTGCTCATACTCCATAGCAAAACATCGCCGAACGGAAAAATCATCATGTACTTGACGTAACATGTGCATTGTTGAGTCGTATGAATATCCCAATTAGTGTTTGACTGATGTCGTTTTAATTGCATGCTACTCAAGCAATAGAATGCCTTGTCTTAGAGGTCTGTCAACCTCATGTGGTTTTCTTCCTTAGTGTTCCATTGTATTCCTTGCCCCCTAAGGTTTTTGGGTGCTTATGCTCTATCGATTGGTTAGAGTCCGGTCTTGATAAATTAGATCCTCAAGCCGCCAGATGTGTGTTTCTTGGTTACTCCAAAACTCAGAAAGGTTGCATGTGTTATAGTCCCGATTTTCAAGCTACTTCGTTTATGCTGATGTTACCTTCTTTAAGTCCACTCCATTCTTCTTAGGTGAGGGTAAGCCTCTTGAAATGCAAACTTCAGAGTCTCCTTCTGTTGTACTAGTACCTAGTTGAGGTTGATACACAAGCACTTCCACTGGTTAGCCCATTCCTGCAGTTGACCTACAATCAAAGTGTACTCACTACGAAAATTGGAAGTAAGTGAAGTTGATTGTGACGTGCTATCCACCTCATCTTCTTCTAAACTTGTTGATCTAGTTTCTTCCCCTATACCTTCTGATTCTTCTGACCTTCCTATTGAACTCAAGAAAGTTAGACATACTTGTACCAAACATTCCATCTCAAAATTTGTCTCCTTTCATTGTCCAGCTCCAAGATTTTGTAAATTTGCATCTTCTTTCTCTCACTTTGCATTGTCTTTCTCTTTCCACTTTGTTCTAAGTCATATCAGGAAGCTTTGTCTCATAAGGGATGGAGGTGGGTAATGGAGGAAGAGATAAGTGCTCTTTATCATAATGACACCTAGGAGCCGACTAATCTTCCATCTGACAAGTATGCTGTTGAATGTTGGTGGGAATACACCATTAAGTTTCAGTCAAACAGTATTGTGAAAAGATTGAGACCCTGCTTGGATGCTAAGGTGGTGTTTAGATTGGGAGGAAAACCGGAGGAGAACTAGGGGAACAATGCTTTCTATAACGGTATCGATAGATGTATTGCACCCTTGGGATACGGAAACAGAGAGAGAGGACTTGTATGATTTTTTAATATCTTTTTTTGGATTCTTTTTGAAAAAATGTGATTCCTCACTGTCGATATCATCGATATTATCGTCAATATTGATATGGTATTGATGATAATGTATAATACGTAGTTGCGATATATTATCGCCGATGCAATGCCATATTTGTCGGTATATCGACCAATACTTGGAATTCTGCAAACTTGCAACCAGTTTTGCATCCTTCACATATGTTACCAATAGTATCGTTTGATATTATCGATATCACAAACATGGGTCGCAGGTAGTGATACTAGACGGATCAAAGACTTTAAGTAGTATCTACTTCATCACCTTTTGCTAAAATATTTGGGTCATCTTCAGTATTTCCTTGTGATAGGAGTTGCAAGATCAAAGAAATGTACGTTTTAATCTCAAGGAAATGTCCTGAATTTGCCTAGGAAAACATGCCTTCTTGGTGCTAACTGACTAGACCAATCTCTTGGAGTCACAATGTAACGCCCTGAAAATCGGGGGTCGAGCAGGAGCTCAACTTCCGAGTTCCAACGCATCACTTATGCAACATAGATAATGATGATTAAATGTTGTCCATGTTAGTGCATTAAACATGAATGGGATTAAGCTAAATCAGCATATCATACTCCAAAGACAAGTGAATTACACAAGCGGAAGACTGTAATAGACGTATATGATATATGAACTGTAGTAAGTCTCCGAAGTGTGATCATGTTACCAGGTTAAATATATACATGTATACTCCCAAAATGTACAAAATGAATATACATGTGTGCTCCAAAATACAATCATATCGAGCGTAATGATATGTAGTCAACATCCCTGTAAGCCCCGTCGATCAGAACACGGTCTACATAGACCCGCCTGATAACTGCATGTAGGAGAATTCCTCCTCGCCATCATAAAAGTCCGGCTCTGCCTCATGAACATCGCCATCACCTGCAGCTAAGACAGAGTCTTGTTGGTGTTTAAAACACCGTCCCAGAACGTGGGAGTGAGTGATCAACTCAGTGGAGCTATAAGCCAAAGGTTAACATGTTATCAATTCAATCAAGCAGTAATGATAAAACAATATAATCAAACATCCCTAAGTACTCTGGTTAATGCAAACATGATATGTATTAATGGTGCATGCCCTCGCCTGCACTTCCTCTACGATCTTCCTCTTACGGTTGCGGCATGCACCCCTTCCTCTGTGCTCAACACCAACGCCAAAGGCACATGCAATGCGGTGCATGAGCATGATTACCGAGTTCTTATTAGACCTTTTCATACAGCAGGATTGAGAAACTAAGGTACTCCCTTTATATCATTGACCCAAACAGTGATCCATCTAGGGTCGTCAATTTTAGTTCATCACATACGATAGGTAAGTTCACGAGTTTACACCATGGGTTGCTACGAGAGGCTCGTCACCGTTAGCGTAGGCTTAATTCACACTCAAGGTCACCCTACCAATGCCCTACCAACTGACAGTCTATTTTCGAAGGCTCATCACCAACCCGACTGGGGACCACAGCCAGGCTGCGCCGGGGTAGGCCTATTTCATACTCGAGGTCACTCCACCAATGCTTTACCAACTGACAGTCTATTTTCGAAGGCTCGTCACCGACCCGACTGGGGACCATAGCCAGGCTGCGCCAGTGTAGGCTAATAGCTCGAATACAGTGTCCCATACCACCGTATTCGGCTCATGAGTTTGGGTTGCTCACTGGTCACTACGGGAAAGCTCGTCGCCCCAGCGTAAGCTGATAGCTCGGCCACGGTGTCCTATACCACCATGCCCGGCTTATAAGTCTTAGCGGATCGTGGTACTAAGGTTTAACGGGCTTTACATTGGTAAGTGGTACCTTAGATTCAAGCAGTAGCGTCCATACATGGTAAACACACAATAGGCCAATTGGTTTATTAGACAAGTTCGACTGGTACGAGTGTACGCCGAATTAATCGACATGGTACCACTGTCAACAATCATCGTACGCCTCGGATTCATCGAACGTGTCTTGTGTGGCGAAATGACCTCAACCACTACTCGGAATCATTACCGATTGCCTGGACTACATCGTAGCCCCAATCACACTTCAAACAATAGTATTCACAAGTGATAATCAATGACAACATGTGGCAACCAAATTTAAATATAAATCTTAGTTGAGCATTTCAACAAACACATAAAACACATGTTATCTTACATAGGCATTTCATCCATACAAAACATAGTAGTAAGATAGGTTACATAAAGGGAACTGTAATTATGGAGGAGGGGATTGAGAATTCTATCTCAACTCCCTCATTAAATACATTCCAACAAGCATTTCCTCATTCAGACATTTTATCAAACACTTAGACTACACATTTCGACATACATGTATTAGACTAGTTATAACATATATCCTGGCAAGCCCTTTTACAAAGGAGTTGCCACATACACAACAAGCATATATTTATAGTTAATAATCATGGCAAGCACAGATCCAAATTCCATATTCACATACACAACAAGCATATATTCATAGTTAATAATCATGGCAAGCACAGATCCAAATTCCATATTCATTCAGACATTTTTACAAGCACTTAGACTACACACTTCAACATACATGATGTATGTTGGTTATAACAGGTGTTAGGGCAAATCCTTTCACCAAGGAGTTGTCACACGTATGACAACCATATATTCACGATGAATAATTATGGCAAGCACGAATCCAAATTCCATACTCATTCAATCATATCAACAAACACATGGAATACACTATATTCAACATAGTTCATATATATGTGTAAAGCGCGGAAAACATCGTATCTAAGCATGTGATAGCGATCATTAACTGATATTGAAAGCCTTGAAAACCATAACCTAAACGTTTATAGTCCGCACCTTTCGTCGGTAGACTCGTAACGAGCTCAGTTTGAACAACACGCCTTAGTCTACGGCACAACTACCTATAGCATGAAGTAGTTTAGCTATTTTGTCAATTCATCTAGTTGGATACCGAAAACAGATTAGGGTTAGGTTTTCTTACCCAAATCGGAGTTGGAATCGCTTGTATAGCAATGGTGGGGAGGCGATTCAGTGTGTGGAGTAATAAGGAAGAAGGAATGCACAAGCTCTAAAGATCTCCCTTCGATCGCCACTCCTCTCTCCCTTTTCTCTCTCTCCCTTAGGGTTTGGAGCAAAATTCGGATATGAGAGAGGTGAGGTGAGAAAAGGGCCTTATATAGGCTCAAAACTGACCTCAATGGCCCCAGGGACATGGTATACTTAAGTTATAGCCAAAAGGGATTTGTTACGGTCCAACGGAGCCCATATGGAGGCCCCCTTTTGGCGTACGGTCTAGGGGAAGTTCCCTGACGATGGATCTACGTCAGGTTAAGGTTTCGGTCCGATCAGATTTATGGATCGACCGCGGAGGACTAGTTTCAGTTCAACGGTCATCGTCACTCGATCAGGGCCACAAGTAAATTAACCTGTGTAGGGAAATTTCCCTGATCCGAGGGTGTATTTGGGTCAGATTCTGACGGTCTAAAACCTTAAATTTGGCCTGCAAGCGAACGGCCCAATTCACTTAAATCTGAGTTCATTTTCTAAAGATATTCACGTTTCTCACACACTTCGCTCCAGGCTCAAGTTGTGCGTTTCGGGACGCTATTTGGATTTGATTTCAGAGATGGTTGTCAAGCCCAGTAAGATAGTCATAACCGTATAGTTTCGCGGTTGTCGGACTTTCGACGCGCGGCTCAGGTCTGATACGGAGTTTCAGTATGCTCCCGAGAGCAACTGGGTTTAGAGATTGAGCCTAGGTTTTTAGGTAATGTAGCATTAGCGATTCTACTAGTTTTGGGTCTTACAGTTCGTATAGAAAGTGGTTCAAGCTAATTCTACTGATTATTCAGTTTAGTACTTAACTAAATTATGCCCTAATTACGACAGAATAAGGTCGTAGGACAGTTCTACGCCCCTTTCTGGCACTTTTAATTAGTATATTATTTTAATTATTTTTTTAGTAGTTCGTCATCAAGTCTACTTCATCTCTACCAAATTTCATTAGATTTTGTGCTGTAGAAAAATTCTAAAAATTCTAGGAGCAGCAGCTGTCCAAACTAATGATTTTTGGATTATTGTCACAACGACTCATATTTAACTACATTAAATTTTTTATTATATTTTTCACTTATTTTTATATGAAACTAGACTTATCAAGCTTCAATCTGACTTTTAAATCACCTAAATCGGAGTTATAACGAGGGAGATATGACTTTTTGAAGTCGGGCTGAAAAACAGCAGAAAACGGGCCGCCTGGTCCGCTGGGCTGCGACGCCTCACCGTCATGGCGATGCCATTGCCGCTCGCTGTCCTATCTGGTGGTGGTTTCGCCATCCGATATTTGAAACGGGTGTATCTTTCAAACCGGAATGAGTTACGCGACGTGCAATATATGATTTTGGGGTAGGAGAAGCTGCTCTTTCCAAATAACCTATTTATTTTGTGAGATTCCATAAAGTTAATGGTCAAAAGCCCATGTTATTTACTATTTATAGTAAGTTTTAGTTTAAGTATTGTTCTTCCTCACCTAAACCTTAGGATTCATGTCTAATATGAAAGTACTAGGAAAATTTTGAAGAATAAGGTGGTGAAAGGTGAGATTTTGAAGGAAATGGGTAAAAAAGGGATTTTGGACATTGGGATTTAGTTTTAAGAAGTTAATAAGATGTTAGGATCGACCCATTGCCTAAGGACGTCTAACTCTAGGTTGGTAAAAAATCCGGGGCATTACAATCTACCCCCCTTAAAAATAATTTCGTCCCCGAAATTGGCTAAGGGTAATGAGTAAAGATTTTATTATTCCTTTTGCCTAGGTTTTATTGATTTCATGTTTATATGCATGGTGGGGTGCATACTATCTATGCTAGTCTGGTACATTTTAGTCTACCCCCCTTAAAAACTTATTTCTCTACCTCTTGCTTATACCCTAATGGTTTGCTACAATTTATTTCTTTATTTATTTGGAGTATATTTGTTTTCAGTGGTCGACTGACACGGAGAGACAACCGTAATGGGCTTGATCCCGATACATCGATCATCTACCTGACCAGGGTAGAAGGCTCATTGTATCCCTTCCTAGTCCTGGTGGATCCTGGTCTTCTGCTCGGTCCAAGCAGTGAGTCCATTGGTAGTCGCCCAGGATTGAGAATTGGGTCAAGCCGTGAATGCTTCGCAGTTGTATATTTCAGTAACTCCGTAGTCCGATCACTCTAAAAGCTTAGGGAATACCCATCACTGAAAGGGAGTGTTGGGATTGTACATTCGTGGGAGGAAATTTGGTTACAAGGGAATGTAAGAAGTGGAGTGTTGTAACCCAACCCAGTGCTGTAGTGGAGTATAGAGCTATGATTCAAACTACACATGAGCTTGGGTGGTTGAAGAAGCTATTATAGGAAATGGGTTTTGCAGTGAATATGCCGATCCGGGTGTTTCGTGATAATCAGGCAGCCTGTCATATTGCAGCCCGGCTTTTCTTGAGAGAACTAAGCATATTGAGTTTGATTGTCACTTCATATGTGAGAAGGTTTTTAATGGTGAAGTTTCTGTGCTGTATGTTAGTCTTAGGATCAGCTCGCGGATGTGTTCACTAAAGCTCTTGGTCACAATCAGTTTGTATTCGTTTATTTCAAGTTTTGCATCGACGATATCTATGCTCCAGCTTGAGGGGGTGTCAGTGATGATGGATGTGGGCCTTATGGCCTTGCTATCATGTGGCCCACGTATTCTTTGTTCTTGAACATGTTGTCTCCTTGTTATATTGGGTGCACTTAAGTTGTACAGGTCATATTGTAATAAGTGAAGGGTATTAATTGTCCTTTTCGGTTATTTATTTATTATTACTTAAAGAATATAAGCAAGAGGGTAGGATGCCCAACTCTTACCTTTTTTTGTATTCTCTCTTCTTTCTCACTTTTTCTCCTCTCTCTTTTACACAATACTACAAAACCTTTCCTCCATGTTTTGGTTTCAGGATTGGATTGTTTGTAACTGTACATCAAATCTAGATATTATTTCCAGGGTGCTAATTGTGGTGCTTTTCTTGTCAGCTAATTGTGGTTATGGCTTTACACTGTTACTTGGGTGGCCCTTCCGCGGAGTTGTTTGTTGAATTCCTTGTACGCCATTGTGCTATATCAGATGAAGAAGCAAAAGATTTCAACTCCCTTAGGGAAACCATTCAAATGAGTGGCTCTTTCCAGCCTTTTCAATATAAGAAACTAGAGGTCTGGTATCCAGTTATCTAAAGTCTATCACTGTTTAGACTAGATCGTTACCTTCTGGACTGCATTCTTGGCTTGATATACTGAAGCCAATTTTATTATCAGGTGAAGATAGGGGCTATCTGTCCTGCAGAGTTGAGAACAATCTGTGAGAAAGGGCTTCTTTTACTGGTTATTACTATTCCAGAAATGGAGGTAAATGTCATACTCTGCTTCATTGATTATATCTATCTACAGTATTGCAATGGCTTCACTCTTAAGGTGATCTTAATTGGATCACTACCCTTTTTGTTTATAGGATATAAAGTCTCTGCTGTCGGGCATTAGTATAATTAACTGTGCATAATGTCTTGTACTTAAAATTTGTATGTTATTCAGCATATCCTGTGGCCTTTTCTGTTGAAGATGATTATTCCACGAAAATATACAGGCGCAGCTGCTACAGTAAGAGAGTTCTGGTTCTTTTCTTTTACCTTGCAATGCAAGTGTTCATGTTATTCGACAAACTCAGTAGTAGCTTAATTTATATACAATTGTGAGAATCTCCTTTCTTGACCCAATTTTACATTGCTTTTGCAGGTCTGCAGATGCATCTCGGAGTTATGTAGGCATAGATCATCATATACTAATTCAGTGCTTAATGACTGTGTAACTCGTATTGATATTCCTAAACCTGAGGTAGGGGTCCAATGTGTTGGATGTGCCTTTTTTACTTTTAGTGTCCATGGATATAATTATCTGGTTCTCATATGTGAATGCAGGAGCTTTTTGCACGCTTGGTGGTGCTTTTGCATGATCCTCTTGCTAGGGAGCAATTGGCAACTCAGATTCTGACGGTTGGTGCTCCTTTATTCTTCTTCAGTAGTAGTGCTCTGTATTGCTTCATCTTGATCAGAATGGAACACACTTCTTTGATAGTAAACTGAAATGAGTATCATATGATAGATTTTGTAGAGACGAACCCACTGCTCCTTTGATAGTAAACTGAATTAAGTGTCATATAATGGGATTTTGTAGAGACACATGTGCATGGAGGATGTAATGAAATTTTATTAAAAGAAGCTATAAAATTATGACAAAAGGATGGATCCAATCAACAGTAATTGAAGATTGGTACCCACCCTTGCCAATCCATTAGCTACATCATTTCCTTCCTACGAATATCAATGAAAGAAACTTAGAGAGCCGTCTGCAGTTCCCTGATTCCATCATCAATTTCTCCAACCTCCACAGATACCTTCCTCAGAGGACACCCTATTCATGATATTTGAGGAATCACCCTCTATTTTGGCCAGTCCATGCATTTGGTCAAGTTCCTTCATCCCAGCCAAAGGGCCTTACTCCCGCCTCATTAGAATCTGTGGCCCCATTAGGACCAACAAAGATGCGACAATTGTTTGCATAATCATCCTTGGTGAACCCCCAATCCAAGCTATGCCAATGTTCCATCTAAGGATGCTATTGAAATTAACCTTTCCATACCATGAGAGGATATTGGACTTGTGAGAAGTGGAGGGTATCTATATGTCCTCAATGACCTCCAATCCATTTATTTCAGTATATCGGTCTATACTATCGGCATCGAACGTGGGCGATACGAAACCCACGTGTAGACGTGTAGTAATGAAAAATCCCAATATTGCACAATGTTTTGCTAAATATTGCAATGTATCCACGAGATATCAAACATTGCAATATATTGTCAATATCTTAGTTAAAAAATACTTTGTATTCACGATATCGTTGATACCAACCCTCGTGCAATAAAAGTCAGCCCCCTCGCATTTTTTTTTTTTGGAAAAATTGCCATTTTTTTTTTCTTCGAAGTTTTTTTTTTTTTTTACCGTTAGCTTCCTAAGCTGATTTCGACCACTCCTTTTCGTTTGTTTAAAGAGAAAATGGGATTTGGGTGTGGAAATTGAGATGAGAGAGTGGGTGGGCTGAAAACGAAATTGGCGAGTTTTTTTTGCTCGCGAATTTAGACAGATTTTTCTGTTTTAGATCACCTGGAACCAGTATAAAAAATGATAATCAATGATTTTGCATGTTTTGTATGAACAATCATAGATTTCAACCTTCGATTTGTGAATTTGGGGAAAACGGAGAAAATCTGAAGTTTCTCCCATTTCATCCATTTATCTTGCAATTAGAGTGTGGAAAAATCACATTAGAGTGGTTGGAGGCTAATCCACAGATCGACAAAACTTTTTAGAATTTTTGAAAAAAATATTTTTAATTAAAAATTTTTGATCAACCAGATGTTATTTATCCTTAATATTCAGGTATTTATGAGTGTTGGCTGATCTTATTATTTGTTACACTTTGATTCTCGAATTTAGGGAAAATGAGGGATTTGGGGGAAATCCAAAATTTATTTCCCCCAATTTCTCCCATTTCATCCTGTTAGACCCTGTTTGATAGCCATGAAATGAAAGTAAATTATAGCAAATAGATGTAATGCTAATTACATTAGTAATTGAGCCTTCCATCAACTTCATGGTCAACTAATTTCGCCTGTTTGATTCAGTGACCAGAACATAATTCCCTACAGTTATGTTCAAAATCACATGTTTGATAGTTTTCTATAGAAATGCAACAAACATGCAGTTGGGATCCTATGGTGGTCCCTCATACATAACAACTGACGTTCCTGTTCAGTTGGGCTGCTTTAGCATAAACCACCTTCGCACGTTCGTTGTACCATTCAACACCTTTCAAAACATCAACCTGGTAACATTGGTCCTTCTATTCAACACCTGCTCGGATGTTGACACCGAAAACATAGTCCTGTCATGACAAAAATGCATACAGTCCATCGAAATGGTCTGCCCAGCATTATAACCTGGTCCAGAATGTTGGCACCGAAACCATGGTCGTGTCAATGACAAATAATGCATATAGTCCATCGAAATGGTCTGCCCAGCCTTATAACCTAGTCCAGATTGTCGGCACCGAAACCATGGTCCTGTCATGATAAACAACTAATACAGTCCATCGAAATGGTCTGCCCAGCCTTATAACCTGGTCCAGAGTGTCGGCACTGAAACCATGGTTCTGTCATGACAAACAACGCATACAGTCCATTGAAAAGGTTTGCACAGCCTTATAACTTGCTCCAGAATGTCGGCACCGAAAACATGGTCCTGTCATGACAATTAATGCATACAGTCCATCAAAATAGTCTCTTCAGCATTATAACCTGGTCCAGAAAGAGGAAAGAAAATAAAATAAAAACCAATATAATAGTACATCCAACCACGCAACGTATATCCAAGATAGACAGCCAACATATAGTCCAAAATAGTCCTAACCATGCAGCATATATCCAAAGCAGTCAGCCAACATATAGTCCAAAACAGTTATCCAACATATAGTCCAAAGCAATTATCCTAACAGGGTAATATGTCCAAAAAATCAGTTCAAGTCTGCACCAAAGCACCAAGGGAGGCAAGTCCCCTAGTGAGCGATCTTGAGATGTACCAGTGCATGCAAAAAAGGCCCTTAGAACACTACAATGGCCTTTTATCTAAGACACACACACATAGTATCAGCCAAAACAGAAAAAGGATCATCACAATAAGAAGTCGAACAAGGACATAGAAGTCCCTAGCCTTGCGGTCATCTTCCTGCGCCATCTCCCTGCGTAACTCGTCGATGAAAACTGTTGGGATACGACGTCGTGTATGTGGATCACCACCTCTTCTGTCCAAACCATCTTGTTAGGGAATGCCAGCACTTATACTTGTCGGAACTGGCTCTCCTATTTCATCAATCCATGCTGAAACTGCGTCCGTGTAAGAGGCGTATTTCTGGTGATGGCCACCACTGTAACGATCCACTTGGGCTATTGCTTCATCCCAGGTTTCATATATACCTGGCTTCCTTCCAATGAACACCATGTAATATTTCAGCATGAGTAATCTGCAACAAGAATGACTTTTAAACAATGCTTGAAAGGTAAAATTATCCAAATATCAACAACAATACCTGTGAAGAACAAAGTGGAAGGAGTTTTTCTGTTCCTGCTCGACTGTGGTTCGTGTTACATGTAGTGAATATAATTAACATAAGGATCATTTCTGACCATATAATTAACAGTAGGATCATATCTGACTACATATTATTCTACTTCAAAATCCATGTCCAAAATATACATTTCAGTTCACAGTCAGTATCATCACATACAATCAGACCTGTAAATCCCTATCCAAGTGAACTTCGGTTCACAGTCACATTCCGGTGAGACCTTTTCAAGCTGAACCCGCACACATTTGTGCTTTTACTAGGAGTGCAAGTTACAAATCCTGTCCAAAAGAACATACATGTTGAAAATAGCAACCAAACCCGAAAAAAGCATTCATTATGATCATGTGTGGGCATGAAGTCTATGATACTACACTGCGTACAGTTGGATACATTTCATATCTTGTCATTTTTGGGCTGGCCAGTACATGCTACATTTCAATGTTGATATTCAGAACCTTGCACCTTGCTCAACATTCTGCTTAGTGCTTCCACCACCACAATGAAAAGAAAAGGAGACAGGGTGCCTTGTCGTAATCCTCTCAAGTCCCATTGATAAGGATTGACAAGGATGTTGAACATAGACACTCTGTCATACGTGTCCTTCCTCTAAGGCTAAATCCAAGCCTTCTCAGCATATAGTGAAGGAAGCCCCAAGCAACCATGTCATATGCTTTTGTCATGTCCAACTTATGAACTAACTCCATTCTTCTCGATTTAGACTGATAATGCATGCTATATGGACCCAATCAGAATTTGCCTATCGTGGCAATAATCTTGGCAGAAAGAGATAATAGCTGGAAGGATGTGGACTGTTATAGCCATGAGGATTTTAGCTAATATTTTTTAGTGGCCACTAGTGGGATTAGTGGTCTTAAAGTCTTTTAGCCCCACCATGCCCTCCTTACTCGAAACTAGATCAATGACCGGTAATCCAACTTTCCTACCTAGTCGGCCCCTTGCATTGAATTTGGAGAGGCTATGAGATATCCCGTAACATCTTCCTAGTATATCTGACAAAAGCGAGCAGAAACCCATTCAAACCTTGGTAATGATCTCAACCAAGAACAACATTGCTTCTCTTTTCTCATATTTAGAAACGACATTTGGGATGTTTGCTCTAACGCTTGAAATCGAGTCAAACTGGGAATTGCCTAACTTTTGACAATATCACTCTTCCATGTTGTGCAAATTTGGCTAGAACTTCACAATTACTATCATTCAAGAGAAGGATGGAGCAAAGTGTCACACCCCAGACCCGGTAGTCCTGTACAACCACTATACCCACTGGATCTAGTGCGCGACAAGCCGAACCCTGGGATTGGTACTCAACGTCCACACGCTAAGTCCCAAGCTCAGTGTCTGAATGAATGATGAAATATCAGAGACAAGATAAGTAATGTCTGTATACCAGTAAATTGTATACTACAAAAGTCCAAAAGTACATCATCTGACTGCGCAATGCATATATACATCATATACAATCCAAAAATCCAAAAGTCATATCAGTCTCCCGACATGTCGCCTAACCAGTGGTTGCTACTGGTTTTTCTTTTTCAGATTCTTCACTTGAAGTGTTTAAAAGACAAATAAGTCTTATGGCTTAATAAGTACGTGGTCTTCATGATAAGCATGCAAGATAAACTAACATGAAAGACATAATGAAAGAAACTACCATAAGAGAACTTATGCAGAGTGTTGTCTGAATGAATGATGAAATGTGATTATGTGTGAGACGCATAAAATAATTGCATGCAAACTGTATAAACATCCGCAGATAGTCCTTTAACCACAGACTTGACTGTACTACCCCTGAACATCTCCATCATAACTATGATCAATATATTGTTGGGACTTAGGATCCACCGGGGTCAATGCCCATGCACCAGACATTAGCAATTGACATTGCTACTCGCCAGTGAGATTACAAATCCCCACTGTGCACGCTAGTAACAGACCTCATTCGCGCTTCTCCTCACTGGCGGGTCAAACCTGTCCCCATTTGCCACCTCAGCCCTATGGCGGGTCGGACCTACCCCTTCTCAACCTGACCTCGTCAGTGGGAGTCAAATCCATAGCCCACGTGTCCACCCGGCCCAACGGTGATGCATCCCTAGGTATCATTGGGGTTTAGGGACTTTCAACCCAGGGGCACATCATCCCCTACTATTTTCACATTTCAGGTGTCCCATGAATCAATATCATCATCATTATCATAATTCAATGGTAGACTACGTAATATGGTCAATCCGTGGTGTGGTAAAGAATTAGGATACTAATTCTCATCATATGTATCATGCCATGGAATGCATGGTGATGCTTCATGACAAGTAACTCAAGGATAACTAGAACTCAAGGCATGCCGCTATGTAGGATGCAATATTACTAAAGAGTCACTTACCCGGGAAGCCAATCCCTACGTGGTGTTGTCAACTTGTGGTCAGACTAGTCTCATGGCCTCCCTACCTTCGGCAAGTCAAACCTTTCCATCGTGTACTTATGATTGAATCAGATTATAATTCTTAGGGTTGCTAATCTAGGGTTATTATTCATGACTTAATCTATTATTCCGTTCTATCCATCAACCCTCTTTCTTATGTGGAAGCATCCTTCAAACAATTTAATTAAATATTGCAAAATTGATCACTACATGATGATGGGCGATTTTACTTAGGCGCCTATAATAACTTATTCTAGATCAATATGATGTTGAGTTCTAAGAAAGGATGGTTTGAATATACACTGTATGCATCAAGGTGGTTCACCATTTGAAATGGCACGAGTGTACCGTGCATCCATCAAATTGAGGTCCAACAGGGGAGCATGGATATGATCACATACATCATGGTAGGGTCTATGATGGCCCCTAGGGAAAATTAAATGGTGGTCGTTCAATCCTTACCAATTCCTGACGTGCAACCTCCTTGAGATTCGGATCTCCTTGATTTTTGTGCTTTGCCATGCACCAAGGTCGTGTTTACAGTAGGCCCCACAAATTTGGGCCCTTTGAACAGCTGACGCCCCAAGAGGATTTTATTGGTGGCCTTTCAATTTGCGTAGTTTTTAATGATGCGGCCCATTTTTAATTTGAATTTGTTTCATCGTAGGGGTGGCCCACCAGATCAACAGAATGGATATAAAACCCACACGTCAAGATGGCCCACAAGGGGTACTACCATGTAGACGGCGTGGCAACAAGTACATGTATAAAAATGGGTTTTAGGATTATATATATATATATATAAATTTAAGGCACGGTGGGCCATGGGAGTTTTTTTTTTTTTTTTTTTTTTTTAAACAGTAGGCGTTGAATCCTCACCATGTGGACCACTTAAGTTTCAGATTTGCTTGATCCTTCGGTTGCTGGCTTACAGTGGTCGGCCTCTTTCTGATGGACGGCGTGGATGCATGATATATGCATTAGGATGGGGTCCCAAGGTGGGTCCCACCTGCTGCCTTTACACATGTCAGATGAGATGGTCGACCAACCCAGCCTCCAAAGAGAGGACGCCACCTCATGGCCCCCTCTGATGGACGGTGTAGATATATAATACATGCATTAGGATGGGGTCCCAAGGTGGGCCCCACCTGCTGCCTTCACACGTGCTAAAGGATAGGGATCCCTCTGTGGTCGTCCCAACATCCAGAGAGAGGACGCCTCTCATCCTTTGGTTTAAATATAAATATATATGTGCACACACACACACACACACACCTAATCATTCTATTATTATCATTATTATTTGTTTTTTTAAAGGGTGCTTTGCTGTGGGAAACCAACTTTCTAGTGAGTGTTTGAAGGCTTTCAACGGCCAGCACGTATTTCCTGTTGTGTGGTCCACTTGAGGACCAAATATGGTTGACCTTTAGGCCTAGGCACTACAATGATATGGTGAACCATATGAGCAGTACAAATGGGGCATATACATCATGATTGGGCCAGGAGTGGGCGCCATCTGTTTGCCCCTTTCACTCCATGAGAAGTCAGCAGTTGCTGATGCTGAGTGCAACGTCTAGCAGACTTTGCATTAGTGTCAGTTGCTGCCACTTGTTTTTTTTTTTTTTTATTATTATTATTATTATTTTTAATGGGTGGGTGAGGGTTTGACCATCCTATCAAGTCCATCAATTTGACAATGGAGCCCAAGTTCAGTGGATCCCACATATTGTGCTGATTTTTCTGATTTTTTTAAAATTTTATTTATTTATTTATTTATTTTTATTAATTTTTTGTGTCTGCCCCACCATCCAAACTGTTGGATGGTTCGGATGACATTTGAAAGTCAATGTGAGGCCTTTGTTAGCGGGTCCCACACCTACATCATCAAAATAAAATAAGAGTAGGAAATGAAATGAAGGGGAAGCACTCACCTTGCTAATGAAGGGGAAGCACTCACCTTGCTACTTTCAATGGTTGGATGACCTTGATTGTAAGGTCTATTTCAGCTTAAAGTTACGACGTTGTTTGGGGTTAATTAGGAGGGGTTTTAGGGGCTAAAGATGGGTTAGGAAGTGGTTAGAGGAGTTAGGAATTTTGGGTACTAGGTGTCCAAAAATCCATTCATCACCCCTTTATATCGACAATAGTTAAGTACTTTGATAAATCTTATAATCTATGAGATGTATGGCTCTCCTTGATTTATGGATGATCGTCTCATGATAATCTCCTAATTAGAGACTTTTTGGCTTATCATAAATGGCCTCCATACCTCTTTTTAGAAATATCTTAGCCATGTGAACATATCTCCTTGTTTTAAGGGATTGTGGTGTTGACTACTCCACATTTCCTTTATTAATTCAAATGTTTGCCTTATATATCTTGTTAGAGCTTGATTAGAGAGTCTTAATGACATTCTAGATACAATTAAGGGATTCTAGAACTTGGCGAGGTGGCATGATCTCCTTGAATCATGGAAAACTTTTGACTTTTAAGAGCCTCTCTTTATTAGTTGTTAGTTAAGCTAGTTTTACCTTCCCTAAGTATGCTCTATGTAACATTATAGTGAGTATTTATTTAATTAAAATATGCCAGGTGTGATGGCTCTCCTTAAATCAAGGAAGAGCCTTGACTTTTAGTTAATGAAGTTACCTACCTCATTAAATTGACTTTTATGACTCATGTAGTAGGTTATCTTAACACTTAAATTTATATTTAGTTTAAACCAATATTAATGGAATAGTTTCAAGTATGAACTCATCCTTACCTCATGATGGTGTCATTCATATACATTCATGGATATTTGCACATGTAAAGGTGTCGGTTCTTCACGCTATAACCTGCATTTAGGGTCACGTGCTCGTGTGCCGAAGTTATCGTTGAATTTGTCTCGTCGGGGCGGTCATCATGGTAGGAGTTTCGAATTTTTATGGTCGCATTATGAGGGTTGTACCCTTTAGGCACTATTAGGGGTCATGTCAGGTATTTGGGTTGTACATGCAAGCATCACAGGGTTTTGTTTCGGAAGGTGAACCTCATCTACCAATCGGTCGATCGTACTTATAGGCTGAGTCGGGTATTACACAGAGAACCTAAAATATTTTAGACATATTAATTTGATAGGTGGCTCCTACAATATCCTCACGAAGATTCTTGCAACCGGATTTTGGTTGGTTCTTTCGGTGTACAAATTTAGCTAGGGATGTTAGACCTATTAGTTTGATAGGTAGCCCCTAAAAAATCATCACGAAGATTCATAAAGCCAGATATTTGGATGTTTGCATGAATTTTTGAAATCTAGTCGAATTGGAGATTGCCTAACTTTTGCCAATACCATTGTTCCATGTTGTACAAATTTAGCTAGAACTTCACAATTGCCATAATTCCAAAGAAGGATGGAGTAGAGAGCCTAAAAGATTTTAGACCTATTAGTTTGATAGGTAGCCCCTACAAAATTGTCAGGAAGATTCATGAAACCAGATTTCAGTTGGTTCTTTCCAGTGTTACCTCCATGACTTAGAATACTTTGATTGAAGGCAGACGGATTGTAATTGTGCGTTGGTGGCACACAAATGCATTGGTGTGTGCCATAGGGATGGGCAGAAAGGGCTGGTGTGTAAATTGGATATCAAGAAAGCCTATGATCATGTGGACTAGGACTTCTTAGATTATATGTTAGTTAGGTTGGGTTGTGGGGCTTGGTGGAGAAGTTGGATTAAATCATGTGTTTGATCAACAAGATTCTTAATTATGGTCAACTAGTCATTAAAAATGTTATTTATTTATTTATGTTTTAAGTTCTTCGAGAGGGCTAAGATAATGGGATCCGTTATTCCCATACCTATTCATGGTGGTTGCGGAGGCTAAGTAGGATGTTAGAGAAAGTTCAGGAGATTTGTCTCTTTAAAGGCTTTGAGTTGGGGAGGGGAGGGCCTCATATTTCCCATTTGTAGTTTGCTGATTATACAATTATCTTTGTGAAGCTGGGGAGGGTATGGTGGATAACATTAGAAAAATTATCAAATGCTTTGAAGTGGTCTCAGGGTTGAGCGTTAATACCTCGAAGAGTGAAATTCTAGGTAAAAGAATTTCTAAGGAGGTGGGTCGTTTGGTTGGGGTGTGTGGGTGTGGTGTTGGTTCTTTCGCTACCTCTTATATATAGCCTCAAATATTTGAAAGGCCATTGAAGGAGTGAGGAAGAGTTTTAAGAAGGGGGTATGTTTCGCAATAGGAAATGGGGAAATGGTACTCTTTTGGGAAGACATCTACCTAGGCGATAGGCTTCGTGCCGAGTTCCCCAAGATGGTTCCGATAGCTTCAGATGACAAGTTTTATTTGGCCGGTTGTTTCTCACTTATCGGAGAGATCACGGTGTGGTCTCCCTCCTATAGAAGAAACCTTTTTGAAGAGTAGTTGGAGGAATTTTCAAGGGCCTCGGAGATGCTTCATGGAGTCTGCTTGGTGCTGGGGATGAAAGACTCTTCGGTATGGAGTCTAGAGAAGTTGGGAAACTTTTCTATTTGATCTTTCTATAGACTCCTCACCTTTGAGGGTGTGGTTGTAGGTCTGTACCCCTTGGGGTTTGTTTAGAGCTATGATGCCCCTCTAAAGCTAGCCGCCTTTGCATGGTCGGTGTGCAAGAACTAGGTACTAACTATTGATAATCTTCAAAAGAGGGCAACGTGGATTCCGAACATGTGCTCCATGTGCCTTAATGATGCGAAATTGGCAAACCACTTGTTTATCCATTACTCGTATGCTAGGTCCATTTGGGAGGGCTTCTTAGGGGTTTTCAAGTTCTATTGGGTGATGCCGGGTTCTATAGAGGATCTTTTCCTTGCTTGGCACGGTGGTGAAATCAGAAGAGATGGAAAAAAGCTTTGGTAGCTATCCTCGTTGCCATCCCGTGGTCTAGGCGAAAGAGTGTTTCAGCTTCTTTACTATTAGGGAGGGCTATGTCTTGTGTAAAAGAGTAGGCTTCTAATCTGAATATTTCAGCTGATTGTTTCTTTTAATTTGGGTTGGGGCTCCTTTTGTATCTTTTGTACTTGTAGTGCTCTTATTTTAATAAAATTTTCATTGCCTTTAAAAAAGAAACTTCACAATTGCTGGACTAACGTTGGGTTGGTAGCCAATCGATCCCCACCACTTGGATTGATTGGATGCCATTGTTTCTTTTTTCTAGCCAATCTACCAAACCCTTCTCGTTTTTAGCCAATAGAGGCACATGGAGACCTTGCTGAGAGCCTGAGACCATCCTGCATAGATTTGATGATAATATAAACGTTAAATTTCCCACCCAGAAATCTCATTTTGGATAAGAGCTACATCTTAGATAACTACAATGCCCCTAGAGCCCCCCTATGGGGCTCAATACCAACCAGTCGGAATGATTGCAATGTTCCCAAATTGATCTTTACCAAAGCATCCAGCATTTCTTCCACTTCTATTTCCTCGAACTTGACCTGCTCGAGCCTTTTAGGAGTTTATCACTGCCTTCACAGTGACTCTTTTCAGCAGGCATACGAGGTCTGTAATTCTACAAAAACTTCATCGAAGGACCATTTGTCCCCTTCCCCTGAGCTCCTTGACTTCTACTTAGGATTGCAACTTGGGTGGGTTGGATTGGGTTGAGGGTAAACCCAAGCCCAACCCGAGGTGTCCAACTTGAAGTCCTCTGTAATCTGCCCAACCTGAACTGTCCCAACCTGACATCAACCCAACCCAAATACATATGTGATTATTCCCAACCCCAATCCAACCTGACCAGTATTTGCTCAACCCAACCCCTACCAGAATTAAATCAGGTTGGCAGTTTCCAACCTGAGGACCTTAAAAACCCGATCCAACCCAACCCAAACATAGTTTGGGTCAATTGGGTTTGGCTTGACCCGAAGTCAAGTTGTAGCCCTACTATTATGCCCATTCTACGTTCTCTGTCAACCAACGTTGCTCCATCTTACTTAACTGAAGATGACGACCTAAGCTATTCTTGCTTTTGCTCCTTTTCTTGCCTGAGGTTGCTGAAATTGGGGCTTATTTCTTTTTCCCTTTCTTCTACGAATTGGAAAAGCCAGAGAGAATCTTCTTCCAGCGGTTTGAATGAGATTCCCACAGCTTTCTCCGCTGTGTCCACCAACTTATTTTCACAAGGAGATCAACTGAAGGTTCCCGTCTCCTACTTGGGCTATGCTTGCCAAAATTCTTCAAATCCTATGCCCTCCACTTTGGCTTAATCAACCCAGCTTCTTTGACAGTATCTTCCCCTAAAAGCCATCTGAGTTTCAAGAGTGAGAAGATCTTCTGCCAGATTCAGATCTTCTGATGTGTCTATGATATAGAATCTCCACTCCCTAATTGACCACATCACATCGTCTTCCTCTGTCCCCTTCTTCTCAAAATTTTGTCGGTTCATATGTGAAGTTTGAAGGCTGAGTCTTCAACCCATTATCGAACCCTGATTGCTTGCCTTTTCACTCGAACCAGCTCCTCGTAGGTGCTCGATCTTGATTCTTTGTGAATCTGTCGCATTTGAAATGAACCCTTGTGAATTTACACAATTGCCTCTGCTAATATTCCACGTGTGCAATTCCCCTCCCACACGTAAATCATCCTTTGCAATTTGCAAAAAGACCAAACTGTGCCGTTCCTCGAAACCAACTTGCCTTGGGAATCCCCTTTGACTGGCAATGGAAGTAGCAAGACAACTATCTTGAACTGTCAGCTCGAGCCTTTGGATTTGAAATTCACAGAGGTTGACCCTCATGTTCTACCTTGACTACCGGGTCATCATGTTTCGATGTGGCCCTACTCTGAGCCTTTTAAGAGATGTATCTTCCACTCCAACACTGGGCTTGACTGGGTCAACTGCCGGTTACTCATCTAGACTTATCGAGATCGAAAGTAGGGAACAATTGCAGGCTTCATTTTCTCTAGCGGAATCTACACAGCTGGTGGGCTTATTGCCATTTCATTTTTCTCCTACTCTCCTTCTTCAACTTGCAGCAATAAGAAGTCCCTCTTGTCACCCACTCATAAATTAGTGATATTTTCCTGACCCAGTTTTGGATGCATATATCGCGCGCACAGTTAGCCACCTCCTTGATTGCTAATTTTGAATCCATTTCCTAAACTTTTTGGGAAACTACCTCAAGGCTCATGCATTCTTGCTTGTCTTGGCGATCCCCTTAGTTATTTGAGGTTTCAGGTGCATGTTCTTGTACAGTGTGCTGGAGCAATCATTGTAGATATTGGTTTCTTTCTGTATTCATTTTTTTGGACACAGTTTTTATTACCTTTAATGTCTTTAGTTTTGGCATAGAGGATGCTAGTCACTGGAAAATAATTTGAAGTTTGTCTTCTCAAACAGATTAGTATTGGTTAGTGTATATTCTGTTCATCTAATAATGTAGCACAAAAAATGCTTCATCCTTACATGTGCTTGTCATTTCTTGTTTTAACCTGTTTTCCTTGGAAAGAAGATTCTTTATCATCACACTGAGCAATTATTCTTTAGTGGTCTCTCAAGTTTTTAGCATTCTACGAGAAATATAACTATGATTTGTGAAGTATATTTTGTTGGTCTGGCCCATTGAACTTCAGATATAATGTCATTATCTTCAATAGTTTTTTTTTTTTTTTTTTTTTTTTTTTTTTTTATAAAGACTCACACTAAGCACTTTTAGTAGTTTTCTGTTCCAAATCAGTAGACAGCTTCATTTCCAATTTAATCCTTGCAGGTCTTGTGCCACTTGGCACCACTATTTCCTACGAATATCAGTTTGTTCTGGCAAGATGAGGTATGTAACTATAAGGTACCTTTTATGTAGGAAATATTAATTCATTGAGTGGCTTTATATAACTATAAGATATACTATTTTAAGGCATTTCATCTTTAATGTGATAAACCACTGAACCATCTAAACTATGTCATGACAGCTTAGAGCTTCAAATGCAAATTTTAACACAAGAATGAGAATTTCCTTCAATTTGGATGGCAATGCAGATTTAATCTAAAACTTCTTTGTATATTGTCCTTGAGAATTTGTTACCACGATAACTTTTGAGATTCTGAGATTGAAAACCTTCGGTGAATTTGCGTAATGCTTTTTCCAAAAATTTCCTAATGGTTTACCTACAGGCACAAGTGCATGTATTCTTTAACATTTTGGACTAGCTTTATTCATACAAAAAATGGATGGTAACACAATAAAGTGTGGTCTATAAAAGTCAATTCTTTTGTTGTTTCATATTCAGATGCTAATGTTGGCTTTGAATTGTTGACATTCATGTTTTCTGGGTTGTGTGTTGTGATATCATTCTATCTATCATTTGAAAGGAAAAAAACATAAAATCTCTGTACATTCTTTTCTCATGTTTTTGGTATAAGTCATCCTATAGATAGTTATGGTTGGCACACCTTTGGTTGTGCATTTACCCCATGGAGCCAGGGTTTTACTAAATATAATGTGTACTGGGTATTGAGATGTTCATGCTAGTATGTGGTACATTTATTTGTGGCTACTCAAAATTTGGTGAACCAAGTAAACCTTTGTATGCACCATGGTCCACTTGGGGTATGCATGCTACATGCTATCATACCGCCTAGGATACAATGTACCGCACATTAGTAGATGCTTTCGTGAATTGGGGTTTTGGGAGGCGTAATCCCTCTTTTTCTTTTTCAATTTATGGCTAGGGTTATTCCTATTGGTAGGATGCGTAATTCCTCTCATCTTGAGGAGATGTGCAGACTGCACATTCATGATTTTTATGCTCCAGATTGAGGGGAGTGTTGGAAATTATGTATGGGTGTGTATGTGTACTGCATTTGGTGCTGCTGCAGTACACTGTGATATTTGTTGTGTTTATGACTCTAATATTGTCTCTGGCTCGTTAGTGGAGCTGCTAGAGACAATATTGTGTGTGTGTATTCTAGGGTTTGATCCCTAGTTGTGTTACCTTGCAATACTTTATTAGGAACAAACCCCCCAAGGCCTGTTTGGGTGATGCCTGGAAATTTTTTTTTTTCCCTTTGGCCACCAATTTTCGCTCATGTAAAATGATTTATTAATACTCAAATTAGGGTCTCAAAGTCAAGCAAGCAGAAATTGCAAGAGATGTGTTTTTTTTACTTCAAAATAAAAATAAAAATCAGGCAGCTCTCTCTGGCCAATTTGGTTGTGAATCCTGTGGTACAACACAGCCCCTGTACACACCCATACATGTGCTACTATCACACATGTCAAAGATCCAACCCGTCCATCAGTTGTGTCCCCATCGTAGATTCTCTGGCCCAAAGTTTTAAGTTGATCCACTAATCAGGTAGCGTAAAATGCATCAAAATAGATGAAGGTGTATGATGGTTGGGAGATTATTTTTTACCCGTCAAATCTCCTTCACTTTGACATACCTAAGCTTGGTTTTTTCAAACAACACGTCTAGTAGTACAGATCCAACTGATGAATGGTTTTGATTCTGCAAAGTTGTGAGACATTTGCACATGTGCCATGAAGAGTACACTTTAACTTCTCACGTGAACCGAATACACAGTGCACTCTTGAGAAGAGAAAGGCCTGGGTTAGATCCTGTGATAGTTAACTACCATTTTCAAATGTTTAATGACTCATCCTTGCACATGATGCTCATGTATGGCCATCCAGATCATTCAAATTGTGGGACACATTGGATGAGCCATCTCTAAAATCACACTGATCAGAACATCCTAACAATCCAACTGATGACTAACAAAGGGATGGTTAAAACTAAGTGAGCAATCTGAACTCCAAGGGCAAAATCAGAAAGAAATTCCATAGTAATTTTTTTGATTTTTCTCTCTCCACATTTGGTTTAGTGATTATATGGTTTGGAATTTGGATTACCACAAAACTATGCTTATGTTCGTGGGACTGGTTGAAGAACCATCCCCATTTTAAAAATAGCTGCAGACTATCATGGCCATAACTATACCATGTGCATGGTCCATCCACAATGTGCTCTGTGATTTTAGAAACCTTCCTTGTGGAGGATGCTTACAGTTTCAGAAAAGAACAGCTTAGAAAAGAAAAATGGTCACTAGTTTGATTTATATCCAACTAGATCATTGGAAATTGAGGATTTCATGTGTGCAATCGGATTTTTGGATTAATAGTTACATTATACTGCTTTCCTTTCGTAAAATTATTATTTTTCAAACATGGTCATCCAAACAAAATTTTAAGAAAAAGACTGTAAAACAGTTGGTGCCTTCCAAACAAAATTTCCAGATAAATTCAATTTTCAGAAACTGATTTTCAAAATTATCATTTACACAGAAACTTGTATTCAGAAAAATCATTTTAGGACTGTCATCCAAACGGGCCCTGATACTGTCTTCTTTCACTTTTCTCTATTCTTTTTTCCTCTTTTTCTTCCCTACCATGAAAGCTAATAGTATAAAAAGAAAAGAAGGCTCCCAAAGGCGGGGAATGAGTTTGGAAAGCCAATAAAGTAGAAAGTTACGAAATTCACATTTGTCAATAACTGGTCAAACCTAGTTAGCAACTAATCAACGGCCATCAGAGGAAACAAAAATGAAGTTGATTGAGGTTGTGGAAGAACATCGATGGCATCTGATCGATGAATGCTTACAACAGCTTTTGGTAGCGATCACCGTGCACTTGTTGTCTGTTTTCATTATTTGTACATCTTGTTTCAAAGGCCTTTTCAGGATCTACCATGGCTAATTCATCTACCATGGCTAATTCTACATCTTTCTCGAGATTTGGTCATTTCAGCTTCAAAATTGACCTAGAAACTAGTGATGAGTTTATGGTTTTTATTTTTTATTTTTTTATTTTTATAAATTTAATGGGATTGACTTCATAGAGATGATTTGTAGGATTTAGATCCATAATTAGTATGACTGTCAACAATACCCATGATCCGTGGGTGTCACCGTTACCAAAGGGGCCTGACCACTGTTTAAAAAACATTCATCCACTTTTAGACTTGTTTAAAATAGGGTCGGGTCAGGTATTCAAGTATATTTATAGAAAAATATAGTGGCGTGTTAGCTGAGTTGCCTTGATTGCAGGATTTGCATTCCTCCATGCAAACCAATGCACCAAAAATGACTATAATGTATCATTGTTGATTGATAAGCCTCTCACGTGTGTATAGAAGAACAACAATTTACATGCCATCTCATGTGTAATGTTTGCCTGCTCTTTTTCCTTCTTGTTTGTGTTGCCTAAGATTCTTGACGGCATCAAAATTTGTCACAACAGAAAATGACCCTTGCTGGAGATTGTCATTCACCTTTCTGGCAATCTTAATGCTTGGGGATTCAGACAATTGTTAATAGAGATAGAATCACTCTTTTATCCATGTTGCTTATGATGCCTGATTATGCTCATGTTGGTTCTTTTAAAGTAGTTACTTCTATGACTTCAGAATGAACGTCACTTCTATTTTCCAGACTCTTTCTTGTCAAACATTTAGGGCCTGTTTGATTTTCTGGCTCAAGTGTAATTACCCTGTAAATGAGTAATCATTATTTACCAAGGTAATTACTTCATCTTTCCCGATGCTTGACTTGTCCTATTACTTTTTAAACACTTAAATCAAGAAATTTGCAAAATAAATATGGGGCCCACCGTAATGTGTGCGGCTTATCCACACCGTCCATTCATTATGCCAATCGAATTTAAGGCATGAGTCCAAAAATTAGGTAGATCCAAAGCTCAAGTGGACCACACCGCAAAAAATTGTGAGAATCGAATGCCTACCATTAAAAACTTCTTGGGGCCCTTAGAAGTTTTAGATCAAGCTTATATTATGTTTTTCACTTATCCATGCCTATGTGACCCTATGAACGGTTTAGATGGTGAATAAACCTCAATGTGGGGCCCGGTAAAAGAATCAACTTTCAATGGTGGAGAAATTAAGTCCATTGTTTCCTTTCATGTGGGCCAATTGAGCATTGGATCTTCTTTATTTTTCGGCTCATGCCTTAAAATATTCTAATAAAACAGATGGATGACATGGATATATCATATACATCATGATGGGGCCCGTGGATTTAAGTCAAACATTTTTGGACCGGTTTTCTAGGTGGAATTACTCACTCATGGTGGAATTACTCACTCATCTTCAAACAAGTGAAAAAGTAATAATTACCTATTTACCAGGAATTTACCAGTATCATGGAAAATCAAACAGGCCCTTACTGAAAATGAACCTGGTATCTGGGATTTCTATTGCTAATTGTTTGTTATGGATTTCAAAATGGAGGTATAGTTATCTTGATGGAATCTTTGGAATAATTTCTTTTTGAGATTCTCTCTCATGGTGCTGTCTCATATGCTGTTACCTTATGTTTTTACTTATGAAATAATTATGTAAATACTGGAATTTGTTGATCTTTAGAAATTCTTATTGAGATGTTGTTTGGTAAGCTCTAGATCCCAAAAATGAAGGCATATGTCAGTGACACGGAAGACCTAAAGCAGGACAGTTCTTACCAAGAGACTTGGGATGACATGATTATCAATGTGAGGTCAACAAGCTTTAAGGCTATATCTTTAGTATACCTGATTCTCTAGACATGGGATTTTCACAAAGATTCATCTCATTTGTTTGTTATATCACATACTTGAGCTAAATTTTGTTGAATGAAGTTTTAGCTAAAACTCTTCTAGTTAAATTTGAATTGTTTAACGCTTAGAAGTTTGATAATCCTTGAGATCTGCTATGTGTCTTCTTCTTCTTTTCTCCTGAACTATCCTGAAATTCTGGTTCTCCTTGATTTGTAACCCCTTTAGAAATAAGGAAAATGTTGAAGCCGCAGCAAGAATCCTTGGAATGTAGAAAATTTTTCATTCACTCGTTTAGTCACGTCTCTTATTCAACGGAATCCCAGTTCCTTGCAGAATCTTTGGACGTCATTCCAGACACTGAGTGGGTGATTTCATTGGGGAATGCTTTTACTGAGCAATATCAACTATATATCGCTGATGATGAGCACACAGCACTTCTTCATAGGTACTATCTCTTATCAAATATGGTCTTCATTATGTAATGAGTTCTGTTTGAACTTCAATTTTTCAGTAGGATATTATGACGTTTTGTGGTTTTCTATTAAATGTTAAAGGGTTTTGCTAACATCCCCACCTTCATGGGACGTTAGTTATGCCCCCAATGGTTTTAAGCGATGCAGGGTGTGCAATCATTGATCCGTACCATTCATTCATTCATTCATACAATTGGGAACAAGCTAAGGTGAAACAATCATGCAGATCGGATGATCTTAACCACACAATCAATAGTGTGGAAAATGGACAGTCAAGACTTAAGATTGAGTAGAGAAACAAAATAGGTCCAAACATCATCTTGAAACATCTATTTAGGTCCAACTTCGTATTCCTTATGCTTCTAAAGAAGCACTCTAGTTTGATGATTCTACCATGTGATCTGTGGCTTGTAAAAAAACGGACGGCCGTAACAAGTTGGCCCCATTCAAAGGGTTATAATCATCTGATTAGCATGATTTTTTCACCGTGGCCTGCCTCCCAATTGTATGAATGAATGAATAGCTTGGATCAACGATTGGGCGATCCATGTGTCACTTGAATTCGGCATGTTGCTGACATCTCCATGAAGGTTGCGACTTGCGATGTTAGTAAAAAGTAAAAACCAATGTTAAATTATTTTTTCTATATATTTCTTCTGGCAATCTCTTTTGTAAAAACACATTTTTTCAGATTGCTTAATTATTACCATCGGTAAAATGCTGTCTTCCACGGGAATGGATGACATCTTTTCGACCTTTTTTGACTTCAGAATTACTTATATTTAGTGTTCCACATATTTCCTGATATTATCAATAATATTTTTGATATTATTGGCTTTGTTGTGTCAATGATATAGACAATAGCGGTAAAAGAAATTTATATTGGTGATATTATCAATATTTTGAGATGTTGTGGATATTGTGAGATATTGAGCCAACCCTTTTTGTATAATTACATGTATTGATGATAATATTGATATTATCATCGATATTGAAACTTCCTGCATAAATACCCACAAAATAGAGAATAAATTGGGAAAAAAAATGCAGAAAAAGGCCTTTTTTGTGATTTTTAAAATTTTTATTATTTTATTTTTTGTGGCATCTCTTCTTAGGTGATTTTGACCACGCTTGAGGTGTTTGAGTTGACAGTCGTGACATACGTCTAAGATCAGAGATGAGTTCCACAGCAATATGGAAGTCTTTGTAGCTTTGTCAATCTTGATATCAAATCTTGGATTTAGGGGAGAAATTACAACTCGAGAGAGGAAACTATTAGGAACTGCAGGGTGAGAAATGATGATAAAAATTATATATTTTAGACATGTTAGCATGGATTACACTAAAAATCCATGTCTACGCATGATTCTCATGCATTGACATGGATTCGAGGTTGAAAAATCAAATTGAGTGATAAAAATGGAAGAAATTGTGGAAAACCTAATGTTACCTGTTTTTACCCCTTAAAATGAGATTGCAAGCGTGCAAAATTTGATATATTCACGAGTGATGACCAATTATCAATTGGCTACATTTTTTCCTTTTCTTCGATATTTTTTTCCAAACATTTAAAAATGAAAAATTTATAGAAAATCTATTTATTTTGAAAATAGGTGATGAGTTTTGACTGAAGTGCTAATTTATACACTCATGACTGTTGGCTAATCTATTGATTGGCCACAAATTTCATTTTAGTTTCAAAAAACTATTTTTAAATCATTTAAAAATGAAAAAATATAAGAAAAAAATCTCTGTTCTTTTTTTATTTTTTTGAAAAAAATAGTAACTTTGTTTCATAAATTCTTTCTTACATGTGTATCGGTGGATGGCTGGACGGATGGATGCATCTATGCATGTATTCTCATGCATGCATGCATGCATGTGTATGTGTGTGTCTGGTGGATGTAAGCATGTATGGATGTTCCTAACTAGTTCCTATTTTTTTTTTTTCAAAAGGTAATTGTAATTTTATTTAAAAAGTGCTGAGATGGTGTAAAAGCTATAGCGTAGAGGAGGGGAAATTATAATGTTTCAAAGCATCTATAGAAGAGGCCCATTATACTACATATAAAAATGCCCTGGTGATGACCCTCTCCACAATGCAGTGTTCGCAATATCGATAATATCGGTATCGCAGCCCAGCGATACGAAACCCACAATATTTCCATCGAAAGCCTAAAAAATTCCGCAAATTCAGTTATCACACGATATATCGGCCGATATCACGCAATATATCGCAGATTTTGTGCGATATCCTCAATATCTGCACGATATCCTCAGCTTAACAGAGTCACGGGTTCATTGCAGAGGACTCACGAGTCCACTGTAGCCAACAACCCGCAACGACGATAAAAAGGGCTGCATGTTTACTAGAAAATAATAAAAAAAAGAAATAGAAGAAAAAAGAGGAAAAATCGGAGAGTACCTGTGGCCATAGTGATCGAAGATTCGGAGGTGGGCCATTTCATTGATTAACGGAGGTAAGTTCGATTTCCCTCATTCTTTTGCCGATTTTCTTCGAAATAGGATATCTCGGAGATTCCGGCGAGAAATCGAGCCGGATTGAATGCGATTGAGGAACCCTCTTCCTTCCAAAACCCTCCACTTCTGGAACCCTTGCCTAAATCTTGCTTCCGGAACCCTCGCGGTCCTCTTTCATTTCGATGGGGAGGGAGAGGGACACGGATTAGGTTTTGACGTTTGAAGAGAAATCGGATTGGGTACTTCCGAAGAGAAATCGGATCGGGTACCGAGTTACTCAGTACGCTCTTATCGTGCTGATAAACTCTGCTGGGCCCACTGTAAATGTTTGTGGTTTATCCACACCGTCCATCCGTTTTTCCAGATCAGTTTAGGGGTTGATAAAAAATTTGAAGCTTATCCAGAGCTCAAGTGGGACCATACCACAGGAAACAGTGGAAATAATGATTTCCACTGTTGAAACCTTTCTAGGCCAATATATGAGGTTTATTGATCATCCAAACGGTTCATAAGATAACGTTAAACATGGATGAAGGTAAAAAACAAATATAATGTTGATCCAAAACTTTTATGGGCCCCAAGAATTTTTCAACCGTAAACATTCAATTCACACTGTTGCATTTGGTGTGGTCCATTTTAGCTCTATATACGCTTAGGTTTCGATCTAAGGACCTAAAATTACCTGGTAAAATGGTTGGACGGATTGGATAAAAATACATAAATACCACTGGACCCCGCATAGTTTACTCATTACGCTTATCGTACTGAGTTACTCAGTACGCAATCCGCTTCCGTTTGAAGAAATCGGATTATACTGAGTAAACTCTGTTGGGCCCACCTTGATTGTATGTGGTCTATCCACACCGTCCATCCATTTTTAAGGATCATTTTAGTCGTTGATCCCAAAATTGAAGCATATCCAAACCTCAAGTGGACTATACCACAGGAAAGAGTGGAAGTATTGATGTCCACCGTTGATACCTTTCTAAGACCCCTAGTGATGTTTATTTGTCATCCAAGATGTTCATAAGATCACACAGACAAGGATCTTCCACTTGCAAATGGAAATAAAAAATATCAGCTTGATCTAAAGCTTCCGTGGCCCCCAAGAACTTTACAACGGTAGAATTTCAATTCACACTGTTTTTGGTGGTGTGTTCCACTTGTGATTTGGATATGCTTCATTTTTGGGATAGAGCCCTAAAATTATCTGGTAAAATGGATGGACGGGGTGGATCAAATGTATATATATGAAGGTGGACCCTATAGAGTTTACTCTGTACGCTTGGGGAACGGATTGGCTACTCCCCCTGCCACCAGCCAATGGCTGGTGGTCGGTGTTCTGTGGGCCCCACCCTAATGTACGTGTTTAATCCATGCCGTCCATATATTTGTATAGATCATTTTATGGTATGGGACCAAGAACGAGGTAAATAACAATCTCAAGTGGACCACATTACAGGAAACGGTGTTGAATGAACTTCCACCATTAAAAACTTTTTGGGGGACATAAGGGTTTTGGATCAAGTTGATCTTTGTTTTTTCCCTTCATCTGAGTCTGTATGACCTAATCAACAGGTTGGATGTCGAATAAACAGTTCAGTGGGCCTTAAGAGGATTTTAATGGTGGATATCCAATCACTATTCTTTTCCTGTGTTGTGGTCCACCTGAGATTTATATTCCTCTCATTTTTTAGATGAACCCCTAAAATGATTTGTAAAAATGGATGAACGGAATGGATAAAACACATACATCGTGGTGGGGCCCACAGAGTACCAACCACCAGCCCTGTGAAATGGGAGTAGCCTATCCGTTCTCGTACGTTGGGGAGAGAGTGACGCACATCGTTGAAACCTTCTTAAGGTTTGCTGTGATGTTTTTTTTTTTTTGAGATCCAACCCGTTGATAAGTTAAATAATATTTTAAATAAGGGAAAACACAGATATCATCTTGATGAAAAACTCTAGTGGCCCTTAGAAGTTTTAAATGATAGGTGTCACTCTTTCCACTGTTTTCTGTGGTGGGGTCCACTCGAGATTTGTATCTGACTCATTCTATGGGTCATGCCCTAAAATGATCTCTTCAAATGGATGGACGGTGTGGATACAAAAGATACATCGTGGGCCATGTCGATTTCAACCATCCGAATGGATAGTAAATGTGTCAGCATATATGGATCAAAAGATCCAAAGACAGTGGTGCAAATTTATTATTCAGTCCAGAAATAGTGCATCCAAGGGTCCACATTTAATGAGAGCCAAATCAGATGGCCAGGATGATCAATGGGAGAGATTTTTCAGGCTATTTCCCATCCAAGCTAGAGCCCATCACATGAACGATTTGGATCACCATGTACCATCATCTACTGGGCCAAATGTATATTATTCATTCAATTTAAATATAGTTGCATTAGTTCAGTTAAACAACGCATAGCTTAAGACCCTATACAAAGGAAATTTATTATGTGCATTTTTTATTTTTTTTGAGATCTTATGATTTTAAAGTGTGTATTAAGGGCTTTTTTAACAATCCCCAAAGTTTCATTAAAAAATTCAACTATTTTCCCAATGTTTCACCTTGTTTCCCAAAAGTGTGATAAATTATGCGATACAAACGATATATCCCGTGCGATAATCGATACGTATCTTTATCCCAAGGGTGTGATACATGGTGCGATACCGATATTTCGAACATTGCCATAATGTTGCTCTTATGCCAAAAGCATCTTCCATTCCTTTCTCCTGAAATTTCCTAGAGGGCAGCCAATAAACGCAATCTCCAAATAGCCCTCTCTTGCTTCCAAAGACCCACCCATGCCAAGCCATAAAGAGCTCTTCCATTGAGCTTGGCATAGTCCAAGCAATATTGAAGCTCCCAAGGACTCCACTCCACACCTGCCATGCGAACGGGCTATGGATGAAAAGATGATTGACCGATTCAATATTTACCATGCACATGAGGCATATATTAGGGATCATCAATGACCGTTTTTAACGATTATCAATAGTTAGGACTCTTCCCCTTCTAACTAGTAGAAAGAGCGGACCCATAATGTACCAACTTTCCTTCAGCCAAACCATCCTATCTTGGTCTTCTCTCACCGCGCAACATAGTTGGAGATGATCTAGAAGCGATACATACTCCACTTCTTCATCGAGAAGGAATTTAGGACAAGAGGGAGACCAAACAATTGATTTTCTACAGTTTGAGCCACGAGCAACCATACGTAATATAGCATTTTGTGGAGAGACAAGCTATTCTTGGGAACACAACTTAGTAATGGAGTACTACCAACCCACACGTCCTCCCAAAAGCAGGTCTTCCCTCCATTACGGAGGGAAAATCCATTCCCCTTCAAGAACTTAAGCATCATGCAAGAAACCCATTTCCAAATCGCAAATGCTCTATACAAGGAGGAATCCCTGGTGCACCATCCTCCATCTTGACACCCATACTTGTTATCCCTCCATAGGCACCCTCTTTCGACCCAAACCTCCAGAGCCACTTGCCCAACAACGTGTTGTTCATCATCTCCATGTCTCTTATACTGACTCCTCCCTCTTCTTAGGACTTGCACAACTCTCTCTCTCTCTCCCCCCCCCAAAGCTTTTCCTCTGACCCTTGCTACAAGAACTCACGCCTCAACCTTTCCAATTTAGCTAACACCGACTTTGGATACCTAAATAAAGACATAAAATAGACAGGAAAGTTTGACAAGGCTTCTTTAATGAGAATAATATGGCCTCCAAGAGATAGGTACCAACCCTTCCATATAGATAATTTCCTTTCAAACCTTGCCACTACTTTGCCCCATAAATGTTTAGCTGGCTTCCCAAATCCCAATGCATAGGGACGGGCCAATATAAGTGGAGGGGAAAGAACTCGTCACACACCCAAAGATCCTTGCCATCTGCTCAACCTTAATTGAAAGGATGTGAACACCCAACATCTCGCTCTTGGCGATAATAACTTTCAACTACGACATCGCTTCAAAATACCTTATAATCACTCTTAGCTTGTCTACCATGGTTACATTAGACTTGCAAAAAAGAATTGTGTCATCGGCAAACTAAAGGTAGGATATTAGCGGACTTGACCTTCCTATGCTCAACCCATGGAAAAGGCCAACCTCTTGTCGTCGCTCCAACATTCTACCCAAAGCCTCTGCTACCACCACAAAGAGGAAGGGAGATAGTGGATGACGTTGGATGACACCTCTTGAGCTCTTGAAGAAACCTTTCGGAGAACCTTTAATCAGAATCGAGAATCTAGCTGAGCTGGTGCACTCCCTCATCCACCTTCTCCATTTCCTCCCACACTTGATTCGGCCTAACGTGTATTCTAAGAAGTCCCAATTCACATGGTCATAGGCCTTTTCGATTTCCAGCTTGCATATGATTCCTTTTAGCCTTTCTTTGTATCTTGAATCAATGCACCCATGAGTTATGAATGCCCTATCCAAGATTTGTCTTCCTACTATAAAAGATCCTTGGTGCTTAGATATGATGCTTGCTAATATTTTCCGGAGTCTAGAAGTTATGACTTTGGCTAAGATCTTGTATGGCTCATCTCTCAAGTTGATAGGTCTGAAATCCCTCAAGTTCTTCACACATGTCACATTTGGAATGATTGCAATGAAGGACTCTTTGAGCTTTGATGTTAGATGCCCCCTTCCAAAGAATTTCAATATAAAGTCTGGCACACCACCTTTCACAACTTCCTAAAAGACTTGAAAAAATGCCATAGGAAATCCATTAGGGCCCAGAGCCTTTTCTCTTCCTAAAGAGTCCATAACAACCTTCACTTAATCTTCAAAAATTGGTCTCTCGAGTGAATTAGCTTCCTCCCTTGCCAGGGTTTTGAAGGATAAATTATTGACTTGGTCTCCTCCACCCTTCACCCATCAACAGACCTTTGTAGAATTGGATTATTGAGTCACACATTCTATGCTTCTCTTCAATCCTTCTATCCTCCACAACGATGCTACTAATCTTATTGCATCTGGCCTGAGCACTCGTGATATTGTCGAAGAATATTGTGTTTTTATTGTCCTCCTTGCCATGTGGCACGCGATCGTTCCCTCCACTTGATCTCCTACTCCTTAAGGCGGAGGTCTTGCACGAGCTTCTTCCATAAATTCTTTTCTTCCACCAACAACCCTACCTTTATTGCCTCAATGTCGAGTTCCTGAATCTTGCTGAGGATCATTTCAATTTCATTCTCCCTCTTCCCCAACACTTCCCTCTTCCAGGAGTTAATTTTTCCCTTCGAGAGTTTTAACTTTGACTTAATTTGATTTCGGCATAACCCTCAACATCAAAGGACTTTGACTAGCTTGGAGAACCCCTCTACCCATAAGCACTTTTGTTTTCCTTGATCCAAGTCCATGCAACCTTATTAGTAGTTTCGATGGTACATAAACATTACAGTGGGCCATAATAAGTTTTTAACAGTGGGCATTCAATCCTATTGTGCGGTCCACTTGAGATCTGGATCTGCATCATTTTAGGGACCATGCCTTGAAATGATCAGGAAAAACTGATGGGTAGCATGGATATATAATACAACACATAAATCAAGGTGGGCCGCATGCACTAAAACAATGCAAGTGCACAGTGGGCATTCAATCCTATTGTGCGGTCCACTTGAGATCTGGATCTGCTTCATTTTAGGGACCATGCCTTGAAATGATCAGGAAAAACTGATGGGTGGCATGGATATATAATACAACACATAAATCAAGGTGGGCCACATGCACTAAAACAATGTAAGTGCACAGTGGGCCTTCAATCCTACTGTGCGGTCCACTTGAGATCTGGATTTGCTTCATTTTAGGGACCATACCTTGAAATGATCAGGAAAAACTGATGGGTAGCATGGATATATAATACAATACATAAATCAAGGTGGGTCACGTGCACTAAAACATTGCAAGTGCACTAAGCGGCGTGCGCCACAAACCACTTTAAAAAAAAGGTGCATGACTGTTTTATAGCCAAGCAGCCGCAGCCCGAGAAGAAGAAGAAGGAGGAGGAGGAGAAGAAGAAGGAAAGAAAGGAAAAAAAGGTATGGTTTTTTTTTTTTTCCTATTTTCTTTAGGCCCGTAACAGCCGTTACGGGGCCGTAATGGACGTTACGGTCACAGAATCAGGGGTGTGCCCGTTTCGGCCCCGTATCGCGTAACGGCCTGGGCCGTTACCGTTACGTATCGGCCGATACGGCCGTATCGTAACGGATACGGGACACCCTGATAAGTACATTTACTCAAACCTGAATGGTTTCGGGCCCAATTCTTTTCCTCACTTTTAACAAGATAGGGCAATGATTTGACATTGGATTCGGTAACCCAAGCTGAGAGACCAATGGGTACTTCTACACCCACTAAAAATTTGTCGAGATTAAATATCATAGCTTGATCCTAACTGTTAGACGAAGTGTACTTTCCGCCCCCATTGGAAGATCAATCAGCTCGTCCGAATCCACCCAATCTGAAAAAACCCTCATGCTTTAAGTAATTCTTCCTCCACTTGATTTTTCAAATATAAACTAGGTGACATTAAAATCACCTCCCATGGCCCTTTTGTGAGCTGAACTTGGCTTTCCCCCAAGTTTATCCCTCTTTGTTGCCAAATTTGACTCGTAGACGACTCTGAACATCAAATGAACACCAATCGATACACTCAAGAACACTTACACAGAGAAATTCCCACCCCACTAATTCTCCTTCCAAATGGTAGAATCCTATGCCACCATAATTCTTCTGGCAGAACCAACGACATCTATGGCCACCCAATCCTTGGAACTAACATCCCATAGAAAGTCCAACATCCTCCTATCAAAACACTGAGTTTTGGTTTCTTGAAACGAAATTACTCGGGCTTTTGATCTTTTAAGACATCTTTGATCAGCTCCCTTTTCACTTGCAGCCCAACCCCCTCATGTTCCAACTTGAGATCTTCATTTGGGCACTGATCTTCCCCTTCCTCCCTTCATCACCCCCTAATAAGCCTCCAGACTCATAATTGACCTCAAAGATTAGACTTAACAACTCTTGACTACCTTTGGGGGACTGCTAGATGTGCGACCGGTTGTGTTGCTTTTGCCTACCACGAGCCTCCAAGAACTGAAAGAAAGCATAATAATCTTCATTGTTATCCCCGAATGTGACTTTAATTTGTTTCCCCACGTGATTCACGAGTTCCTTAATCTACCTCTTTCCCCTTACCACTGTAACATAACTGGTCATCTTGTTCTTAGCTACTTCATTTGAACCCTCTGGTTTTTCTTGAAAGGGAAGCACCTAAACCCCTTCGTCAACTATCACTTGTAGTGGGGTGATCTAAAGGACTTTCCTTTGGGTTCTTGCCCGTTACTTAGTCACTCGAAGTTCCTGCTTAGGTAGGTAAGCTTACACCACTAGCTCGCAATCTTGCGCCACAACCACCAATGCATGCGATGCCTCTTCGCCGAACTCGCTCTTGCCGTGGATAGTTTTGATCCCTTGCCCAACCTCACCCACTATCATTAGAGAGACATCCAAGAACACTTCTTCGAACAAAGAGTCTGAACTCGAACAACATCCTTGAATCTCTAGAAATAGCCTCATCTCTCGCACTAAGACGTAAAAGGTTTTCGCACATGTGGTGGGAATAGGTAGAGATCACATGGGTCGCCACAAGAGATAAAAGTCACACACACCGGAGAGAACACGTGACAATCTCTCCACTCCAAAGACACGTGGAGAGAGCCTCGCGTTGAGCCCAGCACAACCTGACACTGCTAGCTCGATGCCACCCACCGAGCCGACATGTTCTACCCGAACCTCAGGCTTGGTTGTTTGAACCTCACTGCCGAAGCAAGCTACACTCCGAACCCCACATTCCCGGCTTCCATCTGTCCCACCGCTCTACTACTCGACTATTGAGATGTTGCTTCCTGACATCACCTCAGAGATGACAACAAATAGACCACGAGGTGCCTTCTTAGCTGCCTCCCCGCCACTTTGCTACTGGCAAGGAAGAGACAGGTTCCATGCCTCCTTAATTCCTGGTGTTATGTTGGAGCATGGAAGGCATACAACGCCTTTTTCTTAAGCAACCATGGAATCCACCTTTATCAATCCTCCGTTTTTTTAAAAAGCTATTTCATATATGAGGAAAAAACTGTACAAGGCAGATTTCGGGCGGACCCATAAGCAAAAAGGGGAACGGGTCCGCCTATCATATGAGAAATGCAAAAACAAAGGATTTAGCCCTCCCTCAAGCTACCCAATCCGACTCTATCCAGGAAAAGGAGGCCTCTAATTGGAGAGGGGAGCTTCGCCGGAGATCGGAAGAACGTGTGCAACTGGCTGCCACTACCCCTGCAAAGTTGGCCACGACGTTTGCCTCCCTAGTAGTATGGGAGAGAACAACCTCCATGTTAACCATTAGCGATTTGATCCTGGCCCACCAATGCCACATGGCCCATGGGGGAGAGGAGTCTTTAGAGAGGGTTCCAATCTCTGATTTGGAGTCGCCCTGATCTCAGCCTGAGAGTTAGACCCGAAACCATAACTGGAAGAGAATGCAAAAAGGAAATCGCCTGCGCTATTCCTTCCCACACCACCACCCTCGAAGGGGCCTGGGTTACCTAGAGACGACCCATCCATGTTGATTTTGACCAATCCATCTGCGGTCTAGCCCATTTTACCACATGGACCTTCCTCGCAACCATTGTAGCCCCTTTAATCCCCAACGCATAAAGGGCAGTGGCTGAGGACTTGTTGACCACCTTGGGAAGGGGAAGAGATGGACCGAGAAGGTTGATTTAGAGAAGGACTCCAGCCATCACCTTGGCTGCGTAAACCGAGGAATATTCGAAGTGAGCGATGTTTTTGGCCAACTAGATTTCCCAGAATATGAAAGAGGGAGTGAGACCTTTTAAGATTTTAAAATGGTCAGATGTGCCAGCTGAAGACCACCATCTGGTTGCCCTGCCGGTCGCCGTGGCGGGGGACGTCGAGTGGATATTGAAGAGAAGTTCAAAGTTATCCCACACCTTCCTGGCCATGGTGCCTGAGGCGAAGACATGATCAATCATCTTGACGTGGGGTGAAAAGGAGGGAGGGCAACAAACACATTTAGACGTCGTTGCTAGTCATGTCGTCCTTTACCATCTTCAGTTTCACTTCAACTCCCCCCCGGTGCCAGTAATGATTTCTTACTTCTCGCCCGATCCTCGCTAACCTAATCTCTGCAGCTCTTTTCGTCGCTAGATCCACTACAACTACGTCCCCTATGCACAAACACATAATTGCAAAAGCCTCCTTAAACCATAGCTCTAATTGAGGCTCTCAAACCTACAAACAACGACATAACAACCCACCTGCAGAGCTGCTCCTCCAGTCCATCCTTAAACAATATCCCAACAATGAGGATCCTATCCATCTCCACTTTTAGTGTAACGCCCTGAAAATCGGGGGTCGAGCATAAGCTCCACTCCCGAGTTCCAACGCATCACTTATGCAACATAGAAAATGATGATTAAATGTTGTCCATGTTAGTGCATTAAACATGAGTGGGATTACACCAAAACAACATATCATACTCCAGAGACAGTTAAATTATATAAGCGGAAGAACTGTGATAGATTTATAAAGTATATAAACTGTTGTAAGTCTCCAGAGTGTGAACATGTTACCAGGTTAAATATATACATGTATACTTCCCAAAATGGACAAAAAAAATGAATATACATGTGTGATTCAAAAAGACAAAGTAGCAAGTGTAAGGGCATCTAGTCGACATCCCAGAAGTCCCCGTTGATCAGGCCACGGCTCACATGAACCCGCCTGAAAATTGCATGAAAGAGAATGCCTCCTCGTCATCCTCATAGTCCGGCTTCGCCTCGTAGGCAATGCCTCCACCTGCAACTAAGACAGGGTCTGGTTGGTGTGTACAATACCGTCCCATAACGTGGGAGTGAGTGATCAACTCAGTGGAACCATAAAGCAAAGGTTAACATGTTATCAATTCAGTCAAGCAGTAATGATAAAACAATACAATCACACATCCCTAAGTACTCTGATTAATGCAGGAATGGTATGTATAAATGATGCATGCCCTCGCCTGCACTCCCTCTGCGATCTTCATCTAACGGTCGCGCATGTCAGTCACTTCCTCAGTGCTCTCTACTCAACGCCAAATGGCATATGCGGTACAGTGCATGAACGTGATTACCAAGTTCTTATTAGTCCTTTTCATACAGCAGGATTGGGAAACTTCGATGCCTCCCTTATATCATTTCCTAAACAATGATCCATTCTAGGGTCGTCAGTCCTAACAAATCTCATACGATGTTGCGGTTCTAGGTCACTGCAAAGGTCTCGTCACCACAATGCAGTGTAGGCTTAGTTATACTCTAGTTGCTACAGAAAGGTTCGTCGCCTCTACGCAGTCTCAGAGTATGCTCGAGGTCACTATAAAGGGCTCGTCACCTTATCCGTGTAGGCCGAGGGCTCGAATACATTGTCCCATACCATCGTATTCGGCTCACGAAACGGTATTGCTCACTGGTCACTACGGGGAGGCTCGTCGCCCCAGCGTAGGCCGACAGCTCGACCATGGTGTCCCATACCACCATGTCCGGCTCATGAGTCTTAGAGGATCGAGGTATCAAGGTTAATGGGGTTTCCACTGGTGAGTTTGATACCTTAGGTTCAAGCAGTAGCGTCCATACATGGTGAACATACATCGGGTCAATCGGGTTACTTGACGAGTTCGACTGGTATGAGCGCACGATGAGTTGATCGACATGAAGTGCGTAAGCACTCCGTGTGGCCTAACTACTGCCGACAAGTAGCGTACGACTCGGATTCATCGAATACGTCCTTTGTGGCAAAACAACCTCAACCACCTTATCAAGGCCTATTACCGATTGCTTGGACTATACTATAGTCCCAAACACATCCAATTCCAACAAGTATTCATATGAAATAGTCAAAGCAGTAATAAACACATAATTTCAATCCTACAATCATTTGAGCATGTTGTGAAATGCAACATAAATATGAATTCGCACATATTCATTCCATAAATATAATAGACATCATAATATAACATACATGGAGGAAATCATATACATCATTAACATAGTTGAGAATCATATCTCAACTCGCATACAAGTACACCTTGCTAACTACTAGCTCATTCAGACAATTTTACAAACACCTAGTCTACACATCCCAACATACATATCGTATGTCGGTTACAATATGTATTAGGGCAAACCCATTCGTCAGGGGGTTGTCGCCTATGCAACAATCATATACCCACATCAGTTAGTCATGCCAAGCACGAATACAAACCCTATACTCATTCAGACATTTTCACAAATACTTAGGCTACACATTATAACATACACGACATATGTCGGCATAACATGTATTAGGGCCAATCCTTTCGCCAAGGAATTGTTATACATACATCTAGCATATATACACGGCAAATAATCATGGCAAACACAATTTCAAATTCCTAAGTATACGATCATTTCTACAAACACATGGAATACTCTAAACTCAACATAGTTCATATATATACAAAAAACGAAACAAACATCGCATTTGGCATGTGAAATGGCACCCACGTCAGTTATAAACCATCAACTGACATTGAAAGCCTTGAAAACCATAACCTACACGTTTATAGTTCGCACCTTACGCTGGTAAACGCGTAACGAATTCAGTTTAAACGCTAAGTCTTTGTCTGTGGCACCACAACAACCTATAACAGGGAATAGGTTAGCTAATTCACCTATTACACTATCTGAAACCCTAAAGCAGATTAGGGTTAGGTTTTCTTACCTAAGAACGGGATCGACATCGCCCATATAGCGATGCAGGAATAGCGGTTAAGCACGTGGAGCGTCAGGGAATGATCCCTACGACTATCTCTCAGTCTCTCTCTCTCTTCCTCAGTTTTTTCTTCTCTTTTATCTCCTCTCCCTTAGGGTTTGCAAAATTCGTATGGCATGGGAGAGGGAGGGTTTAAGCCCTTTATATAGGCTCAAAAGTGTGCTCAATGGCCCCATGGCCATGGTATACTTGGGTTATAGCCAAAATCCTTCCATTCTGGCTCAACGGAGCACTTCTGGAGGCCCCTTTTCTGCGTGCGGTCGGACTTAAGCTCCCTGACCTTGGATCTAGGTCAAGCTGAGTTTTCGATCCGATCGGATTTACAGATCGACCGTGGCGGACCAGTTCCAATTCAATAGTCACCGGTACTTGATCAGGTCCACAAGTGCATTGACATGTGTGGAAAATTTCTCCTGATCCGAGGGTGTATTTGGGTCAGATTCTGACGGTCTGAATCCTTATATTTGGCCCGCAAGTGACACGTCTCAGTTTACTTAAGTTTGGATTTTATTTCCAAAAATATTCACGTTTCTCACACACTTTGCTCCAGGCTCAAGTTGTACATTTCTGGACACAGTCAGGACTTGATTTTCGGGATGGTTGTCAAGCCCAGCAAGGTGGTCATAATCGTTTAGTTTCGCGGTAATCGGACTTTCGACGTGCGGTCCAGGTCCGATACGAAGCTTCGTAATGCTCCCGAGAGCAACTGGGTAATGAGATTGATCGTAGATTATAGGGTAATGTAGCGTCGATAATTCTGCAAGTTTTGGGTCTTGCAGTTTGTATTTAAAGTGGTTCAAGTGAATTTCTCAGCTAATCTAGTTTAATACGTAGTTAATTTCGTCTAATTTCTAAAGGATTTGGTCCTAAGTGATTTCTGCCTGAGGTGGTACTCGGGGCTTTGTAGTTTGTATAGAAGGTGATTCAAGCTATTAATACTTAATTAAATTATGCCCCAATCATGGCAAAATAAGGTCCTAGGGCAGTTCTACGTCCAAGGACGTCCATTGCCAAGTTAGGAAAAATCCGGGGTGTTACATTTAGGCTTAAAGAAATCCATACTTTATTTTCATAGAGGGGTTGGAGGATACTTTGATTAATAACCACTTCATTGCTATTCATAAGCTATTTCTTCACCTCATTTATGTAGCTCCTCCCTTAACTTGCACCACCGGGGCTCCATTGGAGCTCTTCCCAAGTATTCTCCACGACTTTAGGGTGGACTCCACTGGGCCATTTTCGTTATTGTCCCTCGACAACAACCATCTTTCCTCCCCCGTTCTCCCTCGATCCTTTGCTTGCATCTCCCCTCTTGCAATTCTACCTACTCCTTATTCTCCCCTAAGAGGCTCCTTCGTCAGTGTGGGGTCTTCCAGATGCTCGCACATGCACATGGGGTATTCAGCACGATCATGGGTACTCGCCTAGCCACAGAGAAATTGACGCGGCCCGCTTCCTCATCTGATACGTACGTAAGGGTGTACGTGACATGATGTCATGATGTCCTCATCAGGCTGTTACATAAAGGTAACGGTGACAACCATTACCCGTTACAGGGTCATAACAACTGTTATGTAAAAAATAACTTGTAACCGCCATTAATGGCCCGTTACACTCCCTGTAAAGGTTGTAACAACCCCATAATGATCTATTACAAGGCAAATACAGGTTTTACATTTTTTTAAAGTTATGGGCCAGATATATGTTTTTTGGGTATTTTCTTTCAATAAAAAAAAGAGTCCATAACAACCGTTATGGGAGCCGTTACAACTGTTATGACCTGTATCGTAAAGGTAACGGTGGTGGTTGTTATGACCACCATTACTGTCACGGAATACCTTGCCTATAGGAAGTTCTAGCTCTTGCCACCCTCCCCCTCCTATCATACTACCTAACTTGATCATTTCATTGCTTTTATCTAAAAACGCATGGTTTAGGCCCCCGTAAAGTGGAACCTAGAAGGTATACTTTTGTTTGTAACATTGTGTCCTAAGTGTGTAAAACATATGTATTTTAACATCTCATGAAGTAACACTGAAAAATTCCACCTTTTTTTTTTCCCAATGTTCGCCCTAGACAACAATATTTTACACAGTATCTGCGATATTATCTATAATGCCCTGAAAATCGGGGGTCGAGCAGGAGCCCAACTCCCGAGTTCCAAACGCATCACTTATGGAACGTAGATAATGATGATTTAAATGTTGTTTGTATTAGTGCATAAAACATGAATGAGATTAAGCTAAAACAGCAAAACATATTCAAGGGACAGTCGAATTACGCAAGCGGAAGATTGAGAGATACATGGAACGTAAAAACCACTGTAGGTCCCAAAGTGTATACACGTTGCCAGGTCAAATAGTTACAAGTATTGTTTCAAAATACAAAATGTCAAAATGTGGTGGTCCACTACAAAGTATAAGCCCTGAAGCCCCACCAATCAGAATGGTCTATATAAACTCGCTTGAATACTGCATATATAAGAATGCCTCCTCATCATCATCAAAGTCTGGCTTCGCCTCGCAGACTGCGTCATCATCTAAAACTACAACAGGGTTTGGTTGGTGTTTAAAACACCGTCCCAGAATGTGAGAGTGAGTGATCAACTCAGTGGAGCTATAAAGCAAAGGGTAACATGTTATCAATTCAGTCAAGCAGTAATGATAAAGCAATACAATCAAGCATCCCTAAGTACTCTGATTAATGCAAGAATGGTATGTATTAATGATGCATGCCCTCGCCTGCACTCCCTCTGCGAACTTCATCTCACAGTCGCGGCATGCAATCACTTCCTCAGTGCTCAACTCCAACACCAAAGGCACATGCAATGCGGTGCATGAGCATGATTACCAAGTTCTTAGTAGTCCTTTTCATACAGCAGGATTGGAAAACTAAGGTACCTCCCTTATATCATTTCCCAAACAATGATCCATTATAGGGTCGTCAGTCCTAGTAAATCCCATACAATGTTGCAGTTCTAGGTCACTACAAAGGGCTCGTCACCTCGATGCAGGCCTAGCTTATACTCTAGTTGCTACAGAAAGGCTCGTCGCCTCAACGCAGGCTCATAGTATGCTCGAGGTCACTATGAATAGCTCGTCACCTAGTCGTAAGCCGACAACTCGAATACAGCGTCCCATACCACCGTATTCGGCTCACGAGCTTAGGTTGCTCACTAGTCACTACGGGTGGGCTCGTCACCCCGGCGTAGGCCGACAGCTCTACCACTGTGTCCCATACCACCATGTCCGGCTCATGAGTCTTAGTGGATCGAGGTACCAAGGTTAACGGGGTTTCCCCTGGTGAGTTTTGTACCTTAGGTTCAGGCAGTAGCGTCCATACATGGTGAACATAAATCGGGTCAATCGGGTTACTTGAAGAGCTCGACTGGTACGAGCGCACCTCGAGTTAATCGACATGAAGTGTGTAAGCACTCCGTGTGGCTTAACCACTGCCGACAATCAAAGTACGGCTCAGATTCATCGAACACGTCCCGTGTGGCGAGACAACCTCAGCCACCCGATTAGAATCTGTTACCGATTGCCTGGGCTATATCATAGTCCCAACCACACTAAACATAACAAGGAATCATATATGAATAGGCACCTCAGCAGTAAACTAATCCTTCAAGTAATATCAACCATTTGAGCATTTCATGAAACATAACATAAACATGATTTCACACATGCATTTCATACATAAAACAGATAATATAATGTAAGTTGCATGGAGAGATTTATACACAGTTAAGGTAGTTGAGAATCTATCTCAACACCCATATCAAGTATAATTTACCAAATACTTACTCATACAGACATTTTTACAAACACGTAGACTACACACTTCGACATACATGACGTATATCGACCACAACATGTATTAGGGCAATTCCTTTCACCAAGGAGTTGTCACGCATGCAACCACCATGTATCCATGACGGATAAACATGGCAAGCACGAATACAAATTCCATACTCATTCAAACATTTCTACAAACACTACTTAGGCTACACACTACAAAATACATGGCGTATATTAGCCATAACATGTATTAGGGCAAATCCTTTCGCCAAGGAGTTGTTGCATATACAACGATCCTATATCCACGATGGATAATCATGTCAAATACGAATCCAAATTCTACACGCATTCAATCAATTTGACAAACACATGGAATACACTATATTCAACATAGTTCCTATATATCCATAAAGCGAATCAGGCATCGCATTTAGCATGTGAAATGGCACCCACGTCAGTTATAAATCATTAAACGGCATTGAAAGTCTTGAAAACCATAACCTAAACTTTTATAGTCCCCACCTTACGCTGGTAAACGTGTAATGAATTCAGTTTAGACACTAAGTCTTTGTCAACAATAGAATGATAACCTATAGCATGAATTAGGTTAGCTATTTCATCACTTACACTATCTGAAACCCTAAAACAAATTAGGGTTAGGTTTTCTTACCTAAGAACGGGATTGGAATCGCCTGAATAGCGATACAGGAATGGTGGATAAGCATGTGGAACAGCGAGATTGAGTCCCGAGAAAAATCTCCCACACTCTCTCTCTCTTTCTCTCTTTCCTTCTCTTTTCTCTCTCTTCTCTCTCTAGGGTTTGCAAATTCGTATAGGCCCTTTTATAGGGTTTAAGACCTATATAAGGGAGAGAGGGTTTAAGACCCTTATATAGGCTCAAACGTGAGCTCAATGGCCCCAGGGCCATGATATACTTAGGTTATAGCCAAAACCCATCTGTTTCGGCTCAACGGAGCACTTCTGAAGGCCTATTTTCTGCGTGCGGTCGGACTTAAGCTCCCTGGCATTGGATCTAGGTCGAGTTAAGTTTTCGGTCCGATCGGATCTGTAGATCGACCGTGGCGGACCAGTTTCAGTTTAACGGTCATTGGCACCCGATCAGCGCCACGAGTACACTGACCTGTGCTGGGAAATTTCCCTGATCTAAGGGTGTATTTGAGTCGGATTCTGACGGTCTGAATCCTTAGATTTGGCCCACAAGCGAATGACCCAAATCACTTAAATCAGAGTTCAATTTTCAAAGATATTCGCGTTTCTCACACACTTTGCTCCGAGCTCAAGTTGTGCGTTTTTGGATACTATCTGAATTTGATTTCCGAGATGGTTGTCAAGCCCAGTAAGGCGGTCATAACTGTATAGTTTCGTGGTAATCGGACTTTCGATGTGCGGTTTAGGTCCTACGGAGTTTCAAAGTGCTCCCAAGAGCAATTGGGTTTTGAGATGGATCCTAAGTTTTAAGGTAATGTAGCATTAACGATTCTACACGTTTTGGGTCTTACAGATCGTATTTGAAGTGATCAGTGCTAATTTCACAGGTAATCTGGTTTAACACTAGTTAATTCTCGCTTAATTTGTAAAGGATTTGGTCCTTTGTGATTTCTGCCTGAGGTGGTACTCAGGTCTTTGTACGGATTTTTCCGAGACGTTACATTATCGATGACATTGATACGTGTTTCTGTGTCCCTAGTCATCAATCAATCAATATATATATATATATATATATATATATATATATATATATATATATATATATATATATATATATATATAACGCCACGGATTTTTGCCAACTTGGAGTTAGACATCCTTAGGCAATGAGTCGATCATAACACCTTATTAACTTCTCAGAACTCAATCCCAAAGTCTCAAATCCCTTTTCGACCCATTTCCTTCAAAATCTCACCTTTCACTACCTTATTCTTCAAAATTTTCTAAGTACTTTTACATTAGACACTAATCCTAAAGTTTAAATGATGAAGAACAAGACTTAAACTAAAACTTACCGTAAATGGTAAATATATAAATAAAATAGCTTTTGACTATTAACCTTTTGGAATATCACGAAATAAATAGGTTATTTGGATAGAGCAACTTCTCTTACCCCAAAATCATTTATTGCACGTCAAACAACTCATTCCGGTTTGCAAAGGGGACCCGAAAACACATCAAACGGACTCGAGGGGCCAAACGACACAAATCGAGGGGACCCGAGGTGGGTCCTGCACTTTTCCGGCACCCCATGGGAGGGAGGACCTCACCCCACTGGCGACCCCTCTCCGGAAAGTCCAGATGTTGGCGAGGACCTCGCTGGTTCCGCGAGGCCTCGCCGTTCTGGTGGGCCGGGGGGCCCATTTTCTGAAAATTTTCTGCGGTTTTTTTCCTACTTTGAAAAATCATATCTCCCTCGTTATAACTCCGATTTAGGTGATTCAAAAACCATGTTGAAGCTTAATAAGTCTAGTTTCATATAAAAATAATTGAAAAATATAATAAAAAGTTTAATATAGCTAAATATAGGTCGTTGTGACAACTGTCCGAAAATCATCAGTTTGGATAGCTGCTGATTTGAGAATTTTTAGAATTTTTTTACAACACGAAATCTAATGAAATTTGGTAGAGATGAAGTAGACTTGATGATGAACTATTAGAAAAATAATTAAAATAATATACTAATTAGAAGTGCCAGAAAGGGGCGTAGAACTGCCCTAGGACCATATTCTGTCATAATTAGGGCATAATTTAGTTAAGTACTAAACTGAATACTCAGTAGAATTAGCTTGAACCACTTTTTATACGAACTGTAAGACCCAAAACTTGTAAAAGCATTAATGCTACATTACCCTATAACATAGGAACAATCTCATTACCCAGTTGCTCTCAAGAGCATCACGAAACTCCGTATCGGACTTGGACCGCACGTCGAAAGTCCGATTAACGCGAAGTTAAACGGTTAGGACCGCCTTGCTGGGCTTGACAGCCACCTCGGAAATCAAGTCCTAACAATGTCCAGAAATGCACAACTTGAGCCCAGAATGAAGTGTGTGAGAAACACGAATATCTTTAGAAAATGAACTGGGACTTAAGTGAATTGAGTCGTTTCACTTGCAGGCCAAATCTAGGGATTCAGACCGTCAGAATCTGACCCAATTACACTCTTGGATCAGGAAAAATTTCCAACACATGTCAGTGTACTTGTGGCCCTTATCGAATACTAGTGACTGTTGAACTGAAACTGGTCCGCCACGGTCGATCTGTAAATTCGATCGGACCAAAAACTTAACATGATCTAGATCCAATGTCAGGGAGCTTAAGTTCGACAGCACGCTAAAAAGAGGCCTTCAGAACAGCTCCGTTGGATGGGAACAACCAACTTTTGGCTATAACCTAAGTATACCTTGGCCCTAGGGCCATTCCCATCAGTTCTGGGCCTATATAAGGGCCTTAAACCCTCTCTCTCTCTCTCTCTCTCTCTATTCCATACGAATTTGGAAAACCTAGGAGAGAGAAGAGAGCAAAGAGATAAGGAAAGAGAGGGAAAGTGAGAGAGAAAGTGGGAGAGAGTTCCTGGGATTCAATCCCATCGCTCCACGTGCTTAGCTACTGCTTCTGTATCGCTATTCCGGCGAATCCGACTCCGTATTTGGGTAAGAAATCCTAACCCTAACCTGTTTTGAAGATTCAAATAGTAGGAATGATGAAATAACTAACCTATTTCATTCTGAAGGTGATCGTCGTGCCGTTGACAAAGGCTAAGTGTCTAAAACGAATCCGTTACGCGTTTACCGGTGTAAGGTGCAAACTATATACGTTTAGGTTATGGTTTTCAAGACTTTCAATGTCGGTTAATGATTTATTACTGACATGGGTACCATTTCACATGCCAAACGTGATGTTTGTTTTGCTTTACGAATACTTATGAACTATGTCAAGTATAGGGTATTCTATGTATTTGTTGAAATAATTGAATACGTATGGTTTTTGGATTCGCGGTTGACATGATTATCTGTCGTGCATATATGCTTGTTGTATATGCGACAATTCCTTGGCGAAAGGTTTTGCCCTAATACATATTATAACCAACATACGTCATGTATGTTGAAATGTGTAGACTAAGTGTTTGTAAGAATGTCTAAATGAACTAGTAGTTAGTAAATTGCACTTTGTATGAGGGTGTTGAGATAGGATTCTCAATTTCCTTAACTATGGCTATAGTTTCCTTTATGTAACTTATATCGCTACTACGTGCTTTATGGTTGAAATGCCTATGTATGCTAATGTGTACCCTATGTGTTTGTAGAAATACTCATGTGAGATTTATAATTGATTTCAGTTGTCACATGCTGTTTTGGCTTACTATATGTGAATGCTAATGTTTGGAATGTGATTGGGGCTACGAGGTAGTCCAGGTAATCGGTAATGGTTTACGATAGGTGGCCGTACTACTTAGCTACGACAGACACGCCTGATGAATCCGAGTCGTACGCTGCTTGTCAGCAGTGGTTAGGCCACACAGAGTGCTTGCGCACTCCATGTCGATCGGCTTGACGTATGCTCGTATCAGTCGAGTTCGTCAGGTAACTCGATTGGACTTATGTATGTTCACCATGTATGGACGCTGCTGCTTGAACCTAAGGTACCAAACTCATCAGTGAATCCCGTTAACCTTGGTACCTCGATCCGCTAAGACTAATGAGCCGGACATGGTGGTATGGGACACCGTGGTCGAGCTGTCGGCCTACGCTAGGACGACGAGCCCACCCATAGTGACCAGTGAGCAACCAAAGCTCGTGAGCCGAATATGGTGCTATGGGACACTGTATTCGAGCTATCGGCCTACACTGATAAGGTGACGAGCCCTTTGTAGTAACCTCGAGCATACTCTGAGCCTGCATTGAGGCGATGAGTCTTTCCGTAACAACTAGAGTATAAACTAGGCCTACATTGCATCGAGGTGACGAGCCCTTTGTAGTGACCTAGAACTGCAACATCGTATGAGATTTACTAGGACTGACGACCCTAGAATGGATCATTGTTTAGGAAATGATATAAGGGAGGTACCTTAGTTTCCCAATCCTGCTGTATGAAAAGGACTAATAAGAACTTGGTAAGCACGCTCATGCACCGCATTGCATGTGCCGTTTGGCGTTGGGTAGAGCACTGAGGAAGTGACTGACATGCGCGACCGTGAGATGAAGATCGCAGAGGGAGTGCAGGCGAGGGCATGCATCATTTATACATACCATTTTTGCATTAATCAGAGTACTTAGGGATGTGTGATTGTATTGCTTTATCATTACTACTTGACTGAATTGATAACATGTTAACCTTTGCTTAATAGTTCCACTGAGTTGATCACTTACTCCCACGTTACGGGACGTTATTGTACATACCAACCAGACCCTGTCTTAGTTGCAGGTGGTGGTGATGCCTACGAGGCAGAGCCGGACTTCGAGGATGATGAGGAGACATTCTCCTACATGCGGTTTTCAGGCGGGTTCATGTGAGCCGTGTCCTGATCGACGGGGATTTCTGGGATGTTGACTAGATGACATTACACCTTTTATATATTTTGGAATTGTACATGTAATTATTTAACCTGGTAATATTATCACACTCTAGAGACTTACCACAGTTTATATATTTTATATATCTATCACATTCTTTCGCTTGCAATTTCACTTGTCTCTGGAGTATGATATGCTGTTTTGGTATAATCCCATTCATGTTTCAATGCACTCATCATAATCATCATTATCTATGTTGCGTAAGTGATGCGTTGGAACTCGGGAGCTGAGCTTTGCTCGACTCCCGATTTTCAGGGCGTTACACACACACACACAGAATTTTGACCTTGGAAGTTTATGGCAATAAAAGGTCTGTGATGCCCTTAGATGTTCTAGTCTGTGCATGCATTACACTGATGTGTTTAATGAATCTATAGCCTTGGCCGACAAACCAAGGTCATCTTTGAAAATTTTATCTTGACGGGGATAAGACCATTACATTGGTGGCTTCAACAAGCAATGCCTAGTGAGCATGACTCATCAACTGATGTTGACTGTCCTTGCCCTTTGAACATGACGCCCATCATCTTTACTAGTTGAATGTTCTGGTAAATTTTATCATGATGGGGATAGGTCATTGCAATTGTTGGTCTTTAGCAAGAAATTCCTAGCATGCATGACTCTCCTTGCCCTTTGTGCATGGTGCCCATTGTTCCTACCAATTGAATGGTTTTTCAAGTGTTTTGTCTGCTTATGTTGTAGTGTCATGTGAAGTTGTTTGGTTTAAATTTTGTTGGTTAATAAATTGTATGGGCTTGCATAACTGTGTAGCTATTTCCTTGTATTATCTTGTATGTTGGTCTTCTTTTTTTTTTTTTTTTTGGTTTGTTTGTAAAGCTTGTGGATAAAACTTCAAAAAAGAAAAAAGAAGAAGCTTGTGGATAGCTTATGTAGCAGTAAATGGTGGATTTGCTTTGTTGGCTCATACTGTTCTTGAATATGTAAGATTGTGTAGCGTGTCCTTTCATTATCAAATTTTTACTAATAAACCTATATTTCCTCCTCCTCCTTCTTCTTGTTCTTTTTTTTTTATTTTTATTTTTAGGTGAATGAAGGATGCCACTTATACACAATGAACTAGGAACTATGTGGCCCTTACCTCAATAAGTTTTTAGATGGTTAAATTATAGTCTTATCATATAACTTTTTTTCTTCAGGTTCATTCTTTAGGTGACTTAAGATGATTGACTAATTGGTTTTTAATGACTGATGAACTGATCTGTTGTTGATGTCTGAGACTTATCCCTATAGCTTAAGTAGCATGAAACATTTGAAATTCATGAGATTGAATGTTAAAACCTTTCTTTGGTGCCAGGAGCATCAACAAGAATCGAGAAAACCATTTCAGGTCTGAATCACGTACAAATTGTGCATTTTTGGAGCACCAACTAAAAGAAGAAATATATTGTTGGGTTGTGACATCTTCTTAGATGATCATAAACCTGTATTGTTGTCTAGTTTTTATAGTTTGATAATATGAATAAATATTCAAATTGAGTTTGGTAACGATACTGCTTTTGAATAGTCTTATGTAATCTCAATGTTAATTCATATGTTGCTACTGAACCACTTAAGATATGCAGTAGTATTCCTGGAGTTATAACTGAGCTGTGTTCCTTATTCATCCATACAGTTTCGTTTGGCTTGGATTAGGACCAACAACACTTATCTGCATGTGTCCTCACTTATTGACTGTGTGTTTGTTTTAAGCTCGACCATTTATTAAGAATGCAATAAAAAGTATCTTTGGGTTCAACGTATTATTTTTATGGTTATTATTTTGCAAATGTGGGCCAAACTGTTGGGATCCAAAGCCTAAAGATTGCTTTTGGTTATTGTTTGTGCTAGTTTACTTTAATTGTTAGGGATCCCACAGTTTTTTTTTTTTTTTTTTCAATGTATTTTTTAGTTTGGACTTCTAAAGTTTTTCCTTGGCTGCCTCGAACTCTTTTCTTTTCAAGAAGTACCACTCATTGTTCGAAATATCGATACTATTGGCCGATATATCGGCCGATATTATCGGTATCGCACCCCTGCGAGACGATACTTCGCCGATAACACCCGGAAGATACAAAAAAACCCTAACTCCAGATATCGTGCGATATATCGTCGATATCGTGCGATATATCGTCAATGTCTTACGATATAGCGACGATATCGTCGATATCGCCGATACAACCCACCCCGATTTAGATATCGCGGTATTTTCTCCTCCATTATTGTCGGAAATCGACAAACAGAGTCACGGACACTCACGGGTGCGTTTGCAGGGAACTCACGAGTCCCACTGTAGCCAACAACCCACAACAATAAAAAGTTGATGCCGTGGGTTGCTGAAAATAAAAAAATTTTGAATGAGAGAGAGAGAGAGAGAGAGAGAGAGAGAGAGAGAGAGAGAGAGAGAGATCGGAGAATACCTGTAGCGGTGATCGGAGGTGGGCCATTCGACAGGTAAGTACCATGTATCCCCCTTTCTTCCAAAATTTCTTGCTATTTTCTTCATTTTTTCTCTTTCTTCGCTGATTGGAGCGTGCCGGTGCAGATTTCTCGGAGATTCGGCGAGAAATCGGGCCGGATTCGATGAGATACCTCATCCGGAGCCTTCGCTGCTTGAAGGGGAGGGAAATCGCGAGTCGAAATGGAGAAAATGAAGAGGACGGGCGCGGGAGGGGTGAAAACAGGTCGGTCCGGGACTCCGGATTGCGTACTGAGTACCTCAGTACGCTCTTATCATACTGAGTAAACTCAGTTGGGCCCACCGTGAAAATAAGTGGTTTATCCACACCGTTCATACGTTTTTTCAGCTCATTTAAGGTGTTGAACCCAAAGTTGAAGCATATCCAACTCTTAAGTGGATCATACGACAGGAAACAGTGGGAATAATGATTTCCACCGTTGAAACCTTCCTAGGCCTTACAATGATGTCTATTTGTCATCCAAGCTGTTAATAATATCACAAAGACATGGATGAAGAAAAAAAAAATATATAAGCTTAATACAAAAATTTTGTGACACTAAAGAATTTTGCAACGGTATAAGTTCAATTCACACTATTTCATGTGGTGTGGTGCATTTGAGCTTTGGATATCCTTCAATTTTGGACCCATATCATAAAATTATCTAATAAAATAGATGGACGGATTGGATAAAATACATAGGCATGGTGAACCCCACAGAGTTTACTCAGTACGCTCAAAGTGTCTGAATCCCTGCAACGTGGACTTAGCGCGGGTGTGATTTGCTGAGCACGTGCCAATCGTGCTCAGTAAACTCAGTTGGGGCCCACCTTCAATGTATGTGGTCTATCCACACCGTCCATATGTTTTCCCATATAAATTAAGGGGTCGATCCAAAAAACATTTTGTAAGGTGTGGCCAAAAATGGTATTTCAACGGTGGATGTTCAATTCAACTGTTTTGTATGGTGTGGCCCATTTAAACATTGTATATGGTTTATGTTTGGCCTAAAGCCCTGAAATTATCTGTTAAAAGGTATGGACGGAGCGGATCAAATACATAAATATCTTGACCATTCATCTGTTGTGTGGCCCTCAAGAAATTTTTAATGGTGAACGTCACTCCACTGTTTTCTAGTGGTGGGGGTCCAATCGAGCTCTGGATCTGACTCATTTTTTGGTTCACGCCCTAAAATGATCTGTTAACATGGATGGACGGTGTGGATAGAAAAAATACATCATGGTGGGACCCACGTAACTTGGCGACGTAGCTTCAGTAATCCGCTGGAAGCGGATTGCGTACGCCGGACGTGGGCTGGTGGTCAGTGCTCTGTGGGCCCCACCATGATGTATGTGTTTCATCCATTCCGTTCATCCATTTTTAAATATCATTTTATTGCAATGAACTCAAAAATGAGAGGGATATAAATCTCAGGTGGACCACACCACATGAAAACAATAGTGATTGGATATACCATTTAAATCCTCCTATGGCCCACTATACTGTTTATTTGACATCCAATCTGTTGATTAGGTCATACAGGCCCAGATGAAGAGAAAAAACAAATATCAGCTTGATCCAAAACTTTTATGGCCCCCAAAATGTTTTTAATGGTCTACCCTCATTTAACACTGTTTCCTGTAATGTGGTCCACTTGAGATTTGGATATATCTCATTTTTGGACTTATACCGTAAAATGATCTGTAAAAACAGATGGATGGCATGGATGAAACACATACATCATGGTGTGACCCACATAGCACTGACCACCAGCTATTGGTTGGTGTCAGGGGATGCGGATTGCGTCCTACCCCCGCCCGGACGGTAATCCGTCAGGGCAGGGCTCTGTGGAGCCCACTGTGATGTAACTGTTTCATCCTGCCGTCCAACAATTTTTTCAGAAAATTTTAATATGTGAACCAAAAAATGAGGCAGGTTCAGGGCTTGAGTGGACCACAAAGTGGGGATTGAACGTCCACCATTAAAAGCTTCTTTGGGGCCAGAGAAGTTTCGGATCAAGCTGATATTTGTGTTTTAAGTTCATCCACGTCTACGTGACTTTTATGGTTAAAAAAAACATCACGTGGGCCCTTAGAAATGTTTCAACGGTGGGTGTCATATCACGTGGGCCCTACTTTAGACACTAGGAAGGTTTCAACCATGGAAATCATTATTCCACACTGTTTCCTATGTAACGGTCCACTTGAGCTTTGTATTTACTTCAATTTTGGGATCAACCCCTAAAATTATCTGTAAAAATGGATGGACGGTGTGGATAAATCACATAAATTCCTGTTGGATGACAAATAAACATCATTGTTGGGCCTAGCAAGGTTTCAACGGTGGATATCATTATCCCTGTTGTTTCCTGTGGTATGGTACACTTGATCTTTAGATATGATTCAATTTTTGGCTCAACCCCTTAAATTAGATTGGAAAACGAATGGACGGTGTGGATAGATCACATACGTTCAAGGTGGGCCCAACCCACAGAACTGCCCGTTTTGGGCTAGAGACGGGCAGGGGTAGGACGCAAGCCGCGTCCGTGCAAAGACGAGCACTGATGCTCCTTGAGCTCCAGTTGCACGGACGGTTCAAAGGAGATCAAAGTTACGTGGGCCCAAAGTGATGTATTTATTATATCTACACCGTTAATCTATTTTTGGAGATCATATTAGAGCATTATCCAACAAATGAATCATATCCAAATATCAGCTGGACCACACCACAGATGGCAGCGAAACACCGTTAAACAATTTAATTGGCCTTCGTGTAAGATCAGTTGGTCCAAAATGATAAAACATCACTTAGAAAAATGTACCTGAGTAATCTCGACTTAGTAGAGGATAATTTTCTAACCCTTCTCCATATGAAAAGACATTTTAAATAAAGTCACGGTGGCCCACACATGAACTTATGGTTGACATTCCATTCACACTATTCCATATGATATGGTGCATTTGAGTGGTAAATGTAACTGATTTTTTACCTCAAAACCTGATAGTGAATATAGAATATGATGAATGGAGTGAGTTTTACACTTAAAATATGGTGGCCCACATTGACTTGAGTGTTGTAGAGAACTCTACCTCTATCACATCTTGCTCTCCTCTCTCTCTCTCTCTCTCTCTCTCTCTCTCTCTCTCTCTCTCTCTCTCTCCATCCCCTCCTTGTTCAATGTTTTTCACAATAATAAGGGTTTCATGGTAGACATTCAATTCACATCGTTTGCCTTCGTGTGGTCCACATGATTTTTTAGTAAGCTTCATTTTTTGGATAAAGACTTATATAATATTATTTTACAGAGAAAATATGTCAGGAGGAAGAGGAGGTAAGCAACCTGATATAGGGTGGAGGTACGGTCAGCCCATTCCCGATAATCGATTCGGGAGTATTTGTAATTTATGCGGCCATGTATCGAGGAGTGGTGGGGTAACCCGCTTAAAGGAGCATTTAGCGGGAGGGTATCGCAATGTTGTGGATTGCCCAAAGTGTCCACAAGATGTGCGAGAACAGATGAGGAGCATATTAAAAAAAAATGTGAAGACAAAAGATGAACACATGTACGGGAGAGGGAGATTAGGGAGGAGTTGGGGCGACTACCATATGCAGGTGAGGATGATGTAGTGGATCTCAAAGATGATGATGATGATCCCGAATACAGGCGCGCAATTCAAAAGTCCATACGGGATCGATGGGAGAGGGATCAAGATAGGAGGTGGAATACAAGTAGGCTTCGATTTGAGGGGTCTATCCATGAGCGTGGTGGGGGAGTAGAGCAGGGGAGTAGAGCAGAGGGGGAGAGTGCTAGGGGTGGATCAGGGGAGGGAAGTAGGCGAGGAGGAATATGGGGCATGGGCAGGAGTAGCAGCATGCGGGTGCCGGATCTACCTTCGGATCCGAGGATGTACAAAGAGGCGGGAGGGACACAAAAGAAAATAAAGGAGATGTTTAGTGGAGGGGATGTGAGGAAAAAAGTTGAAAAATTTATAGCAAAATTTTTTATATACGGTCAAATCCCCGCAAATGCCGCAGCAAGCCCGCACTTCAAAAATGTGATAAGTGAAGTGCAGCGTGGGGGAGAGGGTGCTGCCTACACTCGCACAGATCATGGGAAAATATTTGGATGATGAACATGCAGAAATGAAGACATACGTTGATTCGTATCGGCAGTCATGGGAGATGTACGGCTGTACCGTCATGTGTGACGGTTGGACCGGACCGACGAAGATTTCGATTATAAATTTTATGATTTATTCCAGGGGATGGGCGGTGTTCCTAAAGAGTATAGATGCGAGTAGTAAGATCAAAAATTATAACTACATTTACAAACTAATGCACAACATCATGCAAGATGTTGGCAGGAAAAATATTGTGCAGTTTGTTACGGATAATGGGAGTGCATTTGTTAAGGCGGGGAAGGATATTCAGAGCAAGTATCATATGTATTGGACCCCCTGCGCAGCCCATTGTATTGATCTCATGCTGGAGGGGATCGGGGATAGGCCGTCGGTGAAGACTGTAATTACTGATGCATGGCTCATCACAAACTTTGTATACAACCACGGCTGGTTATTAGCCGCAATGCGCGAGAGGTGTGGTGGGGATATAGTGCGCCCCGGAGCGACGCGATTCGCCACAAATTATATCGCCTTAAGTAGCCTTCTCAAACACAAACAAGGGTTACGAGAGCTTTTCGCCTCTCATGATTACGTAGAATGGAAAAGGAGGTTGACGAAAGTAACCTATAGAATTGAGGAGCTGGTGCTGGGAAAGACATTTTGGGATAAAGTGCGTGGTGTTGTGGGTATTCTAGAGCCCATTTATGTGGTGTTGAGGATGGTGGACAATGAGACAAATCCGTCGATGGGGTCGTTGTATCCGTCTATACAACTAATGAAAGATGCCATCATGGTTAAAGCTCCCAATGCATATAAGTGGGTGCATGCAATAATAGACGACCGTTGGGAAAGGACGCTTTCTCACCCACTACATCAGGCTGGTAAGTACCTAAATGGATTTTTTTTTTTCCATATGCAATAATAAGCGAGGGTTGTACTGATGTGTATATGTTGGTTTTCAGCATATTTCCTAAATCCCAAATACCACTACAGCCGGAACCTCTTCGAAGATAATTCATTAAAGAGGGCTGTGCATGAGGTGTACGATCACTTATTCCCCGACTGTCCGGGGAAAGATACCTTTGGTAGTGAGGTAAATATGTTCCGCACTTACATTATCCTTATCTTCATCTCGATTATTAAATACTTATTCTAGTTGTTATACGCTATCAACAGATTGTTAAATTCCGCGACGCAGTTGGGATGTTTGGGTGTCACCCTGCAGTGAAGTCAAGGAACGCCATGATGCCATGTGAGTCACTGTAGTAAACTTAACATTTATATTATTTTGGAAAATTTAGGATAATGAAAGAATCTTATGATACGCAGGCGAATGGTGGTCCATGTATGGGACTGACTGCGAGGTTTAACAATGACTTGCTGTCCGTGTGCTTGCACAGACGGTGTCCTCTTCATCCTGTGAAAGGAATTGGAGTACATTCTCCCTCATACATACAAATAAACGTAATAGAGTAGGGTATGAGAGGCTTCAGAAGCTAGTGTATTGTCACTACAATATGAAGTTACGAGAGAGGTTGCTCCGCTCGGAAGGAAGAAGAAAAGCACAGGAAGACCCACTAGACCTGATGACGGTCGAGACAGCATGCATATGCTGAGGATGCGGAGGATGACATAGTTTACCAGTGGGTTAGGTCGGATGACTTAGATACCTCGGATGGGCGACCAGAGCCACATATTGCGGCAGAAGCGGAGACACAAGGGATTGATGTTGACAAACATGTGGAGCAACAGAGGTCTCCTGATAAGGCATTCGACCCATTAACGAGGAGTCCGGAGGGCAGCCCACGGCAGTCACTATCACGAGGGACATGTGGTGGGGAAACATTGTCTGACACCGAGACTCAGTCAAAGAGTGATGCGGGAAATGAGTCCGGTGATGATGATGGCGGCGATAAGGATGACGATGACTCTGATGACAGTAAGGATGATGATGATGATGATGATGATAATGATGATGATGGTGGTGACGCGGGTGGGAGTCAGGATAAGAGGTCTCTTAGCCCTTTTACCGGGGAGGAGAATTTCGATCATTCCACGCAGGACATTGACCATGGTTCTTGTCCAGGAGAATCACGATCTCGTCTTGTTTACAATAAGACATACACGCGTCAAAAGTTACTGCAAAAAAAGAAGACTCATAAACTTTCAGATTTTGAGGAGCTGCTGGCAAAATGCATGAGGGACACAAGCGTTCCTGGCAGGCGAGGTGGCTCTAGATTTGGATCACGGACGAGGGAGGGGAGCTCGAGCTACAGGCCACAACATAAATCTGGATCAAGGTGTCTCGTATCGGTATCGGTTGGCGTAACGGTGACCTCCAAAACCGATACGGATACGGGGGCGTAACGGCGATACCGGGGCGTAACGGCCCGTAATAACGTAAGCAAAAAAAAATTTTTTTTTGCCAAAAAATATGAAAAATATGGATTAAATCCGAATATTCTAAGCATTCCAAATATGCATTCATTTATAAATTGGAACATGGTTATGGTGGTGTAACGGTCCACTCTTTGGTGAGAAGTTGTATCGGACTGTCTGATGAATTTATGAACCAGATAACCTAAATTTGACTACAAAATTCATATTTTTAATTTTCTAACTGTCTACTATTAATGATAGATATATTAGAATGAATGTAATATGAAAATATCTTACATTAGGTGTTTGCAATTATTTTTGAGGAATTTCTCGAACATACCGTGGTCTGTGCACGTGATGATTCCTGCTATAACTGTCATCCTCAAGTCAAGAATATTAAAAAAATAAATTAGTAGTGTCGATATACTTCCTGCAACTTGATTAAGGATTACTTGATTGGTTGTCGGGGAGTTATTTTAAATACAAGTTCGACAAAGTGTCAAGTGTGTGCATGATTTGTATGGCTTCTTGTAATAATACTTCTTGTGAGTCATCTTGCTACATAAATACTTACCTTAATACAAATATATACTCACAATCACAAGTCACCACCAAAATGAAAATCTGCTTTTTGTGGTTGCTCGACCTCCACATCATCGTCATCGTCACCATCGGGATGAGGCTGTCCAATAGGTGTGTAGTGCTGCATATCCATAATATCCAGTGCCAGAAGGAAATACTAGATCAACGAAACCAGAGGATGACTGATCCTGACTAGGCAACGACTCTGACCCCGAGTAAGGATATCCACCAGTGCCCGTCGAATAGCCATACTGGTGCCCATACTCAGGCTGTTGAGAATCTTGAGATTGAGAGTGCGTCTGCTGTGATGAGTAACTTGGATTTGGATCTGGATATCTATAATCATATGGATATTGATCGGGAGGGCTACTCCAACATGAATGTGATGGAACAGGCTCAGTATAACCATCATAATCATAATCCAATTGACCATAAGAATATCCATCATAATAACCAAGACCATGAGCCTGCTGATGTTCCGGACCTCCCGGACCCCGTGCACCACTAGATGTACCCTCATCCGGCTGGCTGTATCGTGACTCGGTACACTCGTAAGTCCGACCTCGTGTACCACGTCGTCGATGTTCATCGCCATCGCGATCTGTAGACGGCTGTATAGGGGGGTAAGCAACACCAGAAGTGCCAGCACCAGGGGCAGGGGGTCGTCATCATCCGACACGGTCACGCTACCACTGCTCGTACTCTTTTGTTGATCTTGAGCCGTATCCGTACGTGGCATAAACGCTGCCCCTCTTACTGGGTCCAACACATCTGCACGACTCTCTTGTTGCGCTTTACGTATTTCTGGGTCATCAATTTCCAATTCTTCACTATCCTCTTCAATTTGCTTTTCCCTTGTTTCCAACCAAGGTAGAAGTGGGTCATCCTCATCATAAATATTGTCCAAGTTTATTGGACAGTAGTCTCCGTCATCGGCAGCTGTAATGCTCCTATGATGTCGTCGCATTCTTAGTTTTATATTGTAGTGCATGAAGACAAGTCTATCTAATGTTCTAGTCTGCAATCTATTCCTATTCTTTGAATGAATGAGCGCAAAACAACTCCAATTCCTTTCGCAGCTAGAGGAAGATGTTGTTTGGCTCAAAACTTTTACTGCAATTTTTTGGAGAGCCTTCGTACTCTCTCCGAAATTAATCCACCATTCGGCCGGTTGCAACCTAGACACTGCATGCTGTGCAAGAACATCTCCAAAGCTACCAAGGCGATTTCCAAATGTATCTAATTCATTCAACGCCTTTATTTGCAGATCTAAGTCAGGCTCTAATCTCTTTATCACATTTTTTAGCCCGACACGAACTTCATCATCCTCAACAAATGATTGGGCATATCTATACCTAGGATTTAGGTAGTAACCTGCTGCATGAAGATCGTGATGGAGTTGTTTTGTCCATCTCCTGTCGATCATCTTCCAATAGGTCTCCCAGCTTCTACAATCACGTTGAATTGCAAGCTTTGCCTTATCCATGACATCATATAGGAAGCCCATGGTAGGTGCTTCATCGGTTTCAACAAGACGGAGTACCCTCATTAGTGGCTCCATCACCTTTAGGATCGCCTTAACCTTCTTCCAATATTTGTTGTCCCGTATGGTATTAGCAACGTCGACCGGTGTGCCTGATGTCTTCTTCCCATGTTTTATGTTGAGCCATTCTCGGGAAGCAAACATCTCACTCAACTCTCCCCTATGCTGGAATAAACTCTCTAATGCTATAAAGTTTGTTGCGAATCTAGTCGCCGCAGGCCTCAACAACTCTCGTCCTTTCGTGAACTTTCTCATTATTGCGACTACTTGATTATGGTTGTAAATAAACGTCGTCACTTCCTTTGCCCTTTCGACCATTTCCTTAACATTCTTCTTCTTCCCAATATCTTCCAATATAAGATCGATACAATGGGCAGCACATGGTGACCAAAAAAGATGTTTTCTCTCATCCATCAACATGTCCTGCAAGCTTATATGATGCTTCATTATCTGTCACAATCTGCACTACATTCTCCTCTCCAATCTCATCCACAACTTTATCCATTAGGCCCATAATATATTGAGAATCTTTTGTTGCTTCTGAGGCATCAATTGACTTGTGGTATATAGTTCCTAAGTGGCAGTACACCATGAAGTTGATCATGCTACGTCTGGTTGGGCCAGTCCAACCATCACACATGATCGTGCATCCTCTGGCTTGCCATACAGGTTTAAAGGTAGCCACGTATGCTTTCACATCCGCATACTCTGCATCTGTCCATTTCCCCCTAATCTCCTTAGCCGTGGGAGCTTTTATTCCTTCACCCTTCTGCTGCTGCATCGATTACCACCTGCCAATATGGAGAATTGGCCGCGTTAGGAGGTATGTTGGCATGTATAAATAACTTTCTGCTGCTCTACCTAATTTCTCAACGGAAGTTCTACTCCACATTTGTTTTATTTTTTTTTGTTTAGTTGATTCTTTCCTAAATAGGATTGGATCAATAGAGGGTCTCCTAGGCTCATTTACTTCTTCATCCAAACGTATAGGGGCATCACGTGAAGATGTCTGTCGTCGGCTCCCAAACATACGTCGTAACCCACCAAACCTACCCCCCTCGGTCCCACTGCCAAAAAACGATTGCACTTCCATTGCACTCCCCGTCCCATTCTCACTCCCACCGCCCCCCCCCCATCACGCATGCGACCGACCCATGCGTGCCAAACATGCGGCGACGTTCTTCCTCTTCACGAGCTAGACGCACGCTCTCTCTCCTAACTATAGTTAATTCCCGATCTGAATCTTCGTCAGAATCAATAATATCTTCATCACGAACGCCCATATATGCAGGACCAAACACCTCCTGTTGAGCTGCATCCAAAATATCATCTTTCTTCTTTTGTACAGCAGCACGTTTACCCTTCGACTCATCCAAACTAGCTTGCATTAAAAGCATTATCTCTTTCGGTACTCTGACACATGGCGCAACTTGGCCCTTTCGATGTGCTAAATGTTGTTTGAGACGGGTAATTCCACCAGTCACTAGTCTATCACAATACTTGCACTTCATTTGATGCCTAGTACCACCAACCCTCTCACAATGTTGCCATCCAATATCCTCACTTGTTGTTGGCCAGACCCAGACATTTCTTTAGGTTTAGGATATGAGTATAAGTGTATGACCTATGTTAATAAAGATAATTTTATGTTCTAACTAAACCCTAAGAAGCTCCAAAACCTGTCCAATATAAGCAAATAAAAATATAAAGTCACTAATTTGAAAATACAAAAAAAAATTTATAAAATGACACCACAAATCTGTAAAATGCACATTAACATGTTTTACACTTCTACTATGATTAACACATCATATGACATGATTAAAACAACAAAAACAACCATTAAAAATTGATCTTTTGAATTTTCAAAAAAAGGGCCAAAATAAATGCATAAAAAAAATAAATATAAAAAGTTATATAAAATGGCACCCCAAATCTGTAAAATGCACATTAACATGTTCTACTATGATTAACACATCATATGACATGATTAAAACAGCAAAACAACCCTTAAAAATTGATTTTTTGAATTAAAAAAAAAAGGGTCAAAATTCATGCGTAAATAGAAAAAAAATATAAAAAAATATTAAATGGTACTCCAAATCTGTAAAATGCACATTAATATGTTCTACTATGATTAACACATCATATGACATGATTAAAACAGCAAAACAACCCTTAAAAATTGATTTTTCGAATTTTAAAAAAAATGGTCAAAATTCATGCGTAAATAGAAAAAAAATATAAAAAAAATATAAAATGGTACCCCAATTCTGTAAAATGCACATTAACATGTTCTACTATGATTAACACATCATATGGCATGATTAAAACAGCAAAACAACCCTTAAAAATTGATTTTTTGAATTAAAAAAAAAAAAGTCAAAATTCATGCGTAAATAGAAAAAAATATAAAAATATATAAAATGGCACTCCAAATCTGTAAAATGCACATTAATATGTTCTACTATGATTAACACATCATATGACATGATTAAAACAGCAAAACAACCCTTAAAAATTGATTTTTCGAATTTTAAAAAGAATGTTCAAAATTCATGCGTAAATAGAAAAAAAATATAAAAAAATATAAAATGGCACCTCAAATCTGTAAAATGCACATTAATATGTTCTACTATGATTAACACATCATATGACATGATTAAAACAGCAAAACAACCCTTAAAAATTGATTTTTTGAATTTTAAAAAAAAGGGTCAAAATTCATGCGTAAATAGAAAAAAATATAAAAAAATAAAATAAAATGGCACTCCAAATCTGTAAAATGCACATTAATATATTCTACTATGATTAACACATCATATGGCATGATTAAAACAGCAAAATAACCATTAAAAATTGATTTTTTGAATTTGAAAAAAAAGGGTCAAAATTCATGCGTAAATAGAAAAAAATATTAAAAAAATATTAAATGACACCCCAAATCTGTAAAATGCACATTATCATGTTCTACTATGATTAACACATCATATGGCATGATTAAAACAGTAAAACATTTAAAAATAAATAAATACCTAATTTTGACGAATTTCTGAAAAATGGCCCACCGAGCTTTGATTTAACCAAATCCGTAATATAACGTGTTTTTGTCCCAAATAACCAGCTAAGGTTGGTCGAAATTACTATTAGAAGGTATGAAAAACAGTTTGGAAGCAAGAATTTTGAAAAAAAACAGCAAAAAAAGTCATTAAAACGAAAAAAAAATAGCCGTTTTCGAACCGTTTCGCTGACCGTTACGCTGACCGTTACGGGCCCGTATCGGCCGATACGGGTACAAAAAAACGTAACGGTCGATACGACCCCGTATCGCGTATCGGCCATTACCGTTTTCGTTACGTATCGGCCGATACGGCCGATACGTAACCGATGCGGGACACCTTGATCTGGATCACAAACACTAGAGAGTAGCTCGAGTTCTGTGCCACAGCATGGGCATGGATATGGACCTACTGGATATGCGACGAGTGACTCCAGCAGTTACGGCACATCATTTTTCAACCCTGGTCAAGAGTTCACTTCTGCATATGGGCAAGGATATGAGCAACAATATGGATATGGCCAACAATATGAATACCAAGGAGCTTCATATCTGCCCTTTCCAGATCCATATCAGTTACAGACTGTGACGATTACGCAGTACCCACGAATGGGCGTATTAATTCAGTTCGGAGAGGATGAGTACCAGCATTATGTCAGGGAGTATCTTAACTGGTACCACTCTTCTATGACCTGGGTACAATATTGTGGATTAGTGGAGCAGCGGTACTATGCCCAGCCACGTCAAGATGGAGATGATGATTATGAGCCACCACGCAACTCTATGTGGGTCTAGACCACAACTAGTCCTCATCAAAGAAATGTATATTTATCAAATTTTACTTCTTCAGTTCTTATTTTGCTTTTCAATGAATTGGTTGTGTTTTCATACATGACTATGATATATTTATAAATATCATGCATTCAATTTAAATATAGTTGCATTAGTTCAGTTAAACATCGCATAACTTAGGACCCTATACAAAGGAAATTTATTATGTGCATCTTTTTTTTTGAGATGTTATGATTTAAAAGTGTGTATTAAGGGCCTTTTTAACAATCCCCAAAGTTTCATTAAAAAATTCAACCATTTTCCCAATGTTTCCCCATGTTTCCCAAAAAGTGTGATAAACTATGCAATACAAACGATATATCCCGTGCGATAACCGATACGTATCTGTATCCCAAGGGTGCGATACATTGTGCGATACCGATATTTCGAACACTGGTACCACTAACTCTTACATTTTGGCAGGACCTAGTCTTTAGTCTTTTCAGATTTTATGAAGCTTTTGTGAATGCATTTTTGCCTCTTTTCCTGATGCAGATGCCTTGGTATGCTTCTTAAAAAGGTTGATGATAGAGCTTATGTTCATGAAAAGATAGATTGGATGTATAAACATGCGAATATTGCAGTACCAACGAATAGGCTTGGTCTTGCAAAAGGCATTGGGTTGGTATGTAGGGTACAGTAGATTTCTTCTTTGTATCATCTTGTTGTTTATTTCCAAGACTTACATTATTATTATATAATTATTATTTTTGCAGGTTGCAGCATCACATTTGGATACTGTATTGGAAATGTTGAAAAAGATTTTGGACAATGTTGGAGGAAATATGTTACTAAGGTATCTCTCAAAAGTATATGTACTCCTAGTAGTAGTTTTCCTAGAATATATTTTGTTTTTTCATTTGTTTTTGGCCAATTTGGATCTTTTAGTAGTATGATACAGTACAGATTGTGTTAGTAACATCTATTGCAAAGGTCCATCTGTTACAACTCCAATTCTTTTTCTTTAAAAATAATCAAATGACAGCATTTAAAAATTTAACGATTCGTCTTTTCTCATGGACATTTTTTCCCCTTTTGAGATGAAGTCACTAAAAGATGAATGAAGTGTCATCGTCGTCTTCATCACCACCACCACCACCACCACCGCGACCACCATCATCATCATCACCATTGTCACCTAGAGCTGGGCACCAGACGACTCGACTCGTCTGACTCGTTTAAACTTGACTCGACCCAAACCGAGTGGGTGAGTCTGTCCGAACTGAGTAAGCTTCACCCAAACCGAACTCAAACCGAGTCGAGTTCGAGTTACCCAGTAACTCTACCCAACTCGACCCGAAACTCGATCCGAAACCGACTTGACTCGGATTTGGGTAAAAAACCCTAATTTCTAAGTATCTCTAACCCTATATGCTAACCCTGAACCCACCCCGACCCGATCCCAATCTCTTTCCCTCCCTCATCCAACTCTTCCAAGCCCGGCAACCACCCGCCACCATCACCACCCTCCCTCCTCCTCCTCCTCCTCTCCTCCTCCTCCTCCTCCTCTCTCTCTCTCTCTCTCTCTCTCTCTCTCTCTCTCTCTCTCTCTCCCCTCTCTTCCAAACCCGGCAACCACCCACCGCCACCACCACCCTCCTCTCTCTCTCCTCTTCACTCCCTCCCTCCCTCCCTCATCTCTCAATCCTAATCGGTGCCAACTCGAACCGACTCGGTACTTTTGACTAGGTCGGACTTGGTCTGGATAAGTCCATGCTAGACTTGGACTCGAATCGGTTCAGGCTTGCTGGACTTCGTATCAAGTCAACTCGAGTTCGGGTTAGGCCTATTTCAAAACCGGATTGAGTCGGGTCAGCCCTAACTCGGTCCGACTCGACTCGATGCCTAGCTCTATTGTCACCATCATCATTATTATACCCTTGTCCCAACCATTTGGTTCGGCTTTACGAATTCTATTTTACGAATTGATCTTATTACAAATCCTATTTCACGAATCAATCTTATCTAATGCCCTATCCCTGGTAAATGAAGAAGCTGTCATATTCCTCTCACCACCTTGATCCATGTCCTTTTAGGTCTTCTTCTCATCTTCTCTTTATTTTCTTCAACCCTAATAAATGTTCTCCTCTTACCTGGAGCAGTCTCCAACCTTTGTTGCCCATGAGCGAACCGTCTCAATCTTGTCTCCATCATTTTTTCTCTTATCAGGACTATTCTTAGGCTTCTTCAGATAACTTCATTCTTAGTTCAATCTTTTCTAATCTTCCCACTCATCCATTTGAACATCCTTATGTATGCAACACTCAGTCTTTGCTTATTTTATTTTCTAAACCGGTTGAATCACCATCTTAGAAATTTCCCATTTAGTTGATTTGCATGTGACAATCACACATTTCTTTAGAAGCACATCTCACTTCATCCACCCAAGGCCATTTCTACTGGAAACATCCTCGTCAATATTCCTTGCCTCCGAATAATGGAGCCATGGAAACGAAAGTAAGGCTATAAACAAGTGCCTGGATTCACATGTATAGAATGGACGCAACCTGTTTTAAACAACTTCGGGTTGAATTTTTTGAGCAATTTAAAATGGAGTCCAGTTGTGGTCCATAGTTGCATGATCTTTTTAACTAGGTGCTGCTCCCATGTCAGGTCATGCTTAGGACTCATGCTCCTAGTCTTGTTTCCTAGCTGTCCATAGTGTTCCAATTATCGGCGATATCATTGATATTATTACCAATATTATTAGTATCGTCGGGTTATCGATATTGAAACCACTGGAAGTCCAAAAGCTTCCTAATATCACTGATATTTTCGATAATTTCGGTGATATTTGTGATATTATCGATATTAGTTCTATTTTGAGAAAAATCTCTTTTAAAAGTTGCTTTGTATTGGCAATACTATCGACAATATCTTGGATACCAGCAATAATATCCCTGATAGCAAGGAAAAATCCCTAAATAGGCGAAGTATTGACAGAAAATTGCAAAAAAAATCCAACGAACCCTTTTTTTTTTTTTTGAATTTTGTTCCTTGTGTGATTTTGATCACCCTTAGTTTTTATTGAGTCAAAGTTTGGATTTCGAGAGAAATCTCAACTCGAAACGAAGATGGGTCGGAACTCAAAGGTGACGAAATTTCCATTGAAACTTCTTCCGTATTATCATCACTGTTATTGTTGTTTTTTTTTTTTTTTTTCAAATGTTAGCATGGATTGCAATGGAAATCCATGTCAATGCATGATTTGCATGCATGTCATGCATTGACATGGGGGGGGGGGGGGATTTTTCAAATCCTAATTATTCCATTTTTTATATTGGAAAATGTGTTTTTCATTGTTAATTAATGTGGAAATCTTATATATTACGTGTTGGCCAATCTATTTATTGGCTTCAAATCTATATGTTTATTTTATATTGATTCTTTCAACAACACATGATTAGTCCCCTATGAAGTGGAAACAATGTATAGTTGTTCCTTTTTTGCAACATTTTGATTCCTACATGTGTAAACATGTGTCTTTTAAAATCTCCTGAAGTTTCACTGAAAAATTGCACCTTTTTCCCAACGTTTCCCCAATGTTCTCCAATGTTTTCCTTAGACAGTGATATTACGTGTTGGCCAATCTATTTATTGGCTTCAAATTTATATATTTATTTTATATTGATTCTTTCAACAACACATGATTAGTCCCCTATGAAGTGGAAACAATGTATAGTTGTTCCTTTTTTGCAACATTTTGATTCCTACATGTGTAAACATGTGTCTTTTAAAATCTCCTGAAATTTCACTGAAAAATTGCACCTTTTTCCCAACGTTTCCCCAATGTTCTCCAATGTTTTCCTCAGATAGTGATATTTTTCCTAGTATCAATTATACCGACTCATGTTTCCATGTCCCTGGTCATCGATACATGTAACAATATTGATGCTTTGACACTAGTTGTCCATTGCTGATGAGATTTTGAAACGATTGCTTTTTTGCTCCAATACCTAAATCCGTTGCCACGTTGTTTAATTCTACGTGCAACTATATGTCCACCCAGTGTTCGAAATATCGATATTGCGGTATGTATCGCATTCTTGGGATATGGTCCTATGGATACGTATCGGTTATCGCATGGGATGTATCGGTTGTATGCTGTAATGCATCCCTGTTGTTGGAAACATGGGGAAACATTGGGAAATTAGTTAAAATTTTCAATGAAACTTCGGTGATTGTTAAAAAAAGACATTAATACATACTTATAAATCAAAACATTACAAAAATCAAGTACACACAATAGGTTTTCTTTTTATGAGGTCCTAATCTATACGTTCTCTAACTGAATTGATGCAAGTATATTCAATGTCTATTCATATAATTTATAAATGTAAGAAGATGTGTGGAAACACAAGCAATGCATTCAAAAGAAAAAGAAGAATCACTAGATTAGGTTATATACATGTTTGATTTAATGTTTGGACAGAAAGACTGTAAATTATTTGCGAGAAATTGGGAAATTTTGATTTTTTTTTTTTTTTTTTAAATTTTCTGCAACTCGGCCCATCTCCTCCAAATCTTGAAATTGAAGCTTCCAATCCATGATTTTTCATGCAAAACATGAAAAATCATTGATTTGTCATGCAAAACATGAAAAATCATTGATTTGTAACAATTTGACACTAATTTAACATGATTTACAGAAAATAAAAGGATCAAAATTAAAAAATGCTCGCCAAATCGAACATGTGGGATATATCTCACTACTTGTGTGTTTCGTATCGCACTAATGGGATACAAGGAATTAGTGTACCATTGTGCCCACCAAATGAGTAGATCAATCTGATTTTCACTCTAGGTGATCAAAACGAATCAAATATTCTACTGTTGTGGTAGGTTTGAAAAAAAAAAAAAAAAAAACCTCTGTGTGATATTTTTTTTTTTGCTTCACATTACATCTCAGGCTAGATTCTTGTGCTTGTTTAACACAACTTTAAAAATGCCGGCTACTCTCCAAATGTACACATGTCATTGTTTTGAACCCATCTTCTTCCTCACATTTATCTTACTCTGAAGATCCTTCAATCACTTTTGCTTCGCATACTCATTTCATATAAAATAATGGATCCATGGATGGTCCTGGTACATGTGTGCTTTAGCTGCAATACATATTAGGTCCCCTCATATCTCAGCCCCAAAACTCTCAACACCTGAGACACTGGCACTCCACCCGCTATTGCTGCTGTTGCCACCCCACTTTCTATGAGTATCTCATCTAGATGCCCCAAACATTGGCTTAGATGGAACTTGTTGCATCAGCCCCCTATCCCATGCTGTCTACGTAAATGCATGAATAGCCTATCCATATGCCAATTCGTCCCAATCTATTACACAATCCTCGGGGAATGAAGTGTCATCCTACTTTGCATCATGCCCTTATCCTAAGTTCCAAGTCCCTATATGGAAGATGATAGTTCTTCCCTGATTTCCTTGCTAGGTTCTACCCGCACTTCTATGAAAAATGCTAAACACAATACCTCGTTCATATGTGCTCTCATTTCATTTGGAACATTAGAGTGGTCCTTTATTTGTGTTACTCCCTAACTACTAGCTAACTACTAAGCCAACAATAAAGAATTTACAAAAATACCCCAAACCCAAAAAATTTTATATATATATATATATATATATATATATATATATATATATATATATATATATATATATATATATAGCATTCCCTACACATCAACACCATAAATGGCTTACTTGATGTCCTCATTGTTTCATGTGTGTCACAGGCCCAACCACGTGTGGCATGATCCAGGCCATCCAGATAGTTGATAGCCATGAGGTCCACTTTGACTCCCCTTATTAGAGAACTCGTCCTCGAGTTGCAGTTGTCGTTTCTCCTTATAGATTCTTCCCCACATGGTTTACTATGTTTGATGCCGATTGACTTTTGCGGAAAAACATGAATTGAGAAATAACATTAAGTGACACATCCTAGTGTCCTATTGTAGGCCCATGAGGCCCACGACAAAGGCCCCCATTGCTCTCTTAGATTGGAAACAACATTTCTTTATCAAAATTTTGAAGGTGTGTCACCTAATGGGCCATGTTCGGCATACTAACAAAGGTAAATGGTGGGATGGTGTTGTTCCCTTGTTTGAAAGGCTTTGGCCTTGAGCCGTGATCAAAAGAAAATCACAAATCAACCTTGACATCCCTTGTGCTTGTACAGTAAACTGCACCTATCAAATGGTAGAGAGATAACCTTTCACCTGCATAGAAGTTTCTACTTGACCATAAAGGTTTCCTACTTCATGGTAGTCACCAATCATCATGAGATCATCTAGTGTTGTTTCTTAGATGGTACTTCCAATGTAAACTTGATATGAAACCAAGCAATGGCCTACTTAAGAGAGATGAAGATCCATCGACTCCCCATCGCAGATTGGACCTTGCTTGTCATTTTGGGATTCTACTGGTTTTGCATTATGGGCCAATTTGATGTAGGACAATTAACCACTTGCTCTAAAAGCTCGAACTATTAGAGGATGGCGAATTAATCCCTTTATCTCATAGCCCAGGCCCCACATCTCATGGGTTAGGACCTCGGCCGAACCCCCTTCGTGGGCCCCAAATCACATGGGTCGTCCACCCCGAGTGTGTCCCCGCATCCCACGAGCTACCCCACTCGAGCCCGGTGTGAAATGCGCATTACTCACCCCTGTTAAGGAGTCTCGAACACGAGACCTCCCCCGTGGGCCCCAAATCGCATGGGTCACCTACCCCGAGTGTGCCCCTGTATCCAACAGGCGACCCCACTTGAGCCTAGTGTGAAAATGCCCCTATATTACAATTCTCTTGTGGCCCTGTGAGATTCGATTGATGCTGCCTTGTTGATTGGATCTCCGATGATGTTATTAGGCTCTCTTGACCCCTTGTCATTCGCTGTCTCCATCAATGCTCTGAAACTCAACCGAGTCAGTATTGGTAATTGGACATCATTGAAGATTGCAAAAAGCTTCATGGGAAATGGACTCATCAACAATGTCATGTGTCCCCCCGGAGACTGGGCTTTTCTCAAATTTTGTCTCTCTAGTGTATGTGTCCCGCATCATGTCTTAAACGAGATGGCAATCAATACCCTAATGCTTTTGGTTGTTGTGAGGCATGGAATTCTTGTTGCTTTCAAGTTGCTGACCTTGCACCATGCAGAATAGCTTACTTGCCTTCATTGAGGATGAGAGGACCACATGATCATGCAATGTACTGAATGACTCACTTTGTTGGTGGTGTGAGGACCGGGCTAACTTTTATCGTATTGAATGGCTCACTTGCCTTGGTTGACGGTGGGCAAATGGAGTGGCCTTGCACTTCAAGGAATGACTCATTTTCATTCATTGATGGTGTAAGGACCGAGCAGCCTTGAACTGTGCCAAATGCCTTGCTTTTGTTGACTGTGTGAGCATTGATCGACTTCCCTACCAGATCTCATGTAGTCGAGCTGGACGAGCCTTGTACATCATTTGACACATCTTTGCTCACATAGGGAATTCGAGCTTCGCTTGATGCTCGTGTATGGCGGGTGTGCCTCGATTAAGCTAATGCTTGGCCCTTGAATTGAGGTCACTAGAATGACAAGCTGATCTTTCGATATCTTTGTGGAAATCGACCACTCGCTCGACGACATTGAGCTACACTTTGGGATCATTGACATGGAGCCCCCATAGAACTCTAGAGTCATGATCTTGACACCAAGATTGATTCGAGGGGCTTCCTCCTGCCTTGCTCTTGTAGGATCTTCCATCTCTTACACCTGTAAAGGCATACAACAATGGGAGGAAGCATCTGAATCATTTGACGTTTTTATACTCATGCTTCCATGAAATGAATGTCAACCGTGCGCAGTGTTGCATTAACACTTTCAGAAGTCGTTGACTCTTGTTCTCGATCTACCATGCGGAAGCATTGTTAAGAAAAAGAAGAAGGCAAAACTCGAGATACAACACGATCTCAAACACATGCGTTTGTCGCACGAGTGTTTCTTCTCACACCCGCAACCACAAACGATCACTCACTGATCTGTCGCCACCATGAAATTGCTGTGAATTGCACGTATGCCGTTCTCACATGCACTCTGCTACATGAGCATTTCTTCCCATGGCTAAAACTACTGACATTTGTTGATCGACCTGTCGCCGTTGGTTCTACAATGCTTTCGCTCTCTTCTTAGAGCCTTGACATGGATTTTTGTTGAAATCCTACTATGGTACCTCCTATCATAATCTTGAATCAACGATCTCAATGAAATCTAGACTTCATGCGCATTGGAAAGGAAGAAGGAAATGTGTAGATCTAACAACAATGAATTATAGAAATACCTTCGAAACCCAACAATTACAAAAATGTCCAAAGTAGTAGTCCCTACGTCATCAATACTTGTAATCAGTGTTTTAAATATCAATGATATCGGCCGATATATCCCACGATATTTCTTGTATCCCACCTATGCGATACGAAATGCACAAGTAGTGGGATATATCCCACATGTTCGAGTCGGTGAGCATTTTTTTTTATTTTCGATCCTTTTTTTCTATAAATCATGTTAAATCAGTGTCGAATTGTTACAAATCCATGTTTTTTCATGTTTTGTATGAAAAATCATGGATTGGGAGCTTCGATTTTGAGATTTGGAGAAGGACTAAGTTGCAGAAAATTGAAAAAAAAGTTAAAATTTTCCCAATTTCTCGCAAATCGGTTGCACTCTACGTCCAAACTTAAAATCAAACATGTATGTAACCTGATTTAGTGATTCTTCTTTTGCTTTTAAATGTATTGCTTGTATTTCCACACGTCTTCTTACAGTTATAAATTATATGAATAAACTTTGAATGTACTCACATCAATTCAGTCAAACAACGCATAGATTAGGACCCCATACAAAGAAAACCTATTATGTACACTTGTTTTTTGTAATGTTTTGATTTGTAAGTGTGTATTGATGTCTTTTTTAACAATCACTAAAATTTCACTGAAAACTTCAACCAATTTTCAATGTTTCGCCATGTTTCCAACAACAACGATACATTACGCGATACTACCAATATATCCCATGCGATAACCAATGTGTATCCGTATCCCAAGGGTGCGATATGTAACGTGATACCGATATTTCGAACACTGCTTGTAATGGCCCACTTTTTCTCATTTGTTTTGCATGTGTCTCATGGGCCTAGCCATCTTGGTGCTATCCAGTTCATCTAGATAGTTGATAAGATGAGCTTCACATGATTTATGTTCCAATAACCCCCTGCCTAGCGCTCCTTCAATTGGGACACTTCACCACTCGATGCATCTCCCCAAAGGTTTTTTTCTTTTCTTTTTAAATTTTTTTTGAAAGGTACATTCTCACAAAAGTTATCCTTCAACCTGTATCTATTTTGCTTGATATTCTAGACAAATTCTAAAATGAGAGGAGATAATAAGAATGTTAGAAATCACAATTAATATTGTTTTTGAATTTTTTATTTTTCATCTAGCAAAAGTAAAAAAGAGATGTTGTCGATTGTAGACTCCCCACCCAAGATATGAGAATTGCGTATGATTCGAACCAGCTAAACTAAATGCCCGGTTTTCTTTGAAAGCACTCAAAACCCTAACCAGTCACCTGGAGAACTCTCTCTCATCCTCTAGAATCGTGCTTGATGAAAAATTAACGATAATGGTGTCAAAGGGAATCGGATTTCCACCAACCACCATCCACCAGTCAAAGCCTGACATGTGGCATCTTGGGTTTCTGTGTGGCAAATGCACCATGAAATACAAGCTTTGTGCAATGGCTTGAATCTCATTCCTGTTGATGTCCAAAGTTAAACCACATTCAGCACAACAACCAAGGAAGGCCTCAAGATTCGAGATTAGCCACGTTGGTAGCCAATGGGAATCCAATTCCTGCCGACTCCCTCTATATAAATAGGCGAGAGAATGGAAGAGAGTATGAGAGGAAGAATGGAAGAGAGTATGAAAGGGAATTGGAAGGAAAAGAGAGGAGGAAAAGAGAAGAAAAGAATAGAAAAAGAGAAGAAAAGAATAGAAAACGAGAAGAAAAGAAAAGAAAAGAAAAGAGAGAAATTAAGAATATAAGAAGAGAAGAGTAAAACCACATTTCATTGATTAGGGTCCATTAGGAGTAGTGCTGCAGGATATGAAAATTAAATATGATATGCGAGATTTCAGGCTTAAGATCACGTTACTTCAGAAACAATTACACAAATTCCATATTCCACATGAAAGTCCAAACATTCAATTAAGGGAAATCTATGCCGGTCCAGGCCTACACATGATAGGGTTGGATCAATAAAAATTATGAACCAAACGATATTCAAAGATAAGAAATAATCATCCACACATGCATAGTAATCAGTCCCTAATTCAAGGGATTCAAAAATTCCAATTCGGGGAACCCTAGGGTAAGAAAAGGGGCATAAAATTGCAGATTTGAGTAATTTAGGGTTAGGTTTAGGGATTTTGGGTGAAAGCGGAATGAAAGATAGGAGAGAGACGAACCAGAGAAGTACCGCACACGTGGACAACAACAATGGCCCAGACGCACATGCATGTGATCTCGGCCGCACATGTGTGGGGCCCACTATTCAGAAAAAGGTCACCTTGGCCTTGATCGGCCAGGGATGGACTCCAAAACTCCCAAATCTCAGTTCTATCTGATGTACGGTTTGTGCGTGGTACTCCGCCAAAGTTTCAGCCCTCCTGTAGGGCCAGATTCTGAAATTCTGATGTGAGGAAGAGAATTGCTGCAATAGATGATTGATTCGAAGTATAAATGATAGGGTGAGATGAGAAGAAGGGATGGTAGAAGATGGATAGTAGAGATGGCGATGGTTGGGGGTGAATCGAGATAGATGTTGCTTCGCACCACGGTAGTTAACCCTTCGATGAAGGGAGGGCTTCGCACCCAATTAGGATTCACAACTCAGAGAGTAGGAAAACGCAGAATTTTTATTAATCTTCAATCAATTAAAAAAAACTATAAGGGGTGCCTATTTATAAGAAAACCTTATATTCTAAAAACTCGCATCATGTGCGCAACCTATTACTTGGCGATGAAGTAAACTAAAATAAAAACTAAACCGAGAAATCTAAAGCGTTCACGATGTTCTAAATAATAACAATAAGCAAAACCTAAAATATGAAATCAATCCGACGAGTGGGCTATGATCATGAGATCCCATGATAGGCTTTTCTTGACTATTAGGCCCACTTTTTTTTAACCAAAACTTGTCTTCTAGCTAGAAGGCCCTCTCTGGACGTCGTCATCGAGTCAGATCGATGGTGGAGTCCTCCTGCGTATGTACGTGCGTAGGGGTGGTGGTGTGACTGTGCGTGTGCGTGTGATGTCCCCATCAAGTAGGGTCGGAATTGGGGATATCTGATCATCTCTTCCATCAAAGAGTGTCGAATCTTCCCCTTTTCATCTCACATCTCAAGGCCTAAAGTTACATTTACTTCATTTCTTTAAACTACAAATAACGTCATCACTCAATTGCTTGTACTACTCGATCAAGATTATTGTTGAGTGCCCTGTCTCCATGATCGTGATTGCGGTTGTTTTACTTTAGGTTTCTTTAATTTAGGTCTGGGCTGATGTTGAGTGCTCCTCCACAGTTTTGGCCTTGATAGCAATAAATTTCTAAAGCTAAATCCCCAAAAATCCCTAAATCCCGCAAAGTTGAGATCGCACTAGTGTGTGGGCAGGGAAGGGTGCCTAGCCCCTTCCTTCTCTGTCACCAAGGCCCATACTCAGAATCCTTGGCCGCAGACCAACCACAGGAGTCGTTCAAGTTGGGGAGTCTTTGATTCCCTAACACATCGCGATTCCACGATGTTTAGCAGACCATGGATTTCGAGCTATATTGGCTAGTGGGGACTCCAAGTTAAGCAAGAAGCACTCATGAGCTAATTCACCCCCGCAATCCCAAAAAAAAAAAAAAAAAAAAAAAAAAGGTCGAAAACGTAATTGCCATCATGAGGCCGGCCTGCCGAGAATGTGTGTGCATCGACATAGATATTTGGAAACCTCTGAAACAAACTAAATGTAGTAGCAACTTGTATATTTTGGGTCTTTATGGTACTTGAAGGTTAGGGACCTTTTTTTTCCTCAATCTATTTTGTCTTGGCTTTAGTCTTCACTTTTGACCTCTGCCTTGTCCAATGCTCTTATGTCCATCCTCGGTTTCTTTGTTTGAAGTGCCTGCACTTCAAATTGTTTCTTATTGTGTTAGAGTTAACGTCAAACTCATAATAATGTAGTGTTTACTTTTGAAAGGAATAAATAGAGCGCCTTTGCATGCTTGGAGTACGTACCACATTGTATTTTTTCTTGCATTTTTCCTTCTTTCTGTTTAATTCCTATTCTCCTTATCAAGTGGCATTTATGCAGTATTCTTACACTTTGGGTATTTATTTGTTGCAGATTTCTGTCGTTTTTTTCTACTAAAGTTAAAATAGAAGATGCTGATGACATACATGCTGCTTTAGCTTTAATGTATGGATATGCAGCAAGATATGCTCCATCCACTGTGATAGAAGCCAGAATTGATGCATTGGTGGTATGAATTTATATCTTTAGCTTTAATGTACTTCCAGGCATGTTGTACTGTTGTCTTCAAATCGAGAAGTGTTGGTTGAGTCATGGTATTCTGTGAAAGTGTTTATTTGTTTTTAAACAGTATTGGAAAATTTATTGAAAAAAGGGGGAGAACGCTCAGAAAAGCAAAGGATGATGAGTAATCATCCATATAAAGAGACACATGGCACATAGCAATGGCCTCATACGCAAGGGCCAAAACGAATTAGCATATATCCTGATCGTGAATCCCAGTCCATTACAAATATCCAAAGTAGATGAACCCCTAAACCCCATAACGAATGAATCCACCCAGCAACCATCAATTGAATCTTCTTTTTTAGCAAGTATAACCCAAAAAAGGATCCTCCACAAAAGGATCCCCTGGGGGAGTATAACCCTTCTCCCTACCTGTTAAACTGGTCCACAACACTACCTCGTAGGACCCAAGAAATCCCGAAAAGAGTGAGAAAATGGCTCCAAATTTCCTCCACTCAGAATACTTCACTAGGTCTAGCCATTTTAACTCATCCTCTGTGACCCAATTACTCCTAGTAACTGGAAGTCCAACCCATTTAACCAGAAACCTGATGTAGTTTCCACATTGAGTTCTAGTTTCACACACATCAAGCATTGCTTCCACTTCTTCCTCTTGGGTTCTAGGAAGCTGTTCAACCCACTCAGCCTCGTTAGCAGCTTGCACATCATTTGGGTCGCCTTGATTCTCATACAGGTCTGTAACATTGAAAATTGGTGAAATATGTAGCCTTTCAGGTAAATTGATGAGATACTCGTTGTCACCCAATTTCTCCAAGGATTGTTCTTCTTGAATTTTAGTTTGTGGTCGGTACCAACGGGAAACCGCTTTTTTCTTAAATAGACCATCACCAAGTCGCCAACTTCAAAATTCTTCTCTTGCTGTTTTGCATAAGCATTAGCCTTGTAATATGCATTGCTCTTCTCAATCTTCTTCTTAATTGCTTGCTAGATCTCCCGGATACTTTCCACATGCATTCACATCATCACTAACACATTCGACAGTAGGCAGGGACCAAGTCGACTGTATGCAACGATGTTCTGCCACACATAATCATGAACGTTGACTTGCCATTAGTACGATTAACATTGCTATTTTATGCAAATTTTGCTTGCGCTAATACTGTGTCCCACTGTTTCTAGTGGTCACCCGCTAGACGCCTAAGCATATCGCTAGGCAATGTGTCCCAAATCTTTATTGCGTAATGTATCACACCATTGGGATACAAATGCGTATCGGTTATCGCATGGGATCTATCGTTTGTATTATGTAATATATCTCTAATGTTGGGAAACATGGGGAAATTTTGGGAAATTGGTTGAATTTTTCAATCAAACTTTGGGTTTGTTAAAAAAGACATCAATACACATTTAGAAATCAAAACATCATTAAAAAAAACAAGTGCATATAATAGGTTTCCTTTGTATAGGGTCCTAATCTCTATGTTGTCTGACTAAATTGAAGCAAGTATATTCAAAGTCAATTTCATATAATTTACAGATGTCGGAAGAGATGTATGGAAACACAAGCAATACATTCAAAAGTAATAAAAAAAGAAAAAAGAAAAAAAGGAGAGAAGTAGAAAACTAGAAATATATCTATGAATGATGCCTGCGGTTGTGGCTTTGGAATTTTGGAAAAAAGAAAAGAATTGATGAAGTGGAATTTTGAATTTTCTTTTATGTTTCTGTAACGCCCTGAAAATCGGGGGTCGAGTAGAATCAACTCCCGAGTTCCAACGCATCACTTATGCAACAAATGAAGTAATGTTTGTATGTTGTCTGTATTAGTGCATGAAACATGAATGAGATTAAGCCAAAACCACAAACATAATTCAGGGACAGTTGTGATACGCAAGATGAGTATCAAAAACCTTCTAAACCAGTGTAAGTCCCCAAAGCATGTATGCGTTGCCAAGTCAATAATTACATATAAAATTTCAAAATTTACCAAATGATAAAGTGTAATGTTCAACTGTCCATATCCCTGCGGCCCTGGTACGCAACTTCGGGTCTACAGACCCGCCAGATCATTGTATGTAGGAGAACTCCTCACCATCATAAAAGTCAGGCTTCGCTTCACGAGCATCGCCATCATCTGAAACTACAACAGGGTCTGGTTGGTGTGTACAATACCATCCCGTAACGTGGGAGTGAGTAGCTAACTCAGTGGAACAATAAAGCACAGGTTAACATGTTATCAATTCAATCAAGCAGTAATGATAAAGCAGTAAATCACACATCCCTAAGTACTCTTGTTAATGCAAGAATGGTATGTATGTATGATGCATGCCCTCACCTGCACTCCCTCAACGACTCCTTACGTTCGCGGCATGCCACACTTCCTCAGTGCTTGACCATCAACGCCAAACGCACACGTATGCGTTGCATGAACGTGATTACCAAGTTCTTTATTAGTCATTTTCATACAGCAGGATTGGGAAACTAAGGTACCTCCCTTATATCACTTCCCAAACAAGGATCCATTCTAGGGTCGTCAGTCCTAGTAAATCTCATACGATGATACGGTTCTAGGTCGCTGCAAAGGGCTCGTCGCCTCAACGCAGGTTCAGAGTATGCTCGAGGTCACTACACCAACGCGTCATCCGGGGCTGACGCAATCGCAACACCCCTTCAGATATTGTCCAACCAACAGGTATCAGAGTGCGCAGCGGTGGTTTTGTTTGGCAATGGCCCACACGAGGCTCACGCACAACGCGTCTTCTGATCAGTGTAGGCCGACAGCTCGAATACAGTGTCCCATACCACTGTATTCGGCTCATGAGTCTGGGTTGCTCACTGGTCACCGCGGGGAGGCTCGTCGCCCCAGCGTAGGCCGACAGCTCGACCACGGTGTCCCATACCACCATGTTCGGCTCATGAGTCTTAGCGGATCGAGGTACCAAGGTTAACGGGGTTTCACTGGTAAGTTTGGTACCTTAAGTTCAAGCAGTAGCGTCCAAATATGATGAACATACAATGGTCAATCGGGTTATTAGACAAGTTCGACTGGTACGAGCGTACGCTGAAGTAACCGACAAGATACCACTGTCGACAACCATCGTATGACTCGGATTCATCGAACATATCTTTTGTGGCGACATAACCTCAGCCACAAAATCAAGGCCTGTTACCGATTGCCTGGACTATACAATAGCCCCAATCACATTCAATTACAACAAAATATCCTAGAAAGTTAAAGCAGTTATGAATCATGATTGCAAATCATGTAATCAAAGGTCCAATAATGTCCGCTTTAAGGCTGCCAGGGCTGTTGCACGGAATCGTTACACCACTCCCCCATCACCCTTCACGGCATTGTTTCTGCATTTTATGGACTACAACTTAAACATAAATCCACACATATGCATTCCAAAGAGAAAACAGACGCTATAATATATGGTACATGGAGGAAATCATACATATAGTTAAGGGAGTTAGGAATCATAGCTCAACACCCATATAAATTATAATTTACTAACCACTTACTCATTCAATCATTTTAACAAACACTTAGACTACACGTACATCAACATACATGACGTATATTGATCACACAGGTAGTAGGCCAAATCCTTTCACTAGGGAGTTGCCCCGTATACCACACACATATACCCACGACGGATAATCATGGCATGCATGAATCCGGGTTCCATACTCATTTAATCATTTCCACAAACACGTGGGCTACACACTTAGACATATATATGTGCATTAGCCGTGGCGTGATTTAGGGCAAATCCGTTCACCTAGAAGTTAATACTAGTAAGTCTAGCATACATATACAGCAGTTAATCATGGCCAACACAATTTCAAATTTTATACGTATACGGTATTTTCTATAAATACATGGAATACAGTATATTCAACATAATTAACGTATAACTGAAAAACAAAACGGACAGCACTTTGTACATGTGCAATAACATCTAGATCATGAATCTATCATTATCTAACATTGAAAGCATTGAAAACCATAACCTACGCGTCTATAGTCCGCACCTTATGCCGTAGACGTGAAACGAAATCATTTTAGACACTAAGTCTTTGTCAACGGCACCACAACAACCTACAGCAGGGAATAGGTTAGCTATTCCACCATCTGTTCAATTTGAATCTCTACAACAGGTTAGGGTTAAGATTTCTTACCCAAATACGGCGTTGGAAACACCGGAAGAACTACACGGGAGTGGTGTTTCAGCAGATGGATTAGCAGGGAAGAATCCCCTCTTCTCTCTCTCTTTCTCTCTCTTTCCTCTCTTCTCTCTCCTAGGGTTTCCCAAATTCGCATGGGATGAGAGAGTGAGGGCTTAAGGTCCTTATATAGGCCTAAAACCGATGGAAATGGCCCAGGGCCAAGGTTTACTTAAGTTATATCCAAAGAAAGGCTGTTCCGTCTCAACGGAGCACTTCTGGAGCCCCCCCTTGAGCCAAAGGTCGGACTTAAGATCCCTGACCATGGATCTATGTCGAGTTAAGTTTTCGTTTCAGTCAAGTTTCCAGATCGCACGTGGCGGACCAATTTCAGTTCAACGGTCCACGATCACTGATCAGGGCCACAAGTACACTGAACTGTGTATGAAATTTCTCCTGATCCGAGGGTGTATTTGGGTCAGATTCTGACGGTCTGATTGCTTATATTCGGCCCGCAATTGACAAGTCTCAGATTCGAATTAATTTCTAAAGGAAACCACGTTTTCTCACACTCTTCGCTTCGGGCTCAAGCGAATGGCTTCGGGGCACTATCTGGACTTGATTTCCGAGGTGGTTGTCAAGCCCAGCAAGGCGGTCTTGATTATATAATTTCGTTGTAATCGGACTTTCGACGTACGGTCCAGATCCGATACGGAATTTCAATGTGCTCCCGAGAGCAACTGGGTAATGAGATTGATCCTAGATTTTAGGGTAACCTAGCGTCGATGATTCTACAAGTTTTGGGTCTTGCAGATCGTATTTAAAGTGGATCAAGCGGATTTCGTAGCTAATCTAGGTTAGCACTTAATTAATTTTGTCAAAATTCTAAAGGATTTGATCCTGAGTTGTTTCTGCCTGAGGTGATACTCGGGTTTTTGTACGAATTTCTAAAGTATTATCCTTCATCACCTAAACTTTAGGATTCCTGCCTAATATGAAAGTACTTAAAAACATTTAACGAACAAGTTGGTTAAAAGTGAAATGGGAGATTTGAAAGGAAATGAGTTAAAAAGGGATTTTGGCCTTTGGGATTGAGTTTTGAGAAATTATTACGGTGTTAGGATCGACCCATTGCCTAAGGACGTCTAATTCCAAGTGGCAAAAATCCGGGGTGTTACAGTTTCACTAGATCAAGTTACATGCATTATGCCCAATATTATTGAAATATCCCTGATATTATATGCATCTCTAGCTCGATAATACCAATAATATTGGTAGCGAAACTGATATCATTGGTAGTATTAGAAATCCCATGTATTGACGATGTATCGCTAAGTATGGCCAATGTATTGATAACGTCAATGTATTGCCAATATTTTAGATTGTATAAATTCTAGGTATCGCTTTTATTGCCAATGCATTGGTATCGCCAATGTATCACTAATATTTTCAATCATGTAAATTCCAGGTGTCGCTTGTATTGCCATTGTATCGGTGATATTTCGATACTATCACCAATGCATCGATATCGCTAAAAATCTGAATTCCATAGCTTAGGAAAAATTTCTCGTACCATGGGAGCTTCTTTCATAGCCCCCCCTATCCCCAAAATTGAATAGGCCTCGGATCTCAAAGATTTCAGGCCTATTAGTCTATTAGGTGCCTCTTACAAAATTTTGTCTAAAATTCTAGCTACCAGATTGCACCCTGTGCTTTTCTATATTATTTTTGAACCCCAGGGAGCCTTTCTTGCTAACAAACAGATTTTGGACTGTGCATTACTGGCCCATGAAAGTATAGACACTTGTCACAAATCGGGAATAGGCAGTATTGTCTGCAAATTAGATTTAGAGAAGTCTTTTTATCACTTAGACTGGACCTATCTCGACTACATGTTGGGGAGATTTGGTTTTGGCCTAAAATAGAGAGGGTGGATCTCTGCTTGTCTTTGACTTGTGTGCTACTTTGCATAACTATGACAAGCATTTCAAAATCCCTCATTGTAGGTGTGTATATTGTATCCAAGAGGGAACTTTTTATCATTAAATGCCTAGTTAGTTGGACAAAAATGCAATGTTCAAGTAGTTGTGTGTGAGCGTTTCTCTCTCTACTATGCCTTTTTCTTGTTTTGATAACTGGTTAGTCGGCATTCTCACCAGTGACCAAGATTACAATTAGTTTTTGTCTACGTGATACTTTCAACACACTGGACTCTAGCTTGCGGGGGAGTGTAGAAAATGTAGTTGTAGTACTTTCATTTAATAGGATTCTAAAATGCCCTCAATGTTCTTGAAATCTTCTAAATGATCTTAAATAGTGTTCGAATTATCTATGATATTATCGAAATATCTTTGATATTATCTTTATCTCCAGCTCAGCGATATCGATAACACTAGTAGCGATACCGATAGCGCTGGTAGTATCAGAAATTCCAAGTATGAGCAATGTATCGCTATGTATTGTCAATGTATCAATATCGCTAATGTAATCGCCAATATTTTCAACAATGTAAATTCTAGGTTTCGCTTGTATTGCCATTGCATCAATATTGCTAATGTATCACCAATATTTCTTATTATGTAAATTCTAGGTAATGCTTGTATCATAAGCGTATCGATGATATTTGAAAAATATCGCCAACGTATTGATATCATCAAAATTTTATTTATTAGAAAATTTTTTATTTCATTTTTTTTTTTTTTATGGGCACATGGTTATATGTAGTGTTCAATTTGTCATTGATGATATTGATAATATCTCGATATTATGTTATCGCAACATCCACGATATTGAGACCACAATCTTTCGTTTCCTTTCCAATTGTTGATGATTTCTTCGTAAAATATCATGTGTTGTTAATATTTTGTAATATCGATGGATGTTTGGATGGAAGGTTGGATGGTTAAATAGCCAGATGGGATGGTTGGACTGATTTCTTAAAACAACAAATGCTTTTAAGGCACCATTAAATGGAAACTTGTTATGTATGCATTATTTTTGCAATTTTTTTTTTTTCTTTTCTAAATATGCAAATATGTACATTTTAACATCTCTTGAAGTTTCGTTGAAAGTTCCACCGTTTTTCCCATGTTTCCCTGCATTTCCGGTTATCAGCTATATTATCGACAATATTGATATTGTTTCCGTATCCCTGGCCAATGAAACTTGTAGCAACACCGATACTTCGAACACTGATCTTGAATTATAATTTGTAGATTTTGGGGGATTCTAGAATCCCCCAAGAATTCTAGACCTCGAAATGCAGGACTCGTTCGGCATCTCTACTCTAATCCAATAAGAGCTTTTCAAATAAGAGCTACTCGAATAAGCTTTTTTCTTTTTCTTTTTCTAGCTCTCTCTCTCTCTCTCTCTCTCTCTCTCTCTCTCTCTCTCTCTTTTTAAAATTTTTTAAAATAAGCTTGTTTGGTAAAATCACTTTTTCAAAAAAAGAAAAAAAGAAAAAAAAAAAGGCTCTTATTTGAAACAAGCATGTTTGGCAAAACATTCAAATAAGAGCTTTTTTAATGGGTAGTTGATGTCATTTTTAAAGATTACAAAAACTCCATTATAAAAGTAAGCCAAAAGTTGTTTTGGTGAAACTAACCATAGATGGACTGTGCTCTAAATGGAAAATGAATGGATGGCTACAAGCTTCATGTTTTAAGACATTTGGGTCATCCATTATGTTGGACATTAGATGTGTACCATCCATCATATGGAGCCCACCTTTGATGTGGACCATCCATTGTGTGAGCCAAACCTTTGAAGTGGGTTGTCCATCATGCAAGGCCCGTCTTGGATGTGGACCATTCGTTATTAGGGGCCCAACTTAATGTAGGTTATCCATGATGTGGGGCCCACAATCAATGCTAATTGTCTTTTATGTGGGGGCCCTCATATCCACTACCCATCACCCATGCGTGGAGTCCACATTTGATGTGTCCATCGTGTGTGCCATACCTTCAAAGTGGATTGTCCATCATGTCAGGCCCACTTTTGATATCCACCATACATCGTGTGGGCACACCTTCTATGTGGATCATCCATCATGTGGGCCACTTTGGATATGGCCCATCCATCATGTGAGACCTTGGATGTGGACAATCCATTAGGTGGGGCCCACTTGATGTGGGTTGTCCATCATGTGGGGCTACACTTTAATCTGGGCCATCCATCATGTGAAGCCCACTCCGTCCATTATGTGGGCCCACCTTGATGTGGACCATTCATTGTGTGGGGTCCCACCTTCAATATGGACCATTCATCATGTGGGCCCACCTTCAATTCCATCATCCATCATGTGGATCCCACCTTTCATGTGGACCGCCCATCATGTGGGACCCACTTGATGTGGATGGTCCATCATGTTGGGCCACACTTTGATGTGGACCATCCATTATGTGGGGCCTACCTTTGATGTGAACCATGCATTATGTGGGCCCACCTTGATGTAGACCATTCATCATGTGGGGCCCCACCTTAAATATGGGTCTTTCATCATGCTGGTCCACCTTTGACGTCTACAATCCATCATGCGGCTCCCACTTTTGTTGTGGACCATCTATCATGTGAGGCCCACTTGATGTGGACAGTCCATCATGCGGGGCCACATTTTGATTTGGGCCATCCATCATGTTGACCCACCTTTGACGTCTACCATCCATCATGTGGCTCCCAATTTTGTTGTGGACCCTCTATCATGTGAGGCCCACTTGATGTGGACAGTCCATCATGCGGGCCACTTTTTGATCTGGGCCATCCATCATGTTGGACCCACCTTTGATGTCCACCATCCATCATGTGGGTGCCACCTTTGTTGTGGACCGTCCATCATGTGGGGCCCACTTGATGTGGATAGTCCATCATATGGGGCCACATTTTAAGTGGGCCACACATCATGTGGGACCTGCCCAATGTTTTAAATATCGTTATCGCGTAACGTATCGCACCTTTGGGATACGGATACATATCAGTTGTCGCATGGGATATATTGGTTGTATCGCGTAATGTATCGTTGTTGTTAGGAAACATGAGAACGTTGGGCAATTAGTCGAATTTTTCAATGAAACTTCAAGGATTGTTGAAAAAGACATCAATACACACTTAGAAATCAAAATATTACAAAAAAGTGCACATAATAGGGGTTTCCTTTGTATGGGGTCCTAGTACATGCATTTTCTAATTGAACTGATGCAAGTATATATAAAGTCTATTCATATAATTTTTAAACGTAAGGTGACATGTATGAAAACACAAGCAATATATTTAAAAGCAAAAGAAGAATCACTAGATCAGGTTACATGTTTGATTTTGTTTTTGGATACAACGATCGCAACTAATTTGAGAGATTGAAAATTTTCGATTTTTCCCAATTTTTCGCGACTTGCCCCATCTCCCCCAAATCTCGAAATCGAAGCTCCAAAATCATGATTTTTCATGGAAAACATGAAGAATCATCGATTTGTAACCACTTGACATTGATTTAACATGATTTACAACAAAAAATAAAAATAAAAAATGGATAAAAACTTGAATATGCTCACTGGATCGAATAGGTGGGATATATCAGCATTGCCTATGCATTTCATATCGCACAGGTGGGCTACAAGATACATAGTGGGATATATCGGCTGATATCGTTGAAATTTAAAACATTGGACCCACCTTTAATGTCCGCCATCCATCATATAGGTCGCACCTTTGCTATGGGCTATCCATTAAGTGGGGCCCATCCTTCACTATGGGTTGTTCATCAGTGGGCTCACCTTTAATGTCAACCTTCCATCATGTGGTCCCACATTAAATGTCCACCATCCACCATGTGGGTCCCACCTTTGATGTGGACTGTCCATCAAGTGGGGCCTACTTGATGTGGATCATCCATCATGTATGGCCACTCTTTGATGGGGATCATCCATCATGTGGCGCTCACCTTTGATGTGACCATGCATTATGTGGGCCCACCTTGATTTCGACCATTCATTATGTTGGGCCCCACCTTCGATATGGATCGTTCATCATGTAGGCCTACTTCGGAGAGATTGTAATGAGGAGAAGAGGGCAAGATGGGAATTACTTGAAAGTCTAAGGACAAACTTGTCCAAAAATTAATAAAAATTGTTTACTGGTTTAAGCCAAATAAGCTCTTAAAAGATAAGTGACCTCTCCAACACTTTTTGAGGAGCGTTTTGGCTAGTTTCTAAAAAAAAAAAAAAGAAAAAGAAAAATAAGTGGTAAAATTAGAGTTCTACCAAACAGTTCATTTTCAAAACAAGAGCTTATCTTTTTTAGAATAAGCAAATAAGCTCTTATCAGTAGAGATGCCAAATAGCCCCAGTCTTGTAGACTTGGGAGATTTCTAGAGTCCTAGATATCCTAGAAATCTCCTTGATAGGCTTGAAAAGTGCTTTCATAGACTTAAAAGTCTATGAATATTACAAATGGACCCATTCTAACTAGGCAATATATTTCTAGTTCTCATCTCCTCCTCCTTTTACCAACAGATAGCCTGTGTTTGAATGGGAACAATACCTCTTGAAACACTATGAGCTTAATGCCCCACCACCTGAAAAGTCCTTATATTCCTCCTAACTAACAGAATGAACTCATCCTGCCTATTTCCCTGCATTCTGTGAATCCATCCTTTTGCAAAGAGCTCCGAACTTGTGTAACTATAAGTTTGATTTGAGTTGCCCAATTCAGTTCTTAAGGTGTGTGATGGAACTTTTGAAATTAACACTCATAATGCAAACCATGTAAACCAGTTAAAATAAATCTAAGGCTGTTTTCAATTTGTTTAAAACCTCAGCTTTTCTTCGTTCAGCTCACTGGTAGATTTAGTTCTGGAAGCATCATGTAAGGATCTTCAATGCATCTTTAGTGATCTGTTTTCTTCAATACATTTTAGTTAGGTTGTTTACTTGGTCTGAAATTCTACTTACAGGGGACGAATATGCTTTCCAGACTACTTCACGTACGTCGTCCTACAGCAAAGCAAGCTGTTATCACTGCAATTGATTTATTAGGTGAGAATATCTTTTTCTGTATAGTGAGAATATGCTGTCAGGGTCTCTTTCTTGATATTGATCTTGTATATTAGAATCTTTTATAGCTCAGCCTGTTAACATATGAATGGCATGTATCCACACAACTGTGTTATTCCATTGACTCTTAGTCCTGATCTAGGAGTGATTGCTTGACATATTTGTATGTGGGTGTCAAATGTAATTCTATATTTTGTAGGTGATTCATTTCTGTAACTTTGTAGTCTCACGACACTGATTTATGGACCTGTCTTGATGGATTCACCTGTGTCTCAATGGAGGGCAGGGGGAAAACTCTCCTTCCTAAAGATTGGGGTTGATTATTGTGCAATGCGTACCATCGGTAGACAGATTTCTTTCCCCCTTTGTGCTGTTCTCTACTGTCAGCTTTCGGTACACAGCTTTCCTCATTGGAAGTGTTTCATCAAGATATGATACTAGATTCAGTTTTCCGCAAATCTGGCAGAACTGCATTTGAGAAATAATTGTGGAGAAGAATTGTATGCAAACAATTGTCATAGGATGCACTCGTTTATTGTAATTTGTTGATGATAGTCTTCTTCTTGTTCAAAGTGAAACTAACAATTGTTATCTAATAAGGCTCCTTTTAATGGAGTTCAAGGGTTATTATGTAATTCATGATTATAGCTACCTGTCATCTTCCAATCCAGTCTCATTTTGAGTAGTGGAATTCATCTTCAAATTCCATGCTCTCCTCCCACAAATTGATTATGAAATAAAAGTCTGCTATAATCTTCTACTTTTGTATATCCCGTAAAGAAACCCTACTTTGTGGAAGTGTAAGAAACTTCATATGAGGTCATGCTCCTAGATAGGTCAGTTTTTCATGCTGTAACACTTAAGCATTGAACTTCTACCATTACACAAATTTCCCATTCATTGAGTTCTGGTTTCTATCCTTCCCAAGTGTTCTGGTACAACAGAAGTGCTACCAGAATAGCTTGCTGGCCTAGTCTTCCGTGGAAGTTAATGAAGCACCCAAATTAGAGTCAGAACTTCTTATAGACCAATACACTATATAGGTATGTGGAGTCTCACAATAAAGAGAACCTAGAAGAGAACCTAGAAGAGTCTTACAATAAAAAGAGAACCTAGAAGAGTCTCACTCCTATGGATTTGGAAGAGCCTCACTTCTAAACAATGTTTCTAGGAGGAATTTATCTAATAGAAAATCTCATACAGTTATATCTTCTCCATTCATAAATATGTACATTTTTACCCTGGTAGTTGGTAGAGTCCTTGGACTAAAAGGAGACCAATACTTTAATCCTATTGGCCCTCATAGTTACCTTACCTAAGATGTCTAAAGACAATCCATAAACAACAAGGAAAGAAAATAACAGAAGGAAGTATCCTAAAGAATCCAGATACTGAAGAATGAAAGAACTAAAGAGAAGGAATGTGAAAGAGATGGGAGAAAAATGTGAGAGAGAGGGTTTAGAGAAAAAGAGCGAGTACGTGGGACCTCTCTTATCTTATTCAATATACATGTAGGGTTTTTTTTTTTTTTTTTTTCCCCTTTATTACATCATAATAGCTCTCTTTATACAATATTTGCAAATAAGTCCACTAATATCATATTTACAGAAATGACCCTACTAATTTAATATTCCAACAGTCCCCCTCAAGTTGGTGTATGAATGTCCATCATACCCAACTTGCCAGAGATTTCTTGTAACATGGGAGAGCTGAGAGCCTTCGTAAACATGTCTACAAGTTGTTTTGTAGATTTGACAAATGGAGTAGCCAGTAATCCAGAGCATATCTTCTCTCGTATGAAATGTATATCAACCTCAATGTGTTTAGTCCGCTCATGAAAGACTAAGTCAAACGTAATATAGATGGCAGCCCGATTGTCACCTTCCCAGATTCCCCCTTAAGCTAAAAGCCAGGGGGCAAATCCATATACACTTCTTCTGCCAGATCGCCATGAAGGAATGCATTTTTAACATCTAGCTAGAACATAGGCCAATTAAGATTGGTAGCCAAGGAAAGAATCAAGCGGATATCATGCCTATTTATATGCCCATACGCATCATTTGTATGTTTGTTGTGGATAAAGGTTGATCATATCATACGCTTTTAGCTTGAGATACTTAGGGGACCCCATATGAGATAGGGTTGCCCCACATGATCGTGCGGTACACGCAAGTTTGATGCATGATTTGTATGGTATGACTCATGCATTTTGCATCTTGTATGTCACAATCACTTTACACCCTAGCGACATCAGGGTTATGGCCTCCACAGGCATATCGTGGATAGCCGGATTGTATACCGGAAATATTTGCTCTAGCATTAGGGCACTATGGATGTCCTTGGGTGAAAGTCCCTAAACCCTTGTGGTACCAGTAAGTAGGGGTGTACATTGAGCCGAACCGAGTCGAGCTGGCCTCATCTCGGCTTGGCTCAGTCACGAGGCACACCCAGCTCGAACTCAGCTCGGCTCGGTGACCGAGCTAGCATCTCCAGCTCGGCTCGGCTTGGTCAGCAATCGGACCAGTTCGAGCCAGCTTCGAGCCTTCGAGTCTTCGAGCCGAGTTCGTTTTTCTAACAGTAACTATTTCCAGTTGACAACTTACATTAGGGAATATGCAATGTCTCATAACCTGACAAATATGCAATGTCTAATACACAAATATGCAATGTCTCATAACCTGACAAAGAAGGAAGATTTAAACTATCAAATGCAAGTCACCAGATGGCAATACGTTAGGGAACATAGACTAATATATGCATCATATAATGTTTGATCGTTTGTGCTTGTAAGTTGATATGGTTTTTGTTATTTTAAAATATGATTTATTTTTATTTTTATTGTTTTTCTTTGGAGAACAATTGCATGCGGTCAACTATACAATACAGTCAATTGCATGTGGGGCCCAACATGATGCATGTCAAATATCCAAACAATGCATAAAAAATTAGCTGGATCTGGAGTTTAGGTAGGCCACACCATTTGGAACAACATAAAAACATGCCTAGAACCTATAAAATCACATGGTGGGGCCCACCTGAGATCTAGAATGTCCTGTTTCCTGTGGTGGGGCCCACCTCACTATGGTTTGGGCTGATTTTTGGGGCTTGGCCCTAAATGTCAGGACACAGCTGATGAATGGCTTGGATTTCTGCAATACATCACCGAGGGGCTCATCAATTTAAAAGCAAGGGGCAGGGGCGACCAGGCTTGCGGCTTACCAACGGTCGGACTCGGACTGGCGAGTTGTGGCAGGGGCAGGGGCGATCTGGCAGGGCAGGGACCACCGGATAGTTGATGTGGGGACCAGACGAGGCAGTTGCCGTAGCAAGGGGCGCCGGACAGGGCTAGGTGAGTGCCTGAGAGAGGACTGGAGGGAGAGACTAGAGAGAGAGAGGGAAGAAGACGAGTTAGGGAAACGGGCGGCCGTGCGGGTAAGGGGCCATGCGGGTAAGGAGGGTTAGGGTTTTTTTGAAGGGTCAGGGAAACGGGCGGACTTACAGTGCGGGTAAGGGAGGGTTTTTTTTTATATATATAAGAGTAAGGTAAGGTAAGTAGGTTTTTTATTTTATTTTATTTTAAATTTAAGGGTATATATACCCTATACCCTACACCGAGTCGAGCTCCAAAAATCAGCTCGACTCGGTTCAAACTCAGGTTCGAGTTGAGTCGATTCGAGCTTTTTCGAGTCGAGTCGAGCGAGCCAACCGAACTAGCTCGGTTCGTGTACACCCCTACCAGTAGGATGCTTTAACGTCGAGACCGAGTGCTAAATACCAATAGGCCGCATCTCCCACTATGTCGTGGTTGGTTGAAAAGGGGTATGACCTTAGTCGCCCGATAGTAAGGGGCTGCAAGCTAAGTTGAGTTTGACCAGCTCGTAAATGGGTTCACTATTGACGAGCTGGATGGGCATTAGCATAGCACTGGCAAGGCGGATAGTGAGGTCTCTTCCACTCACTTGGTCATGCACGTGATGGGGCGGCAGCCAGTGTTGGAGTGTACTAGACCCTGGTGATGTTTCCAACGACGAACTATTCTGATATGTGGACTAGTTGAGGATCAGCATGTTTGCATTGCATCTCTAGCATATGACATTCGGCCATGTAGGCTTCACATTGCATAGCCTTGGTATGGCTAACATCATTTATCGACTTGCCAGTTTCACCCTCCATTATTTTCGCTTACTTTAACATTTGTATGCTTGGCACATGTATTGCATGCACACGCATGCACTCTCTAAGCTTCATGGTAAGCTTACGCACGTTTGTAACGTGTAGGTTATGCTAGACTGCAACAGCATTGAGGCAGGATCATGTGCTTGATCTTTTGGAGTTTTGTGATATCACGTATTTTACTTTCAACACTGTACTCAAAGATTATATTAGTGAATATGTGGTGATGATGTTTTGTGACTTGAGTACACTTGTAGTTATTCTCATTTACAAAAAAAATAAAAAATAAAACACTCTGAAAATCCTTCATGTAGGATCCTAGGATCGGAACCTGGTGAATGCAAGCCAAAAGCCAAGAATGGGGTACTACGGAGGCTGTCAGCACCGGATTCGGAGTTTTGTAAGCCCGGTTCCCAAGTTTGGGGCATGACCGATATGACCTTTCTTTTGATGCTAAAAGTCAATGACAGTTTTGGAGCCATCTGTTCAGAGCATCTGCTTGACCATTCATGAAATCCATGGTAACCATTATTGTACACGTATCCATTCAGAGCATCCGTTTGACCACTCTTGGTGCTCTCAATGCATTGGTCATCTTCTACCATTCTATGACTGGATGTCCTATGAGGACCGAGGCATTTGGTATCGGAGTGGGTAAGGGTTAGGTTGTTTGGGACAGGTTTTTGGGCGGAAAATCTCGATGAATTGTGGACTGTCTGGGTGCAAATAAGGGCTGAAATATAAGGACTGGGCCTGGAAAGATCGTGTGCTGAAATTATGGATAACTGGTGGGAAGATTGTGTGTAGGTTATGCAGCTACCAACTAAGCTCCTGTAGTTGTAGTAAATCCACAATGAGTTCCAGCCATTCAAAGAAAATTTGTCCCCTTCTTCTCAGAAGCATATGGGTAGGCTTAGCCTGTGCTTGTTTGCCTTGGGTTTCCTTTCTCTGTTTGCTAGCCTTCTCTAGCCTCGTATGAGACTTCTCTAGACCATATCATACCTTATTCAGGGAGGGCTTGGATGGGACTTTCCCAGGTCGGATCAGCGAATCCTTGCCACATTCTCCAGATGGAATTGTGGTTAGGAAAGTGTTGGAAAATAGCTGTTACAGGACAATTTCTGGGTGTGGTGGGGCCGAAATTGAACTGAGGTGGATTAAGTTTTCAGTTTGGTTAGGAACATATTTGGACAGTCCTGTGAGCAATTTCTGCATAGATTTGGACGTGTCAAAATGCTGCATATTAGAACTTCGCATATAAGTTTAGACTGAAGGGGGATTTAGGTGTGCAGCATAGGCTGTGGTTGAAATATGGTTGCATGGAGACTGGGTTTTAGACAGGGCCTACAGCTAGGATTTACAAACTATTTAGGGTTATAGGTGGCCTTTGGTTGGCCTAGATGCTGTATTAATGCTAGGGTTGCTGCAGGAGTGCTTTGGAGGACTGGATTTTAAGTTATAAGGACTATAGGATATGTCAAGAAGCTACAGTTGATTGTTGTAGTGGTGGAATTGCTGTTGGGTGAGGGCTGATTGGTGTTCAGGACTGTGGTTAGGCTTTTGACAGGGGTTTGAGGCCTGGAGTTTGGATTTTGGTTAGGGTATTGGGATGTAGTAAAGGATTTGAGGTTAAGCCTAGGGCTTTGGGTTGTACTGTTGAGGATCAAGGGCTAAATTTAGGGTTAGATTTATGATTGATGGACAAATTTTGTGTTGATAAAGGATGAAAAATGAGGTTGCCTAAGGAAGGTACTTGCTCTGATACCAATTCAATGAAGCACCCAAATATGGAACCAAAACTTCTAGAAGAATAATAGACTATGTAGGAAGTTTGAAAACAAAATTTCACCTTAGGTGATTGAAGCTCTCAGTCATTCATTAATCACTCAATGGCATCAGCGAACAATGGAAAATTAAAAATTGGGGACGAGTATGTGGAGTTTCACCACAGAGAGTGTAGAAGAGTTTCAGTTCTAAAATTTTGGAAGTCTCTTCTAAACATTGTTTCTAGTATCAAGAAACGTAGAAAAAGAGGAATTTGTTTAAATGGCTATGCTTTTATAGCCTTGGTAAAATCCAAGGATACCAGAACTTGATCCTACTAGCCCTCACAAATAGCTTAATTGATTTGTCTGAAACTAATCGATAAAATGCAAGAAAAGACGATAACAAGAGGAAACTAGCCTAAAGACTCCCAAGTAACACTAAAAGATACAAACTATATGGTCCTTGTGGCTGTGCACTTTGTACAATAGCCTTTTCTTTACACGTTTGTATGTAGCTCGTAGAAACTGCTGGTTCGATGTGTTGTCCTCCACAGTCCAATCAGTCCAATGGTTTTGCTAACTGATTGATCTTATGGAGCCACATGTCAACTATACTATAAGATTTCCTACAGTCCACTCAGACCCTTTATTTGGTGGGGTTCAAGCAGCAAGGGGTCAGGCAGTGGACCTTGATTGTTGATCCAACAGTCCTGCATCAGATGGGTGGCATGTTGAAGTTGATTTCCCCAGATTATACAATATACTGATCTAAGTACCATTCAGACCACATTTCTTACTAATGGTTCTCCGATAGCTATATCTTCGTGAATGTCCTTGGCTATGAATCGACGTGCTTTGGTATGGAATGCATGGTTGTGTATTGTCATTTCTGATAGTAGGCCATGGGGTGCAATAGGGCACTTTGTCGGCTTATATAATATTTTATTTTTTGTGGCATCATCATCATCATGGTTTATGACTGGGGTGGGTGAACTCGGATTTAGTACTAATCGATTTGATCTGGTTGGATGGCACGATCTCCCCCCCCCCCCCACAAAGAGGTGTATACAGGCTGGTGGTTCGGTGTGGCTCGACTCAAGACCAGACAAGTCGCCGAGTCTAAAAACCATGGTCATCACTGTCAGCTTCATGCCTTCATCATAGCCTCGTCCTAACTGTTAGGGGTTTGGCTTTATGAATCCCTTCACCACTCTTTCCTATCATCGGCATATCCTTGGTAGGTAAACATGCCTTCTGGTTACTTCTCAACATGTTCACATGTGTTCTTTAGGGTCTTCCCCTCTTCCTCCTTATAGGCCCTTTAACTAATCGAAGTTTCCTATCTGTAGCGGTTGTCTCCAGTTTCTGTGGCACATGACTGAACCATCTTAATTTGCTTTCCATGACTGTATCTCGTTCTTTGTATAAGCATCTTAGCATTTTTGGATCCTTTTTACTGATTATTCAGTTTAATTATTGTATCAACCTCTCATTTTATGTTCTCTTTTCCAACATTGTTGGTATTGTATGTTTTGTTAGTGTAGAGAATATCATTGAGTAGAGTCTTGTGAAGAAACTATTAATTCCGAATAGATAAAGAAATCATATCCATGTATGTTGCAGGGCGTGCTGTCATCAATGCTGCTGAAAATGGTGCATCATTCCCATTAAAGAAAAGAGACCAAATGTTGGACTATATATTGACTTTGATGGGAATAGATGATAATGACGGCTTTGCTGATTCTAATCTTGAACTTCTCCATACTCAAGTCAGTATGTTTCTTGGAGTTGGCCCCCTAAATTATATTTATTGTCCATTGCCTTCTTTGGCTGAACTTTCTGATATTGGGACCTGGTTATGGATGTCTCTGCAGACGGTTGCTTTAAGTGCATGTACAACTTTGGTTTCTATAGAACCAAAGCTAACAATTGAGACAAGAAATCATGTCATGAAGGTATCATTCATTCTATTATGACTCGTCCGGACTGTCACTTAGATTTCTTTGCTTGTTTCTTTCTTTGATATGTTGGAGTTTTATGGCATCTAAATGAGGGGCAATAACCTTGACAGGCTACCTTAGGCTTCTTTGCTTTGCCAAATAATCCATCGAATGTTGTCGATCCACTTATAAACAATCTCGTAACTCTCTTATGTGCAATTCTCCTCACAAGGTAATCTTTATTTTCCTTACATGATTTTACGTAAGTTATAGTAGTCTTATTGAGAAAATCATAAATCTCCCATGCTTGCAGTTCTCACTTCTATGCTTGCATTGTGTTGCATTAGTTGCTTACTTTCCTTGGACAGGGCCAAGTGTTTGAGTTGTTTCTATGCATTTTATTTGTTACTTGTTTCTTTGCATTTTATTTGTAACCAGTGTTTTAAATATTGACGATATCAGCCGATATATCCCACGATATATCTTGTAGCCCACCTGTGCAATATGAAACACACAGGTAGTGCCGATATATCCCACCTATTCGATCCAATGATCATTTTCGATTTTCCATCTATGTTTTTGTTGTAAATCACGTTAAACTAGTGTCAAATGGTTACGCATTTTTTATTCTTCATGTTTTCCATGAAAAATCATGAATTTTGAACTTCAATTTCGAGATTTAAGGGAGATGGGTCAAGTTGCGGAACATTGAGAAAAATCAAAATTTCTCAAATTCTCGCAAATTAGTTGCAATCTTTGCATCCAAACACAAAATTAAACATATCTATAACCTAATCTAATGATTCTTCTTTTGCTTTTGAATGTATTGCTTGTGTTTCCATACATTTCTTACATTTATAATTTATATGAATAGACGTTGAATATACTTGCATCAGTTTAGTTGGAAAGCGTATATATTAGGACCCCATATAAAGGAAACCCCCGTTATGTGGAATTTTTTTTTTTTCGAAATGTTTTGATTTCAAAGTGTGTATTGACGTCTTTTTCAACAATCCCCGAGTTTCATTAAAAAATTCAACCAACTTCCCAATGTTCCCCTGTTTCCCAACAACAACGATATATTACGCAATGCAACCAATATATCCCATGAGATAACCGATATGTATCCATATCCCATGGGTGCCATACATTACACGATAACGGTATTTAAAACATTATTTGTAACAAGACAAATGGATGTAATTGAAGCCCATAATTAGTTGTATTGCAGTCTAATAGAAGTTAGTTGAGGAAACAAGGACAACTCACTGCATTGATGACGCGACAGGCATGTATAGACTGACCAAATAACAAAAACTAGTTGTTTGGGCTGCCTGTTTACCAACCCTTAGACTCCGATATTATCAAAATATCTCTGATATTATCTTTATCTCTAGCTCAACAATACCAATAACACTGGTAGCGATACTAATAATGCTGGTAGTATCAGAAATTCCAGGTATTAGCAATGTATCACTAAGTATTGCCAACGTATCAATATCGCTAATATAATGGCCAATATTTTCAACTATGTAAATTCTAGGTGTTGGTTGTATTGCCAATGCATCAATATCACCAATGTATCGCCAATATTTTTGACTATGTAAATTCTAGGTATGCTTGTATCATAATTGTATCGACGATATTTCAATAATATTGCCTACGTTTTGATATCATCAAAATTTTGTTTATTAGAAAATTTTTTATTTCGAATTTTTTTTTTTTTTTTTTTCCATGGGCACATGGTTGTATGTAGTGTTTAATTTGTCATTGATAATATTAATAATATCTCGATCTTATCGATATCGAAACATGCGCGATATTGAGACCACAATCTTTCATTTCCTTTCCAATTGTTGATGATTTCTTAGTGAAATACCATGTGTTGTTGATATTTTACAATACCGATGGATGTTTGGATGGAAGGTTGGATGGTTAAATATGTCGGATGGGATGATTAGACTGATTTCTTACAACAACACATGCTTTTAAGGCCCCATTAAATGGAAACTTGTTATGTATGCATTCTTTTTGCATTTTTTTTTTTATTTTTTATTTTTTTATTTATTTTTTTTAAATTCTAAATATACAACTATGTACATTTTAACATCTCCTAAAGTTTGCTGAAAATTCTACCGTTTTTCCCATGTTTCCCCACATTTTCGGTTATCAGCGATATTATCGGCGATATCGATATTGTTTCCGTATCCCTGGCCAGCGAAACTTGTAGCGATACCGATACTTCGAACATTGTGCGTACCCCAAGCTGTCTGCTACATTAATGACTATTTGCATAGAAAATAATGTTCCAGTCAACAATGTAGGCAGTGCACCTGACATCAAGGACCCACAATCACAAATCAGCAGCAGGACTAACAGAGATCCAGGTAACAAATGAAATACCTTGCATTTAAAGAGAAACATGATGGAATATGATAAATGGAATCTTGGAGAGTAAATATCAACAACATCAAAACTATAAAAGGGAGCACCCATCTCAAACTCAAGAAAGGAATCTCCTAAGAGTTTCGGTTTTCAAAATCGGGAGAAAAGTCTGCTAGCATCCCTCCTGCCCCTCTTCCCTTTATTTTTATATGCTTTGCTAATCAGAAACTTAATGAAGGGTTCATTTACCTAATTATCCCTGTTATTAAATAATATGCTAAATCTCCTTTAACTTGAGTAATGTAAAGAGAACTAATGTAAAGTGTTTGCTAAATCTCCTTTAACTTTAGGAATAAAAAGAGAACTAATGTAAAGTGTTTGCTAAATCTCCTTTAACTTTAGGAATAAAAAGAGAACTAATGTAAAGTGTTTGAGGTTTTATTTCAAAGTCAATTGAGGCCTGTAATGATGCCTAAAGACCATATTTCTGGAATCTGAGTACAATCTGACTGTACAATTGGTATTGATCTGTTCACTGATATGTAGCTCTCCTCACGTAGGGGATGTCCAATGGTTGCCATTCCAGGTATCAATTTGTTTCGCAGCAATTCATCTCAAAGAAATTTCTTTTTGAATATGTTGAACGGAACCTTTCTATTGTTAAAAATTTTGATGAGGTAAATACTAAGAAAATGGACCCCGTGAGGCAAGTGGTTGTAAGTTTTGCGACATAACTCCCCACATTGAAAGCGTGCAGATAAAGTGAAATTAAGGGAAAATCTTTCCCTACACAAGCTTGAGTTTCTAGTGAATAGGCAAGACAAATGAAAAATAAATAAATTGTTTGACAGTTCTCCAACCATTCCTTTTTGGATAATGTTTTTGGACATGGAAGTATATGAGCCACTTGATTGTGTTGGATTGGTTGAGAATTGCTGAAAGCCTACAGTGATCTCTTCTACAAGGCCATGGGTTGAGCTAAGGAAATGCCATTGATGATAACTAGTGCAAGTTTCTAGTTTCTACCACGTTAGCTTGTCATTGATGAATGATGGGGAGTGCAACTTCAATTATTCCCTGCTTTCAGTTGGTTACTTTTTGAATATGTGATTATATTAGTCCAATCTTATCTTTAATACTAGCAATTTAATGAGAGCTTCAATAATGAGTGCACTGGAACTGTCGAATGCAAGATACGTATGATTGGGATCCTTTGTTTTTGTAACGGCTTCTGCAACTATTAATTTATCTCTCTCCATTTGACACAACTAGATTTCTTTGTGTTGTGCAAATAGCTTGGTGGTGGCCTAACAATTACTTTGTAATCCCACCTATTCCTATTTGAATACACTAAAATGAGTGGTATGTGCTTCCTGATGGCTGTATTAATATTAACCAGGCCACACCAAGTAATTTGCAGTGAAATTTTAACTATGTGAGGAAGGCTACATTGGTTCACCTGAGAGGGATTACAAGAAATTGCATTTCCTCAAATTTCACTTGGCAAGGAAGTTTCCTCTCTCAAGGAATTCTGATCCCAGATGCCCCATCTTCAAGCGCCAAAGTCAAACACACCAGCTCTGCTAACATGACACGTTTGCGGGATTGGAATGTTCATTGGGTGATTCCTGCAGTTCCAAATATCCCCCCACCGGTCTGGCCTGATTTTTAGCATTGGGTATTTGCACCGAGTTGACCGTCCGCTAAACAATCCATATCCGCCAGCATGTTGCATGTGATATGCTGAGTTTTGTTTGGCTCTTGAATGAGGAATTTACAAGTAACATTCCTATTCTCAAGCCCTTCTTCCCCTTCTAGTAATTTCACTTCCATTTTTATTTTTCTTTGAAGTTTCAAACTACGGTGATGGTACACCTTTTCAAATGGTTTCAAACTATCTACATTCAGTGTTCGAAATATTGGTATCATGCAATCTATCACACCCTTGGGATACAGATACGTATCAGTTTTTGCTTGGGATATATCGTTTGTATCGCGTAATTTATCGCACATTTTGGGAAACATTGGGAAAATGGTTGAATTTTTCAATGAAACTTCAGGGATTATTAAAAAATACCTTAATACACACTTTTAAATCATAAGATCTCAAAAAAAAAAAAGTGCACATAATAGGTTTCCTTTGTATAGGGTCTAAGCTATGTGTTGTCCCATTGAACTAAGACAAACTATATTCAGTTTCCACCCCATCCATCCATTTTTCCATATCATTTTAGGACATTATCCAAAAAAATGAAGTAGATCCAATAATCAGGTAGACCATACCATATGAAACAATGGTGATTGACCATTAGTGGACCACAAAAGTTTTGGATCAAGCTGATAATTGTTTTTTCTCTTCATTCAAACTTATGTGAAGTTATCAGCAGATTGGATGCCTAATAAAATATAGGGAAAATTAAGGTGCACCCTAAGAAGTTTTTAATAGTACCATGTTCAACTACCACTATTTCCTCGAGTATAGTCCACCTGATAATTAGATCTTCTTAATTATTGGGATCATGCTATAAAATGATCTGAAAAAACGGATGGATGGAGTGGATGCAAAATACACACGTCAAGTTGGGCTCCACGATAGGGCTTTACGGTCTTGGGTAAGGCCGACGTCTCACCTAAAACCATCAAATTATATGGTAAAATGGATGGACGAAGTAGACACAGAATACACACGAATGGACGGAGTAGACACAATACACACTGTTTCATGTGCCGTGGTCCACCTAAAACTTTTATCTTACTCGTTTCTGGTACCATGGCATAAAATAAGCTAAAAAAACGTATGAACAGCGTGGATATATAATTCATACATCGAGGTGGGCCCTACGGTCAGCGGTCCCATCCACATTGCTGAGACTCACCATCTGGGTAACAACTCTTTGGGTGTTACCCTTACCATAGGGCCCACCTTGATGACATTTAGAATATTCACTATGTCCATTCATTTTTCCAAAACATTTTAGGACAAGTTGCTAAAAATTAAGCATATCCAAATCTTAGGTGGACCGCACCACAAGAAACGGTGATGATTGAATATTCATTAGAGAATGATTTGATGATCATAATGTGAAGAAAAGAGGAGAATACTGAGAGAGAAGAAGGAAGAGAGTTTGGGAGAGATGTTGTGTTAGGCTTGCTTACCTTAACACAATGTTTTATTATAATAAAGCATATAGTACACCGCAGGATAAGAGGGAAGTGTGCACATACACTTACATTCTCTACTCCCCCTCAAGTTGGAGCATAGATGTTGATCATGCCCAACTTGTCATGAACACGATGAAGAGCATCTCGACTCAAGGACTTTGTAAGAACATCAGCAAGTTGATCCCCAAATCGAACAAAAGAGGTGACGATTTCCTTAGAAGCTACTTTCTCCCGAATAAAGTGACAGTCGACCTCAATATGCTTGGTTCGCTCGTGGAAAACCGGGTTACGAGCAATATAGATGGCCGCTTGGTTGTCACAGTGAAAAGGAACAAGATCCGAAGGAGGATAGCCAAGTTCTTCAAGAAGATTGCGAAGTCACACGAGTTCACACGTCGCATGAGCCATAACACGATATTCTGCTTCAGCAACTGGCTGCTTTTTGGTCTTTCATGTTATAAGATTGCCACCTAGGAAGGTACAGAAACCGGATGTAGAGCGGCGATCAAAAGTACTACCTGCACAATCAACATCGGAATAGCCAGAAAGATGAAGATTGTCAGATTTGCTCAATGACCCTCAATCGAGTGGTCCTTTTCTTATATAGAAATCATTTTCCTAATTACAACATAATATCTCCTAATTACAACAGCATCTATATCCCCTAATTACAGCATAATATCTCCTAATTACAACATCTATATCCCCTAATTGCAGCAGCATCTATATCCCCTAATTACAACATAATGTCTCCTAATTACAGCATCTATATCCCATAATTATAGCATAATATTTATAGATCTATATCCTAAATAACTATACAACAATATATGGTAGGTTTATTTGTGGTAAGTTTGTTGTCTATCCTACTAACATCCCCCCTCAAATTGATGTTGGTCGATCAAGAAGCATCAATTTGCCAACAAGAAACTGATGACGTAGTCATGTCATAGCTTTGGTGAAGACGTTCACTATCTGAAGGTCGCTTGAGACATGCGGAAGAGAGATAACCCGAGTATCAACAACTTCCCGAATAGAATGACAGTCCACCTCGATATGTTTGGTACGTGCGTGATAGATGGGATTAGTAGCGATCTAAATAGCACTTGTATTATTAGCATGAAGAGGAGTGGGAGTAGACTGAGGAAAACCTATTTAAGCAAGTAAGCCATGGAGCCACATAATCTCTGAGTAGGCTGCTGACATGGCACAGTACTCAGACTCGCTCGAAGATTTGGAAACACGATCCTGTTTCTTACTCTTCCAAGAGATAAGTGAATCACCAAGAAACATACACCACCCGGTGACAAACCGGTGAGTATCAGGACATCCTGCCCAGTCAGCATCACTAAAAGCCACAAGGCGAAGAGGAGTACCAGTAGAGAAGAACAAGCCATGGTGAGAGGAACCCTGGAGATATCGAATAATTCGGCAGATCGTGGCAAGATGAAGGTGGTGAGGAGACTGCATAAATTGACTGACTTACTGGACAACAAAGGAGATGTCAGGTCGTGTAATAGTGACATAATTAAGACTACCAACTAACTATCAAAACACCATGGGATCAGGAAGGAGATCCCCCTCACGTCGATACTTGACATTCACTTCCAAAGGGGTATCCACTGAAGAAGAGTCCTGCAAACCAGACAAGGAAATCAAGTCTTCCGTGTATTTATGCTGATGCAGGAAAACCCCCGAGGAATCGGATTGAACTTCCAAACCGAGGAAATACCGGAGAGGACCAAGATCCTTCATATGGAATGAATCATGAAGATGCTGCTTGAGTTGATCAATAAGGGCAGAATCAGTCCCAGTGATGACTTTGTCGTCAACATAAACCAGAAGAAGAACGATACCAACAGAAGTCGTACGAAGAAACAACGAAGAATCATACTGGCTTTGGATGAAAGAAAATCGAAGTAAGGTAGCCCGGAACTTATCAAACCAAGCCTGGGGAGCCTGTTTCAAACCATACAGAGAACGCTTCAGCTTACACACATTCGACGTCGACAACAAGCAGAGGCTAGTAGGAGGTGTCATGTAAACATCTTCCTGTAAATCATAGTGAAGAAATGCGTTCTTCACATCCATCTGGCAAAAGGACCATCCCTGAGAGTCTGCAATGGCAATAACAGTACGCACAGTGGTCATTTTAGCGACAGGAGCAAAGGTCTCCTCATAGTTAACCCCATACTCCTGGCGGTTACCAAGGGCAACCAAACGAGCCTTATAACGGTCCATAGACCCATCAGGCCAAAGTTTCACAAAAAAAAAAACCACTTACACCCAATTAGCTTGACATGAGAAGGATAAGGGACTATGTCGCAAGTCTGATTTTCTTGAAAAGCTTGAAGTTCTTCCTGCATAGCCTTTCTCCAACACTCATGTTTATTAGCTTGTGAGTAGGAATTAGGAATTGACACAGTTGATAAGGTAGCCGTGAAGGAGGTATGAGGGAAACCATACCTATCTGGTTGATGAGAAGTACAGCCAAATCATCGAGGAAGATGCAAAACGAGATCAGGTGGCAGATCAAACTCAGGGAAGGGTAGAGTTGGTCGACGGCGTTCATACACAAAACCAGGCTTGAAGCGTTCAGGAGGGCACATCAAATCATCAAAGTGAGGAAGAATAGACACTGCAGGAGATTATGTAATAGAACTAGGAAAGAAATATTGATGCTAAAAACAAAACGACATTACGAGATATATGAAATTTATTGGAAGAAGCATCATAGCATACAAATCTTTTTTGAGATAAGTTATATCCTATAAAGATACATTTCACAGATTGCGCAGAGAGTTTGTGACGTTGATGCGGAGGTAGATGCACAAAACAGACACAGCCAAAAGTGTGTAAGTCAAGAAAGCTAGGGTGCTGTTTATGCAGACGATAGTATGGAGAGTCGAAATTTAGCACTTTAGAAGGCAACCTATTAATCAAATATACTGCTGTAGCTAAAGCTTCAACCCAAAATTTAGGAGGAACAGAGGATGCAAGTAACAAGGTCCTAGCAACATCTAACAAATGTCGATTTTTGCGCTCAGCCACGCCATTCTGTTGAGGCGTATAAGGACACGAGCGGTGAGAAACAATTCCTTTGTGACGAAGAAATTCAAGAAATTCATAAGACATTCTCCACCAGAATCAGATCGTAAAGTCTTAATGCTAGTGGTAAATATGCTAGAAACGATTCGAAAGCAGCAAAGACTTCAGACTTATAGCGCAAAAAATATACCCAAGTATGCCAACTATGGTCATTTATGAATGTCACAAAATATTTATAATGAGCATGAGAAATAATAGGAGTAATGCCCCATACATCACTATGAACAAGGTCAAAGCAATTCTTTGCCTTACTCCAGGAAGAAGGGAAGGGAAGAATCTTAGTTTTTCCGATTTTACTTGTAGAACAATCAAAAGACAAAGCATGAGGCAAAGAAGAATTTTTTTTTCCCAACAAACCAGAATTCAGCAAATGAGATAAAACAACATTGTTTGGATGGCCTAAACGTTTGTGCCATACTTCACAATTATTGGAGATAATAGTACAAGCCAAAGAAATGATACTAGGAATGGAAAAGTATAATGAAAATAGTCTCCCAACTTTAGGCCCCTTCGCTATCGTCCTCCTTGACATTGGATCCTGCACATGACAACCATCACGAGAAAACTGAACATTATAATTATCATCCACTAATTGTCCAACCGAGATAAGACTCGTAGAAAGCCCAGGTGATACAAAAATATTAGTAAGTGATGGTGCGATATCACCAACCCCAGTAATCAGTAAACGATGGCCATTAGCAACTTGAATATTAGAAAAACCAGTGTACTTACGAACATTGCTAAGCATATTAGGAGAACTGGTCATGTGATTGGATGCAGCGGAGTCAACAAGCCAAGATTGAGAGGGTATAGTACGTATAGTACCCTTACCTTGTAACCCTAAAGCAGAAAATGTTGATACAATCATTTGTTGCACCATTTCTGTTGTAAGGGCAGGTGTAGCAGTAGTGGAAGATGACATTGGAGCGAGATTTTGAGTGCTGGTTACCCCATCCGAAGTGTGGCCAGTAGCAATAGCATGATAAACATTCATGGGTCGGTTTTGAGGATGTGTTGGGCATTCTTTGATAATGTGCCCCTTCTATTTACAGTAGCTGCAGAACTTTTTAGCACAATGGGCAGCAATATGCCCATAATCTTTGCAATTGTAGCACTGAACTGTACGCATGTCTTGAACCCTCCCTTTGCCTTGAGCAGCGTATGCGACAGCATTCTCTTGCAGAAGCGAAGATTAAGTAAGAAGATGTTGTTCCTCTCGAAGAAGTGCTCCAAAACACACGCCAAGAGATGGTGAAGGATCCCTATGCATCAGGTTGGAGCAAATAGACTCGAATTTTGTCCTTAGTTTCATTAAAAATTGATCTCTTTTGCTAACTTCATGGACTGCTTGAACAGCAGAGGGACTCGACCGACACGTCGACATACATAATATCGGAAAACTCAGCCCAAAGATTCTGAAAACTACAGAAATATTCCTGAACAGATAGTGTACCTTGGGAATAGGCAGCAAGATCAGTTTCCAACTGAAATCGCCGGGCGGAATGATCATGATGATAGACCTTTTTCAAGTACTCCCACATCGATTTAGCCGTCTTGTGCGGCCTTAAATTGAGTATAAGCAGTGGATCAATAGACCCAAGAATCCAATTCATCACACAAGTATCTTTCACCTTCTATTGAACCAACGTCGTAGGATCGGTAGGTGCTGGATCACTCCCATCAACATGACCCCACAACTCCTTTCCCATGACAAAAAGTTGAAACTGAAACTCCCAGGCAGCATAATTCTTCCCTGTAAACCGAGTTTGAAAAACTTCTAAGTTAAGAGTTGTTAGCCATAACTAGAATCTCTCGAAATGCACAAAAAAAAAAAAAAAAAAAAAAAACTGCAAACCAGAACCCGCACCCAAGAAACCAGAAAACCAAAGCCTAGAACCACGAATATTGGACCAAAGACAAGGTTGCAGAGAATGGCTCCGATATCATGTCAGATTTGCTCAATGACCCTAAATCAAGTGGTCCTTTTCTTATATAGAAATCATTTTCCTAATTACAGCATAATATCTCCTAATTATAGCAGCATCTATATCCCCTAATTACAACATAATATCTCCTAATTACAGCATAATATCTCTTAATTACAGCATCTATATCCCCTAATTACAACAAATATTTACAGATATGTATCCTAAATAACTATACAACAATATATGGTAGGTTTATTTATGGTAAGTTTGTTGTCTATCCTACTAACAAAGATGACCATGCAACTGAAAGCGGAAGCCAAGACCTGGGGCTGATTTTAGATACTGAAGTATGCGATAGACAGCCGTGAGATGGGAAGTATAGGGAGCTTGCATGAATTGGCTAACAATGCCCACCGCAAATGAGAGATCTGGGAGAGTAATAGTCAGGTAAATAAGCCGGCCTACAAGTCGTCGATACATCCCGTGATCAGTAAGGAGAGCACCATCATTTGGTCGAAGCTTCTGTGAAGTATCCATGGGAGTGGTAGCAGTCTTGCACCCTAACATGCTGGTCTCCATGAGAAGATCGAGCTCATATTTTCGTTGTGACAAGACCAATATGGATGATGAGCGACCAACTTCAATTCCGAGGAAGTAGCGAAGAGGACCAAGATCCTTGATCTCAAACTTGGTCTTAAAAAAATCTTTGACCTCCCTCATTCCAGCAGAATCACTACCGGGCAGAACAATATCATCCACATAGACAATGAGAACCATGATGCCCGTCGATCGACGACATATAAAGAGAGAATGATTGGCATGACTACGAACAAAGCCGAACTTCAAGAGAGCCTGACTAAATTTTTCGAACCATGCACGTGGGGATTGTTTGAGTCCATAAAGAGTATTCTTCAACTGACATACAAGGGTAAGGTTGTGAGACGCAACAAACCCAGGAGGTTGATTCATGTAAACTTCCTCTGCAAGGTCTTCATGGAGAAATGCATTCTTAACATCAAGCTGAAATAAGGGATATGATAAATTAACGGCCAAGGAAATCACAACGCGAATCGAATTAAGCTTAGCCACCGGAGAGAATGTCTCGAAGTAATCCACACCATGAGTCTGTGTGTAACCCTTAACAACAAGACGGGCTTTATAGCGATCAATGGAGACGTCTGGAAGAAACTTGATCGTATAAACCCATTGACAGCCAACAGGTTTAGGCCTAAAGGAAGTGGCAAAAGGTCCCAAGTATGATTTTTTTCAAGAGCAGACATTTCTTCTATCATCGCCTTCGTCCAGTCAAGACTTTGAAGAGCATGTGAGAGAGATCGAGGAATAGTCTGTGATGAAAGGGAAGCTGCAAACGACTGCAAAGATGGTGAAAGATGATCATATGAAACGAAATTACTAATGGGGTGTTGAGTACAAGATCGTGACCCTTTGCGCAAGGCAATGGGAAGATCTAAACTCGAGGTAGGAAAGTCACCTAAGTCAACATCTAAAGTGAGCAGAAGGGTGGGTGGCTAAGTGCGTGAAGATTTATCTCGACGATGATACACCTGTAGAGGCTTAGGCTCACCCCAATCACCAACAAGATGCTGAATGGAGGGGAGAGGAGTTTTCCCATGATCGCTAGTGGAAAGAGGATAAGAGTCATACTCCCCCTGACTCGCAAGAGGATCACAGAGGGATCGGACCGGAGCTAAGAAAAAAGAAATATCCTCAAAGAAGGTTACATCGGCAGAGACATATTTCTTGCGAGTCAATGGGTCAAAACATTTATACCCTTTCTGACTCCGAGTATACCCTAGAAAGACACATTTAATTGCCCCTAGGGCTAAGTTTATCATTACTTCCATCCAAAATTTGAACAAAGCATGTACAACCAAAAACTTTAAATGGTAGAGGAAATGGATTATCATGATGATGCAATATAGTAAATGAAGATTTGTAAGACAGGATACGTGAGGGTATACGATTAATAAGAAAAGTAGTAGTTAGAAGAGCATCATCCCAAAAATGTTTAAGTAGATGCATACCAAACAGAAGGATGTGAGCAACTTCAAGAAGATGACGATTCTTTCGTTTTGCAATACCATTTTGTTGAGGTGTGCGAGTACACGACGTCCTAGACAAAATACCACGTTCCTGCAAGAAGGATAAAAAGGCGGTAGACATGTATTCCCCCCCATTATCAGAATGGAGGGTTTTGATGGAACATTGAAATTGAGTGCACACTTCATGATAAAACATTTTAAACGCATCAAACACTTCACTTTTAGATTTCAAAAGATAAATCCAAGTCATGCGTGAATAATCATCAATAAAGGTAACAAAATATCTAAATCCAAAAGTGGAGGTAACTGGAGCTAGTCCCCAGACATCCGAGTTAACCAGAAGAAAAGTTTGAGATTTCCTCCCAGAAGAGCTAGGAAGAAACGTACCACGATGATGTTTAGACAATTCACAAATATCATATCATAACAGTTTAGTGACAGATAAGGAGGGAAACAAAATTCTCAATCTAGTTATGGATGGGTGGCCTAAGCAGCAATGCCACCGAGTCATGGACTCTTGATCCAGAGAAAGGGTACTAGAAGCGGCAATGGGTGTATCATCGAGAAGATAAACGCCTCCTCGCTCATGCCCCCACCAATCACTATCTTTGTCTGTAGGTCTTGAAACAAACAATAAGAATGGAAGAAGGTAATGGAACAATTTAATGATTTAGTAAGAGAATTAACAGACAATAAGTTTAATGGAAAACGAGGCACATGCAATACTGAGGACAAAGACAAGGAAGAAGAAAGAGGGATGAAACCAATCCCAGAGATGGGAGTTTGAGTTTCATCTGCGACTTTGACATACTGAGTGTGAGGAAAAGGAGAATAAAAAGAAAAGAATTAAAACTTACCAGTCATATGGGAGGAAGCTCCAGAGTCTATGACCCAGGTGGTAGGAGAGGATGACGCAAGAAGGGCAGTACCTGACTGGCCGAAGCTGCTTGAGATGGCTCAGGAATAGCACGAATGTGAAGCCGCACAAGGGCATCATATGTAGCCTGAGAAATGATAAGAGACTCCCCTGAAGTAGACTGCTCAACTGTCGGGGTGGAAGACTGTCTTAGGAGCAATTGTGGATGAAACAGAAGCAGTAGCATACGTAGGACAACCATGTATCTGCCAGCAATAATCAACGGTGTGATTAGTTCCACCGCAATGTGAACAAATGCGGGAATCATCATATCCTCGTCCACGTCCACCACGACCATGAAAACTACGGCCGCCAAGACTGCGATCTCCCTCGCGGCCTTTACCACGACCACCAAAACCATAAATGCGTCCTGAACTCAAGGATGTTACCCGAAAACCAAGAGAAGATTGGTCGCCAGCAAGATGTGTCGAACGCTCGGGTGGCACAAATGAATGAGAAGGAAGAGTAGAGACAGTAGCACGCTGACACATGGCATAGACTGTCGTCAATAGGGGAAGATGATCCTGCATAACAACTTGATCTCGAACATGAAGATGATCAGAATTCAACCCAGCTAGGAACTGCATTGTACGAGTATCATCCCGCTGCTTATGAGCATGTTAATGATCCTCTTTACATTTGGAAGGAAGAGGCTGATGCACATCTAACTCATCCCACATACCCTGAAGCGTCGAATAGTAATTTTTTAATGATCTGGAGTTTTGTTGGAACCAACCAATTTCTTGAATAAGCTGGAATACCCATGAAAAATTTTGAGATTCCGAGAACATATCATGAAGAGTATCCCAAATGCCTTTAGCTGAGGATAAAAACATTACTGAGTTGTTAATCGAGGAATTCATACTATTCAACAACCATGCAATAGCTTGATAATTCTCATTTGTCCAAGACTTGTAGGTAACATCTGTAAAGCTTGGGGGATCATCCAAAATATACGACAACTTCTCACGGGCTCCTAAAAATACTTTTACAGATTGTGCTAAAGATAATTGTCACCATTCAACTTAGTGGAGGTAATCTGCAAGGGGTTGGATTTAAGAGACCTTATGCCAAGAGATGAAGGCCCTTTGTCAGCCATAGGAGAATCCAGGAGAGATAAACCTATGCCAAGAGAGGCCTTACGCCAAGAAGGATTGATTCAAACAACTCTATCTCACTTAATCCTTCAAGATAATAAGAGATAAACCTCAAACAAATATCAATCATCCAAAATACCATGAAACTCAGTCAAAAAAGGCCCAGCCGCATGTCCGTTTGAGGTTAAAAACCTCTTAAACATTGATCTTAAGTAAAAAAATCCTCCATGGGTAGCTTGGTAGGGAGATTTCGGTCCATTTTGAGCAATGAAACCAAAGAAAAGCTTACCGATTTAAGGTAGATCGAAGAAAAACGGAAGATGGGCCCAATTTTTTAATTTCTCTATTTTGCCCAAAATACCATGAAAAGAGGTCCAAAAAAATCTGAAAAAAATCATGACAAATCTTATAAAATTAAGATCTATCAAACCCCTAAACTTTTAGCTCAAAAGGAGTCTATATGTCTGTACAATGCTAACGTCAGCCATACGACTGCTGATGTCAGCAAGGTGACGTGTCGCCTCTCAATTTGTTGGATGTGGAATGCCTGGATCTATGCTTTGATACCAAGTGAAGAATGATTTAATGATAATAATGTGAAGAAAAGATGAGAATATTGAGAGAGGAGGAGAGTTTGGGAGAAATGTTGTCTTAGGCTTGCTTGCCCTAACACATAATATTTTATTATAATAAAGCATATAGTACACCGCAGGAGAAGAGGGAAGTATGCACATGCACTTACACTAAAAGGGACTAAAAAGGCCACTAACCACGTACACAATACACTTGCATTCTCTATATATTCACCATTAAAAACTTCCCAAGGCCCACTTCAAGCAGATCCGTAATGTTTATTTTCCATCCAACCCGTTGATAAGGTCAAGCATAAATGAATGAAGGGAAAATACAAATATTAGCTTCATCCAAAGCTTTTGTGGCCTACAAAAAGCTTTTAACAGTTATTTACCACCTTTTCCAGTGGTGTGGTCCACTAGAGATTTGCATCTGCATAAATTTTGGGATAACATCCTTAAATGAGTTAATAAAACAGATGGACATCGTGGATATGGATAAAAATCATCAAGGTGGACCCCACACAGTAAGGTTAACACCCACTAAGCTCTTATCCAGGTAACAGCTAATCCGCTCCCTCCGCCCGTGCATAGTAAGAGACGGATGGATCTATCAGGGACTGTATGGGCCCCCCATATTAAGTATGTTTTATCTATGCCGTCCATCCATTTTGACAGAACATTTTAGTGCATGATTTGAAAAAAAAGAAAAAAAAAGAAAAAAAAAGGCAGATTGAAGGCTCCAGTAGACCACACCACATTAAACAGTGGTGATTAAGTTATTTGGCATCCAACCTGTGCAAAACGTGGTAGGGTCCATTGTGATGGTTATTTGGCCATCCAAGTTGTTCATAAGGTCACATGGACCTGAATGAAGGTAAAAATTGAATATCAGCTTGATCTAAAACTTCTATCCCTGTCAAAAAGTTACCAATGGTCAGCGTTCATCTCCATTGCTTCCTGTGGTGTGGTCCATTTTAGGCTTAAAATTTCCTATTTTTAGGACTCATGACCTAAAATGATCTTCCATAATGAATGGACGGATTGGATAAAACATATACATCAAGATGGACCCTACAGAGCCCGTGATACGATCATTTGTCTTCAGCTAGCACGATGCACCCGCGTTTGTAAAATGATTTAAAAGCCAAATTTTGAAAACCTGCAAACAGAGAGGGTTTCGGACCTTCCGAAACCCTGAAATCTCTCGAAAAATTCCCTAAAATCCCTCGATTAAACCCAAATCTCTAGGGGTTTCTCAGATTTCTTGCCAAAATCTCCTATACAATGTAAATGGAGCATCTATTCGAAGAAAATCAAGGGAAAACGAGATTTCATGGAGCTTACGACGCACCGCTATGGATCGATTGAGTGGCCCACCAAATTCTGCTTCCGATCATGCAATATTGTTTTATAGGTACCGAAATCCTCTGGATTGAATGATTTTCCCTATTTTTAAAATTTTGCTTTTTGATTTTTTTTTGGTAATATCGCAAAAAATTGTGTGATATGGTGCGATATATCGCACGATACATAGAAATCTATATATATATTTTTAATTTCCGAGGGGTTTACGACGGGTTTCGTTTCATTGGCCAACGATAACGATAATATTGGCCAATAGTATCGATATTACAAACACTGTCTACAATACACATGCCATATATGTAAATCATTTCTGACAATCCAAATTGTGGGTTGATATAGTGTAAGTTCTAAATCACATTGATTATGCAATTGTAACCATATGACTAACAAAGCTCACATAATCGGTGGAGAAGATGGCAGAAGTCGAGCTGAACAGCTGTTGCATATTCTTAGACAAATCGATCAATTTGTTTCATTTCTCACAGTCCAAATAGTGGGTTGGTGAAGCATAAGTTCTAAATCACATTGCTTATGCAATCATAACCATATGACTAACAAAGCTCACATAATCAGTGGAGAAGATGGCAGAAGTCGAGCTGAACAGCTGTTGCATATTCTGAGACAAATCGATCAATTTGTTTCATCATCCATGGAGCATCAAAGGAGAAGGGGTTGTCTTGCTGTCCACGAGATGCTTCTCAAGTTCCGGGCGCTTTGTTCTAGTGGACACTGCAGCCTTGGTTGCCAGGGAAGTTGCATACACAACAAGCAAGTTGAATGGACATTTCAAAGAAATTCTTCCAATCTACCTGGTAATCATCATCATCATCATTTAAGCTTTATAAAAACTAATTGGGGTCAGTTACATGAATCCTTTTCTCCCATTCCACTGAAGGGCTGAGTTTGGAATGTCATATTGCCTGGATTCATGACGAAAGTTATGCAAAAGTTTGATACCAACTGCTGACCTCCTTTATCTGGGCTGGGGACGGGCAATGATCGCGCAAAACGCCCAGGCACTATGTACTAGACTGTTATGTTGGTTGATCAAATCAAGCACTATCTAGTAGTCTATTACATAGGTTGATTACAATCAACAAGTTTCTACCTCATAATATTGATTTTACCTGATGTACGTGGTTTGCGGGTGATTGTGTGCATCTGCAGGGAATAGTCTCGCCTTAATAAGGGGCGGGGACACCCTGTTGTCATAAAAAAAAATAAAAAAATACTAATCATACTGATTTTAACGATATTGATTTGACGTGTTTGCATCTGAATTTAATATTGTGTCCTTTCTCGTGCTGCTTCCAGCTGCATTTATACTGCCAAGTCGAGACTCTCTATGCCTGGGGGAAAGGGTCATGGTTTATCTTCCGCGTTGTGCAGATACAAGTTCTGAAGTTATAAAGGCTTCTGCCCAGGTCTGTAAGCAATGGGCTGTTGTTTACAGTTATGCATTAAATGCTAATTCAATCATATTTCTTTTTGAAAACATAGTGGTCTGATAGATTTGCAAATCCTGTAATGACATAACAATCTCGACTATGTTACATTGTTCTAGATTCTTGATCTATGCTTCAGCATAGCTTTATCACTACCGAGACCAGTAGGATCTTCTCTTGGTGTAGATATGGAAATGTCATACGGTGCCTTGTGTTCCCTTGAAGATGTCATTGCCATTTTGAGAAGTGTGAGATTACCTGAAACCATTATATATTTTGCATTTTTCTTGATTCTTGTGTACAATGTTTGAAGTGTCTGTATAACTACTTTATCATGCATGAAAATATCTTTCAAAATTTCTTTTGTAGGATGCTTCTATTGATCAGTCGGAGGTCTTCAACAGGGTTGTTTCTTCTGTTTGCATTTTGCTAACCAAAGATGAGGTAAGGATTTATTTCATTTTATCTTATTTTATTTTATTTTTGTTTCCGTTGATTTGCATGAAGTTCAGTTTGAGCAGCTCTATATCTCTTATCAATTTTGTGCAGCTTGTAATCACCATGCATGGATGCACTGCTGCTATATGTGATAAAGTGAAGCAGTCAGCAGAAGGTGCAATTCAGGCTGTCATTGAGTTCATTACAAGAAGAGGCAATGAGTTGAATGAAATTGATGTTTCGAGGTTCTGGCTAAGCATTGGCACATCATGTATTTTAGTTTGCAAAATAACGTCTTAGCAAATATCTTATGCCAACCATTTCCATGTCTACAGGACGACCCAATCTTTGCTTTCTGCTACAATGTTTGTAACCGAGAAACATCTACGTCAGGAAGTTCTTGGTGCTGTATCTTTGGTTGATCGTTTTCTTTACATAATTTCATTTCACTTTAGGCATAGCTTGAAAATATTTTCTAATATGATAAGTGTTACCCAATGTGTATTGGAGCATTGGAGGAGCACTTTAACTTTATCTCACTTGTAATCTGAATAAATTTAATATGCTCATATACATGTCTTGCTTATGTTACAAACATAGTTTTTATTGTTTATTTCTATTTTTTCATTCCGTCTTCTTTGTCCTTCTATAATTAATTAATGTTTTAGTTCCTTTAAACCAAAAGGATGCGCTTGGTATCGTTCAACACATCCTGATGCACATCCTAATATGTTTCATATATTTGGGACAGTAAATAATGGTTTTTAGGGTTGTCAATACATGGTTTGACAACCATATATAATCCTTGTGATTACTATAGATCTTGATTGATATTCACTTATGATTTGATGGTTTTTTGGAAGGTAACTTATGATTCGACATTATAATTAATTCTGGGGCAGTGGCAAATTCTGGAGTTCTTAAAGTTTTAATATTTGTATGCAATATTTTCTTAGCCTTACTAGATATGTTGTCTTGCGGAGACTACAAGTTCGAAAGTTGTTTTCAATGAAGTATTGGCTGCTGCTGGAAGGGATATAGTTACGAAGGATATTTCCAGGTTGCGAGGTGGCTGGCCAATGCAGGATGCATTTTATGTGAGTTTTATTTAAATTTTCTTCCAACAGATTAGTTATGATACACTTAACATCCTTCCTTCAGTACTTATTTTGGCACCCTTTTTTCTCCATTTTCACTAACAAAGCAGGAACTGTCTACTGCTATGATTTAGAAATGTATTTATCGTCTCATTGTGAGACTGGACAATCTGTTGGCTGTGTTATCAAATCCTGACCACAACTTTTTTTTTTTTTTTGAGAGAGAGAGAGAGATGACAAAAGCTTTATAAGAAGCTCACAAAAGTGAGAAAATAGTACAATCCGAGCAAGCTAGCCTAAAGAAGACGACTAGCAACATGAATAGCCTTAACATCAACAGCTCAACTTGAAACCAAAAAATTAACTTTTCTAATAACCTCTTCAAAGTCAACTCTCTCATTTCAAAAACAACACCCATTCCTAACACCCTAGATGGCCCAAAAGATGGCCATGATAATTATTCTCCACGTAGCTTTACCAACCTTGCCAACTCCACCCCCATGCCACGCCCACATAAAATCTACCATTGACTCTGGCATCACCCAAGCAGTATTTAATAGACCCAAAAAATGCTCCCACACTCTCAAATAGACAATGTATGAATAGATGATCGATAGACTTCGCATTCTTCATACACATAAACCAAATGTTGGGAAGGATAAGAGATCTCCTCTACAGATTATCTATCTTAAGAATCCACTCCAACCCACTAGCCAGGCAAAAGCCACCACCCAAGGAGGAGCTCCATAGAACCAGTGATGATAGGGATGCGTCAAATTAGAAGTTTGATGCAGTGAATTGATAATCTGAAATAGTGACATGACAAAGAATTTACTTGAGGGGTATGCCAACCATAGAAGTGAATCTCTCTCCGTTTGAGAAGGAGAATAATCCTTAAGATGCTGCAATAGCCTGATTAACTCAACAAACTCTTCATCTGACATATTGTTACGACGATGGGGAATCCAAACAACCTGACCACCGTAGATGGCGAAACAGTCCACCACCAAGACAAAATGATTGGAAGCAATGGAAGCCACTCTAGGGAAGAGATTTTGAAGCGCATTGTTACCACACCATACATCCACCCAAAATCAAATGCGACTCCCATTGCCAAGAGAGAGTAATTCCCATATGAACCAACTTTTCAGTCTCTGCAATCGCATTCCAAATACTTGAGGCTTTATACAAGGAGGATCTCTTTACAAACCAATCACCCATGGTAACACCATACTTGCTATCACCTCCCTCCACAATCTTCCTGGCTCGTATCCAAATCTGCAAATCCACTTCCCAATAAATGCGAGATTCATATCCCCCAAACTTCTAATGCCCACAACCCCTCACCTCAATTGGCCTACACACCTCATCCCACTTGATAAGGTGGAACTTCCTCCCAACCTTATCCCCGTTCCAAAGAAAGTCTCTTCTTTAACTTCTCAAGCCTATCTACCACCAACTTGGGACACTTGAAAAGAGACAAAATAAATAGCCATATTTGAAAAGGTTGTCTTGATAAGGTTATCTGTACTTCCAACTAGTTAGCTTCCTCTTGATTCTTTCAATCACCCTATCCCATAGGTGCTTTGCCAACTTCCTAATGCAAATGGACTACTCAAGATACGTCAATGGCAAAGATCTCACCTTTTTCCCAAAAATGTCCACAAGCGGACGCAACTCCTCTTAATCAACCTTGATAGCAAGCAACTCAGATTTGACAACATTAATGTTTAGACCCAAAATAGCTTCAAAACAAATTGTAATCATTCGTAGGTTGTCAACTGAAACCACATCTGCATCACAAAAGAGCAAGGTATCGTCTACATACCGAAGATGACTTATCTGAGGCCCAACATTTGAAGTCATGAAACCATTGCAAAGCCCCGTTTCCTCCCCCTTCTGAAGCATTCTGCTAAGTGCCTCCCCGACAACCACAAACAAATAAGGTGACAAAGGATCCTCCCATCGATGACCCCGAGAAACTCTTAAAAAACTTATGGCAATCCATTTAGGAAGATGGAGAAAGAGCCTGAATACTCACAAGATCTGATCCACCCCCTCCATTTCGGCTCACAACACAGTCTAACCACAACTTTTATCATGAATCCTGACAATTTGAGATTTCGATATTGGAACTTCAGAACAAGAGTCTTGTAGCTGACACCAAGTAGCTGGGATAAGGCTTTATAAGATGATTGTGAGACAAGACATCTTATTTCACATACATGTTGTTAGTTCATTGCATACGTGTACAAAATGTCCATCTATAATTTGCAATTATATGCAGTGGAACAACTAACATATGGGTAATGCAAGGGCATTATCGTGCCGGGCTCAAGTGGGGTGGCTTGTGGGATGCAGGGGCACACTCAGGGTGGGTGGCCTATGTGAGGCGGGTGGCTTGTGTGAGGTGGTACCCAAGTGAAGTGGGGCCCACAAGGGGGTTCGGCTGATGTCCTAATCCATGGGATGTGGGGCCTGGGCTTTAAGATAATGGGATTAATTCGCCATGCTCCATCAGTTCGAGCTTTTAGAACAAGTGGTTAATTGTCCTGCATCAAAGTGGTATCAGAGCATGAGGTCTCATGTTCGAGACTCCTCACCAGGGATGATTAATCCAGGGGCATTTTCACACCGCGCTCGAGTGGCGTGGCCTGTTGGATGCAGGGGCACACTTAGGGTGGGCGGCCCGTGTGAGGCAAGTGGCTCGTATGAAGTGGGGCCCACAAGGGGGGTTCGGCCGAGGTCCTAACCTATGGGATGTGGGGCCTGGGCTATAAGATAAAGAGATTAATTTGCTCTTTCAGTTCGAGCTATTAGAGCAAGTGGTCAATTGTCCTGCATCAATGGGGCATAAGTATTTTCAGTACAACAACTACCATATGCAGCCAGACACCCATAAATCGATATTTTCCAAGCATTTTAAAATTAGTTGGACGAAAACGAAGCATATGGAGTGCAAACTAGGAATTAGTTAAGATTGTTGACCAAGAAGTTTCTCAAAATGACTACTTTAGATACCTTGGGTCAATAATTCATGAAAGTGGAGAAATTGAGAAGGATGTTTCCTATAGCATTCAAGCTGGGTGGAAGAAATGGGGATGTGCCTTTAGAGTTTTATGTGATCATCATATACCACTCAAACTAAAAGGGAAATTTAATAGGATAGCTATGACTATGAGACTAGTCATGTTTAATGAGATAGACAGTTGGTCATTCACTAAACAACTTGTTGTAGGATGAGTGAACTGGGTGTATATAATGAACACATCACGTGGGCCCGCAATTCATGTGAGCGCCTCATATATATAGTAGTACCGGGCTACTGTGGGGCCAACATAATATGTGTATCAGATCCACCTGGGGCTTCCATAGTGTCGACTTTTGTGATCATTCTCCAAATGTGTATATATGTTTATGCATATCTATTTCTATCTATTTAAATGTGTGTGACAAAATATTAATTATCTATATGCATACATTAAATGACACATGGATGTCTAGCTTCCATGTATTCATACCACTTGGGGCAAGCCATGGTGCAAAAATTGCACCAATCCAATGAACCTAACCATCTATCGATGTCTTGAAAGGCGAAGAGTCAAGATCAAGCATTGAAATGATCATCTCGAAAAATCTATTTGATAGGCCTCTCCATTTATTGCTACCATTGTTCGGAGTATCCATGTCGAAATATCCCCAATATTATTTGTATCTCCGGCTCGGTGATACCAATAACATTGGTAGTATAAAAAATTTTAGGTATCGGCGATGTATCGCTAAGTATCGCCAATGCATCGATATTGTCAATGTAACACCAATATTTTTTATTATGTAAATTCCAGGTGTTGCTTGTATCGCAAATGCATCCATGTCGCCAATATTTTTTACTATGTAAACTCCAGGTGTCACTTGTATCGCCAGTGTATCAACGATATTTTGATGATATCTCCAACGTATCGATATCACCAAAAAATTGTTTATTAAAAAAATCCATTTCAAAATTGTTTATTAAAAAAATCCGGGTGCATGGATGTATGCAGTGTTCAGATTCACAACAATAATATCAATAATATCGCGATATTATCATTATCGCAACATGGGCAATATCAAGCCCACGGTCTTTTGTTTCCTTTCTAGTTGTCAACAATTTCTTGACGAAAATTGTGTCATTGATATTCTGAAATATTGATGGATGTTTGGATGAAAGGTTGGATGGATAGATGGGATGGTTGGACCAATTTCTTACATCAACACATGCTTTTAGGCCCCTGTTAAAGGGAAACTCATCATGTATGCATTCTTTCTGCAATTTTTTTATTCCAAAATATGAAAATATGTGTATTTTAGCATCTCCTGAAGTTTCTAGAAAAAGTTCACCATTTTCCCCATGTTTCCCCATATTTCTGGTTATTGGCGATATCGATATTGTTTCTGTATCACCGGCCAACCAAACTTGTAGCGATACCGACACTTCAAACATTGGTTGTTATGACCCCAAAAAGGCACTTCCATTAGTTGATGGTAACCATCGCTTTTTTTCTCATAAAAAGCAGCCTGGTTATAAGAAATGGACAATATTCAAAGAGTTAGAATCATCCAAGTGGCCTGATTTTTGCAACATGGCCTGCCTCTAGTGGTATGAATTAATGGAATGCCTGGATCGATGGTTGGCATGTGGTAGTAGTAGGAATACTATTATCAATACTAATATTCTTCTGGTCCAATCTTTGGCAAGTGAACAAGCCTTCATTCCCTTTTCACCACCTCGGCAGCCCTTGTATTACTTCTCACCACCTTGATCCAAGTCCTGTTAGGTCTTCCTCTCATCTCCTTTTCAGGCCCCTTCAACCCTTTAGGTTACCATTCTCACTAGCTGTTGTCTTTAGTCTTTATTGCACATGATCAAACCATCTCTATCTCCTCTCCATGTTCTCTTACTGGGATCACTCTTAGGTTGCTTTTGGTGACTTCAGTCTTAATTCTCCACCCAGTTCTTCCCAAATAACATTTCACATTCTCATCTCTGCAAGCCTCATTCTCTGCTCATGTTGCCTTCTAATTGCCCAACACTTTACCTTATAAAACATAGCCAGTCAAATTACCGTCTTTGTATCTTACCAACCAAAAAAAAAAAAAAAACAAGAAGAAGAAGAAGAAAGAAAAAGAAATGGGAAGAAGAAGAATAGCTATCTTATAAACTTTTTCCTTAAAGCTCACTATTGTAAATATTTTGGATTGAATGTCAATCCAGGCAACAGGGCCATGTAAATTTCCCCTTTGAGATCACCATGAAGAAATGCGTTTTTAACGTCCATTTGATGAAGTGGCCAGCCTTGGGACACTGCAATAGAAATACCCATCCGCACCGTAGTCATCTTGGCGACTGGAGCAAAGGTCTCCTCATAGTCCACCGCATATTCCTGTTTGTTACCAAGTGCAACCAACTGGGCCTTATAGCGATCCAGAGTACCATCAGAACGCAGCTTAATCGAGTAAACCCATTTACAACCAATGGCTTTAACATTCGCCGGACAAGGAACAACATCCTATGTGTGATTGTCTTGAAGAGCCCGAAGTTCTTCGGCCATCGCCTCACGCTAACATTCATGCTTAACAGCCTCGGAATAACATGATGGAATTGAAATAGAGGACAAAGTAGCATGAAGAGATGTATGAGAAAAGTCATACTGATCAATAGGACGAGAGACTCTAGTAGACCGACGAGGAACAATGTTAGAACCCAGATCAACCGCAGAAGGAACAGTCTGAACAGGCTCAGATGTCGGGTCAGGCTCAGGAAGGGGCAAAGTCGGTCGTCGACGTTCATACACAAATCCAGGTTTGAATCGCTCAGGAATAGGAGTCAAGTCATCCAAATGAGGAAGAACATTGATCTCAGGCAAGGATGCAACATGAGTAGAAAAGAAAGACTGATTTTCAAAGAAAACAACATGACGAGAAATAAGAAATCTGTTAGAGCATGGATTATAGCAAACATAACCTTTGTGTGAATTACTATAACCCATAAAAGCGCATTTAACAGATTGGGCAGAAAGTTTGTGTCGTTCATGTGATGGCAAATGAACAAAACAAACACAACCAAAGGTATGCATATCAAGATAGTTGGGATGCTGATGATGAAGACGATAATAGGGAGTTTCAAAATGCAAGACATTTGAAGGCAATCTATTAATTAAATAAATTGTACTGGATAAGGCTTCCACCCAAAATTTAGAAAGAATTGAAAATTCAAGCAATAGCGTTCGAACAACCTCCAATAGGTGGCGATTCTTACATTCAGCAACACCATTCTGCTGAGGTGTATAAGGACAAGAACGCTCAGAAACAATTCCTTTCTGCTTGAGAAAGGTGTGAAATTCATGAGACATATATTCACCGCCCGAATCGGACCTTAACACTTTAATGCCTGAAGAGAATTGGGTTTCAATATAAGCCACAAATTGTTGAAACACAAAAAATACCTCAGATTTAGAATGAAGAAAATAAATCCAAGTATACCTTCTATAATAATCAATGAACGTGACAAAATATTTATAATTTACTTGAGATATAACAGGAGTAATACCCTACACATCACTATAGATCAAATCAAAACAGCTTTCAGCACGACTACCATGAGCAGGAAAGGAAAGAGACTTACTCTTACCTAATTTACATGTTGAGCAATCAAAAGAGAGATGAGAGGAAAATTGATTTTTATTACCCAACAAACCAGAGTTTACTAAATGAGATAGAACAAAAAAGTTAGGATGACCCAAACGTTTGTGCCATACTTCACCCTTATTGTTTACAGTAGTACAAGCCAAAGAAATGCAAGAAGGAATGGAAAAATGTAGAGGAAAAATCATCCAACTTTAGGCCCCTTCACGAGTATCTTCCCCGACACCTGATCCTGCACAATACAACCATCACGAGAAAATCCAACATTACAGTTGTTATCAACCAATTGTTCGACGGAAATGAGACTAGTAGAAAGTTTAGGAGACACAAAAACTTCTTTAACTAATGAATTAATATCCCAAACTGCATGAATAGGTAACTGACTACCATCAGCAATCTGAATGTACGATGAGCCATGATAATTCCGAACATTGGTAAGAGTGTTAGAGGAACTAGTCATATGATTAGACGCAACAGAATCAACAAGCCAAGGTAAAGATGGTAGTGTGCTATTACCTTGAAGCCCTAAGGCTGAAAAGGCTGAAATAATCATTTGTTGAACTGTTTCAGGAGTAAGAACAAAGGGATCACCAGCTATAGAGGAATTAGCGGAAGCAAAAGTACCCACCGTAGCTTGATAGGCATTAGTTTGGCGATTCTGGGGACGAGTCGGACAGTCTTTGATAATGTCCTGGCTTCTTGCAATAATTGCAAGATTTCTTAGCACAATGAGGAACAATATGCCCATATTCTTTGCAGCTGAACCATTGGACCTTCCGCATATCCCTACCCTTGCCTTTCCCGTGAGTTGCATAAGTGACGTCATTAGAGGTCATGCGGTTCTGCTGAAAAGTAGCTTGTGTTGCAAGATGCTGCTCTTTACAAAATAATTCTCCAAAGCACACATCCAAAGAGGGAGGAGGATCACGATTCATCAAATTGGAGCGAGTTGCCTCAAATTCCAGCCGTAACTTCATTAGAAACTGATCTCTCTTGCTCTGTTCATGAACCTCCTGAACAGCAGTGAGAGATGCAGCTGGTATCTTAGCATAAAATAATGTCAGCAAATTCACCTCACAAGTTTTGAAACCCAGAAAAATAATCTTATATGGAGAGATCGCCCTGAGTGTAATTGGCGATCTCATATTCTAACTGAAAGCGTCTAGCTGTGTGGTCCTGATTGTAAATCTTCTTTAAATACTCCCACATATCTCTTGCAGTCTTGTACAGCCTCAGATTTAGGACAATCAGAGGATCAACAGATCCTAAAATCCATGTCATGACTCTAGCATCTTACGCTTTCCACCGAGCTAATTTAGAAAGTTCAGTAGGAGCTAGATCACGTCCATCTATGTGACCCCATAACTCTTTCCCCAGGACAAATAGGCGAAATTGAAATTCCCAGGCAGAATAATTCTTGCCTGTGAAGCACACACCAAAAGAATCCGAGTTGCTAGTAGACATGGTGCCTGGAACACAGTAATAAAGACAGATAATACTAAATCCACCTCACCCCTAGTCCAAAAACAAGCGTACAACCTGCAAGCCCAAAACAAAAGGAGACCAAAATGAGAGTTTTCCAGCAAGAACTGGACACGCCGACAACCACTAATCACCACAAAATGAGAGTTTCCAGCTAGAAAGAAACTTCCTACCCTCAACAGAAACTACCGAATAACAGTTTATAACCCACCAGAATTGTCTACACCTTCCTTTGAAGGTATCGACAGCCAAGGAGACCAACAGATTAGTCCTAACCCAACCCAGAAATCTCAGAACAGGTAATAGAAAGCTTTGATACCATGTAAATATTTTGGATTGAATGTCCTCATTGTGAGGTTCCTCTGTTTATATAGAAACTCTAGGCTAATTACAAGGCTGAATTGCGGCCATTAACATCAATCTAGGCTAACAAACAAGGAAACAATAACTGTACAAGATATATACAATCAATAACTATACCAGATATATACAATCATGCCATAAATAGATGACCTAATTATGGCTAAATATGCTGTCCCGATTGACACAATCATGCCATAATTAGATGACCTAATTATGGCTAAATATATGCTGTCCCGATTGACAACTATGAATGATCTATCTCTCACTATTTATTTACCATCTCTTCAAACTTGATCAAACCTGAACAAGAGTTGTGTCAGTCAAATGCATGATAATATGTAGGCCTCTGTATGCAACTGTTGCATATCCAGAACTACATGCTGCTAAAACATTTCAAAACCTGGAACGAGGATAATTTATTGTCAATGTTTTCCTATGCCTGACAGGGATTCTTGATATTGTTATTTCGATGGGGATTCTCTTATTTGGGATTTTCACAACACTAGCTTTTCCTGTTCATAACAATTTCATCTGTTCATCTGTTTCTATAACAGGCATTTTCACAGCACACAGTACTCTCCGTTTTGTTTCTCGAGCATGTGATATCTGTGCTTAACCACACACCAATACTTAGAGATGATGCAGAGAAAGGAGACAGTGGTGATCATTCCTCTGAAATCCTCATTGAGGAAGACATCCTCCAAGCAGCTGTTCTGGCTCTCACTGCATTATTCAGGTCTGGGTCAATTTTAGTTTAATTACAAAAATGACTTCGATAGCTTTTATCTTTTGTGTTGTCTTTTAGGAGCTCTCTCAGAATTAATGATTTTTATCTGCACTGCAGAGGTGGCGGTAAAACTGGGAAGAAAGCTGTTGAACAAAGCTATGCTGCTGTTCTTTCTGCACTTACGCTTCAATTAGGAAGTTGCCATGGTCTAGCTGGATCTGGTCAGCAGGAACCTCTATGGTACATTAGGCCACTGAATACTGCATTCTTTTTTCCTTTCATGTGTAGTTAATGTCGATATTTGCTTTCAAATGGCTTTCTTATTTTTATTTTGTGCAGGGCTGTGTTACCAGCTTTTCAAGCATTCTGTGATTGTGTTGGGGATCTTGAAATGGGAAAGGTACCATCCCCTTTAGCAGTAGCTATGCTACTTGTAAGCTATGGCCTGCATTTACCATTACATGAGAGATGGATACTTAGTCTAAGATTTTTTTATGTAGATTTTGGCTAGAGGTGGAGAACAAAAGGAAAATGAGAAGTGGATCAATCTTATCGGAGATTTGGCCAGTTGCATCTCTATGAAGAGGCCTAAAGAGGTAATATGATATAATTGGGATGTTGTCGTTCTTATTATTTTTTTCATAGCCATATTAGAACTCATTAAAATGGGAAGAAACATGGAAAGGGATCTAAACAGTAAGAATCACATATCGTGGATGCACGTTGCCCTTTTTAAGAAATTGAACTTTTGAATTATTCTAATAAATAATAGATTCCCATTTAAGGATGAACACTGATGGACTCCACATGTGAAATATAATGTGGTTGAGCCTTAGCATAGGACCAGTGTTTCATCATCTCTTTGCAACAGACAGCTCTTGTTGCCACAATAACAGCTACATGGTGGCACAACATGAAAACAGTATATGTTTACGGCTGCTCATATGTCAAGGTGAACCCCACTTGCATGTTTCACGGGGCTATGAACAACAGCCTACACAGGATGCATAACTGCTGCAACTGGCAGTAGCACATGAAGCCTAATGCATGAAACAGCAAAGGGCTGTAGCCAGCCCATTCCACAAGCTAAAGATGCCTTTGGCAACACTAGCAGCAAGCAAGGTTGATCATGATGTAGCCTGTCATTAGGACTACCTACTCTAACCTGCTAGATGTAGCCCCTTCAATAGCTTCTTCCACTCCAGTTTGGGACTGATCCCTCTTGTTCTTCAGGCAATTACATTTGCAATTATTGTGTATGTTATGGCAGCTAGGGGTACAGCTTGAAGCTCATTGATCTTGTTGCATTTACCTTACCCATGCAAACAGCATTTTTTTCGCAATTCAATAACTGTTCAGATAGTATAGAATATCTCATCCATAACCGCCAGATTATCAGACGAGAATTTCCAGAAACTGTTGGAAGAATGCCAGGGAAAGGTTTCTGGACAAGCAACTATTAATTGTAACATGTTCCTCCTGAAAACCCTCCTCAAACATCAGGCTATTCTCTTAAGGAAAATGCATGCACCATCGAATCTCTATCAAATCTCTTGATATGCGTTATTAAAATGTAACCTAAAACATCAACCCCAATGTTTTCGGTTCCGGTTTGAGTGATCTCAATTATGGGTCATTCGTAATCCAGATTACTATTTTTCCATGACCCGAAATTATGGCTCCATAGTCTTGCTATTCATCAAGTTAATGCAAATTTATATTGAGATATATACTTTTATTTATTTAGTTATAATATAACACTAAGCATTCGGGGTCTGTAATTCATCATTTCATATATAAAACTATGTTGCATTCACTGTATGTATTGGAGTTACACACTTGATCCTACCCCTAGTATACCATGTGTTGGAAGAAGTAGCATACCATGTACCCATTCATGTACTATGTACACAATCCAGGTAACTTTCTTTATTATCATTCAAGACTTGTTTGATATAAAATTCCTTGATTGTTTTGTGGCATATACTTTTAGCTTCTTCAGAATCAAATATTTTAGCTATTTTAAGGAAAATATAATCATGCAGAAGTGTCTCCTATCCAAAAGTTCCTTCGTTTGACTGATGTTGTTCTATTTGGGGATGCTGATTTCATTTCCCAGGTTCAACCTATATGTTTAATTTTGAGTAAAGCCTTGAATCGACACCAATGGTTTCAGAGGGAAGCTGCAGCTGCCGCATTATCCGAGTTTGTCCGTTATAGGTATTTGCTTATAGTGTGGTCTTCTGCCAAATACTAGATCAATTTGTTGAATTTTCAACCTCAGAAGCATTGTCTTATGCTTGCTTACCTTCCTTATTAGTGATTCACACCTTTAGCTAGGTTGCAAATTCTGCACTATTCAAACTTATAACTGTGAGCTAGTTGACTCTTGAACTCGTTATGCAAAAGGAATACTCTTTTTCTTTACTTGCAATTTTTATGCCAAAAAAGAAAAAGAAAGAAAAAGGAAAAGGAAAAGAAAAAAAAAAAAGATGCAGTGTGCCTTTTTTGAAGTAGATAGTGTTAAATTAGCTTATTATTGTATATATGTATACAGGAATTTTAATATCTTAAGGAAGCTATAAGTTAGTTAAATGTTATGTGGCAAAGGTTTGTGAATCTTTTCAGTTTTAAGTTTTAACTGAGTCTTAGCAATGTTCCAATTATTGCCGTTTTTATCAATAATATCAACGATAATTATTGGTATCACGGTTGGCAATACAAATACTTTTGGAAATGCCGATTTTTTCAGGCATCGGCGATATATCGTTAATGTATTGGTACCTTGTCGTGTTGCCCAAAAAACGCTGCTTTCTCTTTACAAAATCTCCTTTGTATCAATTCTGTTGGCGATATTATCACCAATAGATCTTGAGAATGAAGAAAATGTACATAAATACTGCATAAATCAAGTTACTAAAAAAAAAAAAAAAAAAAACACAGAAAGAATGGGAATTTTGGGAAGTGGATTTCATTACTTTTCTTCAATTTTCATGAATCAAATCCTTCATTTTGGGGTTAAAATCAGAAAGGGGGGAAACGTGCACAAATATCTAGAAAATAAGAAAAGAAAAATTCACAAAAAGAAATTTGTTATATTATTATTATTATTCTTTTAGTTTTTTGGGATCTATTTGGGGAGTGAATTTTCATTCTTCAATTTTCGTGAATGAAATCCCTCATTTGGGGAAAAATTGGAAGGGAGAAAACATGCATAAATACTGCGAAAATCGGAAAAATAGGAAATTTGTTTTTTTCTATATCATTTATTTATTTATTTGGGATCTGATTGGTCAATGGATTTCAACCACTTCAATTTTTGGAAATGTTTTTTTAATTTAAAATTTTGAAAATGAAAAAAAAAAATTGTTTTATTTAGAAAAAATGATACTGTTTCATGAAAACTTAGTAATTTTTTCTATTTATGGATGGATGTTGATGAGTGATGTATTGCATTTTTTAATTCAAAAATTATTTTTGAAGTTTAAAAAATTATGAAAAAAAAAAAGTAAACTTGTTACGAATAATTATATTATTTGATAATTATGCATGCATCCATGGATGGATGTATGATATATTTATGCGTGGATGTGTGCATCAGTGGATGGATGAATGCATGTGTTATGGATGGATGCACTACGCATGTATGGAGCTATCATGCATGAATGGACTAATATGGGTTTATAAACGCATAAATGCATGCATTTACATATGTATTTATCTATGCATGGATGGATGATGGATGTCGGATGATGTATCTATGTATAGGCCCGTATTAAATAGAAACTAACTACGCAACACATGGTATAGGCGCCTATTAAATAGAAATTGATTACGTATTGTTTCGACAAGAAACGAATGGTATTGGATTTGGGAATTATCTCACTTAATAATAACAAAGAAAATAAATGAAGAGAATAATCATCACATTTCATTTATTTTAAATTCGTTTACATCCTTCTTATCCTTTGATTCCAAGATAAAGGCTTTATGAATAAAAGTACGAGTATTGAATGGATTCAAATGTAAATTTCGGCAGCATTTCAGCTCATATCATTCGAGTCTCCATAAGAGAAGAGTTGTGTGGGTCTTCTTTCACATATATGTCTTCATGAATAGTATGAATTATATCCTGAAGAGAAGACCTCAAGATAATGTATACAAATATTGAATAATACTCTTTTTTTTTTTTTTTTTTATCATCCACGTTACTCCTCGTTGAGTTGTGCGGGTCCGCGCAACTCAAAAGGGTTGCGTGGTTTTGCCTTGTCATTCTTCCCCCTCTCTCTCCTCAATACCTATCAGAAGTATCAGTCTTCTGAGAAATTCGATCCCTCAAATGAAGGGGGAATGGGGTATTTATAGGCTTTCACACGTGCGAATCCTCAAATCTTGTGCCATGGGGCCCACTTCTCATCATTTGCATTCTTCAACACAAACTTCTCAATGATAAGTTGCTCGGTCTCGCACAACTTGAATTCCCGCGCAACTTATTTGAACCGCGCAACTTGAATTCGGCCTCACAACTTGGCTTTTTCAATCTATTTCTTCAATCTTTTTTCTTTGCCTACTCCTTTTAATCAATTTTTTATGCTCCAACAAATGCCCCTTTGATCTGATGTTTGCCTGTTCATCAGGTAAAATGAAGGATAAAAAATATCCTGCCTGAGAATTGAGTTGCACAAACCCGCACAACTCCTTGTATCGGGTCCTACACAACTCAAATTGGGTCTTGAATTGGCTATAAATACCCAACTTCCAATCATTTCCTCACTTCAAACATTTTCCTCAAACCAGAACCTTGTCGCTCAACTTGACTCCCGCGCAACTCACTTGTCCGCGTAACTCATCTGTCGCACAACTCCTCTGTCACACAACTCATCTGTCCGCGCAACTCTTCCGTCGCGCAACTCGTTGCTCGCACAACTAGTCTAGCCGCACAACTCCCCTGCACTTAGTGCAATTTCTCTCCATTCTGAAATTCTGCCCAAATTTCTTCAATTTTCCAGACTTAACCAAATTCCCAGCTTTTCAGACTTGGTCGAATTCCCAGCCTTCTCATACATGGCTCATACTAAAAGGACTTATCGTCTCGTAGAGCCGCCAATTGATCAGCCTTCCCATGCTAGGCTTCCATTCTCCCCAACCCCTTCTCAAATTCCTAAATCTTCTTCTCCAGTCCCTACGTCTTCTTCTTCAATTCCTGAACCTACCTCTTCCCCCCCTTACCCACGAAGATCACCCGAGGAAGAGAATTAAAGTGACCAAAAAACGTCCCGCCTATATTAAAGAACCTGTTTTACCCATTCTTGATTTCTCTGACAAAATCCAAGCGTTATCTTGGCCAATATGCAAAGCCATTATTGCCGGAGATATAATGGGACCTCCAAAACAAGGACGAGAGATTGACTGGGAGACATGGCTAAAATCAACAGCCAATCTTTGCACTGATATCACCCGTTCACCTGCTAGAGAAGATACACCACCTCCCTCTTTTTCCAAAAAGAAACGCAACAAGTTGAAAAACCAAGAGCTTCAAGAGAAAATCAAAGAGCACAAGAAGAAGAAACTTCCAAACACCTAGGACACTGTAAAAGTCCAGGAGGGCTTCATAAAGTTTAATAGCCCTTTTAGAGATGTGCTGATAAGGATTTCTTTGAACATTCGTCGCCCTCTGTATATTCTTCAAAGCGAGCCCACAGATCAGATGACCCAGAGCAAGATGATGTATACCCCAAACTGGTCTATGAAAGAACCAAGAATGCTAGAGGGTATCTTGTCAGAGAGAGGATCAAAATAGCAAGTTGGCAACATTCATCCGATGCGATTCCTTATTCCTTGTTATAACCCACATGAACTGTTTACTACAACCTTCTATGAAACAGTACGTCAACGTTTCAGAGACTAGCTCTTTGTGGGGAAACGAAGAGTTCCGCACACACGGCTTCTTATCCTCACGCAATTACTATATTGACTGGGTTAAAGCGATTCTCAACAAGCACTCTGTTGTACTAATAGAAGTTGGCCTCTATGGAGCTATCAAAGCTACTTCTGAATACTTCTACAAGGACCCTATGATTTACAAAGGGTATCTCAGCTACTGGTGTCCAACCACCAATTCTTTCCATCTACCTTTAGGTGAAGTCAGTATTACTCTTTGGGATCTACACAAGATGGCAGGGCTCCCCATAATAGGTCGTTTCTACGACGAACACATCCCTACAAATGAAGAGTTTTCGCATTTCTCACCTTCCAAAAGACAAGCATTGGTGTCTGATGCTTCAGTCGAATTATTCAGGGAACTGTACAAATTCCCTGACATCAAGAAAATTCCCCAGTTTCTTTGGCTGGCCCACTTTTCTCAAGGACTATGGTATAGTTTTTGACTTATATCATGCATTCATGTATTTTACCAGCATTTGCCTTGTTTACTTTCTTCTCTTTTCATTGCAGTTTCAGGAATAGCCACTCTGATGATCTGGAGAATGCTCGCCAGAGGATAAGGAATGCCCCGGAGTTTACTTCTAAGGGCGAATTGGCAGCTTTTCTTGCATACTGGCTCAGTATAGTCGTGCTCCCAAGTTCCAAATGGGCTGATGCCATCAGACCCACTGTATTTGCTGTTGCAGGAGGACTGGCAAAAGGTTGAAAATATTCGCTAGCACTCTCTGTTCTCTGTTCGCTGTACAGGGCTTTCGGCGATGTGGCCACTCACTGTCAGAATCCATCTTATCGGAGCCAGTTCAACATTTACACCATGGCATTACTCCTCCGGTTGGCTAGGTGTCTATTTTCCCTGGACATATGATGACCCTGAGAAAGCTTATGTCCATCCTTCGCACATCCCATTATGTCATTATCAAAAGCGGTCGATGTCGAAAAGAACATATGAATGGGTGATTGATAAAATCAAATCAACCAATGCCATCGACTTCTATCAATTTTCATTCTCTAAGTATGTTGTTAATCACGAAACATTCGATGGTGATAATCTTCCCCCAGCTGAGCAAGCTTTCTTCATCTCAATTAGGTCTAACAGCCTGCTGTTAAGAGAAGGTAGTGAATTCTGGAGAGAGCCATACTATCCAAGCAGATTCGCCCGACAATTCGAATATGACCAAACAATGATTGAACACCCCGAGGTAGTAACCCGCGCTATGAGAAGTTATGGTGTGGGGCCTTACAACTAGGGATTGGTCTGGAGACAATTACTTGCTGCTCGTATTAATTCAAAATTTATTATTTTTGGTTTTGGATGCTTTGTTCATACTACCTATCCATGGATGAGATGGTGGGCGCACCAATCTTTCTTGATTCGTCGTTGTATGCCAGTAGATTCTCCTATATGGGTACCTGCTCCTAGGATCAGAAAGCGCAATCTCATAGGAGTAGGACACTCCGTTGAACGGGATCATGCCCCTGCCCCTGGTGAGGCCTGTGTGAAGATTTCTCTTGAGGAGCCAATTCGCCAGATTAAACCTACAGATACCCTTGGGGGCTGGATTGCTCATGGATTTCCTTTGGAGCATTTGAAAAGTCAAAGAAGGCATACTGGCCGGGAAGACACCACAGGTGCTGCAGAGACTTCTCAAATTCCTGCATCTACTGTTCCATCCCCAACTCCAGCGGTTGTCGAACCTTCTGAACCTCAAGAGGTATCCCCATCTGTTCCTCGACCATCATCTGCTCATAGAGATTCGTCATCTCCGGTCACCAAATCGCAAACTCGAGCTAGATCTTCCATCTCTCCTGTGATCGCTGCCACAGAAGAACCTATCCTTGCTGATAAGATAAGATCTCCGAGGAAAGGAAACGGGTAATCATTGAAGAACCGATTCTGGATTCATCATCATCTTCGTCATCATCAGAGGAAGATGAAGAATCCTCCTTTGGTAGCTCTTTTTCTACCGGGAGTGAATCATCCTCTGATGACTCAAAAGAAGAGGGTGAATTGAATATAGATGAAGAAGAAGGGGAGGTGGACATCGGTGATGAAGAGTAAGTCATTGCAGCTACTGAAGTGGACGAAGAAATGCCTCAAGATGTCGCTGCTCCTCATACAATGGCTACAGAAGCTGACGAAGAGGAAGAGCCTCTTGATTATGGAGAATATGAAGACGTACCCGAGGTTGACTTGACTATGTCATTCAGTAATGATTATTCACCTCTCCCGCGTACAATATTTTCTGGTCCGACAGCCAGTACTGCAACAGTTTCAAAAACTCTTCCAATCTCTACAGGCGCGGCTCAAACTATTACAGCTGCTCCTACTTTTGGCACACGCTCTACTAGAACGGCTAAAATGTCTCTTGCACCTTTAGTCAAAACTAGTACAGTGGCTAGCGAAATAATCTTTCCAACAGAACCGGTTGATACCACAACTCCGACTACGGTTGCTTCTAGTACTGAGGCTAGAGCATCGTCTTCTGCTGATATGGCTTTGGACATGCTTTGCCCTTCCTCTCTTCCTAAGAGAGTGCAATCTGTAGAGATGCTAGCTCCAAGTCCAGTAGCTTCGACTGCAGGTATATTTATTTAGTCTCTTATTTCGTAATGGTATTTCATAAATTCCCTTCTAATTCATATTTTATTATATGTATATTTTTTTGTAGCTCGCCCAGTTTCGAATGGCTCTGCAAGCTCCAATTCTGTTGCCACTATTTCAAATATAATATCTTTAGAGAAGATTTCCCCCCATGCATTGATCTTGCTAAAAGGTTCCTTGTCAGCGGCCGTATATCTCTTCAAAGATCCAACACAATGGTCCGATCTAGAGATAGCATTGGCATCTCCAGACAACGTTGCAAGGATGGCAAAGATAAATATCTCTCCTTTGCGCGAATCTCTCTCTCATTTTTGCACCACACTTCATAAGCTGGAGTCTACTCAAGATATGACTATTGCCCCCAAAATACTTGCTCACCAGAAGGAGCTACTACATCTTAAAGATAAGTTTGCGAGGGCAATGACGACAATTTCTGGGTATAATAAAGAATTCAACTCCCTCCACGAACAAGTGAGCGCTTCTAAGCATTCTTCATTGGTTATCGGCGAGAAGATTTTGAGTCTTAAACAGCTGATTTCCGATCTTGAGACTCAATAGCGTGAAGTAGATTTAAAGACCAGCAAGCTTGAAGCCGACATTGAAGATATCACGTGAATAACTAATCTAGAACAGTTGGAGATTTCGAAAGATGAAGCAACCATAGCTTGAAACAAGAATTGTCTGATGTTCTTAATCAAGTTAAACTTGTTGTTGATGCGGAGTTAGACAATGCAGCTACCGAAGTTCAATTGAAATAGGATTTCCAAAAATATATGATTGCATCAGGAATATCAGGAGATTGGTAAATTTTCTTTTGCATCTAATGTAATTTTATGCTCGCATGTCATTAATGAATTTTGGTTGTTGAAGAATTTCGTGAATACATTAGAAATGATTAAGCATATATTTACATGCTTTTCGCCTCATCAGTTTTTTTAAGCATACTTTGATAATGCATGCTAGTAAATTTATAACTTATTCATGGTTGTTAGCATGATGTCATCTACATGGCATTCTTTTGATGGGCGGAGCTAGTTTTCAGTCGTAGTTTCACATAGTTCAAGCTCTTTAAGTAGTGGAGCAGGCACAATTTTTTAGACTCACAAGTAGTTGGAGTCGGGTCTTACACAAATAGTCTCTGTAACTCTTATGAGTTCGCTGGACTTATCGCGGCCTAGGAGTTCACAAACCGCGATCCATTAGGTTTTACGCACAGGGTTGGCCGCAATAACTGTCTAGAGTTCACGGGGCGCGCAAGGCTACCTTAAGGTACCAAATTCAAGGCTGCCAGTCCATCGATAAGGGGGTAGTTTATTTTAAAGACCCGTCCTCATGAGTTTCTACTGAAATCAAACTAGGAATCTAGGAGGTCTTACACATGGTTGGCCTATCTATGGACAAGCCAAAGAGCACACATTGCAGCTCACTTTTTCTTCGTCTGCCAGGTCGGACCCATTCACGAGAGGGCATTTTCTCTCGCTTTCCCTCGTGACGCTGTCGGAAGCTGTACAGACGGCATTGGTCTTACGCGTGACTGGCCGTTGTGGACTTTTGGTCGCTTTGTGCTTTTAGTCGTTGTCTCTATCCGCTACCACATGGGTCTATGCATGTGATGGCCTACATGGGCTTTTTAGGGCTACTAGCTTTTCACTGCTACTCGCATAATATTTGATGTATCGTCGATTGTGGTAGGTCTTATTCATGGTTGGCCTTCTAGGCTTATTCCACTGCCATAGATGATAAATCGCCATCGCTATTGTAGGACTCATGTATAGCATTCCACTGTCGTAGATGATAAGTCGATAAATGATATATTGCCATTGTTGATAATAGTATCCTTGATAATATTTATGTTTTAAAATAGTGTATCAACTTGGCAATAATATCAATTTGACGACAATGGTTTTTGTAATAGTGGTCAGCAACGATTAGCAATAATGATAATATCAATTCGACGATAATCATCGGCGCTTGGTGATAATCGGCGATAGTATTAATTTTGGCGATAATCAGCGATAAGATTGATATGCTTGAAACTGCTTGATTTTCTTAAGAATCTGCCTTTTATTCATTCATATATGGAGAAGAATACATGGCATTTGCCTTTTTAGGCTATTTCACCATTTTACTTGTCTTACCCCCCTTTTGATTGGGAAGTATTATATTCAATAATCTTCGGAATCAAAATTGTAGCGATTCTCAGGGGTAATATACCTTGATGAAGCGAGCCTTAACAGGTATACTGATGCCTTGTCCATTCTGATCCACGACTCGATAGGCTCCGTTCGAATATATACTTCTATTATCACATATGGACCATCCCACTTGGGATCAAATTTGCCCCCAGCTCTTCGAGTGACCACTATAGGTCTTTTCAACATTAACACCATATCCCCCTTTTTGAACAAGCGGTGTTTAACTTTCTTATCAAAGGCGACTAAAATTCTTGCCTGATATAGTTCTAATCGTTGTTGGGTTGCTAGGCATTTTTCATCGAGTATATCCAACTCGGTCAGCCTTATTTTGGCATTTTCATCATCCGTGATTGATTGGTGTACTGCTACTCTGAGTGACGTGACTTGTGTTTCAATGGGTATAATAGCTTCGACACCATATACCAATGAATACGGTGTAGCTTTTGTCGAATTCGATGAGTAGTTCTGTAAGCCCATAGAGCCTCCTACAACTTTTCATCCCAATCGCGTTTATTTCCCATGACGGTTTTCTTCAGTATTTTCACAATTGTCTTGTTGAATGCCTCTGTTAATCCATTGGCGGGTGGATAGTAAGGTGTTGAGAACGAGTGATGAATGCCAAATTTCTGGCATAATTTTTCCATACCCCTATTCTTGAAAGGAGTACCATTATCTGTGATTATTCTTTTTAGAATACTATGGCGATATATTATCGCATGTTGAATGAAATTCACGACATCTTTTTCTTTGACATTTCGCAGTGCAATTACTTCAGTCCATTTGGAGAAATAATCTGTCGCTGCAAGAATGTATTGTTTTCCTTTAGACAAAGGCGGATTTATGGGACTGATGACATCAAGTCCCCAGGCGACGAAAGGCCAGGAAGCTACCGATTGATGAAGATCTTCAGGAGGCACATGTATGACATCGCCATGGATTTGGCATTCATGACATCGTTTCGCATAATCGATAGCGTCTTTGAGCATGGTGGGCTAGTAATACCCCATTCGATGCACCCAATGGAATAAATTTCGGTTGGCTTGATGTGCTCCGCATTCTCCAGAATGGGCTTCTTGTAATATTTGATTTGCTTCTTCCGTATTCAAACACCGTAACAACATTTCGTTATAAGATCTTCTGTATAACACTTCGCTACACATAATGAATTTCTTTGATCTTTGTTTGATCTGTAACCTTTGTGCTGGGTCCTCTGGCAGAATATCGCATTTGAGGAAATCCACAAAAAGCTGACGCCAATCGTCTGTTGTAACCTCCAAACATGATACAGGAAGTGCTTCAACGGCTTCATTAACGATTTCAGATGATGATAAAAATCTTCTTTCTTCTATTGTTACTTGAAGGGGACTTCGATCTGGACAGGATAAAGCTGCTACCAGGCTAGCTAAAGCATCTGCCCTTATATTCTCGCATCGTGGTATATGTTTAATTTCAACATCATGGAATTGCTCTAGTAATTGTTGTGCTCGTCGACAGTACGGTATGAGTTGTTTTCTTATTTCGAACTCGATTGTCAAGTGATTTATAACCAACTTGAAGTCCCCAAAAATTTGTAGCGCTTTTATTTTCATTTCTTGAGCTATCTCCATTCCAATGATAAGAGCTTTATATTCGGCTTCATTGGTACACGTAGTTCCCAATGTGAAAGAGCTAGGCAGTAAATCGCCATGAGGATTGATGAATATCACTCCAGCACCTGTTCCTGACAATCGAGAAGCACCATCAAAGTACATTTGCCATGAGTTTGGCGATTCAATCATCATCACTTGTTCATCTAGGAAATCATCACTGATTATTTCACTATTTTTTACGGGATGAGCTGCTAAGAAATCTGCCACTGCCTATCCTTTTTCTGCTTTTGTCGGCTCGTAAGTAATTGTGTATTCTTAAAGCAACAACATCCATTTGGCCAATCTTCCTGATAACATCGGCCTGGTCATCAAGAATTTTATGGGATCTGCTCGCGAGATTAGAATTATATCATGAGAAAGGCAATAATGTCTTAGTTTCCACACTGCAAATATTAATGCCAAGCATACTTTCTTGATTGGCAAATAGTTGCATTCTGCACCTATCAAAGTTCAACTCAAATAATAGAGCGCGATTTCCTTCCCATGTTCATTTGCCTGTGCTAGTAAAGCTCCTAGTGAATTCTCAGCTACAGATATGTATAGAATGAGTGGTTTATAATTTCACAGGAGCTGCCAATACTGGAGGTAGTTTCAACAATTCTTTGATTGAATCGAACGCATTCTGACATGACTTGTTCCATACGAATTCCGTTCCTTTCTTCATTAAGTGAGAAAATGGCTGACATCTTCTTGCTAGGTTAGAGATAAAACGGCGAATATATGCTAACATTCCTTGCAAACTTTTTAATTCTTTCAATGTTTTTTGCGGTAGCATTTCTTAAATAGCTTTGACTTTCCCTCGGTTGATTTCAATTCCTCTGGCTGATAACAAAGTCGAGGAATTTTCCTAACGAGACACTAAAAGCACATTTAGCCGGATTCATCTTTAACTGTTTCTTTCTGAGCCGATGAAAGACTGAAATCAGTTGTTCGCGATGTTCTTCATGGTCGTTTGATCTGACTACCAAATCATCCATATAACATTCGACATGCTTATGCATCATATCTTGAAAGATATTCTGCATTGCTCTTTGATATGTTACGCCGGCATTCTTGAGACCGACCGACATAACTTTGTAGCAATAAATTCTCAATGAAGTTCTGAATGTCGTGGCTTCTTCATCTTCTGGAGCCATTCTTATCTGGTTATACCCAGCATAGCCATCCATGAAGGACATAACAGCGTATTTTGTCGTACTATCGATTAATAGCTCAGTTATTGGCAACGGGAAGTCGTCTTTCGGGAAGGCCTCATTTAAATCTCTGAAATCAACACATACCCTGATTTGTCCGCTTTTCTTTTTCACCGGGACAATATTTGATATCCATTTAGAATATTTTACTTCTTTGATGAATCCAACCTTTATCAGTTTATTTTCTTCTTCTTCTTCTATTAAGGGAATTAGATGTGGATGGAATCGCCTTTGTGCTTGTTTGATTGGCCTTTTATCTTTGGAGCTATTCAGTCGGTGCATTGCTACTGATGGTTCCAATCCTAGCATTTCTACGTATGTCCAGGCGAATACATCTTTGTTTTCTTTCAGGAGTTTGATATATTGATCTATTTCTTGTTCGGGCAAACTGACATTTATAAATGTATTCCATGGTTCTTCTTCCATGCGCAGATTTACTTCTTGCAAACTATCAACTGTCTGCTGCCCCCCATCTTCCATCTGTTTCGAAGCTGTTTCAGGATGATTGATTATTTCAGAATCTGTTTCTTTTACCGAATCGACTGCGACCATATTTACTGAAGATTCTACCCCTAATCCGTAGAATTTCTCTCGCTTTTTCTCATTTACTCCGATTGGAATCTGGATTCCTTTTCCATAGTTCAAGCCAGTTGGTTTTTCGTAGTCAAAACCCATGTTCTTCATAATTTTTCTGCTGGCTGGACTATTTCTCTTGAGATCTTCAAATGCCAGTTTTTCACAACTTATACTTTTATCGGCTCTTTCTTCTACTTTCATTTCTGAAGGTGCATAAAATTTGATCGGCTCGGGATACTTTAAACTGGATTTGACGTGAAATCTTTTTGGGATAGCCGGAAACGGCTTGTTCCTTTCAGCATATGTCAATGGTACTGTATAATTCGACTGTAGAATCTCCAGCTGCTCGGGTGATAATAATGTTAATGGAGGTTGTCCTGGTTGTCTCAAGTGTTTTGGCATGAAATAAAACTTCTTTTTCGTGTTCACTTTCCCAGACAATTCCATTTTTTCAGCTTCTTCTCTATTATCTCTGTGTGATTACTTCTTGAGGTTTAGTTCTCACCATTCTTCTCCCTATCTTCTGTTGCGAATCCATCATAGTAATTGGCATCTGCAAAGAAAGTTTCTTCTTTTCTATATGGTCTTGCACCAGCCATTACCTTGTACTAAAGTCCGTCTTTACAATACTCGAAGCATTGGTGTAGGGTGGATGGTATGATACCATACTGATGCATCCACAACCTACCCAACAGGAGGTTATATGTCGTTACTGCATTGATGACATGACAAATGACATTTGTCGTTAACTCCCCTATCTCTAGAGTTAATGTAATCTTCCCTAGCGCACGTTGCCCATCCTGGTCGAAGACCTGTATCATCATTTCACTAGGGCGTAAATGTGAACGACGATATCTGAGTTTATTCAGCACTGTTAATGGCAACAGGTTCACTGCCGATCCATTATCCAACATTATTCACTTAACCTGTTTACCACGAATATGACCCATGATCATTAATGGCCTGTTATACTCCCTATCACAAGTTAAATCATTGTCGGAGAAGGAAATGACAGGCATGCAACTGCTTTGTATTTCTTGCTCTGTGCCTTCCATCTCTACGAGTAATGCTTTTCTGACCTCATTATCGGATAAGGCGCGAATTAGAGTGTGTCTACAATCTTCTGATAACTGTAGTGAATCATACACACTTAATCGAGTTGGTATACCTTTCAGATGGCTTATCACATCATAAGTTACTTTTTCGACTTCATTCTTTTCTTCTTTTCTATTGTTATCGATGTGCATCCCAGATATTCTTTCCCATACCACTTCAGCTTTTTGTTTTTGGAGAGGACTTGTTACTCTTTTTCCTGAGCGTAATGTGATCACCGCAGCTTTACCCATTCATTCTGCAGAATTATCAATATTTGTGCTGCTATTTTCCTTCTTCTTCAGCCCTCCCTTTTTCTCGTATATAATCTCTCGGCCAGAGATCATGTTTATCGATGCTTTTTTGCTTCTTTCTTTATCTTTTCCTATTATAATCTCACCCCTATTTATCTATCATCTTCTGAATTATGCATTTCAGTGTAAAGCAATTTTCCATGGGATGTCCCAACAGAAGATGATAATGGCAGAAATTTCTTTCTTTCGTCATTTCTACTTCTTCGGGCCATTTGGACGAGGGTTAACTCTATTATCCCTGTACTTAGCAGTTGTTTTATCATGGGGGTAACATCTTCCTTCTCAAACATAAATCCTTCATGGGAATTAAGGGATCTTGGCCTCTTATCATTGAATCCGCCTCTATAACAATCTGACTCTTCTCTTTTTTCTATTCTTTTTCTGTCACGGGGAATATCATTCTTCTTTTCTCGGTCGACGACATTTGCCATCAGTCTACCGTGTCCTCTCCTGCCTGTTTCATAATGAAATGCTAGCATTTTCTTGGTCATTTATTCCAATGCATGAGCTTTCGTAGCCAGATCACAGAAGGTTCTTATGTCAGCACTGGTGAGACCAAATGCAATTCCAGTCTCCATAGAATTTAAGCACATTTTCACTTGTTCTTTCTCCTCAGGTAATTGTCTACACGAAGCTCCCAATGTCTTCCATTTATCTATAAACTTTTCTACAGGTTCGCCTTCTCTTTGTCGTACAGAAGCTAGTTCCGTAATGCTAACGTCGCGATTTGACAAAAAGAAATTTGACATAAAGGCATCCTGCATTTCTTCCCATGTTCGTATCGATTCTGGCGCTAAACTAGAGTACCATCGAAGGGCTTTCCTTGTCAACAAAGAGCCAAATAGTCGCAAGCAGTACTGCGAGACAGTGGAGAAGTTACCCATTGTTGTAATGAAGTGCATGAGGAGTTCATCTGGAGATCCATCCCCATTGAATTTCTGGAAATCTAGGTGCTTGAAGTTAGCTTTGAAAGGTACATCCTCCACCTCTCTTGGGTAAGGTGTCCTGTAACGGAATCGTCCGACATTCTCCCGCTCTCTTTTAGTTCTGACAGCCTCTGCGACCACTTGTCGTACTTCTTCTTGAGTTACCGCTCTCTTATTGCAGGTGTGGATCCATGTGATCCCGCTCTCGGTGGTTGTGAGCTCTCAGGTTGTCGTTCGCATTCATTTGTGGCAGCCATCATTGGGGGAGCTATGATCTTAGCCACTTTATGTGCCAAAGTGGTTAAAGCTTCTCAGAGATTTGTGCATTCTTCCATCATTGTTCTTTGAGCTTGTGCCATCTTGGCTATGCGATCTTCTGCAGTCGGCGGTGGACCTTGACTTGTTCCTGTCATATATACGGTAGCTTCTCCACTTTTTGACAAAGCAGTCGTTGGAGTAGAGTAGGAACACATTGGCATGATGGGGCTTAATGAGAGAGGAGCTCCATTTGGTTCTCCTGTGCTTCGGTAAAATTCAGATGATTGTGACACGACCTATGGAGACGCATTTTTGGAAACTGATACGCTTCTCGTAGGTGATATGCTTTTTTCCTTTCTTGTCCATCAAGTGTTAGCCACGGGCAAAGCCGAAAAGTCCCACGACGTTAATGAAGGAACTGATTTTCCCAAGTATAACGCTGGAGGAGCAAGTTCAGGGTTCTTTCTAGCTGCATTCCGTGTTATCGGTCCTTTGATTTTTTGTGACGATAAACTCGTCCTGGCAGTTACGGTGTTTCTGGTTCTTGGCCTTCGGCGTGACACAACTATCCAGTCATTACTTTTTTTCTATGTTAATGGTGAGATGATTATGACTCCAGTCATGGCTTGAGATTTGTCGTTTTCAATCAATGCAGACTGTTTCTCATAAATCGGAGATTGATCATGGGCATATTCTATTACAAATCCCGTTGGCAAGAAGTAAAAGATTGTTTTGCTTGCAATGGTTGCCATCGATTGTAGCTTGAACGTATGTATCGTATTGTAATTTTTTCAGAGAAATCAAAACGATATCAACCAGTATTTAATTTATGTACCTTATCTTGGAGATGAAAGGGAAGATGTTCCCATTGAGAGTCGCCATTTTGGCATCTATAAGACGCCAAACTATGATAATATTCTCTGTATTGTTTCTAAGTTAATATCAAGTAAGATAGATGTCCCCAGCAGAGTCGCCATTTTGTTTCGACAAGAAACGAATGGTATTGGATTTGGGAATTATCTCACTTAATAATAATAAAGAAAATAAATGAAGAGAATAATCATCACATTTCATTTATTCTGAATTCGTTTACATCCTTCTTATCCTTTGATTCCAAGATATAGTCTTTATGATTAAAAGTACAAGTATTGAATGGATTCAAATGTAAATTTCGGCAACATTTCGGCTCATATCATTCGAGTCTCCATAAGAGAGGAGTTGTGCGGGTCTTCTTTCACATATATGTCTTCATGAATAGTATGAATAATATCCTGAAGAGAAGCCCTTAAGATAATGTATACAAATATTAAATAATACTCTCTTTTTTGGATCATCCGCGCAACTCCTCGTTAAGTTGCGCGGACCAAGGAGTCGCGCGGGTCCGCACAACTCAATAGGGTTGCGTGGTTCTACCTTGTCATTCTTCCCTCTCTTTCCTCGATACCTGTCAGAGGTATCAGTCTTCTGAGAAATCCGATCCCTCAAATGAAGGGGGAAGGGGGTATTTATAGGCTTTCACACGTGCAAATCCTCAAATCTTGTGCCATGGGGCCCACTTCGCATCATTTGCATTCTTCAACACAAACTTCTTAATGATAAGTTGCGCGGACCCACGCAACTATGATGAGTTGCGCGGTCTCGTGCAACTTGAATTCCCGCACAACTTATCTAAACCGCGCAACTTGAATTCGGCCGCACAACTTGGCTTCTTTCAATCTATTTCTTCAATCTTCTTTCTTCGCCTACTCCTTTTAATCAATTTTTTATGCTCCAACGTGTATGGTTCTTTGATTTGTTAAGCATATGACTAATTATATAAATGGTTAGGATCACAAAAACAAAGCAATCCTATGAATGGTTTGGATCATTGAAAACAAGTCCAATGATTTAAACTGTTTGTAGCACTGAATAAGGGCCCCTACAATAATAACAGTATGGATTAGTGTGGTTTGAGGAACCCTTAAGGGGATCTATTGTCCAACACTAAAAACCTGGGCAAATGGACACACGTCCTCATCCAACCGTCTACTTCAACCCACATCCTAAGCGACCCAACATATAATCTAGGAAGCTTCAATTGACATGGCTCAAGTGCTTGCTATACTGTGGAAATTATGTGTAATTTTGTCACCCTTGTTCAACCAAGTGGCTCTCGACCGCTGCCTCCACTTGATATCTTCTTCCTTCAAATGACTAGGTTAATCTTGAGATGGCTTCACCCTAAGATTTTTCCCTTCTTCTAATAAACCATCCCCTCCACCTTTATATCAAATTCCTAAATTCCCTTTAATAAATAATTTATTTCACCCTTATGTCCCCCTCAAGCTTCCCTCTTCCACGTCAATATCTTGCCTTTCAAAATCTTAAGTTTTTGACTCAACTTGAAGCCATCAAAACCCTCAACCTCAATAGATTCCCACCATTCTCTGATCAACTTGGAAAATCCCTCCACCTCCAACCACATGAGCACCTAAACAGTTTTGGGCCCCAATTCTCCCCAGTAGAGTCCAAGAAAATAGGGTAATGATCAAACATTGGCTTCATTAGCACCCATGTGGAAGCCAACGGAAAATTCTCCACCCACCCAGACGAAACCAAAAACCTATCTAATATGGACATCACCACCTTTTCTTGCCTATTAGACAGTGTAAACTCTTCATCAGCCATCAGAAGATCGATCATCTCATGCAAGTCCCACCCACTCCAAAAACCCCTTTATGTTGCGCGAGTCTACCCAATATCCTCTAGTCATCTCCTATAGTCCATCTAACATGAACTATGTCCAAGCACTTCCTCTCCTTATGTTTACTAGCTCGAATACATCTTCCACCCATCCTCCTCCCCAATATATTGTGCATGCCATTATATGCTCTACGTTTAGCTTCGTTATTTTCTTAGAGTTCATTTTGGCATTTCTATATTCTGTTACGATTTTCTCGTTTCTAGTCCCATGTGAAGCCTTGTTGCATGATCATTTCTCTCTAATAGCCTTTTGGACCTCATCATTCCACTGCCAAGTTATCTTATAGGAGCAGCTTTGCCTTTGGATACTCCTAAAGCTTCTTTTGCCACTTTTTTAATGCACTCAACTAATTCATTCCACTTAACATTGACTTCTTCCTTGACATTCCACTTTTCTTTTCTTTTCTTTTCTTTTTTATATAAACTTATTCCTAAATAACATTGTTTTCTCTTCTTTAAATTCTAACACTTTGTTTGACCTCTTAATTTCACTCTCCCTTCTGCCACTTGATAAAACATCCATAACATTAGCATAGTCAAACTCTCTCCTGGTATTTGTTATAGTCTTTACATATTGATCATTCTTTCTTCCTAAGTACAAAGAAGTTTATTTTGCTTGTATATGATCCACTTTTAAAGGTTATTAAATGTTTATCTCCTTTTAAATATGTATTTACTATTGTAAGATCGTGTGCCATTGAAAAATCAAGGATATCATCCTATGTTTCATTTCCATTACCAAAACCATATCATCCATATACCCTTTCATATCCTCTTCTCATCTTTTCCCACATAATCATTCCTCCTATAAGTATCCTCTCTCCATGTTGAATTTATTAAAGTATTCCATACGTGTCCTCCCGAAATTATTTCGTAATTCTCTCCTCAAATCTCTACGCGCGGCACATGCACTAATAACATTGATTCTCTCCCTCTTCCAACATAAGCTTTATCAATAAAAGCTTGTTGCCTACTCTCTTAAAATCAACAACTTTATCCTTCAACATTTCGTCTACAACTATCCCTACTGATGCAGGACAACTAGCCACTTGCTCTAAAAGCTCGAACTGATAGAGAGTAGCGAATCAATCCATTTATCTCTAGAGAGTAGCAAATCAATCCATTTATCTCATAGCCCAGGCCCCACATCCCATGGGTTAGGACCTTGGTCGAACCCTCCTCATGGGCCCCACTTCACATGGATTCCTCTTCACACGAATCACCCACCCTAAGTGTGTCCTCGCATCCCACAGGCTACCCCACTCGAGACCGGTGTGAAAATGCCCCTGCATTAATCACCCCTGATGAGGAGTCTCGAACACGAGTCCTCTCGCTCTGATACCACTTTGATGTAGAATGATGCAAATCCAGCTATGTGACTGAGATTTAATTAAAAATCAAAGGAATATATAAAAATCACCAAACTAAAATGTGATGTACATGCAAACAACGTGAAGCCCAAGAGATGACAGGTATGATTCGAGGCCAAATCACAGTCATCATCCCTTTCACCAAACAAAGCAGTCAGAAAATAGGGCCCAAGGAACATAAAAATCTTCCAACTAGCATAGGAATAATCCGGGTTCAATAGGTGAAAGTTTGAACACAAACGGCTGACATTAAGTTGCCTTTTTATGGACAAAGGAACAAAACCAATTCAAAATCAGATCAAATGGGGTTTAGGTTGCCTGTAGATCAAGTAAAATAAGATCCAAGTGAGAATAATGGAAAGATTTTACCTTAGAATTGAAATTATAAAATTAAAAAATTCTAAAAATAAATAAATAATTTAAAAAATAAAAATAAAAATAAAAATTGACCTACCACCTACGATTCACCAAGTACGAAGTGGAAGATAAAGGATCTTAGGGATGGAGGATAAAGTGACTTCACACCCTCTAAGCTTATATCCAAAGATCTAGCCTTCACAATGATGAAGGAAGAAGAAAGGAACTCCCACAAGGCCTCAGATTTTTCTCCAAATTCACAATAGGGCTGGACGTCCCCACCCCTCTTGCATTATTTTATAGCAAAAATTTGTTGAAATAACAATTCCACCCTTTTTGTAACAAAAGAAAAATACTCATTATATCCTAAAAGGTAAAAAGTCTAATCTACCCTCCCAAAAAAATATATTATGTAGCAAATAAATGTTCACTATCCAATCACAAACTAAAATGTCCAAATCATCACATAACATAAGAAAAACTAACTGACAAAAGGGTCCAACATAATCCAACCATCGAATGGCCCCGTGATGGGACACAAGACGATCCAATGGATGGACAATCATGTAGACCATAATCAATGGTGAGATGATCTCCAAATATGATTCATGCCATCCAAAGTGAAAGTGTCAATGTAGCCTGTCGACGCCTACGTCTCTGATATGTACAGAGTGGTGATGTGATGTCCGCATCACCTACCCCATTTATACTATTTTCTTGTCCTATTTACGAAAGTTTATACCCATCAATTTACTTTTCTTTTGCCCCTTTTCACTTGGTCTCATGTACGTTGGTTATGTTAACTCTCGTTTGCTTTATTGTATCCCCCAACTCATACTCTTACATATTAAAACTTAACCAGTGGTTTAAATAACTTATGCTATGTAGTTTGTAGCATAGGATAGATACAGTAGCTTAGCCATCACTCTATGTAGCTCATAAGAATAGCTTAAGTCAAATGAAGCCTACGCTACACACTTTTTAGCTTACACCATAAGTTATTTTTCACCAAAACATTTATGGGAAAGAATGTTGCACAATTAAGAAACCATATTTCCATAGGATGAGTGTAGCTGAAATGAGATTGATGAGTGGCAAGACAAGGATAGAATTAGAAATGAATGCATTCGATGGAATTTAGGAGTAGCACCAATGGGTAACAAGATGGGGAAAGTAGATTTAGATGGTTTGGTCATGTGCAACAGAGACCAAGAACTGTGCTGGTTAGAAGAGTGATTTCGTACAAGTTGAAGGCTTTAAATGGGTGAGGGGAAGGCCCAAAAGGACGTGGATGGAGGTAGTAAGAAAAGACTTGATGACGTAACTGAAGTTATGGTCCTTGATAGAATGAAATTGTGGAAAAGGATTCATGTCGCCAACATCAATTAGTTGGCATAAGGTTTAGATGATGATGATGATGAATTAAAAACTATAGAAGCATAGTTAAAATTAATTGAAATATTTTTTAAATAAATTTTCTAGTAAAAATACTATATGTTAAGTATAATCAAGTTCACACTCTCATATTTGGTATTTGAGTAAATATGACTCCCAGATCTGTAACCGCCCTTGTACTAGACACAAGTAAGATAGCTGCTGATACATTCGTTCGTATCTGGCATGACTCAAATATAACGACCTTGGCCTAGTGTTTCTAAGTTTTGAATGCTGCTATTTTCATTTTGTGCAACTTCAAAAGGATGTCATATTTTGTTTGCAAGATCATCACACGTGATATTGTTATGTTGGAAATGATTATTCTTCAAAGATGGTCTTTAGTTTAGTGTCCAATTGTGTTATAGCTGCATTGTAACACATGCAGTAATATATCCAATTGCTTCATGTGAAATCATTTTTCTACTAGAACATCTAAAATTAGCTAGTCCCGCTTTATGTAGATGAGCATTCAATAAGTTTAGAAGTATGGAATCGAACTAGCTGCCTCACATAGTCTTTCACTTTTGGACTGTATTCCCAAGTTATACCTTCAACAATTTTGCTGGTGAGGAAAGAGGAGACAAATTACATGTTGATTTTAATTCCCGTAGTATTCGAAGTTTATTTAATTTCTAATGCATTTCAAGTGTGGGTTGATTAAAGCACTTTGATGCTCTCTGTGATCATGCATGTTTCTTAGTCTTGTGATCTGTCTTGTTTTCATAGGCTTGTTTTTGGATTTGCATCTCTCATCACTAATGAATGGTGCTATTTTACAGTGATGGGGTTGGTTCCTTATTGGAAGAAATGGTTGAGATGATGTGTATGCATGTTCGTGATGATTCACCTACCGTAAGACGCCTTTGTCTAAGAGGACTTGTTCAGGTCTTGTTTTTCCCTACAATTTTATCATTTAAATCTTCCATTGGCAAACACCTGTTCTCCACTTTTGAGGGATAAGTGTTGGACATCATTCCTTCTCATTCGTCTGCCCATGTTTATTAACTGCAGCTGTTCCTTGCTCGATAGTGTAGTGTCATGTTTCGTAGAATTTCTCATCACCTAAAATGTTCTGTATAAGCTAGTACTTCTCTAGGTTACAGCTGTGAGGTAATTCTGTAATTAGATAAAATGTGTTGTGTATCGAAGTTACGTAGATAAGATAGGATTGCATGTCAAATCATCCAATTTTTTATTTGTTTCTTGTCACTTCTCAATGTCTATTCCTGTGATATCTAGATAATTGCAGCAAATTTAATTGATCATATTATCGACGTACTCGATGCTATCTGCATGCATTACTTTCGTCTATATACATGTTCATCATGTTCGTCCAGGAAAGGAAATCATACACGTAGGAGGGTTGTGCACTATGCTTCAGTCTGTTCTGCTTCTGAGAGAAGATAACATGCTGATAGGACATAACCATATCCAGTTCTCTGCCTGAGCTAAAAGATCAAATCCAAACAATGTGGGCTTATGCAACCAGTGACAGCATGGTTTCAAATGGTTCACATGCATTATTCATAACCAATGTTTGAAGTATCGGTATCGCTACAAATTCCGTTGGTCAGGGATACGGAAACAATATCGATATCACCGATAATATCGCTGATAACTGGAAATGCTGGGAAACATGGGAAAAACAGTGGAATTTTCAGCGAAACTTCAGGAGATGTTAAAATGGACATATTTGCATATTTAGAAATTAAAAAAAAAATAAATAAATAAATAAAATTAAAAATTTGCAAAAAGAATGCATACATAACAAGTTTCCATTTAATGGGGCCTTAAAAGCATGTGTTGTTGTAAGAAATCAGTCCAACCATCCCATTCAGTCTATTTAACCATCCAAACATCCATCGATATTGCAAAATATCAATAACACATGATATTTCACCAAGAAATCATCAACAATTGGAAAGGAAACGAAACATCGTGGTCTCAATATCACACATGTTGCGATATCTATAATATCGAGATATTATCAATGACAAATTGAACACTACATACAACCAGTGTTTTAAATATCGACGATATCTGCCAATATATCCCACAATACATCTTGTATCCCACCTGTGTGATACGAAACGGACAGGTAATGCCGATATATCCCACATGTTCGATCCGGTGCACATTTTCAAATTTCGATCCCTTTTTTTTTATTGAAATTATGTTAAATCAGTGTCAAATGGTTATAAATCCATTGGTTCTTCATGTTTTGCATGAAAAATCATGGAGTTTGAGCTTTGATTTCTATGTCCATTGGTACTTCATGTTTTCCACGTTTTTTTTCAAAAATTTCCTTCAACCAGCTATCAATTAAGACTAATTTCAAAGTGTTTAGGAGTATTTGATGAAACCATCACATACACTCTAATTCGAAATTTGAGTGTAAGTGGTCCAATTTGGGGAAAATTGGGGAAATTCGAAATTTCCCCAATTTCTCCCAAATTGCTTGCAATGTTGCACTCAAAACATGAAATCAAACATGTATGAGGGCTGATCTACTAATTTGTTAAGTCTTTGTTAAATTTTGGAAAATATAAATCATTTTTTAATTAAAAATTATTATTATTATTATTATTTTTAATTTCTCTTCAACCTGCTATCAATTGAGACTAATTTCGAAGTATTTAGGAATGTTTGATGAAATGATCATCGCATACACTCTAAATGTTATGCATTCAATATGAATATAGTTGCATTAGTTTAGTTAGACAACACATAGCTTAGGAACCTATACAAAGGAAACCTATTATGAGCACTTCTTTTTTGAGATGTTATGATTTAACAGTGTGTATTAAGTTCTTTTTTAACAATCCCTGAAGTTTCATTGAAAAATTCAACCATTTTCCTAATATTTCCCTATGTTTCCCAAAAAGTGCGATAAATTACCTGATACAAACAATATATCCTGTGAGTTAACCGATACGTATCTGTCTCCCAAGGATGTGATACGTAACGCGATACCGATATTTTGAACACTGCATACAACCATGTGCCCATGAAAAAAACTTGAAATAAAAAATTACTATTGAAATATTGTCGATACACTTATGATGCAAGCATTACCTAGAATTTACAGTCGAAAATATTGGCGATACATTGACGATATTGATGCATCGGCAATACAAGAGATACCTAGAATTTACATAGTTGAAAATGTTGGCGATTACATTAGCGATATTGATACGTTGGCGATACTTAGTGATACATTGCTAATACCTGGAATTTCTGATACTACCAGCGTTATTGGTATCGCTACCAATGTTATCGGTATCGCTGAGCTGGAGATCAAGATAATATCTGAGATATTTCGATAATATCTGAGATAATTCGAACACTGTTCATAAGTAGGATTGAAGTCTTGCACCATTTCATATTTGCTTCCTGCACCTTGGTGTGCCGCACAATGTTCATTTTGTTGGTCAATAATTAGATTATGTTATCGGTAGTGTTATTGGTATCACTACCAATGTTATCGGTATCGCTGAGCTGGAGATCAAGATAATATCTGATATATTTCGATAATATCAGAGATAATTCGAACACTGTTCATAACTAGGATTGAAGTCTTGCACCATTTCATATTTGCTTCCCGCACCCTGGTGTGCCACACGATGTTCATTTTGTTGGTCAGTAATTAGATTATGTGAGAATGCAATAGTCTTTTTCAGTTGTTGCATGGTTGTTTAGAAATCCATGTGATTCTTTGTGGAGAAAGTGAGTATGGGTATGGTTTCTTAACATGGCCTTCTTATGAAATGGCAAAATCAGAAGCAATTGTCAAGCTTAATTCATATATTCAATTATGATACCTTGTACTTGTTTCATTTTTCATTGTGACTGTGTCTTCGCAATCTTGGTCCATGTAATGATTCTTTCTTGCAAATGAACTTCATTGCAGATACCAACACTTTATATGCTTAAATACACTACGCAAGTTCTTGGGGTGATAGTAGCTTTGCTTGAGGATCCTGATGAAACGGTTCAATTAACTGCTGTCCAATGCTTACAGACAGTGAGTTTCCTAAGGAATATACTTGAATTCATGAAAGTTTTTGTCATGAATCTTGGCAGTTTCTATTATAATATGAATCAATGCTACATGCAACAGGTGCTTGAGTCATCACCGAAAGATGCTGTTTATCCACTTTTACTAAACCTTTCTATACGACTAAGAAATCTCCAAGTGAGCCACCCTTTCATCCATTGCACTTTTCATAGTTAAGATCAGTGTTTCTGTTCTCGTGTTGCAATTGCTTGAAATCTTATTGTGTCATTATGTACACTTCTATTTTCTTGAATAATGCTACATTATTGAAGGTATCAAAAAAGAATAGATATCAGACTTCAATGTAAATAGACAAGTTTAATTTTATACTAAATAGGCTTGGATCTCATCACATGTTACTTTATCTTATTATCCTATGAAGGTTTCGAAGTAAGCACTATCATCTATCCATGCTCTACTCCACTTCAAAATGCTACCGTGCAATTGTTGTTGTTGTTTCCGTTGCATTGTCTTATGTTATTTTTCTTTTACTAATTTGTGACTAGTTTCACAGGGTAAAATTCTTTACAAAATCATCTTTAAAAAACTTCCATCCTGGAACACGTATCGCTAATAGGGGATGCAGGAACATGTATCGATATCGTCAATAATGTCGCCGATACCAGGAAATGTATGGCTGAGTAAGGGAAACCTTGAGGAAACATGGGGGGAAAAGTGGATATTTTTAGTGAAATTTCAGGAGATGCTAAAAGACACATGTTTACAAATTTAGGAATAAAAAATTGCAAAAAAGAACCATACGTAATGAGACCTTAATAATGGCCTAAACCATGTGCTATCGTAAAAAACAAAGCAATAATAACCGAAATGAGTTCATACAATACAAATGCAAGTAACAAACAATGAAAAACATACCTATCTGGTTATCCCTCAAACCCACATGGAATTACGAGAGAACTCAAAGTCGTCATCTTTGTCCCCACTTAGTCAGCCATGGCACTGCTGCCCCGCTCCACATGTTGATAATATTGTGCCTAGGCCATCTTTTGGTTGTACCAATGTTGGTACTCTCTTAGATATCTCTAGGACTTATCTACCCCGAATTCTATGAGTACACCTAGACGTTGAGTACTGCATTGGTGTAGTTGGTTGATGGGAAGGATTTGCCCAAACGTAGGCACCTTCAACTAAGCACAAGAATCATGAATAAAGCAAAACAATAACTAGAAATTTTCATTCATTTCTAAGGTGCCTTGATACTACTCATCCTATGCTCTTAAATAAGCTTTGAGATATACAAATAAAGAAGATTCTTAATGTCATTGACAACCAATGGCTTATTACAAAAATGGAGAAGTAATAAAGATATGCCCAAGGGATAAGAATGCATTTAAGAAGATTTGATTAATTCATTATTGCATAGCTAGCTGCCTAATTAGGAGGCTTGAGCCATTTATTGGTGGGCCAATTGAGGGGTCTTGGGCCCAGTTCAGCCTACATCAATTCTCCCCATCCTGAAAGAACTCGACTTCGGCGAGTTAATGGCCTGATTTGCTTATAGAAGTCAGGATTCATGTTGGAAGTCTGTAATTGTGATCCATGTAGCATGGGAGAGAGGTCATCCTTACCAACAGACGAGAAACTTTTGGTAACCACCTTGGCGTGTGGAGAAGATCTGGTAGTCAAAAACTTCAATGATCATGTCTATTGGTGGCAAAATGGTTGGAAGTGTGATAGCTTGTTCCTCAATATATCATCAGTATGGTGCCTACAATAGATGGAAAGAACTCCCACATTGCAAGTAGGACTGATAGGTAAATTTGGTGGGAGATCTAAAACATAAGCATTGACACTAATCTTCTTTATGATTTTGAATAGTCCAACATTACAAGGATGTAGCTTCTTCAAGGTACCGGAGGGCAACCATCCATGACAAATACATGCCATAACCATATCGCCTTTCGCAAATTCAACAAAATGATGTCTTGTATTTATGCCTTTTTTTTTTCCTGATTTCTAGTTCTAGTGCTTGATTGTGATGTGTAAATACTAGAGACACATAACCGTGTTCATAAATTCACCAGACAACTAGATACAACACTCTCACTAAAGAGTGGACCGTTACGCTACCATAAACATGTTCAAAACAAAAAATGAATACTTATTTGGAATATTTACATTATTCTAGATTTTTAAATATTTTTTCACAAATTTTTGGGGAAAAAAAAAAAAAAAGAAAAAAAAGAAAGAAAGAAAAGAATTCAACCGTTATGGGGGGTCGTAACGGCTGTTACGCCCCCAATCGGCCGTTACGGCTGATACCCGTATTAGTAACGGTGGTGATTGTTATGGCTAATGTTACCAATACGAAATACCTTGCTTTATCGTCTCCCGAAAATAGATGCAACAATGTTGAAGAGACAATTATCTCACTTGTAAACATATATGGGTGGGATCAAATAAAGACGAGGTTACCTAATATTGTCATCATCGTTGATCAACAAGAAGAATATACGGCTCTTTGAGAATGTCTAATTTTAGGAATTCTGACAATTTGTTTAATCGAAACAAACTGTAAGTCTGTAACCCAAATCTAGATATTTTGATTCCTACCAACAATGACATTGTAGCCTTAATCCCGATTAATTCTTAGCAAATTAGTATCGGCAATTTGTGAGGATCTATTGTCTTGTAATTCGTGAGACAAGCTTTTTGAATAATGTTCTCAGTATATTCAACTGAGAAGGTAGATAGCCCTAAGAGCAACCAGATCCAGTTCTCTTATCATTGAACCCAAGTCTTCAAAGAGCACAAGTTGTTGCATACTGACTTTACCTCTTAGGGCCTGTTTGTTTTGCCAATTACCCTGGTAATGTAAATGAATATTCAATGATACAAATTACTTTACTCGTCTCCCGACAACATCTGCATTTGACCACCAATTGCTATGTTTGGTTTATTGGCGGTAAAATCTGTTATTTTTACATTAATGTCAAATCATCACCGAAATACACTGATGTCGCTATTTGGGTTCGAGATTTTCACTATATGCCATAAAAAAGTGCAATGATTACAAATTATGTACCTATCTCCTAAATACATCTGGATTTGACCGACAATTCCCATGTTTGGTTTGGCGGTAGTAAATTCGTAATAATGACACATTTCCATTACATTATCGGGATAATTAGCAAAACAAACAAGCCTTTAAAAGTTCAAGACTTTTCAGGGTTCCCAATGACTTGAGTGTATCACCATGATTATATAATTGAGATGTCTGGTTATGGAATTGTGAATACTAGTTTTCCCTCTCAAAGTCCAAGACTTTCTAGACCTTCTTCTTCTTCTTTTCTATTATTTATTTATTTATTTATTATTATTTTATTATTTTAATTTTTTGTGAAATGGCCTATTTCAACTCAATAAAGGATAACAGGGGTGGCCGATACATATATGATACTTTGATATAGTCGTATCTTAATTGCTTTTTGAAACCATAAGCCATGTTTAGGATTCCTTCACCTTACTAGGGTACAAAATGGAACTAAAATAAATTCTTAGTACCCTATATTGACTGGAAAATCATAATATTGTAGCAGTTAAATATCACCTATACTAATTAGATATGCTAAAGGGTATAAATATACAAATATCGTTAAGTGACCATGGTTCAAATATCATCTGATAACCATGTTGAGTTGGTTTTAGATGTCAACAAAATGAATCACCTGGCAACTCATCGCTCCAAAACCAAACCATGTCAGAACAATTGACTCATACCAGTCTTCAGAATTAATCTTGCTAATCATATTTTGTTGCCCTTCATTTTATGATTCAGAACTTTAGGTCTTTAGAATTTAAATTGCTGATTTCATTTTGCCCTAGTACCAATAACTGATCAATCAATGCAGAAAATACAGACTTAACATTGTTTAGTAATAGAATTCTTAATCTCTGAGTCTCTGACAATAATTCTTGGCCTTAATACCCAGCAACCATAATGAAACCCGTCACTATGTATTATATCTAGACATACCACATGTATACAATGTTTGAATTATCGGTATCGCTACAAGTTTCGTTGGCCAAAGATACGGAAACAGTATCAACATTGCCAATAACCGGAAATGTGGGTAAACATGGGGTAGATGGTGGAATTTTCCAGTGAAACTTCAGGAGATTTTAAAATACATATTTTTGCATATTCAATAATTAAAAAATGTAAAAAGAATGCATACATAATAAATTTCCATTTAATGTGGGCCTAAAAGCATGTGCTCGTAAGAAATCAATCCAAGCATCCCATCAATCCCATCTATCCATCTAAACATCCATCGATATTTCAGAATATCGACAACAACTAGAATGGAAACGAAAGATTGTGATCTTGATATTGCCCATGTTGTGATAACAATCATATCATGATATTATCGATATTATCATCGATAATTTGAACACCGCATACAACCATGCACCCATATTTTTATAAACAGATTTTTGACGATATCTATACATTGGTGATACAAGCGACACCTGGAATTTACACAGTAAAAAATATTGGCGATACTTAGCGATACATCGCCGATGCCTGAAATTTCTATTACTACCAGTGTTATCGGTATCACCGAGCTGGAGATACGGATAATATCGGGGATATTTTGATAATATTGGGGATACACCTAACAACGCATGTATAATCCCTTGCCTTTTTGCTTCTCAAAACTCCACCACCTAACTTCATGGTATAAGTCCTGTAGTTTTACATCAACTTCTAACTCTTTTAACTTTGAAAATATGCCCGACCAAGTGTGATTGGGTGCCAAAAAAAAAAAAAAAAATTCTTTACAGGTTCTTGGCTACACATTCATTTAGTTGTACCATTGGATCTCATGTAATTTTAGCACTCCTTTAAATTAAATTACTTTAATTGTTGTTGTGAACAAGAAATGTTTCTTAGCATGTTGTTTTTCTATTACTCATTGTTTGGCAACAGACCAGCATGAATGGGAACATGCGAGCTAATGCCTTTGCATCATTTGGAGCACTAAGCAACTACGGATATGGTGCACAACATGAGGCATTTCTTGAGCAGGTATTTACCATATAGCCATTGATATTACAATTGGAAAGTCAAAGATGTCCCCTATCTTTCTAAGTTTGGATTTAATTGATAACATTATTCTTCATGCTTGCTTTTAAGATTTCCATCTATTATTATTTGGGGGGGGGGGGGGGCGTGAGGCAAAAAAGTGATTATATACTGACTTCACTTAAACAGAACTTGCTATATGTTAGTCTAGCATTTTAAGCACTGAAAGCACGCCATTGAATAACCTTATAATTTGATCTCACGTGACAATGATCTGTGAATTCTAAGGCATGATTGACTATAATGGGTTTATCATGAATGTACAGTCTGCAAAAATACTCTGTTGTGCATGTTGATTGCCCTGGTTGCCTTTGAACAAGGCAACTTTCACATATGGATATTAAGAATACACTTTTACATGGTGAAATGGGTATCGGATCTACATGAAGTGCACCAAGGGTTCAGAAGTAAACATAATGCCGACTACATGTGGAACTCATGAAAGGCAATAATGGCATGCAATAAACACCCCAAGCCTCATATGAGAAATTGTTCCGTTTCTGATGTTGATTGGTACATACCGGAACTAGCATAGTCTAAATCTTTGGGAAAGAAAATTATGAAAGAAGAGCAATCATCCTTCTTTACAAGGATAACTTGATTCTCGCATGAAATGTTGCTGACTGAAGTCAATCCATGTAGAAGGGGAGCAAATAGTATTTCCTTGTCTGGAAGGTGGAGTGGTGCACTGGGTTGAGAAGGTATACTGCTGTAGTTCTGTACTAGAAGAAGTATGTTGAAGTTGTTGGGTGAGGTTTGGATGATGAACTTCAATTTAATGTTCACTCAACATCAATGATGCCCAGATATGGCATTGATACACCATAGATGTGGCCTAGATGGAGTTTTCTTCTTCTTCTTCTTCTTCTTCTTTTTCTTTTTCTTTGTGTGTGTGTGTGTGGAATTTACACATAAAATTGAAGTATCATAAACAATACAATGTGGATATTTTACCTATTTTGACGTATCTGAGTATCATAGGTGCAGTTAAAAATAAATGAAAAGCAGCAAGGGGAAGGAGCCTAAACATGTGATCGTGAACCTGAAAATATTAGGAAGCTTTGTTTACTTATTTACCTAATGTGACCAATGTACATAGCTGACGTTGTGGGAGCTATGATTACATCCATGCAAACTTGTGAGAAGCTCCATTCTATGAGAAGATATTTCTTTTCCAAGGTAGTCATATTCAGATTAAGTAGGAGCTAGGTTGGGAACAGCTCATCGTTCATTTCACAGTTTCGAAATAGATGAATGTTTTGCAAGAATTCCAAGTTAACAAGCTAATCAGAAGCTTGATCATTTCTAATCAGTCATGATGTCGGATATGGGTTTTCTTAACCAAGTTGCAGCAGGTTTTGTATCACTTGCTGTTCACTCTTGAGCTTTGAAGCAGTTGTAAAATAATTTTTGGGATTGAAAGGACTTCCCGCTAAGAATTTGTATACATGAGGCGATCTGGTTTCAATTTTTGGGATTGAAAGGACTTCCCGCTAAGAATTTGTATGCATGAGGCAATCTGGTTTCAGCTGTATGTAGGGCTGACGTGACGAGACAAGCGTTAATGAGGTGGTGCAAGAATATTAGATAATATTAGAGTTACAAAGAAAGACAAGTGTGAAGCTCAGCAGGAAGCAGAAGTATGGTTATGTTTTCAATAGTTATGCAAAGCCCATTCACCCCTTCACAGTCACACATGCCAACCTGAAGCTGGTTCCTCATGGGCTGGCTGGACATGCATGTTTAATTTTATCAGTTGGCAAACCTATCCATTTTTCTCTTATATGTATGCCCACTTGATGAGTGCTCAGCCTGATTTTGGGGCCATGCCATCAAAATTGCGTCGCCACCTTACGCACTCCACATACATGCATATGCATGCAATGTTTTAAATATCAACGATATCGACCGATATATCCCACAATATATCTTGTATCCCACCTATGCGATACGAAACACACAAGTAGCGCCAATATATCCCACATGTTCGATCCGGTGAGCATTTTCAAATTTTTATCCCTTTTTTTGTTGAAATTGTGTTAAATCAGTGTCAAATGGTTATAAATCTATTGGTTATTCATGTTTTGCATGAAAAATCACAGAGTCGGAACTTTGATTTCAATATCCATTGGTTCGTCACGTTCTCCATGTTTTTTTCAAAATTTTCCTTCAACCAGCTGTCAATTGAGACTAATTTCGATGTATTTAGGAGTATTTGATGAAATAATCATCACATACACTCAAATTTCGAAATTTGAGTAAAGGTGGTCCGATATGGGGAAAAACTGAGAAAAATTCAAATTTCTCCAATTTCTCCCAAATTGCTTGCAAAGTTACACTCCAAACATGAAATCAAGCATGTATGAGGGCTGATCTACCGATTTGTTAACTCCTTGTCAATTTTAAAAAAATAAAAATTATTTTTTAATTAAAATCTATTATAAAAAATATTAAAATAATATTTTCTTTCGAAATTTCCCTTCAATCAGCTATCAATTGAGACTAATTTCAAAGTATTTAGAAGTGTTGGATGAAATAATCATCACATACACTCCAAATATTATGCATTCAATTTGAATATTATTGCATTAGTTCAGTCAGACAACACATAGCTTAGGACACTATACAAAGAAAACCTATTATGTGCACTTCTTTTTTGAGATGTTATAATTTAAAAGTGTGTATTAAGGTCTTTTTTAACAATCCCTGAAGTTTATTGAAAAATTCAACCATTTTCCCAATGTTTCCCCATGTTTCCCAAAAAGTGCAATAAATTACCCGATACAAACGATATATCCTATGCAATAATCAATACGTATCTATATCCCAAGGATGCAATACGTAACGCGATACCGATATTTCGAACACTGTATGCATGTAGACTGCAGAGGTGCACATGGCCTTAGCGAAGTGCATTTTTTCAGCATAGAGTCATGGACATTCCTTGCTAGTTGGTACTTGGTTGCACAAACCATCAACTCAAGTGTTGTTCCCACTACAGACTCACACTCCTGCTAATACTCCCACTTCGTAGTTGTTTATCTTTGTTAACATTTTGAAATAGATGCTTTCCCACTCCTACACCCGAATCGTTTGCCACTTTGTTTCACACTTCATTAGCAATTTTATTTAGTAAACAAGAGCATCTATGGTTGGGATGTCAACTATTGATGTTGAATACTACAGAGAACCCTAAGAGAAAATGTTGTTTATGCAGTTTGTGGGACATAATCAAAGAAATCCTATACTTGAGCTGTACCAACAATTCCTTGTGATGTGAAAAACACTCTACAAGGAAAAAAAAAAAAAGTTCTACCATAACAATAAGTGAGATCAACTTACTGAAAGTCCAATGTTTCATTTAAGGACTAAGTGATAGTTGGACAAACTAGGAAGGGTTGTCACAGGCCCATAGTTGACTTAGGTGCTGAAATGGAAAAATGTGATGCAGGTCGGATAGCCTAAACTATAATGATGCAAATGAATTAATAAACGGATTATTAGAGTAAATCAAAATACAAAATATTGCCAATCTATCACAAATCTAAAGAAATCAAGTACTCAAATATGCTCAAATTCAAGGCCACATCACAATCCCACAGATGGATCTTAAGATTATTGATCGGAAACAACCCAATGGAAGGTAGAACTTCCATCTAGCATAGGATTCGATTTAAATTTGAGGATTCACTTGCACTTTGTTAGGCTTTGAAAGAATTAGGGTTTGGAGGTTTAAGGTTTGCGGAATTTAGGAGATTAGAGTTTGGAATTCTAAGTTCTAGGGTTAGGGTTTTAGGTTTTGAAAATTGGGGATTTAGGGTTTGTGATGGGGAAATCACGCACACACGCACACCCCCCCTATGCACGTACACAAGGAGGGCCCCACCATCAATCTGGATCGACGATGACGTCCAAGGGGGACCCCCTAGCTAGGGGACTGTGTTTTGGTTCCTTGAAGTAAACTCGATCGTCATGTGAATCCCACCATGGGATCTCATGATCGTGACCCACTATTCGAGATGATCTAGTACTTTGGGTTTTGCTTATTATTGTTATTAGGAATATCATGGACGGTTTAGATTGCTTTGATTAGTTGTTATTTTTTATTACTTCGTCTCCAAGTAATAGGGTGCGCATATGACTCGAGTTTTGGGGTATAGGATTTTATTAAAAATAGGCACCCCTTATAGTGTTTTTCTGATTGATAATTAAATAAAATTTCTGCGTTTTCCTGCTCATCTTCAAATTGTAAAAATTCAATTGGGTGCGAAACTCTCCCTTCTTCAAAGGGCTAACTGCCGTGGTGCAAAGCCACACCCATCCCGATTCGCCCCCATCTTCTACCATCCATATTCCTCCTCCTACAATCATTCCACCTACAAATTCATCGTTATTTTGCAGTCGTTCTTCCTCTACAGCAGATTTCTGGAATCTGGCCCTGCAGGAGGGCTAAACATGGACCGTACGAAACTTGGGGAGTTTGTAGTCCAACCCTAGCCGACCAACCCTAAGTAGGAGGTTTTTAGGTTCGTGGGCCCCACGCATGTGCGGACTGCCCTCAGCGCACGTGCGTCAAGCATGGCCTGCTGTCCACACGCGCGGGCGGCCTTCAAGTTCACTCTCTCCTCTCTTTCACTCCTCTCTTACCTGATTTCCCTAACCCTAACCCTATATTGTCTTAAACTCCTAATTTCTTTGCCTTTTTTCCAACCCTTGGGTTTCCCGAATTGAAACTTGTGAATCGCTTAGATTGGAGAAATTATTCTTATGCATGTGTGGCTGAATCTATTCTCCTTTGAGTATTGTTATTTGGTCTATAATTTTAACTGATCCAACCCTAGCATGTGTAGGCCTGGACCCACATAGATTTCCCTTGATTGAGTGATTGACTTTATGCGGGATGTGGAATTTTGTGTGATTGTTTTGAACTAGTATGATCTAAAGCCTAGAATCTCACATATCATGTTTAAAATTTCATGTCCTACATCAGTTTGGGGGTTGAAGAATCAAGGACCAAAGAGGGAAGTAAGGGGGGGAAAGGGACTGGCCGTACGGTTGTGGGGGAATTGGTGTTTGGTATTTGTTAAAATATTGTTTAACAAATCTAATAGACACCTCAAACCTCAGGATCTGGTCCTTTGTAATTCCTGCCTGAATCCACTCCTCGATTGTGATTTCTCCACTGAATTTGTGTTTTAATGCAAAGCAACTTGAATGGAGTTTGTTAAAACATGTGAAGAAACACAATCCCTGAAAAAAATTTAAAAATAAAATAAAATAAAATAAATAATAATAATAAAATAAAAAATGTGCAAAAGATAGATTTTTACTGGAATTTTTTTCTCTGCCGAATACTGTCTGTTGCTAATGTCAACCGATAATTGCTAAAATATTGCAGGTATCAACTGATATTGGGTATCTTGTAATGTAACTCTCTCAATTATTATAGTTCTAAATTTGGCAAGTTCTTTTTCATCTGTTTGTTTAAAATGAAATGACGACCCTTAGTCCCATGCTATTGCCTATGCTCACTTCATTTCTTGAGTGAAGTGATGGGTCTCAAGCACAGTCATTGTATTTTGGGTCACATATATGGTTCCTTTTATGCATATTCATGTGTCCAAAATATTGTGTGGCTATTGTAGCTAGTACTGCAGGCTGCTGACAGTGAACTGGCACTGCTAATTGCATGTGAATTCCATTTTTCAGGTGCATTCTATGCTACCACGACTACTTCTCCATGTTCATGATGATGATTCCAATGTTCGCCAAGCCTGCCGAGTATGATAACTGCTGCTTTTACATTTCCCCTCCATGAATTTTATGTAGAAAATGCCTTATGATCTTGCTGCTTCTTTTTTTTTTTTTTCTGTAAATAGAACACCCTAAGACGACTTGCGCCCTTAATGAGTGTGGATGGCATGTCTCCTCTCTTCAACGCACATTGTTTCAATTCCGACCACCGGTATATAATAACAGATCCACAAACATCGCAGTATCTGAAATTGATCTTGAATTGATCACCTATCTTCAGCTCTGCACAGATTAATTCGCGGTCTCTTTCTTGTAAATAAGCAGAACCGACTACGAGGACTTTATAAGAGATGTTACAAGGCAACTTTATCAGAACTTCTCCAACAGGGCTGATAGTTACATGGCGTCAGCTATACAGGTTTGCATGTTACTAGTTTTTGGGAGGTCATAACATTTAAAAGAAAAAAAATAGCTGAAAGATTGCTAATTACGCCATCTTGATGCAGGCCTTTGATGCTCCTTGGCCAGTAATCCAGGCAAATGCCATTTACTTCTCCAGCAGCATGCTGTCAATTTCAGAGGATGAACGCTCCATGGCTTCTTATTATACACAGGTCTGTAGGTTGAATTTGTGGTGAACAGAACAGACACCTCAGTCACACATGGATTTTCAGTATAATTCATTGTTACTTGTTAGACTAAGAAGCCTCTCTTCTCTCAGGTGTTTGGGATGTTGGTAGGCAAAATGAGTCGTTCTCCAGATGCAGTTGTTCGAGCAACATGCTCATCAGCTCTAGGCATGCTGATGAAAGCCAACTCGCTTGCATGGAGAGCATCACGACTCGACCGAACTGACTCGGCTAGAAGGGCTCATGAGTCAAGTCCATAACAGTAAATATCCTCCTGATTATGAGAAAACAAAAAAGTAAATTGAGTGGCCAGCCAATCAAGTCCACAGAGTCCACTGAGTTAGGTTTGCACTGGCTGAGAGTTGGTTCCTTAGCTGTGTGTATATGAGCTACAATTCACTTGTATAGTTGATCATGTATGTAATTAGTTTGTTGTATTGTACTTCTTGTTTCAATGTTGTTTTGTATGTGGGTTCTGCATGCAGTTGCCAGAAGATGGTGATACGTGTGCATGAACTGAATGTAATGAATGAACGACCCTAATCAATGTAAGCTGCCTTAGGTTTTCTTGTTGTGTAGACATCTGTTTGAGTTTGGAGCTTTTATTTATTTATTTACCGTACTACTAGGGCTGGCACATTCAAGGCATGCAAAGAGAGGAAATGGTTCATAAGTTGAAGATTCAGAGGTGAAGCAGTCGCAAAAATTAGGTTCTTTTGGTGAGCTATCCTGCTATATAGTTCATCACTTTAAATTGATGGTGAGTCTTCACCATGAACATGACAGAATTTCAACAACTTCAGATGGAGCAAAAGTGAAAATTACATTGAAACTGATATTTACCATCTGGTCATGCCCTTTGTTTTGGACCACTCACTATGGTACTATTCATTTGATAGTCATCAATTGGATTATTAGAATTCTTGATTGCCATGATTTTAGAGAAATGCTCTATCCACAAGGTAACCCACAAGTTGGGTGGTGTGGATAGTCCACAATGCAAGGATACAAGGTCTGACCACTTTTTAAATGGTGAATTATTGACTAGGCTACTTGCCAGTCTATGTATGGCCAGTCAACCATACCTTAAATTAGCTAAATGCCTTGTCAAAAGTTTTTCCCTCTTAGTCAAGGCTGGGGCGGGCTAGGACCAAGATAGGGTCAGGCCAAGGTATATGTGAATGTGGGCCTATGATTGAACCCACGAGTACATACACCTAGGTCATATATGTAATGGACCTCTGTTTTTGATTTTTTGGCCTTCTATCTTTGTTTCATGCTTTCTTTATTTGCCCTTTAGCCTTTCTTCAGTGGGTGTTTGATTTGTAAATACTTTTGTAAATACCCATAAATAGATGATGATTATTTACATTTGTAATTCCAGCAGCTTTCCCAATATGAAGTTGACAATCATGTATTAAGTCTCTAAACCTGAGGCGGAAAACATCTCAAGTGTGAGGCCCACCATGATATATGTGACTTATCCACGCTGTCCATCCCTTTTGTCAACTCATTTTAGGGAATGAGACTGATCCAAAGTTCAAGTGGACCAAACCACTGGGGGAAAACTTCTTGGGGGCCTCTTAGAAGTTTTGGATCAAGCTGATATTTATGTTTTCCCTTTATCCATGTCTTTGTGACCTTATGAACATGTTAAATGACTAACAAAAATCAATGTGCGTCCTAGGAAGGTTGGCTTTCATTGGTGAACATATTAGGATTGCTATTTCATGTGGTGTGGTCCACTTGAGCTTCGGATCTGCCTCATTTTCTGGCTCATGCAGATGGATTTGTGGATAAGTCACATACATTAAGATGGCCCACGAATTTAAGTCAGCTCTTTACGGACCAATTTTCGAGGAGAAAAATATCACGGATTTCCATCTCTAGGTAAATATGCATTAGAAATAATCACAACTACATATATTTAAAAAGGATATGAAAAATTAAACACCCCTTTAGTTTTTCCTTCGTATAAAAGCATACATGCAGGTAAGTAAATATGAGGGTTGTACATCCAAGCCTCATATACTCTCTCAGAAGCTCTCCTTGATAATTTTCATATATATGTTATGTAAAGTTGGCAATCGCATGGTAAGAGTCAAACGCGCTCTTCTAAAATATCAAAGCTCTTCTATTTCTATTGTGCAGTATGCAAATTAAGATCATCCATAAACTAGGTGTAGTACATCCTGGACTTAAATGCATCACTGTATCCCTCAACTTTTACCCAAGTATTTTACAGAATGAAAGCCCCCAGCCCAGGCATTGTACAGGACCTCTTGAGGCATTGTACAGGACCTCTTGGCTTGCTCTCTAATGCTAACTTCAGCATTCAGCAACTAGACATACAGCATTAACACATACCATGACCTTTAGCCAAATTCACAAAATGTACCTGTGGGTAAGAACTTGGGGTTCTCCCTTTATATGAATGAATCTGATAACATACATTTCCTGGCATCTTTTACATTTCTTTATATACATAGGTGAAACACTTGTGTAAATTCTATGGATCCTGCAGACTAATTTCACAAAATGAATTTTCAAACAGCCCAGCACCAGCAGGATCAACCGAACATTAAAGATCTACTCGAAACACCCACCCTTTTCGAGTATTGTACATGCAGCCATTCATCCTATGATTAGTTAATCGATCTTTGCATGAACATAATCAATAAAGACAAAGTTCTTCTGGAGCTCATACAAAGCATATGCCAAACCAGCACTGACAATTGCAGCACCACCTATGAGAACCCGCAGCTGCATCTCTGAAGGGATCCCAGCAGTTGCACAGAGGATGACAGTCACACCGATCAGTGCTTTGTGTAGTGTCTGAAAGGCAGAATAAGCTCCTTTACATGAAGAGCATTTAAGGGTATGTTGCTCGTATCTATCCAGCATCTGCAGGAGATCGATTTTCCACACAAAATAAATAAATAAATAAAAATCATATCAATTCATCAATGTGCATCAGTTTACACAATAAGCCCTGCAAATGGCAAATGGCAAAAGACCATCAAGAGGTTGTTGGGATTTGAGCAAAGTTGTGTCGGTGCACTTTCGGACTAGTCATGGATACATGACCCTTATGGTTTGGATGTCTCTGGTGGAGAGGTAGAACTACTCGAAAATGACACTTTTAAGGTTTCAGTGAAGATGACAATCACACTTATCCATGCAGATGCATAACATGTTCCAACATACTGGATGCGACATCTAAGTTCAAGCATACCCACGTGCATATGTACCACCATCAATCTTTAAGCACTATAAAATGTGGGACATGTCAAATGTGCACATCCGCGTGTAAATGTGCCATCACCTAATCCTTAAGTTCCCACATGTGCCACAATCTATCCAGTCCATGTTCCAGGGCATTTGAAAAACAAAGGGATAGAACTACTAGCTAGCAACAGCATGTCCATGACCAGCTAGCACTGACAGCATGACATGGATTACTAGTCGCAACACAACTTTGCCTGAATCCAAACAGGCCCTAATAATTCCTACTGTCAAACAAAGCAAACCAAATGAGCAATGGAATTAGCAATGTAGCTTATGCACCTGACGTTTCGACAAGATCATGGATGGCAATGGTTGTTGAGAAGTAGAGCCAAACCAGTCAGGTTGGTTTTTTCCATACCGCCTCAGCCAAGTTCTAAATGCCAAAACAAAGCGGTCTGCTTGTGTGGGTGTAAAAGTGATCTTTGTATACTGTTGATTAACATCTGCCGAAGATTCCATGGACTTTGAAAGGAATGTTTTCTCTTGACCCTGAAGGACTATCATATCACCATCATAGACCTTGTTTGAAGTCCAGTGCTCATGCCATCTAGGGACCGGCTGCATGATCACAGATGGGGAAAAAAAAAACTAGTGAGATTCCCTGTTTTATAAATTGAAAAACAAGGTGAGTTACTAAAATTGTCAACATCTCAAATAGAGAATGTGAGGTAACCAAATGAACATCCAACTATGCAGGGAATCACAACCTTCAATATTTTAGTTCTGCAGCAGTGTTGTTTCATAAGAACAAAGCCTCATTTGGCATCTTTGCTCTAATTCAATAAGAGCTTTTCAAATAAGAGTTACTCTAATAAGCTCTTTTTGGTTTTAGCTCTTGTTTTAAATAAGCTCGTTTGGTAAAATCACTTTCTCAAAACTGAAAAAAGCTCTTATTTGACATAAGCATGTTTGGTAAAACGTTCAAACAAGAGCTTTTTTTTTAGGGGAGTTGTCATTTTAAAATATTACAACTCCATTATAAGAGCAATCTAGACGGTTGTTTTGTGGGATCTCACCATAGATGGATTGGGCCCCAAATGGCAAAAGAATGGATGGCTACAATCTTCATGTTTAAGACATTGGGCCAGCCATAATGTTGGACATTGGATGTGGATAGCCCATCATATGGAGGCCACCTTTAATGTGGACCATCCATCATGTGAACCAAACCTTCAAAATGGGACGTCCATCATGCAAAGCCCGTCTTGGATGTAGACCATTCATCATTAGGGGCTCATCTTTGATGTGGACCGTCCATTATGTGGAGCCCACCTTGATGTAGGTCATCCATCATGTGGGGCCCACATTAATACTAATTGTCCTTTTATGTGAGGCCCCTCAATGTCCACTACCCATAACGTAGAGTCCACATTTGATGCGTCCATCGTGTGGGCCCCCCCTTAGAAGTGGGTTGTCCAACATGTGGGGCCTACATTTGATGTCCACCATCCATCATGTAGAGCCACACTTTGATGTGGGTCATCCATCGTGTGGGGCCCACCTTTGATGTGAATTGTGCATTATGTGGGGCCACCTTGATGTGGACCATTCATCATGTGAGGCCCCACCTATATTGGTCGTTTGTTATGCGCCCACATTTGATGTCCACCATCCATCATGTCCGTCCCACCTTTGATGTGGACCGTCATCATGTAGGGCCCATTTAATGCGGATAGTCCATGCAGGGCCATATTTTGATGTGGGCCATCCATCATGTGGGACCCACCTTTGATGTCCACCATCCATCATGTGGGTCCCACCTTTGCTATGGACCATCCATCATGTGGGGCCCAACCTTCAAAATGGGTCGTTCATCATGTGGGCCTACTTTTGATGTCAACCTTTCATCATTTGGTCCCATTTTCAATGTCCACCATCCATCATGTGGGTCCCACCTTTGATGTGGACTATCCATCAGGTGGGGACCGCTTGATGTGGATCATCCATCATGTGGGGTCACACTTTGATATGGGCCATCTATCACGTGGGGCCTGCCTTTGATGTGACCATGCATTATGTGGTGCCACCTTGAAGTGGGCTATTCATCATGTGGGCCCCACCTTTGATGTGACCATGCATTATGTGGTGCCACCTTGAAGTGAGCTATTCATCATGTGGGCCCCACTTTCAATGAGTCGTTCATCATGTGGCCTACCTTAGAGAGATTGTAGAGAGAGAGAGAGAGAGAGAGAGAGAGAGAGGGGGGCAAGATGGGAATTACTTAAAAAGTTGAAGGAGAAACTTGTCCAAAAATTAGCAAAAAATATCTAACTGCTCAACCCAAAGCCCTTAAAAAAACTGACCTATCCAGCACTAATTTTTTTTAAGAGCTTTTTTGCTAGTTCTAAAAGATAAGTGGTAAAATTAGAGTTTTACCAAACAATCTATTTTCTAAATAAGAGCTTATTTTTTTAGAATAAGCAAATAAACTCTTATTAGTAAAGACACTAAATGGCTCCCAAGTTTTCTTCATACCCTCCCCCTCCCTCCCTTCACGAGGATACATATTACATATGTTCCTGGAATCTCATCTCGACCATCCAAACCTATAATCTTACCAATCTTCCCAGCACCCGAACATGATAAACAAAAACTGTTTACAAGTGATTATTATACTTATATGAACTCTTTCCTTAAGTGAGACTTCTAGTCCATCAAAACAACCCTAAAGAGTTCAAGTTGGATGGAATCTAGGCATCAGGAACTTAGTTAAGGCTGTTTATCATTGGCAGTGCCTAACTGCAAAAAGTGAGAGCAATAGCACAAGAGGACTCAGGTGCAAGCATACACAAGTGGGGTCATAGGACAAACGATTCTGACATATAGCATTTGACAAAGAGAAAAGATCACATCTTGAACAATTCTAATCATCCACAGAAGCTCCCCAACCATGGGACAATGGTTTCCACACGATGCACCTACCTTTTCCCACTCAGGAACATCAATGGATTTTTGTACTACCCATACAGTCATAGACAATATTCCTTCGGATCGCTGGGAATTGTTCAAGAATGCATTCCGTCAGTGCTGGAATTCTTTATCAAGCTTGTTTTATTAAAAATTTCCAGGCCTTAATTGATGTATCCCAGAATAGGATCACCATGAAGATCACCAGGGGTGGAATCAAGCTGGTTGCTGGACGGGTGACGCTGTCAGAATCAATGGACAGTCAATCAAACCTGATTGACATGGCAAGTAATCATCATGGTGTGGCCCATCTTTTACACAACTCAGGTGTCCTACACAGGTGACACAGTGGGAGGGATGGAGTGGTAAGTGAAAGTCCACATATTGCATGTGATTGGTTTCTCTATGATAAAATAATATTAAGGAATTTAAAACATTCATCTAAAATAAGTAAAATCTAGTAAGTAGTTTTTTATGGCGCATGCGTGCGCGTGCACATGTTAGAATGGTAAAGATAACTATATTAACGAAGCATAGAGAGGGAAGCAACAAAAAAGAGATTACAAACTCAATGATGAGGAATTATTGGTAAGTAACAACAAAGACTTCCCTTCTAAACTAATCTCAAATGATTCCAAAGATAATCTGCGAAAAAGGAAATAACAAAATGATTGTGCAAGCATGGTAATGGTAGTTGGTAGTAGAAGCAAGAGGTAGGGGTTGTTGGACATAGGCCAGTGGGCCCACCGGTGGGCAATCACTAGTGGATGGGTCCCATGAGGTTTGGCCTCTTTTTTATTAATCATTTTTCTTTCTTCCGTTTGAAGTTAAATTTCAAATTCAACTTTAAATGAAGATTTAGATGAGAAGATAAGAATAAGATCGGATAATTTCTGATCTCATCCAAACTCCCCATCCTTCCCTATAAATGGTAAGAGGCTCCCTCGTGAATAATACATTAAGCAACAACGAGAGTAAAACAGGAAAATGAGAGATTGATATTTGTCCATCTAGCTTATCCTTGGGACGATCTAAGCTGGAATTGTAATCTAAGGCCACCTATACCGTAGAATCAGAGGGGTGATATTGGTTAGGTGGACCGCTAGATCTGGACCGTTCATCTTCGGCTTTGTGGAGGACCCATACCATGTAGACAGTCAGATCTTAAGGGCTCACTCTTCCGCACGGGCTTTCAGTGGTATCAGAGAGACTCAACGGCGGATCTCCGATTTATTGTTTTAATCAAGAAAGGTCAGTAGCCCTTTTTATTATATTCTATATTTTATTTTAATTATACATCGATCATTTATATATTCGCTTATTATTATTATTATTTATTTTCTTCATGAGGTATAGGGATTAAATAATGATAATAATAATAATCGTAATATCAAATGTACGATATCTGGATTTACATCCTATTGGCCGGATAAGAATAACAAAACCGGGGGGGTGGATTAGTAAAATCGAACATTTGAGATTTGATAAAGCCCAAAAATAATAGTAACATAGATTAATTTGAGATATAAATAAATGATCCTTAGCTCAACTGGCAGACTGAGTGGAGATACCTCGTTTCAACACTTGAGGTCTTGGTAGCGATCCCTAGTGGGGGTGGCTAACATGGAGTGTGTGTACTGACATGGGTATCGATCCCTAATGGGGGGAGGGGGGCAATCCTAAGGATTAGTAAAATCGAACATTTGAGATTTGATAAAGCCCAAAAATAAAATAATAGTAACACAGGTCTTGGTATCGATCCCTAGTGGGGGTGGCTTACATGGAGTGTGTGTACTGACCTGGGTGTGTACTAACAAGCTAACCCAAAAAAAAACAAAAAAAGATAAAGGGAGAAATTGAGGGTCAAACAAAAAGAAGCCATTTTGATAGACACTGCCTCTCTCTTATAATACAGTAATCATAAGGGACTGATGACGGTGTGGGTTTATCATGTTCCTTTAATGAATATGTATCTGGAATGTGCATCAATCCGCACTGTTATGATAACAGTGAGATCCTTTTTTTTTTAAGCCCAGAAAAACATTAATCAATCTATCTTAGTTTATCAAATTTATGGCTATGAAATGGACGGCAAAATTGAAGGCCTAAGTCCCATTTAATGAGATCAATAGATAACAATTTTGTTCAGTGGTTGTCTAAAGCCTCATTAGTCAGGTGGGCTCAAATCTGGACATAGGCCCATTATTCTTGTATAGCATTTTTATTTTATTTTCGCGAAACTATCTGAATCTGCCTTTTCTAACAAAAATAAAGGGACCATCATTAGCATTCCATGAGTGGTTGGAAAGCCCATATGGACCCCATATTAATATACAAATTCAAATGGGCCGGAATTGAAGCCTAATTCAGTTTCTTTCAAGATTAAGTATATCTTATTAAATGTTTTTTTTAATCAACCATTTGTGGGTTGATTTAAACCTAGTAGGAAGTGACTTAGGGTTTTTTAGCAGGATTTAACTTATAGTGTGGTCCGTTTTTATGATTAACGGTTAAGATCTCTTGAAATCATAATGATCGATGTATGTATTAAAATAAATTATTCAAAAAAAAATAGTTAAAAAATATATATTTTTTGTGATTTTGATTATGATGTATCAGTATCATGATTATAATCATTTAAGGTGGACTACACATTTTTGGAGTTCGACAATCAAAATGTATATCTCACGTGTTTCTTAATTATTACATATACGTATGCATGCAAGGGAATGTAGTTTCCTTTATATATCCTTCTATTCACTATTGATCAAGAGACCATTAGTGATCGGAACCATCATCAATCGTGATGATCAACGTTGATGAGAGGATCCATCATCAATGGTGATCATTATCGGTAATGATTGGATCCATCATGAATGGACATGACCATTGGTGATCATAGGACTCTTAATATCTAAGCAGTTTTTTTTTTTTTTTTTTTTTTTCTGATGATAACATTTATGTGTGATATAATTAAGCTTGATGCGATTAGATTTAAGCCCATTTTTCATTAGAAAATAAAAAACTTAGTGCTAAGATGCTCCATATATATAAGGTTGTGCATAACTTGAGTGGGAGTTAAGTCTTCTCCACCAAATGATGCATGTAACCTATAATGGAAGGTTGCATGTTATACAAATATATTTTTATAAGAGCATCATATTCATCTTAAATAAGAGAACTTGATTGATCTACACCGCCCATTCAGGTATGTGGACTTTCAGATCTCATTAAGATGGGTGGACTACTTTTATACCTTAAAAATTTGAATAACACGTAGAAATGCTGATGATTACTGACAATACCTTAGATCATAGCTAAGTAGTGATTCGTGATGCCAATGTTTTAAATATTGTTATCGTGTAATGTATCGTGCCCTTGGGATACGGATACATATCGGTTATTACATGGGATATATCGATTGTATCGCGTAATGTATCGCCGTTTTGGGAAACATGGGAACATTGGGAAATTGGTCAAAATTTTCAATAAAACTTCAGGGATTGTTGAAAAAGACATCAATACACACGTAGAAATCAAAACATTAGAAAAAAAAGTGCACATAATAGGGGTTTCCTTTGTATGGGGTCCTAATATATGTGCTTTCCAACTGAACTGATGCAAGTATATTCCAAATCTATTCATATAATTTATAAACGAGAGAAGACATGTATGGAAACACAGGTAATACATTCAAAAGCAAAAATTTAAAAAAAAAAAAAAAAAAAAAAAAATCACTAGATCTGGTTACATACATGTTTCATTTTGTGTTCGGATACAAAGATTGCAATTGATTTGCGAGAAATTGAGAAATTTTGATTTTTCTCAATTTTCCGCAACTTGACCCATGTCCCCGAAATCTCGAAATCGAAGTTCCAAATCTATGATTTTTAATGGAAAATATGAAGAATCATATATTTGTAACCATTTGACACTGGTTTAACATGATTTACAATAAAAACATGGATCGAAAATCAAAAATGCTCACTGGATCGAATAGGTGGGATATATCAGCACTACCTATGCATTTCATATCGCATAGGTGGGATACAAGATATATCGTGGGATATATCGGCTAATATCGTCGAAATTTAAAAGCTAAAACATTGCGTGTTGCAATGTAGAGATGGTCACCAAAGCATTAATCGTTAAACAGCTCAAAGGTCAACAATTCGACGGTAACAACTACGAAGACTGGTCCCGTGCGGTGCGAAGCCTTCTGGACGAGGACAACATATCGCATACATTAGATGAGGTTCAAGAGTAACCTATATTGGCTAAGAACGGAAATTTAGGAAAACATAGAGCTACAATGAACCGCTACAACAAGTGGCGTAAACAAAATCGTTCTGCCCATAATGTCCTAATTAGCACAATGCAGTGTTTTAAATATCGACGATATCAGTCGATATATCCCACGATACATCTTGTATCCCACCTGTGCAATACAAAACGGACAGGTAATGCCGATATATCTCACATGTTCGATCCAGTGCAGATTTTCAATTTTTGATCCCTTTTTTTGTTGAAATTATGTTAAATCAGTGTCAAATGGTTATAAATCCATTGGTTCTTCATGTTTTCCATGTTTTTTTTCAAAATTTTCCTTCAACCAGCAATCAATTAAGACTAATTTCAAAGTTTTTAGGAGTATTTGATGAAATGATCATCGCATACACTCTAATTCGAAATTTGAGTGTAGGTGGTCCAATTTGGGGAAAATTGGGGAAATTCGAAATTTCCCCAATTTCTCCCAAATTGCTTGCAATGTTGCACTCCAAACATGAAATCAAGCATGTATGAGGGCTGATCTACTAATTTATTATGTCTTTGTTAAATTTTGGAAAAAAAAAAATCATTAAAAATTATTATTATTATTATTATTTTAATTTCTCTTCAACCTGCTATCAATTGAGACTAATTTCGAAGTATTTAGGAATGTTTGATGAAATGATCATCGCATACACTCTAAATGTTATGCATTCAATTTGAATATAGTTGCATTAGTTTAGTTAGACAACCCATAACTTATGAACTTATACAAAGGAAATCTATTATGAGCACTTCTTTTTTGAGATGTTATGATTTAAAAGTGTGTATTAAGGTCTTTTTTAACAATCCCTGAAGTTTCATTGAAAAATTCAACCATTTTCCCAATATTTCCCTATGTTTCCTAAAAAGTGCGATAAATTACCCGATACAAACGATATATCCCATGCGATAACTGGTACATATCTATACCCCAAGGATGTGATACGTAATGCGATATGGATATTTTGAACACTGGCACAATGCACGAAGAACTCATACCAATGTATGAAGTGCATGACACCGCTAAATGGATCTAGGAAGCACTGACAAATGCCTATGCGTAGAAGTTAGATGCAAAGGTTTGAACAATGGAATTAGAATTCCAGGAATACAGGATGCTAGTCGATTGCCCTATTAAAGATCATATCAGCAAGATGGAGCAAATGATAGGTGCCCTTAGAAATGTGGGGTGCAATTTGACTGAAAATCAAAAGATAATAGTAATGCACTGTTCCTTACTCGAATCCTGTGCTCCAATCAAAAGGATTCTGAACCATACTGATTCTATCACTATGTGCTGATTCTATCACTATGTTCAGAGACTTTTGTGGTCATTTGGTACGAGAGGTTGAAATGAATGCAATTCAGCTAGGTTCGACCAAGGCCTTTGCATCAGAGACCCAAAAGCAGAAAGCCAACAAGAAACGATACAAAACACGCAAGAAGGTGAAAAAGAATGACCAAGAACAGAAGTTTGCAACAACTCCTCCAAATCTCAAGAAGGGGAATGGAAAAAAGCAGCAGAAAAAGGCAAACATAATCTGCTTCGTTTGCAGAAACTCTGACCATTATGCCCGACGGTGTGCCCATAAAAAGATTGTAATTCCTAAGTCACTAGATACTTTGTATGTAGGCGTTTGTTCTTAAATCCTTTTCGTCGATACTCTATCTAACGAGAGGATTTTGGACTCAGGCACGACAAAGCACGTAACACAAAGTCGTCGAGGACTCGAGGAATTCGGACCTGTAGCCATGAGGAGTTACAAGGCGTATATGGGAAATAATGTTTTTTAAGACGTACTAGGGATTGGCGTTTACCATCTCTGTATTACCATAGGGCGAACAATAATCCTCTGTAATACTTTTTATACACTGGGCATGCGTCGGAATTTAATCTTTGTTTCTAGGTTGTTAATTGATGGTTTTGACATTCATTTTTCCGGGACATGGGTTTCTTTAAGACACCTCATCTTTGCATAGGGAGATTTAATTTTAGATTTATTTATTCTTGACATAGATAGTGACAATGCACCTCTTAATTTATCTGTTATGTCGAATGAAACTGTAGTATTTAAATCTCTAAAATGGCACATGAGGTTAGGTCACATTGAAAAGGATCATATGACAAGACTAGTACGTTCTGGTTTATTGGATTCATTATCCAAAGTTGTTTTGTCATTTTGTGAACATCGTGTGTTCGGGAATACTTCGAAGAAACAATTCCCTAAAGCTGCTAGGTCCAAGGGCCTACTAGAGATAATTCATTCGGATATCTGTGGACCCTTGAATGTACATGCTAGAAATAAATGTCAATATTTTGTCACTTTCATTGATAATTACTCGCGATATGAATATGTATATCTCATCTCACACAAATCTAAGGCTTTTGATTGTTTTCATAAATATAAAGTTGAGGTAGAAAATCAGCTTGAGAAAAATATTAAAATCCTTCAATCCGATAGAGGTGGCGAGTATACATCTGAAACATTCAAATCATATTGTAAAAACGTTGGCATTGTCTAGCAGTACACAGTAGCTTACACTCCACAGCAAAATGGTGTTGCAGAGAGGAGGAATGGGACACTATTGGACATGGTTAGATCGATGATGGCACAAGTCAATCTCTCTACCACATTATGGGGAGATGCGTTGCTAACAGCCGTCTACGTCCTTAATAGAGTCTCATTCAAATACATTCCTAAGACCTCATATGAGATGTGGTCTGGGAGGATTCCTTCTCTAGCCAACTTACGCCCTTGGGGATCTTTGAGATATGTTTTGCAAGCCATCAAACGTATATTCCGCTATCTCAGAAGAACGAAAGACCTAATGTTGTGTTATGAAGGCACAAGTCTCAAGCTCAAAGGATATTCTAATACCGCTTGGGGTAATGACGTCGATGAGAGAGTCTACTACAGTATGTCTTCTTACTCAGAGGTAGAGTTATCTCGTAGTCAAGTAAGAAGTAGACATCCACAGCTCTTTCATCTATGGAGGCCGAGTACATTGCATGTTGTGCTGCAGTTCAGGAGTGTGTATGGGTTCGCAGATTTTTACAAGGTCTGGGTGTTGTATCGAGCATTCGTCAGCCTATATCGTTGAAGAGAGACAATACTTCTGCCATTAACTTAGCAAAGGACCCTAAACACCACCAGAAGTCCAAGCACATTGAGATCAAGTATCATTACGTCCGTAATCAAGTGAGAGATAAGAAGGTTGCCCTCAACTACATTTCTACTAAGGAGATGATGGTTGATCCCATGACGAAACCTATAGCTAGAGATCTATTCCAGGTTCACATCAGGCAGATGGGATTGAGGAGAGCTTGAGTGATATGCTTGTATCTAGTACCTTTAATCTTTCATTAATGAATAACACATTCCATTTATTAAGTATTGAGTACTTATATAGACTAGGTATGTAGATCATCAGCATTTACCATGAGATCATGTAGGATTTCTATTTTTTGTCGGCAGGCCGGTCATCCACTCGCACGGGTTGACCAACCTTGAATGTACAAGAGAAGTACATTTGGGGCGATGTTCATACACTAAGTATGGACTTCTCTTTATTGTGAATAATAAAGGATGAGGATATGAGTGAGTCGTATCCGCCTACAATTTTAAAAGATTGAAGATGAGACTGATCAAGTCGAATAACATAATCGTACCATTACTTTACATGCGATCAATGTTATGGCCTGAATTAATAGCCAGGTTGTGAGAATATAAGATGAGTCGTACCTCATGTGGAATGACCTGCGCATTGTAGACCCAACATATACCTAGTATTGTCCACTTTACAACATGGATTGTAGCCACATGCTGGGACCTTTTACCTACAGATTTCTTTGATTAGATCTAATCATTGTAATGTGTGAATAGCCAGACCCATAGGTGACTCCTTGTGTCCTTAGCTACCCTCCTCTTGCGTATAGGAGGATGAGATTGGGTATCGTTACTTTAGTGTACTATGACAAAAGGCCCTTGATTGGCCAGACCTGGTAACGCTATAAAAGCAGCTTGATTGATTCCAAATTACACATCTGCGTGAGGAAGATCCCGCGACAGTTACGCCAAGTTTCTAGAACTATAAATACGTACTTGAAGACTTATCCGCCGGTAGTATCGCGTTTTTTATAGATTTTTGCAAACGATCTTTTTTCTTAAAAGTATATATATAAGTACTGCTTTAAATTGATTTAAGTCGAAGTTTGTGAAAACCGAGTTTTCATAATAACTCGATAAGTTGGATAAGTGTATATGTTGGCCAAGGACTCCAGATCGGGAGTTAACTCCATCCAGTGTGGTCATGCGGACTAGAACAGGCATTGTAAAGCCTGGGTTATTGCGTACTAGTTAGGTGGTCACTTAGTACTTAAACACCTATGAGAAGATTACGGTAATCTAGCTTGTCCCACGCAAGGTGTTCCATATCTGTTACAATACACAATGCGATACGGGGGTAAAAATGGGCAGTTAGTTTTTTGAGACCGTATTAGCCGTTACGATGGTCGTAAAGGCTGTTACAGGGCATAACGGCCGTTACTTCCATAACGGTTGAAAAACGATCACTTTTTTTTCTATTTAAATTCATTTTTCTCCTCTTTTTCACTTTTCTCATTCCAAAAACTCTCTTATATCATTTTACAACATATTTCGACCACTCTTACTATAGCTTTTAAGATTGAAATTATGGATTGAAGTGATTTAAGCGAATAGAATCTCCAAGGGCCTTTTTTTCAAAAAAATTGAAAAACCAGTATTTATGCCTTTTTCTGATTTCTAGTTGTAATGCTTAATTGTGATGTGTAAACATTAGAGACAATCATATTAAACAATTCACCAGACAACCCGATACAACACTCTCACCAAAGAGTGGACCATTAAACTACCATAAACATGTTCAAAACAAAAAATGAATACATATTTGAAAGATTTATATTATTCTTGATTTTCTAAATATTTTTTCAGAATTTTTCAGGCAAAAGAATATTTTTAACCATTACGGGGGTCATAACGGTCGATACGCCCCTGTATCAGCCGTTATGGCCGATACCCGTACCGGTAATGGTGGTGACCGTTACGGCCACCGTTACCGATACGGAATACCTTGGTCCCACGCCTCTGATTCTTTTGATTGCGATGTTTGGTTTTGATTGTTATTAGGCGAGTTAAATGGACAAATTTATTTTTTTGTGCTTATCCCACAATGTGATTGAAAGGGAGATGTTGAACATAGGCCAGTGGGGCCCACTGGTGGGCAATCACTGGTGGGTGGGTCCCATGAGGTTTGGTTTCTTTTTTATTAATCATTTTTCTTTCTTTCGTTTGAAGTTGAATTTCAAATTCAACTTTAAATGAAGATTTAGATGAGGAGATAACGATAAGATCAGATAATTTCTGGTCTCATCCAAACTCTCTATCCTTCCCTATAAATGGGAAGAGGCTCTTTAGTGAATAATACATTAAGCAACAACAAGAGTAAAACAGGAAATTGAGAAATTGATATTTGTCCAACTAGCTTGTCCTTGGGACGATCTAAGCCATAGATCGTAATCCGAGGCCATCTATACCGCATAATCAGAGGGGTGATTAGACCCATCTACTCTAGTAATGGTTAGGTGGACTGCTAGATCTGGACTGTTCATCTTCGGCTATGTGGAGGTCTCATATCGTGTAGACTGTCAGATCTTGAGGGCTCACTCTTCCGCACATACTATCAGGGGTTCACCTATGCGATAGCCTTTACATCATATGCTGCAACAGGACAAACAAACTAGAATGGTATATTTAAGTTGAAGAGTGCAATAACGATATGAGCACTGTTGTTAAATGCAACCGCATATTCGCATATGCGATCGCATATGCAAATTCTCCCATGCATTTGGCATATGCCATGATGGCATATGCGATTGCAATGCATATGCAATCGCGTATGCCAAAAATGCGAGAATATGCGATTGCAATGCATATGCGATCGCATATGCCAAAAATGCGAGAATATGCGATCGCATATTAGCATCCACATTATTTTATTTTATTATTTATTTTTATTTTTTTGCAAAAAAAAAAAAAAAAAAAGGACGACCTTTTGCCTATAAAAGACATCCAAACCTCCTCCATTTGCAACATTCTCATTCCAAAACTCTCTTACTCTTTTTTTTTCTTACATTCTTACTTCCAAGTGCAATCAATCTCTCTTACATAGTTCCTATCCTACTTCCAACCCAGTTCCTAGTTCCTACTTCTTTACAAGATTAAAGCAAGAAGATCACTTATTCATTTAAGAAGATAAGTTTACCTCTATTGGAAGATCAAGATTCAAGCTTCAAGCACTCTCGAGGAAGAATTCAACTTTCAAGATTCAAGCACTCTCATTCTACAATCTACATTTCCCTCTCTTACACAATAATCCTAATTCTTGAATGTTAATGACTTAATGTATACTCAATTCATTGTTTAATTGATTTTATCTCTCAAATGTATTTTAAATATGTAAAATTAAATATCTATTTACTCGAGAAAGTTCCCCCTAATTTCTTATAGTTTTTCACATTTTTCTCTTCTTTTTTTTTGTTTTTTTAAATTTTTTGGAAAAAAAAAATGCGGTCGCATATGCAATCGCACATGATCGCATATGCGATTTAACAACATTGGATATGAGCTTCAGAAGAAACTGACACCATCTCATGGGGCGACATTGTTTGATTCACAAGTTTGTTTAAAAGGATCTTCTTACCTGCCACCAAGCAGGGCCCGGCATCGTGAATTGGAAAAAGTTTCGAGCACTGCAGACGATTGAACGGGTCTTCCCAGGAGCCATAGGTATGTTGAAGGAACAAATCCATATTTTCCATTTCTGTTCACCAAAAATAGGGAGTTTTGTGTCTATCTCTACCCTGTAAACAAAAAATGCATTAATGAAATGATCTTGAAAAAAATGAAGAAGAAGAAAGAGTTAACATCGACATGTATAACAGAAGAAAATTCTTTTGCATCTCACCAAATTAATGACAATATTTCAGGACAAAAGGAACAGAAGTTTTGTGGGAGAAATATCCTCTTAGGTACATGCCTAGGGCTGTCAACGGTGTGGCCTTCTTTGGCCCAGATTTGCACTATGGTTTATTCACATCCGCAGCAAGCCCATACCCAACAAAAAGTCACTGGTAACTGGTGTGTGCCAGTTCTCACCATACGCAAGGAAGAAGGAGATGATGATTGACATGAAGATTCTCAACCCAAGCCTATGCACAGTACACTTGGGTTTTCAGAATGAACATTTGGGGCTAGTGGTTCACAGACCAAGACAATCAATCTGTTGGGTCTCCCGAGAAAGCATTTGTTGAGGTGGTGAAAGGTTAAGAAGGAGGTCTTTTCAATTCTAAGGGGAGGATATTTGGCAAATGCTTCCACTTGAGTTACTTTGGGATAGCATTGGAAGGTACAATCATATATTTAATAATATGATATCCACTTTAGTTAGGGTGGCGGAAAACATAGAGAGCAACATCATCAACTGGGTCATTGTTCGGAAAGAATATCTGGGTGTTGAGATCTCTGATTTTTATGAGGGAACAGGCAACATCAATTAACTCTGGTGAAAGCAGAAATTCAAAAACTTGTCAAAGGGGAGATACTATCCTCCTAATGCTTAGAATTAAATTTCAGATATTTAGTTGGCACCTGGGTGCATCTAGTATGAGCAGGCTTTTTAAGACAATGCAGGGGTGATCAAGATGTATTCTCCAGGGAATCCAAACAAGGAAGATCCAATTGAGCAGATTCAAATGCACTAAGATAAGGATGAAGGATCTTCTCTATGCGCTTGGATAAGGATGAAACATCTTCTCTAGCTCCTTTTAAAAGTTGTTTTAGCCGAAGGTGACTCTAGTAACATCTTCCTAAGGTCAGACCATCGCCCAAAACCACAACAGTTGGCATTAATATTCCTTCTACATAATGCTCAGATATGATGGAAGGGTGAATCAGGTCACATTGTTGGCTTATGTGGCAGCTTGTGGCATATGACAAGATATTGGCTATCAATCATCTTCGAAGGAGGAATATCATCATTATGAATGCATAATTACTGTGCCTCAAAGACAAAGTCTGTGAATCATAACTTCATCCATTGCAGTGTAGGTTCTTTCTTTATGGGGGAGATATCTCTGTTTGGGTTGCAGTGGGCAATGCTGGGATCAATTGGTGCCTTGTTCTCGACCTAGCAATGGGGCCCTATTCGAGAAGGAAGAAAATATTTTGGCGATTGACTCTGTTGTACGGTCTCTAGTCTTTGTGGAGAGAACAGAACAACGTAATATTTAATAATTAGAAAGCAACAAAATGACATTTCATATAGCAAAGGGGAGGGTATTTGAATAAATGAAGTGCCATTAATTAGTGTCAGAAAAAAAAAAAAAAAAACACCAATTCTAATTTCACAAACAAATGAAGCATCGAATATGTGTAACTTCCAAGATTAAGTTTGCGTACTTTTTGCAATTTTGCCCTTGCCTGTAAGATAAAAGAAATGAAAAACCTCTTGTTGCAATAAAACAACAATTACTAGCCAATTGTGCAACATCTACGCAACATTTACCTATGAATATTGTTAACTTGTTTTGCTTATCTTGTTAGATGTCCATTTGTAAGCCGTTGAATAAAGTGGCTACGATTATCATGGCTACAACTTTTGAGCTAAGCACTTCAGTAGATGCCCATCGTATCATGATCTACATTAGTGTGGTGTATTATTCAGGAAAAGTAATGCACGCGCATTTTCACACCGGCCTCAAGTGGAGTCGCTTGTAGGATGCAAGGGCACACTCGGGGTGGGTGCGGCCCACGGAGGAGGTCTCGTGTTCGAGACTCCTCACCGGGGGTGATTAATGCACATTCCACACCAGGCTCGAGTGGGGTAACCCGTGGGATACGGGGACACACTCGGGGTGGGCGGCCCATGTGATTTGGGGCTCACGAAAGGGGTTTGGCCGAGGTCCTAACTCATGCGATGTGGGGCCTGGGCTATGAGATAAAGGGATTAATTCGCCATACTCTAACAGTTCAAGTTTTTAGAGCAAGTGGTTAATTGTCCTGCATCAAATTGGTATCAGAGCAGGAGGTCTCATGTTCGAGACTCCTCACTGGGGGTGATTAATGCAGGGGCATTTTCACACCGGGCTCGAGTGAGGTCGCTTGTAGGATGCAGGGGGACACTCAGGGTAGGTGCAGCCCACGGATGTCTCGTGTTCGAGACTCCTCACCGGGGGTGATTAATACGCATTTCATACTAGGCTCGAGTGGGTAGCCCATGGGATGCGAGGACACACTCGGGGTGGGCGGCCCATGTGATTTAGGGCTCACGAAGGGGGTTCGGCCGAGGTCCTAACCCATGCGATGTGGGGCCTGGGCTATGAGATAAAAGGGATTAATTCGTCATACTCTAACAGTTCGAGCTTTTAGAGCAAGTGGGTAATTGTCCTGCATCAAAAAGAGAGTTAATTAATTTTCAATATTTTTAGTACTTAAGGAAAAATTACAAAAATAACCTCAAGTGAACATAGCATTGTTTATACTTCCAGGTGCCAAGTTCCATATTTGTGTTGAAATAGGAACTTCCCTGCTCATACCAAATTTGTACATGCAGAGATGACAGTTTGTTTATCGAAGCCGTTGATATGATCGCCCCCATCATGGATGAACCATGCCCAGAAGATCTATTTATGTGGTCAACCCTAACCTTTCATTATTGGCAAGTAAATACATGGCCATGGATCCTACTATATAAACTCAGTACACAACAGAGAAGTCCCCTGTTTGTCACAAACAGGGAACTCTTCCTCTTTTCCAATATGATAGTCTTTTTTGTATGAAAAGGGGATTTTAATTAAGTATATAGGCACATAAGATTTGATGGTTAGGATCTTCCAATTTGAGAGACTTCTTGGGCATGATCCATCCATGATGGGGGCCATCGGATTAATGGCTTAGATAAACCAACCAGGGGTCCCACATGTATAAACTCAGTGCACGACAGGAAGTACCCTGTTTGTCGCAAACAGTGAACTCCACTGCTTTTTCCAATATGATGGTCCTGTTTGTATAAAAAGGGTAATTTTAATCGAAAGAATCAAATACGTAGGCCTTTTGGTCATCCTTCCTAAATAATGTTTAAAAGTTCACATCTACCACTTTGTCACACATGACAAAAACCGAGTTTTAAAGAGTAAAGAAGGTATTGGATAAAACATGCTATGGAAAAATAAAAAGAGTCAAATCGTACAACAACATAAACATGCTGCTATTGATAAAAATAATACAAATTGTGTGGGTTAAGATGAATGACTTACTTATTTATATAATAACAAGGTGCAACAAATTTGGCACTGATTCGTGGGTTCCCAACGTTGGATCCAGAAAAGCCCCAAAGTCCACTCGATTCCAATTTAAATGGCAGGGGCTTGGCTCTATCCCTTCTCCCTGTAACCTGTAGAGTTCAATCCTTTATAAGTCAAAATATTCTCTTTTGTGAAACTAAGACACTATGTATTAGCTATAACAGTACAGCAAAAGAAGAATTGATAAGAATGCCAATAGCAAACAGTGTGTCCTTGTTTATCTTTATATCTTCATAACTAAGCTATATGTCAAACATTCACTCCTTAACCAGAAGTTTTACTCCTTTAACTACTGAGTCTTCATCCAAGGAAAAGTCAAGTAAGAAAACCAGTAACTAAGACTGATTGGTTTTAAAGGAAAATCTGCAATTTATCCGCCAGTGAAATAATGAATTATGAGAAAAACAGTGGCGTCATCTTTTTTGGATAGGCAAAATAAATGGCATAATATCAGTTAAATAAATGAAATTGAGTAATAGGTAACTGCAATTAGTTCAGTGCAGATCTCAGTACTGAACACAGGAACTGAGAGTTTAGCACAAAACCTCACAATAGCATCTCAAATATAATGATTATAAAAATATACCAGGTAGAGACATTAGTGAAGACTTTCAGGGAAAATGAAAAAAAAAAAGAAAATATAGGAAAACAGAGTTTTTCCCTAAATAATTAGATGCAGGTTATTTAAGCACCAAGTTTTAGGAGAAAGCTTAGTGACGACACCAAATCAAAGTAGGGGAATTGGACACTCAAGAAGTCAGGGAATTCTCCATAAATAGTTATACAGCTTGCTAAAAGGAAAAGACAGTAGGGGAAAGTCACCCAATGGCAGAGATTCAAACGTATCAAGGTCCTCCTTCAGTGATTTCTTTTGGGTGATTCATTTGGAGACAACAGGTTCTTATAGTGAATCATGTAAGTAGCAGGAACATGGCAATTAGGATTGGCAATGGTCTGGACAGCCCGGCCCTGTAGTGCCAGGAGTAGCCTGAGGGTCGGGCCCAGGCTTCAAATCTTGGCCCAGAGTCCAGGCCAGGGCCAATGATGAATAGCCTGGCCCAGCTCGGCCTATACGCTGGACTCTCTATAAATGGAGAGATTTGATACTCCAGCTGAGTATGACACTTGATACACAAGTACTGAGGAATTGCGCCTTAGCATACATTAACTCAAGTTAAACTGACTAAATTATGGAAATCACTGTCACTACAGTTTAGTCCCAAAATAAAATTGGTTGAACAATTCTATCCTCTGGTTCATGGATGCTTCTATGTTGAAATAGGACCATTGGATCACTTTGATTTTTAACCATCCAATTACTATCCACCAATCCAATAGTCACATAATCAAATAAGCGTAATATTTGCTTCCTGATGCATCTGAGCTTAGAGCCATGATTTGGATGGTTTAATTTGAATTTCCTTCTATTCCATGTGAAATTCATTATCTCTAAGTGCATGTGTATCATCTATCACACTCTACCAGTGTATCAAGTCTTTTCTTGTTTATTTTGGTGAAGTATATGCATAAACAGGATTCATGTAGCCGACTCCCAATTAGTTGGGATAAGGCATACATGATGATGATGATATTTATAAACAGTTGTGAACGTTATAAACTAAAAAAAACGGGGGGAAAAAGCCATCAAATCAAATCTTGGGTGGTTATTCAATGACTGGCCATATTAGCTAATGCCACGGGCATGATCACATGCTTTACAACTTACAAGGTACAACTCATGGTAACTGCCATGCATTCAAATTGTGTGGGCCCACCGTGCTGCGTGAGTGTCATCCAACAGTCCCCTCATGTTAGGCCTAGATACCAAATTCCAGCCTAATCCATAATTCAAATGGGCCACACAAAAGGGATCAATGGCAGACATTGGTGAGGGTGACACATACCATAGAAACTTCAAAATGGAATGTCTGTATTGTTTATAATGCCATGTAACCCCTTCATCTTGTGTGCCCCACCAAGATAAAGGGTCAAAACTCAAACCATTCAAAAACTTAGGCAAGCCAAAAAAAGTAAATATCAGTGTTTTAAATAGCATGTAGCATATAGTGTAGCATTTGGCCCTCTATAGCATGTAGCATTAGCTACACGATACTATATTTTTTAATTAAAATAATAGAAAATTATGATAAATTTTATAAAATGCATAATTCTTATGAATTCTTGATTGCAAATCCAAATTGTCAACCACATATTTCAGACATCTCTAAGTGTGACCTCTTTTTCTATTAGTTGAAACATCACAAATGCACGATGTGGACCACAATTTGGATGGTCCAGATTGATCTAAGTGCACTGTCCATGATATGAACCACAATTTGCATAGTCTAAATTGATCTAATGTAGTGCCATATGTGATGGGGATGAGTCACCACCATTTTAAAATAGGTGTTAAACTAACATGGAAGAAACACTTAAAGAGAGAGAGAGAGAGAGATTTCAGGTAGCTATGCTGCTTGCGTTACAAGCTACATGTAGCATACGCTACATGACCTATAGCTTACACTACCAAGAAGCTACGCTACAAAGCATACACTACACAGTACGCTATGAATGCTATTGAAAACACTGGTAAATATACAGGTTCCAGGCACGATTGTACGCTGATCCCAGTTGTGTGTCCCACCTGAGTTTTAGATCAGGATGACTCTTGCGATGCAGGGTGAGCATGGGGCCTAGTAGATGTTTGGATTCCACATAAGCATCATGGGCCCATGTACATTATCTCAGCATCATGAGATAAGTACTGAAGTGTGTATCCATTCCTATGAACATCCATGTACATTGTCATTGTGCATGTATTCTTATGTACACATGTGGCGAGTTATTATGTATGCCCGCGGTGTACCTTGTCATTATTTGTTTATCTTTTGGTTATTCAAACTCAGTCTGGTATCAAGGGTGTGACTTGACCAACAACAAGTGTCAATCTCATGGATACCGAGTTGACTCAGTTTTGGACAATATTTAAAACCACGACGTGTCGAGCCCTACCAAAGATGGGTGATGCCCCAAGGCCCCCAACAACCTTCCATATCTAAAGATCCTAGGCATGTAATCTTTAGCCATTTTCCTGTACTTTTCTATATATTTCGTAATTATCTATTTGTACTCCACTGCCCCAAGGGTTAGGACCTTCCAGCCATTGGAGTATTCCCCATCCATATTGAGGAAAATCAGATCAACACCTTATATCGGAAAATGAGGAGCCGACCTTGTAGGGTCAGAACTGATGCATCAAGCCTATAATCCTCTTATTTCTAAAGGCATGTAAGAGTGCTTTAGACTGTCCAATGTCACTTCTTTCGGGGCCTATTCTGTAGATTTTACTGGCATGGTATGATCAATGTACAGGAAAGATGGAATGCATCGTCTCATGTAAAAAACAATCCAAACACATTCACCAATTCCGATTTATGAGCCACTAGTTAACAAACATGATAAACTGGAATTACAAAGACAGAATGCATTAACCATTCAAACATACCTTATGGTGTGCAAAATCAATGTGGGAGGGATCCGACACATTCTCCATAAGCGTATCATATCCATAGAACAGATCTCGTTGAATCGTAACCGTCGAAAACCCAGGATCATCAAAATCCTCTGGCAACCTAATAAAACCAATACCATCAGTCAGCAATCAAGTGTGGGGAATCTTGCCAAAAACAAAGCTGAAAAACAATAAAGAAACTATCACAGAAAAGTAAAAAGAAACTAAGAATAAGTACATGGGAGGCTCGGAAGCAAAAGCTTTCTCCCATCCATTCTCATCAGGCCAAACATAGAGCAAGCCCTGAGAGACGAGTGTGGGGAATCTTGCGGCGCACGCCCGTGGTGATTGAACGGCCCGGGCCTCAGGGCCATCCGATGACGCTTGCGGGATCCGAGCACATGATCCATTGCCATTGAAAGACCATCCATGATAAGAGCACTGTAAGAATCCGTCCTCATCGATCCGTCCTTCCTGCCACAAAAAAATAATAAAAAAAAAATAAATAAATAAAAATTAAAAAAAAAAAAAAAACAAATCAGGACATTGTTACAGAAATCAACTCTGACTGATAGAATGTTGTATCAGTGTCTGAGGAGAGAGTGATTTACAGGTGTAAATCATTTACAGCCTGTCATGTTTGGCTGTAAGCAGTAAATGACCTTTTAGCCCCATTTACAGGCACCCAAACAACCCGTTACCTGTAAAATCATGCCCTGCATCACGTGTACAGTTTCTGAGTCGGCTGTGTATCAACTACCACAGTCTGCCAGAGTATCAAAGAACTAATTAAAGTGCAAATGATTGCGTGTAGAAAGTGGGTCCCACAAATAGCCATGAATTCATCATCCATCCAAGCTATAATAGAATTGCGAGTTTGGAAGAGAAGAGATGAGGAACTTACAGAGAGGGGGGCGAGGCGGTGGGGGCAACGGTCATCGAAAGCGACCCAATCGCCGGAGTTAGGGTTTTTCCAGAGGACGATGTCGCGGCCGAGGAGCTGGAAAGCGGTGGGGATTCGAGGGTCGAGATCTTCGATGAGAGAGACCGGGTACCAGTGCTCCCTCCATGAGAATTCCCCCTTCTCCGAGTTCTCTTCTTCCTTGGATTCTGCTTCTCCTTCTTCAGCGTCAGCGAGGGTTGGCGTTGGAGTGGGTGGAGCGGCGACGCGGACAGGAGGAGAAAGAATCCTTCCTTTGGCTCTGCTGCTGTTGCTGATGCTTCTGAAGGAGGAGTTGGAGAAGGGATGGAGGGTTTTGGAGGGGTTTTGGAGAAGGATGGGAAGCGAGAGCAGAGATGCTGCTGCCATAAGCTGCGTGCTTTGATTGGCGAGACTGGAATTTTCTATTGGATTCTCGGGAACGAGAGCACTTTCATTTATTAATTCAATTGAAATGACAAAATTGCCTCTTTCGCTGCCGACCTTTTTTTTAATTATTATTAATTTTTTTTAAGTTTCCAGAATTTACAAAAAAAAAAAAATATTATTTAAAGTTTTTCTTTTTATCAAAAGCTACTTAAATATTAAAATTTTATTTAAACAATCGAATCTCATAAAATAAATTTCCAAAAGATAACTCACCTGTAATGGAGACGGTAAGGTTTCTTCTGGTAAAAAACAAAAAACATGAGGTATGAGTGTTTTACTAAAATTTTAATATTTAAATAGTTTTAGATAATGAAAAACGGTAAAATGAAAATAATTTTTTCATAAATATTCCTTAATTTTTGACAAAATTCTTAACAAATCTGATTTTTACCAAAACAATGCGGTGGCTCTTTCAGAATCCCAAAACAGGCAGTCTCTGTCTATTTTGTTCCTTAGTGGAGTCGATCATGGTGTGAGTGGCCCACATGGTGCGTGTATGATGTCCTACCATCATGGTGATCAAATGAACAGAAAATCAGGACTCTCCAGTCAATTGCTGGGCCACACCCTATAAAACATTATACACCGCCTAAAAACCATTGAATTGTTATGTGGCCCACCCTTTCTTTTTATTTGTTTGATCACCGTGAGGGGTTGCATTTGTTGGAAAAGTTGTACTGAATGAGTAGATACCACATCGACTCCAATATCTCTAAAATTTGGGAAAGAAAAGAAATAGTGAGAATTTTCATCATTTCTCACGTGAGAAGCACATTCTGGAAATTTAAACAAACGGAAATTCTTCATGAATTTTGTGTGGAGCCCCTTTTTCATTGCATACCAATGTGAAAATAAGATGGGAAAAGAGATTTTTACCTTAAATTTCCTTGTGATATTGCTAGATAATACCATCCAACTCATCGTAAAGATGTACCCCGCCATAATAATAATAACAAAAATATGGTTCAATGAAACATAAGTGGGCCACACCATGAAAAACAACCCACATTATCCAAAAAAATCCAAATTCATTTTGTAGGGCGTCTAATGATTCAATTGACAAAATTTGTGGTTTGTGTGATTGCCATGGTGGGGTGCATATGTCAAACAAGTTTATTGGTCATATAAATGAACTCTATCATGATGATTAAAAATATTTAAAATGTAACGGATTCAAGCATAAAGTGAGCCACACCTTGAAAAACAACCCACGTGATCCTAAAATATCCAAATTCATGTGTAGCCCATGTAATGATTCAATTAATGAAATTTGTGCTCTATATGATGATCATGTTGGGGTACATATATTCAGAAGATTAGGAACATATTTTAAATGAAGTGAAGGGTGTTTCTAGAATTAGATAACATATTTTAAATGAAGTCAAGGTGTTTCTGAAATTAGATAACGTAGTTGTTGTCACTGTTTAGATTTCACATGAAAAAAACCTTCAAACAGCTTAGATTTTATCTATAATCTTGTATTTTCATTTTTCAATTCTTTGATGTATGTAGCCTGCTCAAATTTATCTTCCTCTTTGTATATGGTCTGCACAATGTATTAAGGTAAACTATGCAGCAAAAGCTCTACGGGCCCACCATGTCGATGGTGTGAATCACAAGGTACATTTGTTGTGGCTTATGTCAGGAAATTGGCTAAAAAATGAGCCAGATCTAAAACTCAAGTAGGTTACACATTGAAACATGAAGATGGGTTGCACACTATTAACACCAAGTGAGTCTCTCTCTCCCTCTACACACATATTTCCTACAATCACCCCTTTTTTTTTTCTCCTAGTTTCCATTTCTCCTGCTTTTTCACTCTTCCGGTGTCTCTGCATGTGTTGTACATGCCACCTATCCCAATATCATAAAAATTATACAAGTTTAATCCCCCAAATGGCTAAATGGAAGATATTCCGTGGATGGTAAGAATTTAAACAAACTAATATTTGACCGATCTTAATAAATATTCTCTCTTAAAAAAGGTAATTAATACCATCCAATTAATCTAACTTTGCGATAATCAACTCTCGCATATGAAATTAATAAATTTATTTGCCAAAAAGGTTGCAGTTAACTTCCATACACAAGGGTCTCAAGCCCAACCGATTGGACAATAGTTTATGGTCCACTTAGTGGATGAACCTTTCATGTGTGTGCAAAATCCAATTTGTCCAATAGGTTGGTTCTACCATGAAGATTGCCATATGCAAAAATCGACCACATCCACTGATAGAGTGGACCACACTTGCTTTTGCAATTTATCAGATAGATATTGTTTTCACTCATTTGATGAGTAGAATGGGTTTATTTTTTTCACTAGATGATTCTTATGGTGGGGCCAAACTATTGGGAGGGTTGAATGTTGTATTTGCTTAATAGTTGTAAGTTATCCACGAGGTGGATCATAAGTCAATAACCAAGTAGTTGGACTTAATTTCATATTTATTATGTGCATGTGACATCCAACCCTTCCAATAGGTTGGCCCACCGTGAGGATCAATTTGTGTAACAATCAATCACATCCACTCATCCAATAGGCCATATTATAAAAAATAATATTTAGCAATTGATAAATTACTAAATACAATAATGGTCCACACCATGAAGCTGATTTTTGTTACAGGTGTTACTCGTTGTGTGTACAATTTATTGGATAGGTTGGATGTTCCATGCACATGATAGGTTGGAAGTTATCTGTTGGGTGGATGGCACTTAATGGCTAAGTAGCTAAACTTGAGATCTTCTCGTCATACATACATATGTGTGTACATACACATGCATGATATATGTATGGGTTTTGCTAATGTATACGAAGCTTTTAATTTGCGTCCAATCATCAATGGAGACCATTTATTTAATAATATTATTAGGAGAAAGCCTTGGTGCAAAAATTACATCGATTGGATGACTATAACCTTATGAATAAGGCCAATTTATTTTGTTTGTTTTTTACAAGCCATAAGTGGAATGTTTAAAATTATCAAATCAAAGTACTATTTTAGAATCATAAGCATTACAAAGTAGGATCTATTAAATAGATCGTTTAAGAGGATGATTAAACCTATTTTGTTTCTCCGCTTAATCTTGATTGTCCATTTTTATAATTTTGATCAGATTTTTTGGGTTATTCCAATTGGCATGATTTTTACACCATGGCTTGCCCCTAACTATATGAAAGAATGGATGCTCTAAATTGATGATTGGACATCCCACATGTAAATGAAAAGTTTTGGAGGTGTTGCTAACACCTCACCTTACATGAAAATGTTAGCAATGTCCCTTAAGCTTTTGAATAATACGTGGGATGCCCAATCATCAATTTTTCATTTTTTGGTACCAAATAGGGACAAGCCATAGTATAAAAATAATAATAATTGGATGATCCTAAGCATATGATAAATAGCATGACAAATTGACGGTAAGTGCATGAATAAAATAAGTCCAATCATCATCTTCAACAATCTATCAAATAAGTGTAAGTTATGGTTTAAAAATCACATTTATCATATAATCTTAAGCATCTGATCAATACTATGGAAAATCGACAATCAAAATTGAGCAGATGAACATAATAGGCCCAAACATCATCTCAAACCATCAATCCAATTGATCCCACTTTTTATGGCTTATAATTCCAAAGTAGTAGTTTGATTTGATAATTTTAACAATGTATTCTAAGACCTATAAAAAGGACAGATAGTAGTAACAAATTTACCTGATTCTTTAAATTAGAGTCATCTGATTGGCATGATCTTGCACCATGGGTTGCTTCTAATGGCACAATTGAATGAGCCCTCTCAATTGATGATTGGGCACCTCGTGTACCATTCAAAAGCTTTGGAGACCCTGCTAACATCCCATAAATATGGGACAATAGGAAAATAATTTCCACACTGTACGAAAAATGATTTCATCCTAAAACTATTTTCATTAAATCATTTATGGGCCACACTGGTAATGTATTAATGACATCCACTCCAACCATCAAATGCATAGCTCTGTCCCGGCATGGGCTCAGAAATCACGTCGATCGATGACTTAGGTTGACCACAAGATAAAACAGTTGATGAGGACACCTACCCTTGATTTTATGTGGGCATAATTACTATGCTATGTATATGCCATCCAACAAATTCAACTGAAGCATCTGCCGCAAATTAAGGGATGACGAGGCCAGCAGGCTATTTTCACACTTTAGTGGTCCCATTAGAGGCGTCTCTTGCTGAACTGTTTCGTACATTGCGTCCCACCTCAATTTTAAATTGGACTGATGTTTGGACACTTTGGCTAAACAAGCCCACTTGCGTGTAATGGATGGGTTGATTGTCAACTGTGCATCATGGTGGGCCCCACAATAAACATTTACATTGTAATAAGGGTGAAGTCATTTTCATTGAATCATTTATATACATGTGTGTGAATAAAAATGGACAATTAGTAAGAAAAATTCACATTCATATTGGCACAGTGGGCCAACTGCTGAATGGATGGGGTAGATTTTGGATCCAAGTAAGTTTCAAGCTGAGCCAAGTTAAGAATCCGGGTGGGTGAGTGAATTTTGTCATTTTCTGCAAGGTCTAAAAGGATTGCACCTGTCAAAGGGCGTTACCATGCACGACATCGCAAGTTGTTGCTAGGCTTCAAGTGTTGTTTCTAACTGGTACGGGGACCACACAAGGGAGTAAGCCATTTACATTTATACACGTGTCACATATATATAACTCAATCACCGTCCAAACCATAGAACCGGACTGTGATGATGTGACAAATTTCTGTGGGGCCATCCACCCATTTTACCATATATGGAATTATAGCATTCAACAACTTTTCATTTAGATGATGAATCATCATCGTAGCATGTATTACATTATTCGGGTTGAGTCTCAGTCAATCCTAATCTATTTGTCATTCTTGCCTCGTCCGATAAATTGTATTGGTCGAATCTCATTTTCGTATAAATAAACCTTGGCCACATTGGACATAACTAAGAATGGTTTGTTATCAACTAAAATCAATTTTACTCTGTCTTAATTCTAGAAAATTATGAATTAGTGTAGTGAAGATGTAATACATGAGAATGAATGAATCTAATCCCGTCTAAGTAAAGCATTGTAATTTGATGAAGTCTTGACTACAAAGAAGTGACTAGCACCTTCTTGATTCTCACCGTTAGTTCAACTAGTAAAACATATTGTGTTTGTGTTACTCCTCCAGTAAAATTACTTATTATGAATTCAGTCAGAATAAGGTCGTCTTGAGTCTCTCCCAATTTCGTCATTATTCTAACTGGGAGTATATTAATTGTTGACTAGAACCTGAGTGATCAAACACCCTTCTAAGTGTACGAAAATATACAATGGCTTCAAGTGTCGGGTCATTGTAAGAGCTTGTCTTTCAATAACTATTTTTTCAGAAGGAGATCCTGATTCAATTGTAACGGTCAACATATTTTTGGCTTCCTCCTCATAGTTAAAGGAACCATATTGTATGATTATAGGACCTAACTCTTTTATATTTCCTTCCATCTTGCTTGGTTAAGATGCTTTACCTTGGAAACTCAATGGCAGTGTCAGCATCATATTGCAATCCAATGCAATTGGTGGGAATGAGTCAAATTGTATTACCGATTTCGGACAGTGTCCCCTAAGTATCTTCTAATTCGATTGCTTATCAACTTTATTTGCAATTTCATTCTCCATTTATTTATTCAGTTTAGAAGAGGTCTAATGATCTCACTTTTGCAATCTATTCTTCAATCAAAAGATCATTTGAAAAATCTCCATCACTAAAGTATTAGGTCGATCCTTCCATATCCATTGATGCCCTATCGTAATTCTAATTTTTAATCGAGTCAACTCCTACATGAAGTTCTACCATATTAATTGATATTATTTTTTTCTTCTAGCTTTGGTATTGCTAGTCTTGATCAAATTTACGAGCACTTCATCTAAGATTCGCCCCCTCTAATGGCTAACTATCTTCGTTTTGTGGTTTGATGCCTTTACCAACGTCATTTTTTTAGTACGATTCATCCCTTTTAATACTTATGAAAATTTTGGATGACTGAGCCTTTTCCAAGCTACCTTTTGAGTAGGCCGAGGTTTAACCATCCTTTACCCTAGGTTGGCCCGAGAGTGATTACTGACATACTTAACCATTAATTGCAAAGATGGATTTCCTTCTTCATTGCTAGGAATGACCGATTATTCTGTTCAATAACTTGGTTGATAAAACCTTCAATTCGGTCGAATTGGCCTTGTACATTTCTCACACAGATGCTAACAATTTGAAATTATTGCTTCCAGATGTGCTTTGGTCTGTTTAACTGTATGCTTAGGCCTCATACTCATTTTGCCAACATTTCTCTCATTGGCTTGATCCATTCGAGTTTCAAAGTCATTTTTTGTCACGGCCGAACCAACCTTTGAGGATTAACGGTGGCCATATTGATATCCATATTGGACAGAAATGGATTAGTATTGATCACCATTGCTTTCTTTTCTTTTTCAGAAAACTTTAGTAATCCTTACTCGATGTTGTCTTGAATAACATTCTTAATAATAATACATTTGTTAGTACAATGTAACAAAGTTGCATGTCATTTATAGTAATTAATTTTGTTCAATTCTTTGGCCGTCAAAATCTTATGGTTAACATGGATTTTGATAAATTTACCAGCTTACATGATATCAAAGATATCGTCAACCCAAGTAATATCAAAGGTATATGTTCTTTAAATTTTCTGATTAGATGATGTCATTGCATTTGCTTTAACTAATACATAGCATACGAATGGTTGTTTAGCCACTACTTCATCTATTGTAACATCATAATTAGGGTCATAATAATGTTCCTACTGAAGAATTCTTTTATCGCATTGACTCATGAAGCAAAGCCTCATATCGAGACACATTTCTGGTCAAATCATAGAGATTTATGAATTTCGTTCCGATAAAGTTCTTTCCAAGCTTGAATTCTAGTCTGTCTTGAGCTAACTGGATAAATTCTACTTCGGTCATAACTAAATTGCATCGGCTTTTGGCTCTCTTAAATTGAGCGATATAATTTTTGACTGATTCTCCTAGCAATTACTGAAAACGAGCAAGATCAAGTATAGAAATTTCTGTTCTTATAGAAAAACTATACATGGAACTTTTCTTCTATCTCTTATCAATTCTGTATGGAATTTAGTAATAAATTGGAATGCTAAGTGAAAGCTACCTTAGTGAGCGAATGACCAAATAGTTACAATTATAGTAATCGTTATTGGCCAACTCTTAACATTATATGGTAAAATGACTTATGTGTTCTATGGTCGATTGACCTGTATCACTTGTAAATAATGTGAATCCAGGTCGATAATTCCTCAACAGTGAATATTGCCAGTTGATCTAGTTAGGATATGACTTTTGGTAAACTGGAGTAAAAGTTCGCTGAAAACTTGGCCTGCTACTTCCTGAACCATTTGAACAATTTGATTATGATCCCAATATTGTTGTGCAACAACTGAAGGTACTTCTAGACTAACCTGATATTGCTCTTCATTATGAGGTTGATTTATGAGCAAAGGTTGCCTCCCCTCCCCCCATTACACCTTGATTCATGACTTCAGGAATTAAATTTTTATTCTCATGTCTAGGACGCTTGAAATCTACCAATGGTGGTGGATTTCATACGTCCTGGATAGAAACACATTCAGAACATTTGAAATCTATGGGTGATGGTGAATTTCGCATGTCCTGGACTAGACCAGGGATAGGAATGAGTGATATATTTTCTATAAAGGAAATGTCTATAACACTGGTTGACTGGTGGTACAGGTGTCGGATTTCCAACAAAGGTAGTATCGACTTGTTGTTGAGGTACAATGTGAGACCCATATCCTAGTCCGTATCATTTCGTAGACTTCTGCGATTCTCCCAATTGAATTTTGGCAACCTGCGACCTGTAATCCTGTAGATCTGAGTCGGCTCGACTTGATACTTGTACCCTTGCGACCGAGTCATCGCTACGGTTCCAACGCTGCGTCTCGCGCGCCAATGCGATACCCAGGCCAGGAGTTGTGGGTCGGCGTTTATTTCAAGAAAATGCAGCGCATTGCAATCCCGAGAAGAGAATCTCTACAATCCATCAAATCAATCCCATCAATCAATCAAGTATGACACCCATCCCTCTCTCACCCAAACGTCAACACAACCCATGCCCCTCATGTCACTCTCTTACACAACCCATACCACCCATCACTCCATCCATCACCCATCCCTCTCTCCTTACATCTCCTCTCTCTCTCTCTCTCTCTCTCTCTCTCTCTCATTCTCTCCACCATTCTTTCCAAGTAACAAGGGTGGACATCTAAGCTTCCCAAAGAGAGAACCTAAGTGTGGCCCACTTCCTACCCCCTCAACTCTCATCTCCACCCTTCAAATCTCATCATCTTTCATCAAAGGGAGAGCTTAGGAGCCAAGGATTCCAAGGACCCTAGAAGATTTGCAATCGGTGGGTACTTGTCTACGATTAAATTTGTGTTTTCTTGCATGGATTTGATGATTTGAGGGTCCACATTCGGTGGGACCCAAGTGATGTACGCATGTGTGTAATGTAAAAGAGGGGCCCATAGTGGCGGGGCCCCTCCCATAACTGCTTTCTCTCTCTATATATATCTCTCTCTTTCCCTGATTAATGGCCCACCCCGATGCTTGATTTTATCCACGCTGTCCATTTAGCGGACCGCATCCGCTATCCAAATCGGGGACCCACCTTGCTGCTGCATCCAGCCGGCTCGCCCCGGCTGTTCGTTTGGATAGGCCCGGAAGAAGAAAAAATACAATTATCAGCTTGATCAGTGGGGCGGCCCATTGATGTGGACCTCACCAAATATATGCCTTGTATGTGCACTGTCTAGTAGCAAGTGCTACTGGACGTAGGCAAAACACAAACATCAACTGATCCAAATCTCTGGTGGGCCACACCATGTGGACCTACCCTGGTGTACGTGAAATCCAGGCCATCCATCTTCTGGATGGTGGGCCAATAGCTCACCCAGCAGTTGTGGTTGCTGCTGACATCAGCAAGTTCTGTGGTCCCAACACGAGGTATGTGTATATCCCAACCGTCCGTCCATTTGTTGGACGGTGGGACCCAGCCACACGTGTGAGGTCCTCACTGTCCAGCTGGGACGTGGCCCCCACCAGATGTATGTATTTTGTACACACACCGTCCATCCAAGGTGTGACACCACCTGATGTATGTATATTCACGCTGTCCACCGTCTAACAATGGACGGTGGAGCCCACCAATGTATGTTTTGTCCATGCTGTCCACACATCGACAGTGTGGCCCTCATGATGCATATGTTGTATCCATACCGTCCAACCATTACAAGGACGGTGGGTCCCACGCAGTTATCAGCTGCTGGTTGACGTCAGCAAGCTCCGTGCACCCCATGATGTATATGTTCTTCCAGTCGTCCATCCCTGGCTTGGGGTCCACCTTGATGACACGTGTGTCCACCGCGTGGGACCACCATAATGCATGTGATTCATCTGCACCGTCTAGTTCGTTGGACGGTGGAAACCCAACCGTGATGTAATTGTTATATCCTCACCGTCTATCTGAACGTGAGGCAGATTCAAACCTCTGGTGGGCCACATTTGTGTGACCCACTGTGATATATGTATTGTATCCTCCACGCTGTCCATCCGCTGACCTGCTGGATAGAAAGGAAACACAAATATCGCCTTGATCTAAAGCAGGTGGGCCACGCTAATGTGGACCCCACCTTGATGCATGATGCACACACGCCGACCATTTGTGGTGACCCATCGTGATATATGTATTTTATTCCCACCGTCCAGTACTAACAGTGGGGTCCCAACGTGATGTTTGTATTATAAATCCGCACTGATGGTGGGACTCACATGATGTATGTGTTTCATATCCACATGGTCCACCCAATGAGGCCCATCTGCCACGAGCAGGGCCCACCTACTGTATGTGCAGGGCCCATTGTGGCCCTATGAGAGGCCCATTGTTGTGGCCGTTGCGATGTATATGAGGCCCTGAGATGTGGCCCATTATGATGTATATGCGGCCCGTATTTGAGGCTTATTGTGATGTGTATTAGGCCCATGAGATGCGGCCCATTGTGATGTGTAAGGCCCATGGGTTGTGGCACATTGTGATGTATTCGAGGCCCATGGGACGTGGCCCAATATGATGTATATATATGACCCATATGATGAGGTCCATTATGATGTGTATGTGGCCCCTAAGTGAGGCCCGATGTGATGTATATTGGCCCATATGATGAGGCCCGATAGGATGTATATGAGGCGCATATGATGAAGCCCGATGTGATGTATATTGGCCCATATGATGAGGCTCGATGTGATGTATACAAGGCCCGTATGTTAAAGCTCATTGAAAAGTACATTAGGCCCTTGTGTGAGGCCATGGGCCCCACTATATTTTAGGCTTTATGTGGGCCACTCCTTGAGAGCAATGTTGGTTAAATGTCCACATTGATGGGCAATGATGGTTAAATGTCCACATTGTGACCTTCCCTTAGGCCCTTTGCTAGGCCGATTATCGATACTGATTATGAGTACGTGATAGTATAGCATCATGACACATGCCCATACACATCATTTGCATGCTTGATATGAGGAGTGATTGATCATAGCACATGTCATTGGACGGATTATTATGGAACTCCCTGAGAGACAGAGTTGCCCCACATGAGCGTCGGTGCGTGCAAGTTTGATGCATGACTGGATGGTACGACTCATGCATCTCGCATTTTGGGATATGACTACTGTATGCCCTAGCGATATCAAGGTCGTAGCCTCTATAAGCAAATCGTGGATGACCAGATGAGACATCAAAAATCTTTTTCATCTTTTTCTACATAAGTTGATATATATGTCCCTGGGTGAAAGTCCTTAAACCTCCGTGGCTAGGAGACACTCCAACGTCTAGACCGAGTGGATACATGAGCGCCAGGGTGTCGAACACCAGTAGGCCGCGTCTTCCACTGTGTCGTGGTCGGTTAGAAGGGGGTGTGGCCTTACCCGCCCGAGAGTAGGGGGCATAGCTAGGCTGAGTTTAACCAGCTCGTAAATGGGTCCGCTATCGATGTGCCAGGTAGATATTGGCTGACTACTGGCCAGGCGGATAGTGAGATCTCTTCCACTTGCATGGTTGCGCGTCCAGTAGGCAGCGATTTGTATAGTATACTAGACCCCGGTGATGATCCCAGAGATGTACAGTACTGATATGTAGACTTATTGAGTAGGAGTTGCATACTCAGCATTTTACTCATTCATTCATTCATTCACTATCCACTTGGGCTGGTAGTGCGCAACTAATTATTGTGTACCTTGGCAATGGCCAGGATTTCGGTTGGGGCGCACGACTAACCTAAGATCAGGAGTTTACCACATTGAGTCTGGCTATCCAAATTTAGGTATGGGACTGGTTTAGATAGAAGTCCCTTGTGATGGACCCCACAGCCTGCGATATTACATGCTATCATCCCGACTTCACACTCCAGCTTGGTCATTTCATTCGCACTGCATATTGCATTGCTGTAACACCCCGGTTCCCGAAACCTGAGTACACTACTCGTGTTCCAAAAACTTGAGCGTTAACCTTTAAAGATAGCCAATTTTATGTACATTTTTTCATTTTATCAGAGTTAGTAATATAGCAGGATGGAAACAATACAAGTATAAGAGGTAGTCCAAATATACATAACCGAGATTTCAAGTAGTTACCCAAAAGCTTATACAAACCAATGTCTTAACTTATTACGAAGCATACAGTACAAATTAAAATGCAATGGAGTTATAAAAGAGAGTCACAGGGTCCTCTGGCTCCTCCCAATCCATATAAACACTAGTATGTGTATCATCTATGTCTCTTGCACTCTGAATACGGTTCAATAGTGTCAATGGCTATCGCAGTGAGGTATACCCCTCAAGATTTGTCGTATCATTAAGATAATTAAGCATAGTTAATAAAGACAATGTATAACAAATATTATATAATGATTATCATGGAAGTCAGCTAAGGTTTATCAGATACACATTCATTAAATAAATTTCATAAAGATGATCTTGTTTAAATGCATGGATACATGCACATGCTCACAGACCTGGGATGCACATCTAACTGGTAAAAAGTCATCCAAGGAGAACTAGTCACCCGGAAAAGTACTCAAAGGTACACCCAAGGAGAACCAGCCATCCGAAAAAGACTATGATATATAGATCACCCAAGGAGGACTACTCACCCGAAAAAGTATACAAAGGTACGCCCAAGGAGAACTAACTACCTAGAAAAGAACATAATAATATATAGATCACCCGAGGAGGACTACTCACCTGGAAAAGTATACAAGGTATGCCCAAGGAGAACTAACTATCCAGAAAAGACCATAAGAATATATAGATTGCCCAAGGAGATCTAGCCACCCGAAAAAGTACATAAGGTACGCCCAAGGAGAACTAGTCACCTGGAAAAGACCATATGCCATGAAAATGCATGATTAGCCCAACCATTATTATTCTAATTTCAAATAATCATTTTAAAAAAGCTCAAAGGTCACTATGGGGGGTTTGTCACCCAGCATAGGCCCACAGATCAGGCATAGTGTCTCATTCCACCATCCCTGGCTCATGAGACTAACAGTTGAGGTGTTTGAAGGTAACCTACACAACTAGTGGCCAATCGTAGTCCAATAAGTGGAACTTACCATCGTAAGGTTATACAAAGACAATCCATTAAAGCCACATGAGACAATTGTTCTATAAAAGCTGCAAAGGCTGAATATTCTTTTTAATGGTGCAATAAGAAGGGATTATTCCCCAAAAGCCACATAGGCACAAATGATCCATAAGATGATAGCCCATAACATAAATTTATTTAATCCATAACACAGATGACCACTAGTTCGAGAACCTCCAAGTATTCCATCAAGTAATTATGGATGATAAATTAAATCGCGTATAATAACATCGAGATAGCACATGCATATTTAAAGCGTACAATTCAAATCAGATTAAAGGCATTTAATTCACATCAAATCAAATTCATTAATTATCTTAAGGGATCAAAATCAGTAAGAACAATCCACTACATTAAGCAATTAATGAGATAAATGAACAAGGAAAAATAACAGAGCTAATCATCAAGATGTAGAAAAGCTTGAAAGGTGATCCTCGCATTATAGTGTGGACTCTCTTCAAATCAAATGAAGTTTAAAAGTTGCGAATGGCTCTCGAAATCAATTCCAATCCCTAATTCATGAATATCATCTGATTATCTTAAATTATCCCACAATTAGAATTAAAGTTAAGTTGGAATTAAGACCTAACTCTATCTAAAACCTAAACTTGTATTAGATATTAATATAACATGAAAGTCTCCACATAGAAATGATTATAAGCCTACCTCTCGAGTTGAAATGGAATGGATTCAACCCGACTCGGTTCAACTCGATACAGTGTAATGTGACTCGGAAATGAATATTTAGGAATTCTACATGTTTCAGTATGAGTTCAACACAGACTAGGGTCCCAGGTTGGTTGGACCCAAACTTAATTTAAATTCCACTATGACTCACCGAGTCAACTTAGCAAGACATTAAATTAACTAGTAAATACTATGAAACTTGCATAAATGGAAACACAAAAGAGGCATTTACCTGATGCAATGCTGCTAACCTAGCCAAACTCAACCCGCAACTACTCTGGCTCAACCCTACAATGAGTGGGTCGACTCATTGAGCCGACACGACCCTCAACTCTCTTCTCCTTCCTCACACCTCTTCATTTCTTCTTATTTCTCATCTTTCTTTCCTTCTTCTCTTTTCTTTGGCCTTATACAAGGTTTGAATTCAAGTCAGACTCGGACCCAGCCAGCCCGACTCGTCTTTAAAATGGTGGGTCGACTCACTGAGTCAACTCAGCTTGACTCACTCTCCCTCTCTATTTCTTTTTTCTTTTCTTTCTTCTCCTCTCTTTTTCCTCTCATCTTCTTCTCTCTTTCCTTCTTCTTCTTTCCTCTTGTTCGAGGCTCAAGAGGGCCCAAACGAACCCAACTTGGACAGACAGCTTGACCAAGTCGAGCTATTGTGGCTGCCCTCGACTTCAACCCGAGCCTGAACAGGAGCGCGACACCATCACCACTCTCACCCTCTCTCTCTCTCTCTCTCTCTCTCTCTCTCTCTCTCTCTCTCTTCTTCTTCTTCCACCTACTTCTTCCTCATCTTCTTGTTCTTTCTCTTACAACCAGACAAGTCGTGCGATTGAACCAGGACCGAACTCAGACCATGCCTCTAACACCCACGATCTCTCTCTTCGATCTTCTTTCTCTCCCTTCCTTCTTCAACTATGGCCAGCAAGAGCATCTCCAACTCAACCAAATATCACCCCACTCGAGGCGACTCGGTGCAGCTTGGATGGGAAGAAGAAGCTTGACTTTAATGGCGGATTGCAAACAGAGCTGTGTTTTTTTGAAACCTCTGCATTGAACTATTTGGATACATCTCTGGAAGCTTGAGGGACCCTAAAATCAAAGTTCAAATGAGGTTCTCTTGGTGGGTTTGGAGAAGAATGGAACAGGCATTTTTTATCTCCTACGGCTGTAAGAAAGGGAGAAAACTCCTTCCTATCCTGATCCTAGGGTTTCCTTACATATAAGGGTCTCTAAATGGACTATCTAGATTGATTTGAGAGAGAGTTCTAGAATCGAATAGGTGGTTAGGATTATGACAGGGCATGAACGAATCCTCCCACGGTGTTCTCTCTCTCCATCTCTTTCTTTTTATAAAAACCTAGCTTTGGAGAGCTAGGATTGCGTGAGACAGATGGCTAAGATCAAGGGAGAGGTGATCACGCGGATCACCAAGCTGGCAAGGTGAAAACGATTTCTGATTTTGGAAATTTCCATGTGCAACTCCAGTTTGGGTCGAGTTTGTGTGACGTATAGGAAAGCCCATGAAATCAATTGGGTTTTGGTCAAGCCCACTGTCTAAACCAGACGGATGGCCTGGATCATGCACCCGAATGATAATGGTGGGCCACAGAATCCACAAACGGACGTTGTTCGTCCGTCCAGGCGCCAAAAGAGAGAATCTCTCTCTTTATTTGAAAAACACGGGTTAGCGCCTATTGACCCGGTTTGGCAGTCCTGTACACCGCGGTGCATGTAAATTTTCTACACCCGCAACACTTTCATGGCTCCACTCGAGATGTACGGTGAAATCCACTCTATCTAATCTCCTTGGAGGTCCCAATAAGGGCCTTTGACCAAGAACCAAGCAAACCTAGAGTTTAGCTGGGCCATACATATTGATTGAATCATCCAGTTATGGATCTCCATCGATCTGATGGTCAGGTCATCCTGAACTTGAACGTCAATGGTCAAAAAGTCTCATGGAGTTGTCCTAATGGTCAAGACGCTTCATGGCGCATATTTGACGATTGATGGCTAATCTCATGGATAGATGGCTCATAATCTACATTAACAAATACTCTTAAGATTTAATGGACAAATTTTAAGGTGTAATGGCTGAAGTGTTTTAAATTGTCAACTAATGGCTTAATTGTATTGATCACCAGATATGAGGTTTGTAATCCAATTCAGGGAAAATTTGTCGTTATTTCTATAATTAGATGACCTTGTATCTCAAGTGACTAAATGATCTTGAATCGGATGGTTGAGTTATTTTAGAATATATCTCTAACTATATATACGTCCTTTAACGTATTTAGATGAGTCTAATGACTGATTTTGATGATTAAATGCCTAATCAGGTGATGTAAAGTCCTAGTCTACTAATGGATCTTGAATTCAACAATTGATTTTTAAATTTCAACAGCCGGATCTGTTTTTGAGTGGAAGTCTGTTGTAAATTTAGGGGTCACATGACCCAATGGTGGGGATCAAGTTTAGGAATTGTTATGTTGAGGGTTGTGGGCCCGATGAGCGGTGAATCTGATGGTTCATGCTTCAATGTTAATAATGGAAGGTTAGATTTATCAATCAAAGAAGCCTAAATCCTAAATAGATTTATCTAACAATGTGATGGTCTATCTGGAGCGTTAACGGGTGGATGGCTTGATCCATGGTTGAAGACAAATTCTAACAATCCGATTTAAGCTGGAATGAAGATAAGCGGTTCCATAATTTAAGTTATCAGGTAATACTCGAGTACCGAGAAGTACAGGGTGTTACAATTGTATCCTTAGCATATAACATTCGGTTTACTATGCTTATGTATTGCATATCCTGAATAAGGTTGATGGTATTATGGGCTCTTCAGAATTGCATATTGTATTGCATCCTCGACATCTGATATTTAGTTCACTATGACTCCGTGTTCGCATAGCCGATCTGCATTGCATGCTCTGATATTGTATGACTTATGGATTTGCCAGTATTTCTGCTTACTCTGATATTGCATACTTGGCACTTATCTTGCGCACACACTTACACCACCCTCTATGTTTTCTATAAGCTTATGCACGATAGATGCGTGCAGGTGGCGTTACGTCGCAGTAGCGTTGAGCTTGGAGCGTGCAGCTGTCTTCTGGAGCTTTGATTTTCGATATATGTATTTCCCTTTCAGCACCGTATTCAACTATTTATATTAGTGGATATGTGATGATGATGTTACCCTTGTGATTGGGGTAAACTTGTGGTTATACTTCTTACGAGATAAATGTATGTTGGAAAATCCTCCTTGTAGGATCCCAGGATTGGAACCTGACGTATGGGCGCTGAGAGCCCAAAATGGGGTCTATGGAGGCTGTTGGCACCTGATTCGGTGATCGGGAATTCTATGAGCCCGTTTTCCGAGTTTAGGGCATGACATACAACAGGTACCCTTTCGGTAAACAAAGCCACCGACCGATTCATGCTCTCAGTATGACCGACTATCCACCTATTAAAGGCTTCAGTCTGAGCTCATGACTGTTTAACTTAAACTTGCGACAATTCTGTAATGTGGTGAATTTCCCTTTGCACATCAACTATCCCGGTTGACATAATTTTGAGAGGTTCAACCCAAGATGTCGATGGTTTATCCATATTTTTGGTGGAACATGCATCAGACTAGATGGTTGATTTACTTACTCGGGCACCTGTTGAACTTGTAACTCTTTCTCATGAGCAGGAGGCTTATTGGCTATAACAACATTAGTGGCAGTTGTTGAAGCATTACGACCACCCTTCTGCTCATGATTCCGAGAAATTACTGCACCAGTAAATATACTTTATAATCAAGTCCCACTAGGCGTGCCAAAAATGGTTCGCTATCTTTCTCCGATTTTTTTTTTCATGTGTGTGAATGCACTGGTGTGACAGAATCAATAAAGTGGCTTGATCCAAACTAAATCAACTTTTGACTCCAAGCACCAAAATAAGCAGATATGCCCAATATGAATATATATGACCAGAATATGAGAAGATCGGTCACTTACTCAGCCACTTGTAGAAATTTATAATGATCAGGCGATATTAGAGGGTGGGGTTCTTCCTCAGAAGATGGGTTGCTTTATGCCTTTCATAAAAATAAAAGGACTTTTTCAGAATACCAGTGCAATCAAACAAAAAGAAAAACTCACAATTAGTCGCTAGGAATGCTTCTCTTGAAAGAATTGCTTGATATTAAATAAAAGACAAATCCATCGTATGAGCGTTGATTCAAATTACAACTAAGAACCAAGAATTATTGCTACTCCTAAGATAGCTAAGATAAAGTAAATTGATAAATTGGATTTGATTAGAAAAGATTGGTATTTGATTTGGGGTTTGTTATTTGATTCGAGGTTTGCTATTTAGATTTGCTCTCGTATTTATAGATTTTTGCTGCACAGCTTATTCTTCTAGATATTTCTATCATAACTCAAGTGGTTATTATAAGGCCCAGAAAATCGGGGATCGAGCAAAGCTCAACTCCCAAGTTCCGACACATCACTTATGCAACATAAAAAATGATGATTTAATGTCGTCCGTGTTAGTGCATTAAACATTAACAGGATTAAGCTAAATCAGCATATCATACTCTAAAGACGATTAAATTTAAGCAAGCGGAAGACTGTGATTGATATATAAAACATATAAACTATTGTAGGTCTTCAGAGTGTGAACATGTTACCAAGTTAACTAAATTACATGTATAGTTCCCAAAATTACAAAATAATAAAGGGTAATGTCTACTAATCCATATCCCTGTAGCCTCGGTGACGCAACTCCAGGTCTACATAGACCTGCCAGAGAGTTGCAAATAGGAGAACTCCTCCTCGTCGTTGTAGAAGTCAGGCTCCACCTCGTAGGCCTTGACATCACCTAAAACTACAACAGAGTTTGGTTGGTGTTTTACAACACCATCCTAGAGTGAGAGTGAGTGATCAACTTAGTGGAGCTATAAGGCAAAGGTTAACATGTTATCAATTCAATTAAGCATTAATGATTAAGCAATACAATAATCATATCCTAAGTACTCTTGTTAATGCAGGAATGGTATGCGATAATGATGTATGTCCTGGCTTACACTCCCTCAGCGACATTATCTCACGATCGTAACATGCACCACTTTGGACACGTGCACTTCCTTGCCAAAGCACATGCAATGCATGTATGATCGTGTTAGCCCAATTCTTAATTAGATTTATTCAAACAACATATTCGGGAAGCTAAGGTATCTTCCTGTTCGTCACTTACCCAAACAATGATTCATCTAGGGTCGTCAATCCTGGTTAATCTCATACGATAGGTAGTTCCAGGTCACCATGGAGAGGCTCGTCACCTCAGTGCAGGCCTGGTTTATACTTTAGTTTACTACGGAAAGGCTCGTCACCTCAGTGCAGACCTAAAGTATACTTGAGGTCACTACAAGAGGCTCGTCACCTGATCGTAGGCCGACAACATGAATAGAGTGTCCTATACCACCGTATTCAGCTCATGAGTCTGGGTTGCTCACTGGACACTACGGGGAGGCTCGTCGCCCCAGTGTAGGCCGACAGCTCGACCATGGTGTCCCATACTACCATGTCCGGCTCATGAGTCTTAGCGGATCATGGTACCAAGGTTAAACAGGTTTTTACATTGGCAAGGGGTACCTTAGGTTCAAGCAGTTGCGTCCATATATGGTAAACACACATTTAGGCCAATCGGGTTAGTTGACAAGCTCGATTGGTACGAGTGTATAGTGGATTTGGTCGACATAGAGCCGTAAGCACTCTGCGTGGCCTAATCACTGCCGACAATCTTCGTACGACTCGGATTCCTCGAACATATCTGTGGTGGCGAAACTAACTCAGCCACTTGATTGGAACCCGTTACCGATTGCCTGGACTACGTAGTAGTCCCAATCACACTTAAATGTAACAGGAAACCATATGTGATAGGCATATCAGTATTGAACAAATAATTCAAACAATATGACCACTTGAGCATCTTATGAAATACAAAATTTACATAGCATTACACACATGCATTCCATACACAAATCACATAATAGGATATAAGCTACATGAAGGAACTCATACATATGGCTAAGGTGATTGAAAATCTCTTCTCAACACCTCCATTAAAGGCATTTCATCAAATAAGTACTCATTCAGACATTTTATCAAACACCCAGACTACACATTTCAACATATATGTTATAATTTAGTTATAACCTATATTAGGGCAAATCCTTTCATAAGGAGTTATCACACATACAACAATCATATATTCATGATGAATACTTATGACAAGCACAAAACATAATCCCATATTCATTCAGACATTTCAACAAACACATAGAAGGTATTATATTCAACATGATTTATATATATGTGTAATATACGGAAAGCGTCATACCTAAGCACATGTGACAACAATCAAGTCAGTCATAAATCATTACTGACATTGATAGCCTTGAAAACTATAACCTAAACATTTATAGTCCGTACCTTTCACCGGTAGACTCGTATCGAACTCAGTTTATACACTAAGTCTTTGCCTATGGCACAACGACAACCTATAGCATGAAATAAGTTAGTTATTTCACCATTTACTCTATCTGGATACCTAAAATAGATTAGGGTTAGGGTTTCTTAGCCAAGAACGGAGTCAGAATCGCTGGTATAGTGACACGAAAGCGGTGATTCAGCAAGTGGAGTGGTAGGGAAGAATCTCAGCAACTAACTCTCTCTGTCTCTCACTTCTCCTCAATTTCTCCTTTTCTTTTCCCTCTCTTCTCTCTCATAGGGTTTGAAATTCATATGAAATGAGAGAGGGGTGGGTTAAGGTCCTTATATAGGGCCAGAACTGATGAAAATGGCCTCAGGGCTATGGTATACTTACGTTATAGCCAAGGAACGGCTGTTTCGATCCAACGGAGCTGATCTGGAGGCCCCATTTCTACATACGGTCTGAGAAAAGTTCCCTGACATTGGATCTGGGTCAAGTTAAGTTTTTGGTCCGATTGGAATTACTGATCGACCACAGAGGACCAGTTTCAGTTCAACGGTCATCGACACTCGATCAGGGCCACAAGTACATTGACCCGTGTTGGAAAGTTTCCTTGATCCAAGAGTGTAATTGGGTCAGAATCTAACGGTCTAAAACCTTAGATTTAGCCTACAAGCAAATGGCCCAAATCACTTAGGTTTGAGTTCACCGTCTCTAAAATTTGAAACAGTACTCAAAACGGTTCTGAACTATTCCTGTTTTTCTGCGATGCCTCATTTAAACCGTTCCTAAATGACAATTTTGGTGTAGTGACAACTCTTAAGCTATCTAAAGATGCAACAGGTAAGAGCGTAAATCCTAGGTTGTACCGCAGTATGATTGACAGTCTGTTATATTTAACTATGAGTTGACCTGATATTGCATTCAGCGTAGGAATCCTGCCAGATATCAATCTGAACCTAAGGAATCCCACCTGATTGCTGTCAAGAGGATTATTAGGTATGTCACAAGTACAATTAATTTAGGTTTATGGTATCCACTTAATACTAATGTTCGATTAGCTAGATACTCGAATGTTGATTGGGCTGGGAATGTAAACGATAAAAAATCCACTAGCGGTGGTTGTTTTTATGTTGGGAGCTGTTGATTTCCTGGCATAGTAAGAAACAAATTTCCGTATCTCTATTCATAGCTAATGCTGAATATATAGCAGATGGAAATGCCTGCACTCATCTTGTGTGGATGAAAAGAATGTTGAACGATTACGGAATTGCGCAAGGCACAATGATTCTATATTGCGATAACTCTAGCACAATCAATATCTTTAAGAATCCCATCTAGCATTCCCGTACTAAACATATTGACATTAGGTATCACTATATTTAAAAATTAGTGGAAGAAAAAATTATTTCTTTAGACTATATGCAGACTGAAAACCAACTTGCTGACATATTCACTAAACAACTTGACAGAAACAGGTTTTCCAAATTAAAATTGGATATTGGCATGTATAATTTTTCTTGAAATTTTCATGATTACATGCTTGTACTATTGTGTATTTTTGTGTGATTTTATTTTATTTTAAAATTTGAGAAAAATAAATATATATGCATTTTTTTGTGCTCTCACGACCGGTCGAGCACATACTTGACCAGTCGTAGCATGACCGATCGAGTATGTACTCAACCAATCATGGTGCATGGGCTAAACCCCTTTTTAGGGTGAAAAATCACTTTTTCTCCAAAATCTTCTTCTTCTTCTCAAGCCCCTTCTCCGACCCATCGAACTCACCTTCGATTCTTACAAGTAAGTGGTCCATTTTTTATTTCCTTTTGGATTTAGGCTCTTTTGGTCTCATCTTGCTTGAATCTTGCTTTTATTTCAAATTTCATTGTGGTTTGTTGGGTTTCCATCCTAAAAATCTGTTGGGTTTGAAATCCTTAAATCCTTTCTTGTATTTTCTTGTTTACTCTTGCAATGGAAGGTAGATCGAAGAAGAAACCTACTCGAGCATCTTCTTCTCATTCCATTTCAGTGCGTACTCTTCGACCTCCCAAAGAGGACCCGAAATATGTGAGGGATATCCGTCTCCGCAACATTATTATCGAGCAGACCGTCAATGCTAACCATCTTATTCAATTCAATAGTATTCCCCTCCTTGTTTTTGTAGGATGGGATAATATTCTGAATTGGGGTGGACCAGCACACTGCTCCTTTGCGTAAGCTATGTATGCGTGCATAAATGATGTATCTATTAAAAATTTGACCTTCAATATTATGTTTAGAGAAGGCTCATATAAAATGGATCGTCACTTAATTTTTGAGTTAATGGACATTCCAGTGAATGATGAAGGAATTCTTATTCCAACATTAGTTGAAAAATTGAATGAGTCAAAAAGACGTTTATTAACCGGAAATTTATACAACATGGATTAGGAATGGAGTTCCGGGAATGCACTCCAGGCCAATCAGATGTTGCCCAGATACAGAGTGTTACATCGCATTTTCATTTCCAATGTATACCCTAGATCTGGTAATAAGGTTGAACTGACTATCTTCATAATGCGTATTCTTCATTCTGTTGTATCTGGCATTCCAGTGTGTCTTCCTTCGTTGATCTGTTATTTCATTATCCAATTTCGACTTCATCCAGTGCATAATGATATTCCTTTCGCTTATTTGATGACCACTTTTGCTTTACACTGTTGTGTGGTCATGCTACCTAGAGAAGCTCCTACTTCTCATTTACTTTTCAACAACTCTAATATCAACAAAATGAATTTAAGGTTAGCACTTGGTCAAACTGAAAGGGATGTTGGAGAAGTTAGAGAAGAAGTTGGAGAGAAAGATGCGCTACCAACTGAAGCTAATATAGAAGATATTTTTAATGAATTAGAATCTAATGATGTTGAGGCTGATCCTGATTTTCAGCCTTCTGGTTTTGCTGAGCGCCTTCGCTCACTGGAAGAGAAGGTGGATGGACTAAAAATTTCCCAAGATAAACAAATGATGTAAATGCGTAAATATTTTAGATGCATAAATAAGGGATTACACCAGATTGATCCATCCATTCCACCTCCCTCTTCATCTAGTTCTGATTAGTTTGTTTACTTTTGTTGGGCTTGTAATACTTAACTTTACTGTGATTGGTGATTCTGAATTTTGGACATGTTTAAGTTTGTTTGATGTTGATACTCCTTTTATTATGGTTTAAATTGCTAACTTTCACACTCTTTCTTTCTCTCTTCACTTATTCGCTACCACATTCATATATTTTCTTCCTTTGTCAATTTGTGACAAAAAGGGGGGAGAAATTGGATATTTGATTGTTTATATCTTAATCTATTTTATGATAATGTAGTTACGAGATGTAGAGATGTGGATATGCATGAGCTGTGTGGAAAAAGATTTTTTGGAATTGTATATGTATCTCTTAATAAAGGTCTCTACGAAACTTAAGTTAAAGGGGAGTTGATTGAGGGGGAGTTTTGTGGTTGTTAGATTTTGTTTGAACTGAGTGAATCTGGGTATTAGAATAGGTTATTCTTCTGTAAGTTAGTTTTATCACAATTTGACAAAGGGGGAGATTGTAAGTGTTAAGTTGTAAATCTAGCACCCTGAGTTGTCAAATTTTGTTGTGCCAAAACACTTCAGTATGGTTGACTTGTTTGATAGATGGAAAGTTCACCTTCAAGTTCAAATTGATGGAATGTTCACGTTCATTTGAAGATGAGCATGGTGTTATCTACATCGATGTTATATGTGCTACAAGTACACATGTTCAACTACAACAACAAGTTGAAGTTCATCAAGTCGAGGTACTCAAGCTCAAGTGCATTACTTCAATCCTTAAGCTTAAAGTTCAAGCTAATGTTAAAGCTCAAGATCAAGTCTCTAATTTAAGTTCAAGTACACTATTTCAAGCTCAAGTCACAAGAACAAGCTTAAGTACTTTTGCTAAAGTCTCAAGACACAAGTTCGAGACAAGTTTAAGAATTCAAGGTCAAGCTTCATGTGCTTCAAAGTGTCCTATCTACCGAAGCGACCAATGTTTCAATTTCAATAGTCACATTTAAGGTATACATGACCCTAGAAAGACCTTAGGATTAGGTCATTATCATTGCATATTTAATTTGAGTCATTGTACTTAATTTATGCTTTGCTTCGACTAGTCCTAGTCTTGGTTCAACTAGTCCAGGCACTGGCTCGACCAGTTCAGGGTTTTTCTCGACCAGTCCAGATTTAAATTCAAATTTTCAAAATTTTCTGTTAGGTCATTGACCAGTTGAGTACCTTACTTGACCGGTCATGGAGACTGGTTCGACCAGTCGAGTGTGACTCGACTAGAACTCTAGCAACGCGATTTTTATTCACTCGAGCAGTCGAACGAGCCACTCGACCAGTCGAGAGTTTATTTTATCCGATCGCACTAGAAAATTTGAAATGTCGTTCGGCTAGGACCAGTCGAGCTACACCCAGGACTAGTCGAGGGAACTGATTTGCAGCCTATAAATAGTGGACATTTCTTAGAATTTTTCATTCATTCCAATCTAATTCAAGCCACCACTCTGAGAGATAAACCCCCACTATTGAGAAGCTATTTTTAGGTATTTAATATTTATTTTAATAGCTTTTTGGTTATCTAATTTCTTGATCTCTTGATTCCATTTTATTTGATTTAAAAGGGGGATTTTGATTTAACCGTTGTGAGATCCAAGAAATTGAATCCAAGTATCCTAAGGTTGGATTTAATTTAAAATTCATCTAGACCTAAAACCCCTTCTTCTGTGAGATTGAACATTGAACATTATCATTTATAAAGAAGTAGTTATACCGGCTGCATTGAAGAACATTCTCCAGATAAATATTGATTTTATTTATGTTTTTTTGGTTTGTGAGATTTAGTCAGGAAAATCTCTATTTGTGGTTTTGACTAAGATTAGCCAGAAAAATCTCAGTGTGGGGTTTTTATTATTGTGTAAGCCTATTGAAAAACACATCTCTAAAGGTTTTAAAGGTGAACCTTAGAAAACCTTCTTTCTTAGTGAAAGCTAATATCTCGTGGGTGAGGATATTGAGAGTGGAGTAGTTGTGTGACTGTTTTTGTCACACTCTAAACTCGAAAACCGAGCTCATAGAATTTTCGATCGTCGAATCTGGTACCGACAGCCGCGGTAGTACCCCATTCTCGGCTCCTAACGCCCATACGCCAGATTCCGATCCTAGGATCCTAAAAGGAGGATTTTCTAATGTACATTTATCTCATAAAAAGCATAACCACAAGTTTACCCAAATCACAAAGGCAACATCATCATCACATATCCACTAATGTAAACAGTTGAATACAGTGCTAAAAGGGAAATACATGTATCGAAAATCAAAGCTCCAGAAGACAGCTGCATACTCTAAGCTCAACGCTACTACGACCTAATGCCACGTGCACGCGTCTATCGTACGTAAGCTTGTAGGAAGCTTAGAGGGTGGTGTAAGTGTGTGCGTAAGGTAAGTACTAAGTATGCAATATCAAAGCAATGTAGAAACATGCAAGTAAGTCCATAAATATCATCAGCCTCATCCAGACTATGTGATGCAAAAACATGATAAGTTAATATCATATACTGAGGAAGCAGTGTAGATCAGCTATATAATGCGGAGACATAGTAAGCCAAATATTATATACTAAGGATGCAATGCAATATACAAACCCTGACGAGTCCACGAATATCGTCAACCTTATCTAGACCATATATATGTAGAAACATAGCAACCCAAAATGCCATATACCACAGATGTAATGCAATATGCAGTGCGAATGAAATAACCAAGCTGGAGTGTGAAGTCGGGGTAATAGTACGTAGTATCGCAAGTTATGGGGTCCATCACAAGGGACTTCTATCCAAACCAATCCCATACCTAATTTGGATAGCCAGACTTAATGTGATAGACTCCTGATCTCAAATTGGTCTCGCGCCCCGACCGAAATCCTGGCCATTGCGAAGGTACACATAGAAATTAGTTGTGCACCACTAGCCCAAGTGGATAGTGAATGAATGAATGAATGAGTAAAATGCTGAGTATACAATTCCTGCTGAATAAGTATACATATCAGTATCGTACATTTTTTGGGATCATCACTGAGTTCTAGTAAACTCGATGCCACCTGCCACCCCATCAAGCGCACAACTAGGTAAGTGGAAGACACCTCACTATCCGCCTACCAGCAGTATACCAATGCCTACCCGGTCGTCGATAGCAGACCCATTTGTGAACTGGTCAGACTCAGCCTAGCATTGCCTACTCCTTTGGGTGGGTAAGGCCACACCCCCTCCCAACCGACCACGACACAGTGGGAGATGCGGCCTACTGGTGTTCGGCACTCGGGCACTTATGTATCCACTCGGTCTAGACATTGGGGCGTCATCTGGTACCTAAAGGGTTTAAGAAATTTCACCTAGGGATATATGTGGCACCCAATGTAGAAAAAGATTTCTAGTGTCTCATCTAGCCATCCACGATATGCTTATGGAGGCTACGGCTATGATGTCGCTAGGGCGTACGGTTGTTATATCACAAAATGAGAGATACCTGAGTCAAACAATCTAGTCATGCATCAACCCTGCGCATACCACGTGCTCATGTGGGATAACTCCACCTATTAGGGAGCCTCATAACAACTTGCCCAATGACATATGCAATGGTCAACCACATCTCATCTCAAGCATATAGGTGATGTGTATGGGCATATGTCATGATGCTATACTATCATGTACTCACAATCGGTATCGATAATCGGCTTAACAAAGGGCATAAGGGAAGGTCACAATGTGAAAATTTAACCATCATTGCCCATCAATGTGGACATTTAACCAACATTGATCCCAATGAGTGGCCCACGTAGAGCCAAACGTATAGTGGGCCCATGGCCTTGCACAAGGGCCTAATATACATCACCATGGGCCTCACTCAAGGGCTTAATACACATCACGATAGGCCTTAATCATGGGCCACATATGCATCACATTGGTCCTTACTCATGGGCCTCATATACATCACATTGGGTCTCATCATATGGGCCTCACATACATCAAATTGGCTGCAATACACGGGCCTCATATACATCAAATGGGCCGCAATATATAAACCTCATATACATTAAATGGGCCGCAATACATGGGCCACATATACATCACATCAGGCCTCATCACATAGACCTCTCATATGGGCCTCCCATATGGGCCTCGTACACATCAAGTTGGGCCCCACATATGGGCAGTTTGGATCAAACATGAACATTACGGTTGGTCCCACAACAAACAGATGGACGACGAGGTTGAAACTCATACGGTGGGACCCATCGTCCCAACATTGGACGGTGTGGATAGAGGATCCATACATCAAGGTGGGCCGTATAAGTGGATGGCATAGATGAAATACTTACAACATGGTGGGCCCTGCGATTATACAATAGGTGGGCCCTATGGGGTATGGTTTTTAATAATGGATGTTTAACCACACTATTCCTATGGTGCAGTCCACTTGGGATTTAGGTCTAAGTCTTAATGGGGCCCACGGCCCTTACACTATCTAGAAAAAGGATGGGCAACACGTATAACACATACCTGATGGTGGGCCTGCATAAGGCAACCCACGGTCTGTAAATTGGATGGACAGTGTACATAAAACACATACATTGTGGTGGGCCTGCATAAGGCAGCCCACGGTCTGTAAAATGGGTCTACTTCATTTATATTGGGCACACACCATAGAGTGGGCCCAGAAGAGGCTATTGGAGAGTGTAGGGTGCCACACATCGCTAGTGGGCCCCACAACAAAGGACAGTGTGGAGATAAAACACATACAACAACGGCCTCTTTCTGGATGTCCAACCCGCCCAATGTGTTGGGCCTGCTAAACGCCCAGTGAATGGACGGCCTGGACATAACACATATACCATGTGTGTAGGGGCCCCACAATGGGTGGATAACATGATTATACAATGCATACAGCCAGGCGGGCCAGAGGCTGGACGTCCAGCCCATCTACACACTGGGCCCGCTGGACATCCAACAACTGGACGGTCTGTATAAAACACATCAATAGTGGGCCTCATCAGTGGCCTCATAGCCCCTAGCTGGGCTTCAAACAACATCACAGTGGGTCTAGGAAAATTCGATGTTGGACGTCACCCCCACTGCTTCCTGTGATGTGGATCAAAGGAGCTTTGGATCAGACTCATTTCCAGGCCTATGGCCTAAAACGATATGGAAAATTGGATGAACAGTTTGGATAAAATATATACATAGGGTAGGCCTCACATATCACCAATGGGCCCTCACCAGCTGATGACTAGTGTGGATTTAATACATATAACAAGCTGGTGGGCCACTGCTGGTTGGTCAGCCCACCAGCGTCCTAGCCCTGCTGGGGTCAAAAGATGGACGAACCGGATGAAATACAAATATATAAGGTGGGCCCCTCTGTGGACGGCTTGATGGGATGGATAAAACACATATATCACAGCGGGCCCCACCTAGATGGATGACATGGATATAAAGCACATATATCATGGCTGGCCCACACAGCAGGCAGATGGACGGCGAGGAGAAAAACATACATCATGGTGCGGCCCACACGACCCGTCCAGATGGACAGGTGTGGATATAGAATAGATACATCAAGGTGGGTCCCACCTGCCCACACGTGTCACACGTGTGGGGTGGGCCCCATGTCCAAGATAGATGGACGAAGTGTATAAAACACATACATTAAAGTGGGGTCCACCGTCTAGGAAGGGATGGATGGCTGGGATATGAAACACATATATCAATGGGTCCCATCGTCCATATCTAGACGGTGGACTGCATGGATGAACACATGCATCGTGATAGGGCCCACCATCCAGATCATGGTGGGCCACGAAGTGATCTGGAAATAGGGTGGAAGGTGTGGATACAACACCTACATCATGTGGGTCCCATTGTCCACGTGTGGACAAAACATATATATCATGGTGGTCCTTGGGAGGACGGTGTGCATCTAACACATACGTCACTGCAGCGTCCCACTGTCCAAATGGACAGTGAAGATAAAACACATGTATCAGTGGGCTCCACCATCCATTGCTGGATGGTGGACAGCGTGGATAAAACACTTACATCCAGTGAACCCCATGGACAGATGGCCTGGATATAACATGTACCATGGTGGGCCACAGATGGATGGTAGGATGAAACGCATATGTCACAGTGGGTATCACGTCCAGATGGATGGTACGGATCAAAACAGATGCATCATGTGAGGGCCCACCGTCCCATCTTGGACGATGCGGATAAAACACATACAACACGGTGGAACCCACTGTCCAGATGGATGGTGAGAATAAAACATATACATCATGGTGGTCCCCACCGTCCACGTATTAGATGGTGGGATGCAACCCATACATCAGTGGACCCCACGTGGTGGGACGTGGTGGATAAAACCCGGATGTCAGGTGGTCCCACGTAGGTGGGCCACCCCACTTCTCTCTCTATATGTATATATTATCACTTATTCAAACGTCCAGCCTTGGACGTCCATTTGACGGATTATCTGGATATGGACCCCATGTGGGACCCACAAAACTTGCTGACGTCATTCTAGCAACTGTATGCTGCTGGATCCCCACCATCCAGATGGATGGTGGGCTAAAATACATAAATCACGGTGGATCACACCCACATCCAGATTGCTAGATGGTCTGGATCAAACAGATGGATGACGTGAGGAATACATACATCTTGTGGTGGGGTCCTCGTCCTCTAACGGATGGACGTTCTGGATATAGCCATACATCAAGGTGGGTGGACGATTTGGATGAGATATAGGCTTCATGGATGGACGACCTAGATGGGATATAAAGTCCAAGTGGGTCCCACGTGATCTGAGATGGACGGTGTGGTCAGACCCTCCTGACGTCATTCCAGTAGCTATATAACTGGGCTGCTGACAATAGACGGTTGGGATATAACACGCACCACATGATCAGGCCCACCGACCTGCTTACATCAATATAGCAGTTATCCAGCTGTTGGACGGCTGGGCACCTGGCTCAACGTTCAGTAGATGGACGGCTCAGATATACACATATATCATGGTCAGCCTCACAGAACTTTCTGACGACAATGTAGCAGCAGCGGTTGTATGGGACCCACTGTTTAAAATGCAAAAACCACGGTGGATCACACCCACGTCTAGATCGCTAGACGGTGTGGATTTCACACACACATCAAGTGGGTCCATGTACACGTGGCCCATTGATTAAATCAAGTTGATATTTGTGGTTTCCTTCAGACCCGTCTAGCAATGGATAGCAAGGTGGGCTCCACCAACTGGATGTCCAAAAAAATATGGATGGCTTGGATTTTGGCTAAACCCATTAAGTGGGCCACACACCCCATCATCACCATAAAAATGAAAGGGAAAGAGAGAAAAAGAGGGAGGGAGAAACGTGATGGAGGGGAGGGATCCCACTACTATAGGCCCTCCCTTTCTTACAATGCAAACATCAAAATGGGTCCCATCACAAGTGGATCCTCAAAAAAATCTCATAATCACCCACATATGGCCTTCTTCTTTAGCTCCTTGGACTCCTTAGCTCCTAAGCTAACTCTTTGATGGTGGGAGATGAAGATTGAAGGGTTGGATTAAGAGATATGGGGTAGGGAGTGGGCCACACACTTGGCTCTCTCATGGAAGAGCTTGGACGGTCTCTCCTCTCTTTGGATTGCTTGGGAGTGAAGAGAGAAATCAAAGAGTGAGAGAGAAGTGATGGGATGAAAAGGGATGGAGTGATGGGTGATAGGTGTAAGGAAGGGATGGGTGGAGAGAGAGAGAGAGAGAGAGAGAGAGAGAGAGAGAGAGAGTTGACTTTAGATGAGAGAGGTATGGGTAGGGTATGGGTTGTGATGGGATGTGTACTTGACTTGAGCTTGATGGATTGATGTGATGTTTGGTAGAGATTCTCCTTGGTTTTACAAATGCGCGGCGTTTTTCTGAAATATACGCGAGCCCGCAACTCCTGGCCTGGGTATCACATCACTGCGCAAGATGCAGTGTTGGAAATGCAGTGACGACGCGGTCACTAGGGTACAAGTCTTAGGTCAAGTCGACTCAAATCTACCGGATGCGACTAGGGTCATGCGCAAATACCGATTATAGGTCGCAGTTTGCAGGAATTCGACGGGGAGGATCGCGGGAGTCTGTGGAATGGTACGGACTAGGATATGGGTCTTACAGTTTTCAAACAGTTGGTATACACACACGAAAAACTATAATTCCTAAAGTTGTGGTGGATGATTGTATTTGTTTATGTGTGTGAATGTTGTAATTTATTTTATACTTTGTGGTGAATGTTGTAATAGCTAGGATTATTTCTTTTACCTCTGTTTCAGTTTGAGTTTTTGATACTCACAAATGTTCTAGAAATTAGGTTGTCCTACTATAAGTCATTGGTTTTTTGTGTAAGGTTGTCCTTAGAACAACGTTTGTATCAATATCTCAATACTTGTGCATTTGAGGATACTTTATATTTCCACTATCTACGTTATATTTCCGCATTTTATTTTTATTTGGCATAGTCCTATTCCCCCCCCCCTCTAAAACTTGGAGCTCGCCCTTTTCATCTACCGCTACAGGGGTTTGAGTCTGTTGATCTCGTTGCAAACTTTTGATCTGGTTTTGAAGTTCATTAAGCTGGGCCTCCCAAGGGTCTCTATTTTCAACGACTATTTCGCGAGGAACCTCGACCTCAGGTGTTTTGCCCCTTCTTCTCCTCTCCAACTCGTGTCGGAGGTTAGTTGGGGTTAGCTCTGAGGTCTCAGACATGTAAGTTGGCGCCTAAGTTGCTGCATTTCGAACATGATTTGGTGCCCGAGCTGACATGCTTCGAGATGCCTCAGCTTATGAGCTTACGAGAATGGGCCGTTATGCTTCCATTGGAGCAACATCCCCTTGATCGGGGGGTGGATGTTGCTCTGCCACTTGCTGCTGTTTATCTAGTTGATCTCATTGATCAACACATGCACCTGATTTTATAACACCCGATACTTGCCTCCTCGACGCCAAGTCCGTTGAGACAGTCCCGTTGGAGCTGATTCAGCATGAAGTATCGAAGATGAGTGTCGTTGTCTAGTAGGCTCAGGTTCCGCGACTACTACTGGAAGTGCCTTCTTCTTTCCTCTAACCATTTTTGGTAAAGTTACCAAGGCCTTTTGTTACGTTTCCCTCAGACGGCGCCAAAATGTTGATGCAAAAATACGATTCACCCTCCAAGCTCCGAGCACTCGCGCCGAGCCCTGTAAGTCTGTACAGGAGAAAGACAAAGGAGACCCTGGCTAGAGTAGGGGAGCCTCCAATGCCAAAGTCAGGCTAGGAATCTGGGTCTAATTAGTGTAGGTAGGTTTCGGGTGAGAGATTTTTCGTACCTGTTTCAATGGACTAGTCTCCTATTTATACATTTTGATTGAAGTAATCATGCCCACCATTCTCGGCACGACTACCGCCATTATGCATAAACAATGCGTACGATGATATTAGCGGTTACCTCGCGATCATGCGCTGGAAACCACACTTCTCGTGCATTACTGGAGTTTATCCCTCAACATAATTGTTGACCACGTTCTCATCCGAGGCCTTGTAGTCTAGGTCTCACCTGCGACAGTCTGAGCCCACAAATGAGTTGATCCTGGTGCACTGAACGAGAAGGGTTTGGTCGGAGGCAGTCATGTTGAATGTGTAATGTCTTCTTCCGGGTTCCAGGCTGATGTGAAAGCCCTACAAAAGAACTTGGAGGTTGAACCCTAGTTACTACCAAGCCAGGATTAGACGAGTTATTGTTGACAAGCCGAGGCTCCACTCGTCGGCCTTATTAGTTGACCTGTTATGGTGACTTGACTCAGTCAGCCGAGTCGAGCCGAGCCCATGCCTATTGAGGCCAGTTCATATTTTCTCATAACAATTCTCATCGTTAAAACATTTGTAGGGTCACCATAACATTTATTCTCCATCCAATCTATTCATAAGGTCAAACATACCTCGATGAAGAAGAAAAACAAATATCATATTGATCCAAAAATTTTGTGACCCTCATAAGGGTTTCAATGGTAGACGTTAAATCTCCCATTACTTTTTCGTGTGCTCCACTTGATTTTTGGATTCGTCTTATTTTTTTGGCTCAAGCTTTAAAACATGCACGCCAAGTGGATGGATGGTTTGGATATAACTCATAAATCATGATGGGACCCACAAAACTTGATGATGTAAACACACTAGTGGCATTGGAGGTGTGTGGTACACCAGCCAATCTGCTTCCGTTTGTACTCGATTTGTTTCTTATCACATATAATGTGTGCAAACTTGCAAGAATTAATGTAGTGGCTTGATCCAAATTGATTAACTTCGACCCCAAGTGTCGAAATAAACAGATACATACACATATGACCAAAATCTAGGAAGATCGGTCACTTACTCAACCACTTGTAGAATTTTATAATAATTAAGCAATAGTCAAATGGTAGAGTTCTTCCTTATACTTTACATTGTATAAGAAAGAACTTTCAGTATACCAATGCAAATCAGATAAAAGAAAAAAGTTTACAATTGGTCATTACGAGCAACTGCAAGGATGCGTCTCTTGAAAGAACAACATGATATTGGATAAAAGACAAATCCAACGTATTAGCGTAGATTTGGATTACAACTAAAGACTATAACTACGAATTATCACTACTTGATTATCATTACTCCTAGGATAACTGAGATAAAAGATAAATAGATTTGATTTAATTGTTGGATTGTGTTGGTTTTTTATGTGTGTATTTTGATGATTTCTTCTGCTATTTATAGAGTTATGCTATGCATCTCATTCTTCTATATACTTCTTTCATTACTCTAACACTTAAAGTAGTTGAAAAGCCACCCTCTAGATTCTTCTCTCGTTACGTTTATTTTTTGTGATTGTTTCTCTTCTGTCGGCTAAGTTCTATCCTTTTATATCTTTAACCGCTCGACAATGTTTCTCTCTTCGCTCATTAAACTTTTGGATAACCTAGCTGCATTACTTCGTCGATCATCCAATGACATATAAAATTGTATTTATACCAGTTATGATCTATAAAAAATGCTCCAAGTATCTGGAAGATTTTTTTCCTTCCCATGTGTCACAACTCACACTCCAAGTAGAGGGGCACTCACAACTCATACAATAAATGCCCCCATGGAAGAGGGAACCAGATTGCGTACTGAGTAACTCAGTACCCTAAGCATACTGAGTAAACTATGTGGGACCCACCATGATGTATTTATTTTATCCACTTCTTTCGTACATTTTATAATTTAATTTTATTTTTAGGTACTAAAAATCAATCATATACAAAGCTCAAATGTGCCACACCACAAGAAACTGCTGAGATATGGAGCCACATCTGGGGCCGCCTTCGACTGGTCGTGGCCCATGCTCGACCGGTCGTAGAGGCCCGCTAGACCGGACGTGGATCAGTTCGACTCAAAGTCCAGCGAGCATCGTTTTTCATGTCCGGGCCCTTCGACCAGTCATAGGGATTGTTCGACCAGTCGTAGCTCGACCAGTAGTAGCTCCCCTTCGACTAGTCGTAGGTTATGCAGATTCTTTCCGAATCTGATGCGGACTACAGATTTTGGTGTTGCCTTTCGTAAGGGTGCGGAAGGGAAGTTGCCTAAACTATATATAGGTATTCCTAGGGCTTTTCTAGGAGTATTGGAATATTGGGGAAATAATTCTAAGGTGTGGGCAAAGGGTTTTCTATGTTCTTCTAAGGGAGAGGTTAGTATATTGCCTTGTAATCTTTGTTCTTCATAGTGTAAGTTTGCATCCGTGGTTTTTACCCTAGATTAGGGTTTTTCTACATATATCTTGTCTTGTGGTTTGTTTTGGATTGCTTTGATCTACTTCTAGTTTATATTTCTTCTTGTTTATCGTTTGTGGGTGAGGCCTGAGATCGGATCTAAGCTCACTGCGTTGTTGGCGTGCTGCGCAACAACAGGTATCAGAGCTATTGGTTTAGTTCTATTGGAAGCGATGACAGAAGAAGGGAAAACTAGAATTAAGAAGTTTGATGGTTCAAACTTTACCTTCTGGAAGATGCAGATGGAGGATTATCTATATCTGAAGGACCTCTATATTCCTCTAGGAGGAAAAGAGAAGAAACCAGAAAAGATGATAGATGATAAATGATTTTTACTGGATAGGAAGGCTTTAGGAACGATCCGACTCTCTTTGTCTAAGAGCGTCGCCTTCAATATATTTAAGGTGAAAACTACAAAAGAATTAATGGAAGCCCTAGCCACCATGTATGAAAAACCCTCTGCATCTAACAAGGTTCATCTTATGAAACAACTATTCAACATGAAGATGTCAGATGGTGGGAGCATGGCTGAACATCTAAACGAGTTCAATATAGTCACGAGCCAGTTGGAATCCGTTGGCATTATTTTTGAGGATGAGGTCGGGGCGTTATTGATCTTATCTAGTTTATCAGACAAATGGGATGGTTTGGTGATTACTATGAGCAATTCTTCAAGGTCGATAAAACTGAAATTTGATGATGTGGCCTGTCTAATTCTCAGTGAAGAATTTAGAAGAAAGGCATTGGGAGTTTCAGGGGATTCAGGGAATGCTCTAAACGTTGAAGGAAGATGAAGATCGCTAAACAAATGAGGCAATACACATGAGCGTTCTAAGTCGAGGAAGAAGTCTAAGGGACCGAAAGACAAAGACGAGTGTTGACATTGCGGTAAGAAGGGACACATGAAACGTGATTATAGGGCACTTAAGAAACAAGAAGGAAGCTCTCAAGGCGGGAATGATTCAGTGAATCTATCTGAGGAGAGTGACACAGAGGCATTGATCTTGTCTCTTGATGCAAGGAATGAGTCTTGGGTTATAGACTCGGGTGCTTCGTTTCATGCCACCTCATGTAAGGAAGTTCTGCATGATTATGTGTCAGGTGACTTTGGGAGAGTCTACCTGGGTGATGATGAGCCGTATAGTATTATTAGAAAGGGGGACATTCATATAAATTAGAAAAACGGAACGGTCTTGAAATTAAAGGATGTTAGACATGTATCGAGTTTGAAATGTAACTTGATCTCAGTGGGGCAGTTGGCCGATACTGGTTATGTGACGACATTCATCAGTGATTCCTAGAAGATCACAAAAGGTGTCTTGGTAATATCTTGAGGCAAGAAGGAAGGTACTTTGTACGTGACTTTCAATCTTTGTATTTTTTTGGGATGGTCCATCTACAGTGTAATCAACAAACCAACGGTCTAGATTATCCTAATTAGGTCACACTAGTCGGAAGTGAGAACTAGTGTGTACTTTGTAAAGATGCGGTGCACACGTATCATTTGACACTTCTGCAATTCCATTTCCAGCCACCCTTCTTTCCATGGTGGACCTTTTAAATGCAAGGTTGCAGTTCAAAACTGCAACAGCACACGTGGCAAACATGTAACTAAATTCATCAAAACTATTCAAATAGTGGGCCATGTTGTAGATGGGACATCCCAAATATCGTACAGAATAAACAAATCTGAGACCGAATGAATGGTCAGGTGGTTCTAGAAGTTGGACCATAGGCTCCACCACCTGTTCAATTAAAAATCACACTTTCAAGGGTAACGACACTAAATATCAAGTGGGGCCCACTTTATGAACGGTTTTAAATTGGGATAAATATTGTAAAATGAATAATTAATATACGCGTGAGAATGAATATTCATACTCCTGAAGAGTATTAATGTTTTCTAACCTCATTATTGTGACCGTCTCGTCTCTTTGTCTGACTCTGAAATGCTCGTATGTTTCCTTTCACGTCTCCCTCCCTCTCTCTAGTCTCTACCCTATAAGACAATGCAGTACATTTCTCAGGGTCCACTCAGCAACGCCCTATGAGTCGAGTACACGAGTCGAGTATCGAATCGAGTACTTCTCAACTCGTAATCAAAACGAGTCTCAAAAACCCGCTTGTACTCGGCTCAAACTCATAACGAGTCGAGTCTACTCGAATAATTCCGAGTTGAGCAAGTCGAGTAACCAAGCATACTCTGTTCGTGTACAGCTCTAGCCAAATTCACGACTTTCCTGCTTTTTTTCCTCCTTTGATTGGTCCATCTCAGTCAGTGATGCATTATTCAATGCATTAAACAATGAGACGATCTAATTTGATTGCAACAACCACTTTTGCTGATTGACGCAAACAGAGGATCCGTATTCGGCTTCTGGCTATATGCACCAGACCCTCCTGCCCTCAAATCACAATTCAGCTTTTTCTTGTGTCCTCCTCATAACTCACCATGGCTTCACAACAATCTAACCAACTTCACTTCATCTTCATTCCTTTCCTGGCCCCAGGTCACATGATCCCCATGTTTGACCTGGCCCACTTGTTCGCAAGGCGCGGTGTGGCAGCTACCATAATCACCACAACCCTCAATGCTGCTCGATACAAGAACAAAATCAACCACGCCATCGAACTCGGTCTCCAAATCCAACTTGTTGAACTACGCTTCCCATGTCAGGAAGCCGGCTTGCCGGATGGAAGTGAAAACATGGACTCTATCACTCTAGAGTTCGCCATGGATTTCTACAAGGCGGTTGATTTACTGCAGCAGCCAATAGATGTTGGATTATATGGTTGAAATTAAATAGACTATTAAAATCGAGAACAAAAAAAAATTGAGAAAGAAGAACTTATAGAATTGAGTCGAGGCATGACTGAGTCACTTGGCTTGAAATCGAATTTGCTCCCCTTGGACAGCGTCCCAAGTGCAACAGGTTTCCAGAGTAATTAACCTCCAGGATACAACGACTATGACCCGATCCCAGCAGTGCACTCACTGTACGCGGGCTCGAACCACTTGCAGTTTAGTCCGAAAGTGCTGAGTTGACCAGCGATGAATTTAGTAAAATTCTTAAACCAGATCAGAGAGAGTTTTATAAGAGAGATAATAATTTTCGTATTTTGAAACTAGAATCAGAAGTCTTTATATAGACTCCGAAGTGGTGTATAAACACCCTTTACAAAAGGTTAGGTCCGTTGGGTTTAAACCCAACAGGTGCGACTAACTGGAAGGGATGCATCTCTTTGGTTTAAAAAGAAAAGGCGCAAGTGTGAGTACACTCTTGTAAATAAAGTCCCGCGAGTTCCCATACACACACACACTCATGCGAGTACACTCACACTCACACTGCACCCGCACCCGCACCCGTGCCCACGCCCACGCCCAGCCCGTCCCGTCGTGTCGCGCATGCGCACACGGACTCGGCTCGGCTCGGCGCTCGTGCGCGTGTGTGGTCAATAGCATAGATTAGAGCTATTGGCGTAGCCCCCCCACAGGACCAAATTCACATGCCCCTTGAAAGGGGCACAAGCTCTATGCAAAAAGACTATCTTATATACAAGATAGTTCACTTTGTCAAATCCGATGTGGGACAAAACCCACAACATAAAAGTACTACAACTTTTCAAATGTGGAGGGAAAACACCGAAAATTTAAAAATTTAAATTTTAATACTATTTTAAAATAAAATATAACAATCCCCCACATGTTTTAAAATAAAACTCTTTCGGATTAAAGCGTAATAGTTGTGCAATGGTGCCGGTGCCACCATAGACTTGAACCGACATTAGAGTAAGCAACACATGTCTACAGGAATCAGGTGACACCATAGTCTTGAACCTAAATCCTTTTAATGTAGATCGCAAGTACATGCTACTCACACAACTTTTCCTTTGCAAGTGATTCTGCGGTTCGGTGCGTTTCGGTCATACACCATTACCTGGATTTTATGAGTGCTCTAGATAATTCGCCTAGATTCTCATAGGAAGCGGCCTCCACCTCCACACTCATATAGATGAATTCCATCAAGTGTATGCGGCAACTGTATACACCACCAAATATATGGCTATAGATTCATTAAGAGTTCTAACAACTCATCTTTCTGCGTTACTGCTCGCACTGTCCACCATAGAAGGGGCTCATACAGCTCAGTGCAATCGTCTACCTTGTGTCTTGTTGTTTACCCATTGAATCTATCTCATGGGATCTCCACTTGTATAGGTTGGGTTGCTGATACTGGCAGCTCATATATTAGGCTCAGTCCCATTCCCTTCAATGTATCATTGACTAACCTTTTAGATAGTCCTTTAGTCAGAGGATCTGTTAGATTCTTTTCTGACCTCACAAAGTCAATAGATATGACTCCATCACGCAACATGTGTTTCACTATATTGTGTCTGAGTCTAATATATCTGATCTTTCCATTATATATTTTACTCTTTGCTTTCGCTATAGTTGCTTAACAGTCACAATGAATAGACACGGCCAATACAGGCTTTGGCCACAATGGCATATCAGCTAAGAGATTTCTAAGCTACTCGGCTTCTGATCCAGCCTTTTCTAAGGCAATAAACTCGGATTCCATAGTAGACCGAGCGATACATGTCTGCTTGGTAGACTTCCAAAAGACTGCTCCTCCACCCAAAGTAAAGATGTATCCACTCGTGGATTTTGTCTCATCTGAATCACTAATCCAATTAGCATCACTGTATCCTTCCAATATACCAGGAAAACCATTATAATGTAAACCATAGGCTATACTGCCTTTTAGGTATCTCAAAATCCTAGACAAAGTATTCCAATGCTTTTTCCAGGGTTATGTGTATATTTACTTAGCCTTCCTACTGCAAAAGCTATGTCTAGTCTAGTGCAGTTTGTTAGATACATAGGCTACCAATTATTCTAAAATACTCCAATTGAGACACTATTTTCTGTATTCTTCATGAGAGTCACACTATAATCATAAGGAGTACTGACAGGTAAACAGTCAAAATGGTTAAACTTTCTCAATGTAATGAGATTGTGATAATATAATAACACTATCTTTCATTCTTACTTCAATACCCAAGATAACACTAGCATCTCCTAAGTCTTTCATGTCAAACTTAGATGACAAGAATTTCTTAGTTGCATTAACTAGTTTAATATTAGTTCCAAAAATAAGCATGTCATCAACATAAAGGCATATAATAACATAATCATTTTTAAAACTTTTACTATATACACATCTATCTACATCATTTATATGATAACCATTTGATTTTAAAACACCATCAAATTTTTCATGCCATTGTTTAGGAGCTTGTTTTAAACCATATAGTGATTTAACTAGTTTACATACTTGAAAAGGCCTAGCTATATGTCCTGGGGGGGGGGGGGTGAATAGGACTATACCAAATAAAACTTATAACAGCGGAAAAAAGAATATGATAGACAAAATAAATTACAATGCAGGAAAGTAAAATAACTTCAAAATTCAGATCTTGAGAAGTTGATACAAATGTTGTTTTAAGGACAACCTTTCACCAAAAACCAGAGTTTATGGTAGAACAACCTTATTTCTAGAAAGATCTTTGTATCAAATCTCAAACCAAAGAGGAATACAGAAATAAACACAAACTGAACAGAAATAAATTGTAATCACAAATATATTGTTCTAGGGACAGCCATACACCATAAAAATAGCAGGGCAACCTTGATGGAACAACTTTAAAGAAAATTGAATTTCAAGCAGATAAAGGAATAGCAGAAAATAAATTCTAAACTATTACAAAATTCCCACAATGCTTGAATTAAATGATTACAACATTCACCATCATATATACATCCCACAAATAAATAATTAAAGATTAGAAATGTAAATCATTCAACCACAATACAAGGGATTATAGTGGCTCGCCTGTGTGTTCACCAACTGTTAAACAACAGCCACACAGAATGCTACTCCACTCCTAATATCCTCACATAGGGGATATTAGCGTTCACTAACAAAATAGGTTTTCACAGGTTCACCCAAAACCTTTACAATTGTGTCTTTGTCTGTGGGCTTACACAATTAAAAAACTCCACTTCTGAGTTTTCCTGGCTCTCCTCAGATAACCAATACAACAAGATTTTTCTGGCAAATCTTGAAAGAAACCAAAACAGAAAGGAATTTACAATTAAATGTAAAATACCTGATTATCTCCTTCGTTGTAGCAGCCCGGTAGAACCAAGTCAGAGTAAATGATTGAATGTCCAAGTTCAATGTCCAGTACTCAATTACAATGATTCTAGTTCTAATAGATTTTAAATTAAACCAAATAGGGCTTGCCTTAATTGATTTTGATTCCAAAGAAGGGGAATAACAATTCCTCTTATCAAATTAGATTGGAATAGCAGAAACAAAATCAATTAAATAAAGCTAAAGAAAGAGAATATAAAAAAAGCACACTTACCTTAGATGGAGCACAAAATTAACACCCAGAAGTTTGACGAAGATTGGCTTGAATGGATTAATTAATTCCTTGAATTCTTCTGAGATTAGTGCTCTATTTATAGGTGAGCAGATCGCGTCTTCGACTGGTCTAGGGAGCTCTTCGACTAGTCGAAGAAGTAACAGATTTGAAAAAAATCAGGCGTGATAAGCTTTGACCGTTCTACGACTGGTCGAACAGATTCCTGGACTGGTCGAAGCCTAACAGAAAATATCCAAATTTTGTAACAAACTCACGACTGGTTGAGGAATTTCTTGGACTGGTCAAAGCAAAGCTAAGACTAGTCGAAGAAAGCCTAGGACAAGTCTTTGAACTGTCCAAACTCATGTGACATATACATATGACTTATGTATCCAAAATGGCCTACTTCTAAGGTCAACCTATGGTCAATCAAACCCCAATCATGAAGTAAGGACATTGAAACATTAGGAACAAGTGACCTTGAAGTTTAAGCCTTGAAGTCTTGATGTAGTTCAATCTTGAAATCTTGATGTAGCTCAACCTTGAAATCTTGATGTAGCTCAACCTTGAAAGTGTCTTGAGTTCTTTACGAACTGCCTTGTACTCTTCTTGAAGTCTTGCATTCTTGAGTCTTGTGTTGTGAGCAATACTTGCAGTCAAGATTGATCTTTGTACTTGTGAGCTTTGCTTGTTCATGAATGTTGATCTTAGAAAGAGCTTCACTTATGCAAGTTATATACTAGTGATTTTGGCATTACAAATTTGACAACCGACAGAGATATAGACTATAGCATTTACAATCTCTCCCTTTGTCAAACTAGTGACAAAACACATAACCAAGATAAACATAAAGTAAAATAACTGCTTAAAGAATCATGAACCAGTTAATATCAACTAACTTACCTACAAATTAATATTTAATAATTAACATTCAACCAGTTCATTAACATTTAACCAGTTCATTCAAATAGTTCAAACATACTCCCCTTGAGTAACATAACCAATGCTACTCCTCTCACAATTATATCGTTAAGAACAAACCATTCTCCCTCTTTTTGTCACAATATGACAAAGGAAACAACAATAAATGAGAACTAAATAAAGGGATATATGAGAGTAAATATGAGGAGTTATGAGATAATAGCAAAAACCAGAAATAGAGATACTTAGCATAGTTTCACATAGAACAAATACTCAGCATAAAACAAAGATAGTATCCAACTCCAAATCAGTCAAACTAGTGCTAAGTTATAAAGTTATTACAAACCAGAAAATCCCATATAGACTAATCAGAACTAGAACTAGATGACGGAGCAGGAATAGAGGGATCAAGTTGGTGCATGCCTTTGTTCAATCGCCTAAGATATTTGCGCATGTACTTAAATTGTAAATCATGAGCAACAGACATGTTTTCCATCTTTACATTTATATTCTCAACTTTACCCTCCAATGCACTCAGACGTGCATCAAAATCAGGTGGTTCAAAATCTGGATAATTTGTTGAATCAGAATCCAGTTCCTCGAAGATGTCATCCATATTAATGTCATCACCAGCTTCTTCATGACCACCACCACCATTACCACCTTGTTCAGAAAGTAATTCCAACTTCATCTTATTGAGATTAGAATTGTTGAAAATCAGATGATGGATAGGTGCCTCATCAATCAGCATATCGACTAACATATGTGTAGCCAATACAGTCATTAAATAGCCAAAAGGAATGTCACTATGACCAGGATAGAGTCTAAATTGAAGAATGAAATGACAGAATAAGGATGGTAAACAAATCTGAGTACCACTGGCAATAGCATGGATAACACGAACCATAAACAAGGCTAAGTCAGTTTTATTACCCGAACGAGGATACAGATTAGACACAAAGATTCTGTAAAGAACTCTGTATTTGGGTAACAAATACCTTGCGGGAAGCGCATTCCCTTTTTTAGTCCAGTGAACATCCATGTTGCACAAGTCTCTAGTGAGCATACGTTCTTCAGAAACTGAGGGTTTATTAGTCAAATTATGAATAGGAATACCCTCATCATTCATAGGAATGTCCATAAGGGCTGAAATTAAATGACGATCAATGTCAAATGGCCCTTCAATAGTTGATATTTTAAAAGTTAAATTATCCTGTGAGAAGTCACTAATACATGTAAACATGGATTGGGCAATGGACCGGTATGCACGCCCACCCCAATGTAATAAGTTAACCCAACCTACAGCTTCAAGCATAGGAAGGATGTCAAAAGGTGTAATATGATTAATATCAACAGGATGTTCAACAATAACATTACGTGATCTAATGTCCGTAACATAAGATGGATCATCATTAGGAACAAGAAGATGACGCTTGGTCGATCTGGAGGAAGAAGAAGGACCACGGGAAGTAGTTTTTCTACCTCTAGAAGCCATTTACAACAATGATAAAAAGGAAATAAGAAGTTGCAAAGGATAGAGAAGAGGGTTTACTCAAAACAGATTTTTCTTAATCCAAACCCCAAATCTCAATGAAATCCAAAATAGAAAGCTTCAAGCTAGAAAAGGAAACAATCTAGACACAGATCTGCAAGAAAAACATAAATGGAATACTAACCTTGAAGAACAAGAACAGTGGGTTCGACAAGTCGAAGCTCGGCTCCTTAGAAAAGAAAAATGAAATGAGGAAGAAAGCAAAATCTCCAAATTTTAAGTGATTCTCGAGATCTACGACTGGTCGTGGGTATCTACGACCGGTCGAAGGTCGACTGGTCGAGTATACTCACGACTGGTCGAAGAATGTCCAAAGATTCATTTTTCTTGCAAATTAAAAAAAAATTGAAATTTAACCTAGCAAATATATACACTATGATACAAGTAGGCATAAATAATCATTTTAAAGTGCACATGCCAAGATCAAATTTCATCTTTTTGAACCTGTTCTTATCGAGAGGTTTTGTGAAAATGTCAGCTCGTTGATCTTCAGTAGGAATATATTCCAGAGATATAACTTTTTCTTCTACCAATTCCTGAATATAATGAAATCTAATGTCAATGTGCTTAGTACGAGAATGCTGAATAGGATTTTTTGAAATATTTATCACACTGGAATTATCACAATGTAATAACATAGAATCCTGTTTAATTCTATAATCACTTAGCATTCATTGCATCCAGACAAGTTGTGTACATGCATTACCAGCTACGATATATTCAGTTTTAGCTGTTGAAAGTGATATAGAATTTTGTTTCTTACTAAACCAGGAAACTAGATAATTTCCAATGTAAAAGCAACCACCACTGGTTGATTTTCTATTATCTAAATTACCAGCCCAGTCAGCATCCGAGTACCCAGCTAATTGGACACTAGTCTCATGAGGATACCAGAGACCAAGATTTACAGTACTTGCGACATATCTAATAATCCGCTTAACAACAATCAAGTGTGATTCTTTTGGATCAGATTGATATCTTGCGCAAATACCAACACTTAGAGAAATATCAGGTCTACTAGCAGTTAAATATAACAAACTACCAATCATACTTCGATAAAGTTTTGAATCAACATTTTTACCATTAGAGTCTTTTGAGAGTTTCAGGGTAGTACTCATGGGAGTATCGAACTTCTTGCCATTCTCAAATCTAAATCTCTTGATTAGATTCAAAGCATACTTAGATTGAGAAATGAATATTCCTTCAGGTTGTTGCTTTACTTGCAATCTAAGGAAATAAGTCAATTCCCCAACCATGCTCATTTCGAACTGTGATTTTATTAAATCTACAAACTCAGTAGTCAAGTCAGTACAAGTTGATCCATAAATGATATCATCAACATAAATCTGTACCATTAAGATATGATCATTATGTTTTTTTAACAAATAGAGTTTTATCAACAGATCCCATTTGAAAATCATGATTTAAAAGAAATTTTGTTAGTTTCTCATACCATGCCCTAGGTGCTTGTTTTAATCCATAAAGTGCCTTTTTAAGTTGATACACATGATCAGTATTTTTGGGATCTTCAAAACCCATTGGCTGTTCAACATAGACTTCTTCATGTAAATCGCCATTTAGAAAAGCACTTTTCACATTCATTTGATAAATCTTTATCTTTCTAAAACATGCAATGGATATAAATAGTCTGATAGATTCAAGATGTGCTACTGGTGTAAAAGTTTCATCAAAATCAATTCCTTCAATTTGAGTATAACCTTGTACCACTAATCTAGCCTTGTTTCTAATTATATTTTCACACTCGTCAGACTTATTTTTGAAAATCCATTTTGTTCCAATAATATGTTTATCTTTAGGTCTTGGTACAAGATACCAAACATCATTTCTTACGAATTGGTTAAGTTCTTCTTGCATCGCAACAATCCAGTTCTCATCAGCAAGAGCTTCTTTTACATTAGAAGGTTCTATTTGGGATGTAAAACATACATAATTACATATATCCTCAAGTTGTCTATGGGTGCGAACACCGGTGAGAGGGTTTCCAAAAATTTGAGTGGTTGGATGATCTTTAACAGTCCTCAACTCAGAGTCAGTCTGATTCGATGAAGTATCGGGTTTATGAATGATTATAACTTCATCATTATCTGAATTAGGGATTGGCGTATTTAAGTGATCATCAATGACAACGTTGATGGACTCTTGAATCACACCAGTTCTTTTGTTCAGAACCCTATAAGCACGACTGTTTAAGGAATATCCTAGAAAAATCCCTTCATTACTCTTTGTATCGAATTTTCCCAAATTTTCACGATCTCGTAAAATATAGCACTTGCTGCCAAAAACTCGAAAGTATTTCACAGTAAGCTTTTTATTGAACCACAATTCGTAAGCCGTTTTATTATTATCTTTGCTAGTGTAGACTCAGTTAATAATATAGCAAGCTGTGTTGACTGCTTCAGCCCAAAGATTTTTAGAGAGCTTCATGCTATTCAACATGACATTAGCCATTTCTTGAAGTACCCTATTCTTTCTTTCCACAATTCTATTTTGTTGTGGAGTTTTGGGAGCAGAGAATTCATGTAATATTCCTTGGTCGGTACAGAACTTCTTAAAATTGCTATTCTCAAATTCAGATCCATGATCACTATGAATGTTACTGATTTAAGAAGATTTTTCAGTTTGAATCCTTTTGAGAACTTTTCTATACTTTTTCCCACCACGACTTTCCGTTCTGGTAGGTCCTATTAGATCCATGTGGAGAAGTTCGAGTGGTCTTGATGTGGTATTTGAATTCACCTTTTTGTGTGAGTTCCTTGTTTGTTTGCCTATCTGGCACTCACCACATATTTTATCTAATTTCTAAAGTTTGGGTAAACCTCTTATAAATTCTTGTTTGCTCAATCTATATAAATTTCGATAATGTACATGTCCAAGACGTTTGTGCCATAAATCAGTCTCGTCTGTATGGACCATGTAACATGTTTGATTAGATGAGCTGGATTCACTAATAATATAGCAATTTTCAGACGTTCTACGTCCAGTTAATATTACAGAACCCTTATTGTTTAGTATCTCACAGATTTGATTAGAGAACAGAACACTATGGTTATTATCACATATTTGAGATATGCTAAGCAAGTTATGTTTTAAGCCTTCAACATATAAAATGTTTTTAAACACAGGAAGATTAAAAAGTTAAACCGTACCTTGGCCTATAATCTTGCAGTTGCTACCATCACCAAATGTGACAGAACCATCAGTCATATCTTTTAGATCCGTGAATAAAGCTTTGTCACCTGTCATATGCCTGGGGCTCCACTGTCTAGGTACCACTTTGAATAACTTATTGCTTTGAAAGCAGTGTGAGCAACCAAGCAGGCGACTTTAGGAACCCATTTCATAACTGTTTTGGGTTTAGGAATATATTGGTCTTCTTTTGTTTATAGTTGTAAGAATAACCTATAGAGTTAGATTTTAGGAGCTCCTTGAGTAAATTACTATCTTTTCAGCTAGTGGATTTTGTTTCTGATTAAAGTTGACATGGCTGCTTCTAAGTTTTTGAAGAGTTTTTGAATTTCTAGAAAAACCTTGATAAGTACTTTTCCCTTTTGAGTTTGAGGACTCTCCTTTCACAAACATAGGAGGAGTATACTTTTGTTTAGGAGATAAATTTTTATCATAACCCAATCCGGATAAATCGCCACATTTTCTTGATCCGGATAAAAGTTTTTCTAACTTTGGATCACCTTGGGCATATTTCCATGTGTCCTTTAGACTCAAAAGAGAAGATACTTCATTTTTGAGTTTCTCGATTTCAGATTTCAAATCAACAATTTGGGAGTTTTTGAATTCCAAATCGCATTTTGATTTTTCAAAATAATCTGAAATTTGTGATTTTTCTAAGACAAGTGATTCAAAACATTCTTTGAGTTTAGAAAACTTTTCTTTTTGAAGTTTAAGTTTGACAGCAATTTTACAACTTTCCTTATATAGGGCATTGTAAGCGTCTTGAAGATCATCTTCATTTTCACATTCACTACTCAGATTTTCTTCACTTGTTGAGTCATTATCTGAAAATGTGAATTTGGCTAGAGTCATAAGTGCTTTAACTTCATTACCTGACTTCAGTTTAGAGATCTTCGATTCTGAAGAAGCTTCAGAATCAGATGATTCATCCCATGTAGCCAACATACCCTTCTTCTTGGGTTTGTCCTTTTTAGGACATCTATTTGCTAAGTGCCCATATTCTTGACAGTTGTAACATTGACTATCTTTCAAAGATTTTCGAGTTTTGGGTCTAAACTTCTTTTTATCATTTGATTTTTGAAAATCAACCCTTTTCTTACTTTTGAAAATCTTGTAAAATTTCTTAGCTAAAAGAGCCATATCATCTTCTGAATCAGAATTTTCTTCTGAATTATATTTAGAGGATTTTAGTGCGATAGATTTACCTTTAGGAGCTTTAAAGTTATACTCGTAGGTTTGTAAAGAACTAACTAGTTCTTCTACCCTCATATTATCCGTATCATGAAGTTCCTGGATCGCGGTTACTTTAGAATTGAACCGTTCAGGAAGTGAGCATAATATCTTTGCACACACCTTACTTTCTGGGAGTTTATCGCCAAGACCCCACATTGAGTTTACAATGTCATTTAGTCTAGTGTAAAAGTCCATAAACATTTCATTTTCCTCCATATGAATTTCTTCAAATTTGGTTGTGAGGAGTTGAACTTTAGACTTTTTTACAATTGATGTACCCTCGTGTGTCATTTCTAGTATATTCTAGGCTTGCTTTGCAGTATCACAGGATATGATTCTTTTGAACTCATCCGGTGATAGTGCGCAAGTGATCGCATTTAGTGCTTTAGCATTGACACTATACTCACTTTTCTGAAGGGTGGTCCATAAATAATAAGCAGGTACAGACATAGTTTTTGAACCGTCGAATTCAGTTACTTCAATGGTAGGAGTTTTCCATTCGGTCACTATTGCTCGCCACACGCTCTCATCCATTGATTTTAGGAAGATCCTCATTCTAGCTTTCCAATAAGCATAGTTGGAGCCATCAAATGGTGGAGGCCTAGTGACTGAAAGGCTATCAAAATTTGACATCTTTTTATATAGCTTAGATCGTTAGCTCAGGAAATAAATCCAAATAAAAAGCAATAAGAACGAGCTATTAGGCTCTGATACCACTTGAAAAGGCCTAGCTATATGTCCTAAAGGGGGGGTGAATAGGACTATGCCAAATAAAACTTATAACAGCGGAAAAAAGAATATGATAACCAAAATAAATTACAATGCAGGAAAGTAAAACAACCTCAAAATTCAGATCTTGAGAGGTTGATACAAATGTTGTTCTAAGGACAACCTTTCACCAAAAACCAGAGTTTATGGTAGGACAACCTTATTTCTAGAAAGATCTTTGTATCAAATCTCAAACCAAAGAGGAATACAAAAATAAACACAAACTGAACTGAAATAAATTGTAATCATAAATGTATTGTTCTAGGGACAAATCCATACACCATAAAAATGGCAGGGCAACCTTGCTGGAACAACTTTAAAGAAAATTGAATTTTAAGCAAATAAAGGAATAACAGAAAATAAATTCTAAACTATTACAAAATTCCCACAATGCTTGAATTAAATGATTACAGCATTCACCACCATACATACATCCCACAAATAAATAATTAAAGATTAGAAATGTAAATCATTCAACCACAACACAAGAGATTATAGTGATTCGCTTGTGTGTTCACCAACTGTTAAACAACAGCCATACAGAATGCTACTCCACTCCTAATATCCTCACATAGGGGATATTAACATTCACTAACAAAATAGGTTTTCACGGGTTCACCCAAAACCTTTACAATTGTGTCTTTGTCTGTGGGCTTACACAATTAAAAAAACCCCACTTCTGAGCTTTCCTAGCTCTCTCAGATAACCAATACAATAAGATTTTTCTGACAAATCTTGAAAGAAACCAAAACAGAAAAGAATTTACAATTAAATGTAAAATACCTGATTATCTCCTTCGTTGTAGCAGCCCGGTAGAACCAAGTCAGAGTAAATGATTGAATGTCCAAGTTCAATGTCCAGTATTCAATTACAATGATTCTAGTTCTAATAAATTTTAAATTAAACCAAATAGGGCTTGCCTTAATTGATTTTGATTCCAAAGAAGGGGAATAACAATTCCTCTTATCAAATTAGATTGGAATAGCAGAAACAAAATCAATTAAATAAAGTTAAAGAAAGAGAATATAAAATAAGCACACTTAGCTTAGATGAAGTACAGAATTAACACTCAGAAGTTTGACGAAGATTGGCTTGAATAGATTAATTAATTCCTTGAATTCTTCTGAGATTCGTGCTTTATTTATAGGTGAGCAGATCGCGTTTTCGACTGGTCTAGGAAGCTCTTCGACTAGTCGAAGAAGTAACAGATTTGAAAAAAATAGGGCGCGATAAGCTTTGACCGTTCTACGACTGGTCGAAGGTCTCCTTCGACTGGTCGTAGGTCACCTTCGACCGGTCGAATGATCCTTCGAATTAAAGACCGCGCTGGACTTTGAGTCGAAGATTTTCGACTGGTCAAAGATTTTCGACTGGTCGAAGATGCAGCCGACACTGTTCCTTCGACTGGTCGAACAGATTTCTGGACTGGTCGAAGCCTAATAGAAAATATCCGAATTTTGTAACAAACTCACGACTGGTCGAGGAATTTCTTGGACTGGTCGAAGCAAAGCTAAGACTAGTCGAAGAAAGCCTAGGATAAGTCTTTGAACTGCGCAAACTCATGTGACATATACATATGACTTATGTATCCAAAATGGCCTACTTCTAAGGTCAACCTATGGTCAATTAAACCCCAATCATGAAGTAAGGACATTGAAACATTAGGAACAAGTGACCTTGAAGTTTAAGCCTTGAAGTCTTGATGTAGTTCAATCTTGAAATCTTGATGTAGCTCAACCTTGAAATCTTGATATAGCTCAACCTTGAAAGTGTCTTGAGTTCTTTACGAACTGCCTTGTACTCTTTTTAAAGTCTTGCATTCTTGAGTCTTGTGTTGTGAGCAATACTTGCAGTCAAGGTTGATCTTTGTACTTGTGAGCTTTGCTTGTTCATGAATGTTGATCTTGGAAAGAGCTTCACTTATGCAAGTTATATACTAGTGATTTTGGCATTACAAATTTGACAACCGACAGGGATATAAACTATAGCATTTATAATACTTTATTTTCTTTACCTGATATCTTATAACCCTCAGGTTGCTTCATATATATTTCTTCTTCTAAGTCTCCATTTAGGAAAGCTGTCTTAACGTCCATCTGGTGTACCACCAGTTTGAATATGGAAGCTATCGCTATTAAGACCCTGATTGATGTAATTATAGTTACAGGGGAATATGTATCAAAGTAATCTATTCCTTCCTTTTGTTTAAAGCCTTTCGCTACCAATGTAGCTTTAAACTTATCAATAGTCCCATCTGGTTTTAGTTTCTTTTTAAACACCCATTTACAGCCTATTAGTTTGTTTCCAGATGGTAGGTCTATAAGTTCCTAAGTGTTATTAGATATAATAGATTCTAACTCATCATTTATTACTTCCTTCCAAAAGGTTGCATCTGGAAAGTTAATTGCTTCTATATACGTTGTAGGATCATCTTCTACTAAGAAGGTGAAAAAACCATCTCCTAGGTTAGTTTCTCTTTTAACCCTAGTACTTTTTATTGGTTGTATCTCTTCTACTACTTTCTCGTAAGCAATTTTGCTAGTAGACGCGATATCTGATTCATTGACTTCCTCTATTCCTAGAGATTTAGATTTCATAGGGAATACGTTCTCAACGAACTCTGCATCCCTAGTTTCTATAATTGTATTGGATCTAGAATATTATCCTTAGTTTTTAAAACTAGAAACCTGTAGGCCGCACTGTTTTGTGCGTAACCTATAAATACACAATCGGTCATTTTAGGACCTAATTTTCTTATCTTAGTTTCAGGCAATCCTACTTTAGCAAGACACCTCCACACTTTAATATATTTATAACTAGGAACATGATTATTCCAAAGTTCATAAGGTGTTTGTTTAGAAGATTTAGAAGGAATCCTATTTAGAATATAACAAACAGACAGAATTGCTTCTCCCCACATATTTGAGGGTAAGCCAGAACTGTTTAACATGGCATTCATCATCTCTTTTAGAGTTCTATTCTTACGTTCTGCTATTCTATTCTATTCTGGTGTATAAGGAGCTGTAGTTTCGTGAACTATTCCATTCTTTTCACAAAATTCTCTAAATTGAGAAGATTCATATTCTCCTCATCTATCTATTCTAAGTCTTTTAATTTTTATATTTAACTGATTTTCAACTTCAATTTTGTATTTAGAAAAAACATCTAAAGCTTCATCTTTGTTTCTTAATAGATAGACTCTAATGAACCTAGAGTAATCATCTACAAAAGTTATATAATATATTTTTCCACCTCTAGACATGTGATTTCTAAAATCACCTAAGTCACTGTGTATTAACTCTAATAGAACAGATAGTCTTTCTATTCATTTAAAGGGTTTTCTAATGAATTTTAATTTTACACATGTTTCACGTTTTTCGAATTCTTCATTAGATATATTAGGTAATAAACCTAATCTTTTCATTTTCTTCAAAGATATTTTATTCACATGACCTAATCTATTATGCCATAGATAAAAAGGTTCAACGATATAAATAGAACTAGATGTCTTCTTATTATTATCATTGGATACATTTACAATGAATAAACGATCACTACAGTATCCTTTACCAACAAAAGTTTCATTCTTGGCCATTACAAGCTTATCTGAATCAAATACTAACTTAACACCAGCCTTATTGAGGAGCAAACCAGAGACCAAGTTTCGTCTAATGTCGGGCACATGTAGGACATCATTCAACATCAGAGTTTTTCCAGAGGTGAGTTTCAGAAGTACTTTCCCTTTCCCTACAACTGGAGACGTTCTAGCATTACCCATGAACACCTGTTCATCATCTCCTGATACTTGGTAGGAGGTAAACATGCTACGATCCTTGCACATGTGCTTAGTTGCACCATTGTCTAGTACCCACTCCAAGTTGTTTACCAGAAAAACTTCTGACACCACAACTACTACCATGTCAGACTCATTGCCTGTTTCTGTAAGATTAGCCTGCGGCTTATCTTTGTTTTTCTTAAGCCTGCAGGTTTTAACATGATGCCCGGGTTTTCCACAGTTGTAGCAATTTCTGTTTTTCTTGAATTGATTGTTTGCATTCTTCTTTTTGAGCCTGCATTCATTTTCGTAATGTCCAGGTTTGCCACAGTTATGACAGTTGCCCTTTTTCTTATTATTTGCCCGACTTGATTCCATAAGATTCGCCTTTGAATCTATCTCATTTCCATTTTCTTTTTGGTCCATGATTCTATTGGCCTCCTCTATTCTTATATGTATGATAGTGGTTTCCAAAGAAACACCGTTCTTTTTATGTTTCATTCTATTATTATATTCTTTCCAGGAGGGCGGTAGTTTTTCTATTAGCACTCCTGACAGAAACACTTCATCCAACTTAATTCCTTCTGTCGATAGTTCGTGAACTAGACTTTGAAAATCATGAATTTGATTTGTGACAGGTTTATCATCTGTCATTTCATAATGAAGGAAATTAACAATTGCATGTTTCTTAGCGCCTGCATCTTCCAATATGTATTTCTTTTCTAAAGCAGTCCATATGTCTTTAGCAGACACGTAAGAAGCATACACATCATATAGTTCATTGGATAAAGAATTTAGCATATAGTTTTTACAATTATTTTCATCTGTTACTTCAGTTTGATTTGCTGGATTTATAGTAAATGATTCAGATAAAATGTATGAAACTTTCAGGGTGGTTAAAGCAAACATTAGTTTTTGTTTCCACCGTTTAAAGCATTGTCCAGCGAACGGTTCGATTTTAGCTAACTCAGTAGAAGCATTTACTGTTACTGTAGCCATAGTCTATGTATTTCAACAATTCGATTTCAAGATTATTGGATTATATGGTTGAAATTAAATAGACTATTAAAATCGAGAACAAAAAAAAAACAAAAAAAAAATTGAGAAAGAAGAACTTATAGAATTGAGTCGAGGTGTGACTGAGTCACTCGGCTTGAAATCGAATTTGCTCCCCTTGGACAGCGTCCCAAGTGCAACAGGTTTCCAGAGCAATCGACCTCCAGGATACAACGACTATGACCCGGTCCCAGCGGTGCACTCACTGTACACGGGCTCGAACCACTTGTAGTTTAATTCAAAAGTGCTAAGTTGACTCAGCGATGAATTCAATAAAATTCTTAAACCAGATCAGAGAGAGTTTTATAAGAGAGATAATTATTTTCGTATTTTGAAACTGGAATCGGAAGTCTTTATATAGACTCCGAAGTGGTGTATAAACACCCTTTACAAAAGGTTAGGTCCGTTGGATTAAAACCCAACAGGTGCGACCAACCGGAAGGGATGCACCCGCGAGTACCCATACACACACACACACACCCATGCGAGTACACTCACACCGCACCCGTGCCCACGCCCAGCCCCTCCCGTCGCACACGCGCACACGGACTCAGCTCTGCGCGCGCGCGCGTGTGTGGTCAATGGCATAGATTAGAGCTATTGGCATAGCCCCCCACAGGACCAAATTCACATGCTCCCTGAAAGGGGCACAAGCCCTATGCAAAAAGACTGTCTTATATACAAGATAGTTCACTTTGTCAAATCTGATGTGGGACAAAACCCACAACACAAAAGTACCACAGCTTTTCAATTGTAGAGGGAAAACACCGAAAATTTAAAAATTCAAATTTTAATATTATTTTAAAACAAAATATAACAATAGAACAGTATCTTCAAGACCATGAACTGCGTTCGAGCTGTATTATTTCAGACTCTTTGCTTCCATGGACGTGTGCTTCCATGGACGTGTGAAACCGCTAGCAAGTTTCAGATACCAAGGATCGTTTTTCATGGTATGTGCTGTTTCTCTCTCTTATGCTCGCACAATGCGTACCATTACAAGTCCCACGAAAACGTCTTCTCTGAGTTAGACCCAGTCGCCGTTCCAGGCTTGCCTCATCTAATTGAGATACCGAAAGCCCAGCTGGTTCCGGGTGCGACCCAAGGAAAGATTTATTTTCAAAAGATACTCGGTATATTCAAAGCTGGCGATTCAAAATCTTACGGCGTAGTGGTGAACAGTTTTGCAGAATTGGAGAATGAATACGTGGAGTATTACCAAAAGGCTATGGGGAAGAAGGTATGGAACGTCGGGCCAGTTTCTCTCCACAACAAGGAGATGTCGGATAAGATGGTAAGAGGGAACAAAACCTCTATCAATGAGCACGAATGCTTGAGTTGGCTCGATTCAAGGAAGCCCAAGTCAGTTGTTTATGTTTGTTTTGGAAGCGCATGCTGCGTTTCTCCTTCCCAGTTGATACAGATTGGTTTGGGCTTGGAAGCTTCAAATCAACCGTTCATTTGGGTGATTAGAGACGTCATGGAACCGGCCAAGATGGAGGAATGGCTTTCTGAAGGATTTGAGGAGAGGATAAAGGAAAGGGGTCTTATAGTCAGAGGATGGGCGCCACAGATTCTAATATTATCGCATCCGGCAATTGGAGGGTTCTTAACGCATTGCGGTTGGAATTCCACATTGGAGAGTATCAGTGCGAGTGTTCCCATGTTGACGTGGCCTCTCTTTGCAGAGCAGTTCCTCAATGAGAAGCTTCTTGTACAAGTTCTGAGAATTGGAGTCGATCTGGGCGTCTTCCTGGGTGCAATTAAATGGGAACGAGATGAGAATGTGGATGTATTTGTGAAGATGGAAACTGTTAAAAATGGTGTAGAAAGGTTGATGGATGAGGGAGATGATGGAAAAGAAAGGAGAAAGAGAGCAAAAGAGTTTGGGGAGAAGGCAAGGAGGGCCATGGAAGAGGGTGGGTCTTCTTACATCAACATGACACTTTTGATTGAAGATATCGTGGACCACGCCAGCAAGAAATGGCCCACAAAAGGTACCAATTTGGACATAAATGCTCTTTAGAGAGGTGGAATTGTCTGCATATATATATATATATATATATATATATATATATATATATATATATATATATATATATATATATATGTGTGTGTGTGAGTGTGTGTGTGTGTGTGTGCGTGGAGAGATGAAAAATGTGCTTATAAAGGACACAGGCTTTAGATTATCACTCCATGAATCTATTTTACTTTACACTCGTGAATTATTCTTGAACATGTTTGGATATTGAATACTTGGAATAAACGCTATGAAACTAATGCTGCTTTTTCTTTTTTTCTTTTCTTTTTTTTTTTTTTTTGGAGGCTGTGGATAGTTAAAACCCAAAGGGTGGACATGAATCTTTACCGTCCACGTACGATGGGATGGATTTCAATTTCAAGGTTTTGTTTGTCTTGCACGTGGATTCAATGAAACCAGCTCGAAAAGCTAGTTTCTCCTCAGATGATTGCGAGAATGTGAGGACAGGAATCCTCCATTTTTTAAAGACTGATGGCTGGCTCATTTTTAGCTTATTACGATACGCATGCTCCTACTCTCAATGCTTTCAATACACATGCATTACGGGTGTCAATGGACATCTTCAATCATGAAATGGGGCCACCTTAAGTAAATATACTTATCAACATCCTCAATACCTTTGCTCGCATCCTTCTTGTTTTTGGGCAGAAAAATCAAGCTAATCTGAGTAGAGGGATGCCATACAAAATGTCAAAAGTGAAAATTTTCTTGGCCATTAGAAGAAATCTGTCCAGTGTGGTTCACTTAATTATTATATCATGTTCATTTTTATAAAATTATCAAATTATAACCCATACATTGAAATGGACAACACAGATTAGCCCGATTATAGTGGTGGGCCATACTTTTATGTTTTTCACCATGACTTGACGAGTTGGCCACTGGGAGGAGATTTCGTGTTACTGGTGTGGCACTCCCTGCTTGTGACCAATCGGGATTACACCCACGTGGTCCAATTAATTTCCCATGTGATTTTAGGACTTGATTCCAAAAAACTTTCTCATATATATGCAAAATTAACCGTCGGAAATGACCTTTAAAATCTTCTTATGGGCAATTAATGTTTTTGATCAAGCTGATAGCCGTGAGGTATCTTAGTCCAGGACTTTATGATGTTATAAAACATTATCGACGTTGTGTATGTACGTCACATATATTCTAGTGGGCCCAACAGTTGTAGTTAAATTTGGTGTGGGTTTTCATCCTCACAAACGTCCACAATTACAGTCAAGTGATTATGGGTGATCTAAATGTGGTTGAACTTGTGTCCCACCATGATCTATGTGATCCACACCGTCCATCCATTTGTCTAGATCACTTTATCGCATTATGTAAAGCATGAGTCAGATCGAAATCTCAGGTAGACCTCACTACAGGGAACATCAGTGATTGAACTCCTAGAAAACATTTTTTGGTGGGCCTACAGTAATGCCTACCGTAATATTTTCTTTAGATCTAACCCGTTAATAAGTTCAAGCAGACGTGTGCAGAGAAAGGTGCTGAAATTTAGTTCACACTAATCTGACTAATGAGAGCTGAATTGGGGTGAATTGATCTTATGTGAGCTTAAATTATTTCATTTTGGCTCAAAATATGTGTTGAGATTTCTCATAACATGATAGGCCTGTCTTAGAAATTGTCATAAATTCGGCTCGTAAGAGACAGTCATATGGAGCTCACCCTAATCAGGCTCGGGAGGAGTGAAGTGTGGTGACGTGGTGTAATGTGACATTATCAGTGTCCTATTTGGATCATACTAGTATGGAACTTAGTTGGACTAATCTTAGGCGTGACAATAAAATATCAAACTAGATGGGGTATGTTTATGTCATTTAAAACAAGTTCACACTACTTTCGATCCAGAGCAGTGTAGTGTGTTGAAGTGGTATGATGTGAGCTTAAAGTGTTACAATTCGGCTCAAAATTGGTGTGAAGGTTACTCAGAATATGACAGGCTTTTTGAAGAACGTTTTTTCCTAGATGGGTCCTGTATGAGGCGCGCGGTAGACCGAGCTCACTCTAATCTGGCTTTGGGAAAGTGAAATGTGGTGGCCTTGTGTGATGTGATATTAGCTTTGTTCGATTTAGTTCAATACTGGTGTGGAGCTTACTCAGACCATCTTAATGGTGCCAGTAAAATATCAGCCTAGATGGGGTCTGTAACGGCCCTAAATTTTCATGTACTTAGAATTACGATTAATAGTTAAAAATTTTATTTTTAAATTTAAAACAAAAATAAGTCAATTGCCACTACGCCAAAATCACTGATTTGCGACGGACTAAATCCGTCGTAAAACCAAATAAACGACGGACTTCATCCGTCGTGAGGTCCGTCGCTGTTTAGTGGGTCGTTTTTGGTTTTACGACGGATTTTATCCGTCGTTTAATATGCGACGGATAAGGTCCGTCGCCTAATGGCGACGGATAAAATCCGTCGTAAAAATAAAAAAACCGTCGGTGAAATTCCAAAAAATGGTCGTCCCTATAAACATTAGCGACGGATAAGATCCGTCGCTAATATTAGTAAGCGACCGACTTCAAATCCGTCGTAAAAATTAAAAAAAAAACGTCGGTGAAATTCTAAAAATGTCGTCCCTAGAAACAGTAGCGACGGATAAGATCCGTCGCTAATTTTAGTAAGCGACGGACCTCAATCCGTCGTTATTTTCAATGTTCAGAGATTAGCGACGGATTTGGTCCGTCGCTAAAATATCTGCAAAAAAAAATATATACACCAATAAATTATTATTAAAATTTTTTTAAATCTTACACCTGATAGTCATTCAAAAAATAATTCACACTATTGTTTGATAAGGATCCTATTCACAAAATTGGTAACAACTCAATTCAATAAAAGAGGAAATGACCCAAGTGGCCTATGCAACAAAAATTCACTTCAACCCTCCTAACTAAACACTTCCCCCTACTAAACTAGCTAGGACCCATACAAAAGAAATTACCTGGAACTTCCAACTGTTGGCTATGCATTGTTTTGTATTGGCTACTTAGTATCTGCTCCTGTTCAACCTTCTTTTGAGCCCTTCCTACATATATTACAAGCAACCAAATTTAATCCAAGAAAAGACTAGTTTAGTCAACCCTTCATATATTTCAAATAACCAGCTCAAATCCATGGAAAGTGAATAGTTTAATCAACTGAAACCAATTAACAAAATAAAATATTAGAATTCATCCTACCAATTAGATGTTAAGGTAAGAACATTTCAATTGGTATGTTTCTTTTAAGGCCTGTTACAACCGTCGATTAGAAAATCCTAGTGGGAAAAGAGAGCATTTTCAGATACAAATTGTCATCTTCCAGATGCCTTGGATTGCCACATTCAGCAACAATATGCTACCATATGTACAAACTTCATAATACATAAATGCCAACAAAAGATTTAAAAAAAAACTTGAGAAAAATAAAGAACCATTACTAATAAAACTATTAAAGCTCTGTTTTCTTCAGGGTAGCTTTCCCCTGTTGTTTTTTCTTTTTTCGTTTGATGTTTAGCTTTCCCCAATGTGACACATGATCATATTAGAATATCCAATCAGTGATATTCTTCAGAGCTGGTTCATCTATGGTTGGGCCCAACAGAGATATTCTAGATCACTGATGACAATGAGTATTTTCCTTTTTTTTTTTTGGTCGTAGGACCATATAACTTGGTCACGTCAACACACTAGCCAGGTGGGTGTTGTATGCTACACCAGCCAATCTGCTTACATAACTACTACTTGTGATATGTCATGTCAGTCACCTTCATTCCCTTGTTATGTCATTTTATTCCCACACATCTACTACTTTTAATATCTATATAAAGGAGTTAAGCCCTTTGTTGTATTCATTCTCTCTAAGTTAGCCTTTTATATTTCAAACTTAAGTTTTTCAAGATATCCAGAGCAAGTTGTAACCTAGCTCCTTTTCTTACCTGTTGGTAGCTGCCTTTGGTGGTGGTGCAAATCAATATTAATTCGATCCTCATTTTAGGCATTCTTCTTTTGCTTTCTCATTTTCTTCTTTCCTCGTTTGCTTCTTTTTTGATAATTTGTTTAGGGTCAGTTTGGGCAGTGGGATTAGAAGGGATTAGGTGGGATGAGATTTAAAAAAGATAATTATTACCCATGGCAGAGATTGTTCCCTATTGCCGTGGGATAAAATTAATGCTATGCTTTGTTGATAATACGAGGGTACATTGAATGGATATACCTACCATCATTTGAAATGACTGAATAACATGCATATGTTATATCTAAACTGTTCATTTGTTTTGTAACCTCATTTTATGGCATGTGCCTAAAAATGAGGTAGATCCAAAACTTATGTAGCTCCAAAGAAGTTTTCAACGGTAAGTATTCAATCCGTGTTGCTTTCTATGGTGGGGTTCACTTGAGCTTTAGATTTACCTAATTTTTTGGCCCACGCTCTAAAATAATCTCGATAAATGTGTGGATGGTGTGGATATAGCCCACACATCATGGTGGGACCTACACAACTTTCCAAACATTGAGTGAAATTGGCACGGACCCAATACAATTCCATTTAATGTAATTCCAAGCTTTTCCATTCTTCCCAAACATGAAGTGGAATTGGCACAGACGGATGAATCCCATCCCACCTAATCCTTCTAATCCCACCGCCCAAACTGACCCTTAGCAACAATGGGTGCATGGCTAATGAACTTGTGGTGCATCCTACGAAGCTACCCAGAAATCCTGTTATTAGCCTTTGCATGTTTCTTCTTCATTTATAGAAAGAATAGTGTTATTCCTGTGAACTGGCCCCTGGTAGGAATGCTTCCTTCCTTTATTTTCAACGCCCATAGATTGCACGAGTGGGTCACTCAAGGTCTCCGGGAATGCGGGTCCACACCCTTGTAAGCCCCACTCCTTCCCTTACAGACGATGGTCCCTAACGGACACGGATTACGTATTAACTCTGCCTGTTCACATCCTGAAACAGGCTGGTTTATCAACACCGTCCGTCCATTTTGTCATGTCATCTAACCTGTTCATTAGGGAAACGGATTGGCTACTTCCCCTGCCACTAGCCCCATGGCTGCGGCCCCCACCACGATGTATGTGTTTCATATATACACGCTGTTCATTCATTTTTACAGATCATTTTAGGGATCTATACCAAAAATTAATGAGAAGGATATAAATTTGGGTGGACCACACTACGGAAAACAATAGTGATTGAATATCTACATTAAGGGCCCGTTTGGCGGGGTGGATTGGAAGGGAGTGAATGGTATTAGGGTGGATGGCGTGGATTTCGAGGTAATGATGGTGTTGTCAGCTGATTGTCTTGAGAACCATGGGATTGTTGCATCCCTGTATTGATACATCCAGTCTGTTTGGCACGCCCGGCCAATCCGGAGATTAAAGCTTCCGATCCTTCCAATCCCTCGAACCAAACACGTCGCAGCTAATTTGAACGGATTAGGATGGATTGGATGGGATTTAAAGGTAATGATGGTGTTGTCGGTGGATTGTCTCGAAGATCCATCGGATTTGGATTAGATCACCTACACTTTGTTTGTACGTGGCCATTCCTGGGATTTACCATCCAATCCCTTCCACTACCATCTAATCCCTTCCAATCCAACCGGCCAAACGGGCCATAAAATTAATCCTCCTAAGGCCCACTTGTACTTCTTATTATTTGACATCTTGTTGATTAGGTCATACGGACTTAGAAGAAGGAAAAAACAAATATCAACTTGATCCAAAACTTTTATGGGCCCCAAAAAAGTTTTTAATGGTAGACCCTCATTCAACACTTGTTTCTTGTAATGTGGTCCACTTGAGAATGGTAAATATCTCATTTTTGGTCTCCTGGGATTTAAACTACAACTAAAACTTATAGAAATCGTGACTTACTATAAACAATAAAGTTACTATTTTACTATTTATGACGGTTATGATTCTACTAGCGTGCATGGTTTTTGGCCAAAAATATAAGTGTCCTATTTGCCTTCACCATGCTGTTCTCCTAATTATTCTAAACACTTTTAAAGTTGGGCACAACTCCTAAAGCCCAACAGATGAAGAGTTATATATAATCAAACTAAAACTAACTATGAATAGTAAAAATGAAATTAAAACAGGAATTCGACTGTCGATCTGATGGTATTTCAAAAATTCGGCGTGCTCAACCAACATAGCAAGGTTGGGTGGCTAAACTAGTTCGCCCTACCCCAAAATCATAATTAGTACGTCTAATAGCTTATTCCAGTTTGTGAGAAGCGTCCGTTTTAAGTTCTGATGATCCGGATCACCTTCGTCTCTGATCGGCCTTTTCTGGTCCATCTTGGCCATGAAACTGTCCGTGACCTGCTCTACATCATTGGACATGTGTTGCTTTATACTAATGGTGTTAATGTTGATGGCATGTGAGTCAGTATCAATGTGACCCTTTGCCATTTCCAGTTCCAAGACCTTGGTAAAGAGGAAGGTGAATGTCTAGTTGGCAGCCAATCATAATTTCTTTTTGCCAATCTACCATTTAAAGCCAACCCCAAATCGATTAAAGAAAGGCTCAGATGATGATTGTATAACAGGAATTTAGAAACCAGGAATTGAAGTTTGGATCATGGGTTTATATATATATATATATATATATATATATATATATATATATATATATATATATATGTATAATGAAAATGTTATTTTTTCTTCTTTTCAACCAAGAGTTTTCATTTTTTTTTTTTTTTAAGTTCTAAATCCTTAAAAAAGCGTAATTTGCGATAAACTACATTCATTGCGTGAAATAGAAGAGAAAGGAAAGAAGAGACATACCTTCTCTGAAATTTGTTGTTATCTCTGCATCTTTTTGTTTGGTTTGTTGTGGATTTCAGTTGTTCTAGATCCGACAGCTTCAATGGCGGATTTCAGTTGTTCTAGATCCGACATTGCCAGAACATTTCCCATTGATGCAAATGCAATGCAAATTAAGGCTTATGAGGTTCTCCTCAAGGCCCATGCAAAGAACGATAGGTGCATTGAAGGCTGGGAATAAGGTCAGTGTTGTTTACCAAGCAGCAGTCTCGGTGGTAGAAGGGATGCTCCTGAATTTGCCTCTCATCTTACAAAGTCAACAGGAACGGTAATTGGTCTCGAGTTCCGTGAGTCGGTAATGAGTTTAAATGCCAGGAACGATCAGGTGTTGAAGCCTGGAATGGTTTTTAATGTATCTCTTGGGTTTCAGAACTTGCAATCAAAAACCAATAACCCAAAGACTAAGATGTTCTCGTTGTTGCTTGCAGACACCATTATTGTCAATGAAAAAGCTGCAGAAGTTGTGACTTCAATCAGCTCCAAGTTAGTTAAGGATGTTGCATACTCATTCAATGAGGAAGAGGAGGGAGGAGGAAGAAGAGCATCCAAAGGTCAAAGCTGAATCCAATGGAGCTGAGACATTCTTGTCGAAAGCGACTCTAAGGTCGGATAATGGGCGGTTCTGCAGCTGGAGATGGCCGTGGTTCTACAAAAGCTTCAAGCGATCTCATTGCCTACAAGAATGTCAATGATATCCCACAGTCGAGGGAATTAATGATACAGATCGACCAAAAGAATGAGGCTGTCCTTTTGCCAATCCATGGCAGCATGGTGCCATTTCACATTGCTACCATCAAGAGTGTTTCAAGCCACAGGATGGTAAAAATTGCTATAGGATGTGCCTTGGGAGTTTTAAATGATCGTCGAGTACCATTCAAACTAAAAGGAAAGTTTTATAGAATAGTGTAAGACCAACCATGCTTTAGGAACAAATTGTTGGGCAAGGGAAGGCCCAAAAGACGTGGATGGAGGTAGTAAGAAAAGACCCGATGACCTATGGTCTAACTGGAGGTATGGCCCTTGATAGAGTAGAACGGTGGAATATGATTCATGTATGGGACCCTAATTAATTAGGATATGGCTTACATGATGACGATGATGACGATTATTTCATATATAAATTGCAATATAATAATTTGCAATATATATATATATATATAACTATATTACATATACTTAGTATATGTATTGGAATTTGGAGCAACCGACATTATCCCACCCCCATTGTACCATGTATTAGAGGAACTAGTGGTGAATGGATGTTTGGTTTATCCAAAAGGTATCCAGTTTGAAGCTGAAAGGCATAAAAAGTCTCTTCCAAGTTCTTTTACTCGGTCTTCCACTCAAAATAAAATGTTTACTATTGATCCTAGTATTATCTACTACATACTAGTAACATACAACCAATATTGGGGCACCATACCATAAGCTACAAAATTTCATATCCCCCTAAACAAGGCATCCTCCATTGATAACATATATATATATATCATAAGTTTTTTATTTTCATTTACATTCACAAATACATTCATCATCCATCCAACTATTAACAACATTTACAAAAAAATAAATTATATCCAACCAACTCTTAATAATAATTTGCAACTTAACCTTCTAGGAACCGTCATGCACCCGAATGTCTTACGGCAGAGCGGGTTCTGAGGAGTTACAAGTTGACCTTGACGACAACATATAAATGAAGCGATAAAGATACAAATGATTCAAGATTAATTATAGGTTTTGAGAACTTACATCCACCTTACTCTTATTGCCAAGTAGTCCTGATGAAAATGCATCCACACTACAAGAAAGGGAAAAAAATAAAAAATTTGTGGCTGCACCGATACGGTCTAGTATGGACGGCTGCCTACGTACCCAATGTTGGAAGATTGGGATCAAGCCACTACGTAGTTCTTAATATTTAAATCAGAACATTTTACGCATAAGCAAAGAAAAAATGAAAACAAAACATAATAGAAATATGTGTACCTTTCTCACACGCATAAGAAGATGAACAATTTGAAACAAATCACTAGATTAGTCAATCAAAACTACTAAATAATTCAAGATAAAGATTTATGCTAGGACACTCCATGCACGATGTGGCTTGCTTATATGTTAGAAACATGTCATAACAATAAGCAACCAACCTATATAATCAGCTGAATTTTGTTTTTAGAAATAAATCTATGATTTAATTGAGAACCATCTTCTTCTTCTATTTTTGCAATTGTCGGATTACAACTGCTACATAACATTACAAGTTCCTTGGTTGAAAGCCAGAAGAAATATAAATTGTGAGAAATGGAGTTACTTAAATCTAGCAATTTCCGGTCGTGGTCCTCCAATTCCACATCCCACATCCAAAACCTGCATCGACAAACCAAATTAAGCAAAATCCATAAATTCTCAAAGAATCTTGATAATGTATTGACAAAATAAAAAGTAATAAAAAAGAAATCAGCTGAAGGCACAAAACCAAACCTGTTCCTGTAGAGCCTGCATATGCGCCAAGTGCTTGGACATTTTTTTTGTGAGCCTAGAAAAGAGAGAAATTGCTTAGCATAATCAAGACAAGAAGAGGCAAAGATCAAATGAAAAGGCCATCTTAAAGTAAAGAAACATATGAAAAATGAATATATTAAACATAGAGAAATTGCTTAGCATAATCAAGACAAGAGGAGGCAAAGATCAAATGAAAAGGCCATCTTAAAGTAAAGAAGCATATGAAAAATGAATACAACAAACAGAGAGGAATTCATCGTCTTTGACAGACAAAAAAGTTAAGCAAAACTCTCTGAGAAAGGTAACCTCATGAGGAGTGGCGATGTTTTTCGTTGGAAATACAACACTCATGATAAATGCCAACTTTCCTTTAGAAAGTCATTATTTGTAGTGACTACATTCTCCTAAAACATGGAGTCTTTTTTTTTAACCCTTAGTGGATGGCGTTTTGGAAGACCACCACTCATCATGGGGATTTATAGAACCACCTGGTGTTGGTGATTTATGCACTGATGTTGGTGATTTTTCACTTGGAAATAGCTGAAAAATGCACTGATGTTGGCTGGTTTATGCACTGATGTTGGCTGATTTTTCACTTGGAAATAGCTGAAAAAGGCACTGATGTTAGGCTGGTTTATGCACTGATGTTGGCTTATTTTTCACTTGAAACAATGGAAAATGCACTGATGTTGGTGAATTTTCAGCTTGGAAATAGTGATTTATGCACTGATGTTGGTGATTTTTCACTTGAAACAAATGAAAAATGCACCTGTGTTGGCTGATTTTTCGGTTTGAAAGCAAGAGAAAAATGCACCGAAGTGCTAATTTTTCACTACAAAAAAGTTTGAAGGTTGAGCCCACAGTGATGAGTATGTCATATCCATGCTATCCATTTTGTACCGCAACTCATTTCTGTGCATAAGAAAAGAGAGAGAGAGAGAGAGAGAGAGAGAGAGAGAGAGAGAGAGAGACCTACAAAATTACCATGTGCCAAACACTCATGGAGTCTTACATGAGTCTTACATGATGTTGTTTTATTTCTTGCCCAGTGTCTACAAATCTAGATTCATGGAGTCCAGAGCAGTTGAAGATGATGAGTTTCGGGGAAACAACCGTGCACAGGTTTTCTTTAAGCAGCATGGATGGAGTGATGGAGGCAAAATTGAGGCAAAATATACTTCAAGAGCTGCTGAGTTGTACAGGCAACTACTTTCAAAAGAAGTTGCTAAAAGCATTGCTGAAGAGCCCACAGCATAGATGCTTCCAGTTGAGAGAAGGTGATGGTGGAAAAATCATGCTTGCAACAGCAAGAAATGAGGTGTTCTCCCAAATACAAACAATTACCCAAGAATAAAATGAGAAAATACTTAACTAAAGACAAGACTGTCAAAAGTAAAGTGACAATTACAAGTTTGCCTCTAAGGGAGAGTATAGAATTTGCAGAACATGTCTACTTAATTAAGATGAGCTCATTATTCTACCAGAACATTTGGAGAAGTCATCTTTCCTCCCGACTTAATCAATTAGGAGCACAGATTGGATATCATTATACATGCCATTAACAAATATATAGTTTTAACTCAAGATGATTGACTGGTTGTTAACATATCGTGTTACTAGATTACGTAGTAAGCACTTCATTACTCAGCATAAGAACAAGTCCTTATGTGTTATCATATATTACCTTCTTTTGCCTCCGGAAGATACTTGGTAAGTCGGTATTTCTGTAAGTTACGACCACATACAAAACTATTAGGTATCAAATGGCATTGGAACTGATTCAATATTAAAGATCTAGGTAATTCATGAGAAGCTGAATACATAAAGTAATCGAGTGTGATAGCAGCTGAATGAATTGTTAAGATAACGATAATTCATGGAAAAAAAGCTGAAAATACTGTAGGTGGCTTTTTACATGATAGATTGTCAAACCCTAAACATTCATTACCTTCGATATACCCTTTGGAGTTTCCTCGCATTTCATACCGACTGTGTGAGATGAAAATTGCCTTGTGTGTGTGTGTGCATTACTTGAAGTTGTGCACTCGCAAATACCCTCAACAACGAGCAAGATGACAAGTGGTTAAACCCTCATAAGAGGGATCATCGACCACGACCTTACTTGACAAAAAAGGAAAAAGGAAATAGAAAAAATTATGCCAACTCAATTTTGATTCGAACTCATCTTGAATTGGCTTGAGCTGTTGGCAAACCCGAGCCGAGCTACCTAGTTAGGCTCGAGGATCGAGCCAAGCCGAGTTCAAGCTGAGGTAAGCCAATGGTCGAGCTTAGTCGAGCTATGCCAAGCTCAACTCGTGTACACCTTTATATTTCAACCAAAAATTATCCAAAAATCAGGGATTATGACTGCTCCACGTATAATTTCCAAGTGATTGCCTATCAAGCATCATATTAACAAAATAATTATACTAAAATTTATTGATGGTTAACAGGGATATTAACAAGGGATCGATTAGATTATATTATCCATAGTTCATAATCAATATTAGCGGTCCACTGTTAATGTTAACATCAGTGTTCTACTTAAGCGTTAGATTTACCTCATTTTCATGTACATGACTTAAAATGATCTAATAAAAGGGATGTGCGTCGTGGATAACAGATACATCAATGGTGGGACCACCCACAGAACTGGCCGTTCGTGGCTAGAGGCGGTTGGGGTAGGACGCAATCTGCGTCCGAGAGGCATACCGTTCCTCAGGTGGGCCCCACAGGTTACATTGCTTCTTCCAAATTCAATATAGTCCTCAGATTGACCAACAGTCCACACCAAACATTGCGTCATCTAAAGTACAGACTGGCCTAATTTTCTGGTTAGGGCGACTCTGCCTTTGAAACGTGTTCCATTCTTTCACACGTGGCTACGAGTAGGATTTTCTGTCTCCTTTTCAACTCTCCCAATGGCCCACTTGCTATAAACATGGTGCCTAATCTCTTTATAATCAGAAACTCCATGTGTACTTGCAACTTGCACACATGCTCCAAATCTGGACGGTTCAGGATAAGAAAACACAGAACAACAGGATAAGAAAGCAGAAGCTTGTATAGATGTACATGTCAGCATAGCACTGTGTTTGGATACACCGAATTCATGCGGAAATGAAAAATGTTTTCAACTGTTTTCCACTAACAAGACAATTTGGCTGTTTGGATACATGCATCATCTGATTCGTGTATTTATAACCATTTCCCATTCATCACATGAACACGCCAGATATTGCCCTGCCGCAATATGTATGATTGAGAGTTTATTTCATACTGGTGTTGCGTGTGATGGTTGATATACAGGCATTAAGAAATCATACACGTGGCACATTAATTCAAATCAAACCATCCAATTGCAGGAAGCACTATAGATAGGTCATATCTCCCAAATAAGATTGATTTAATGACCGAAAGCACTGATTTATAACCATTTGTTTGTTGAAATTGGACTGCTGGGTATTTTCATCTCAATTGTCCATTAATCTCGTTGGACCCCACGATATCGGTAGTGTAATTTAGTTTTAGATACCCAGGGATCCAACCCATGGTTCATTGGTAGATAAGAGTGCCTATCAACACTGAGGTCATGGGTTCAAGTGTTTGTGTGTGTGTGTGTGTGTGTGTGTGTGTGTGTGTGTGTTTTAGGTGATGAAGACATCTGTTGTGCTTAAAAGTAGGGAGAGTATTGGAATTGAACGAAGGTGGGTAACTTAAAAGCAAAAGGTGTACGCTTTTAAAATTTAGGTGAAATTCGTGTGGAATGGTACATGTGTGTATTCCGCCACCTAAATAAAATTCAGTGGAATGATTCCACCTTCCTTTTAAAAATAAAAAATAAAAACAGCTACCATAGGCACATGTTTACAAATGTACCAAAGCAACAGAGACATGCGGAATGAGAACTCATACCTGAGAGTCATTGAGATGGGCTGCCATGGTTAGCCCTCCGCTGGATGTCTCCTTTTGAACATTGGGGAATGAGTTTTAAAGCATCACCAAATGTCTCAGTGAGTTTGAATTCAAATACTACCTGGCATGTTTGGCCATAGCAATCAAACAAATTGCAACTTGAAAATCTAAATGAGAAACATAAACATGAATAGTAAGATTTGTGGACCAAAAATAATAACAAATTACCAAGGATCATGGTATAGATAATGCATTGCAGCCTTGTAAGCTTCCTGGAATATGAACAATTTACAAGGATCCTCCCATTGATTCATACACAACATAATTAGCAAACAAAGAATTTTGACCTTTAGGAAGTTTGCTACTTAGCTGGACAATCTAGATTGTAAACAACCTGCACATGAGTTGATCCAATATGTAAACAAGAACTGGTACTATTGAATAGTAGATAGATTTCACTGTGAATGCTATTGAATCCAGCATCACTATAAAAGGAAAGCAGTTCAAAATAAATTAGTAGATAGATCACTCTCTGTCATTGGATTTCAGGAAACCAATAAATTGCTCCAACCAGCTGACAAGACTCTGAAAACAATGGCAATAGAATTTGCAGTGTCAGGTAAGGTCAAATTGATAAGTTTTTCTTTTCCATCTGCAGAGTTGCTAAATCTTTTATGTACAACATTTGATTGATCAATATATCCAAGTCAACTATATAGCGAAATTTATACATTTATAATCTACAGGAGTAATCAGTTAATGAGTTGAGCACTTTACCAGGCGTGCATGGACATTCCCTCAACTAGAAAATGCACATTCCCTCAGCTAGAAAATATGAAGAGAAACATTAGAAAATCAAACAATTGCAATCATGAAGAAAGTTGTTGATGGTTCTTCCAAAACATATGCAGGAATTGCAAGGCCCAATGAAAGTAAGGAGCGAGGTTCTTCAAAATTTCAGAGTGTTTTTGGATATGATCAACTGTAACATGCTCCAAATAACATGCACTCATTTTCTTCCTTTAATGCAAATAATGAACATTATCATTCTAGTAAGAAGTGGAGCAGTATGCTCTAGGAATGGCATTTACCAACTGAAAAAAGGTAATCCTGTGAGGCAGGAAGATAATCCTATTACAACAACAAAAACAAACAAAACAAAAACGAAAAAAAAAAAAAAATCATGTTGAAGCAAAAGATTTGTTGAAAAGGAACCCATTCTTAGGTAAGCATACATTGTGGACTGACAGTCTAAACATGTATTGGAAAAGGAAAAGCTCTCTCATATCCACATGAGTATTCTTAATCATTAGATGTTCTAGTAAGAGTAGGAATCCCAAAGCAAATATTTTTCTCGTGGCCTGAGCCAAACTCAGCCTTAACCACAGCGAAATACAACCAACGAAGTGACATACAAAAATCAACCAAATGGTTAGCCATGCATATGAGCCAGGAGTATGTAGCATTGCAGAGCTCATAAAGGAGGAAACCAAAGAGCCTAATGCCATATTTATTTTCTTTCTCAAATAGAATACCCATGATTGATCATTGTGGAGGGTCGTGACAAGATGATTGTGGTAAACAAACTAATATCGGAACCCGCACATCCTGACAAGGAGGCCTCATTTTCTTGCTGAACTCATATTCCTTTTAAGTTGCACAAATCATGGTTTAATCTATATAGCATATATTATAACATTCTTTTGAATCAGCTTCAGAAATCTAAAAGTTTTTTCACCATAAGCAACAACAAAGGCCTTGTTTCACATGTCATTCGCATCACCTTGATGCTTACCTACCATCTAACATGTTCATAAGGTGATTCTTACATGTACTTTTGTATTGTAAGAAACTCTGTATATATAACCATGTACTTAATTCCCACATTTCACTCTGTAAGGCATATGTGATATGAATATATGATTATGGTAGGCTCCACCGAAAAAGACCTCCAAAATCATGTTGATCTCTATTAAAGAGTCTGTGGAGAGCCTGTTCTAGATAAGGCAGAACATCAATCTCTATTACAATGCAAACTAACAAACCTTTAACACTATTGATGCCCTAACCCAGGATTCAGGTTGAACCACTCGTCAGGGTGGCCACGGTTATCAAAACAAATGTATAGCTTTGAAAACTTTAGCTGAAAGTATTCTAGTACATCCACCTGTTTCCAATATTGAGGCCCACATGCCGAGTGGAGTATTTTTATTTTTGGGAAAAGATGTACAAGTTCAGATTAACCTGATGGACAAGTTGGATCTTACACCTATTTGCCATGTTGGCACATGTGGTGTAAAACCAATTAAGCACTTCAAATATATATCTATATGGAACAAAACATCGGACCATACCTGAAGTAGAGGAAATATGTCAGAAACAAACGAAATAAATCCCCTTGGCATAACTGCAACATTCCCTCAAATAGAGATGAGAAGTGTGAATAGAAGATCAACCAACAGAGAGTGGAAAGTAAAATTTAGGGTGAATAGGAAAACATACTTCAACATGCTACTGAGAACAATAACTCCAAAAAGATTGAGCCCTCCCAATCCTATAACCATTGCCTTCTCTGATGTTCCTGCTTTGCTGAAACATCAGAAACCACAATAATGAATCAACATTCGACAATTATTGTTATCAAAGCTTGGCATTACACATGATTGCATGTGCCAACCTAGCACTTGTGTTGGACATCCAAGCCAGGCATCATGCATTAGGTGATCTGTCCCAAAGAAGAGGTCAAATACTCACAAGGCACACCCGATGCACAAAGTCGATGTCATGCACATACACATCTGACCACAGATAGAGGTGAACATAAAGAGGTGTATGTGGACTTTGCCAAGCTACATGCTAACATCCCAGAGAAAAAAAATCAAACAATGTATAAACTGAATGCATATATGTATGGTTTCAGAAATGTCCACAATAACATTGTTGATTGGAACAGCAAGAAAATATACGCTGGGAACCCCAGTGTTGAATACAACTTGTTACGTGAAAACATAGTAAAACTGAAAAACTCACTCCAACCAATTACAGACCAAGTTGTATGCTAATAGCAGAAAACTGTAACATTTAGAAAGTATCTGGTCATGCTAACATAAGTCACTCAAGGACATACAATTTTAATCATTTGAGAGTTTTCCTACATGTTAAAGAAAAAATAATAGCATGCCAACCATTGAAAATAAAAAGTAATCACAAGCTAAGATGAGTTTGGTTGATAGCCTCAAGCTAGGATGATCAGTATTTGCAAATGTAATCAAGAAGTGAATATGAAGCGACTTATGTTCGCATGTGTTAGCCACGTCCACTATGAGCAGAGAGTACCGCTGGAAGTTTTACACATGATATCTTTGCACAAGAGCATTCCTCTTTGCATGATTTTGAGACATCGAACAAGAACCAAAGATCAACATTAATAATTGAAGAAGATAAAAATTCTCATTTCAGAAAGAGCTGAAAGATGAAGCATACCCTTCAACAGGTACCCTTTCCCAGAACTTCATTGACAATATTTCCAATGTCTCAAGAACTTTTAAAAACAAAATGGATATGCAATTAAGGACAGGCATGACTAGTGACAAGAATTACTACAAACAGCACTCATGAAGCATTTGGAGCAAACAAAATGTCTGTAAAGATGTTATGATTTTGAAAGAGAATTAAAAATTTCTTGCATCCATATTAGCTTATAAAGACGCAAAATAAAAACTATATCACAATATGAACAGCAAGTTGTTCCACCTCTGGCAGAGTAGTCCTCCAGGTGTTCTCTGCAAATTCCGGCTGCCTTTTCTGAGGCATGAACACATGAAGAACTCTGCCTTTTGCTCGTATCTTTGGAAGACTGATGAGTACTGAGCCCCCTTCCCTTGCATTAGAAACTGCATTGCGAGGATGCGAAAAGAAAAAATAATCAACCATTTTGGATAGCCAGAAGCAATAACAGCTCATCTCAATTTCAAATTTCAATAGAGAATTGGACTGCATATTACACACATTTCATAGTATGAAAAAAAAAAATCGCCAAATGTGTAGTTTACCTTGGAGACGAGAACTTGGGCCCCAGCGTATTTAACATCCCAACCGAACTATATTGCTTTGTGGATCTCTCCAATCCTCCTAGCTATTATATTTTTCTGTTTGAAGTATTAAAATCCTCAAGATCCCTAAATCCCTAAAATCCTCAAGATCCCTAAAATTCTAAAATCCCCAAATCCCTAATTTGTAATATCAGAAAATCCCCGATTCGGGGTCTACATTCAAATCTATAAGCCCTAAAATCCCCAAATCCCTAAATGAGGGTCCACATCGAATCAGGAATCCACAAATTGCTAAATCCCTAAATCGGTATTGAGAGAGAGAGAGAGAGATACCTCGCCTCGTGAATGAGCTAGCCTTCAACCGAGCTTGAGAGAGAGAGAGAGAGAGAGACAGGGCGTGCGTGGGTAGGACGTTCGGCAACAGTAGTGGAGAGAGAGAGAGGAGGGAGAGGGTGCGAGAGAGAGAGAGAGAGAGAGAGAGAGAGAGGGTGCGAGAGGGTCGGATTAGGGCGAGATAGACGGAGAGAGGGGAGGGGGCGAGAGAGACAGAGAGATGAGGGTGCTGGCGTCTCTGGACGGAAATCGGATTGCGTACTGAGTTACTCAGTACGCTTTTATCGTACTGAGTAAACTCTGTTGGGCCCACCGTCGATTCATGTGGTTTATCCACGCCGCCCATACGTTTTTTAATCTCATTTTAACGGTTGATCCAAAAATTGAAACATATTCAAAGCTCAAGTGGGCCATACCACAGGAAACAGTGGGAATAATGATTTCCACCGTTGAAACCTTCATAGGGCCCACAGTAACGTTCATTTGTCATCCAAACTGTTCATAAGATCACAAGTACATGGATGAAGGGAAAAAACAAATATCAACTTGATCCAAAACGTCTGTCCACCCAAAGAAATTTTCAACGGTAGATGTTCAATTCACACTGCTCCCTGTGGTGTGGTCCACTTGAGCTTTGGATATGCTTTATTTTTGGTCCCTTATTTTAAAATTAAATTATAAAATGTATGTACGGAGTGGATTAAATAAATACATCATTTTGGGCCCCACATAGTTTACTCAGTACGCTTAGTGTACTAGTTACTCAGTACGCAATCCACTTCCCTCTGGACGCGGCTTAGATACTGACGTCATCAAGTTCTGTGGGCCCCACAATGATGTATGTGTTATATCTACACCATCCATTCATTTTTTAGATATCATTTTAGGGTATCTACCAAAGAACGAAGGAAAATAAAAATCTGCAGTGGATCCACCAAAGAAAAAAGAGGGGAGAGTGATTCCCACGGTTGAAACTATCCCAAGGCCCATCACAATGTTTATTTGAAATCCAACCTTTCCAAAAGTTAAAAAAGATATGAAATAAGGGAAAACAAAAATATCAGCTTGATCTAAAACTTTTGTGGCCTTTAGAAGTTTTTAATGGTGGGTGTCACTGTCCCACTGTTTTCTGTGCTGGGGTCCACTGGAGCTTTGGATTTAAGTCGTTCTTTGGATATTGCCCTAAAATGATCTCTCCAGATGGATGGAAGGTGTGGATACAAAACATACATCATGGTGAGGCCCATGGAACTTGCTGACGTCACTTTAGTAGCTAGTCTCGCTACTCCCCTTGTCACCAGCCCCTTAGCTGGTTGGTGCTCTCTGGGCCCCACCATGATGTATGTATTTCATCCATTATGTTCATCCATTTTTAAATATCATTTTAGTGATTTATTCCAAAAATGAGAGGTATATAAATCTCAGGTGGACCACACCACATGAAAACAATAGTGATTGGATATTCATCATTAAAATCCTCCTATGGCCTACTGCACTGTTTATTTGACATCCAATCTGTTTATTAGGTCATACAAGCCTAAATGAAGGGGAAAAACAAAAATCATCTCGATCCAAAACTTTTATGGCCCCCAAAATGTTTTTAATGGTTAACGCTCATTCAACACTGTTTCTTGTAATGTGGTCCATTTCAGATTGGGATATACCTCATTTTTTTGTTTCATCTCATAAGATGATCTTTAAAAATAGATGGACGGCATGGATGAAATACATACATCATGTTGGGGCCCACAGAGCACCGACCACCGCCATTGGCTGTCGTGGGGAGTAGCCAACTGCTCCCTTTATTTGTGGTGTAGTCCATTTAATCTCTGGATATGATTCATTTTTGGATAATTCTCTAAAATAATCTCGAAAAATGGATGAACAGTGTGGGTTGATCCCAAATTTTCGATAAATCCAAAACTCAAGTGGACCATGCCACACGAAACAATGTGGAATAATGATTTCCACCGTTGATACCTTCCTTGGGCCCATAGTAATGTTTATTTACCATCCAACCTGTTCATAATATCAAAAGATATGAATGAAGAGAAAACACAAACATCAGCTTGATCCAAAACTTCTATGACCTCCAAGAATTTTTCAATGGTAGAGGTTCAGTCACACTATTTCCTGTGGTGTGGTCCACTTGAGCTTTGGATATACTTCCATTTTGTTCTTTAGACCTCAAATTATCTATTAACATGGATGAACGGATTGGATAAAATAAATAAATGATGGTGGACCCCACAGAGCTTACCAGTATGCTAAGGGTAATTAGTAACTCACATAAATGGAGTGAGAGACGTTTCCTTAAAACATTCATAATCATATATTGGAATTGCCTAAATGTGATTCACATATCCAACCCACTCATTATGTGTGTCCCACTTGGATGAGGGGTCAGACCAAGTTTCAGCCGCATCCAAAAATCATGTGGGCCCCACCAAGTGCTTTTATATTTTTTAGGATGTCTTCACATGGTTTTAGATGGTATGGCCCACTCCGAGTTTCATATATGGATGATTTTTAGATATCTCATAACCTAAAGGGGACACATCAAATGCACGGTGTTGATGTTCGACACACATCATGATGGGGCCCACAAAACTTACTAACATTAATTCTTAGGTTCTTGCATGAGGTCAATAAGTTGGGTCACAATTTTGACCGAGAATATTTGGCCTATATTATATATCTGGTCCATTCACTCTATTTTACTTGATCAATACCCTCAATTTGACTAGTTACTCATCCCAATCAGATACATTTTTTTTCACAGATAATTTCAATTTCCATTTAAAAATAACATTTTCTTTCTTCAAAATGTATATTTTTTACGCTTAATTTTTCTTTGAAAACTTTTAACAAAATATCAATTTTATTATAAAATATTTCAAAAAAAATACGAATTCTAAATTTTTATTTTCAAAATCTCAAAAATTTTCTTAAATTTTAATTTTTTTCTCAAAAATTCCAAAATGCTGATTTTTCTTCTTCAAAAGCATCATTTTCTTTTCAACTTTTCAATTTCTTTTTAAAATGATATATATATATATATATATATATATATATATATATATATATATATATATATATATATATATATATATATATATATATTTCAAATCTATATCTCAATGTTTTTATAAATAACTTTTTCTTTTAATTTCAAAATTTTAACATTTTCAATTATTTTTAAAAATCGAAAATTTTTCAACTTCTTTATTTTTCGCTTTCAAAATGTTTGTTTTTTGTTAAAATATCGATTCTTTAGTATCATTTAATTTTAAAATTTTCAATTCCTTCGACTTCTTCATTTAAAAAAAAAAAAAAAAAAAAAAAAAAAGCATTTTTTTCGAACTTCTCAATTTTATTTTATTTTTCAAAATACAAACTCTCATTTTCTTTTTCAAAATATTTTCATTTTTCAACATCGTCAAAATTTTCACATTTTTACAAATCTTTTTAATTTTCTTTTTCAGGCCATTATTTTTTTCTAGAAATCAAATTCTTTTTTTTTCAAACTTATCAACTTTATTCAATATTTTTTTTCCACAAAATAGATTTTTATTAAATCACGATTTTTATTTTTTCAAAATCTCATTTTTTCTCAAGCATTATTATATTTTTTTAACTTCTCAATATTTTTTTCTCATGTCATATTACAAATCATTTAAATATTAGATTTAAATTTAAAAAAAAAAATTCCAAAAAACAATTTTTTTTTTCACATTCAATCAATTGTTAAAAAATAATATTAGATACAAATATGTACAATTAAACCACTGAATTTGTATTGAAAAACAATTCTTAGACTAGAAAATAACATAATTTTCCACCATATTCTAAAATAACTGAAAAAAAATAAGGCAAAATTCATTTTACGACGGACCATGATCCGTCGCAAAAAGCAACTAAAAAACGTCGGGCTTTGCTATTTTGGGCGGGAATCGCGGCTGATTGTATGGCGACGCAAAATCAAAATTTGCGACGGATTAAGTCCGTCGCAGTTTTACGACGGACCAAAATCCGTCGTAAATCGGATTTTAGCGACGGATTTTGGTCCGTCGCAAAATTTCACGACGTTCGGACAACGGATTTTCGAGAACGGCGGGATTGGCGACCGACCTTTTCGGTTAGCGACGGATTAAATTCGTCGTGAAACCAAGCAATTTCTGCGACGGACAAAGTCCGTCGCAAAAATGCGTCGCAAATCGGCACTTTTGACGTAGTGTGCTAAGTTGGTAAAAACATTATTGGTTGAGAGAGGTCAAGGAATTGGGCCACAATTGTTTTATATTAAGCTAATATTTGTGTTTTCCCTTCATACATATTTGTGTGACTTAATAACAAGTTAGATGGTAAAAAAGACATTATAAAGGGCCTAAGAGGCTTTTAACGGGAGTATTCAATCACATTGTTTCCTGTCCCGAGCTCTGAACAGGCTGGGACTCTGAGGTTTATCCACACCATCCATTCCTGTTTTTTCATATTATTTTAAGATATAAGAACAAACATGAGTCAGATCCATGGCTCAAGTGGACCACATAGTGAGATTAAACGCCCACCATTAAAAATCTCTTGGGAGTTGCGAAGTTTTGGATAATCTGATTTTTTTGTTTTGCCTCACCGAGGCCTATGTGACCTCATGAATGGAAAATAAACATCACGGTGGGCCGTAGCATGGCATTGTTATCATCTTTGTTTACAATGGTATGGTCCACTTGAGCCTTGGATTTGCCTTTGGATTATACCCTAACTGAAATAAGTGTGGTAAAATGGACGGACAGTATGGATAAACCCATACATCAGTGTGGGCCCCTCAGAAGCTCAGTATGTTCAAAGCTCGGGACATGCGGTGGTGGTATATATCCAATGAGAAATTGACCACTGTAACGCAACTTTTTACCCAGTTTCTCTTGTGAAGAGTTCAAAACTTACCTTCCCAACTTAGACGTTGGCCGTACTGACAGAGTATTTGAGAACGAAAATACCACCGGTGAAAGGAAGCGGATTGGCTGGTGTGCGAAGACGAGCGCTGACGCTCCGAAATCGGATTGCGGATTAACGCCTGAGTAAACCCTGTTGGGCCCACTGTGAATGAGTGTGGTTTATCCACGCCGTCCATCCGTATTTAAAGATCATTTTAGGCGTTGAGATCAAAATTGAAGTATATCCACACCTCAACTGGACTATACCACATGAAACAGTGGAAGTATTGATTTCCACCGTTGAAACCTTTCTAAGGCACGCAGTGGTGTTTATTTTTCATAAGATCAAACAGAAATCGAGGATGGGAAAAAAACAAATATCAGCTTGATCTAAAACTTACGTGGCCCCCAAGAACATTTCAACAGTAGAAGTTCAATTCACACTATTTACTTGGTGTGGTCCACTTGATCTTTTTATAGGCTTAATTTTTGGGTTAAAGCCCTAAAATTATCCAGTAAAGTGGATGAACAGATTGAATAAAATGCATGAATGAAGGTGGGCACCACAGAGTTTACTCGATATGCTACTCAATAGGCAGTCCGCTTCCTGATGCTCCTTAAACTCTGAGTTGTATGGACGGTTCAAAAGAGATCAAAGTTACATGGCCCCACAGCTATGTATATATTATATCCACAATGTTCGTCCATATTTTGAGATCATTTCAGAGCATTATAAAAAAAAAAAAAAAAAAAATCATATCCAAAGATCAACCGGACCACACCAGAAATAGCAGTGGAAAAATTGATTTTCACTGTTAAAAATTTTATAGGGCCCACCATAATGTTTATTTTCCATCCAATCTATTCATAAGGTCACAGAGAGAGACATGGATGAAGAAGAAAAACAAATTTCATATTGATCCAAAACTTCTCTGACTCCAAAAGGGTTTCAATGGCAAACGTTCAATCCCCCACTACTTTTTACAATGTGGTCCACTTGATAGTTAGATATGTCTTATTTTTCTTCTTAAGCCTTAATATGAGCTCACCAAATGGATGGACGGTTTGTATATAACACATACCTCATGATAAGACCCACGGAACTTGCACCAGCCAATCCAGCGGGGCAAACTAGAAATTAAGCGGGGCAAACTGGAAATTGAGCGACGCAAACTGAAAATTGAATGGAGCAAACTGAAAATTGAGTGGAGCAAACTAGAAATTGAATAGGGTAAACTAAAAATTGAGCGGGACAAACTGAAAATTGAGCAGGTCAAACTAAAAATTGAGAGGGGCAAACAAGAAATTGAGTGGGGTAAACTAAAAATTGAGTGGGGCAAACTAAAAATTAGTTTGACTAGAAATTAAGCGGGGCAAACTGAAAATTAAGCGGGGCAAACTGGAAATTGAGCGACGCAAACTGAAAATTGAATGGAGCAAACTGGAAATTGAGTGGAGCAAACTAGAAATTGAATAGGGTAAACTAAAAATTGAGCAGGGACAAACTGAAAATTGAGCAGGTCAAACTAAAAATTGAGAGGGGCAAACAAGAAATTGAGTGGGGTAAACTAAAAATTGAGCGGGGCAAACTAAAAATTGAGAGGGGCAAACTAAAAATTTAGCGGGGCAAACTAGAAATTGAGCGGGGCAAACTAAAAATTGAGCGGGGCAAACTAGAAATTGAGCGGGGCAAACTAGTAATTGAGCGGGGCAAATAACAAACTGAGCGGAGCAAATTGAAATTTGTAAAATCATGTTTAGTGGACCATGAAATTGTAATCAACGGACCAAATTCACAACGGATGTCATTCACTTGTACACATATATAACTAAAATGTCACATGTAAATGGTGTATACGGATGAACGACATAGATAAATGCATACATCAATGTGGGGCCCAAATGTGTAATGGATTTCAAAATCAACGGAAATCCTGCATGGACCAAATGCATGCATCAGTTTGCCCCGCTCAATTTTTAGTTTGCCCTGCTCAATTTCCAGTTTGCTCCACTTAATTTTCAGTATGCCCCGCTCAATTTCTAGTTTGCTCCGCTCAATTTTCAGTATGCCCCGCTCAATTTCTAGTTTGCGCCGCTCAATTTTCAGTTAGCCCCACTCAATTTCTTGTTTGCCTCGCTCAATTTACAGTTTGCCCCGCTTAATTTCTAGTTTGTCTCGCTCAATTTTCAGTTTGCCCCGCTCAATTTTTAGTTTACCCTGCTCAATTTTTAGTTTGTCCCACTCAATTTCTAATTTGCCCTGCTCAATTTTCAGTTTTCCCAGCTCAATTTCTAGTTTGCCTACTTTCAATTTTTCGCTTGCCCTCATTTCTATTTGCCTGTTCAATTTTCAGTTTGCCCCGCTTGATTTCTAGTTTGCCCGGCTCAATTTCTAGTTTGCCCCAATCAATATTCAGTTTGCCTCACTCAATATTCAGTTTGCCTTGCTCAAAATTGAGCGGGGTAAACTAGAAATTGAGTGGGGAAAACTGAAAATTGAGCATGGCAAACTAGAAATTGAGTGGCGCAAACTGAAAATCGAGCAGGGGAAACTAGAAATTGAGCGAGGCAAACTGAAAATTGAGCAAGGCAAACTGAAAAATTGAGAGGGTCCTTACTCTTGCTCGGGTGGTATACTCTCAGGAGTTTCAACTCTCGGTCAAGGGTTCAAGTACCCATAGGTGGTGAAATTCCACTAGCGTGAGTGTGTGGGGTGTGTGTGCATGTGTAAAAAAAAAAAAAACGAAAAAAAGAAAAAAAGAAAAAAACTGAAAATTGAGCGGCGCAAACTAGAAATTGAGCGGGGCAAACTGAAAATTGAGCAGGGCAAACTCGAAATTGAGCAGAGGAAACTGAAAGTTGAGTGGAGCAAACTAGAAATTGAGCGGGGCAAACTAGAAATTGAACAAAGCAATCTGGAAATTGAGCGGGGAAAACTAGAAATTGAGCGAGACAAACTGAAAATTAATGAAAATTAAGCGGGGCAAGTTAGAAATTGAGTGAGACAAACTGAAAATTGAGAAGGGTAAACTAAAAATTGAGCTGGGCAAACTAGAAATTAAGCAGGGCAAACCGAAAATTGAGCAGGTCAAACTAGAAATTGAGCGAGGCAAACTAGAAATTGAACGGGGCAAACTAGAACTTGAGCGGGGCAAACTAGAAATTGAGTGGGACAAACTGAAAATTGAGCGGAGCAAACTAGAATTTGAGGGGGGCAAACTAGAAATTCAGCGGGGAATACTAAAAATTGAGTGGGGCAAACTAGAAATTGAGCGGGACAAACTGATGCATGCGTTTGGTCCATGCAGGATTCCCGTGGATTTTGAAAACCATTACACATGTGGGCCTCACATTAATGCATGTATTTATCTATGTTATTCATCTATATACACAATTTAGTTTGCCCCACTCAATTTTCAGTTTGCCCCGCTCAATTTTTAGTTTGCCTCGCTTAATTTTCAATTTGCCCCGCTCAATTTTCGGTTGCCTCTCAATTTCTGGCCTTTCCCCGCTTCAATTTTCGCATATGCCTTGCTCAATTTCTATTTTGCCCTGCTCAAATTCTACTTTGCCACGCTTAATTTTTAGTTTGCCCTGCTCAATTTCTAGTTTGCCCCGCTTAATTTTTAGTTTGCCCCGCTCAATTTGTAGTTTGTCCTGCTCAAGTTCTACTTTGCCCTGTTCAATTTCTAGTTTTTCCCGCTCAATTTCTAATTTGCCCCGCTCAATTTTCAGTTTGCCCAGCTCAATTTTCAGTTTGTCTCGCTCAATTTCTAATTTTCCTCGCACAATTTCCAGTTTGCCCCGCTCAATTTCTAGTTTGCCGCGCTCAACTTATATATGTGTACAAGTGAACTACATCCATTGTGAATTTGGTCTGTTAATTACAATTCATGGTCCACCAAACATGATTTTGCAAATTTCAGTTTGCCCCGCTCAATTTTCAGTTTGCCCCGCTCAATTTCTAGTTTGCTCGCTCAATTTTGAATTTGTCCTGCTCAAATTTAAGTTTACCCCGCTCAATTTTCAGTTTGCCCTGCTCAATTTCTAATTTGCCCCGTTGGATTGGCCGGTGCAAGATTTGTGAGTTTTATCATGAGGTATGTGTTATATCTAAACCGTCAATCCATTTGGTGAGCTCGTATTAAGGCTTGAGACGACAAATAAGATAGATCTAACTACCAAGTGGACCACAGTGTAAAACGCGGTGGGGGAGTGAACGCCTGCCATTGAAACCCTTTTAGGGGTAAGAGAAGTTTTGGATCAATATGAAATTTGTTTTTCCTCTTCATTCAGGTCTCTGTGACCTTATGATTTGATTAGATAGAAAATAAACATTATGGTCCGCCCTCCAAAATTTTTAACAGTGAAAATCAATTTCCCTGCTGCTATTTGTGGTGTGGTCCAGTTGATCTTATCCTTATATATATATATATATATAAAATGCTCTGAAATGATCTCGAAATATGGATGAACATTGTGGATATAATAAATACATAATTGTGGGGCCCATGTAACTTTGATCTCTTTTGAATCATCTGTACAATTCGGATCTCAAGGACCATCAGTGCTCGTCTTAGCAAATCAGCCAATCGGCTTCTAAAAGGAAGGCAGGGGTATTTTAGTCCAATCTGCTTACGAAAGGAAAGAAAGGGGTATTTTAGTCCTTAAATATTCGTCCGTACATCGAACTTATAAGTTGAAGAGGTAAGTGGTGGACTCAAATAAAAACAGAAACTGGTAAATAGTTGCGGGTCAATTTTTCATATCCAATCCTTGACTCAGTTCGTCAGTTGACAGGTCAGGTGGTGCCGTGTACGTGTTGCATCAGTTCCTGAGTTGACAGGTCAGGTGGTGCCGTGTACGTGTTGCGTACCTCGTCCATCTACTTTTAGAGCTCATTTTAAGCATGTATACCAGTACAAAGTAGATCCAATTCTCAGGTGGACCACACCATATGGAATAACTGTGATTGATCATTAAAAACTTCTCATATACCACAAATTTTTTTGGATCAAGCTGATATTTGTAATTTCTTTTTAATATTTATTTAACCTTAGCGACATGTTAGGATGAAAAATAAACATTACGGTGGGCCATCCGAAGTTCATGATGGTAGGTGGCAATCACAACTGTTTTCTGTCATGTGGTTCACCTGATATTTGAATTGTTTCATCGCCAATTCCACAATAAATGGGTTCTCGTCCGGTCGATGATGATGCTGAACTGTTCATTTGGTGGATCAAACCTTGGATGCCGCACAGTTTATAAAAGTGGAAGAGGATTGCGTGGCCAACGACCTGCACGGTGTGTTTACATGGCAAAGATTTGTAAGGCCACCGTAATGTATCTGTTGCATTTAAACTGTCCATTCATTTTGTGAGATCATTTTAAGGTATGATCACAAAAATGAGGCAGATCCAAAACTCAAATTAACCACATCATAGAAAGTAGCGAGAACAATGACACCCACAGTTGTAACCTTCCCATCGCTCTCGTGATGTTTCTCTGTGATTGAACCTATTTCTAAGGTTAAACTGGCCTGGAAGAAGGGAAAGGACTAATATCAGCTTGTTCCAAAACGCCTGTGGCTTCGATGAATTTTCAATGATAAGATCCTCATTGATTTCTCTGGTGTGGTCCACTTGAAGTTTGAATCTGCCTCAAAATGGGCTCATGCCCTGACAACAATAATCTCCCAAAATGAATGGATAGTGTGAGTATAATACATACATCACGGTGAGGCCCAAAACTTTGCAGCTAGAACACACGACCTAGATTGGTGGTGTATGGCACACCACACAATCAGCTTACATGAGCGCACCATCCTAAATACTGATATCTGGGCCATTCACAATCCAATAGTCGCACGGCTTACATGGGACGCGGATTGCCTACCCCCGCCCGTCCACCGTCCGGGCAGGGCTCTCTGGGGCCCAGATGTAATAATTTTATCCACGCCATTGATATTTTCTCTTAGATCATTTTAAGGTATGAGATAAAAAATGAAGTAGGTTCATAGCTCCAGTCGACCACACCAAAAGAAGTTGCAGTGATATGACACTCACCGTTAAAACATTTCTAAGGTGGCTACCGTGATGTTTTTTTTACTATACAACCTATTCATAAGGTCACGCAAACGTAGATGAAGCAAAAACATAAATATCAGCTTGATCTGAAACTTCTCGGGCTTCTAAGAAGTTTTTAATGGTGAACATTTAATCCCCAATTTGTGGTCCATTTAAGACTTTTGCGTTGCTATATTTTTGTACCTTAGCTTAAAATGATTTGAGGGAAAATATCAACCGCCTGGATAAAAGTATTACATCACGGTGGGTCCCAGAGATTCCTGCCCGGACAGATTACCATCCGAGCGGGGGTAGGATGCAATCGCGTCCGGCTTACATACGAACCTTGATGTCAACAGTTGGATATGTAGTATGGTTTATATTACGTGCGAGTTTGATAGTGAGTTTCATAATGCATATTGTGGAGAGATACACTCTCCTACTCACATGCCTCCTGATGTGGGTTTCCTATGGGGACGCGGATTTCCTGCGAAAGCCTTTCGCAGGAAGTTCCTGCAAGGATTTTTTATGGAGCCCACTATGATGTTTGTTAGAAATCCAACCTGTCCATCCGTTTTTTGAGCTCATTTTAGGCCATGAGACCGAAAATGATTACTATCCAAAACTCAAGTGGGTTATACTAGATGAAACATCAAGGAAAGGAACTCTTACTAGTTTGATAGTGGGTTATACTAGATGAAACCTTCCCAGGATCCACCTTGATGTTTATATTCCATCCAAACCGTTTATAAGGTCATTTTCACTGAGATGAAGTGAAAAAGCCAAGAAATTAAAGCGATACAAAACTTTTGTGGCCATATAAATGTTTCAACGGTGGTCACTAAATCCCCACTGTTTCCTCTCGTATGGCCCACTTGAGTTTTTGATCCTCCTCATTTTTGGTCGCATGTCCAAAAATGAATTCGAAAAACAGATGGACGGAGTGGCTTTCTCACAAACATCGTAGTGGGCCCCACATAGAATCTTGCGAAGGAACTTCCTGCGAAAGGCTTTTGCAGGAAATCCGCGTCCTTCTTGTGGAAGCCTTTCGCAGGAAGTTACTGTGCTGGATGCTAAGTGGGGCCACCATGATGTTTGTGAGAAATCCAACTTGTCCATTCATTTTTCGAGATCATTTTAATACATCAGACCAAAATTAGAGTGGATCCAAAACTCTAGTGTGCTACATGAGAGGAAAAAATGTGGATTTAGTAACTATCGTTGAAACATTCATTCGGCCATAAAAGTTACTTATCAGGATAAGTTTTTTCTGATTTTACTTCATCCCATTAGGAATGACCTTATAAACGATTTGAATGGCGTATAAACATCAAGGTGGAGCTCAGGAAGGTTTCAATGGTAGTAAAATCTTTTTCCAATTTTTCATATTGTATAGACCACTCAAGTTTTGAATATACCCTGTTTTTGGTCGTATGCCCTAAGATGATCTCACAAAATAGATGAATGTGGTGGATTTCTCATAAACCTCATGGTTGGCCCTAGATAGCATCAAGCACGCCTACTTCCTGGGACAGCTTTTGCAAGAAATCGGGGTGTGGAGCCTCTCTCCAAATTATCTGACGTGAGGTGGCTATTGATGATGCTTTATGGCCCCATCATGATGTATGTATCTTGTCCATGCCTTCCATCCATTTTCAAGACTATTTCATGGCATGAGCCCAAAAATGAGTAAGATCCAAATCTCATATAGACCACACCATAGGAAAGAGTCATGATCGAACACTCACCATTAAAATTTCTTAGGGGCCACAAAAGTTTTAGATAGGTTTATGTGACTTAATCAATAAGTTGGATGACAAATAAACATTACAGTGAGCCTTAGGAAGTTTTTTAAAAAATACACACACACACACACTTATGGGAAAAGGGAAAAGGTACAATGCACTCGAGCTGATTTTAACGCCCCATGAGGTTGAGCTATGTGGGCCCCCCCGTGATGCATTTCGAACATCTACCCCATCAGTCAGATGCACCATTCCATCGTGGGCCTAGGTCTCAAAAATCAAGTCAATCTGTGACTTGTATGGGCCACACCACATACAGAAGTGGAGAGGGGCAATGCACCATTAAAACATTCATAATCATTTTTGGGGCCCACCGAGATGTGGTTTGCAAATCCAGCCCATCCATTATGTGTGTCCCACTTGGATGAGGGTTCAAACCAAGTTTCAGCAGCATTCAAAACTCAGGTGGGCCCCATTAAGTGCTTTTATATATTTTTGGCATGTCTTCACATGATTTTAGATGGTATGGCCCACCTGAGTTCCGTATATAGCTGATTTTTGGGATATCCCATAATTTAAAGGGGACCCATCAAATGCACGGTGTTGATGGTCGACACGCATCACGATGGCGCCCACATATCTCGTCCTCACTAGAGCTTATGGTCAGCCCGAGCGCATTGTACCTTTTCCCCATATATATATCACGTGGGGCCAACAAGTACTTTTAGTAGCCACTTTTTTATTTTTATTTTTTATTTTTTATTAGGTTAGTTTGTTAGTACACAACCATGTCAGTATACACTCTATGTTAGCCACCCCCACTAGGGATCAATACTAAGACCTCTTAGCCACTCAGTCTACCCCATTTGGGTGTTTCATCACATATGCTATCAGTAATCCTCCCAGTTGCATCTCCAGGAAACGGCAGTAGCTTTGAGTGCCCATTGTATGACTAATAGGTCTTATCCACACCATCCATCTATTGTTTCTAATCATTTTTCGAGATAAGCCCAAATTGAGCAATCCAAGGCTCAAGTAGACCACACCACAGGAAGCAACAGTGATAATGATACTCACCGTTGACATTTTTCTAGGTACTACTGTGACGTTTATTTTCCATCCAACCTATTTATAAAGACATATAGACCTAGACACAGAGAAAACACAAATATCAGCTCCATCCAAAACTTTTGTGGCCCTAAGAAGTTTTCAACAGTAAGAGTTTAATCCCCATTGTGTAGTCCACTTGAGCCTTGGATCTACCTCATTTTTGGGTTTATACCCTAAAATGATACAAAAACATAAATGCACGGTGTGGATAATACCTACACAACACAGTGGCTAGTCGTAGTCGCTGCCCTTTCCCAGCTGGAGACGGGCGTAAGACGCGGACGCAATTTCCTTAAAAACATTTCGCAGGAAGTTCCTGCACAAGGATGGTGAGTGGGGCCCACTGCAATGTATGTTCCGTCCATCCGTTTTGAGAGCTCAATCTAGGACGTTCGACCAAAAATGAGATGGATACAAAACTCAAGTGGGTCACACGAGAGGCAAAATTGGTGAAAGAAATTCCTACTGTTAAAAGCTTCATAGGCTCCACCTTGATGTTTATATGCTATCCAAATAGTTTATAAGGCCATTCTTAATGGGATGAAGTGAAAACATCCAAAATAGAGCCTAATAAAAACTTTTATGGCCATAAGAATGCTTCAATGGTACTTACTAAATGTCCATTGTTTCCTCTCGTGTGGCCCACTTGACTGTTGGATACACCTAATTTTCGGTTGCATGTCCTAAATTGAGGAGGAAAAACAGATGAACGGGGTGGATTTCTCACCTGGATTTCTCACAAACTTCGAGGTGGGCTCCACCCAACATCCTTACAGAGTAACTTATTGCGAATGAAATCTGCGTCCAATTTGGTTGCGTGCCGAGTACGTGGTTTGGCCAGTTACGATGCCACTAACCGGTTGCGTACTGAGTACTGGTTTGGCCAGTGACGATGCCACTAACTAGGTGGCTAAAGTCGGTGCTATGTGGGCTCCACCATGATTTATGTGTTTATTCACATTGTTCATTCATTTTTACACATCATTTTAATAATTTATCCCATAAATGAGGCTGATCAAAATATCAGGTGAACCACACTACGGAAAAACTATAGTGATTAAACGTTTACCATTGAAAACCTCCAATGGCCCACTATAATATTTATATAACATCCAACCTATAGATCAGGTCATACAGACCTGTATGAAGCCAAAAAACAAATATCATCTTGATCCAAAAGTTTTGTACCCCTAAGAAGTTTTTAATGGTCAGAGTTCAATCAACACTATGTGGCCCACTTGATATTCTGATCTACGTCAGTTTTGGGTTCATATCATAAAATTATATGAAAAAATAGATGGATGGCATGGATGAGACACATACAGTAGGTTGGGTTCCATAGAGCACCGACCATAAGCCATGGGCTAGCGGTAGGGGAGTAGCCAATCCGTTTCCATTTATACCGGGTTTTCTGTGGAAGCCTGTTGCACGAAGTAGGCTTGCTAGGATGCTATTTAGGGCCAACCATGATATTTGTGAGAAATCTACCCCGTTCATCTATTTTGCGAGATCATCTTAAGACATATGACCAAAAATGGGGTAAATTCAAAACTTAAGTGGGCCATACAAGATGGAAAACTAGAGAAAGACTTTATTACCATTAAAACCTTCGTGGGCCACACCTTAATGTTTATATGCCATCCAAACCGTTTATAAGGTCATTCCTAACCATTTATAAGCTCATTCCTAGTGGGATGAAGTAAAATCACGAAAAACTTATCCTGATAAGTAGCTTTTATGGCCAAATGTATGTTTCAACGATAGTCACTGAATACATGTTTCCTCACGTGCAGCACACTAGAGTTTTGGATCCACTACATTTTTGGTTTAATGTACTAAAATGATCTCACAAAATGGATGGACGATTTAGATTTCTCACAAACATCATGGTGGTCCCACCTTGCATCCTAATACAGTAACTTCTTGCAAAAGGCTTCCTTAGGAAACCTGTGTCCGGAGGAGTGTGAGTAGGAGAGTATCTCTATCTGAAATGTGCATGACCAAAACTGTAAGGCCTGTATCCTGGATCGTACCGTTCCGTAGGTTTCCGTGGTCCTCCCGGTCGAATTACGACAACCTGCGACCTGTAATTTGCGTTTACGTGTGACCCTGAGTTGCATCCTGTATATCTATGTCGACTCGACTTGAAACTTGTATCCTAGTGATTGCGCCATCGTCGCGGTTCCAATGCCGCATCTCGCGCGCCAATGCGATACCTAGGCCAGGAGTTGTGGGTCCGCGTTTATTTCGAGGAAAACGTCGTGCGTTGTGAATTCCGAGAGAATCTCTAGAACTCATCATATCAATCAATCAAGTACACATCTTATCACAAGTACAAGCAACCCATACCCTACCCATCTCTCTCCCATTCCTAAAGTCAACTCTATTTCTCTCCACCCATCCCTTCATTACACCCATCACCCATCGCTCCATCACATTTTCATCCCATCACTTCTCTCTCTCTCTCTCTCTCTCTCTCTCATTTTCTCTCTTCACTCCCAAGCAACTAAGAGACCAATCGTCCAAGCCTCCTAAGGAAAATCTAGGTGTGGCCCACTTCCTTACCCCAAAAACTCTTATCTTCACCATCCAAACTTCATCATCCACCATTAAAAGTTGAGTATAAGAGCTAAGGAAGGTAAGAGACCAAGAAGGAGTGCAATAGGTGAGTGATCTTCGAATTTCCATTGTTGTTTCTATTTGTGAGCCCACTTGTGGTGGGACCCACTTGATGTATACATTGTATTTAGTATAGGGAGGGTCCATAGTGGCGAGGTCCCTCCCCTTCTCTCTCTCTCTCTCTCTCTCTCTCTCTCTCTCTCTCTCTCTCTCTCTTTTCTGGTGATATATGTGTGTAGCCCACCTGATGTGATAAAAAATCCAGACCATCTAGTTTATGAAGCCCACCTTGCTGCCCATTTTTGGGCCAGCCCAGATGAAGGAAAACACAAATATCAGCTTAATGCAAACATGGGGCCAACCTTGATGACATGCTGCCTCCAGCACGTGGGACCCACCTGAAATGGAAGTGGATTAGCCGGGGTACCTCACACCAGTTATATAGCTGCTGTATTTACATCAGCAAGCTGTGTGGGTCCCACCGGTTGTATAGCTGCTGCCGTGATGTCAACAGGTGGGCCTGATCACGAGGCAAGTGTTATGCCTACACCGTTCATCCATAGGGCCACCCTGCACGTGCTACATGTGCAGGGCATGGGGCCCACCCTGATGTATATACTTTATATCCACACCGTCCAGAGAGCTGGATAGTGCTGTGTGGGATACACCATGATGTATGGGTTTAATCCCCACCGTCCGTCCAATACATGGACGTGGGACCCACCATAATATATGTACTTTATTCACTCATCCATCTGTTGGTCACACCAGTAGATGTAAGTGCTTTGATGACACCAGCAAGTTCTGTGGGCCCCAGCAACATGTAGCTACTGTGATGACGCCAGCAAGTTCTGGGGCCCCTACATGATGTAAGTGTTGTATCCACTGTCCATTGCTTGGACGGTGGGCCACCTTGATGTATGTGTTACATCCAAACCGTCCATCCAAATGGTGAACTCGTCTTATGGTTTAAGACTAAAAATGAGGCAGATCCGTATATCAAGTGGACCACACCACAAAAAAACTATGGAAGATTGAATGGTTACCATTGAAATCCTTTAGGGATCATACGAGTTCTGGATCAATATGATATTTGTTTTTCCTCTTGATTCAGGTCTTTGTGACTATATGAATAGATTGGATGGAAAGTAAACGTGATGGTGGGCCCTGTGAAGTTTGACAGCGAAAATCATTATCACCACTGTTATTTGTGGTACGGTCCAGATGATCTTTCAATCATCATTTCTGCTGTTATTTGTGGTATGGTCCAGATGATCTTTTGATATGATTCATATTTTTAGCTAATGCTCTAAATGATCTCTGAAAAAAAAAATAGAAGTATGGTGTAGATATAATAAAATAAAAATATAGTGTATGGGTCCCACCTTGATGTGACGTATATTGGGCCTGTATGAGATGCCCATTGTGATGTGTTTGAGGACCATGGGTTGTGGTCCATTGTGATGTATTTGGGACCCATGGGACATGGCCCATTTAATGTATATGAGACCTATGTATTGTGGCCCATTTGATGTATATGAGGCCCATGTATTGTGGCCCATTTGATGTATATGAGGCCCATGTACAGCCCATTTGATGTATATGAGGCCCATGTATTGCGTCCCATTTAATGTATATGAGGCCCATGTATTGCGACCTATTTGATGTATATGAGACCCATGTATTGCGGCCCATTTGATGTATGTGAGGCCCATATGATGAGGCTCGATGTGATGAATATGAGGCCCATGAGTGAGGCCCAATGTTATGTATATGTGGCTTATGAGTAAGGCCCATTGTGATGTGAATATGTGGCCCTTGAGTAAGACCCATTGTGATGTATATTAGGCCTTTGTGTGAGGCCGTGGGCCCACTATACACTTGGATCTATGTGAGCCACTCCATAGGAGCAATGTTGGTTAAATGTCCACATTGATGGGCAATGATGGTTAAATGTCCACATTGTGAGCTTCCCTTAGGCCTTGTTAGGTCCATTCTCATCATTCTCTTAGTGGGTTAACCCAAATCATTGGGCCCCATTGATGTTGCATGGTCCATCCTCGCCGTAGATGGATGACTCCATGCTACTGGATTTGATATATCCACGGCTGAGGGCCGATCTTTATATTATGGTTTAGATCGGCTGTTCACGCCTTGTATATAGGCCGATTATCGATACCGATTACGAGTATGCTTAGCATATCATCATGATACATGCCCATATGCATCATTTGTATGCTTGATATGAGATGTGGTTGACCATTGCATATGTCATTGAGCAGGTTGTTATGAGACTCCCTGATAGGTGGAGATTGTCTCACATGAGCGCATGGAATACGCAAGATTGATGCACAATTGGATTGTGTGACTCATGCATCTTGTATTGTGCATTGTGATTACTGTCCGCCCTAGCGATATCAGGGCCGTAACCTCCACTGGCATATCATGAATGACAGGATCGAATACCAGAAATACTGTTATTAGCATCAGGGCGCCATAGATGTCCCTGAGTGAAAATCCCTAAACACGATGGTACCAGAGGATGACTCCAACGTCGAGACCGAGTGGATACATGAGCGCACGAGGGATGTATACTATTAGCCCGTGTCTCCCACTGTGTTGTGGTCGGTTGGAAAGAGGTGTGACCTTACCTACCTGAGTGAGGGGAAAATATCTAGGTTGAGTTTGACCATCTTGAGGAATGAGTCCGCTATCGACGAGCCGGACTCGATGTTGGCAGCAGGATAGTGAGGTCTCTTCCACTTACCCAGTTGTGCGCTCGGATAGGGGCGGCAAGCTGACGTAAATTGTCACGCCTCAAACTCGAAAAACGGGCTCACAAAATTCTTGATCGCCGAATCCGGTGCCGACAACCTCCATAGTACCCCATTCTCGGCTTCCAACGCCCATACGCCAGATTTCGATCCTGGGATCCTATAAGGAGGATTTTCAGTATGAATTTTTTTTTTTGTAATGGAGCATAACCAAGTCACAAAACAACAACACCACATATCCACTATTAGAATCATTCGCGTACAAAACTGAAATGGGAATACAATGAAATAACTCCAAAAGCTCCACCACACCCTCTTGCCTCAGATCGGCTGCAACCTAACATTACCTGCACGCATCTATCGTGCATAAGCTTACAAAAGCTTAGAGGGTGGTGTAAGTGTGTGTAAGGTAAGTGCCAAGTATATAGTGAAGCATATGAATCATACATCATCGGGATCAATGGAATTTCTAACAAGATCATGAATCATACGTTATCAGAATAAGCGGAAATAAACTGGTAAGTCCATGAATTATTTAATAACAGAATACGCAATACAGATCAACTATACAAATGAGGAACAATATCAGAATACGCGATACAGATCAACTATCCAAATGAGAAACAATATCAGAATACGCAATACAGATCAACTATCCAAATGAGGAACAACATTAAAAAACGCGATACAGATCAACTATCCAAATGAGGAACATAAAGAGTCAAATATCAGATGTCATATCTAAACCATATAAACGCAGAAACACAGGTAACCCAAAATGTCATATATGGTATGAATGGAATGAACATGTTGGAGTGTGAAGTCGGGATGATAGTATGTAGTATCGGAGGCTATGGGGTCCATCACAAGGGACTTCTATCCAAACCAGTCCCATACCTAAATTTGGATAGTCAGACTCAATGTGGTAAACTCCTGATCTTCGGTTAGTCGTGCGCCCCAACCGAAATCCTGGCCATGTGAAGGTACATAACAATTAGTTGTGCACCACCAGCCCAAGTGGATAGTGAATGAAATGAATGCATGAGTATACAAATCCTGCTCAATAAGTCCACATATCAGTACGGTTCATCTCTGGGATCATCACCGGGGTTTAGTACACTCCAAATGGCACTGTCGCTCTCCCAACCGCACAGTTCAAGTGAGCGTAAGAAATCTCACTATCCGCCTAGCCAATAGTCTGCCAATACCTATTCGGCACGTCGATAGTGGACCCATTCCTCGAGCTAGTCAGACTCAACCTAGTAATGCCCTCTACGCTCGGGCGGGTAAGGCCACACCCCCTCCTAACTGACCATCGCACAGTGGAAGACGCGGCCTCCTGGTATTCGACACTCTGACGCTCATGTATATCCACTCGGTCTCGACGTTGGGGCGTCCTCTGGTACCAAGAGGGTTTTAGGAATTTTCACCCAAGGCCATCTATGGCAGCCCGATGCTCGAACCAAACATTTTCGGTGTCCCATCTGGCCATCCACAATATGCCTATGGAGGCTACGACCCTGATGTCGCTAGGGCGTATAGTAATCATAATGCAAGATACATGAATCATACAATCCAGTCATGCATCAATCATGCGCATGTCGTGCGCTTATGTGAGATAACCTCCGCCTATCAGGGAGTCTCATATCATCCTGCCCAATGATATATGTAATGGTCAATCACATCTCATAACAAACATGCAGATGATGCGTGTGGGCATGTATCATGTGCTATGGTGTCACATAATCATAATTGGTATCAACGATCGGCCTCGACAATGTGGACACTTAACCAACATTGTCCCCAAGGAATGGTCTACCTAAAGTCAAACATATAATGGGCCCACGACCTCACACAAAGGTCTAATATACAACACGATGAGCCTTACTCAAGGGCCACATATACACAATAGGTGGACCCTGCACATGGGCCTAATACATATCACAACAGGCCTTGCCCATAGGCCATGAATACATAATAATGGGCCTTGCCCATGGGCCATGAATACATCACAATGGGCTTTGCCCATGGGCCTCAAATACATGACATGTGGACCCTGCACATGGGTCTTGAATATATCAAATGGGTCATGCATCATAGGCCGAATACATATCACAATGGGCCTCATCACATAGACCTCCTTTTTTTTTTCTCACATTAGGCCTTAAACATGGGCTGCATATACATCACATAGGCCAAATACACATTACTATGGGTCGCATATACATCATATAGGTCTCGATAATCGGTCTTGGCAATCGAAAGGTTCAGCCACGATTATCGGAATCGATCGATAATCGGCCTCGATACTCAGAACCGGCAATCGGTCACGATAATTGGCCTCGATCGCAAGGTGGGGTCCATATGTGGACGACTGATGATGGACCAAGCAATATCAATGGGGCCCATTTGTTTGGGTTAACCTACTAGAGAATGATGAGGATGGGCCTTATCAGGCCTAAGGAAAAGTCACAATGTAGAATCTAATCATCACTACCTAACAATGTGGACATTTAACCAACATTATTCTTACAATGTGGACGTCAAACCAACATTGCTCCCAAGGCATGGCCCGCCATAAATGCCAACACATAAACCACGGTGGAATCACATTCAATGGGCCTTATATTCATCCCATTGGGCCTCGACCTATGGGCCTTCAATACACCAAATGGGCCTTATAACATGGGCCCTATTCACATCACAGTGGGTCTCAACCCACAGGCCCTAATACATCACAATAGGCCTCAACCCATGGGCCCTAGGATACATCCAAATGGGCCTTATAACATGGGCCTTACATTTATATCAAGGTGGGCCTCAACAACGGCCTCATACACATTAAGGTGGGCCTCAACAATGGGCCACGAACAGATCAAGGTGGGCCTACTCACATGGGTCATATGCATATCAAATGGGCCACCCAATGGGCCTTATGTACATTACAATGGGCCATATCCCATGGGCCTTGAATAAATCACAATGGGCCTCAACCCACGACCCTAATACATCAAAATGGGCCTCAACCCATGGGCCCCAAATACATTACAATGGGCCTCGTAACATGGGCCTTATGTGTATCAGATGGGTCACACCGATTGGGCCCCATGTATATCAAATGGGCCGCTCCAAATAAGTGGTGATAATGATTTCCGCCATTTAAAATTCCTAAGGCCCACCATAACGTAAATTTCCCATCCAACCTGTTCCTAAGTTAACATAGGGATAGATGAAGTGGAACAAATATCAGCTTAATTGGAAGCTACTATGGCCCTTACAGATTTTGAACGTTGGACGTCATTGTCCACTACTTAGATGGTGGGGTCCACTTGACTCTAGATCTGCCTCATTTTTTGTCTCAAGCTTGAAAACAAGCTGGCCAAAGGGTTGAACGGTCTAGATGCAACACAAGTATCATGGTGGGGCCCATGAAAGCCCACCATCAGATATATTATATAAAATATAATATATGTATACACAATATATATATATATATATATATATACACACACACACACACCCGCACACACACACACACGTGCACACACACATGCATACACACATACACGCCCACCGTCCCCTGGACGGTGGGGTTAAAATAAATACATCACAGTTGGCTCACGGTGGGAATAGAATACATATATGATTGTGGGTCCCATGTGGGGCCCACCTTAATGTTTACTTTCCATCCATCCCGTTCATAGGGTCACGCAGACCTAGATGAAGGGTAAAAACAAATTTCAGCTTGATTCGAAACCTCTGTGAAGACCCAAATAGGTTTCAATGGCAGCCATTCAATCACTATTGTTTCCTATGATGTGGGCCACCTGAGCCACATATATGGCTAAAATTTGGACGGCGGCCCACTGCCCTAAGGACCTACAAATTAGAAGGTGTGGATATACAACACACATCATGGTGGGACCCACTACTGGACCCTTCTGGCGATCCATCCACATACTGACAAGCACTCCGCTGCATCACCGGACGTCACGGCAGCGGTTCTTCTTTTTTTTTTTTGTAAAAACATGTTTTTGTGTGGTTTTTCACGGGTGGGGCTTGCGTCAAGGGAATTTGACCCTGCTGTTGGTTTCCATGGCTCAACATAGACCCATCAAGCCCAATATTCAATATGTTTTGGGGTACAAAATCATCATGTGATTTTTCAACGGTAAAAATCACAGTTTGTTATGCTATGGCCCACCAGAAATTTGGATCAGCCTCATTTTTCGGCTCAATGCTTAAAATAATCTGAAGAATAGGATAAACGACATGGATTACATTCATGCATCAAGGTGGGGTCTACACAAGTGGCTCTCTCCAAAGTTTGTTAAATCAAGCTAATTTGTGTTTTTCAGTTGAAGTCCAGCGTGGGCTTAGCACGAATGTAAGGTGGGCCCTACTCAGGTGGGCCACCTAATGGCAGGTGGTGTGGATACAACACATATATAAAGTGGGCCCCACCTACAAATGGCTTGGCTAAAATACATGCTTCATGGTGGGGTCCATCCGGGTGGGCCACATGGCCACATCAATCATATACAACAAAAAATGAAAGAGATAGAAAGAGGGAAAGAGAGTGGGACACCGGTGATGGAGGGCTCCGCCACTATGAGTCCTCCCTTGCAAGCATTTATACATAAAGTGGGTCCCATTGCATATAGGCCCACCGATCAAAATCAACGGTGGAGATCCTTTCTCCACTGAAATAAAAGGTCTAGATGACCCCTTTCTAAGCTAGAAAATAAACATCATGATGGGGTCCATGGAGAATGGCCCCATCATGGAAGGATCATGAAGATCAAGGTGGGCCATCGGCCACATCTTAGGGTCCAAAGTGAGATCCACACCATTGATCGGTAGGTCTCGCTTGGCCCATCATAAAAATATGGAAACTAGCATATAAAAACACCCACCGTTCGATCTTCTCGGTCCGTTGGAACGCCGATCTCCTTGTGCTCCACTTTGATGGAGGGTGATGAGAAATGGATGGCTAGGATGAAGGTTCTTTGAGATGGGAAGGTGGGCCACCAAAATCATTTTTTCTCTCACTTGGGATAGCTTGGACGTCCAATCTTTTTTTTTTGCTCTTTAGTGTTGCTTGAAAAATGTGGAGGGAAAGAAAGAGGTTGTATGGAGAGGTGATGGGAAATGGGTGATGGATGTGAGTGATGGGTGAAGTGATGGATTGGTTGACTTTTGGTTGTTGCTTTACTTGTGGAGAAAGGAAGCATGGGGGTGCTTTGTACTTGACATGAGGGGTGATTGATGGGATTGATTTGACATGTTGTAGAGATTCCCTTGAGATTGCAAATGCGTGGCATTTCTTCGAAATAAACGCCGGCCCACATTTTCTGGCTTGAGTATCGGATCAGTGCACGAGTCGCGGCATCGGAACCGCGACGATGGTGCGCCGCAATGATATAAGTCTCGGATTAAGCTGACTCAATTCTACAGGATACGACTTAGGGTAGATCGTAAACATCGGTTATCGGTCACGGTTACCGGACTTCGATGGAAAGGATCGCGGGATTCGTCAGAACAGTACAAACTAGGATACGGGTCTTATATAAATTGTAATAGACCCCGATGATCGTCCAGCGTAAGAACTGTACTGATATTTGATGCTCTAGTAATGAGCTGCATTGATATGTGGATTCAGATAAGGACTGGTATGCTTGAGTTGCATCTTGCATCACATGACCTTGATATTGCCGATAACATTCATGCCTTGCATCGCATGACCTTGATATAGCCGATAGCATTCATGCCTTACATCGCGTAGCCTTGGTACCACTGATAGTATATATGGATTCGCACACTTATATTGTGCACACACTCTCACACCCTCTAAGCTTTTCATAAGCTTATGCATGATTGAAGCATGCAGTTGACGCTAGACCGTAGTTGAGTAGGAGTCACGAGCTTCTGAGCTTTTGATTATCGATATTGTATTTCCATTTATGCGCATTATACCTTAAAGCTTTTGATCATAGTGGATTTTGTGATGGTGTCTTGATTATTGTTCATGGGTTATGCTTATGTTTATGCTTGTTACGGAATAAATTCATGTTGAAAAATTCTCCTTGTAGGATCCCAGGATCGGAACCTGATATATGGGTGCCGGGAGCTGAGAATGGGGTACTATGGAGGCTGTCGGCGCCGGATTTAGCAATCGAGAATTTTGTGAGCTCGGTTTTCGAGTTTAGGGCGTGACAAAAACTCACTCTCAAACTCGCACATAATCTAAACCATACGTCATATCATACGGTTGACATCAAGGTTCGCATGTAGTGACGTGCGAATCGGTGTGTAGGTCAGCATTCCTCTCTCTCTCTCTCTCTTTATATATATATACATATATATATATATATATATATATATATAGGGAAAAGGTACTGTGTGCTCGACTGAAGAGAGCATCTTGTGAGATCGAGTGATGGTAACGTGTTGGATGAAGGATGGTTATTTTTTGAAACCAATGACTGACATTTCAACGTAGATTGAATGAAAAAACTGGAATTCCATCCTCTTCGTTTTGGACAGTTCAAATCAGGGTCATGTAACCTTCGGGTTTCCTATGCAGAAGAGTTTGGAACTGCTCCGGTTTCTTTGCTGGTGCTATTTGTGGAAGGGATACGAAAAAAGTACGGAAGAAGCTTGGTTCTTGCTGGAGTTTGTGGGGTCCATTTCTATTACTCCTTTGGATAATCTGATTCGTCCATCAGCTTGGTAGACAATTTTTAGTTAGCGGCTCCAAATTTGGAGTCGATCCATGTTCTGGTGGCCCCCGCAGTTGATCATGGCATGCATCATGCTCTGCAATTCGCCAGGCCTTGGTCGAAGGTGGGGTCCGCACGTGATGAACGGTCCATGTTTTCCAGATGGACGGTTATGGTGGGTCACCACACGTCCCAAACGAACGTTGTCCATTCGTCCAGATGCGGGCGGGAGTCCTTTTTTTAAAAAGGATCGGGTCAAACCTCCTTTGATCGTGTAAGCCCGATTCGTAGACTGTACCATTCCGTAAGCTTCTGCAGTCCTCCCAGTCGAATTCCTGCAACCCGCAATCTGTTACCGGCATTTGCGTGTGATCCTGAGTTATGTCCCGTATATTAGAGTCAGCGTGACCCGAGACTTGTACCCTTGCGACCGCGCCATCGCCGCAGTTCCAAAGCCGCATCTCGCACGCTGAGGTGATACCCGGGCCAAAAGTTGTGGGCTCCCGTTTAGTTCGAGAAAAACGCTGCGCGTTGCAATCCCAAGAGAAATATCCCATCAAGTACAAAACCCCATCCCTAAGCAACCCCAAAGTCAAAGCAACCCATCCCTCGCATGTCAAAGTACACATCACCCATCACTCACCTTTTCACCCATCACCCTCTTACATCACTCACACCTCTCTCTCTCTCTCTCTCTCTCTCTCTCTCTCTCTCTCTCTCTTTTCCTCCCACAACCCATGTCCAAGCAAGCTCATTGAGAGAGAGCTTTGTGTGGCCCACTTCCTATCTCCCATTCCCACCCTCCAAAGCTAATCTCGACCTTTGAATCTCATCCATTAGAGCTCTTGAATGCGTTGATGGAAGTAGGAGTTCGAGAAGATCAAAGGTGAGTGATTTATTATTTGATTTTGATGATTTGAGGGGCCACTTGTGGTGAGACCCATTTTGATGTATGCATTGTATAGAGGGGCCCATAGTGGCAGGGCCCCTCCTCCATCCGTTTCTCTCTCTCTCTCTCTCTCTCTCTCTCTCTCTCTCCCTTTTTATGTGTGGCCCACCATGATTCATGCATTCTATCTGCGCTTTGTGGGGTGGCCCACGTGTGGGTGGGACCCACCTTGATGCGTTAAAACTCCCACCGTCCATAAATGTCTGGACGATGCTGCATCATCCACACCATCCCTGGTTGGGACGGTAGATCCCCAGCATGATGTATTTATAACATCTACACCGACCAGCAAAACTGGACGGTGGAGATCCACCCACCTTGATTCATGTATTTATCCCAGCCGTCCACTGACTGGACGGTGGGCCCCACCGTGAGGGACGTGTTACATCCAAACCGTCCATACATTTGGCATGCTGATCTTAGGTGGGCCACGTACGTGGCCCCCACCCTGATGAAATGAAGCAGATTCAAATCCCTGGTGGGCCACGTGTGGGACCCACCATAATGTATGTAAATCCACACCGTCCAGCGTCCAGGGTCTGGACGCTGGATCCCTGGATGTTGGCATATATATATATATATATATATATATATATATATATATATATATATATAACATAATAATAATAATAATAATAATAATAATAATAATAATGATATATATAATATATACACATATATTATGTGGTGGGCTCCACGTGGGACCCACCCTGTTATATGTATTGGATGTCCACCCCATCCATCTCGTTGATCCAGATCGTCCAGTGGTCTGGACGTGGACATCAGCCACCGTGATGTATGGGTTTGAATCTCCACCGTCTGTCCAATTCGTGGACGTGGGGCCCACTGCATATCGCATGTCTCATCCGCACCGTCCATAAGACGTGGGGCGCCCTTGCTGTGGCCTCTGCACCGACCAACAATGCTACACGTGTGGCCTCTGCACGTGTTGATTCACACCGCCCATCTGTTGGACCACCATGATGTATGTACCTTGTATCTGGGCCGTCCATCTGCTGGACGGCCAGCAGCTTCAGCTGCTGCAGATGGCGTCAGCAACCTCTGTAGGGTCTCATCATAAGGCGTGTGTTATATCTATAACGTCCATCCATTTTGCCAGATCACGGGCCCACCCTGATTTATATGTGATTTTTCTACACCGTCCATGGTGTATGGGTTTTATCTTGACCATTCCTCTGTGTGGACCCCATGCATGAGGTAGTGCTATATCCACACTGTCCAGTGGTCCGGACGGTGAAAACCCTTCTTGATGCACGTATATCCACGCTATTCATCTGTAGGGCCCACCTGTTATATACACAGGGCCCACTTGCTGCATATTTGGGGCCCACCTTGGATGTATGTACTCTTTATCCACACCATCCAGACGGTGCTGGATGGTGTTGGAATCGTTTGGACGGTGTTGTGGGGCCCTGCCTTTATGTATGTATTTTGATCCATACCGTCCAATGTTTGGACGGTGTTGGAGTGCTATGAACCCCACCATGTTGTATGTATTTCATCTACACCGTCCACATATCTGGGCAGTGCTATTCAATGTTTGGACGGTGTTGATGAGCTGGACAATGTTTGGATGGCATTGATTCACGGGACAATGTTTGGACAGTGCTGATCATCATTAGTGGGCCATGTGCCCCATGGAATGATAGTGTAAAGTGTTACACATGTTACAAGTACAACTATTGAAATGATTTTTGGTGTGGTCCAAGCCCACTTAAGGCCCATCATGATGTATATTAGAGGCCCATGTGATGGGGCCCACCTGCCTTGTGTTTGAGGCCCATGTGATAGGGCCCACCTGTTTGAATTTGAGACTCATGGGCAAGGCAAATGTGATGTATTCGAGGCCCATGGGCGAGGCCCAATGTGATGTATTCGAGGCCCAATGTTATGTACTCGAGGCCAAATGTGATGTATTTGAGACCCATGGTCAAGTCCAATGTGATGTATTCGAGGCCCATGGGCGAGGCCCAATGTGATGTATTCGAGACCGATAGTCGAGGCCTAATGTAATGTATTCGAGGCCCAATGTGATGTATTCGAGACCTATGGGCGAGGCCTAATGTGACGTATTCGAGGCCCATGAGCGAGGCCCATTGTGATGTATTCAAGGTCCATGTGATGCGGTCCATCATGATGTGTATTAGGCCCATGTGATGTGGCCAACTGTGACGTGTATTAGGACCATGTGATGCGGCCCATAGTGATGTATATGTAGCCCTTGTATGAGGCCCAAAGCGATATATGTATGGCCCGTTACGTTGTGTATGAATCCCTTGTATGGGCCACTCCTTGGGAGCAATGTTGGTAAAATGTCCATATTGATGGGCAATGATGGTTGAAAGTCCTCATTGTGACCTTCCCTTAGGCCTTTAGTTAGATTGATTACCGATTGTATAGGCCGATTCCGATTGTCGAGGCCGAGTATCGAGGCCGATTCTGATTGTCGAGGCAGATTGTATAGGCTGATCCCGATTATCGAGGTCGATTCCGATTGTCGAGGCCGATTGTATAAGCTGATTTCGATTGTCGAGGCAGATTGTATAAGTCGATCCCAATTATCGAGGCCGAGTATCGAGGCCGATTCTGATTGTCGAGGCAGATTATATAGGCCGATTCTGATTGTCGTGGCCGAGTATCGAAGACGATTTCGATTTGTTGAGGCCGATTGTATAGGCCGATTCCGATTGTCGAGGCCGATTGTATAAGCCGATCCCGATTGTCGAGGCCGATTCCGATTGTCGAGGCCGATTGTATAAGCCGATCTCAACTGTCGAGGGCGAGTATCGAGTTCGATTCCGATTGTTGAGCTCGATTGTATAGGCTGATCTCGACTGTTGGGGCCAAGTATCGATGCCGATTCCGATTGTCGAGGCCGATTTTGATTGCCGAGGCCGATTGTCGAGACCTATATGATGTATATGCTGCCCGTGTTTGAGGCCCAATGTGATGTATATGCGGCCTGTATTTGAGACCCATTGTGATGTGTATTCAGCCCATGTTTAAGGCTCAATGTGATGTATATGAGGCTTATGTGATGAGGCCCATTGTAATGCATTTGAGGGCCAAACGATGGAGCCCATTGTGATGTATGTTAGGCCCATGTGAAAAGCCCATCGCGATGTGTATTAAGCTCTTAATTGAGGCCCATGGTGTTGTATACAGGCCCTTTGTGAGGCCATGAGTCCACTATATGTTAGACTCTATGTGGGCCCCCCTTAGGGTCGATATTGGTTAAATATCCACATTGTCGAGACCGATTATCGATGTTGATTATTGAGGCTGGTTATTGATACTGATTATGAGAATGCGACAACATAACATCATAATACATGCCCATACGCATCATCTGCATGTTTGTTATGAGATGTGATTGACCATTGCATTTACCATAGGGTAGGTTGTTCATGGGGTTTCCTGATAAGCGGAGTTGCCCCACATGAGAGCACAGTATGCACAGGATTGATGCATGATTAGACTGTGTGACTCATGCATCTCGCATCTGTGTGACATGACCACCGTATGCCCTAGCGACATCAAGGTCGTAGCCTCTACAGGCATTTCGTGGATGGCCAAATGGGACACTGAAAATCTGTTCTACATGGGTGCCATAAATATCCTTAGGTGAAAGTCTCTAAACCCTCTTGGTTCCAGAGATTGATCTAACGTGTAGACCGAGTGGATGCATCAGCGCATGAGGGCTGTATACCGTTAAGCTGCATCTCCCACTGTGTCGTGGTCAATTTGAAGTGGGTACGACCTTAACTGTCCAAGAGGAGGGGGCAATGCTAGGCTGAGTCTGACCAGCTCGAGGAATGGGTCAGCTATCGATGAGCCAGACCCGATATTGACAGGCGGATAGTGAGGTCTCTTCTACCTACCTTGTTGCGTGCGATGGAGCGGCAATCTGGTTTGAAGTGCAATAGACCCCGGTGATTCCTCAAAGAGGAACCGTACTGATATGTGGACTTCTTGAGCAGGAATTGCATACTCATTCATTCATTCATTCACTATCCACTCGGGCTAGTGGTGCACAACTATTTGTTATGTGTACCTTCGCATGGCCAGGATTTCGGTTGGGCTCGCGACTAACCAGAGATCAGGAGTCTACCACATTGAGTTTGACTATCCAAATTTAGGTATGAGACTGGTTTGGATAGAAGTCCTTTGTGATAGACCCTGTAGCTTGCAATACTACGTACTATCATCCCGACTTCACACTCTAGCTTGGTTATTTCATTCTCATTGCATATCGCATTATATCCGCAAGCATATGGCATTTTGGGTTGATATGTTTCTGCACTTATATGGCCTAGATGGAATTAGCAGGATTTACATATTGGATTGTACCCTTGGCATCTAATATTTGGCTCTTTTTGACTCCTCATTTGCATAGCTGATTTGTATTGCGTACTTTGATATTGTATGACTCATGGACTTATCAGTATTTTCGCTTACTCTGATTACTCTGATATTGCTTATCTGACACTTACCTTATACACACACTTTCACCACCCACTAAGCTTTCTATAAGCTTACGCACGATAGATGCATTCAGGTGGCGTTAGGTTACAACAACAATGACCTCGAAGCATACAACGGACCTCTGAAGCTTTGATTTTCGATATATGTATTTCCCTTTCAGCATTTTATTCAAATGATTATATTAGTGGATACGTGATGATGATGTTGCCTTTGTGATTTGGGTAAACTTGTGGTTATGCTTCTTACAAAAAAAATGTACGTTGGAAAATCCTCCTCGTAGGATCCTAGGATTGAAAATCTGGTGTATGTACACTGGGGCCGAGAATGGGACACTACAGAGGCTGTTGTTACCGGATTTGGCGATCAAAAATTTTGTGAGCTCGATTTTTGAGTTTGGGGCATGACAGACCGCGTATGCTGTCCCGTGCACATCAGGTGCGCATGTCCCGGGCACACGCACCATGTGCATGGGGTCCAAAATGATGTCCGTGAGAAATCTACTTCAACCATCAGTTTTCTTGGGTCCAAATGGAGCCCCTAGCCAGAGATCAGGCAGGTCTAAAGCTCAAGTGGGCCACCCTTAGTCAACTTGAGTTACTGTTGATCATCGTCAATTTGATGGTCGGATCAATTCTAAATCTGATCGTCTACTATCTAAATAGTCCAAGGGCTTATTGAAGTGGGAACAAATGGTTTTAGTGGTGTGATGGCCTAATTGAGTCGATCAGTTGGAAGATTTATATGTTGGGTGTCCTAGACCTTGTGAACGGTGGGTCCGCTAATTTGGTTCTTATTTGCATATCCTCATCAATCCAATGGTCGTGTGATTTTCGGATTCGACCTTCATGTTTCCTAAAGGTTCTTAGTTAATCCTAGAGGACATCTATTGGTTGTTACTATAATCCAATGGTTGTATTATCTGGTTATGTAATGGGTTTTAACATGGAGTGACGCGACCTGATAAGCGGTGGATTTGATGATTTGGGGTTTGACGTTGACAATGGACGGTTTGATTAACGCGATTGATCTATCAAGGTGGTAAGAGGCCTAAATTTGAGTTTCTTGATGATGTAGTGGTCTATCTTTAAAACTAACGGTTGGATTGCTTGATCTATGAATGAAGATTTATTCCCAAGGGTCGGGTTCGTATTGGAGAATATATGTAAGGTTAGGACGGCTAGTTTGGTATCGTACACATGTACATAGTAAGTTAAATTTTATGGTAACACTTAAGAACTTTCAATACTTGGGTATTGAAAGTTTGGAATGTTACAGAAGGAAAAGTAATACTATCTAAAAAAATAGTTGTCATATAAAATGGTTATCTATTGAAATTTCAGTAAAAGGACTGTAAAGTAGAAAAAAAAAAGATCGAGAATAGTGCAAAAATCGTCGATGGAAAAATCAAAAGCTTGAAGAGTAGAATAATTAACTGTAAGGAAAATTTTGGTTTAGACTTTGGTAATCCTAAGTATTCTTTTGATTATCCAGGTTATCATGAGAATAGATAATTGAACCTTTGGTGGCGATAAGTCTAGACTTCACTATGTACCCATGGAACTTAATGTGTAGAATTTTTCTAATTATAAGATTAATGCTTTGAACCTATTTAAAACAATTGCCAAGTGCTAGAGTTTAGGTGAAATTAGTTCTTTACATTAGTGTATTTTAAATTTATATAATTTGGATTGTTTTTAAAATTGCTTGAGCTTATGGAAATTGTTCATCTGATTTCGAAATAGCCTTCGCATGTTTTGCTCGAGACTAGTAAAATTATTGTTAGGGGTGTGATAATATCTAAATATTGCATATTTATCCTTTCAATTGCATTAGCTTTCTTAGCATTTAACTGTTAATTCGACATAATTATGTATGTTTTCTTTATGTAAGTAGCTTTTGAGACTTAAAGATAAATACATGTTTAAAAGATGGATTTAAAGCTCAAAAAGTTAGCGAGCTTGAAGAAGATAAAGATTTGAAGATTTGGAGAATATTAATGAAGAATTCACATGCCAAAGATTGAAGAAAACCACATACAAAAGAAGAAGAAAAGGCTGAAAAAATCACAAAGAGCATTAATAGAATAAATAGATTGTTCGGTGCCATTGAAGGTTGGTTTGATCCAACTGAATATGCACAAAACACTCCAATAAGAAACAATGATAATTCACTCGACTTTAGGTGCAACTAAAACCAAAATTGATGTAATCGAAGTGGGGTTCGGTGCGACCTATGGGAAATATAGACGTCACATTGAAATTGGATAAATTTGGCTGCAACCAAATACTAATTTGGTGCGACTGAAGGCTACGATTGCCCATAGGTGAAGCATAATAAAATTATAAAAATTGAAGTGGTAAGTTGGTGCGAATTTTTCCTATTTAAAAGAATGTTTTAGGCTTTCCTAAGTATGAATTAGGGCTTGGGAGAAAGACCTAGGCATGGTGAAGCTTTCAAGCAATCTTTCTTATTGTTCACCTCAATTCTAATTTGTCTTTCTAGTTTTTCTTTTGTTTTTCTTTCTAAGATGTTAGCCATGCCAGGCTAATCTCTTAATTAAGGATAAGGGATGAAGTTTGTAGTTTAATTACATTATTTAGTTTATTTGAATCAATAACATTATTTTGAATGATGAAATTAGATTAAATTGATTTAGATTTACTTTAAAGTATTTAAGTTGTTTATTTATGCATTTGTTGTGCACTCTAGGTACAATGAATGCTTTGATTTAATAATTGTTCAACCTGAATTAGAGAAGGAATCAATTTGTATAATTGATTGATCAAGTGTCACATCCAAGTACTTTAGACGCTTTTAATTCCCTATGATTGATGTCTGAGCACTTCATGAGAGAATCAATCAATTGGATAGGATAGGACTTGGATCCCAATTGAGATATACATTGATTCAGTAAATTGAAAATTGTGATTGCTATGAGTGGATTCCTGGATCCTTAGTCTTTTATTTATTTATTGTTTTAAAAGTCTCTTATCTTGCTAGATTAAAAACCCAAACATACCATTATACTTAGATTAGCTCTAGGCCGTGTTTCCTATTCCCTTTAGATTTGTGTAACACCCCGAACTTTTCAATACCCGAGTATTGAAAGTTCTTGAGTGTTACCATGAAACTTAACTTAACATGTACATGTGTATAATACAAATCTAGCTATCCTAACCTTACATCTATTTCCCAAAGTGAATATGACCGTTGGGAATAATCTTCATCCACAGATCAAGTTATTCAACCGTTGATTTTTATATAAGACCATCCATCATATGGTTTGGTATATGTGCCGTCCCTTAATTAAATTGGTAAATAACTCATTATCCATGGTGATTTAGATGTATGTCCTTTTGTAAAAATTATTTACAAATGTGCATGTAACCATGTAGAACTATTAGATTCCACAAAACTCTTAGATTAACAATAATTATGAAAATGCCATTAACCTATACCATTGAATTCCAAATCACGCGGTTCTCATAATCCGTTTCATGCGAAATTTTATAACAGGCCTAATTATCATAAATTAATCGTACATGTCGAATTTCAACTCTTAGATCATTGTGAAAGTGATCCAATTAACAAATTAACTCCTTAACCATTGATTTTGGTGTCCATCGAGTGAAGAAACCTCGTGGGTAGTCGTAGTAGAATATTTCACTTCATATGAACGACTTGGATTGCCTATCATATGGACTAAGTGTGAAATATGAAGACCTCACTTTGGTAGGCGTGAAGTTATCCTGTTAATGCCTACAAACTCCTTATAAATCTAGATCTTCCAATTTAACCACTTCTCTCTGTCTATCGCAACCCAAATTTAGACCATGGTCTCATATTACTATGAGTTTATACAAAATTTAGACCCTGATCTATGATCTTACACCGTTAAATACGGAAGCCAATTCCTTCCTTTTAACACAAAAGGTGAAAATTCAGATCTAAGCCTTTTCCACCATCGATCGACTACCAAATTTTGCCCAATCGTTTGCCTATCTTACACATTCCCTCCAAAATTGATCCCTGATTGTTAAGTGTGGACCATTAATTTAGATAAAGTCCATTTTGGCACCCATTAGGAGAGTTTTCAAGATAATCTAACCTAAGACTCGAATCTACTTCATTTTTGGACCTATGGCCCAACACGACCCCGTGAAACCAATGAAGGGAGTGGATTTATTGACAACTCATCGTAGTGGTTCCCACTTATTCCGTACAACCAAACGGAAGGTGTAACTTCCACACCATGTAACAACGCATGAGAAATTCATGCTCAAGAGAAACCCTCCCATCGGAACTTTTCAATTGGACTCAAGCAAGATTTGAACCATCGATTCTAGGAATGTTTCCGAATCCAACTTAAAACTCAAGAGGAACCGGGAAATCCCACGAAGCTCGGGGTTGCCGAGTCTTGCAGACTCATTATAATGACATGCAGAAAACCAACCGCCACAAGGATTCGTGGAACCCACCAAACAAACGGCTCTGGAGCTTCGATTTAAAGCATCTCTGAGCTTCATACAATAAATCTTAGCCATCCAACGAAAGCTAATTGAAGGGAAACAACGCAGGTATGAATCTGCCATTAACACATATCATCTTCCTCACCAAGAAACAACAGCCGCTAATCTGTGACTAACCACGTAATAAGAATCCAAAAAGATCATTACATGACTCTAAATATTATCATATAAACCATAATCCAATTAAGATTGGATCATTAAATAGGAAGCAAACTATAGATTTAGAAAAAAAGGAAAATAAAATAAAACAAGCAAACATATTCCGCACGCTGGTTGTGCATGGGTTAAAGCCATGTTGGCCTGCGAGTTTTCCTTCTAAGATAACTTTCAGAAAGCATCTATAAGCCTAATAAAACCCCACCTCATTAAGAAACTAGATCACATAGAGAGAGAGAGAGAGAGTACATGTGTCACGCCCCAAACTCGGAAGTCGGACTCACAAAATTCCTGATCGCCGAATCCAGCGCCGACAACTCCCAGCGCCCATTCACCAGGTTTCGATCATGGGATGCTACGAGGAGGATTTTCAACGTCAGTTTGATTCATAATAAGTATAACCAAAGGCATAATCCACAAACAACAACCAAAAACTCTATCACATTTTTACTATGATAAAAAATTTATAAGTACAGTGCGCGTAAAGGGAAATACAATGATGATAGATAAAAGCTCCGAAATGATTTGCCATATGCTTTAGCCTCAGTGCTGCTGCGATCCAACGTCACTTACACGCAACGGTCGTGCATAAGCTTACGGAAAGCTTAGAGGGTGGTGAAAGTGTGTACGCAAGGTAGTAATACAATTATGCAGTATCAGAGTAATGCAGAATATGCTGATGAATCCATAAATATTATTAGCCGTACCAAGGCTATGCGATGCAAGGCATGAATGATGTTGACTATACCAAGGCTATGTGATGTGAGATATAATTCAAGCATACGAATCCTCATCTAAGTCCATATATCAATACAGTTCAAATCTGGAATATAACCGGGGTCTAGTACACTCCAAACCAGATTGCCACCCCATCGCGCGCAACAAGGTGAGTGGAAGAAACCTCAATATCTATCTGCCAATATCGGGCCTGACTCGTCGATAGCAGACCCATTCCTTGAGCTAGTCAAACTTAGCCTAGCTTTGCCCCCTCCACTAGAGCGGGTAAGGCCGCACCCCCTTCCAACTGACCACAACACAGTGGAAAGCGCGACTGTCTGGTAATCGGCACTTGGCGCTCATGCACCTACTCGGTCTAGACGTTGGAGCAACCTCCTGGTACCATAAGAGTTTAAGGACTTTCACCTAGGGATATCTATAGCACCCCACGTAGAATAAGATTTTTTGGTATCCAATCCTGCCAACCATGATATGCCTATGGAGGCTATGGCCCTGATGTCGCTAGGGCGTATGGTATACATGTCACACAATGCGAGATGCATGAATCACGTAATCTAGTCATACAGCAAACATACGCGTACCGCGCGCTCATGTGGGCAACTCCGCCTATCCGGGAGCCCATAAACAATCTGCCCGAAGGCATATGCTATGATTAGTCACTCTTCATATCAAACATGCACATGATGCGTATGAGCATGAATCATGAGACTATACTAAACATGTTATATATGGTGATGGACTCTGTTCATAATGAAGATGGGCCCATATGACCTACGCACTACAAGTATGGGCCTGACAATGGGCCCTAGGGAGAGTTACAATGCAGACATTTAACCATCATTGCTCTTACAATGTGAACGTTAAACCATCATTGCTCCCAAGGCATGACCGCCAAAAACATCACGACAAACATCATGGTGGGATCTCACATCGCAATGGGCCTCATATACATCATATTCAACCCACATAAAGGCCTCACATAAGTCTCATTAGGCCTCATATACATCAACTGGGCCACATCATATGGACCGCACCGATGAGCCGAATCAAATGGGCTGATCAAATGGGCCGAATTAAATGGGCCGAATCAAATGAGCCGAATCAAATGGGCTTCATGTATATCAAAATAGGCCACACTGATGGGCCTTATGTATATCAAATCGGGCCGCACCAATGGACCTCATGTAATCAAATCGGGCCCACCCTTATGTATTTTTGAGATCCGACCTATTCATAAGTTAACATAGAGATAGATGAAGTGAAAACAAATATCAGCTTAATTGGAAACTACTGTGGCCCTTAGAAGGTTGAACGGTGGATGTCACTGTCCACTATTTAAATGGTGGGGTCCACTTGAACTTTGGATCTGACTCGCTCATTTTCCCATGCCATAAAATGATCTCACAAGTGGTTGGACGGTATGGATACAATGTGTGCATTATGGTGGGCCCCAACATCCAAATAGTGGACGGTGTAGAAATATATACATCAATGTGAGGCCTGCGGGCTTGCTGCCATCACAAGGAGCAGCAATGTAGCCGCTGTACATGCAGCTTGCTACATTAAAAAGGCAGAGGTGGGTCCCATGGAGGGGCCCACCATTATGTATATATACAATATATAATATATATAATATAATAATATATATATTATCAATGTAACGTCCAGGCCGTTGGATGGCCTGGACAGTCACATACATCAAGGAGGGCTCCACACATGGGGTGTGTCCCACTGTCCAAGGACGGTGGATACGTCGCATGCATCATGGTGGGGCCCATCTAAATGGATGGACGTCGTGGATGGGTCCCACAAACCCCACTGACGTTCACACTTCACTGTTAGCCACCCGTACTAGGGAATCAATGCCAAGATCTCAGCAGTGAAACGAGGTATCTTTCACCCAGTCTACCTCTTGAGCTATGGATCTGGGTCCCACCGTCAGATCACACTTCACTGGTAGCCACACCCCACCGGGTATGGATACAACATAGGCATCACGGTGGTTGGATGAGGCACTTCCACACGTGGGACCCCAGAACTTGCTGACGTTAATCAGAAGGTGGGTCCCACCACTTGGCAGATGGACGACCTGTATCTAAACCGATGGACGGTGTGTATATAACACACACCCCATGATCTGACCCACCGGACCAGGCCATGGATGGCCTGGATCTAAACCGATGGACGGTGTGTATATAACACACATCCCATGATCTGACCCACCGTCCCAGGCCATGGACGGTGGGAATATACAACGTATATATATTAAGGTGGGTCCCACGTTGCTGGACAACGTCAGTATAGCAACTCTACAGCTGCTGTACACGTACAACAACCGTCCATTTCCAAAACAGGTGGGTCCCACATGGGGCCCACACGTCCAGCATATATATATATATTAATATATATTATATCATATTATATAATCATATTATAATATATACACACATATATATATATATATACATATATTTGTATAATATTTGTCCAGCGTCCAGCCACCATCCAGCAAGCTGGACGGCGCTGGATGATGTACATGCATCAAGATGGTCCCACGTAGTGGGCCACTAGATTTGGATCCAGCTGATTTTATTTTTCCCTTACATCTGGGCCTGTGTCACCGTCCGGTCATGCAACCCCTAAACAGGGATCAAGGTGGCCCACTAGTTGGATGGCATGGGTAAAATACACACATCATAGGTGGGCCATGATCATAGAAAGAGAGAGAGAGAGAGAGAGAGAGAGAGAGAGAGAGAGATCGGAGATAACGGAGGGGCCCCGCCACTATGGGCCCCTCTTGGATACAAGCATATATCAAAGTGGGTCTCACCATATGTGGGCCCTTAGATCTCGAAAGATAATTATAAAAGAATAAAAATGTGGGTCCAAGATCACCCACCGTCCACTTCTTCTTGCTCCCTTGGCTTCCTTTTCTCTTTAGCTTCGATCCTAACGGAAGAGATGGAGTTTGGATGGTTGAGATGGGAGGGTAGGAAGTGGGCCACACACAAAGCTCTCTTGGAGGTTTAAAAGATCTCCTGGCCTGGGTATCGCCTCGGCGTGTGAGACACGGCATCGAAATCGTGGTGATGGCATGGTCGCTAGGGTACAATTTTTGGGTTGAGCCGACTCTGGTTTGTAGGACTCGGCTTAGGATCGCGCACAAACGTTGGATACAGGTCGAGGGTTACCAGAATTCGACAAGGAGGATCGCGGGAATCTATGGAATGGTACGGACTATGATGCGGATCTTACAGCTCTCCCCAGCTAATAGAAATTTTGTCCTCGAAATTTACACAATTATCGCAACTAGACATAACTTATGAGGAATAAGAAACATAACATCATCATATAAAATCAGAGACAACATATAAAATACAACACATAATAAATCATAAAAAAGATGGGGATAACGCTCTCGAATCTCCGCCTCGCGCTCCCAAGAAGCCTCCTCAACAGAATGGTGACCCCATTGAGCCTTCACCAACGGAATGACCTTGGTCTGGAGGACCTACTCCTTCCGATCAAGGATGCGAACCGACTGCTCAATATAGGAAGCGTCCTCACGAACCTCTAACGGCTGTCAATCAATAACTGGAACGATGTCTGACCCACACTTTCTCAACATAGAGACATGAAAAATGTTGTGGACGTCAGACAACTGAGATGGTAAGGTAAGCCGATAGGCCATGGTGCCAATACACCCAGTGATCTCAAAAGGTCCTATGAATCTTGAGGCAAGCTTGCCCTTCACTCCAATCGAACTACGCCCTTCATAAGCAAGACTTTGAGATACACATGGTCCCCTACATCAAACTCCAAGGGACGACACCGACGATCAGCAAAACTCTTCTGCCGGCTCTGAGCTGTGCGCATCCTTTGCCTAATGATATTGATAGCCTATGATATCTGCTGCACAAGCTTGAGACCTAGGAGAAGACGCTCTCCAACTTCGATCCAACAACTCGATGATCTGCATGGTTTACCATATAGTGCCTCAAAAGGAGCCATGCCAATGGTCGCCTGATAGCTGTTGTTGTATGCGAACTCAGCCAATCGTAGATGTTTATCCCAGCTACCCTCGAAATCAATCGCACAGGCCCGAAGTATATCCTCAAGGATCTGGTTGACCCTCTCGGTCTGGCCATCAGTTTGCGGATGGTACACATGCTGAGTTATAAATCAGTCCCCACTGCTCTTTAAAAGTTCCCCCAAAACTGAGACGTGAACCTCAGTCCCGGTTAGAAACGATTGAGACTGGAACGTCATGCAGTCTCACAATCTCCTCGATGAATAACCTCGCAAGCCAGTCTATAGACTAAATCATACACATCATAAGAAAATGTACCGACTTCGTCAGACGATCCACAACAACCCTAATGGCGTCATGACTGCGTTGAGTCCTTGGCAAGCCCATAATAAAATCTGTCGACACGTGCTCCCACTTCCACATCGAAACGCTCAACGACTGCAATAGACCAGGGGGTCTCTGATGATCAGCCTTGACACGCTGGCATGTGTCACACTCGGCCACGAAACTGGTGATTTGGCGCTTCATCCCCCCCCAAAAAATACTGTCGCCTCATGTCACAGTACATCTTCGTCGAGCCAGGGTGGATAGAAAACCGGGATCGATGTGCCTCGGTCATAAGATCTCTACGTAACTCAGGAATATCTGGGATACATAATCGGCCTCTGAATCAAAATCCACTATCAGAACCAATATGTCAATCGGCCTGACTCTCAAATGCCGCCTCAGCGACTCATCAGCCTGTTGAGCCTCGATCACCCTTACGATAAGAGAGGGTTGAATCGACAGGCTCGATAACTGCACGATAAAAAATTACAGACTGAACTCAAAATCATACTCTGCTATATCCTCAATAATCTTCTACTCCTAAATCATCATATGCGCCACCAAGCCTCGTGGTTGACAGCTGAGGGCATCTGCCACCATGTTCGCCTTGCTTGGGTGATACTGGAGGTTGAAATCATAATCTTTCAGGAGCTCCATCCAATGCCTCTACCTCATGTTTAACTTGGACTGAGAGAATAGGTACTTTAAGCTCTTGTGGTCATAAAAGAGCTCGAACCTAACCCCATAGAGATGGTGCCTCCACACCTTCAGTGTGAAGACAATTGCAGCCATCTCCAAATTATGCGTGGGGTAGTTCAGCTCATGAACCTTGAGCTGACAAGACGCTAAGGCTACTGGCCTCCCGTACTGCATCAGGACAACATCTAAACCAATATGTGAGGCATCAGTAAATATAATGAATCTATCACTCTCGGAGGGAAGAGTGAGGACAGGGGCAGACGTCAGACGGTCCTTCAGCTCTGCGAATGCCTGCTCACATGTGTCGCCCTAAACAAACTCTGTTCCCTTCCGAGTCAACCTGGTCAACGGGGCTACGATACGGGAGAAGCCCTCAATGAAACGCCGGTCTCGGACCCAGTGGCGGCCTGGTCCCACTAACGCACTGCCTCAACCTTCGAGGGGTCCATTGCGACACCCTCTCTCGTCACCACGTGACGAGGAACTTCACATCCTCCTGCCAAAACTCATACTTCTCCAGCTTCGCATACAGCTGGTGAGCGCCGAGGGTCTACAATATAATCTCCAAATGCTGCTCGTGCTCCTCACGGGTCCTCGAATAGATTAGGATGTCATCGATGAAGACGACATCAAACTGATCGAGATATAGACAAAAGACCTCATTCATCAACTACATAAATACCGCGAGCGTATTGGTTAGTTCGAAGGACATGACCTGAAACTCAAAATGATCGTTGCATGTCCTAAAAGCCGTCTTCGGAATATCCTCTTCTCGGACCCAAATCTGATGATAAGCATAATGCAGGTCAATCTTCAAAAAGAACTGTGCACCCCGCAGCTGATCAAACAAATCATCAATCCTTGAGAGTGAGTACTTGTTCTTGATCGTGACCATGTTGAGCTCGCGATAGTCCACGCAGAGCCTCAACGAGCCGTCCTTCTTCACGAAGAGCACCGACGTTCCCCATGGCGAACTGCTCAGACGGATAAAGCCTAACTCGCGCAACTCGTCCAACTGCTTCTTTAGTTTTCGTAACTTTAATGGTGCCATACGAAATGGGGCCTTCGAAATAGGCACAGTACCGGGCACGAGATCAATCTGAAACTCAGTGTGTCGGCGAGGCGGTAATCCCGGAATCTCCCGGAACACATCGGAAAAATCGCAAACCATAGACAACTGATCTATACAAGCGACAACAGGCTCCTCAATGGCACAGGACATCAAGCAAGACAATGGCTCTCCTCGGGGTTCTGCAACGAACTGAAACTGCAGCAAGTTTGATATACAGAATACGACTATCCTCGCGGAGTAGTCTAAGATGACGTGGTACTCGGTAAGCCAATCCATGGCCAAGATAACGTCAAAATCTGAGATCGACAGCACGTACAAGTCAGTGAGCAAGAAAATCTCTCCCACTAACATGGGATAAGACAAACAGAAGTGATCTAATACTGTAGTCTTCCCCAAGGGCGTCGATATGGTCAACCTCTCTCGAGCAGACTCTATCGGTAATCCAGTCGAATGGCAGAATCCCTCGATCATAAACAAGTGCGAATCACCGGAATCAAATAGAACTCGAGCGATGCATGCAGAGATTAGAAGTATACCCTCAACGACTTCTCCAGATGACTGTGGATCCTATTGAGCCGTGTAGAACCTAGCCTGAGCTTGATGGAGAGGTGCTTATCCCCTCTGAGCGAGTTGTTGTTGTTGCTTCTGTCGTTGAGGTGGTCGAAACTACTACCTCTGCTGCTGTGGCCTTGGAGGCTGATGCTGATGCTAATGCTGCTACTGAGGTGGCCTCGGTGGTGGGGGCTGTTGTCGCTCCTGCTGTGGAGTCTCTGCTGCTGCTATGGTGGAGGCTACTGTGAAACTCTCAGCTATTACTGCTACTGGGGGCGAGGACACTCCCACATACGGTGCCCTATCGTATCGCACCCAAAACAAGTGTCGGTGAACTGCCTAAGAAGTGGTGTTAGACGTGCTGCTGGCCCTCAGAAGGCTGGGTGACCTGTGTGCCTCTGCTGTTGTGGTCGACGCTGCAGGGAGTCACCAGAAGGAGCCTGTCTCTTTCGGTCTCTCCTTTGACCGCGATCAGACTGAGAACCGGCCCACTCAGCCTAAAAAATTTGGGCCTTTCGTACCATTCTCTTGAAAGTCGGGAGCTTATGCCCAATAACACGGCCTCGAAGACCGTAACGCAAGCCGTCCTCGAATGGGCAGGCTCTCCGCCCCTCATCATCTACCAAATAAGGCACAAATCTGGACAGCGCTACAAAATGAGCCGCATACTGAGCCACCATCATATTACCCTGTACCAAGGCCTCGAACTCTAATGCTCGCTGTCGTTAGATGTAATTAGGAAAATACTATCGGTCAAACTGATCCATAAAATCCTCCTAGGTCCACACAAAATCGGTGCCTGCTGCTCCGGAGACTGATGTCCACCAGTGCTCAGCCTCACTATGGAGGAGAAATATTACTAATCAGATTCGCTGCAGGGTCGTACATCCCTTCGTATCAAATATCTTCTCAACATCAGAGCGTCATCTCTTAACTACTGTCGGGTCTGGCTCACCCTGAAAACGAGGGGGATCGAGCTGTTGAAACTCTCGAAGGAGGGAGCTCGCGCGCTCCTGCTCTGCCTGGGCTGGTGAAACAAGGAGGTGTCTGCTCTGCCCCTGAAGGGTGACCGTCATAGCCTGCAACATCTGCTGTAACTGGGAGGCACTCACAGATATGGTCGGATTTGCACCAGTCTCTGGTAAAGGAGCAGCATCCTCAGGCTGGGCAGTATGAATCTCTGGTGGTGGAGTGGGGATTGTAGGTGGTAGTGCCGAAGTCGCAGGTAGTGGAGCGGGAGTTTCAGGTGGTGGAGCAGGAGTCGATCGGGTCACTCCTGGGCGATATGTCCCACAGAAAAGAGCAAAGAGCCTATCAACTCTGAAAACTCTTAAAGGTACGCACATTAAGGGTCTGTAATAAAAGATCTCTAGGCTATCCGAACTTAGGACTTAATCATTTATAGAAGACATGTAATGTTGTTCTTAGTCATTCCCAAGTTATGCTTTGATACCAACTTCTATCACGCCCCAAACTTGGAAGCCGGGCTCACAAAATTTCTGATCGTCGAATCCAGCGCCAACAGCCTCCGTAGTACCCCATTCTCGGCTCCTAGCGCCCATTTGCCAGGTTCCGATCCTGGGATGCTACGAGGAGGATTTTCAACATCAGTTTGATTTATAATAAGCATAACCAAAGGCATAACCCACAAACAACAACCAAAAACTCAACATTTTGACTATGATAAAAAAATTTATAAGTACAGTACGCATAAAGGAAAATACAATGATGATAGACAAAAGCTCCAAAATGATCTGCCACGTGCTCTAGCCTCAGCGCTGCTGTGATCCAACGTCACCTACACGTAACAGTCGGGCATAAGCTTACGGAAAGCTTAGAGGGTGGTGAAAGTGTGTGCGCAAGATAGTAATACAATTATGCAGTATCAAAGTAATGTGGAATATGCTGATGAATCATGAATACTATTAGTTATATCAAGGTTATGCGATGAAATGCATGAATGATGTCGGCCATACCAAGGCCATGCGATGCGAGATACAACTCAAGCATACGAATCCTCATCTGAGTCCATATATCAATACAGTTCAACTCTGGAATATAACCGGGGTCTAGTACACTCCAAACTAAATTGCCGCCTGATCACGCACAATAAGTTGAGTAGAAGAGATCTCACTATCCATCTGCCAATATTGGGCCCGACTCATCGATAGCGGACCCATTCCTCGAGCTTGTCAAACTTAGCCTAGCTTTGTCCCCTCCACTCCAGCAGGTAAGGCCGCACCCCCTTCCAACCGACCACGACACAGTGGAAAGTACGGCCGTTTAGTAATCGGCACTCGGTGCTCATGCACCCACTCGGTCTAAATGTTGGAGCAACCTCCTGGTACCATAAGGGTTTAGGAACTTTCACCCAGGGATATCTATAGCACCCCATGTAGAACAAGATTTTCGGTATCCAATCCTACCAACCACGATGTGCCTGTGGAGGTTATGGCCCTGATGTCGCTAGGGCGTACGGTATACATGTCACACAATTCGAGATGCGTGAATTACATAATCCAGTTATATAACAAACATGCGTGTACCACGCGCTCATGTGGGCAACTCCGCCTATCCGGGAGCCTATAAACAATCTGCCCGAAGGCGTATGCTATGATTAGTCACTCCTCATATCAAGTATGCATATGATGCGTATGAGCATGAATCATGGGACTATACTAAACATGTTATATATGGTGATGGACTCTGTTCATAATGAAGATAGGCCCAGATGGCCTACGCACTACAAGTATGGGCCTAACAATAAGCCCTAGGGAGAGTTACAATGCTGACATTTAACCATCATTGCTCTTACAATGTGGATGTTAAACCATCATTGCTCCTAAGGCATGACCGCCAAAAACATCAAGACAAACATCATGGTGAGATCTCACATCGCAATGGACCTCATATACATCATATTCGACCCACACAAAGGCCTCACATACATCTCATTGGGCCTCATATACATTAACTGGGCCACATCACATAGGTTGCACCGATGGGCCAAATCAAATGGGCTGATCGAATGGGTCAATCAAATGAGCCGAATTAAATGGGCCGAATCAAATGAGTTTCATGTATATCAAAATAGGCCACACCGATGGGCCTCATGTATATCAAATCGGGCCGCACCAATGGGCCTCAAGTATATCAAATCGAGCCCACCAATGGGCCTCATGTATATCAAATCGGACCCACCCTCATGTATTTTTGAGATCCGACCTATTCATAAGTTAACATAGAGATAGATGAAGTGAAAGAAAATATCAGCTTAATTGGAAACTACTGTGGCCCTTAGAAGGTTGAACGGTGGATGTCACTGTCTACTATTTGAATGGTGGGGTCCACTTGAACTTTGGATCTGACTCTCACATTTTCCCATGCCATAAAATGATCTCACAAGTGGTTGGATGGTATGGATACAACGTGTGCATCATGGTGGGCCCCACCATCCAAACAGTGGATACAACACAAGCATCATGTGGTTAGATGGGGCACCTCCACACGTGGGACCCTAGAACTTGCTGATGTTAATCAGCAGGTGGGTCGCACCACTTGGCAAATGGATGACCTGGATCTAAACCGATGGATGGTGTGTATATAACACACACCCCATAATCTGACCCACCGTTCCAGGCCATGGACGGTGGGAATATACAACGTATAGATTAAGGTGGGTCCCATGTTGCTGGGCAACGTCAGTACAACAGATCTACAGCTGTTGTACACGTACAACAACCATCCATTTCCAAAACAGGTGGGTCCCACATGGGGCCCACACGTCCAATATATATATATATAATATAATATAATATTATATCATATTATATAATCATAATATAATATAATATAATATTGTAATATATAAACACTATATATACATATATTTATATAATATCTGTCCAGCGTCCACCACTAGTCCGGCAAAATTGGGCGGTCTGAATGATGTACATGCATAAGATGGTCCCACGTAGTGGGCCACTTAGATTTGGATCCAGCTGATTTTATTTTTCCCTTTCATCCGGGCCCGTGTGACCGTTTGGTCATGCAGGCCCCAAACAGGGATTAAGGTGGCCCACTAGTTGGATGGCATGGGTAAAATACACACATCATAGGTGGGCCATGATCATAGAAAGAGAGAGAGAGAGAGAGAGAGAGAGAGAGAGAGAAGAGAGTTCGGAGATAACGGAGGGGCCCCACCACTATGGGCCCCTCTTGGATACAAACATACATCAAAGTGGGTCCCACCATATGGGGGCCCTTAGATCTCGAAAGACAATTACAAAAGAATAAAAATGTGGGTCCCACCCACCATCCAGTTTGGCTTCTTTTTCTCCTTATCTTCAATCCTAATGAAGAGATGAGTTTGGATGGTTGAGATAAAAGGGTACCACACACAAAGCTCTCTTAGAGGTTTGAAAGAGCTTGATGATCTTTTTTTTTTTTTCTTGCTTGGGAAAGAGAGTTTGAGAAATGAGAGTAAAGAGAGAGAGAGAGAGAGAGAGAGAGAGAGAGAGAGAGAGAGAGAGAGAGAGAGAGAGAGAGATGGGTGATGGAGTGATGGATGTAGTGAGTGATGGGTGTGTAAGAACTTTGTTGACTTTAGGGGTAAATGGTGTAAGAAGGGTATGGGGTGTATAAGAAATTGTTGACTTATGGGGTCGCTTGGGGATGGGTGTGAGGTGATAGTGTACTTGACATGTACTTGACTTTTGATGAGATTAATTGATTGATGGATGTGACATTGGGTAGAGATTCTCTTGAGTTTAGGAACGCACGACGTTTGCTCGAACTAAATGCGGGCCTACATCTCTTAGCCTGGGTATCGCCTCGGCGTGCGAGACGCGACATAACCGCGGCGACGGTACAGTCGCTAGCGTATAAGTCTCGAGTTGAGCCGACTCTGGTTTGCAGGACTCGGCTTAGGATTGCCCACAAACGTTGGATACAGGTCGAGGGTTGCCAAAATTCGACAGGGAGGATCTCGGGAACCTATGGAATGGTACGGACTATGATGCGGGTCTTACAACATGCCTATATCTTAAAAGGGAGAGAGAGAGAGAAAGAGAGAGTGAGAGAGATAGAGGTCACGTTGAACCAAGTTAACTTGGTTGGGTTCAGTCAGGTCGTGGTTCTGGTTGTTTAGATCCTTTGTCCAACCTTCCAGAAAAAAAAGGGAAAAGTAAAAGAAGAAGAAGAAGAAGAAGAAAACTAAAAGAAAGATAAAGTTCGGATAGCGCTGAGTTGACTTAACGAAAAACCTGCTGACTTCGCATGCGATGAGCTATATTCAAGTTGTCGGGTTGAGATCCAGAGCGCAGTACAAGGTAAGATGCCCACATGTATAATAACATAGTTTAGATTTTCAAATTAAATCATTAAAGTGTATTACTCCAGACCTACATCGCGGACCCAACCTTAGCCATTTATCTTAACTATACGAACCATGTGAATTAAATCTAACCACACAAAGTGTGTTAATCATGATTAGATCTCGATCATAAAGTACAAATACACCAAACTCTAGAAATTAATAGGTGATTTATCTTGAAAGGTGAGGGTTTTTCTCCTTTAAGCTTACTTGATTTAAGATGAAATTATCTTGCCTTTTACATGCTTTCATGATACTATGAACTTCCCTGTAATTGTTTAATTTACCAACATCAATTATTTATTCTTTCAAAATTTTGGTATGACTTTAATTATGCATGATCTTTATGAATTTACGTGAGGCCATGGATACAAGCTTTGCCCCTACCTTTATCAATTTGTTGAGTTATCCCTTGCTACTCTTCTCTTTATTGAATTGGCTATTGCTACTCTTTTTATTATTACATTGGCTATTGCCACTTTCCTGTTTGTTGAGTTAGTCATTACTACTCTCCCCTTTGTTGAGTTGGCTATTGTCACTCTTCTCTTTGTGAGTTAGCCATTCCTACTCTCCTCCTTACTTTACTAGCCTTGTGCTATTTACCTTTAAGGCTTGGGCATGTGTCTTGATATTCCAGAACTCCCGTGATTCAGTTTACATTCTCTTTGATGCAAGTGATGTGTTGAAAGTATCACAACTAGAGATTCAATATTATATTATGGACGTAATGCGCTCTAGTTAGAGACCCTCTTGGTCGTCACGTAATTTCATAGATTTTTGGGTAGATGTGCACAACTGATGTAAGTAATTCGCAATGCGTGCTACATCACTTCCGGGATTGGATGTCACAAATAGTCGCTCCATGAATAAATTGTGTCACGTAATTCATCTGACTCATGTGTTGTGCCACCTCAAGGTGTTCATGTAAATCCACAGTAGCGTTGGGCATGTCGAAAAATATTTGTAGCTATAGGATGCGGGTTGAGTTAGGTTTTCTATAAATTATATTCCACATTATGATGATCACTACGTATGATGAGCCGGACACACTTTGCTAGGCATGCATCTCATGTAGGTTGTTTGTGCATGCTGATACTCCTTGTAGTAGTGGAGTACGAGATGTATCAGAATCATTACATTACTTTTATAAATCTCTTGAATTATTATTAATCTTAAAGGATAACCATAACTATTAATAGGGCATTGACTCTCTCCAACCGTATAGATGATGTAGATGATGTACAAATTAAAGACCTAGAGGATTATCTCCCTATAGAAGATTATACTGAAAGAATAAGAAGATAATTTTATGATTTAGTTTTATACTTCTGCTACGAACTCGATAATGTAATAAGCTCCCATTGAGAGGACATTTGATAAATTGTTAAATTCTTTTACTCTAATAAAATAATAAATACAGTCAATTTTATTATCATGAATGATTACCTTAATGAATGTATCTAGATGTGATCTAAATGAAAAAAAAAGGGGGTGATTTTTAAAGCATCCAATTTATATGTTATTAACACCCGATTTTCCCGGGCACGAGTATAAACTCTGATTGTGAAAATTTGGGATGTTACAATTCGAGCTCGGTTTCATCGAGTTATTAGTGTATCATAGCCCTGCACTTGGGGTTGTTAACATTTGAGTTCGATTACATTGCACATCTTGAACAAAAAAGAGCATGCATTACGAACCAAGACTATATCATTGGTCAAGATATTATGGAATCATCACCGAGTAGATGAAGTATCATATGAGCATGAAGTTGAGATGCGAAAAAAGTATCCCCACTTGCACGTAGAATAATTAAGGTAAATTTCGATAACAATTTTTTTAGAGGGGTAGATTGTAACAAATTTAAATTTTGGTAAATTTTAAAATCATAATTAATAGCTATAAATTCAACTTTTAAAATAAGAGTAAAAACAAATCATTTAGCTGGTTGGTAGAGACACTCTTGGTTGAGAGAGATATTGAGAGATCAACTTATATCACTACGACTTTCGGTTGCAGATAAGGTTGGAGAATCAATTCATGTAACTGTAATAATAATTTTTTGCTAAATTCCTGAAAGAATTCAAAATTTTGTCATATAACTGTAATAATAACTTTTGACTAAATTCTTAAAATTTTGTCAAACTTTTGGATAAGGAAGGATGTGCTCATCCTACCTTATTTAGAACAACTCTCTCTTTAAGAGGATACAAGAGATAATTTTCTCTTGCATAAAACTTAAAAGAGTGAGAACCCTAGAGAGAGAGAGAGAGATGTTGCGCAGCACGCCAACAACACAGTGAGCCTAGATCCAATCTCAAGCCTCACCCACAAACGATAAACAGGAAGAAATATAAACTAGAAAGGAATAAAAGCATTCAAACAAACTACAAGACAAGATATACGTGAAAAAAACTCCAAACTAGGGTAAAAAATCACGGATGCAAAATTCCATTATGAAGAGAAACGAAGATTACAAGGCAATATACTAACCTCTCCTTTGGAAGTACAAAGAAAATCCCTTGCCCACACCTTAGAATAATTTCTTAATATTCACCTTAACCTTAGAATAGCCCTAGGGACCCCAATTTATAATTTTGGCAACTTCCCTTTCACATCCTAGTTGCGAAAGGACTTGCGACACGAAATCCGCGAAACTCCTTTCGCATCCCAGTTGCGAAAGGACTTGCGACACGAAATCCACGCATGTGGCTCCACTTCTCAACAATCTCCTACTTGGAGACATATCACCATAAACCTTTGTCTTCTTCATCTGGAGTACACTACTTCCCCGTCTTCAAGCTTGAAGACCAATCAAAGCTGAACAGAGCTTCAGCTTCTCCCTTATGACCACCTTGGTCAGTATATCCGTAGGATTCTCACTTGTATGAATCTTCTCCAGAGCAATTGATCTATCTTTCAGTAACGAATGTATGAAGTGATATCTGATGGCAATATGCTTGGTCCTTGAATGAAAGACTGAATTCTTAGCCAAGTGTATTGCACTCTGACTGTCACTGTATAACTTGTAATCTGCTTGCTTCTTACCCAACTCTTCCATAAAACCTTGCATTCACACTATCTCCTTGCATGCTACATGGCCATGACATATTACCTTCCTTCGTCGTCTTGATAGATACTATCTTTTGTAATTGAGAGACCCAAGCTGTACGCAACACTACAGGTAAAAACATAACTGTGTAGTGCTTCTTCTGCTTCTGTCGATATCTCTGCCGCCAATCTGAATCCACGTAGCCTTGTAACTTGATTTCGATCCACCATAACACAACCCTATGTCCTTAGTATCTACCAAGTACCTAAGGATCCACTTCACAGCTTCCCAATGTTCCTTCCAGGGGTTGTTCATGAACCTGCTAATAACTTCCACTACTTGAGCAATGTCTAGCCTCGTGCTCACCATAGCATACATGAGACTCCCAATAGCTGACGCGTATGGAACTTTAGCCATGTAGTCCTATTCCTCCTGTGTCTTTGCACCTTGCTCCTTAGATAGCTTGAAGTGGTTGGTTAATGGAGTGCTAACCGGCTTAGCACCTCCCATATTAAATCGATCAAGTACCTTGGCTATGTACTCTACCTGTGACAAAACTAGTTTCTTATTTTTCCTGTCATGTTTTATCCTCATGCCAAGGATTTGTTTTGCAGCTCCTAAATCCTTCATGGCAAATTCTCTAGACAATTGTCTTTTGAGATCTGAGATGTCCTTCATGCTTGAACCGACCATAAGCATATCATCAACGTACAGAAGAAGGATGATGTAAGACGTATCAAACTTCTTCAAGTAATAATAGTGGTGTGCATGGCATCTCCTAAAACCGTTTCCCGATATGAAACTGTCGAACTTCTTATACCACTGCCTCAGGGCCTGCTTCAGGTCATTTAGACTATTCTTTAATCTGCACACCTTGTTCTCATTACCTGGTGCCACGTATCCTGTCGGTTGATGCATATATATCTCTTCTTCAAGGTCCCCATAAAGAAAGGTTGTCTTAACATCTAGCTGTTCTAGATGTAAGTCCTCTGAAGCCACTATACTCAAGACCATGCGAATCGTAGACATTTTCACTACCGATGAAAATATTTCAGTGAAATCGATAACTACCCTTTGTTGAAACCCTTTCACAACCAACCATTTCGAACCATCGTGCTCCTCCTTCAGTCTGTAAACCCACTTGTTATGAAGAGCTTTCTTACCCTTGGGTAGAGTGACTAGCTCCCATGTATGATTAGACTCAAGAGAGTCCATCCCATCATCCATGGCTTGCTCCCACTTAACCCATATATCTGACTGTAACGCCTCTTCAAAACACTCTGGCTCACCATTATCTGTCAGTAGTAGATAATGTAAGGAGGGTGAGTATCGGACCGTGGGTCTCCTCTCCCGAGTAGACCTCCTCACAACCGGTGTATGCAGCTCTGCCTCATCCTGTGGCACTGTAACACCCATGTCCGGTAACTCTTTCAACTCTACGAATTCCTTTTTCTCGGCCTTATTTTCCTGCACACTGTCCTTATGCATCACTTTTTCATTGAAGAATACGTCCTTGCTTCTGATGATTTTCCTATTTTCTGCATCCCAGAACCTGTAGCCAAAATCATGCTGCCCGTAGCCTATAAATGTGCACCTCCTGGACTTCGCATCCAGCTTGTTTCTGTGCTCTGCATTAATGTGAACATATGAAATGCAACCGAACACTCTGAGATATGCAAGGTTCACTTCCTTCCCAGTCCATGCTTCTTCTGGTAGCCCACCATCCAATGGTGCTGAGGAACTTCTATTGATGAGATATGCGGCAGTATTCACAACATCTGCCCAAAAGGTCTTGGGCAACCTTGCATGTAACCTCATGCTCCTGGCGTGCTCAAGGATGGTCTTGTTAATGCACTCAATCACACTATTCTGCTGTGGTGTCCCTGGAATTATTTTCTGATGTTTGATTCCATTTGCTGCACAATACTCCTCAAACCTCTTATCACAATACTCTCCCCCATTATCAGATCTGAGACACTTTACTGTTTTACCTGTCTCATTTTCTACCATAACTTTTCACTTATTAAATATATCAAATACATCAGATTTATGTTTTAAGAAGTAGACCCACAATTTTCTACTAGCATCATCAATAAAGGAAACAAAATAACGTGAGCCACCAAGAGATAATACATGTGCCGGTCTCCACACATTAGTGTATACAAGCTCCAATAGATGTGTCTTTAGAGTGCGTCCCGTCTTCTTAAAGCTTACCCTCTTCTGTTTACCATATACGTAGTCCTCGCAGAATTCCAAGTCAATAGACTTCAGCCCTAGTAGCTTCCCTTTTGACAATAGCACTTTCATCCCTTTTTCACTCATATTGGGACAGCCTCTGATGCCATAACTGCCCATTCACTCCAGTTGATGCGACTGCGAGTGAACTATACGATCCTGAAGTCATGTACAAAGTACCTTCCTTTTTGCCTCGAGATATTACCAAGGCACCTTTTGTGATCTTCCAGGAGTCACTGGTGAATGTCGTCACATAATCGGTATCGGCCAACTGTCCCACTGAGATCAGATTACGTTTCAAACTTGGTACATGTCTGACATCCTTCAATTTCAAGACCATTCCGTCTTTCTGATTTACATGAACATCCCCCTTTCTAACAATATTGCATGGCTCATCATCACCCTGGTGGACTCTCCTAAAGTCACCTGACACATAATTACGCAGAACTTCCTTACACGAAGTGGCATGAAACGAAGCACCCGAGTCTATAACCTAAGACTCATTCCTCGCATCAAGAGACAAGATCAACGCCTTTGTGTCGCTCTCCTTAGACAAATTCACTGAATCCTTCCCGCCTTGAGAGCTTCCTTCTTGTTTCTTGAGCGCTTTACAATCACGTTTCATGTGCCCCTTCTTGCTGCAATGCCAACACCCATCTTTGTCTTTCGGTCCCTTAGACTTCTTCCTCGACTTAGAATGCCCATGTTTATTGCCTCTTTTGTTCAACGATCTTCCTCTTCCTTCAACGTTTAGAGCATTCCCTGAGTCCCCTGAAACTCCTGATGCATTTCTTCTAGATTCTTCGCTGAGAATTAGACCGACTACATCATCAAATTTTAACTTTGTCGACCCTGAAGAATTGCTCACAACAATCACCAAATCATCCCAACTGTCTGGCAAACTGGATAAGATCAATAATGCCCTGACCTCATCCTCAAAAGCAATGCCAACGGATTCCAACTAACTCGTGACTGTATTGAACTCGTTTAGATGTTCTGCCACGTTCCCACCATCTAACATCTTCATGTTGAATAGCTGTTTCATAAGATGAACCTTATTAGATGCTGAGGGCTTTTCATACATGGTGGCTAGGGCTTCTATTAATTCTTTTGTCGTTTTTACTTTGGATATATTGAAGGCGATGCTCTTAGACAAAGAGAGTCGGATCGTTCCTAAAGTCATCCTATCCAGTAAAAACTATTCATCATCTGTCATCTTTTCTAGTCTCTTCTCTTTTCCTCCTAGAGGAATATAGAGGTCCTTCTGATACAGATAATCCTCCATCTGCTTCTTCCAGAAGGCAAAGTTTGAACCATCAAACTTCTCAATTCTAGTTTTTCCATCGTTCGCCATCACTCCCAATAGAACTAAACCAATAGCTCTGATACCAGTTGTTGCGCAGCACGCCAATAACGCAGTGAGCCTAGATCCAATCTCAGGCCTCACCCACAAACGATAAACAGGAAGAAATATAAACTAGAAAGCAATAAAAGCATTCAAACAAACCACAAGACAAGATATACGTGGAAAAAACCCCAAACTAGGGTAAAAAACTACGGATGCAAAATTCCATTATGAAGAGAAACGAAGATTACAAGACAATATACTAACCTCTCCTTTGGAAGTACAGAGAAAATCCCTTGCCCACACCTTAGAATAATTTCCTAATATTCACCTTAACCTTAGAATAGCCCTAGGGACCCCAATTTATAATTTTGGCAACTTCCATTCGAAGTGATCGCATTCCTAGAATTTCAAGATACGTGATGTTGGTAATTTATGACTCTTGGATTCATGTCCGTTAGATTTCACAGCTTAAGTTTGAATTGTTAATCCATGATTAGAAGTTTTAAACATTGATTGAGTCATGATTTCACATGTCGAAAGGACTTGCGACACTATGTTTGATAAGAAATCCACAAAAAAGTTAGGTGAAACTCCTTTCGCATCCCGATTGTCACCATAGGTTTGCTCCCTATAAGCTATAAAAATATCAAAGGTGAAAGGACTTGTTAATTACACTGACACGAAATCCGCGCATGTGGCTCCACTTCTCAACAAGAGAGAGAGAGAGAAGAGAGAGAGAGAGAGAGAGAGAGAGAGAGAGAGAGTTCCGGAAGAGTTTGATTGGTAAGTCTAATGTTTTATTTTCTCTTTAATTTATGCATTTAGCTTCATTTTTCTAGATCTTCATTATGGACATTGTGGATCGGTCACACGATCTATACATTGGCCCATTAGGAGATCGGAGATAAAAAGATATAAGATTTAGATCTAGTTAGAAATTTTCATTGATATAGAGATCAATTATGTCAAATAAATGGTCTTAGATCTAATCAGGGCGTATCATTTGATCCTAAGGATCGAAACATGTCAGGATCCTAAATTTTCAGTTGATCAGATCATATGGTGGGCTACGTCAATCAGATCTAACCATATATATTTGTTTCCATATTGGATTATATGATAGTGATCGAACAGATTGGATCTGATCCTAACCAATCACACATAATATGTGATTGATCTAACTTAATATCCATAAAGTGTGGGTGGATTTGACCATTTGATGGACCATAAAAATGAAGGAAATGAATCATATAAAACATTCTTGATCTATAAGTTTTGATCATGGATGGTATGAATTTAAATGATATATTGTTCCATCCATAATGAGGGATTTTATGATTCAATGGACGGTTTAGATCTCTCCCATATGATCAAGGAATCATTTAAAACAAGAGAAATAAGAAAACCCAAAATGTTAAAAGATTCAAATCACCTAGACTATGTTCAACAGTGTTAGATCGATTAATCGAAAAAGGCCCAGAATGTCCAGCAACCAAAGTCTGAAATTCGAAATGAGATCAACCAATCGACAGGGTAGTTCGATTGATCGAAGGTACTGTTCGATTGATCGAACAAGCATTTTCGACCGATCAAAGCAGACAAAAAGTGTCCAGCGAGTTGTGTTGAAAATTTGAATTGATTTCAATCAATTGAAGTGAATTTTGATTGAACATCCATCGATTGGTGGCAGCGTCGATTAACAATCCACTAGAATGTTCTATTCAATTAAATCAATGTTTTAATTATATGATACAAATTAGTTATAACCCTTTATTTTCTTGGAACACTTGAATAGTTAGAACACCTTGGTTATTTTGAGTGGGCCCCACATTGAAAAGAAATCATTCTCAATTTTTACAAAACCATGATCAATGACTTAATTTCTATACGAATTTTAAATTTGGGAAAATTGGTTAACCATAGGTGGGTTGATTTGTACAAGTGAACACTAATAGAAATATAATTTGAATTACGATTATTTAGGTGATTACAAACTGATTGAATTTGAGGTAATATCTCGGAATCCACATCACCAAATTTCAGGTGAGTGCTTCCAACATGTTTCCTCTTTGTTGTAATTAAAATAGTTATATGATTGCTTTGTTTACTGTATTCTGCTGTATAGATTGCTTTGCTAAATTTGTCTAAGTTGAAATGATATTGTTGAATTATGATGATATATGTGATTACTTTTAATATAATGTATCGATCATTTTTATCTCATTCATCCACGTCATGCATAGCATTCCTGCATTGATTCTCAGGGGAATGCCCTAAAAAACCTATAGGAACCTATAGTACTAGGTCCTCAGGGGCCATTCATGGATGCCCACAATGTGTGGAGCCTATCAAGATGGTGAAAGCCTACCTTAAAAGGTGAGAAGCGGGTTGATGGAATCCAACTCAATCAAGTGGATGGATCAACCCGCTTGATGCATTCACGCATCCATGCATCTTATAACATTCATCTATTCCTATTTTAATTATGATGTGCATGAACCATGATGGGTTCACTCAATTGGCTTGGCCAACTGACAATATAGTTTAGTCATTGGTTTAATAAAGCCACAAATGAATGGTTGTAATATAGTGAGTAGTACTGTATGAAAATATGAAACATAAGGGCTGAATGATTTTGAATTCTTTTCATTGGTTGATGTATGTGAATGCTTAGGATTATTGAATATTAAAATGTATTAATCATGTGACTCTAGAAAAACAATATGAATATTTAGTTTAATTGCACATTATGTACGATCGAGTCATAGTCCATGACTCTAATATAAGGGTGCACACTGCAAATTACGAGGCGAGCCAGCAAGTCACCTAGTTAGGTCCTTAGCATGCGGACACGGATTAGGTGGTGTTGCCATCACAACCTTAGTAGTAGCGTGTTGAACTGTTGGGAATTATGGGGCTAACTTGATGTATGTGTTTTATATCCAAACAATGTATTTGTTTTTTCAGCTCATTTTAGTACATGAGACCAAAAAATTGAAGCAGATCCCAAGCTCGAGCCGACACACCATGGGAAACAGTTGTGATAATGAGATCTACTATTGAAACCTTTCTAGGATACACTGTAATGTTTATTTGTCATCCAACCTGGTGATAAAGTCACTCGGACCTGGATGGAAGGACAAAGCAAATATCAGGCTGATCCAAAACTTTAATGGTAGGTTCAATCACTACAGTTTCTTGTGATGTGGTCCACTTGAGCTTAAGAACTGCTTCATTTATTGGCTACATGCTCTAAAATGAGGGGGATCTCACAAATATGAAATATCAGTAGTTTTTCATTCACTGATCCCATCTTTCACGGAAGCATAGATTGGATATGGGACAATGTAGCATTTCTTCATTCATCCAAGGAAAAAAAAAAAAACACAAATCCATATCCATCCCGTTGGGCCCCACAGCACCCGACGGCATCGACACACCACTGCTAGGGTCTAAGCAATTGAGGCTGCAGTGCAACTGGTAGCCAGTCCGCAAATAATCCTTTCCAAACGCAAAATGTCATACTTCAAATTTAACATGCCAAGGAATTCAAATCACGAGCGCAATCAATCTCCATCATAGACGCGTGTATGTGCATCATTCTAGATCTTCTTGGGGATGTGATTTGGACGGGCCCTCAAAATTTGCACTTGTCAGCCAATCCTAACGATCAGATCCGTCATCTGCAACGGTAAGACGGAAGCGGATTGGCTCGTGTACCACACACCAGTATATAGTTATACTGACGTCTACAAGTTCTGTGCGACTCATCATGAGGTATGTGTTATATTCAAACCGTCCATCCATTTGATGAGCTCGACTTAAGACGTTAGCCGAAAAACAAGACAGATCTAAAGATCAATTAGATCACACTACAAAATGCATTGGGCAATTGAAGGTCTACCTCCGGACCAATATGAAATTTGTTTTTCCTCTTTATCCATGTATTTTTTACCTTATTGTCAAATTAGATGGAAAATAAACGTTATGGTGAGCCCTATACATTTTTTAACCTGCTATTTTTAGCATGGTCCATTTAAGTTTTGGATATAATTCATTTTTTGCCTATGCTTTAAGATGATCTCTAAAAAGTAGATGAACAGTATGGATATAATAAATACATCATTGTGAAGCCCATGAAACTTTGATCCCTTTTGAATTGTCCGTACAACTCGGAGCTTAGCACCACACGTATCTACACAAGCTATATACAAGCTATATAGCTGATGTGTGGCACATCAGCCATCTTCCGTATAAGACAGAAGCAGATCATATACTGCGCGGATTAGGTACCACCCCCGCCTGCCCCAGGACAGGCGGAGGCTCGTTGTTATATGAGGGCCACCGTGATGTATTAAATTTATCACCACCGTTCATCCATTTTTATATATTATTTTAGATTATAAAGCCAAAAATAATGAATGTCAAATGTCCAAATGGACCACACAATGGGAATTAAATTCCTACCATTGAAATGTTTTTAGGGACCGCAGAAGTTTTGGATCAAGACAATATTTGTTTGTTCACTTCATCCAGTTGTATATGACCATATCAACAAGTTGGATGGAAAATAATTGACAGTGGACCCTAAGAACGTTTCATTGGTGGGCATCCTCAGTACCGCTGCTTCCTGTGGTGTGGTCCACTTGAGCTTTTAATATGCCTTATTTTTTTATTACCCATCTAAAATGATATCAAAATATATATAGACAGTGTAAAACTCATAAATCAGGGTAGGCCCTCGATGACCCTGTCCGAGCACGAAATAGGCGAGGGTAGTACCTAATCCCCGCCGGATTATATAGCTGGTGTAGGTACGTGTTGTATGGAGACAAGCGCCACGCTCCTCAAACTGTTGTACGAACGGTTCAAAGGAGATCAAAGTTACGTGGCCCCTACAATGATGTATTTATTATATCTATACTGTTCATCATTTTTCAAGATCATTTTAAAGTACTATACAGAAAAATGAATCATATCCAAAGATCAACTGAACCATGCCACGTATAGCAACGGAGATAATGATTTTCACCGGTAAAAATTTCGTAGGGTCACCATAACATTTATGTTCTGTCCAATCTTTTCATAAGGTCATAAAGACCTGGATGAAGAGGAAAACCAAATTTGCAAAACTGATGTGAACTCCAAAAGGGTTTCACGGGCAGACGGTCAATCCCTCACTGCTTTTTTCAGTGTGGTCCACTTGATCGTTAGATCTGTCTTATTTTTTGTCTCAAGTCTTGCAACGGGCTCACAAAATGGATGGACGGTTTGGATATAACACAGACCTCATGATGAGACCTACCTAAGTTGCAAAAGTCAATACACCAGCTATATAGCTGGTGTGTGGCCAATCTGCTTCCGTATAAGACCATCCGCATGGGATTTGTAAAAGACCATTCATTGGACGGTTATGATTCTCACATCTGCAGCTTCCATCGGTGGACAGACCGTACGCTAGTGGACGTTTGATTTGACAAGCACTTTATGTTAAAACAACAAAAAAGAGACGTAAACGCCACAAAATGTACAAAGATAGAGTCCAATCCCCTGGCGTCGAGCGTGTGGCATTTGGTCCCTTGTCCAGTCACGTGAATCTTCGGGAGTCTTTTAATAAGAAAGGGTCATGGCCGCTGACGTAGGGCCATATGTCACCCAAATATTACAGACATCACCGAATTTGTTTCATCACGGAATGAACCAGTCATGGTTCGTTGACGCTTCCGAGTGTATATATATATATATATATATATATATATATATATATATGGAAAAGGTACTATGCGCTCGAGCGTAAAGCAGTCATCCATGAGGTCGAGCTGGGGTGGGCTCCACCATGATTCCCTTCGAAGATCCACACCGTCCACCAGATGCACCGCTCCAAGTGGGACCCACACGGCTGAAAATCGACCATCCACGGAACTCAGGTGGGCCATACCTTCTGAAAACATAAGTACACACGTGAAAACATGTAAAATCACTTGGTGGGGTTCACCTGAGATTTGGATACCACCTGAAAAGTGGTATAAAATTACATCCAAGTGGGACACACATGATGGACGGTGTTGATCATCAAAAAACGTCTCGAAAGGGGGCCACAAGTGGTTTTGAATGTTTGAATGGTGCACGGCCCTTCTCCACTTCTCGACGTGGTGTGGCTCACAAAAGTCTCGGATGGACGTCATTTTTAGCCATGTGGGCCCGTCCAGGGATGGTGCATCTGACTGAGGGGGTAGATGTTCGAACGGCATCACAGTGGGGCCCACCCGGCTCGACCCATGGAGCAGCTTTACTCTCGAGCGTAAAGCGGTCTCCATGAGATCCACCGTGATTCCTTTTGAAGATCCACACCGTCCACCAGATGTACCGCTCCAAGTGGGACCCACACGGCTGGAAATCGACCGTCCAAGGAACTCAGGTGAGCCATACCTTCTGAAAACATAAGTATACACGCAAAAACATGTAAAATCACTTGGTAGGGCCCACATGAGATGTGGATACCACATGAAAATTGGTCTAAAATTACATCCAAGTAGGATACACATGATGGACGGTGTTGATCATCAAAAACGTCTCAAAAGGGGGCCACAAGTGGTTTTGAATGTTTGAATGGTGCACGGCCCCTCTCCACTTCGGCGTGGTGGGGCCCACAAAAGTCTCGGATGGACGTGATTTTCAGCCGTGTGGGCCCGTCCAGGGATGGTGCATCTGACTGAGGGGATAGATGTTCTAACGGCATCACGGTGGGGCCCACCCCAGCTCGACCTCATGGAGACCGCTTTACGCTCGAGCGCATAGTACCTTTTCCCACACACACACACACACACACACACACACACACACACACACACATATATATATATATATATAGGAAAAGGTACTATGCGCTCGAGCTCATGATAAGCTCCCATGAGGTTGAGCTGTGTGGGCCCCACCATGATGCATGTCGACCATCAACACCGTGCATTTGATGGGTCCCCTTTAAATTATGGAATATCCCAAAAATCAGTCATGTATACGGAACTTAGGTGGGCCATACCATCTAAAATCATGTGAAGACATGCCAAAAACATATAAAAGCACTTGGTGGGGCCCACCTGAGTTTTGAATGTTACTGAAACTTAGTCTGAACCCTCATCCAAGTGGGACACACATAATGGATGGGCTGGATTTGCAAACCACATCTCGGTGGGCCCAAAAAATGATTATTAATGTTTTAATGGTGCACGGCCCCTCTCAACTTCTATATGTGGTGTGGCCAACACAAGTCATAGATTGACTTGGTTCTTGAGACATAGGCCCATGATGGAATGGTGTATCTGACTGATGGGTTAGATGTTCGAAATGCATTACGGTGGGGCCCACACAGCTCGGCCTCATGGGACGTTTCGATTAGCTTGGGCGCATAGTACCTTTTCCATATATATATATATATATATATATATATATATATATATATATATATATATATATATATATAGGTTTAGGTACTATGTGCTCGAGCTCACGATAAGCTCCTGTGAGGTCGAGCTGTGTGGGCCCCACCGTGATGCGTGTCGACCATCAACACCGTGCATTTGATGGGTCCCTTTTAAATTATGGGATACCCAAAAATTAGCCGTATACGGAACTCAGGTGGGCCATACCATCTAAAATCATGTGAAGACATGCCAAAAATATATAAAAGCACTTGGTGGGGCCCACCTGAGTTTTGAATGCTGCTGAAACTTGGTCTGAACCCTCATCCAAGTGGGACGCACTTAATGGATTGGCTGGATTTGTAAACCACATCTTGGTGGGCCCAAAAACGTCCCATGAATGTTTTAATGGTGCACGGCCCCTCTCCACTTCTGTATGTGGTGTGGCCCACACAAGTCACGAATTGTCTTGATTTTTGAGACCTAGACCCACGATGGAATGGTGCATCTGACTGATGGGGTAGATGTTCGAAATGCATCACGGTGGGGCCCACACAGCTCGACCTCATGGAACGTTCCCATTAGCTCGAGCATATAGTACCTTTTTCCTATATATGTGTGTGTGTGTGTGTGTGTGTGTGTATATATATATATGTATGGAAAAAGGTTCTATATGGTCGAGCACATGGGACCTCTCCGTGAGGTCAAGCTGTGTGGGCCCCACCATGATGTATGTCAAACATAAACACCGTACATTTGATGGGTCCCCTTTAAATTATGGGATATCCCAAAAATCAGCTGTATATAGAACTCCGGTGGGCCATACCATCTAAAATCATGTGAAGACATGCCTAAAACATATAAAAACACTTGGTGGGGCCCACTAAAATTTGGATGCATATGAAACTTGGTCTGATCCCTCATCCAAGTGGGACACACAAACTAGATGGGCTGGATTTGTGAACCACATCTCGGTGGGCCCAACAAATGACTATGAATGTTTTAATGGAGGGTAGCACCTCTCAACTTTTGTATGTTGTGTGGCCCACACAAGTCACAAATTGAATTGATATTTAAGACCTAGGCCCACCATGGAATGGTGCATCTGACTGATGAGGTAGATTTTCGACACACATCACGGTGGGGCCCACACAGCTTGCACCCCATGGGGAGTTCCCATGAGCTCGACCGCATAGAACTTTTTCCATATATATATATGAGAAATTTGGCATTGTGGACCCCACCTTTTATCCAGTTATTTTTACGAAACAATACAAACTTTGTTTTGCAACTTAGAACTGCGCGTACGGACTGCGAATTTGTGGACAAAAATACCCCTCCTTTCACGGAAACAAATTGGGTACTCCACCTGCCACCCGCCAATGGCGGATAGTCAATGGTTTGTGGGCCCCACCATGATGTATGCTTTTCATCCATGCCGTCCATATACTTTTCCAGATCATTTTATGGTAAGAGACCAAAAATGAGGTATATCCAAATCTCAAGTATACCACATTACAGGAAACAGTGTTGAATGAGCATCAACCATTAGAAACCTTTAGGGGGCCCATTGTAATGTTTGTGAGAAATCCTCCCCATCTAAGTTCATTCATAGGGTCACAAAAGCGTGGATGAAGAGGAAAAACAACTTTCATAATGATCCAAAACTTTTGTAACCCCTAAAAAGGTTTCAATGGTAGACGTTCAATTCCCCACTGCCTTTTAGAGTGTGGTCCACTTGATAGTTAGATCTATCTTATTTTTCGTCTCAAGACTTAATATGAGCATGCCAAATAGATGGACGGTTTAGATATAACACAGACCTCATGATGGGACCCACATAAGCAACACATCATTAAAAAAATAAAAAATCACAGACTGCAGTGGCACTGCCTCCGCGCAGTATGGCTATGGTTATAATCCGTAGCTATAGTGTATTGAAAATTACAATTTTTTAAGCAAACTCGTTGGACAGTTCCGGACTTTTTCGATAATATTGAAAGACCATCGATATATCGAAGACCTATAGCTACGGATTATAACCGTAGCTATAACTATAGTGTGTAACAGTCTATACAAATTTTATTTTTTTACATGGAGAACTTTATTCTACCTACAATATTCTCTAATACATATTTATATAAATATGTATATATAAGCATATATTAGGTTTTTTTTTTCTCTCTCTCTCTCTGTCTCTCTCTCTCTCTCTCTCTCTCTCTCTCTCTCTCTTTCATTTCTTTCTTTATTCATTTAACAAGAATATCTTCTAAACCAAAATTAGTTACTTGATGTACCCTATATGATTTTGGGGTAGGAGAAGCTACTTTAGCCAACCAACCCGGTTATTTTTCAAGATTCCATCAGGTCAATGGTCGAAAATCCATTTCATTCACTTCGTGGTCAATTTCATTCATTTCATTTACTTCGCGATCAATTCCATGCATTTCACGATCAATCCCAGCGATTCCCCTTCACTTTACAGTCAATTCCATGCATTTCATATTTGCCCCGCTCAATTTCATGTTTGTCCTGCTCAATTTTATGTTTGCCCTGCTCAATTTTCAATTTGCCTCACTCAATTTAACGTTTGCCCCGCTCAATTTCTAATTTGCCCTACTCAATTTTCAGTTTGCCCCACTCAATTTCTAGTTTGCCCCGCTCAATTTCATGTTTGCCTCGCCCAATTTTCAGTTTCCCCGCCTAATTTCTAATTTGCCCCGCTCAATTTCTAGTTTGCCCTACTCAATTTCTAGTTTGCCCCGCTCAATTTCATGTTTGCCCTGCTTAATTTCTAGTTTGCCCCGCTCAATTTTTGTTATAGTGGGCCCTACAAAATTTTTAACGATGAAAATCAATTTTCCCGCTGCTCTTTGTAGTGTGGTCTAGTTGATCTTTAGATGTGATTCTTTTATATATATATATGTATATATATAATGCTCCCAAATGATCTCGAAATATGAATGAATGTTGTGGATATAATAAATACAAAATTGTGGGGCCCATGTAACTTTGATCTCCTTTGAGTGGGGCGAACATGAAAATTAAGCAGGGAAAATTAGAAATTGAGCGGGGCAAACATGAAATTGAGCAAAAACAGAAATCGAGCGGGGCAAACACGCGAGCAGGTGCAAACTAGAAATCGAGTGGGGCAAACACGAAATTCAGCAGGGTAAACTGAAAATTGAGCGGGGCAAACATGAAAGTGAGTGGGCCAACGAGAAATTGAGCAGGGCAAACTAGAAATTGAGCGGGGCAAACACGAAATTCAGCAGGGTAAACTGAAAATTGAGCGGGACAAACATGAAAGTGAGTGGGCCAACGAGAAATTGAGCAGGGCAAACTAGAAATTGAGCGGGGCAAACATGAAATTGAGTGGGGCAAACTAGAAATTGAGAGGGGCAAACATGAAATTGAGGGGGGCAAACTAAAAATTCAGCGGGGCGAACATGAAATTAAGCGAGGCAAACATGAGGTCTGTGTTAGGGACCGAATGCATTTTATATAGGGGAGTAGCTATGGAAGAGAGTTCTGTGAGTCTTATTACGGGGTATATGTTATATCCAGATCGTACATCCATTTGGGAAGCTTGTCTTAAGGCTTGAGATGAAAAATAAGACAGATCTAACTATCAAGTCGACCACACTGCAAAAACCAGTAGGGGATTGAACGTCTACCATTGAAACCCTTTTTGGGCTCACAGAAGTTTTGGATCAATATGAAATTTGTTTTTACTCTTCATTTAGGTGTTTGTGACCTTACGAAAAGATTGGATGTAAAATAAACATTACGGTTAGCCCTACAAATTGTTTAACGGTGAAAATCATTATTGCTACTTCTATTTATGGTGTGTTCTAGATGATCTTTGGATATGATTCAGTTTTTTGGATAATGCTCTAAAATAATCTAGATATAATAAATACATCACTGTGTGGCTATGTAACTTTGATCTCCTTTTAACCGTTCGTACAACGTGGAGATCGAGGAGCGTCAGTACTCCTCTTCCAACGACACGTACCTACAGTAGCTGTACACCAGCCAATCAACTTCCCTCTCCGGCACAACATGCGATCGTTTGATGCGCTGACATGTTAAGAAAGTCTAACGGTGGATTAGGTATTGCCCTGCCAGTTTTGAGCTCTAGATAGACTAGTGCTTCTAGGCCTAATATGTTTATTTGCCATCTAACTGGTTCATAAGGTCTCTTAAACATTAATGAGGGAAAAACACGAATATAATTTGTTTCCCACCATTTACCCCGCTGAATTTCATATTTGCCCCGCTGAATTTCATGTTTGTCCCGCTGAATTTCTAGTTTGCCCCGCTCAATTTCATGTTTGCCCCTCTCAATTTCATATTTGCCCCGCTGAATTTCTCATTAGCCCCGCTCAATTTCATGTTCGCCCCACTCAATTTCATGTTTGCCCCGCTGAATTTGTAGTTTGCCCCGCTGAATTTCATGTTTGACCCGCTGAATTTCTAGTTTGCTTCGCTGAATTTCGTGTTTGCCTCGCTCAATTTCATGTTTGCCCCATTGAATTTTTAGTTTGCCCAGCTGAATTTCTCGTTGGCCCCACTCAATTTCATGTTTGTCTCACTCAATTTCTAGTTTGACCGCGAAGTGATTGAAATTGACCACGAAGTGAATGAAATGGATTTTCTACCATTGACCCGATGGAATCTTGAAAAATAACTAGATTTGTTGGCTAAATTAGCTTCTCCTACCCCAAAATCATATGTGGTATGTTAATAAATCATTCTAGTTTAGGAGATATGCTTGTTGAATAAATAGACAAAGAAATGAATTAAAAGAGATTTTTTTTTAATATGCTTATATATACATATTTATATAAATATGTATTAGAGAAAAATGTAGGTAGAATAAAGTTCTCCATGTAAAAGAAAAAATTAATTATTATTATTATTTTTTTTTAAATGCACAAACTACAACGGACTACAGTTATGGCTATGGTTATAATCCATAGCCATAGGTAAACGGCAGGAATTTTAAGGCAAACTTGCTGGACAATTCGGGACCGTTTTCGATATATCGAAAGACCTTCGAGACATATCAAAAAAGCAGGGGCTACGGCTATAGCTGCGGTTGTAATCCATAGCAATAGGTTCCTGGTTTTTTATTTTTTATTTTATTTTTTGCTGTTGTAATCCCCACCGCCTTCTGTGGGTCCCATCATGAGGTCTGTGTTATATCCAAACCGTCCATCTATTTGGCGAGCTCATATTAAGATTGAGATGTAAAATAAGACAGATCTAATTATCAAGTGGTGGGCCCTACAAAATTTTTAACGGTGAAAATCAGTTTTCCCTCTGTTCTTTGTGGTGTGGTCCAGTTGATCTTTGGATATGATTTTTTTTTTTTCGGATAATGCTCCGAAATGATCTCGAAATATGGATGAACGTTGTGGATATAATAAATACATAGTTGTGGGGCCATGTAACTTTGATCTCTTTTGAGCGGTTCGTACAACTCTCGGTTGGAGGAGCGTCAGTGCTCATCTTCGGAAGGGAGGGGTATTTTCGTCATCAAATTTGCTGTCCGTATGCACAGGTCTAAGTTGCAAAACAAAGTTTGTATTGTTTCCTAAAAGCAGCTGGATAAAACGTTGGGTCCACAGTCCTAAATTTCATATATATATATATATATATATATATATATATATATAATGCTTAGAGATTTTGGACCGTTCGCATGGTGGCTTAATTGCTGGATATATCATGGTTCAAAAACTACACTGGGAACGCAAATTTAAATGTTGATTTCTGGCGTTCCAATGGACCAGATATGGAAGGAATATGCTACCACTATAAGAAATGATCATACGGCTGCATGTGAACTGTCCCGTACCGACATTTTTCTCAACAACTTGTCACATATGCGGAATATCCAATGCGTGGAAATTTGTGCCACAGCATAAAGATCACCTAATATGCCAATCAAGCAGCTCCAATCAAGACGTGGATTACGAGGTGACAGGACTCTGTGAGCCCACTGTGTTGTACGCGTTTGATCCAACCATTTTTCCGTTTTTACTGGCTCATTTTAGGCCATTGAAACACAGGAAACCTTCCAAAGCTCAAGTGGACCACACCAGAGAAAACACACTATTGAAACCTTCCAAAGGCCGACATTAATGTTCATAAGTCACATAGTCCTGTGGCATGGTCCACTGGAGCTTTGGATTTGCTTCCATTACATGCTCACGGCTTAAAATTAGCTGGTAAAAGGGGGTAGACGGCATGAATAAAACATATACATCAATGTGGCCTCGACAGAGTCCTGCTACCAACTAGGTCGGTGGTGGCAGGGTTACTAGGCAATCCGGGTCCCATAGTACCCAAGTCACTCGGAATCAATAGAAGGGAAGCCGATTGGCTGATGTGTTGACGTCATCAAGTTCTGTGGTTCCCATTATGAGATATGTGTTATATCCAAACCGTCCATCCATTTGGCGAGCTCGTTGTAAGGCTTGAGCTTAAAAATAAGGCAAATAAAGATCAAGTGGACCACGCTGCAAAAAGCAGTTGAGAATTAAACGTCTACTATTGAAACCTTTTTGGGGTAGCAGAAGTTTTGAATTAATATAATATTTATTTTTCCTCTTTATCACAGCTTTTGTGGCCTTATTAGCAGATCGGATGGAAAATAAACATTATGGTAGGCCCTACCAATGTTTTAACGGTGAAAATTATTATCCCTCCACTATTTGTGATGTGGCTCATTATCCCTGCCACTATTTGTGATGTGGCTGATTTGAGATTTGGATATGATTCATTTATGTGCTGATGCTCTAAAATGATCTTGAAAAATGGATGAAGGGTGTGGATATCATAAATACATCATTTTGGGCCATGTAAATTTGATTTCCTTTGAACTGTTCATACAACCCGTATCTCGAGGAGCATCACACACACAGCCAATCCACTTCCCTCAGCGTTATTGCATATATGAGAAATGCTCACACAACTAGTTGGACACTGGCTTTTGGTCCAACTAGCTATGCATTTAATGTTGAGAGAGAGGGCGTTTGATTCACCTTAGCTTTTTAAGAGGTCTCTTGAGAATGATCTCCACTTGGGTGGGCTTCACTGAAGTGTAATGTAAAATCCACCTTGAGTATCATGTATGTCAACCCATGTTACACTTAGGAACCAAAAATCAACTCTATCCATAGTTCAAGTGGACCGCACAATTGAAAATAGTGTGTGAAAAAAGCTTACATTCTAAAATAATTTCTTTGATGAGCTACACTTAAATCAAGTATGGCTCTAATTCTTGAGTTCTACATCTTACCTTTGGTGTGGCATCTAATGGTTGGAGTTGATTTAATTTACTCATGATTGTGAGTATTATAAAAATCAGAGGTTGACATCTATCTCTCTGTTGTTCTATTGGTGTGGCTTACGTGAATCAATAGTCAATTTGATATTTTGTTCGAAGGAGTAGAATGAGATGACACATCTGATGGTCAGACGGGATGTCACATGCACATTAGGATGGACCCAATAAAAGTAAGGATATACATTCCTCTTCGGCTGATAAGTTTCTTCGGCTCCATTATAAGAAAAAAGTGCTTATATATATATATATATATATATATATATATATATATATATATATATATATATATATATATATATATATATATATATAGGAAAAGGTACTATGCGCTCGAGCGCATACTGTCGTCCATGAGGTCGAGTTGGTGTGGGGCCCATCGTGATGCCGTTTGAACATCTACCCCCTCAGTCAGATGCACCATCCCATGTGGGGCCCACATGGCTGAAATCACCTAAATCCGTGACTTTTGTGGGCCACACCACGTACAGAAGTGGAGAGGGGCCATGCACCATTGAAACATTCAAAACCAGTTGTGGGGGCCTTTCGAGAGGTTTCTTCATGATCAAAACCGTCCATCATGTATGTCCCACTTGAAAGTAATTTTAAACAACTTTTCAGGTGGTATCCACATCTCAGGTGGGGCCCACAAAGTGCTTTTACATGTTTTTGCTTGTATACTTATGTTTTCAGATGGTATGGCCCACCGATCACGGTGGACGGACGATTTTGGGCCATCCAGCCCAAAATGGGACGGTGCATCTGGTGGATGGTGTGGATCTTCGAACGGAATCACGGTGGGGCCCACCCCAGCTCGACCTCCCGGACGACCGCTTTACGCTCGAGTGCATAGTACCTTTTCCCATATATATATATATATATATATATATATATATATATATATAGAGAGAGAGAGAGAGAGAGAGAGAGAGAGAGAGAGAGAGAGAGAGAGAGAGAGAGAGAGAGGTACTATGCACTCGAGCTCACTAGAAGCTCCCGTGAGGTCAAGCTATGTGGGCCCCACTCGACCATCAACACTCTGAATTTGATGGGTCCCCTTTAAATTATGGGATATCCCAAATATCAGCCGTATACGGAACTCAGGTGGGCCATACCATCTAAAATCATGTGAAGACATGCCAAAAACATATAAAAGCACTTGGTGGGGCCCACTTGAGTTTTGAATGCTACTGAAACTTGGTCTGAACCCTCATCCAAGTGGGACACATAATGGATGGGCTGGATTTACAAACCACATCTCACTGGGCCCAAAAAACGTCCCATGAATGTTTTAATGGTGCACGGCCCCTCTCCACTTCTGTATGTGGTGTGGCCCACACAATTCACGGATTGTCTTGATTTTTTAGATCTAGGCTCACGATGGAATGGTGCTTCTGACTGATGGGGTAGATGTTCGAAATGCAACGCGGTGGGACCCACACAGCTCAACCTCATGGGACGTTCCCATCCGCTCGAGCGCATAGTACCTTTTTCATATATATATATATATATATATATATATATATATATATAGGAAAAGGTACTATGTGCTCGAGCGCATACGGTCGTCCATGAGGTCGAGTTGGTGTGGGGCCCACCATGATTCCGTTCGAACATCTACCCCCTCAGTCAGATGCACCATCCTAGGTGGGGCCCACACGGCTAAAAATAACCTCAATCCGTGACTTTTGTGGGCCACACCACGTACAGAAGTGGAGAGGGCCGTGCACCATGAAACATTCAAAACCAGCTTGTGGGGCCTTTCGAGAGGTTTCTTCATGATCAAAACCGTCCATCATGTGTGTCCCACTTGAAAGTAATTTTAAACCACTTTTCAGGTGGTATCCACATCTCAGGTGGGGCCCACCAAGTGCTTTTACATGTTTTTGCTTGTATACTTATGTTTTCAGATGGTATGGCCCACCTGATCACGGTGGACGGACGATTTTGGGCCGTCTAGGCCCAAAATGGGACGGTGCATCTGGTGGACGGTGTGGATCTTCGAACGGAATCACGGTGGGGCCCACCCCAGCTCGACCTCACGGACGACCGCTTTACGCTCGAGCGCATAGTACCTTTTCCCTATATATATATATATATATATATATATATATATATATATATATATGCACCGCACAGTCTTCAATTCCATCAGATCACAATTCAACCCGTTTTCTTCCGGTCATTCTTCCTTTTGCTCAGTCTCCAAATCGGTTAATCCCATGGATGCCCAAGATCCCCACCAGCTTCACTTCATCTTCATTCCTTTCTTGGCCCCTGGTCACATGATCCCCATGATCGACATGGCCCGCTTGTTCGCGAAGCGGGGTGTGATAGCCACCGTCATCACCACAACCCACAATGCGTCTCGGTTTGCGACCATAATCGACCGAGCAACGGAATCCGGTCTCCCACTTCGAATTGTACAAGTCCGCTTTCCATCCCAAGAAGTGGGATTGCCTGAGGGAATCGAGAATATCGATTCTGTCGCGGCGGACTCGGCAATGGGCATTTTCGATGCGCTTGAGTTGCTACAACAGCCAATAGAACATTATCTTCAAGAACTCCAACCGCGCCCTAGCTGCATAATTTCAGACTCTTTGCTCCCTTGGACATGCCAAACCGCTGAAATGTTTCAGATTCCGAGAATCGTTTTCCACGGAATGTGCTGCTTCTCTCTGTTGTGCATGCGCAACGTCCACCATTACAAATCTCACGAGGACATTGCCTCCGAGGTGCAACCCATCGCCGTGCCGGGCTTGCCTCATCGAATTGAGATCCCGAAATTCCAGCTGCCACCAGGCATAGCTGACAAATCAGATTTTCAAGAAATAAGTGATAAATTCAGAGCAGGCGATTCAAAATCTTACGGTGTGGTGGTGAACAGCTTCGCCGAATCAGACAATGAATGCATTGAGTACTACGGGAAGGAAATGGGAAAAAAGGTGTGGACCGTCGGGCCAGTATCTCTATGTAACAAGGAGATGTCAGATAAGGCAGTGAGAGGGAATAAGGCCTCCATCAATGAGCATGAATGCTTGAGTTGGCTCAATTCAAGGAAACCCAAGTCGGTTGTTTATGTTTGTTTTGGAAGCTTAGGCCGCTTTACCCCTTCACAGTGGATACAAATTGGGTTGGGCTTGGAAGCTTCAAATCGACCCTTCGTTTGGGTGATTAGAGACATCGTGAAACTGGTGAAGATAGAAGAATGGCTTTCAAACGGATTCGAGGAGATGATAAAGGATAGGGGTCTTATAATCAGAGGGTGGGCCCCTCAGTTACTGATATTATCGCACCCAGCAATTGGAGGGTTCTTAACGCATTGCGGTTGGAATTCAACATTGGAGGGCATCTGTGCAGGTGTTCCCATGTTATCATGGCCTCTCTTTGGAGAGCAGTTCTTGAACGAGAAGCTCATCGTACAATTTCTGAGGATTGGAGTTGATCTGGGCATCTTCCGAGGTGTTGTTAAATGGGTGCCAGACGAGAACAACGAAGTTTTGGTGGAGATGGAAGTGGTTAAGAAGGCTGTAGAGAGGTTGATGGATGAGGGACGCGAAGGAGAAGAAAGGAGAAAGAGAGCAAGAGAGCTGGGAGAGAGAGCAAGGTTGGCCATGGAAGAGGGTGGCTCTTCATACATCAACATGACGCATTTGATTGAAGATATCATCAATTATGCAAATAAGAACTCGCACACCTAATGGAACAGCATGGAAGCGAGTTCTCTTTAGAGAGCTGAAATTACATGTGTTAAGAAAATTGAAATTATTCAATCGTGTTTGTAAGGGTTCGTTTAGACTCACCTTTGAATTGAACGAACTTCAAATGCATTTTAAACCATTACCATTTAACTCAGAAATTGTAATAGAAAAGTTACACTGTTTTGGTGGCGAAATACCGTTGACACAAAATTCCATTTAAGGCCAATGAAACTAAGGATGCCTGATCTAAATGGAAACGAGAATTGCAATTTGAAAAGTGGAAAATAATAGGGAAATTGACTGTACTCACCTCGAAGTTTGGATCAATTACCTTGACCTTGGTTCAGTAGTTACACGGTTTTCTAGGGATTAAAAAGTTACCTCGTATTTAATGCCAACAAAGTGATGTGTACGAAACCCTTTTTGTGCGTGGGAAAGGACTAAACTCGTGGGGCTCATATTGATGTATATATAATCCATGCCGTCCATCCTTTTTACCGTGTCATTTTAGGTCTAGGGCCCAAATATCAGCCTGATTCAGAGCTCGTGTGGGTAACATAATAGAAAATAATGGTGACCATGGAACCCACTATTGAAACTTTCTAAGCTCACCATGATGTTTGTTAGAAGTGGACATTGCCCAAGTCAAGACTTTTTGGGCCCACGCCGAGCTGGCCGACAAAGTGGATGGAATGGATCTCCCCATTGTTGGCCTCAGGCGGCATGGATTATTCACATACATCAATGTAGGCCCCACTAGATTGTCCTTGCCAAGGCCTATCAAAACGAAGACTTCGACATGCATAGGAAGTGAACACATTGCAAACTACGAACCATGCAACATGACAACCACAACCCATATAACATGGCAACTACGACCCATGGGACCCACAACTCAAATGGGCCCACATTGATGTATGTGAATAATCCATGCTGTCCATCCTTTTTGTTGTGTCATTTTAGGGGTAGAGTCAAATATCAACCACGACCTTTTATTGATGAAAACCACTAACTTGCAAACCACGAACCATGCAACATGACGACCACAAGGTGGATGGATTGGATCACCCCATCGTGGGCCTTAAACTATGGTACCAATGGTTTGGTAGAAAAGAAAGTGAACACGCGCAAACCATGAATCATGCAACATGACAACAAGACCCATATAACATGGCAACTACGACCCATGCAAACTATGACCCAAACAGGCCCACATTAATGTATGTGAATAATCCATGCTGCCCATATTTTTTGTTGTGTCATTTTAGGGGTAGGTCAAATATCAACCACGAACCTTTATGGATGAAAATCACGATCCATCGTACATGTGAACCACGACCCTTCAAATGGATTGTGGTTGTCATGTAGCAAGGGTCGTGGTTGTGAAGTTATGTGGGTCGTGGTTGTCATGGGTCGTAGTTGCCAAGTTATACGAGTCGTGGTTGTCATATTATATGGGTCATGATTGTCATGGGCCATAGTTGTCATGTTATATGGGTCGTGGTTGTCATGTTTTATGGGTCGTGGTTGTCATTCAGTCGTGGTTGTCACGGATCGTAGTTATCATGTTACATGGGTCGTGGTAGTCATGTGATGTGGGTCGTGGTTGATATACGACGTGGTTGTCATGCCCCTAAAGGTTTTCAATTTCATTGCTTTCTATGGTGTGGTCCACATGAGCCTTTGATATGCCTCATTTTTTGGCTCATTCCTTAAAATGATCTTTCGAAATGAATGGATGGCATGGATGAAATATATACATCACAATGGGCCCAATAAGGCCATTTATCTCTACATATATCGAGATGCGTAAGTCGAGTAACGTGACTTACTAAAATAGCCTTCCCGAGGTCTCGGGAATCTAGACTCCTCGAAGACTCGTACAGCTACACGTAAGTCAAGTAACTTCTAATCTGTGTCGGAAGCGGAAGCGGATTGGCCGTGAATGTATGTGGTCTATTCAAGCCGTCCATCCATTTTTCCATCCTAGTTTAGCGGTTGAACCAAAAATTTAATCATACCTAAAGATTAAGTGGACCTTACCATACGAAATAGTTGGAATAATGATTTCCACCGTTGAAACCTTTTTAGGGCCCACAGTTATGTTTATTTCTCATTAATCCTGTTAATATGATCACAAGGATATGGATGAAAGGAAAAAAAATAAATATAAGCTTGATCCAACACTTTTGTGGAGAAAAACCACGATCCATTGTGCATGTGAACTACGACCCTTCAAATGGATCGTGGTTGTCATGTAGTAAGGGTCGTAGTTGTCATAATATATGGGTCGTGGTTGTCATCCGAGTCATTGTCACGGGTCGTGGTTATCATGTTATATGGGTCGTGGTTGTCATATTATATAGGTTGTGGTTATCATGTTGTATAGGTCCTGGTTGTCATGTTATAAGGGTCGTAGTTGTCCTATTATATGGTTCGCAGTTGTCCTGTTATATGGGTCGCTGTTATCTTGTTATATGGGTCGTAGTTATTATGTTATATTGGTCGTGATTATCATGTTATATGAGTAGCAGACAAGGTGGATGGATCGGATCACCCCATTGTGGGCCTTAAGCTATGGTACCAATGGTTTGGTAGAAAAGGAAGTGAACATGTTGCAAACCATGAACCGTGCAACATGACAACCGCGACCCATATAACATGGCAACTACAACCCAAATGGGCCCACATTGATGTGAATAATCCATGCGGCCTATCTATTTTGTTGTGTCATTTTAGGAGTGGAGTCAATTATTAACCACGACTCTTTGTGGATGAAAACCACGATTTATTGTGCATGTGAACCACGACCTTTCAAATGAATCATGGTTGTCATGTAGCAAGAGTCGAGGTTGTCATGTTATATGGGTCGTAGTTGTCATCTTATCTAGGTAGTTGTTGTCATATTTAGAGGTGGGCATCGGTCCTGATCGGAACGGATTGGGTTTAACCCGATCAGATCCGAAATAGCAGTGCTTGGACCCGAATCCGATCAGATTCGGAATCAAATCCGAGTAACACAATCGAATCAGACGGATCCTATACATGATTCACCTTACCCGAACCGGACAGAAAAACTGAGTCGGATCCAATTGGATACGATTCGGACATGTGTAAATTTAATTTAACTTTTTATATAATGTGGTCCACTTCAACCTTTAACATATGCCATTTTTTTTATCAAAGGATAAATTGATATGACAAAATGGATGAACGGCTTAGATAAAACATATACATCAAGGTGGGCCTACATAGCTCTGAAAGAGCTTTTCACTTCGTACTCATGTTTTCACTATATATTAACACGACGTAACCGACGTAAGTTTGCTTTTTAAATACATGCAAAGTTTTGATTTTATATATATAATAGTTAGTTGTGTGGATTTAATCATGGGATATATGTTATATCCAAACCGTCCATTCATTTTGTGACCTTGTATTAAGGCTTGAGACGAAAAATAAGATAGATCTAACTATCCATGAACCACACTGATTATTTAATGGCGAAAATCATTTTCTAATTCTATTTGTGGTGTGGTCGAAATGATCTTTTAATATTATTCATTTTTTAGACAATGTCCTATAATGATCTGAAAAAAGCGATGAACGGTGTGGATAAACCAAAAGATTTTAAAACGGGCCCCACACACTTTCCTATGTAGACAAAATAACTCCCAATACATGACGGGTTACTTTTGAAGAAGCTTTATCGAAGGTAGCTTCTCGAAGAAGCTTTGTATTAGCTTCTTGAAGAAGCTTTGTACAACCACGACAAGAGCGGCGTGATTATACTAAGTAAACTCAGTGGGCCCAGTGGCATTCATGCATTTTATCCACTCAGTCCATCTCTTTTGAAAGATAATATTAGGGCATTATCTCAAAATTGGAGTATATCCAAACCTCAAATGGACCACACCACTAAAAACAAAGTGAATTGAACATATACCATTAAAAAATTGTTGGTGACAATGAAGGTTTCGATCAGTGATATTTGTGATTTCCCTTCACCCATAATATATATATATATATATATATATATATATATATATATATATATATATAGTGGGTCGGGTCGAATCTGTTTTGAGTCGGATCCTATCGGCCTGATTAGAATTCGAGTCGGGTCGAACATGGTCTATCGAACAGTCCGAAAATATTTCGGATCTGTTTCTACTACTTATCTTGGCGACCGTCTGTTGTTTCAATCGGTCCGATCGGTCGATCGGGTCGGATCAATGGATCGGGTATGAAATGCCCACCTCTAGTCATGTTATATGGGTCGTGGTTGTCATTCGGGTCGTGGTTGTGGTTGATATTACCATGGGGTTTTACAGGGGAAGAGATGTTTGTGATAAATCCACTTCGTCCGTACGTTTTCGAATACCACAATAGGAGAGTATTCTAAAAATTAGGAATATATAAAACTCAGGTGGGCCACACCAGAAAAACAATGGGAATAGCAACGTCCAACATTGAAACTTTCCTAGAGCTGACCATTTTGTTTATTTTCCATCCAAACCGTTCATAGAATTATTAACACTCGGATAAATTGTAGGAACAAATATTATCCTGATACAAAAATTCCTTCCCTGGTAAGATTTCAATCCCCACTGTTTAATGTGGTATAACTCACATGAGTTTTGGATATGCTTGATTTTTAAAATTCTGCCATATTATTGTATTTCAAAACATATGAACGGAGTAGATTTGACACGGTCATATCTATGGGACCCACACAACCCTGGGCACAGATATATCTCAGTCCCCATGGCGCATGCAATCCGCGTCCGTGTACCGCACGCCAGCTATATAGCTGCTGTAGGTACGTGTCGTGTTAGGAGAGGAAACGCACACCATAGTTGCTGTAGGTACGTGTCGTGCCACGAGAGGAAACGAACGGATGCGGATTTCCTGCGAAGGCCTTTCGCATGAAGTTCCTGTATTGGAAACTTAGGTGGGGCCCACTGTGATGTTTCGTGAGAAATCCATCCCGTCCATACATTTTTTGAGATCATTTTAGTATATGAGGCCAAAAATAAGCCGGATCCAGTACTCAAGTGAGCTTCGTTAGAGGAAAAGGTGGGTAGGGAAATTCCTACCGTTGAAAACTTTATGAGGTTGACAGTTATGTTTACATGCCATCCATACCGTTCTTAACATAATTCCTACTGAGATGAACTGAAAACATAAATATTAGAATGATTCAAAACTTCTTTTGCCCCATGAATATTTCAACAGTGGACGTTCAATGCTCACTTTTTCGGCCCACTTTAGTATTGGATCCGTCTCATTTTTTATCCCAAGCCTTAAAATGATCTCAAAAAACGTATGGACGGTATGGATTTCTCAAAAAAAATCACGGTGGGCCGACTTGGGTTTCCAGCGCAGGAGCTTCATGCGAAAGGCTTTCGCAGGAAATCCGCGTCGGACTGGCTAGCGCAAGGAATTTAGGTGGGGCCCATCGCCATGTTTGTAGGATATCTACCCTGTTCATTCATTTGGCGATCTCATTTTAGGATATTTGACCAAAAATGAGATGTATCCATAACTCAAGTAGGCTACACGAGAGGAATCAGTGGATGTTCAGTTAGAACCGTTGACACATTCTTGTGGCCATGAAGATTTTTTTCATGCTAAATTTTTTGAATTTTCACTTCATCCCAGTGGTAAAGACCTTATAAACGGTTTGGATGGCATATAAACATCAAAGTGGATCCCAGGAAGGTTTTAATGGTAGGTATTTCTTTCCCCAAATTTCCCTCTGGTGTGGCCCACTTGAGTTTTGGATCCACCTAAAATTTTATCACTCGGCCTAAAATGAGCTCTCCAAACGGATGAACGGGGTAGATGTCTAACGAACATGGTGGTGGGCCCCACCCATTACCCTTGCACACGAATTTCCTGCCAAAGGCCTCAGTAGGAAATCCGCATCTGCTACTCCCCTGACTATCCTCCAAGCTCAGAGTTATGTGAACGGTTACATAGCCCCACAGTGATGCATTTATTATATCTACACCATTTATCTATTTTTATAGAACATTGTAGAGCATTATCTAAAAAATGAATCATATGCAAAGATCATATGGACCACACCACAAATAGCAGCAGAGATAATAATTTTCACCGTTAAACAATTCATAGTGCCCACCATAACATTTATTTTCCATATGACAACCAGGACGTATATAACATGACAAACACGACCCATATAACATGACAACCACGACTCGTGACAACCACGACCCATATAACATGAAACCATGACCCATATAACTTGATAGCTATGACCCATGACAACCACGACCCATATGACTTGATAGCCACGACCCATATAATATGACAACCATGACCCTTGCTGCATGACAACCACGATTCATTTGAAGGGTTGTGGTTCACATGCACAATGGATTGTGGTTTTCATCCATAAAGAGTCATGGTTGATATTTGACTCTACCCCTAAAATGACACAACAAAAAGGATGGGCGGTATGGATTATTCACATACATCAATGTGGGCCCATTTAGGTCGTGGTTTGCATGGATCGTAGTGTCATATTATATGGGTCGTGGTTGTCATGTTGCATGGTTCGTGGTTGCAAGGAACGTGTTCACTTCCTTTTCTACCAAACCATTGGTACCATAGCCTAAAGCCCACAATGGGGTGATCTGTTCCGTCCACCTTATCAGCCTGCTCAGTGTGGGCCCAAAAAGTCCTGACTTGGGTAGTGCCTACTTTTAACAAACACCACGGTGAGCCTAAAAAGTTTCAAGAGCGGGTGCCACTGTCACCATAATTTTCTATTATGTGGCCCACATGAGCACTGGATCAAGCTGATAATTGGGCCCTAACCCTAAAATGGCATGTTATATGGGTCATGATGAAAACATCACTGTGGCCCTAAAAAGGTTTCAACGACGACCACGACCCGAGTGACAACCACGACCCATATAACATGACAACAACGACCTATATAACATGGCAACTACGACTCATATAATATGACAACCTCGACGCTTACTATATGACAACCATGATTCATTTGAAGGGTCGTGGTTCACATGCACAATAGATCGTGGTTTTCATCTACAAAGGGTCGTGGTTAGTAATTGACTCCACCCCTAAAATGATACAGCAAAATAGATGGGCAGCATGGATTATTCATATACATCAATGTGGGCCCATTTCGGTCATAGTTGCCATGTTATATGGGTCGTGGTTATCATGTTGCATGGTTCGTGGTTTGCAACGTATTCACTTCCTTTTCTACCAAATCATTGGTACCATAGCTTAAGGCCCACAATGGGGTGATCTGATCCATCCACTTTGTCGGCTACCCATATAATATGATAATCACGACCAATATAACATGATAACCATGACCCATGACAACCACGACCCATATAACAAGATAACGATGACCCATATAATAAGACAACTACGGTCCATACAGCTGCGAACCATATAATAAGACAACTGCAACCCTTCATAACATGACAACCACGACCTATATAACATGATAACCATGACCTATATAAAATGACAACCACGACCCATATAACATGATAACCACGACCCGTGACAACGACCCCGATGACAACCACGACTCATATAATATGACAACCACGACCCTTACTACATGACAACCACGATCCATTTGAAGGGTCGTGGTTCACATGCACAATGGATCGTGGTTTTTCTCCACAAAAGTGTTAGATCAAGCTTATATTTATTTATTTTTTTCCTTCATCCATGTCCTTGTGATCAGATTAATAGGATTAATGAGAAATAAACATAACTGTGGGCCCTAAAAAGGTTTCAACGGTGGAAATCATTATTCCAACTGTTTCGTATGGTAAGGTCCACTTGACATTTGGGTATGATTAAATTTTTGGTTTAACCGCTAAACTAAGATAGAAAAATGGATGGACGGCGTGAATAGACCACATACATTCACGGCGAATCTGCTTCCGCTTCTGACGCGGATTAGAAGTTATGTGTAGCTGTATGAGTCTTCGAGGAGTCCAGATTCCCGAGACCTTGAGAAGGCTATTTTAGTAAGTCACGTTACTCGACTGACGCATCCCGATATATGTAGAGATGAATGGTCTTATTGGGCCCATTGTGATGTATATATTTCATCTATGTCGTCCATTCATTTCGAAAGATCATTTTAAGGAATGAGCCAAAAAATGAGGCATATCAAAGGCTCATGTGGACCACACCATAGAAAGCAGTGAAATTGAAAACCTACCATTGAAAACCTTTTGGAGCATGACAACTACGACCTATATCAACCACGACCCACATCACATGACAACCACGACCCATATAACATGATAACTACGACCCGTGACAACCACAACCGGATGACAACCATGACCCATAAAACATGACAACTATGACCCATATAACATGACAACTATGGCCCATGACAATCATGACCCATATAATATGATAACCACGATCCATATAACTTGGCAACTACGACCCATGACAACCACGACCCATATAATTTCACAACCACAACCCTTGCTACATGACAACCACGATCCATTCGAAGGGTCGTGGTTCACATGTACAATGGATTGTGATTTTCATCCACAAAGGGTCATGGTTGATATTTGACCTACCCCTAAAATGACACAACAAAAAGGATGGGTGGCATGGATTATTCACATACATTAATGTGGGCCCGTTTGGGTTATGGTTTGCATGGGTCGTAGTTGCCATGTTATATGGGTCCTGCTGTCATGTTGCACGGTTCGTGGTTTGCAACATGTTCACTTCCTTTTCTACCAAACCATTGGTACCATAGCTTAAGGCCCACAATGGGGTGATCCAATCCATCCACCTTGTGGTTGTCATGTTGCATGGTTCGTGGTTTTCATCCACAAAGGGTCGTGGTTGATATTTGACTCTATACCTAAAATGACACAACAAGAAGGATGGATGGCATGGATTATTCACATACATCAATGTAGGAACATTTGAGTCGTGGTTCGCATGGGTCGTAGTTGCCATGTTATATGGGTCGTGGTTGTCATGTTGCATGGTTTGTAGTTTGCAATGTGTTCACTTCCTATACATGTCGAAGTCTTCGTTTTGATAGGCCTTGGCAAGGACCATCTAGTGGGGCCTACATTGATGTATGTGAATAATCTATGCCGCCCGAGGCCAACAATGGGGAGATCCGTTCCATCAACTTTGTCGGCTAGCTCGGCGTGGGCCCAAAAAGTCCTAACTTCGGCAATGTCCACTTCTAACAAACATCATGGTGAGCTTGGAAAGTTTCAATAGTGGGTTCCATTGTCACCATTATTTTCTATTATGTGATCCACACGAGCTCTGGATTAGGTTGATATTTGGGCCCTAGCCCTAAAATGACACGGTAAAAAGGATGAATGACATGGATTATACACATACATCAATATGGGCCCCACGAGTTTAGTCTTTGCCCACGCGCAAAAAGGGTTTCGTACACATCACTTTGTTGGCATTAAATACGAGGTAACTTCTTAGTTCCTAGAAAATCGCACAACTATTGGACCAAGGTCAGGGGTATTTTCATCCAAAACCATCTCCAAAAGCTGTCAGAAGGCCCTTTAGAGAATATATGGAATGTTGTAACGATCGAGGTAATTTGTCCAAACTTCGAGGCGAGTATGGTCAATTTCCCAAAATAATATCATGTGGTCAACTAAGTTTAGTTCAATTAGGGCTATCTGTCATGCCTGAAATTAAATTCGAAGCCTGAGTACACTGATCCTGATCCCAATTTCTAGGGTGTGAATTAAAATTCCAGCGTATATTATTTGAAATTTCATTCCACTCATAGCAGATTTAAAGTTAAACCTAACTAAAACTTCATTAACTATAATTTAACACAAACTTAAGGTTCAAAATTCAAAACTAACCTACTTCACTAATGGAAAACTTCACTAATGTCTTATTTCATCGAATTTAATAAAAATAAATTGACCTAAATTACGAATGATGCTTCAGTAAAATATAATTGTCTAGATGCTTTACTTCCCCAACATCTTCTTCCTAAAAACAAACGCAGGGATGGACCTGATGAGGTTGATCACCGTCTTCCTTAAGGGGATAATTACTCCAAATCAACAGAGCTTCTCTGGACTCCTCACAGAAAATCCTTGAATCCATGATGAAATATAGAAACTAGAAATAAATTCAAAAATAAATTAATTGATGATAAAAACGAATTTACAACCCTTTAAATAGTGATTCCAAACTTAGGAAGAAGTTTCGAAATCAAACTCTAACCCAAACTCCCTAAAATTTGTGACTTATTATAAATAGTAAACTTACTATTTATAGACAATCATGATTTCTACTAGACTTCATGGTTTTCGGCCAAAAATAGTAAGTGTCCAATTTGGCTTAACCACATTATTCTCTTAAAATTTCTAAGCCCTTTTCATGTTGGGCATGACTTTTAAAGCTCAAAGATTAAGAGTGATGATCGAATTAAAACATATTATAAATAGGATTTTCGATTATCGATCTGATGGAATCTTGCAAATTCAGCTTGGGAAACCTGATGTAGTGGGTTGGGTGGCTAAAGTAACTTCTCCTACCTCAAAATCATATATGGGACGTCGAATAACTCATTCCGATTTGAGAGATATGCCTGTTTTAGTTTGACAGTCTTAATCACTTCCGCCTCTGATCGGGTCTTCTCTGGTCCATCTTGGACATGAAAGTGTCCGCAATCCGCTCTACATCAGTCCCCTCCACTTCAAAAGAACTCGTCATCAAGTTCTCGTCCTACTTCAGTTCATGATACTCGGTCAAGTCTGCGACGTCGAAAGTATGTGAGATCTCCATGTCATCCAAAAGATCAACAATGTAAGCGTTGTCATTAATCTTTCGAAGGATTTGTATAGGTCTAATATTCTTTTTCTTCAACTTATTGTAGGTCCTAGCTAGAAATATCTCCTTGCGTAGATGGGCTATAACATGGTCACTGACGCAAGGATGAGCGTGATGAGGTGGATCACCATCTTCCTTAAGGGGATTACTGCTCCGAATCCACGTAGCTTCTCTGGACTCCTCATCGAGATACCTCAAATCTACGAGAGAAAATAAGAAAATAGAAATAAATTCTAAAAAATTCAAAATTTCATTGGTAGATAATAAAAACGAATTTACAATCTTACAAATAGTGATATCAAACCTTGGAAGAACTTTCAGTGTCAAACTTCAACTCAAACTCCTTAAAATTCGTAACTTACTATAAATAGTAAATTTACTATATTATAGTGAGTGTCCTATTTAGTTTAACCACGTTATTCTCCTAATTTTTCTAAGAACTTTTCATTATGGACACTACTAAAGCTCAAAGGATGAAAAATTATAATTAAACTAAAACTTACTATAAATAGTAAAAACGAAAATAAAATAGATTTTCGATCATCGATCTAATGGAATCTCTCAAATTTGGCATGGATAATGGATTAGTTGGCTAAAGTATATTCTTTTACCCTGAAATCATATATGGTAACTGGAACTCATTCCGGTTTGCGAGATCCGTTTATTTTAAGGTTCTGACGGTTTAGATCACTTCTACCTCCGATCGGGCCTCTGTTGTCCATCTTGGACATGAAAGTGTCCACGATCTGCTCTACATCAGTTCCCTCCACTTTAAAAGAACTTGTCCTCGAGTTCTCATCCCGCTTCAGTTCATGATACTCGGTCAGGTCTACAACATTGAAAGTATAAGAGATCTCTATGTCATCTGGAAGATCAATAACATAAGCATTGTCATTGATCTTTCGGATGATTGGTACTGTTCACATCCCTAAGTGTAGGGTCACGATGTAGTAATAATCTCGGTAAGACCGAGGTCGAATCCACAAGGATTGAACCTTGTACGTAATCTAAAAGTAACTCGAACTAGAACTAGGCGAAGATGTAATCTAAATCAGGGAGAATTAAGACAATAACAGTGAATAAATTAACTAAAATTTGTGAAATTCAAAGGTGGGAAACTAGGGTGCAAAGGATCCACTTGTAGAGATCAGGGGGATCTATATGCTTAATTCAAGAATTCAACTGAACTCAGAGTCCCATCTTCATCCAGTTGGAAGATATATCATTAAAATCAAATCTGAACTTCCTTTGATCTAGTTTTCAAGAGATGAGAAGTATGAGAATTAGAATTAATTCTATCACAAGACCATGCCCATGAGACAAAGTAAACAACAGAATTTAATGAATCCGCATCCATCTGAGAGAGTTATGAACATTAGGAAGGGTTCCATCATCCAACTATGCCGAGGAGACGATGGTGAACAACAGGGCCTCCTAACTTCATAATCATAATAATGAAAAGAGTGTGCTCAAAGCTATTACAGATCTACTGTAATTTAAGTCATAATAAACCATTAAAAACTAAAGGCATTCCTTATAATCAACTAGGATCAAAATCAGTTCAAAATAAACATGAATCAAATGGCATAAACAAAAAGTCTCCCATCACACTACAAGTTTCACCTCTTAGCCCTATCTAAGAGGTTTAGCCTATCATGGACATGATCGACTTAAATCTCTAAAGAAAAAGGAAAGTATTGAAGTAAGAAAGGCTGAAGAAGGAAGAAGAAGGAAGAAAATCCCTTTGAAACTGGCCAGCTCCACAGATCTCCCTCTCCCTCTCCACGTCCAAGCCTCCACGGATGCCCTCATGATCTTCCCATGTCCCCTCTCTCTTTCTTTTATATACATAAGGAAGGCGGTGTGGCTGGAGAGTTTCTTTACACAGCAGGTGCATGCGCAGCCGCGAGACATAAGCCAACTTGCATTTGGCTTAGATTTATGGCGCAATGAACATCTTTCTCTTTGGAATTTCTCCATGGGTAGGGTAGGTCCCACCTTCTGAAGCTTGTGGACATGCCAGATTGTCCATTTGATCATATCCTTGATCGTACAACTGCCGTAAAAATCACACGGCATCCGGTTGCGCGTCCGTGTGAAATCTTGATTTTTTCGACATCGGTGGAGCCCATGATCATTGTTATCAGAAAAATCCACGCCTTCCATCAGCTGCGGGGTTGAATTTTAGTTTGGGGTGGAATGTTTTAACTTGCAGTTGGCGTGGCCCACCTGATCAATTTACAGCCATTCAACCTGGGTTGGAATGGTTGGCATGCGATTCTCACTGTATTTTTGAAGTTTCCTCCTCTAGGTCTTGCTCAGACGACTTATGGGAGACCACTGGATGGTTCGGATCATGCCTCGGATCAACGGTGGTGGGCCATTGAGCATCTCAGCGGACGCACCCGTCATCTGATGGGTGGGCGCGTTAGGTGTCGGGTCAACCGACTTTGACCAGGACATCTAGTCCGGTGTGGCTCGGCCTGCGCATGTTATGCACATGCATCACGTGTGTGGGTCCCACGATGATGTATATGAGAAATCAACTCCGTCCATCCATTTTCTCTTCTAAATTAAGGGGTTGAAACCAAAATTGCAGCATATCCAAAGATTAGGTGGGCCCCAGATTGATGATTTATGGGCTGATCTGTACGTTGTGCCACTTTCACAAGGATCCAATGGATGAAATTTTACGTGTACGATTAATTTATGGTCCTCAGGCCATATATAAAATTTTTGAGTTGAATAGATGGTGGGAACCCTGTGATCTTGCATTTTGGACGATTTTCAGGCCCTTTTAACGTGAGTGGTTTGATTTTCTCGGATCTCTGGAGTGTAAATTTTTCAATCTTACTCCCCCAGGGTCCGTCTCTTGCCTTGGTATTTTAGAGCGTTAATTTGATGCTTTTAGTACTCTTTTTCAGTCCAGGCTTCTAAATTCACCTTGCAACAAAATACGATTAAAATAAGACATTAAGCATTATCGTGTACGTAAATTCAGGTAATAATTGGGGTCTAATATGCATTATTTGACCCTCAATAGGTACCGTTCCAATCTTCTTGTTCTTCAACTTGTTGCAAGTTTTGGTCAGAAATCTGTCATTGTGTAGATGAACTATAACTTGGTTGCCTACCTCGAACACCTTTTGTCGCTGATAGGTTGTGCGCTTCATAATGATACCCGGATCAAAGTTATGGCCAATTTATGGTTCACCTTCTTTTGGTCCAACTATGCTAGGAATGTATCGGTGCCACGTCCTACATCAGACCCCTCCACTTGAAAAAAAAAACTCATCATTGAGTTACTCAATGGACTTTGCACATGATACTCAAATAATTTTTGGCACCGATGTTTATCAGTGTTTTCCTTGTGCTTTGTATTAGGTTCTTGAGCTGACACAGTATATGTACTCATGATCTCTTTGACCTGACTAGTATGGATCAGTTCCTTCACTTGTGCTTGCAAGATCTTGTATTCTTTCTGATAATGTGGGTAATTGGGTAGACTTGCCATTGAGACAAGATCAATATGGTGTTGTATATCTCTTTTGGGATACAATTTATTAGGGACTTCATCGAGCACAATCGCCTTGAACTCCTGCAACACTGGTTTCAAATCCTCTAAATGTTCATAGGCTCCATATATTTTTTCTTTTTAACTAATGCATCTACATCTCCTGTTTCCTTAGATTGTTTAACAAAATTCTGTTTGGTTATGAGAGACCATTCCTCTACTTTATAAGTCTTGGGTTGGTTTTCCGTTCCCATATGGATGATTAATAATCATTAATATTCCAATGTTGTAGTATGGCGGGAGAATGCAGGAGGAATGCATGAATGCTATGGAAAATGTTGAATGTAGGAGTAATGCATGAATGTTATGGAAAATGTTATGGAATGCTATATATGTATGTGTATGGAATGCTTGCTATGTTTCACAGTATAGGGGTAGTGCTAGTTGAGGGGGAGTACCAGTTGAGATTCATAGCGTATAATAGCTCCTTTAACAGAATTTCTTCGATTTATAAGACTTCAGTGTTTACATATGTATAATGATAATTGTTTTGTCACGAATTTGACAAAGGGGGGGATTGTAAGTGCTAAAATGTTTGAGCACACTTTAGTTGTCAAATTTCGTAAAGCTAAAACAACTTGACAATAGATCTTCAAGATCGGTCCATAATCAAGAGAAGATCAAGCTCAAGATCAAGAGAAGATTAAGCTCAAGACTGGTCCATACTTAAGAGAAGATCAAGATCAAGATCGACTAATGTTCAAGAAAAGATCTAGATTAAAGTCAAGATGAAGTCCAAGACCTAGTTCAAGTCAAAGAAGAACAGATATTTGATATATCTCAAGTGGTATAAAACCCTAGAAAGACCTTAGAACTAGGTGCTTTCAAAAATAAGTAATTTTGAGTTTTTATGCTTATTTTGCTTAGAATTCGGCTAGCGCAAAATTTGGTTCGGCTAGCCTAAGCTTTCTCGACCAGCCCAACTTCAAGCCCGAAGTAAAACTATTTTTTTTGTTGTAAATTCAGCTAGCCCGAATTTTGGTTTGGCTAGCTTGAGCTTGAAATTCGGCTAGCTCGAGAAATTTTAGTTCAAATTCCAGCAACTACACCTTTTTAAATTCGGGCGAATTCGGCTAGCTGAAGGAAAAATTCGGCTAGCCGAACTAGGTGTTCGGTCAGATGAAGTTGAGCTTGGGCCAACCAAATTTTAGATAATTCTTATCTCGCACGATCCGAAGTCTGTTAAACTGAATCTGGTCTGCTCGGGCTAGTCGAAGACTATCTCGGGTTAGCCGAAGATTCAACTTCTTTGCCTATAAATTGATTTCCTCTCTCATTTCGAATTACACAAGTTAATTATCGAAATCCTTCTGTGAGAGAAAGAAGCTCAAGTTATTAGCAAGCTATTGAACGGTATTTATAATTTAATTTATAGCTTTTTCTTTCAATTCCCTTAATCTCAGAACTTTTAAGTTTGATTATAAAGAGAGTAAACTATATTCTTCTTTTGAGATTAAAGAGAATTGATTCAAGTAGCTTATTGGGTTTAACTTAATTAAAATCAATAGAACCCTAGACCCTTTCTATCTAACTGAATAAGGAATAATCTAAATTCAAGAAAGAGGTACTTCTGCTACAAGCTTCTGATACGTCTTCTATGGTGAAGATAAGTATACCTATTGAGTGTCAAATATTGCATATTTTCCTCTATTTATATCTTGGTTTTATGAATATGATACTGCTAAATGTTATATTTTATACATGTTTGTATTGCAAGGTGAATTTGAGAGCTTGGATTGAAAAGAATGCTAAAAGTATAAATTTAATGCTCAAGAATCACCAAGACAAAGATTGGATCTTATAAGACCAAGAATGAAGAATTCACATGCCAAAGATTCAAGAAAACCAAGTGAGGAATGAAGATAATTGAAGACTTGAAGTGTAGAAAAGGAATCCTAAAAATTCGCGTGCTTTGACCAGCCCTGGCTTTGGCTCGACTAGTCGAAGAAACTTCGGCTCGAACTCTAGCAATATTATCTTTTAAATTCATGTGATCCTCGACCAATCAAAGACTTCCCTCGACTAGTCGAAGGTGACGCTCGACCAGTCGAGGTTGTCTCTCGACTAGTCGAAGGTTATGCAGATTTTGCGCGGACTGCCTAAATTTGAGGCAGTTTCTAGACTTTTCTAACTTAGTGGTTGGAGTTCCCCAACTATAAATAGGAGTTCGTAGGATGCTCCAAAGCATCTTCTAAGGTTCAAGGAGTGGAGCCGCCACTCGGGAGTTTTTCTTCTTCTTCCTTAGTTGGTCTTTTTGTTTTATTTAAGAGTTCTTAGTTCAATCATGTCTATGGTTGGCTAAACCTCTTAGCTAGGGCCAAGAGGTGAAACTTGTAGCGTGATTGGGATGTTCGCTTTGCTTTGATTCATGTCTTGTTGAACTCCATTGAATTCTAGTTTGATTTTAAGGAATATTTTTAGTTTTCAATTCTTTGTTGTGAGTTAAATTACAATGGATCTGCAATAACTTTGAATATCTTCTTTTCTATTTGAGATTGCTGGATTGGTAAATCCCATTATTTGCTACTGTCCTGTGGGTATGGTTAGGTGACGGAATCTCTCATAATCTTCCCAATTCTCCTCCTTTGAGGACTAGATCAATGAGAAGTTCAGAGATCTGACCGTCTCTTCTTTCTCTAACTGGATAAGATAGGACTCTGATTTCAGTTGGATCTCTTGAATCATGCAAGGTAGCCTCCCAATTGCTACAAGCGGATCCTTGGCACCCTAGTTTCCACCCTTAAATTGATTGTTTAACCATATTCACAATTACCTTCTTCAATTCATATTTCATATTTAGATTTAGATCTTCTTCTAGTTCTGATTCTTGTTAAATTCAGAAACATACAAGATTAGTCCCTGTGGATTTGACCTCGGTGTCATCGAGATTATTACTACATCGTGACCCTACACTTGGGGCTAAGAACAAGTTTTTGGCGCCATTTCCGATGACTACGACTACATTTTTCTAAGATTAATTAGTATTAGAATTAGGTTAAGATTATGGTTGATTTATGTTAGGATTTTTCTTATTTTCTGTACTTTTCTAATCTAGGGTTTTTTAGGATTTTTTGGTTTTTAATTTTTAATTTTTTAGGATTCATCTTATTCTTCTTTCTTCCTCTAACATCGCTAACATAGTCTGATTGTTTTGATTTTGTAGGATTTTCAAGTCTAGTTCTTCTCTTCTGGTAACTTCTTCCCTCTACTTACCTTCCACATTACTATAGAATTTTTTCATAGGAGTAGATTCAGTATTAAGGTTTCACCATGTACACATAAGAATGGGCACGTAAGTGTGCTAATCAACTTATAGAAGATTAGAGATATCAAGAAGAGTTATTAGACGATTATGTTAGGAAACAACCTTTGTCTCAAAATTTTGCTTGAGCCTTTATCGAGAACTAGCTAGAATATAATGTTCCACTGGTTAAGAAGTCCCTAGGCGATTATTGGCGGGAAAATAATTATACTCCACCGATTAAGAAAACATTACGTGATTATTGGAGTGAGAACGATTATCCCCCATCAGACAAGAAGAAAACAATGTGTGATTATATTATGGGTGATAATGCGTACCAACAACCATCCAACTTTCCCACCTATGACCCATATGATTATGATCAATGAAACCATCAACATTGGGGAGATGAACCAACAATCGATTATAGTGACTATTCTCTTAGATCCGCTACCTTTGAAATCTAACCAAAAACGATCCAAGAGGATTCACTTCTACATTTCACGGACTATCACCAACAATTCAACCATATCACTGCAGACATCAGAAAATCATTAAAAGCAATTGAATCACGCCTCAATAAGGTGGAAGAGGCTAGGTTATCCTAGCCTCAATCCAATCTAGAAACACAATACAAGGAAAGTAATCCTAACTCGCTTGTGGAGAATACTGAAATTGAGAATGAGGAGTTGATTTCTTTTGTTGAGAATATGGTTCAATTTCCCAGAGAGTCGATCTTGATGACTGTCTAAAGGAATGATCAAGAGACATGGGTATCTTTCAAATATAATGATGCTGACACACTCCATTCACATGACACATTTGATCTCAATGAGGAGGAAGAGGCTAGTTTGTTCGAGCTTCAATCCAACATAGAAACACAGTATGAGGAAAGTAATCCTAACTCACTTGTGAACTGTATTAAATTAGACAATGATGAGGAGTGGGATGACAACCATGAGTTTACAGCCCAAATTTCCCAGGAATCAATCTCAATTATGGTCTAGGTAAATGATCACGAGGTGCAAGAAGTTGTCGACCATAATGATCTACTCCACCCATCTGGCATGTTTAATTTAAATATGGAGGATGAGTTCCTTCTAAGAGAATCACAGGACCTTCTTGAGGTGTGCTCGGCTCAGTCCCCTGATTTAGATTTTAATATGATTAGGGAGATGAACAACTTGCTAGATATGACTCTGATATTTGAAACTACCTAGTGGAGGCCACCATTGGAACAGTCATCCCTTGACAATAAAATGTCTCTACTGACTAGTATTAATGAACCGAGTCTTCACATTAAATTTTTGCCTTCTGATTCTCAATCTGTTTATGTAGGGCAAGGAGAGATATATCCGGTGATGATTTACTCTCATCGAGATGAAGTGCAAGAGAGTATGCCTCCCTCCACTTTTAAAGACGATGAAGGAACCCTTGGGAATATCATCACAAACCTCAATGTGGAAAATAGGCTCCTCTCAACTGAATCTCTCAAATCTCTGAATGAATGTTGGGCACGCTTTGCAGATCCTAATGATAATATAGTGGACACCTTGCACGACAATACCTCGATTATTAATATTAACCGAGGGAATCAATTTCCTGAAGAGCTTCCTTCCATAAATCCTGAATGTTTACCATTAGAAGTGGAGGAGTTAAAAATTGAACCGAAGTCTAAAACTTCAGAATGTGTTGAGACTACACCACATACTGAGAATTTTTTCTGAATTTCGTCTACTTGTAGTCTCTGATTCACCATGTTATGCTAACATTGATACTTTTTCTATCATAGGTGAATCATATATACTTTGGACACCTCAGGAGATTAAAAAGAGACTTTATGCTGAGGTCCATAAATTTCTTTGGACATTCATGCTCTAGGGCATTCAAGCCTATTGCAAAAAGGGATTTTGGATGATCTTATTGAGAAACCTACTGAGAAATTTATCAAGACACTGGCCGTGTGAGGAACATTGCTGCATGGTTGAGTAGATTTCCCTTGCTTTCTTTATTTAGGATTAGAATTTATTGCTTTCATAGGATTAGGGTAGTTTGTTTCGGTTTGTTTAGTCTTTGTGCCAACCCATCTTTACACTGAGATCCTTGGAATAACGTAGATTCTACTTCTTCAGGTACTACCTTTCCATCACTTCTCATTTCTTTTCATTGTCTCATATGCATTGTGTGCTTATATCTTTTACATTGAGGACAATGTAGATTTTAGGATGGGGGTATGGATTAGGTAAACTAATCAATATTTTCTTAGTTTTGAGTAAATAACTGTGGAAAAATTTTCAAATTTTCAAGATAAAATCTGTTTGGAAATTGATAATTTGTGGATTAAGAATGCCTTAAGTATGATGATAAGATAGAAATCGAATTTTGCATTGTTGGAGTTTGAACGACTAAGTAACCTATCACTTATGGTTCTTGCATTAAATTAATTAAGAAGAAGTTTGAATATCATGTTAATCTAAATCACAAGACACATCCAATTTGCCTTCTGTGATTATGCTAGAATTTCTAATGGTTAGTATGTAAATCATTGATAGATGTGGAGAATTCAGTCTAGAGAATTTATTCACCTTAAAAGATGAAAAGAACCAGTAAAAAATAGTGAGATTGACAAAAAGGTCATGAATGATGAAAAGACTGAAAAAAAAATTGAAAAGAAAATGAAAAAGTTTTGAAAAGAATGAATAAAAAAAAATGATTGTCGATATAAAATAAAAAATTGGAAAAAGAAGGAGAAGGGGATAAGTTCGGAATCAGTACTTGAATTTTTAACTACTCTTGATATGATGAACATAGCCAACATTATGAAATGATAGTATTCTCATGGGAAGTAATTTGATTTTCACTGAGCACATTGAAAAACATTATATAAGAACTTATGCTCTGATTTAATTGATAAAGAACCTATTTAATGGATTGCTTATATGATTCGGCTCTAGGTTTTCAAAATCCCACTTTCTCATCTTAATTCTACTCATCCATACTTGATTGCACAAAGGATTGATTTTTGAAAAAGGGTTTGAATATTGAGAATTGAGAATTACTTCACATATGTTTGGCTCGGGATTAGCAAAATGCCGGTTGGGGAGTGTGTTTAGTGTCAAATATTACATATTTTCCCATATTTATATCTTGTTTTATGAACATGATACTACTTAATGTTATATTTTATACATGTTTGTGTTGCAAAGTGAATTTGAGAGCTTGGATTGAAAAGAATACTAAAAGCATGGATTTAAGGCTCAAGAATCACCAAGTCAAAGATTGGATCTTATAAGACCAAGATGAAGAATTCACATGTCAAATATCCAAGAAAACCAAGTGAAGAATGAAGAGAATCGAAGACTTGAAGTGTAGAAAAGGAATCCTAAAAATTTGCGTGCTTCGACCAGCCCTAGCTCTGGCTCGACTAGTAAAAGAAACTTCGGCTCGAACTCCATCAACATTATCTTTTAAATTCATGTGATCCTTGACCAGTCGAAGACTTTTCTTGACTAGTTAAAGGTGACGCTCGACCAGTCAAGGATGTCTCTCGACTAGTCAAAGGTTACGCAGATTTTGCACGGACTGCTTAAATTTGAGGCAGTTTCCAGACTTTTCCAACTTAGTGCGAAAGTTGGAGTTCCCCAACTATAAATAGGAGTTCTTCAAAGCATCTTCTAGGGTTCAAGAAGTAGAGCAAAAGGGTGGAGTCATTGCTCAGGAGTTTTTCTTCTTCTTCCTTAGTTGGTCTTTTTGTTTTATTTAAGAGTTCTTAGTTCAATCATGTCTATGGTTGGCTAAACCTCTTAACTAGGGCTAAGAGGTGAAGCTTGTAGCTTGATTGAGATGTTTGTTTTGCTTTGATTCATGTCTTGTTGAACTCTATTGAATTCTAGTTTAATTTTAAGGAATATTTTCAGTTTTCAATTGTTTGTTGTGAGTTAAATTACAATGGATCTACGATAACTTTGAATATCTTCTTTTTTATTTGAGATTGCTGGATTGGTAAATCTCGTTGTTTGCTTTTGTCCCATGGGCATGGTTGGGTGACAGAATCCTTCCCAATCTTCCCAATTCTCCTCTTTTGATGACTGGATCAATGAGAAGTTCAGAGATCTGACCGTCTCTTCTTTCTCTAACTGGATAAGATAGGACTCTGATTCCAGTTGGATCTCTTGAATCATGCAAGGTAGCCTCCCAATTGCTACAAGTGGATCCTTGGCACCCTAGTTACCACCTTTCAATTGATTGTTAAACTATATTCACAATTACCTCCTTCAATTCATATTTCATATTTAGATTTAGATCTTCTTTTAATTCTGATTCTAGTCAAATTCAGAAACGTATAAGATTATTCCCTGTGGATTCGACCTCGGTGTCACCGAGATTATTACTACATCGCGACCTTACACTTGGGGTTGTGAACAATACCTTCTAAACTATTTTAGGTTTTTCTGAGATAGACTGTTAAAATTTAGAGAGAACCTAAAGTTATTAACAAGCTATTGAACGGTATTTATAATTTAATTTATAGCTTTTTTTCTTCAATTCCCTTAATCTCAGAACTTTCAAGTTTGATTCTAAAGAGAGTAAACTATACTCTTCTTGTGAGATTTAAGAGAATTAATTCAAGTAGCTTATTAGGTTTAACTTAATTAAAATCAATAGAACCTTAGACCCTTTCTATCTGACTGAACAAGGAACATTTTACATTCAAGAAAGTGGTTCTTTTGCTACAAGCTTCTGATACATCTTCTACGGTGAAGATAAGTATACCTTCTAAACTCTTTTAGTTTTTTTTTTTTTTTTTTCTTTTTTTTTTTTTTTGAGATAGCCTATTAAGATCTCAGTTTAGGTTTTGTCTTATATATCCTGAAAATCTCTGTGTGGGTTTGTTTGTGATAGCCCCTGAAAATCACAAGAATTGTACAAGGTGAACCTATGAAAAGCTTTTCATAGTGAAAGCCAAAATTATGAGGGAGGTAATTTTGGGAGGGGAGTAGGTGTGGCTGTTTTTAAAAGACCGAACCACTATAATCCTTTGTGTTATGTGGTGAATTCCTTTATTTTATTTGTGGTGAATGATTGTATTTAATTTCAGATTGAGTGGTGAATGTTGAAATATTTTTATTTATTCTTGCAAGTTTGAGGTTTTGATTTTGTCTAAATTCGTGAAATAAGGTTGTCCTACCTAAAACTTTAGGTGAAGGTTCTCCTACGAATTATTTGGAATTAACGTTTCAATACTTAAGTAATTGAGATCTTTGCTTTATTTACACCCCCCCCCCCTCTCGGACATCTTGAGCTCTCCTTTTCAAGTGGTATGAGAGAGGGTTGCTCTATTTTTTGGATTTACCCTCTTGAGATAGATCCAAAGCTTTATTATGTCAAATGTCGACAGCTTGACCATTACCAGGCCACCTCCTTTTGATGACTCTAACTATTCATATTGGAAAGCCATGATGAGGATTTTCTTCAAATCCTTATATGAAAATGTGTGGCAAGCCACTTTAACTAAATGGATCCCTCCTATAATAGAAGTAACTGTTGATGATGGTGTAACATCTTAAATTTTCACGGCTAGAGTTTGTACTCGTGCCTGAGAAAACATGGTATTAATAATGTATAAATTGGATGCTTTAAAAATCGCGCCTTATTTATTTTTATTTTTTTATCACATCTAGGTACATTCATGAAGGTAACATTCATGAGAATAAAATCACTGTATTGATTATTTCATTAGAGTAAATGAATTCAGTAAATAATTAAATGCCTTCTCAATGGAAGCTTATTACAATATCAGAATTTGTAGTGGAAGTTTAAAACTAAATCATAAAAGTATCTTCTTATTCTTTCAGTATAATCTTCCATAAGGAGATTGCCCTCTAGGTTTTCAATCTGTACGTCACTTGCATCATCTCTACGGTCGGAGAGGGTCACCGCCCTACTAATAGTGATGGTTATCCTTTATGATTAACAATAATTCAAGAGATTCATAATAGAAATGTAAGGGTTCTGATACATCCCGTACTCCACAACTATACGTCCCGTACTCCACAACTACGAGGGTAACAACATGCACAAACAACCTACATGAGATGCATGCCTAGCAAAGTGTGTGCAGCTCATCATACATAGTAATTATTATAATGTAGAATACGATTCATAGAAAACCCAAATCGCCTCGCATTCTCACACTACGGAGATTCACTGGCATGTCTAACGCTATCGTGGATTTATATGAACACCTCAAGGTGGCACAACACATGAGTTAGATGAATTACGTAACACGATTTGTTCATGGAGTGACTATTTATGACATCCAATCCTAGAAGTGATGTAACACGCATTGTGAATTACTTACATCGATTTGTGTATCAGAAACCAAAACCTATGGAATTATGCATTGACCAAGAGGGTCTCTACCCAGAGTGCATTACATCCATGATATAATAATTGAATCACTAGTTATGATACCTTCAACACATCACTTGCACTTATAGAGAATATAAGCTGAATCATGGGGGTTCTAGAATATCAAGACACCTACCCAAGCCTAAGAGGTAAATAACATAAGGCTAGTAAAGTAAGGAAGAGAGTAGCAATGGCTAACTCACATAGAGGAGAGTGATAATGGTCAACTCAATAAACGGAGAGTAGCAATGGTCAACTCAATAAAAGGAGAGTAGCAATGGTTAACTCAACAAATAGAAGAGTGGTAATAGCCAACTGAATAATAAGGAGAGTGACAATGGCCAACTCAATAAAGAGAAGAGTAGCAAGGGCTAACTCAATAAATTGGTAAAGGCAAGGGCAAGGCCTGTATCCATCGCTCTACATAAATTCATAAAAATCACTTGTAATTAACACCATATCATGATTCCCCAAAAGGTAGATAATTGTTGATGATAAATTAAATAATTACAGGAAGAAAATCACGAGAGCATGTAAAAAGCAAGGTAATTCACATCAACTTAAATTAATGTCAACGTAAAGGAAAAAAACCTTCATATCAATTCTGAAAGGCCATAAACGAGTATCATCACAACTTAACCATTTTTCCTCAATGATAAATAATTAGTGTTGATAAATTAAACAAATACGAGGAAGTTTATAGCATCATGAAAGCATGTAACTGTCAAGATGATATTATCTCTAAATCAAGTAAGCTTAAAGGATAAAAACCCTCATCTCTTAAATCCAATCACACTCTACATTGCTAGACTCGAATGGATGTGTTGTAGTACCCAATACTAGTACAATTAATGTGATTCTCACGGTTAGATCGTCACATTACTAGGGTTAAAACTATAAATGTAGATTTATGATTAGGTTTGTACTACCAATCAATGTTAAGAGGACTTGGGTTGGACACTTTGTGGATGAACAACTTACCTTATTCAGTTGCTAGTCTTTACCAATGCAACCCGAAGTTAAGAAAATATCCTGGTTGAGTCGACTCGCTGAGTCACCTCAGCTCAACTCTCCTTTCCTTCCTTCTTATTCTCCCTTCTTTCTTCCCTTATTTTCTTCCTTTTTCTTTGGAAGACCATGCAATGGATCTGGAAGGACTAGAATCCGTACCTGGTTGGACACAACTGAGTTGACTCAGTTCAGCATGGTTGACTCTTTCTCTCCTCCTCTTTCTTTCTTCTCTTTTCTTTTCATTTCCTTCTCTTTCTCTTTTTCGTCTACTTGTGCGTATTGGACGGTGCCTCCCTTCCCAACATTCCAGGCTTTTATAAGCCTTTAGCCCATGGACGGGAGAATCCCAGTCCAATGCAACAACATTTTTGTGTTGGCTTGCTCGCGCATAAGAGCTTATGCTCATTGCTTATTCAACACGAATTCGGCTGCATGGAGATGATCCATATATATTGATGCATCTCCGAGTCCCTAACCCACAAAATGGACAGTTCAGATCCACACATGGGGCCCATTAAAAGGTGGTGGGTTTCTCGTTTAAACCAAGAAGAGGCTTTGAACGAACATGGTGGATCTTTAGTTATGGAGTTTTCTTTCGATTTGATGACTGGAGATGATTATGATGGGTCCCAAGGAGCTCATGTGTCACTCCCTAAACTTGAAAACCTGGCTCACAAAACTCTCGATCGCCGAATCCGATGCCGACAGCCTCCGTATTACCCCATTCTTGGCTCCCGGCACCCATTTACTAGGTCCTGATTCTGGGATACTACAAGGAGAATTTTCAGCATGAATTTATTCCATAACAAGCATAACCCACGAACAATAACTAGAAATCCATCACAAAATCCACTATGATAAAAAACTTTAAGTACAATGCGCATAAAGGGAAATACAATAACAATATCCGAACTCCAAAAGCTCGACTACACGCTCCTGCTCCTGCTCAGCTATGACTGTGTTCTGGCGTCACCTGCATGTATCTATCGTGCATAAGCTTATAGAAAGCTTAGAGAGTGGTGAAAGTGTGTGTGCAAGGTAGCAATGCAAGAATGTAATATCAAAATAATGCAGAAACATACTAGTAAGTCCATGAATGCTACCAGCCATACCAAGGATATGCGATGCAAGGCATGAATGCTATCAGCTATACCATGGCCATACAATGTAATGCAAGGCATAAATGCTATTCGCCACACCAAGGCCATACGATGCAAGGCCTAAACAGCTAATGTCATGTGCAAGATGCAGCTCAAGCATACCAATCCATATATCAATCTAGTTCATCTTTGGAGCACCATATATCAATACAACTCTCTCTAGATAATCACCGGGGTCTAGTACATTGTACACCAGATTGCCACCCCACATTGGATGCACAACCATGCAAGTGGAAGAGACCTCACTACCTGCCTGACCAGTTGTTTGCCATTATCTACCCGGCACATCGGTAGCGGACCCATTTACAAGTTGGTCATACTCAACCTAACAATTGCCCCTACCCTCAGGCGGGTAAGGCCACACCCCCTTCCAACTGACCACGACACAGTGGGAGACGCGGCCTCTTGGTATTCAGCCCTTATGCGCTTATACATCCACTCGGTCTAGGCATTGGAGCATCCTCCATGGTACCATAAGGATTTGGGGACTTTCACCCAAGGACATCATTGCGCCCTAATGCTTAACAAGAATTTTCAGTATCCAATCCTGCCATCCACATATATTTGTGGAGGCTACAGCCTTAATGTCACTAGGGCGTACAGTAATCATAATCCTATAATATAAGATGCATGAGTCACGCAGTCCAATCATGCATCAATCCTGCACATATCGTGCGCTCATGTGGGACAACTCCGCCTATCAGGGAGTCTCATAAACAACCTGCCCAATGACATATGCAATGGTCAATCACATCTCATAACAAGCATGCAGATGATGCGTATGGGCGTGTATCATGATGCTATGCTATCACATACTCATAATCGGTATCGATAATCGGCCTATATACAAGGCGGTTCCATAGAAGGGCAGCCAATCTAAACCATAACATAAAGATTGGTCCTCAACTGTGGATATACCAAATTTGATAGCACGGATCCCTCCGTCTACGGTAATGATGAACTCTCTTTATATCAAGGTTGGGCCTAAATGACCTACCTATAATCCTAACGATCTGGAACGGGCTTCCTTCACCATACTATCATATGGCCCACTAGATGCCCTAGGGGGCCCAAATAAGTCCTAGATGGACTCTAAGATTAAAATAACCTCACTAGTAACTAATGGGGGCTCAACAGCTTGGGTTAGCCCAATGCAAATAGATGGATCATGCAAATATTAATGGGGCCCAATGATTAGGGTCAACCCACTTAGAGAAGGATGAGAATGGGCCTAACAAGTCCTAAGGAAAAGGTCAAAATATGGACATTTAACCATCATTGCCCATCAATGTGGACATTTAACCAACACTGCTCCCAATGAGTGGCCCACATAGAGCCTAACATATAGTGTGGCCCATGGCCTCACATACAACATAATGGGCCTCACACAAGGGCCTAATGAAACAACCCATAACCCTCAAATGACTGGGAATAAAATGGACTTCTCTCATGTTATCTCATATATCATTATGGCCTTACCACATGGGCCTCTCATATATCAGAGTAGGCCTCATCATATGGGCCTTTCAAACATTATAATGGGCCGCACATATGGGCACATAAACATCATATTGGGCCACACATATGAGCCACACAAACATCATATTCGGCCTCATCAAATGGGCCACATATACATCATATTGGGCTGCATATATGGGCCACACAAACATCATATTGGGCCCATATGTGGGCCGCACATATGGGCCACACAAACATCAAATTAGGCCTCATCAAATGGGCCACATATACATTATGGTGGACTGCACAAATGGACGGATGGCTTGGATCAAACACGCACACATCATGGTGGCCGGCTGGACATCCAACCCATGGACGGATGGCTTGGATAAAACAGATACATATGTGGGTCCCATGGACGGACAAGGTGGATAAAGCACATATATCACAGCAGGCTCCACCGTTCAGGGGGTCTGGACGGTGCAAATACAACACATACATCATACTGCAAGGTGGGCCCCACCCATCCAGCAAACGGACGGTGTGGATAAGACCCCCGATCGGTGCAAATACAACACATACATCATACTGCAAGGTGGGCCCCACCCATCCAGCAAACGGATGGTGTGGATAAGACCCATACATCACGGTCGGGCCCACATAGCACCGTCTAGAGATGGACGGTGTAGATACAGAATACACACATCAAGGTGGGCCCCACCCGCTCACACATGCAACACGTGTGGGGTGGGCCCCACCCCCTGCCAGAATAGATGGATGGCGTGGAGAACACATACATTACAGGAGGTCCCACGTCCAACTGGATGGTGGAGGTCCCACACATGCTGGGTGAGTCCCACCGTCTAACAATGGACGGACGGTTGGGATATAACACATGCCTCAAGATCAGACCCCCAGAGCTTGCTGACGTCATATACAACAGATATTTAGCTGCATGGGACCCACTGTCCCTGCTTGACGATGTGGGTACACCACATGCATCAGGTGGGCCACGTGGATGGGGTCCACGCGTATGTGGCCCACCACCCGATCAAGCTGATATTAGTTTCTTTCCTTCCATCCCGGCTGGCCTAAAAATGGGCAGCAAGGCGGGCCCCATTGTTGGACATCCAGAAAATCTGGACAGTCCAGATTGTTGATCACATCAGGTGGGCCACACACACATATCATCATCATCATAAAAGAAAGAAAATGAAATGAGAAGGAGGGAGAGAGAGAGAGAGAGAGAGATGAGAGGGAGAGAGAGACGAGTGATGGAGGGGCCCCGCCACTATGGGCCCCTCTAATACATGCATCAATACATACATTAAGATGGGTCCCATGCATGCATGGGCCCATCATAGAAAAATAAAAATCTAAGGTGGGGATGTCATCCCCACCATGCAAATGAGGGGTCTACATGACCCTAAGAAGGCATGGATTAAAGAAAAACCCATCATGGTGGGGTTCATGGAGAATGAACCCTTCATGGCTCATGCATGTAGGAAGATGGGCTAAAAGCCACATCAAGGGGATCATGAGGATCTCCACCATGGATTAGTGGGCCCTTCAAGTCCCCATGCAAATGAAAGAAAGAAATCTAAGGGAGAGGATGAAATCTAGCTCTAGAGAGCACCCACCTTGGATCTTGATCTCCTACTTCCACCACTATGTTCTAGAGCTCCAAGGGAACAAGATTCAATGGTTGAGATGAAGTTTGGAGGGTTGGATTGGGGGAAGTGAGCTTGGGATGTGGCTGGATTTTTAGAGTTTCTTGGATGTCCCAAGCTTCCTAGCAATGGAGAAATGAAAGAAAGAGGGAGAGAGAGAGAGAGATAAGAGGGAGAGAGAAGGAAATGATTGCTTTGTAAGGCTATCATAGCTAGTGTAAGAGGCATGGCTCATGGGGAAGAGAAAGGTAATCATGGGCTAGGGGCTAGGGTGGCTAGAGCTAGGATGATGTCATCTTAGCCCAGGCATCATGATTACTTGCTAGAAAATTTACATGGACACCTCGGGTCCTACAACATGCGATCAACGACCAGGATAATGCGCAGGTTGGATCTTATGATCTAAGTGGCAGATTGGCGCACGAGATGCGGTGTTGGAACCATGGTGACAGCGCAGTCACAATGGCATGGGTCTCAAGCTGAGTCGACTCAGGTTTATAGGATGTGACTTAGGGTCACACGCAAATACAATATACGGGTCGCAGGTCACGAGAATTTGATCGGGAGGACCGTAGGATCCTTCGAAACGGAATGGACACTAGGACACGGGCCTGACAGCTCTCCCCTCCTAATAAAAATTTTGTCCTCAAAATTTACCATCACGTAGAACAAAGCAAGTGAAGAGAAAGCATAATCACACACACACACACACACATATATATATAATAACAATTAATGCAATACAAAGCATAAGCAATCTACAAATAAATGGGGATAGCACTCTCTAATCTCAGCCTCGTGCTCCCAAGATGCCTCCTCAACATAATGATGACCCTACTGAACCTTCATTAAAGGAATGCCCTTAGTCCGTAGGACCTGCTCCTTCCGATCAAGGATGCAAATCGACTACTCAATGTAGGAAGCATCCTCACAGATCTTAAGAGGCTACCAATCAATCACGGGAATGGTGTCTAACCCACACTATCGCAACACCGAAACATGAAAAATGTTGTGGATGTCAGACAACTCTGATGGTAAGGCAAGCCTATAGGCCACGGCGCCAACGCGCCCATTGATCTCGAAAGGTCTAATAAACCTCGAGGTAAGCTTGCCCTTCACTCCAAATCAAACCATGCCCTTCATGAGCGAGACCTTGAGATACACTCTGTCACTAATAACGAACTCTAAGGGATGATGCCGACGATCAGCAAAACTCTCCTGTCGGCCCTGACCTATGCGCATCCTCTGCCTAATGATATCGATAACCCCTAACATCTGCTGCACAAGCTCGGGGCTTAGGAGGCGGTGCTCTCCAACCTCAGCCCAATAACTGGGAGATTTACACGATTTGTCATACAAGGCCTTGAAGGGAGCCATACCAATAGTTGCTTGATAGATGTTATTACACACGAACTCAGCTAGGCGCAAATGCTTATCCCAACTACCCGAGAAGTTGATCACGTAAGCACGAAACATATCCTCAAGAATCTAGTTGACCCTTTCGGTTTACCCATTGGTCTGCAGATGATACGCGGTGCTGAACTGCAAGGCAAACCCCATAGCCTTCTGGAAGCTCCTCCAAAACTAAGACATGAACCTCGAGTCTTGGTCAGAAACAATTGAAACTAGAACATTATGCAGTCTCACAATCTCATCGATCTAAAGGCCAAATCACACGAATCACAAGAAAATGTGCCGACTTCATCAGATGATCCACGACAACCCAGATGGTGTCATGACTGCGTTGAGTCCTCGACAAGCCCATATGAAATCTATGGATACGCGATCGATGTGCCTCGGTCATAAAATCTCTACGTAACTCTGAAACATCCGGGACACACAATTGACTTCTGAAGCGAAGTCCACCATCAGAACTAATCTGCCAATCAGATTGACTCTCAAATGTTGCCTTTGCCCGATAACTCTGTAATGACTCATCTTCCTGTTGAGCCTTAGTCTTTGAATTATTGACGGGATCGATAATGCACATCCTCAAGCATCTTCCACTCCTGAATCATCATATGCACTACCAGGCGTCGTGGCTGACATGTAAGGGCATCCTCCACCATATTTTCCTTGCCCAGATGGTACTGAATATCAAAATCATAGTCCTTCAGGAGCTCCATCCAGCGTCTCTGCCTCATGTTTAATTCGGACCGTGAGAAGAGATACTTCAGGCTCTTATGGTCAGGGAAAAGCTCGAACCTGACCCTATAAAGATAGTGCCTCCACACCTTTAGTGCGAAGACAACTGCTGCAACTCCAAATCATCCGTGGGGTAGTTCAACTCATGGACCTTGAGCTGGCGAGATGCATAAGCTACAAGCTTTCTGTGCTGTATCATGACAGCACCCAAGCCAACTTGCGAAGCATCGAAAAATACAACAAGGCCTTCACTCCCAGAGGGAAGAGTGAGGACAGAAACGGATGTGAGGTGGTCCTTCAGCTCTACAAATGCTCACTCATAGGCATCACTTCACACAAACTCTGCGCCCTTTTGAGTTAACCTAGTCAGCGATGCTGTAGTAGGGGAAATCCCTTGATAATTCGCCGATAATATCCCGCAAAGCTCAGAAAACTGCAGATCTTGGATGCGTTCATAGGCTGGTCCCACTGACACACTGCATCAATCTTAGAGGGGTCTACTACGACACCCTCCCTCATCACCACGTGACCGAGGAACTTCACCTCCTGCCAAAACTCGCACTTCTCTAGCTTCGCATATATCTGGTAGGCACGAAGGGTCTGTAATATAATCTCCAAATGCTGCTCATGGTCCTCACGAGTCCTCGAATATATTAGAATGTCGTCGATGAAGACAACAATAAACTAATTGAGATAAGGACAGATGATCTCATTCATCAACTGCATAAAGACTGCGGGCACATTGGTCAGTCCAGAGGACATGACCTGACACTCAAAGTGAAATATAATCTCCAAATGCTGCTCATGGTCCTCACGAGTCCTCAAATATGTTAGAATGTCTTCGATGAAGACAACAATAAACTAATTGTGATAAGGATAGATGATCTCATTCATCAACTGCATAAAGACCGCGGGTGCATTGGTCAGTCCGGAGGACATGACCTGAAACTCAAAGTGACCATAGCAAGTCCTGAAAGCCGACTTTAGGATGTTCTCCTCTCGGACTCAAATCTGATGATAACCAGACCGCAGGTCAATCTTTGAAAAGAACTATGCACCCTGCAGCTGATAAAAAAATCATCAATCCTCGGGAGCGGATACTTATTCTTGATTGTGACTTGGTTGAGCTCACAGTAATCTACGCAGAGCCTCAACAAGCCATCCTTCTTCCTAACAAATAGTACTGGTGCTCCCCACGGTGAACTGCTCGGATGAATGAAACCTAACTCATACAACTCGTCTAACTGCTGCTGCAGCTCTCGCAACTCCATGGTGTCATATGATACGGGGCCTTCGAGATAGGCGCGATTGTTGAGGGTCAAATATTACATATTATCCCCCATTTATATCTTGGTTTTATGAACATGATAATGCTTAATGTCCATTTTACTCATGTTTGTGTTGCAGGGTAAATTTAAGAACTTCAATTGAAAAGGGTACTAAAAGCATAAATTTGATGCTCAAGAATCACCAAGGTAAGGGATGGATCTTAAAAGGCCAAGATTGAAGAATTCACATGCTAAAGATCCAAAAAAACCAAGTGAGGAATGAAGAAAATCAAATATTTAAAGTGAGGAAAAGGAATCCTGAAATTGTCCTGAAAACAAACATATTCCTAAAAGTGTCCTGAAGAAGCATATTCTGAAACTCTAGGTCATTCAATAAAATTACGTAGAGCGAAGTCTATTTTGAGAAACTGCGTAAATTTTAGGCGGTTTCTAGATTTTTCCAAATTAGTGCAAAAGGAGGTGCTGCAAAACTATAAATAGGAGTCCCTAGGCATCATCTAGGGTTTGTGGAGTTGAGCAAAAGCATGGAGAAGCCATCGCTAAGATTTTTTCTTCCATTTCCTTAATTATTTTTATGCTTTTCTTAAGAGATTCTAATTTAATCATATCTATAGTTGGCTAAACCTCTTAGTGAGGGCTAAGAGGAGAAGCTTGTAGCGTGATAGGATGTTTTCGATTACTTTGATTCATATTTAAGTTGAACTATCTTTGATTCTAGTTTGATTATAAGAAATACTTTCAGTTTTTAATGGTTTATTGTGACTTAAATTATAATAGATCTGTAATAGCTTTGAGTATGTTCTTTTCATGTATTGAGATTGTGAAATTAGGAAATTCTATTGTTCACCATCGTCCCATAGGCATAGTTGGGTGATGGAATTGTAACGTCTCGAAAAAATCCGTACAAAGATCCGAGTTCCACCTCAGGCAGAAATCACTCAGGACTAAATCCTTTAGAAATTAGACGAGAATTAACTAAGTGTTAAACTAGATTACTAGTGAAATTAGCACTAACCACTTTAAATATGAACTGTAAGACCCAAACTACCAGAATTGCTAATGTTACATCACCTAAAAATCTAGGATCAATCTCTAAACCCAGTTGCTCTTAGGAGTACCTTGAAACTCCATATTGGACCTGGACCACATGTCGGAAGTTCGATTAATGTGAAGCTATACAATTATGACCGCCTTACTAGACTTGACGACCATCCCGAGAATCAAATCCAGATAGTATCCAGAAACGCAGAACTTGAGCCCGGAGCAAAGTGTGTGAGAAACGCGAATATCCTTTGAAAATGAACTCAGATTTAAGTGAATCGGGTCGTTTGCTTGCGGGTCGAATTTAAGGTTTCAGACCGTCAGAATCTGACCCAAATACACCCTCGGATCAGGGAAATTTTTCTACACAGGTCAGTGTACTTGTGGCCATGATCGAGTGATGACGACCGTTGAACTGAAACTGGTTTGCCATGGTCGATTTAAAAATTTAATCAGACTGAAAACTTAATCTGGCATAGATCCGATGTCAAGGAACTTTTTCCAGACCGTACGCAGAAAAGGGGCCTCTAGATCAGCTTCGTTGGACCGAAACGGCCAGTCTTTGGCTATAACCTAAGTATACCATGGCCCTAGGGCCATTCCCATCAGTTCTGGGCCTATATAAGGGCCTAAACCCACCCCTCTCTCATTCCATACGAATTCTTAACCTTAGGAGAGAGAAGAGAGAGAAAATAGAAGGAAAGAGAGAGAAAGTGGGAGACCGTCCTTGGGATCCTTCCCATCGCTCCACGGGCTGAATTAACCCTTCTGCATCACTATTCCAGCGATTCCGACTCCGTTCTTGGGTAAGAAATCCTAACCCTAACCTGTTTTGGAGATTCAAATAGATCAGATGGTGGAATAGCTAACCTATTCCCTATTATAGGTTGTTGTGGTGCTGGAGATAAAGACTTAGTGTTTAAAACAGAGTTCATTACGAGTCTACCGGTGTAAGGTACGGACTATAAATGTTTAGGTTATGGTTTTCAAGGCTTTCAATGTTAGTAATGATTTATGACTGACTTGATTGCTGTCACATGTGCGTAGATACGACGTTTTCCATATACTATATATATATATATATGTGTGTGTGTAGACTATGTTGATTTTAACACATTCCAAGTGATTGTTGAAATGATTGAATGAGTATGAAATTATGATTTATGCTTGCCATGTTCATTGACTAAGAATACATGATTGTAAAGAGACTTGATATAATACCTGTTATAACTACTTTATTACATGTATATGATATGTGTTGCCTAAGTGTTTGATAAAATGCCTGAATGTAAAAATGCTTGTTTAAATGCATGTAATGAGGGCGTTGACATAGGATTCTTGATTCCCTTAGCTATGGTTATAGTATCCTTTATATAACCTATCTTACGACTATGTGAGTTAAGGATGAAATGCCTATGTACGGTAACATGTGTAGTATGTGTTTTGTCAAATTGCTCAAGTAAGATTTATATTTGATTTTAGTTGTCACATGCTATCTTTGGCTACTACACATGTATACCATTGCTTGAAATGTGTTTGGGGCTACGGCGTAGTACAAGTGATCGGTAATGATTTTTGAGTCAGTAGCCAAGGTTGTTTCTCCACACCAGATAGGTTCGAGGAATCCAAGTCATACGCTGCTAGTCAACAGTGGTTAGGCCACGCAGAGTGCTTACGCGCTCCATATCGATCAACTCGACGTACGCTTGTACCAGTCAAGCGTGTCAAGCAACCCGATTGGCCTAATGTATGTTCACCATGTATGGACGTTACTACTTGAATCCAAGGTACCAACTTACCAGTACAAATCCCTTTTAACCTTAGTACCTCGATCCGTTAAGACTCATGAGCTAGATATGGTGGTGTATGGGACACTGTGGTCAAACTGTTGGCCTTCGCTAGGGCGTCGAGCCTCCCCGTAGTGACCAGTGAGCAACCCAAACTCATGAGCTGAATATGGTGGTGTATGGGACACTGTATTCAAGCTATCAGCCTATGATCAAGTGACGAGCCCGTAGTGACCACGAGTATACACTAGAACTACACTAAGGTGATGAGCCTTTCCGTAGTTGCTTCGAGTATAAGCTAGGCCTGTGCTAATGGTGACGAGCCTCTTCGTAGCGACCTAGAACTTGCCTATTGTATGTGATTAACTAGGATTGACGACCATAGATGGATCAATGTTTGGGTAGATGATAAAAAGGGAGGTACCTTAGCTTCCCAAACCTGTTGTATGAATATGCTTAATTAAGAACTTGGCTGATCAGTACATGCACCGCATTTGCATGTGCCTTTGGCGTTGGAGTTGAGCACAAAGGAAGGGGTGCATGCCGCGATCGTAAGATGTTGTCGCAAAAGTGAGTGCAGGCGAGGGCATGCATCATTGTTACATATCATCCTTGCATTAACCAAAGTGCTTAGGAATGTTTGCTCTATTGCTTTATTATTACTGCTTGAATGAATTGATAACATGTTAACCTTTGCTTTATAGCTCCACTGAGTTGATCACTCACTCCCATGTTTTGGGATAGTGCTATAAACACCAACCAAACCCTGTTGTAGTTGCAAATGATGGTGATGCTTATGAAGCAGAGTTGTATTTTTATGATGACGAGGAGTTCTCCTACATGCAGTTATCAGACGGGTCTATGTAAACCCTGTCCTGATCGATGGGGATTACTGGGATGCTGACTAGATATCATTTCATGTGTTTTTATGTATTTTGGAACACACATGTATATTCATTTTTGCCCATTTTTGAGAGTATACTTGTTTATATTTAACCTCGTATCATGTTCATACTCTGGATACTTACAACACATATATGTTTTATATACTTATCACAGTCTTCCGCTTGTGTAATTTAAATATCTCTAGAGTATGATATGCTGTTTTGGTATAATCCCACTCATGTTTAATGCACTAATATGGATAACATTTAATTATCATTATCTATGTTGTATAAGTGATGCATTGGAACTCGGGAGTTGGGCTCCTACTCGACCCCTGATTTTTAGGGCGTTACAAGTTGGTATCAGAGCGTGATTTGGATTAAACTGGACCTGGGTTATGGTCACACGATGCACACTGACATACTTTAACTTAGGGGGAGTGATGAAACGTAAAAACAATTGTAGGATTCTAAGTTTCGCCTATAATCAAAACTAACCATTGAAATTGGACTCGTAGGCATCTACGATCATGCGAGATGATCCTAAATTCTTTTCAGACCGTCAGTCGATGGATCTAAATGAAAAATTCAGTGTATTCCACTCACAACAACCTGAAAGGCATGAATATACGTGTAATGGGACTGAAAGCCACTTCAAACGGCCGAGGGGGCCTAAATCACGTAGACTGGTGGGACCCAGGGGGTCCCATGCACACATACACCTCTAGAGGGGGGGGGGCACCCTACCCAGTCCAGAGGACCGGGGCAACACCCTGCTCAGAGGACAGGGGCGGCACCTCACTGAGTGAGGCGTACCCCGCTCTAACTCAGCCGAGCCTGTCGGGCTGGCACGGGCCGACGACGTGGATAGTTATGGGGCCCACCAAATCATGTGGGACCCCCTATAACCTCCCCATTTGCTTCACTCCACCCCCCACTTAGCTCCAAGCTCTCCAAACCTCAAGAAATTTCAGTTTTCTTTCTCAAATCCTCCCCCAAATCTCACATTTTCTTCATCTTCACCACATAACCATTCTCCACTTTATCCCTCAAACCCATCTCCCATATCCCTCGTTTCCTTTCCATTTGAGCACATAAACCCTATTTTGTGTCTCAAAAATCTCAAGGTATCCCAACCCATCCCATCTCTTCATTTTATTTTACTTTCATGGCTCTTTTTGAGCTTGTGGCAACCATTTTCTCTCTTCACAATTCTCTCTCATGGGAAAGAAGAGGGCCCCCGCGAATGAAGCTGGGCCTAGCCGCCCTACCCGTCCAAGGAAGAAGGTGGGAGCCGAAGCTAGCACGAGTGCCACCCAAGAGCGAAGGTCGAAGCGGGATCTCGATCCCCAAATTCCACTCGAAAGAGTTCTACTAGCGGGCATTGATCACAGTCAGTTTGGTGGTTGTAGGGTTGTGCTTGAAGCTCATGTAAACGAAAGGCTATTTGGGCTGTATCTAATGATGGACTACCTGACGAATGCCGGGTGGGATCCCATATTCGAGGGCAAGTCTCACGCATGTGTGAATACTGTTCGAGCCTTCTACTCCCTTATACGGGACCTATTGCCAGAGCCTCTGCAGTTCAAGATTCCCGTGGGAAAGTGGGAAACAACAATCGATGTAGATTTGGTGGCCCGAATTATGGGAATTCCACGAGCTGAGGTACACATTAGCGATATCAAGCATGTGCGAGAAAGAGATCGCCGCACGCGTTACCTTTACAGCCGATTAGCTCCGAGGAAGCGAGGCAGGTGCCTCCCATCGACAGAATTGACGGACGATTTTCACCTGCTTCATCACATATTCACGTATAACGTGTATCCTAGGTGAGGCAACCATACCGAGTGCACTCGCTTGATGGTGGATTTCCTGTATAGAGTTGGGTAGGGAGACAAGTTGTGTCTGCCTACGTTCGCCCTGCCACAGACAGTCCAGACTGCGCGTTCTATTAGGAATGATATCTCACTTCCATTTGGCCAACTTGTATGCAAGATTGCTCGAGAGTTCGCATACAGACTTAACATGGATGACATTGTGTCGATCCACTTCATTAATGAGACTACACTCAACAATATAAAGATTGGCCCTCGACAATGTCAAGCCCGACTTGACAAGTATGGGGATGGGACAGAAAGCAAAGAGGAAGAAAGTAATGAGATAGAGGAAGAAGATGACTCAGCAGAAGGGAGTGGTGAGGAAGGCAGCGAAGGGGAAGGCAGTGATGAAGACGAGGCCTAAGGCACTGAGGAGGGCTCTCCTCCCCCTGCACGGGGGCGCGATAGTGATCGGGCTGCTGTAGACGCCCAATTGGCTCAACTTGAGGAGGGTGAGGCTGCCCCACGACAGGAGGTCACAGTGACCCGAGCCAAGCTTGAAGAGAATCAAACCTTCATGAAGCGGAAATTCAGTAAAGTATCTCGCACCTTGAGGGTTATCCTGTGTTGTCTACAGGATAAGGGTGCACCTCCACCATCGCCAGATTTGGTCGACTAGTCGTATATGTAGTTACCTTTTGGTTTACTTTATTGCTTATTTTCTTGTTTCTATGTATAGCCTTGATAGGCTTAGTAGTGTGGTAGAGTGGTTTGTAGGTTTTTAGTGCGTGGAACCTTACTTAGATTAGCTCATATGCATCTTCTATCATGATCTATGTAATACTATATCTCATGTATTGTGACAATTTTGGTAAATGAAATGTATGAAGCTTCTTTGGAATTGAAATGTGAATGATGTATAGATGTGTGTATGATCTTATGCTAAATCTCACGGGTTGTACGATATGTTGTATATAGGAAATACCACCTAAGGCCACACGGAGTATGACACGTCTCACACTTGATGACTCAATTGACGGGGCTTCCCCCTAAGAGATAGCCACATGGACCCTAGTTCGAGCCCGACTCATGAGACTATGCCGAATTCTCAGTCGGCCACTGGCCCCACTAATGGGCCGACACTTGTTGCACCACCAGTTCCTGAGTAGAGCATCACGTCTACCTCGATGCCACATGTTCCTCAGTCGGCTCCTCTTACTGATAGGTTGGAGTAGATGATACTTTTGATGCAACAACATCAACAACAGTAACAACATCAACAGCAGTTTTTGGCCACCATTGCAGGGGTCTTTGCCCAGAGTATGGGTGTGGGTCCGCCTGCACCGTTTGTGCAGCCTGTTGGGAATTCGAGTGCCAGTGGCTTGTTCAAGTGATTCTAGCGCTTTCGACCTCCTATATTTGTAGGTACTCACAGACCCGAGGAGACCGAGTATTGGCTTGACCACATCTCTAAGATGCTAAAGCCACTGCACTGCACTGAGGCAGAACAGGGGGAATTGGTCACCTACATATTCGAGAAGGAGGCCAGCCTTTGGTGGGACAGCGTCCTGCGGACCATTACTGTCGGTTACGTGTGGACATGGGCGGCCCATGAGAAGTACTTTCCCCTCATGTATTGTCATGAGAAGGAGAGTGAGTTTCTTCACCTCCGTCAGGGAGGGATGTCAGTGGTAGAATACGAGAATAGATTCACAAAGCTGGCTAGGTATGCTCCATTGATATTAGCTGACCAGCCGATACTGATGCGGCAGTTTTCTGAGGGCCTACGGCCTGAGATACGCTCAAAGATGTGTTGCGCTAGCATTTCCACCTATGCTGAGCTAGTGGGCATGTCTTTGCGAGCTGAGCAGGATGAGGATACATTATCTCGCACCCGTGTGCCTATGGCTCCTAGGCCTTGACCAGATTTGTCGAACAGGCCATTCCTCGGCAAGAGGCCCCGTGCAGACTCGCCTCTCAAGATCGCGGCTCCACTAGCCCTAATGAGGCGATCTGACTTATGGTGCACTTACTACAAGAGGGTGGGCCATGCAGATATCTACTGTTTCACCAAGATGAGGGACAACGACTGCTCGCCACCTTAGAGGATCAACCGGCAACTTTCTTAAGCTATTTTGGCCCCACCTCTACGGTCAGCACCAGCACATCCATCATTTTGGCCGCCTGCACCTCGCTTCAGGGCTCCTCAGTGACCTATGGTACCTCAGCCGAACCGTCCTCAGCAGTCATGAGTACACGTGCTTGCAGCTGAAGCGCTTGAGACATCAGCTACAACACCGATGGCTTTTAAAGTCACGACTCATGTTCAAGGTACACTTGTCTTCTTGTTAGTGGACATCGGGTCCACTATCTTGATCATATCATGCGCAACAGTTAAGCGACTGGGGTTGGGTACTGCTCCTATGAAGGGAGTGAGAATCCTCACTGCTACAGGGACCTTTTCAGATGTTACCCAGATTTGTGAGGCTTGCTCAGTAGACTTGGGTAGCAGGACAGTGCTCGTCGACCTTATTGTCGCCCCACTATGGCATTACGACATTATCCTCGGTATGGATTGGCTAACCGAGATGAGGGCAAAATTTGATTGTGATACCAGAGTGGTGATAACCCATGGACCTGAGGGCATGACCTTTACCTTTCTTATTCAAGTCAGTTGGCCCTGCCGCGTTAGTTGTTATGTTATGTGTTCGAGAACATCCCGGGACTACCTCCTCGGCGCAAGATCGATTTTACCATCGACCTTGTGCCTGGCGCGACACCCATTTCACTACCGACGTATCGCATGCCTCCGTATGAAATGGAAGAACTGAGAAAATAGATCGATGATCTGTTGGATGTAGGCTTCATATGACCTAGCGTGTCTCCTTGGGGAGCACCCGTGTTGTTTGTGAAGAAGAAGGATGGATCACTGCGATTGTGTATTGATTATCGTAGGTTGAACCAAGTGACAGTGAATAACAAGTATCCTTTACCCAGGATAGACGATCTGTTCGATCAGTTGAAGGGGGCACAATATTTTTCGAAGATCGACTTACAGTCAGGATATCACTAGTTGCGCGTCAGGGACGAGGACGTGCAGAAGACGGCTTTCAGGATCAGTTTTGGACATTACGAGTTCCTTGTGATGTCGTTTGGACTCACCAACGCACCGGCTGTGTTCATGGACCTGATGAACAGGGCGTTTCGGCCGTATCTATTCTAATTTGTCATCGTGTTTATAGATGACATCCTGTTATACTCCGAAAGTTGGGAAGATCACAAGGAGCACCTGCGAGCAGTCTTTGATAATCTCAAGAAGAATCAGTTGTTTGCATAGTACAAGAAGTGCGACTTCTGGAAGGAAGAATTTAAGTTCCTGTTATATGTGGTGTCTAAGGAAGGGATAGCGGTGGACCTTGCTAAGGTAGCCGTAGTTTAGGACTAGGGACAACCCGGTTCGGTTACTAAAGTGAGGAGTTTTCTTGGCTTAGCAGGCTACTACCGTTGATTCATTAGGGACATTTCCAAGATAGCCAGACCGTTGTCTTAGCTAACTCGAAAGGATCTTAAGTTTGCCTGGAATGAGAAAGCAGAAACAGCTTTTCAGGAGCTGATGGACAAGTTGACGTCCACCCCTGTGCTAGTATTGCCAGAGCAAGGGGTCAAGTATATGATATACACCGGCGTATCTTGTGTTGGTTTGGGTTCTGTTCTGATACAGAAGGACAGGGTCATTGCCTATGCATCGCGACAGTTGAGGAAACATGAGGAAAACTACCCTATGCACGATCTGGAGTTAGCGGCCATTATCTTTTCATTGAAGCTCTGGAGACATTACTTCTATGGAGAGGAGTTCAAGTTCTTTTGCAACCACAAGAGCCTCAGATACATATTCACACAGAGAGACTTGAATATGAGGTAGCAGTGATGGATGAAAACCTTAAAGGATTTCAAGTTCGAGGTCTCCTACCATCTTGGCAAGGCCAATCTTGTGGCAGACACGTTGAGCTGCAAGAAGACGATAGCATTTGCGGCTCCGCTGATGATAGCGGAGTGGGAAATGATAGAGTTTCTGCCAGACTTTGAGCAAAAACTTACGGTAGATGAGCCGTTCGAGAGCATCGCACATATTCGTGTTCAGCCACTTATTGATGATTGAATCATAGTGGCTCAGGGGGAGGATAAATGGTTAATGAAGATGAGGAAGCAAGCTAGTGATGAGGGAAACTCCGAATGGAGAGTTGGTTCGGATGGGGGTTTACGTTATCGAGGTCGCTTTTGCGTACCAAGTCTTCATGACTTGAGAAGGGAAGTTCTTGAAGCCGCTCACAATTCGTGGATGACAATGCATCCTGGGAGTACGAAGATGTAATAAGACAGAAGCGTTCGTACTGGTGAGACAACATGAAGGCCCACATAGTAGAGCATGTATCACGTTGTCTCACGTGCTAGCAGGTCAAGGCCGAGCATCGCCGACCTCCTGGGCTGCTTCAGCCCATGCCCATAGCTGAATGGAAATGGGATTTCATCTCTATGGATTTCATCTCCGGGCAACCGAAGACAAGGAAGGGACATGATTCCATATGGGTGATTATGGACCGATTGACGAAATCGGCCCATTTTCTCCCTATCAGAGTTTCGAACTTCGCAGACAAGTTGGCCAAGTTGTACATCAAGGAGATTGTGCGTCTACATATAGTTCCTCTGGCGATCGTGTCGGACCGAGACACGTGATTTACATCTATCTTCTGGACTCGTATCCAGGAAGCAATGGGGGTGAAACTGAAGTTCAGTACTGTGTTCCACCCACAGACTGACGGACAGATGGAACGAGTAAATCAGGTGTTAGAAGATATGCTGCGAGCTTGTGTGCAGGATTTCAAGGACAGTTGGGACGACTGTCTTCCTTATGCGGAGTTCGCTTATAACAACAGTTTCCAGGCAAGTATTGGAATGGCTCCCTATGAGGCCTTGTATGGGCTCCCCTGTCGAGCACCACATTGGTGGGTAGAGGTTGGCGAGAAGAGTCTGATTGGCCCAGAGTTAGTTTAGGCAACCTTAGAGAAGATCGACATTATCAGGTGTCGACTTCTGGCAGCACAGAGCAGACAGAAGAGCCACGTCGATACGAGGCGGAGACAGCTAGAGTTCGAGGTTGGGGACCACGTATTCCTGAAGGTTTTCCCAATGAAGGGAGTCCTCCAGTTTGGAAAGAAAAGAAAGCTCACGTCGAGATTCATTGGCCCATTCTAGATCCTAGATCGAGTGGGTGTGGTAGCATACCGCCTTGCTTTGCTCACACCACTCGTAAGCGTGCACAACGTATTTCATGTGTCGATGTTGAAGAAATACGTTCCTAATCCTTCCCACATTATCAAATAGGAGTAGGTGCAGTTGAGTGAGGATACTACCTATGTATTACGTCTGACACGTATTCTAGATCGGAAGGAGCAAGTGTTGCGCAGTAAGGTGATTCCACTTGTGAAGGTACTATGGACGCATCACACTGAGGAAGAGGCTACTTGGGAAACAGAAGCCAAGGTCCGTAAGAACTACCCTCAGATTCTTGAGGAGTATAAAAAGGTATTAATTTCGAGGATGATTTTTTTTAAGGGGGGTAGATTGTAACGTCTCGAAAAAATCCATACAAAGATTCGAGTTCTACCTCAGGTAGAAATCACTCAGGACCAAATCCTTTAGAAATTAGACAAGAATTAACTAAGTGTTAAACTAGATTACTCGTGAAATTAGCACTAACCACTTTAAATATGAACTGTAAGACCCAAAACTAGTAGAATCGCTAATGATACATTACCTAAAAACCTAGGATCAATCTCTAAACCCAGTTGCTCTTAGGAGCACCTTGAAACTCCATATTGGACCTGGACTGCATGTCGAAAGTCCGATTAATGCGAAGCTATACAATTACGACCGCCTTACTGGACTTGATGACCATCCCGGAAATCAAATCCAAATAGTATCCAAAAATACAGAACTTGAGCCCGGAGCAAAGTGTATGAGAAACGCGAATATCCTTTGAAAATAAACTCAGATTTAAGTGAATCAGGCCGTTCGCTTGCTGGTCAAATTTAAGGTTTCAGACTATCAGAATCTGACCCAAATACACCCTTGGATCAGGGAAATTTCCATACACAGGTTAGTGTACTTGTGGCCTTGATCGAGTAACGACGACCGATGAACTGAAACTGGTTTGCCACGGTCGATCCACAAATCCGATCGGACTGAAAACTTAACATAGCATAGATCCAATGTTAAGGAACTTTTCCTAGACCGTATGCAGAAAAGGGGCCTCTAGATTAGCTCTGTTGGACAGAAACGGCCAGTCTTTTGCTATAACCTAAGTATACCATGGCCCTGGGGCCATTCCCATCAGTTCTGGGCCTATATAAGGGCCTAAACCCACCCCTCTCTCATTCCATATGAATTCCTAACCCTAGGAAAGAGAAGAGAGAGAAAAGAGAAGGAAAGAGAGAGAAAGTGAGAGACCGTCCCTGGGATCCTTCCCTATCGCTCCACGGGCTGAATAAACCCTTCTGCATCGCTATTCTAGCAATTCCGACTCCGTTCTTAGGTAAGAAATCCTAACCCTAACCTGTTTTGGAGATTCAAATAGAGCAGATGGTGGAATAGTTAACCTATTCCCTATTATAGGTGTTGTGGTGCCATAGACAAAGACTTAGTGTTTAAAACTGAGTTTGTTACAGTTTACCAGTGCAAGGTGCAGACTATAAATGTTTAGGTTATGGTTTTCAAGGCTTTTAATGTCAGTAATGATTTATGACTGACTTGATTACTGTTACATATGCGTAGATATGACGTTTTTCATATACTATATATATGTGTGTGTGTGTGCAGACTATGTTGATTTTAACGCATTTCGAGTGATTGTTGAAATGATTGAATGAGTATGGAATTATGATTTATGCTTACCATGTTCATTGACTGAGAATACATGATTGTTGTGCGTATGGTGAACCCTTTGTAAAGAGATTTGTTATAATACCTGTTATAACTACTTTATTACATGTATATGATATGTGTAGCCTAAGTGTTTGATAAAATGCCTGAATGTGAAAATGCTTGTTTAAATGCATGTAATGAAGGTGTTGAGATAGGATTCTCGATTCCCTTAGCTATGGTTATAGTATCCTTTATATAACCTATCTTATTACTATGTAAGTTGAGGATGAAATGCCTATGTACGGTAACATGTGTAGTATGTGTTTTGTCAAATTGCTTAAGTAAGATTTATATTTAATTTTAGTTGTCATATGCTGTCTTTGGCTACTACATGTGTATACCATTGCTTAAAATGTGTTTGGGGCTACGACGTAGTCCAGGTGATCGGTAATGATTTCCAAGTCAGTGACCGAGGTCTTTTCGCCACACCAGATAGGTTCGAGAAATCCAAGTCGTACGTTGCTAGTCGATAGTGGTTAGGCCATGCGGAGTGCTTACGCACTTTATGTCGATCAAATCGACGTACGCTCGTACTAGTTGAGCTTGTCAAGCAACCCGATTGGCCTAATGTATGTTCACCATGTATGGACACTACAGCTTAAATCCAAGGTACCAACTTACCAGTGCAAATCCTGTTTAACCTTGGTACCTCGATCCGCTAAGACTCATGAGCCGGACATGGTGGTGTATGGGACACCGTGGTCGAGTTGTTGGCCTACGTTGGAGAGAAGAGCCTCCCCGTAGTAATCAGTGAGCCACCCAAACTCATGAGCTGAATATGGTGGTGTATGGGATACTGTATTCGAGTTGTCGGCTAACGATTAGGTGACAAGCCCGTAGTGACCACGAGTATACACTAGAACTATACTAAGGCGATGAGCCTTTCCGTAGTTACTTCAAGTATAAACTAGGCCTGCGCTGATAGTGACGAGCCTCTCCGTAGCGACCTAGAACTTGCCTATCATATACGATTAACTAGGATTGACGAACCTAGATGGATCAATGTTTGGGTAGATGATAAAAAGGGAGGTACCTTATCTTCCCAAACCTACTGTATGAATATGCTTAATTAAGAACTTAGCTAATCACGTACATGCACCGCATTTGCATGTGCCTTTGGTGTTGGAGTTGAGCACAGAGGAAGGGGTGCATGCCGCGATCATAAGATGTTGTCGCAAGAGGGAGTGCAGGTGAGGGCATGCATCATTGTTACATATCATCCTTGCATTGACCAAAGTACTTAAAAATATTTGCTTTATTGCTTTATTATTACTGCTTGAATGAATTGATAGCATGTTAACCTTTGCTTTATAAATCCACTGAGTTGATCACTCACTCCCACGTTATGGGACGGTGCTTTAAACACCCACCAGACCCTATTGTAGTTGCAGATGGCGGAGCCGAATTTCTATGATGACGAGGAGTTCTCCTATCGACGGGGATTACTAGGATGCTAACTAGATATCATTCCATGTGTTGTTATGTATTTTGGAACACACATGTATATTCATTTTTGCCCATTTTAGGAGTATACATGTATATATTTAACCTCATATCATGTTCATACTCTGGGGACTTACAACACATATATGTTTTATATATTTATCACAGTCTTCCGCTTACGTAATTTAAATATCTCTGGAGTATGATATGCTATTTTGGCATAATCCCACTCATATTTAATGCACTAATATTGACAACAATTAATCATCATTATTTATGTTGTATAAGTGATGCGTTGGAACTCGGGAGTTGGGTTCTTACTCGACCCCCAATTTTCACGGCGTTACAGGAATCTTGCCTAATATTCTCAATTCTCTTATAATTTATTATGGGATTGGTCAATCCTGTTGTTTGCCTTGTCTCCTAGGCATGATTTTGTGATGGAATCACTTACAGTTCTCATACCTCTCATCCATTGAGAATTAGGTCCAAGGAAGTTCAAATTTGGTTTTACTGAGATATCTTCCAATTGGATAAGATGGGACTCTGATTCCAGTTGTGTTCTTGAATCAATCATAGATTTACCTGATCTGTACAAGTGGATCCTTGGAAACCCTAGTTACCACCTTTGAATTTATTAGTTTTAATCACTTTAATCACAATTACTCTCTCAATTAATTCAGATTTAGATTTACATCTTCTTTTAGTTCTACTTCTAGTCGCTTTCAGAATACTCACGAGATTAGTCCCTATGGATTCGACCTCTGTCTTACTGAGATTATTACTACATCGCGACCCTACACTTGGGGTTGTGAACAGTGATACCGGGCACAAGATCATTTTAAAACTCAATATGTCGGTGCGGCGGTAATCCCAAAATCTCCTGGAATACATCGGGGAAATAAAAAACCACTAGCAACTGATCAACGCTCACCGCCACCGGCTCCTCTACTGCACACGACATTAAACAAGATAGCGGCTCTCCTCTTGGCTTGGCTACAAACTGGAACTGCGGTAAGACAAGTATACAAAATGTGAATGTCCTCGTGGAGTGGTCCAAGACGGCGTTGTAATCGGCAAGCCAATCCATGCCCAGGATGACGTCGAACTCAGACAACGACAACATGAACAGATCTACAGACAAGAAGGTCTCCTCAACCAAGACGGGCAAGACAAACAACATCATCCTAGCACTGCAGTCTTTCTTAAGGGCATTGATACGGTTATCCCCTCATGAGTAAACTCTGTCAGCAATCCAGTCGAATGACAAAAATACTTGGATATGAAAGAAGAAGATGCACCAGAATCGAACAGAACTCTAGCAATACATGCAGAGACAGGAAGAATACCCTCAACGACTTCTCTAGAAGACTACGTGTCCTGCTGAGCCACATAGAATTTGACTTGAGCTAGTTGGGGAGGTGCCTGTCCCGTACGAGGTCCCTGCTGCTGCTACTACTGACACTATGGCGACCTTTACTGTTGTCTCGATTGCGGCTAGAGCCTCTGCAGCATAGGTGGTTGTTGTCACTGCTGCTGCTATGGAGGCTGCTGAGGTGCTCTAGGCTGCTACTGCTGCTGGGGGCGGGGGCACTCCTGCATACGGTGTCCTACTCCTACAGCATAGGCGACGGAGGTCCACCGATGCTCGACCTCGCGCTCAAATAAATAGACGGTCAAGGGGACCCATTGCTGGGTTGTACATCTCATGGTCTCAAACATCTTCTCCACTCGGGAGCACCACCTCTCTACTACGACCGGATCGGGCTCGCCCTGAAATTACCAGGGATCAACCCGAAGGAAGTCTCTCAACAAGGAGCTCATGCACTCCTGCTCTGCCTGCTTTGGGGTCTCAGCGAGGTGCTTGCCCTGCCCATAGAGGATTACTATCATATCCTAAAGCATCTGCTGCAACTGGTTGGCGCTAACTGATACAGTAGGGGCTGCGTTGGTCTCAAACGGTGGTGTAGGATATGTAGGGGTCTCGGGTGTGGGAACAGAAGGCTCTTGTGGGGGAACTGGGACTGCGGGAGGCGGAATAAGTACCTTGGTCAGAGGAATGAGATCCTCAAGTAGTGGAGCGAGGGCCGTTCAGGTCACTTGGGTCGTTTGGGCACCTCGGGTGCCTCGGGTACCTCACCTGCCTCATCTAGGTGGCATAGTCTATAGAAAGAGCAAAGGCATCTATCAGCCTTGAGAACTCTTGAAGGCTCAGACGTTAGGGAACCAAACTAAAGATTACGCACTCGGGACCTCATCGTCCTAAGCTCGTAGCACATATGTGATGTCGTCCCGAGTTATTTCCAAGTAATGCTCTGATACCAACTCTTGCCACACCCCGAACTCGGAAACTGGGCTCACAAAATTCCTGATCGCTGAATCCGGTGCCGACAGCCTCTATAGTACCCCATTCTCGGCTCCTGACACCCATATACCAGGTTCTGCTTCGAGGATACCATAAGGAGGATTTTCAGTATGAATTTATTCCATAACAAGCATAACTATAAGTATAACCCACAAATAATAACCAGAACTCCATCACAAATCCACTATGATAAAAAACTTTAAGTACAATGCGCATAAAGAGAAATACAATAACAATATCGAAACTCCAAAAGCTCAACTGCATGCTCTTGCTCCTGCTCAACAATATCGAAACTCCAAAAGCTCAACTACACATGCGTCCTGGCGTCACCTGTACATATCTATCGTGCATAAACTTATAGAAACTGTAGAAGGTGGTAAAAGTGTGTGCGCAAGGTAGTAATACAAGAATGTAGTATCAGAGTAATGTGAAAACATACTAGTACGTCCATGAATGCTAACAGTCGTATTAAGGATCTGCGATGCAAGGTATGAATGCTATCGGCCATACCAAGGCCATACAATGCAATGCAAGGCATTAATGCTATCGGCCACACTAAGGCCATACGATGCAAGGCCTACATAACCAATGTCATGTGCAAGATGCATCTCAAGCATACCAATCCATATATCAATCCAGCTAATCTCTAGAACAGCATATATCAGTACAGTTCTCTCTGGATAATCATTGGGGTCTAGTACACTGTACACTAGATTGTCGCCCTACACTGGACGCATAACCATGCAAGCGAAAGAGACCTCACTACCCGCTTGACCAACAGTCTGTTAATATTTATCCAACACGTTGGTAGCGGACCCATTTACGAGCTGGTTATACTCAGCCTATCAATTGCCACACCCCTTCCAACCGACCACGACACAGTGAGGCACGCGGCCACCTGGTATTCGGCCCTCATACGCTCATACATCATTCGGTCTAAGCATTTGAGCATCCTCCATAGTACCATAAGGGTTTGGAGACTTTCACCTAAGGACATCATTGCGCCCTAGTGCTTAACAAGAATTTTTAGTATCCAATGCTGCAATCCACGCTATATCTGCGAAGGCTACAGCCCTGATGTCGCTAGGGTGTACAGTAATCATAATCACATAATGCAAGATGCATGATTGACGCAGTCCAATCATGCATCAATCTTGCGCATACCGTGCACTTATGTGGGATAACTCCACCTATCAGGGAGTCCTATAAATAACCTGCCCAATGACATATGCAATGGTCAACCACATCTCATAACAAGCATGTAGATGATGCATATGGGCATGTATCATGATACTGTGATATCACATACTCATAATTGGTATCGATAATCAACCTATATACAAGGCGGGGTCCATAGAAGGGCAACCGATCTAAACCATAACATAAAGATCGGTCCTCGACTGTGGATACACCAAATCCGATAGCACGGAACCCTCCGTCTACGATGATAATGAACTCTCCTCATATCAAGGTTGGGCTTAGATGGCCTACCTATAATCCTAAGGATCCGAAACGAGCTTCCTTCACCATATTATCATATGACCCACTAGATGTCCTAGGGGGCCCAAATAAGTTTTAGATGGACTCCAAGATTAAAATAACCTCACTAGTAACCAATGGGGGCCCAACAGCTTGGGTTAGCCCAATGCGAATAGATGGATCATGCAAATATCAATATGGCCTAATGATTAGGGTCAACCCACTTAAAGAAGGATGAGAATGGGCCTAACAAAGCCTAAGGGAAGGTCACAATATAGACATTTAACCATCATTGCCCATCAATGTGGACATTTAACCAACATTGCTCCCAAGGAGTGGCCCACATAGAGCCTAACATATAGATAAGCTAGACTCAAAACCAACACTCAACAATGAAAACATTAAAGAAAAAGGAAATTAAAATAGAATATTCATATAGCTCCAATAAAACAAATTACTAGCAATCTAAACTGACTAATGATTAGCCAATGAAACATAGAAAACCAAGCAAAATCATCTTAAGAAACAATAGGTTATATGAACACCACTTGTTCTTTTAAGAAATTAGGGTCCCTAACAAATGAGCTAGAAGAACAACAAAGCTTGTGCTTTTTTGTTATGTAGGTCATGGTAACCATAATGTGAGTATGGCATAAAATCTAGAGAGTGAGGAGATGAAGCCCTTCCAAGGAGTTTCTTTAACAACAAGAGGATGGAGGCAAGCTTAATGGCTAAGAGTTACATAACCAAAAGAAGGTTACATGACATATGAACAGCAGGAGAGGCCCCATCAATTTATTTTTTACTAGCACCTAATTTTCATGCTTGCAACACCATCCACCTAGAGTTGAAGTTTGCAGATTTACCAAGTACCGACTATAACAATTATCAAACATGCATGGGACAACTGCTCCAAAGTAAAACAAAAGAAGAAGTTAGGTAGAATATATGAAGCATCATACCCTTTGAACAACAACCAAATATTTGATCCCAAAAAGGGTTCCATGACAAATTTCCCATTCTTGTCTACACTGAAAGAAATAACAAGAGGATTATAAAAGAAATAAACTTGCAATAGTCAAGTTCATTCCATCAATAGCAGTAATTACACTATGAAGACAGAACAATACCAGTTCCTTCATAATCATTACCTGTATCTGTAGTAAGATATTCAGTGTTTCATGAACTACTGAAGAATGCATGTACTTAAGTGTGGCACCTACTGCTCGAGCACAAGTTTCCCGAATAGGGGCAACAACCTGATCAGAAATATAATCTCCAAAACTGCATCAACAGATCAAGGAAAAGATTCACTAAATGAAAATCACTCAACAAAAAGAAGAAGAGCAAGAACATAGACGAATGCAAGAGAACTTTAATAAGAATGAATCAAAGCAGGGAAAAAAACATTTGAAAAGCTCCACTTAAAACCATGAAAGTAGCATTAATTATGGTTCTTTCCTTTATGTTTTCTTAGAGAGGGGGGGAGAGAGAGAGAGAGAGAGAGAGAGAGAGAGAGAGAGAGAGAGAGAGAGAGAGAGAGAGAGAGAGAGAGAGAGAGCATTAATGATGGTTCATTGTCCAAGTGGATACAAAGCTCTTATTCTACATAAACCATAGGCCTTCACAGGCAGAGTAAGAGGCTCAAATTGAAAATAGATAAATAAAAAGCATACCAATCTAATAATAGTACACAAAGGAAGCGAATAGCACAATCTTGAAGGATTTCCCAATTTTTAATTCATGAATGTCTTACAACTTTGATCAATTTCATCAGTTTGCAACCTTTGGGCAGATTAGTCAACAAGTGCTTCTTCATGTCAAAGCTCCCATCTTCAAAGAAGATTTTCTGTTCAGTTGCATTGCCAGGTTCCCCTTTACACTGAAAATGAAAGCCATCGAGACATGAATCAGGCTGCAACTTACCAGGAGCAATAGTAAGTCCACCATTAACCAGCCGAGGGGTTGAACTCTATGCACCATCTTCAAACTTTAAGAATGCACCAACATCCATCTCCTTGTCTCTAGAGGCCACTGTGCTTATGAATGGACTTGAAAAATCTTCCAACTTCTCCTTGTCTCTAGATGCCACTACACTATGCTTGTGAATGGACTTGAAAAATCTTCTGACTTTCGCCTTTTCGTGGTCAGCTCAGATTCACTGACAGAAAATTGCATATTCAGATCAATTTCCCTTTCTCTCCTTGCTGTGGAATTCAAATTAAGTTTATCTTCAACTTCACTACAACAATAACTTTCTGAGCTCAATTCAGGCATAGAAACTCCAGCAGAAGCACCTTGATGGGATAAAATTTCTCTTAAAGCCATAATACTAGCATGGCGCACCTCCCAAACTGTAGATTAACAGAAAAACCTCAACATCCAAGTTCTATATCATTCAATATGACACGTGTCAATATGACACATGTGTTAGATTTAAGCCTCCCATCAGGTGGGCTTTACTGTTTAAATCTTGTAGCCTAAATCTCAGGTGGGCTTCACTGTTTAGATCTTGTAGCCTAAATCTCAGGTGTGCCATTCTGGCTTGAGGACTGATTGTAAGTGCTATAGTTTATATCCCTGTCAGTTGTCAAATTTGTGGTACCAAAATCACTGTTATATAACTTGCATAAGTGAAGCTCTCTCAAAGATCAACATTCATGAACAAGCAAAGCTCACAACAAGCAAAGCTCGTAAGAACAAAGATTCACTCAAAGATCAACCTCGATTGCAAGTATTGCTCACAAGACATGACTCAAGAATGCAAGACTTCAAGAAGAGTACAAAGCAGTTCGTAAAGAACTCAAGACACTTTCAAGGTTGAGCTACATTAAGATTTCAAGATTGAACTACATCAAGACTTCAAGGCTTAAACTTCAAGGTCACTTGTTCCTAATGTTTCAATGTCCTTACTTCATGTTGAGGTTTGATTGACCTTAGATTGACCTTAGAAGTAGGCCATTTTAGATATATAAGTCATATGTTTATGTTACATGAGTTTGGGTAGTTCGTGGACTTGTCCTAGGCTTTCTTCGACTAGTCTTAGCTTTGGTTCGACCAGTCCAAGAAATTTCTCGATCAGTCATGAGTTTGTTACAAAAGTCGGATATTTTCTGCCAGGCTTCGACTTGTTCAGGAATCTTTTTGACTAGTCGAAGGAACAGTGTCGACTGCATCTTCGACCAGTTGAAAATCTTCGACTCAAAGTCCAGCAATTAATTACAGGATCTTTGACCAGTCAAAGGAGACCTTCGACTAATCGAAGGTGACCTACGACCAGTCATAGAACGGTCAAAGCTTATCGCGCCCGATTTTTTTCAAATCTGTTACTTCTTCGACTAGTCAAAGAGCTCCCTAGACCAGTCGAAGACGCGATCTGCTCACCTATAAATAGACCACGAATCTCAGAAGAAAAATGTGAATTAATTAATCCATTCAAGCCAATCTTCGTCAAACTTCTGAGAGAATTCTGTGCTCCATCTAAGCTAAGTGTGCTTATTTAATATTCTCTTTCTTTAGCTTTATTTAATTGATTTTGTTTATGCTATTCCAATCTAATTCAATAAGAGGAATTGTTATTCGCTTTCTTTGGAATCAAAATCAATTAAGGCAATCCCTATTTGGTTTAATTTAAAATCTATTAGATCTAGAACCATTGTAATTGAGTGCTGGACATTGAACTTGGACATTCAATCATTTACTCTGACTTGGTTCTACCAGGCTGCTACTACGAAGGAGATAATCAGGTATTTTACATTTAATTGTAAATTCCTTTCTGTTTTAGTTTTTTTCAAGATTTGCCAGAAAAATCTTGTTGTATTGGTTATCTGAGGAGAGCCAGGAAAACTCAAAAGTGGGGTTTTTTTAATTGTGTAAGCCCATAGACAGACACAATTGTAAAGGTTTTGGGTGAACCCGTGAAAACCTATTTTGTTAGTGAACGCTAATATCCCGTGTGAGGATATTGCACTACGCCAAAGTGGTCAATTTGCGACGAATTTTTGTAACAGACTTTGTCCGTTGCTAAAATCTCTTGGTTTAACGACGGATTTAATCCGTCGCTAATGGAAAAGGTATGTCGCTAATCCCATGTTTCTCGAAAATCCGGTCGGAACGTCGCTGAATTTAGCGACGGATCAACATCCGTCGCTAAAATCGGATTTACGACCTATTTACGACGGATTTTGGTCTGTTGTTAATAGGCGATGGACTAAATCCGTCGCATTTTTCTATTTTCTCACACCTATAAATTCCCGCCCAAAACACTAAATGGCGGGCTTTTTAGTTGCTTTTGCGACGGATCATGTTCCGTCGTAAAAGAACTTTTACAACGGATCATGGTTCGTCGTAAAGGGATTTTTTGCCTTCACTTTAATTTTTTTCATTTTTTTAAGAAAATGGTGGAAAATTAAGTTTTGTAGTTGTCTAATAGTTATTTTTTAATAGAATTTCAGTGGTTTAATTTTACATATTTATATCTAAGAATATTTTTTAATAATGATTGAATGCAAAAAGAAAATTTATTCTATTTTTATATCAAATGAGTGGAACTTTTATTTTTATTTTTTAATTTAAAATTAATATTTAAATGTTTTGTAATATCACATGAAAAAGAATATTGAGAAGTTAAAAAAATTTAACAACGTTTGAGAAAAAAAGATTTTGAAAAAATAAAAATTGTAATTTAATAAAAATATATTTTGTGGGAATAAAAAAGAATTTTGAATAAAGTTAATAAATTTTAAAAAAAAGCATTTGATTTTGAGAAAAAAATAATATCCTGAAAAGAAAATTAAAAATATTTTAAAAAATGTGAAAATTTTCACAATGTTGAAAAATGAAAATATTTTTAAAAAGAAATTGAGAGTTTGAAATTTGAAAAATAAAATAAAATTTCATATTTTAAAAAATGTGAAATTTTATTTTATTTACACTCAAAATAAAATTTGAGTGAAAAATATAATAAAATGATATTAAAAAAATCGATACTTTATCAAAAAACAAACATTTTGAAACGAAAAAGAAATAAGTTGAATAATTTTGTGATTTTGAAAAATAATTGAAAATGTTCAAAATTCGAAATTAAAAGAAAAAGTTAATTATAAAAACTCTAAGATTTTGAAAAAAAATATATTTTTAAAAAAAAATTTGAAAAGTTGAAAATAACATGATGCTTTTGAAGAAAAAAAATCAGCATTTTGGAATTTTTGGGAAAAAAATTAAAATTCTTGAAAATTTTAGATATTTTAAAAATAAAAATTTAGAATTTGTATTTTAATTTATTTTTTGAAATATTTTATAATAAAAATGATATTTTGTTAAAAGTTTTCAAAGAAAAATTAAGAGTAAAAAAATATACATTTTGAAAAAAATGTTATTTTTAAATGGAAATTGAAATTTATTTGTGAAAAAAAAATTAATAAATTATTAGGCACATCCACTAATTGAACATTTAACCATTTTTGGACAATCGAATTAGTCTAGATTGAAAAGTAAATAACTTCATATGTTTAATTCAAATTTCACTCAAATTATTGATCAATATTGTATGCCCAATATCTTTCTCATATGTAGCTAGCCTGATTGGGGCGAGTAACTAGTTAAATTGAGGTTATTGATCAGTGAAATAGAACGAATGGGCTAGACATATAAAATGGGCTAAATATTGTTGTCAAAATTGTAACTTAACTTATTGACCTTGCGAGAACCTAAGAATTGATGTTAATAAGTTTTGTGGGCCCCATCATGATGTGTGTCGAACATCAACACCGTGCATTTAATGTGCATTATGTTCATCCATTTTTACCGATCATTTTAGGGCCTGATCAAAAAAATGATAGGGATATAAACCTAAGGTGGACCACATCATAGGAAAACAATATTGATTGGATATCCACTAGTAAAATCCTCTTCTACGGGTGGGCCCCACTACGATGTACGTGTTTCATCTATTCCGTTCATCCATTTTTTCATATTATTTTACAGTTTTATACCAAAAATTAGCGGGACATAAATCTCAGGTGTACCACACCACATGAAAACAATGGTGATTGGATATCCACCATTAAAATCCATCTTAAGGCCCACTATATTGTTTATTTGACATCCAATTTGTTGATTAGGTCATACAGGACCAAATGAAGGGAAAAACCAAAGATCAGCTTGATCCAAAACTTCTATGGCTCCCAAAAGGTTTTTAATGCTCCACGCTCATTTAACATTGTTTCCTGTAATGTGGTCCATTCGAGATTGGGATATACCTCATTTTTGGTCTTATACAATAAAATTTTTTGGAAAAATAGATGGACGACATGGATGAAACACGTACGTCATGTTGTGGCCCACAGAGCACCGATCACCAGCCATTGGCTGGTCCCCACTTTTTAACGGGACGTGGATTTCCTATTGAAGCCCTTGACGTCCTGCTTAAGGATGTTGGGTGGGCTCAACACCATGTGTTTGAAAAATCTACTCCGTTAATCCGTTTTTAGAGATCATTTTAGGATAAGAGAACAAAAATGAGTTGGATCCAAAAATCAAGTGGGTCACACGAGAGGAAACAGTGGGGAAACAAATACCTACAGTTGAAACCTTCTGAACTCCACCTTGATGTTTATATGCCATCCAAACAGTTTATAAGGTCATTAACACTAGGAATAAGTGAAAATACAAGAAAAAAAAAGCCTGAAACAAAGCTTTTTATGGCCGTAAGAATGTTTCAACGGTTCTCACTGAATCTCCACTGTTTCATCTCGTGTGGCCCACTTGAGTTTTAGATACACTTCGTTTTTGGTATCTTTTTCTAAAATGATCTTTATAAATGGATTAATGGAGTAGATTTTCCACAAACATGGTGGTGGGCCCCACCCAGCATCCATGTGCAATAACTTCCAATGAAAGGCTTTAATTAGCACGAAATCCACGTCCCTGGAACGGATTGGCTACTCCCCCTAATACTAGCCCCGTGGCTGGTGGTCGGTGCTCTGTGGGCCCCACCATGATGTATGTGCTTCATCCATTCTGTTCATCCATTTTTACCAATCATTTTAGTGCTTAATACAAAAAATGACAGGGATATAAATCTTAGTTGGGCAACACCACAAGACAAAAATAATGAATGAATATTCAAATTAAGATCCTCCTAAGGCCCACTGTACTGTTTATTTAACATCCAATTTATTGATTTGGTCATAAAGATCCAGATGAAGGGAAAAAATAAATATTAGCTTGATCCAAAACTTTTATGGCCCCTAAAACATTTTTAATGGTCAAATTTTATTCAACATTGTTTCCTGTAATGTGGTCCAGTTGAGATTGAGATATACTTCATTTTTTTTAATCATATCATAAAATGATATATAAAAATATATGGATGGATTGGATGAAACATATCCATCATGTTGGGGCCCATAGAGCCCTCCCCTTTCCAAAGCTTTGTTTACCCTTTTATTTTTCTGTAAAAAAACTGTGAGTTTTGTACAGAATGTAAAATAGTGGTGACTCGTTCATGAAAATAGTGGCAATGATATAAAGTTATCCAGACCATTGAAATAATCCATCTAGCTGTATTTGTTTAATATTTATAATTTTCTTATATAATACGATCTTAACCATCCAGAAAATGGTCCTTCTTGCATGTACGATTGTTAACAGAGTATTTGTTATAAACAGTGGTAAACGCACACTTTTTCGTATTTCAAAATTTTATAAAATTCAGAAAGGATTTGTAAAATGACGAGCATCCTCTCTTTCCACATTTTCAGTCCTTCCTTCGAGTGGCGAGGCATCATCTTCCTTCCAGTGGCGCGGCTTCTTCTTCCATCGAGTGGCGCTTGGAGACGGCCATTGCACTGACCCCCACCAACAAGATCCACCTATCATAACTGTTGGTGCTTCTACATTTACTACTGGAAAAGACACATCTACCTCCCAAAAGGTATGTACGCTCCTGATCCTTTTCTCTGTGGGGACCACTTCTTTTTCTTGGTTGAGATCTTCCGAATGGTGTGTTTTTTCGGTTTGTGGTACATTGTAGAGGGGATTATTTTTTTGACGGTGTGGATTGGTTTTTCTATTTCTGAATGTGTGTGGCTGATGGGGCTGTGATGGTCCACTGGTGAGCGGGTACCTCTATCTGAACCATCCAAATCCCGATTCAGAGTGGACGATCATAAATACACGATTAGTTGCAGTTGAATGGGTGATTGAGATGAAAAGCAGTTGATTGTCTGGATTTGACAAACATATCTTTGTTAATCAGATGTTAAGGTTTTTTTTTTTTTTTTTTCTAATGTGGTTGTAAAAATCATTTGATGGAGAAAACTACCCAAATTGGATGTTTAGGATCTTACACCCTTATTTTTTGGGGTGTGGTCTTTCTTTGGAGAGTGAAATCATAGACTCCACTTTTTAGTCTCAAGGCTCTGGGATAGACTCCACTTTAAGCCTCAGTTGCATAGGAACCAAGGTGAAAAATCTACTTTTTAGCCTCCCTTGTAAAAGAACCGAGGCCAAAAGTATATATTTAGGAATATTGAAAAAAATTGAGAATATTGAAATAATTAATAATTTTTAAAAATTTTGACAATTGTGAAAAAATTGAGAATTTTGAAAAAAAAAATGGAGACAATTGGGAAAAAATTGAGAATTTTGAAGAAAAAAAATTGAGAGTTTTGAAAAAGATTTGAATTTTAAAATTTTTTAAGAACTAAGAATTTTTAAAATTTTTAAAAACTTTTAAAAAATTAAGAATTTTTTTTTGAAAAATTAAGAATAAAAAATGATAATTGTGAAAAAGTATGATTTTTTTTTTAAATTGAGAATTTTAAAAAAATTAAAACTTTTGAAAATTTTTGTAATTTTTGAAAAAGAAAAAAAATTTTGAATTTAAAAATCTTAAAAAAAATTGAAATTTTTTTAAAATTTGAGAAATTTCAAATAATTAAAAATTCTGAAAAAAATAAGAAATTTCAAATGAAATCGGATGGACGGAAGAAAGAGTACCCAATGTCTACGTTTTTAGCCTCGGTTGCAGAGGAACCGAGGCCACTTTTGGCCTCACTAGCATATGAACCGAGGCTAAAAGTCTGATCTGGTGGCCGTAATTTCTCACCATCTCATGCATGACCATCATCATGACAATAAGAGGATAGATAAGATATGAGTAGAAGAACCGGAATATGGTACACTCATTTTTGTTAGTAGTTGTGAAATATGATATCTCAGTCGGAACCGTTCAGACAGTGGGGCACATCGTTGATGGCCAATATTTCAAAAATTGAATCGATCCTATCCATCCATTATCCTTCCCTTTCCATCAATGAATATCTACCGTTCAGTAAGTTTTACTTCTACGCAGAGCTTGACGCCACTGATTAAATGACTTCAATAACTGTACTAATCTTTTTCGTAAACCTTTCGTCAAGGATCAACTAGATGGACGGTCTAAATCTACTCACGTCCATGCCACGTGTACAGAGATCCCAGCTCCATCCATTTCGACTGGTTCCACCGATATTTGAAGAGGAGAGGCTGCCAAACGCCAGGAGTCTTCACATTCATTTCACTTCCTTGCTTCGTCTGCTCGTTTTCCTCTAAACCCTTGAAATCGGAGAGAGAGAGTGTTCAAACCATCTCCTCCTCTCTCGTTGCCCTAGATTTTTGCAAAAAATCCATCATCTTTCTCTCTCTCTCTCTCTCTCTCTCTCTCTCTCTCTGATCATCAGATCCTTCAAAGATGGCGAGCTTTTTTTCTCCTCTTCTCTAATTTTTTTTTTGCCACCTATAGTATTATTTTTCTGATTTTTTTTTTCTCGATTTTTGGTGCTTGATCTGTTTTGATCCGAATACGTCTTATGCATTTCGATTCCGAGAGATTTCATTGGATTTTGATCCGATTCCCACTGATGGATCTGTTTTACTTTCGGATCCGATTATCTAAAGCTTTGGTTTTCAAATTTTGGTTTTTAGCTGATGATCTTTACATGTTGCCTTCCTTGGGATTCGTGTTTGTGATGGAAAATCTGTGATAATGTAGTGGTAGTTGTTGTAGATCTTCTGGCACTAGTGATCGGTTATGTTGTTTTTTCTGCATTTTTGGTATGGAATTTTAGATCCTGGAGGATCGGCAGCTGTGTTGCTTTTTCTGCATTTTTGGTATGGAATTTTAGATCCTGGGGATATGATCTAGGGTTTTGCTCAAATCTCACAGAAACTTTGATGGTTTCGATTGGATTGTTATAGATTTCTATGATAAAGCTGAGGTGACACACAAAAGAATCCAAGAGCTAAGATGTCATAGATCTTCTCGGTTTGTGTGAATTTTCATGGATGAATTATGGATTGTGTTATTTAAGGTTCTGTTGAAAGAAAAGGTTTGTGTTTATAGATCTTGTATATTTCGTCAAATTCATATTTGGCTTATGATTCATCGTTCTTTTGGGGATTCTTTTGGTGAGAAAATCTCTCTGTAGATTCTAAGAATGTGATCGATTACAATTATGGATATACTTATGGTGGGCCTAGCATTGCAGGGTATATACATAGGTGGACACTCAGGAGATTCCACCACCTTGGATTAGCTAGAATTGGTAGCTTAGTTCGGTTGTTTGATGTACTAGTTTCCATCTTATTCTGGATTATCATTAATGTGTTATTTGAGGCACTAGTATTCATGTTAGTCTTAAATGTCATTTCTTTTACTGTAATTTTGCTTATATCAATTATATGCAGATGCTCTTCTGCAATATGACTAAGTTTCTATTATATTATTTCCCTGGTATCATTTAATTGAAAAGGTTAAAATAAATGAGATTGTTGGATGATAGTTAGCATCACCTTTCAATGGGGAGGAAAAAGAAAGAAAGAAAAAAAAACCTTTGGCACTGGTGCAATGGTGCGCCTATATTTAACTAAAAATCCAATTTTGTATACTCTTAGCAACACTGGTTCTTGATCCTATCAATGACTCCCCTGCATCAAGATATAAGGTCGATGAGAATTTTTTTCATAGTCATACGAGTAATTGATAGGTCATGCTCCTCTAGCACCTACAATACATTTTTTTAAAAAAAATTTTAATTTTTATTATTTTTTTTTTAAAAATCTAATGTATGGTCAGTTCCAGTTTCTGGAGCGACTACTCTATAAATTTAATGCACCTACAATTCAGAACAACCACCTAGTGACTTCTCTATTGCTCAGTTCCAGTTTCGGAGCGACTACTTGTCGTCCATGGGCACCGGTGCTATAAGAGGATTACCCAAATGGTAAGAACTATAGAATCCCTTCTTTCTCTGCTTTCACGCAATACAAAATTGTATATTTATATGGGTTGTATGGCTAATTCGTACTCGTGGAAACTACATTGCATTCAGATCTGCTATTTCTTTTATAAGAGTATTTTATTTTGTAGTGATTTTATTTTGCAAGATGAAGGTCAAACTGGCAATTTAGAGCAGGTCTGTTCAAATGTCTGCACGCATTTGTATAAATATAGAAACATGATACACAGTGGCAATGAAAGACGGCATCCCACCAAAGTCTCCCATGAAAAATCTTCTTCAAAACTCAGGCGTCCATGACCTTCTCATCAAACTTGTAATGAGAAGGTTTGAGAAGTTCATTGGTTATGTATTTTATTTTATCTTATCTTATTTTTTCTGTTATCAAAACTTTGCTAGAGTCATGGTTGTTTGTCATTGTTTTGGGGAGATTGATTGTTGTCAAAGCTACAGTTGTGTATGCTTGTGCTTTTATTTATTTGTTTATTTATTCTAACATCCTTTTGATTTTCTTTGCCTTCTTTGTTAGACTTGAGAGTTCATAAGCTTTGTTTTGTCTTACTTAATGGCTTGTTACTACTTTTCACCATGCCATTTGGTTCAGCATAGGTGTTTTCAGAATGCCCTAGGAAAGGAATTATGGTATTTGGCATGATCATCCACGTGTATAATCAAATGCTTATAAAAAAAAAAACATTATGATAAACCAAAGATTATGTTTGTATTTTAAAGTTACTACTAACAAAAAATAGGCATTATGATAAACCAAAGATCTAGGAAATATCATATAGAGGATTAAGACAAATGAAGACTTGCCAAACATCAGCAAAAACAAGATGTCAAAGACAAATACATAACTGAATGAAGCCAAAACAAACTTACCATTGCACAAATACATAGCTGAATGATTTTTTTATTTTTTTATTTTTATTTTTTGTTTCTTTCATCATAGCTCTCTTTCTTTTTAAGAGTTCATATAAAATCAAAACCATCATGGAATTCAGTTTCTTTTATAAGCTCTTCTTGCTATACTTAAACTTTCTTTTTTATATTTTTTTTGGAAGTTCAGATTGAATCAAAACCATATGAGTCTAGTTTAGCGTCAATGTTTTGTCTGCCTTCTTCTTTTCCTAAATTTATAACTGGATATTGTGATACGTTGGCATTAAGGCTTTAGATGACGATGACCATGAAGGACTGGATTTTGTGACAACTTGAGAATCTACTTTTAGAGATTGTTGAATGATGATGCTGTCACAAGATAGAATTAGGAGGGGCCTTAGATCTTGGAAGGTTGGAAAGACATATGTATTATCATACATCATTAGGAAGGGTAAGTAGGAAATGCCCAAATGATTTTCAAACTGATATGTATGGCTTCTAATAGAGCTTTGAATCAGGTTTTGATCAGATTTTTTTTTTCCTTGTTTTTTCCCCTTTGTTTCAGGTTGAGAAGTTTCTATCGATTTTAAAGGATAATGCTGGTTGATGCTTCAGTTGTTTTAGTATTTCCAAAACAGCTAGAAGAGATAGGTAAAGTAATCATCAGGTCTTAATTTCGAACTTGTATTCCTGTGTCTGCAGTAAGATTCGAGTATTTACGTGTTTACACCCAACATGAAGCTTGTAGTTGGCTGTAAAATATCGATCATGAATAGAGTAATAGATGCTTGCCCACCTCTATACATGAATCTCTCCGCTTCTGTCATATTTTGTGCAACCATATTTCAGATTTTTCTCCAGGTGGAAATTAATTTAGATGGTTCTCTTGAATGCACCTTTATTTCTTTCTTTGTTTTAGAGTGCATCCTAGAGACATTTGTATCGATCAATTGATGGAAGGATTGAATGTCATTAAAACAACTCAATAGGCCCTGCACGTCAATTTGTATGTTCAACTTATCCTAGAGACATTTGTATCAGACTATGAATTGAATTGGCTCTAATGATCCTAGCTTTCTTTCAATGTTTGGATTTTTAGAATTTAATGCTAGATGACATGTATTTTAGATTTGATGGGTCCATGTTAATGAAGATTATAGATGCAAAAACTGGAAAGGAGAAACATGTTACAATTTCTGTTGATGATGGAATTCGACCGAATACATCATTGTCTGATTTAGCAAAGCTCAAACATGCATTTAAGGAGGGTGGATGTAACGACCCGAAAATTTCCGTACATTGGGTCGAGTACCACCTCGACCAGAAATCACGTAGGATTAAATTCTTTAGAAATTTAACAAAGTTAACTAAGTACTAAACTCGATTAGTCATGAAATCCGTTAGGATCACTTTAAATACGATCTGCAAGACCCAAAAGTTACAGAATCATTGACGCTAGGTTACCCTAAAGTTTAGAACCAAACTCATTTCCCGTTTGCTCTCGGGAATGAAACGAAACTTCGTATTAGGTCTAGATCGCACATCGGGAGTCCGATTAACCCGAAGCTAAGGAACTAGGACCGCCCCACTGGGCTTAACAATCACCTCAAAAATCAGCTCCATCCGATGTTCCATGGCCATTCGTTTCGATTCGGAGCGAGGGAGTGTGAAAAATACTATTCCCATGCCAAAATAAATATCTGGAATAGTGATCTGGCATCATTCGTTGACGCGTCGCATTAAGCGACCGATTCGTCGAATCGGACTAAATTACACCCTCGGATTAAGAAAATTTCAGAACATTTACATGTACTTAGAATTTCTCGATCGTGGCCCACGACCGTCGAACTGAAAGTGGTCCACCACGTGCGATCTGGGAATCCGATCGAGTCAAAAACGTAATCCCATGTAGATCCATAGATGGTGAGCTTAAGTCCGACGTTTGGTTCAAGGAGGGCCACCGAACCTCCTTTTGAGTGGAAAAGTGGCGAAATGCCTATATAAGCAGTACCCCTTGAACCTGAGTCTAATTTCGGAATATTTTTGGCTATAAAAGGGGCTTAGAACAGCCCCTCTCACAGCCATACGAATTTTGGAGAAAAACCCTAGAGGGAGAGAGAGAAAAGAGAGAGAAGAGCTTGGATTTTGTGGGAGATCTTCCTCCTACTGCTTTGGACTGTTACACGGCCTACACCGCTTCATTCCAGGTGTTTTCCCGGCCGTTTCCATCCCATTTGAAGGTAAGAAACCCTAACCCTAGGTCTGATTTGAGGTGGGATCGATGTGGGTTGTGTAACGACTAACCGATTCCGCTCTTTAGGCTAGAAAACTCCCATATACGGAAGATTTGCTACCCTTGCTGATTCGTTGCGTTTCAAAAGGCAAAGGTGAGGACTTTAAGTGTATAAGTTACGGTTTTCAACGCTTTCAATGTCAGATAATGGTAGATTCATGATCTGCTTGCAATTGCACATGTACAAAGTGCTTTCCGTTTCCTGTTTCGATTAACGTTGTGAAATATGGAATTTCACATATTCTAGGTATACGTAGAAATACCGTATAATGTATTATTTTTTTTGATAAATGTTTGACATGTTTATTTAATGTATGATTATATAATATATGAATAAAATACTAGTTTGGCGAAAGGAATCGCCAAAATACATGTTCACTTGTAAATGCGACGTATGTTGAAATTGTGTATGTTAGAAATACCGTATACGTATTTCTTTTGGAATAATGTTTGACATATTTATTTAATATATGATTAAACAATATATGAATAAAATACTAGCTTGGCGAAAGGAATCGTCGAGATCTATGTTCACTTGAAAACACTATGTATGTTGAAATTGCGTATTCCAGAAATACCGCTTATGTACAAATTTTGGAAATATAATTGTCATGATTATTTGTCGTATGAATATGGCATGCGCGGATAAAATAACCGCTTGGCGAAATAATCGCCCTAATACGCATTTGCTAACATACGTCGTGTATGTTGGAATAGTGTATTCTACGTGTTCGCGTACATGCTTTGTGTGTGTAAATGTTTGATTGTTAGTGCCTTAGAGAGGTGCTGACATGGGATTCCCGACTCCCTTAGAGACATGTAGGACCCCCCTCCACGCGGTGGTTCGCTATGACCACTCACTTGTGATATGTATGTAATCGTATTCCCATGTGTATAGTGCTTTACAACATGCTTTACAATATGCTTTACTTCATGCTTTACTTCATGCTTTATAACATGCCTGCTAATATGCTGTATTGCTTGTTTATCATGCTTTACTCCACATGCTATTGATGAGAATTGTTTGAGTTTGGGACTATGCCTATAGTCCAAACATTCGGTACGTACTTGCGGTTGTGGTGAGATTCATATCGCCACAACGGACGTGTCTGGCGAACCCAAGTCGTACTTCGGTTGGCGATAGTGGTTGGCCACACGGAGTGCTTTTGCACTCCATATCGCTCAACTTGTGGTGCGCTCGAGCTAGTCAGGCTCGTCAAGCAAACCGATATGTGTATATGTATGTTCACCATGTTTGGTCGCTATTGCTTGAACCTAGGGTACCAAACTTACCAAGTGGCGATCCCGTTAACCATGGTACCTCGATCCGCTAAGACGCATGAGCCGGCATGGTGGTATGGGACACCGTGGTCGGCCGTCGGCCTGGCCGGGGTCATGTGCCTCCCGTAGTGACCATTGCGCAACCAAACTCGTGAGCCGATTATTGTGGTATGGGACACTATATTCGAGTCCGTCGATACTTACGGCGAGAGCCGAGTACGGTGAGACCCATGCTCGTCTTGGCCGACGGCGACGAGTCCTCCGTAGTATCTTCGAGTATACTCCAAGTGTCTGTGATTGGCGACGAGTCTTTCACAGTAACTAGAGTATGAGTTGAGCCGAGTACGGTGAGACCTATACTTGAGCTGACGGCTAGTGATTGAGCCAAGTACGGTGAGATATGTACTTGAGCTGACGGCCGACAGATTGAGCCGCATACGGTGAGATCTCAGTATCCGCGCTGACGGTGACGAGCCCTTTGCGATGCCTTCACTACGCTTCTCAAACCATAATATCGTATGAGATTAGCTAGGATTGACGACCCTAGAATGGATCATGTTTGGGAATGATACAAGGGAGGTACCTTAGTTTCCCAATACTGCTGGTTGAAATGGATTAATAAAAACTTGGTAATCATGAGCATCATCGCACCGCATGTGCTTTGTAGATGTGGCGCACTGAGGGAGTAAGCATTCGCGAACGTAAGATGATATCGCTTGAGGGTGGTTTGGCAAGGGCATACAGCATCATGTCATATCATTTTTGCATTTAACAAGAGTAGTTAGGAATGTTTGAATTGTACTGTGTTATCATTACTGCTTGATTGATTTGATAACATGTTAACCTATGCTTTATTGTTCCACTGGGTTAGCTACTCACTCCCACGTTACGGGACGGTGTTTGCAACACCCACAGACTCTGTCGCAGGTGTAGATGGCGCCTCTGTTCAGGAGCCGGAGCTCGACTTCGAGGAGGATCAGGAGGAGTTCTCCTTTATGCAGTACTCTGACGGCTATGCTTAGGCCGACTGCATCGCGGGGATTCCAGGGCTTATCTACAGAGTTGTCTTTTGATTTTTGACTTAGAAACAATACATGTATATTGGTACTCAGTTAGTACTCATACTCTGGAGTTCACAAAATTTTGATACTCTACATATTTTAAATATAAAATTTCAGTCTTCCACTTGCCTTTATACAATTGAACTGGAGTATAAATTACTGTTTTGGTATAATCTCATTCATGTTTATTGCGCTAACTCAGACAACATTTAACCATCATTGTGTATGTTGCATAAGTGATGCGTTGGAACTCGGGAGTTGAGTTCATACTCGACCCCCGAATTTCAGGGCGTTACAAGTTGGTATCAGAGCATGATTTTGATTAAACCGGACCTGAGTTATGTCCCCACTACGTACGCTGACGCATTATACTTAGGAGGGTGCGCAAAACCTAGCAACAGTCTTAGGGTCTCCCGATTTCGCCGTTCGGCGAAGTTCATTGCAAATGGACAGTTTGATCGAGTTCGTACTCGATCCCGACCGCACTTATGGACCCCAAGTCACTCCTAGACCGTCTATTGACGTGTCCAGGTCACAATCCACCAAAAATTAGTCGTTAAAAATCAGGAAAAATCGATTAATTCGAAAATTTTCGAACTAGCCGTTCGGCACTAAACCGAGTTCGGGGACCCCCCACGTTAATCCATTAACCCCCCAGATCGAACCAGGGTGCATTTGGCACCCTGGACACATGGCAAACAGGGCCTCACCGCGGCGGCGCGGTTCCGGCCAAGTCCGACCGCGGCGGTGCCGCGGCACCGGCGGCGGACCGCGGTCCGGTGGCTTTTCAGGTGGGATTTCAAACATGGGGTTGGTCGGCCCAGCCCCCTCTATCCCTTGGCACGTGCCATTTTGGCAATAGATTAGGGTTTAAGGGGCTGGAACACCCCTTTCTCTCATTTCACCCCCTTTTCAAGCACCTCCACCCCCATTTCCGATTTTCCTCAAAACCCATCCCTCCAAACCTTCAAATCTCCCAATTCCTTCCATAACTCACACACCCCTACCTTCCACAACAGCCCTAGCCTCTTCCTTTCCCCATTTTCACAAGTTGGAGCTCTCATACCCCTCCTTGGAGCTCAAAATCGGGTAATCTCCTAACCCATTCCATTTTCTTTTTGTTCCTTCTTCATTTCCTACCTCTAGTGCCCCTTCCACACCTATTGGATCCTTATTTGTGGGGATCAAAGAGATCAGCCCCTTGTTTCCCCATTTTGGCAATTTTCCATGGCCCTCCTTGGTGTGGTGGCTACCATTTTCTCCATTTCCTCCATCCTATCTTTCATGGGAAAGAGGAAAACCGCGGCCGATGACGCCGGCCCAAGTAGGCCAGCCCATTCCCGAAGAAGATCCGATGTTGGGGCCGGCACAAGCACCGTGCGGGAGTTTAGGTCGAAGCGAGACCTGGATCCTGACCACCCCGCCAGAAATGCTTATCCGATAGGCATGGAATATGGGCGCTTCGCGGGCCGCAAGGTTGTGTTTGAAGCTCATGTGGATGAAAGGATGTTTGGCCTACACCCGATGATGGACCACTTGGTGGATATCGGATGGAATTCTATTTTTGAAGGCGAGTCCCCCGCATGTGAGAACACGGTTCGCGCTTTCTATGCTCACATCGTGGACTCATCGCAGAGCCTCTTCGCCATCGTCTCTCGTGAGGGGCATAAGGCGCACAATCACTGTGGATGAGGTGGTTCGAATCACGAAGATCCCGCTTGGTCAAGTGCATCCTAGTGATGACTTCTCTAGAAGTGCGCGGGAAAGGGATCGTCGCACGCGATTTCTCTGTGGTCGCCGGGTTACTTGGAAGCGAGGAAATTGTATTGCGGCGACAAAGATGACTAAAGACTTCCATTTACTCCATCACATTTTCACATACAATGTATACCCACGGTGGGGTAACCGCACGGAATGTACTAGGTTGATGGTGGACTTTCTGTATAAGATGGGACGCGGGGACAACATAAGCCTGCCCACATTCATCCTATCCCAGATAGTTCATGTTATTCGTTCTGCCAGGAATGACCTTTCGCTCCCATTTGGCCGCCTGATCTGCAGGATGGCTCGTGATGTAGGCTACAGATTGAATATGGAGGATCTTGCACCAGTCCGAGTCATAAGTGAAGCGACACTCAAGAATATGAAGATTGGCCCTCAACAGCGGCAAGCCCGACTCGACGAGTCTGGAGATGAGTCGGATAGCGTCGGCGAGGAGAGTGTTGACCTCCAGGCAGAGAGTAATGAGGAGCGTGGTGATGACATACAGGAAGAAGAATCTGAGGCTCAGGACACCGAGGAGAGTTCACCCCCTGCGGCTCAGGAGCAGGGTGTGGATCGAGATGCTTTTGATGTGCGATTGGCCCGTCTTGAGGAGGTGCAAGTCGCCCTGCAGCAAGAGATTGGATCGCCCTTATCCACAGGCCATATCAGCTCCACCGCTACAGACCGTTCCTGCACATCCTTCATTCTGACCTCCCGTGCCGTCCTTCCCAGCCGCCACAAATGCGACCTTGGCTCCTCACCGAACCGGCCACAGGGCTCGCGTTCATACGCTTGTGGCTGAGGCACCTGAGACGTCGGTTTCAGCTCCGACGGCTTTCGAGGGTACGGCTTTTATTCATGACACTCCCGTTTCTTTATTGGTGGACACTGGGTCCACCACTTCTATTGTTTCTTGTGGGGCGGTTAAACGCCTATCTTTACATATGATTCCCACAAAGGGAATGAGACTCACTACGGCTACTGGGACCTGTTCGGATGTCATACGGTTATGCGAGGGTTGCTCGGTAGTTTTGGGTAGCAGCACAGTGCTCGTCGACCTCATTGTTGCTCCATTATGGCACTACGACGTTATCCTTGGTATGGATTGACTCACCAGGATGAGGGCGGAGATAGATTGCGATACTCGGATCGTGACGGCCTATGTACCTGACGGCACAGCTTTTACGTTTCCAGTGCAGGTCAGTTGGCCCTGTTGAGTTGATTGCTATGCTGCTTTACTTGTGCCGATTGATGGTCCGACAGTATATGGTACGCCGGTGGTTCGAGAATTTGCAGGCGTGTTTGAGACTATCCCTGGTTTACCTCCTCGGCGTGAGATTGATTTTACGATTGACCTTACGCCTGGTGCGACGCCCATCTCGTTGCCGACTTATCGTATGCCTCCATGTGAGATGGAGGAGCTGCGGAAACAGATTGACGGACTTGTAGAGAAAGGTTTTATTCGACCTAGTGTGTCTCCTTGGGGAGCACCTGTGTTGTTCGTGAAGAAGAAGGACGGGTCGCTACGGTTGTGTATTGATTACCGTAGGTTGAACCAGGTCACGGTGAAGAACAAGTATCCTTTGCCCGATTGATGATCTGTTCGATCAGTTGAGGGGGGGCGAAGTATTTCTCGAAGATTGACCTTCAGTCAGGGTACCACCAGTTGCGCGTGAGAGAGGAGGACGTGCAGAAGACAGCCTTCAGGACGTGCTTTGGGCACTATGAGTTCTTGGTGATGTCGTTCGGTCTGACGAACGCACCAGCCGTGTTCATGGATCTGATGAACCGGGTATTTCGGCCCTTCCTTTATCGATTCGTCATCGTCTTTATCGATGACATCTTGATATACTCCACGAGTCGGAGGAGCACGAGGAGCACTTGCGAGCGGTATTGGATACACTGAAGAAGAACCAGTTGTTTGCGCAATACAAGAAGTGCGACTTCGGGCAGAGGAAGTCAAGTTCTGGGACATGTAGTGTCCAAGGATGGGATAGCATGGACCTTGCTAAGGTAGCCGCGGTTCGGATTGGCGGCGACCGAGTCGGTTCTTGAGGTGAGGAGTTTCCTTGTCCGGGCCGGGGTATTACGACGTTTCATTCGGGATTTCTCGAAGATCGCCAGGCCATTGTCTTAGTTGACTCGGAAGGACCTGAAGTTCGCCTGGAATGAGAAGGCGGAGGCAGCTTTTAAGGAGCTGAAGGACAAGTTGACGTCCGCCCCATGCTAGTATTGCCAGAGCAAGGGGTGAAATACACGGTGTATACTTGACGCGTCTCGCGTTGGTTTGGGTTGTGTTTTGATGCAGAAGGATAGGGTGATTTCGTATGCCTCGAGATAATTAAGGAAGCACGAGGAGAATTACCCTACACATGACCTGGAGTTGGCAAATTTGTCATCTTTGCATTAAAGCTCTGGAGACATTACCTCTACGGTGAGGAGTTCGAGCTTTTCTGCGACCACAAGAGCCTTAAATACATATTCACGCAATGGATTTGAATATGAGACAGTAGCGATGGATGGAGACCTTGAAGGACTTCAAGTTCGAGGTTTCCTACCATCCTGGCAAGGCGAACCTTGTGGCAGACGCGCTGAGCCGCAAGAAGGCGATTGCATTTGCGGCACCGCTGATGATAGCCGAGTGGGACATGATGGAGTTTGTGCGGGACTTCGAGCAGAGACTCACTGTCGAGGAGCCTTTTGAGTGTGTTGCGCACGTTCGGGTGCGGCCACTTATTGACGACAGATTGTTGAGGCCCAAGAGGGCGATATACGGTGTCGAGCCGAGAGCAGGCTAGCGATGCCGTGGACTCCGAGTGGAGAGTTGGTTCTGATGGGGGTTTACGATTCCGTGGCCGCCTATGTGTTCCTGATGTGGCTGACTTGAGACGCGAGCTTCTCGAGTCCGCCCATAATTCGAAGTTTGCAATGCATCCTAGTAGCACGAAGATGTACCAGGATATGAGACGGACGTATTGGTGGGATAACATGAAGGCCCACATTGCTGAGTATGTGTCTCGATGTCTGACGTGCCAGCAGGTCAAGGCAGAACATCGCCGACCTCCTGGACTACTTCAGCCCATGCCTATAGCGGAGTGGAAGTGGGACTTCATCTCCATGGACTTTATATCAGGGTTGCCGAAGACGAGGAAGGGGCACGATTCCATTTGGGTGATTGTGGACCGGTTGACCAAATCGGCCCATTTCCTCCCTATCAGAGTTACGAACTCTGCAGACGAGCTGGCTAGATTGTACATCAGGGAGATCGTCCGTGCACGCAGGGTTCCTTTGGAGATCGTGTCGGACGTGAGACACGCGGTTCACATCCATCTTCCGGACTCGTATCTAGGAGGCGATGGGTGTGAAGTTGAAGTTCGATGTACTGAAGTTCATCCTCGGAGGCCGATGGGCGGACAGAGCGGGTGAACCAGATCTGGAGGATATGTTGCGAGCATGTGTGTTGGACTTCAAGGGCATTGGGATGACTGTCTTCCGTACGCGAGTTCGCCTACAACAACAGCTTCCAGGCGACTATTGGCATGGCCCCATATGAGGCTCTATATGGTCGACCTTGTAGGGCACCGCACTGTTGGGCAGAGGTTGGAGAGCGTAGTCTGATTGGCCCGAGTTGGTACAGCGACTACAGAGAAGGTAGACATTATCAAGAGTCGATTACTCACTTTGCGCGGAAGCAGTGCAGAAGAGTTACGCCGATACGAGGCGGCGACCGCCGGAGTTCGAGGTCGGTGATCATGTGTTCCTTCGAGTTTCCCCTATGAAGGAGTCCTTCGGTTTGGGAAGAAGGGAAGCTCACACCGAGGTTTATCGGTCCATTTCAGATACTGGATCGAGTGGGTGATGTGGCGTATCGTCTCGCCTTGCCTACACCACTTGCTTCCGTACACAACGTATTTCATGTATCTATGCTGAAGAAGTACGTTCCTGATCCTTCACATATCATCTGATGGGAGCAGGTACAGTTGAGTGAGGATGCTACGTACGAGCTGCGCCCAACGCGTATCCTTGATAGGAAGGAGCAGGTACTACGTAGCAAGGTCATCCCACTTGTGAAGGTGCTTTGACACATCATTCAAGAGGAAGCTACATAGGAGACTGAGGCCGAGGTCAGGAAAAACTACCCTCAGCTTCTCGAGGAGTACGAAAAGGTATAAATTTCGAGGACGAAATTTTTTGTTTAAGGGGGGTAGATTGTAACGACCTGAAAATTTCCGTACATTGGGTCGAGTACCACCTCGACCAGAAATCACGTAGGATTAAATTCTTTAGAAATTTAACAAAGTTAACTAAGTACTAAACTCGATTAGTCATGAAATCCGTTAGGATCGCTTTAAATACGATCTGCAAGACCCAAAAGTTACAGAATCATTGACGCTAGGTTACCCTAAAGTTTAGAACCAAACTCATTTCCCGTCTGCTCTCGGGAATGAAACGAAACTTCGTATTAGGTCTAGATCGCACATCGGGAGTCCGATTAACCCGAAGCTAAGGAACTAGGACCGCCCCACTGGGCTTAACAATCATCTCAAAAATCAGCTCCATCCGATGTTCCATGGCCATTCGTTTCGATTCGGAGCGAGGGAGTGTGAAAAACACTATTCCCATGCCAAAATAAATATCTGGAATAGTGATCTCGCATCATTCGTTGACGCGTCGATAAGCGACTGACCGTCGAATCGACCAAATTACACCCTCGGATTAAGAAAAATTTCAGGAACATTTACATGTACTTAGAATTTCTGATCGTGGCCCACTGACCGTGGAACTGAAAGTGGTCTGCCACGTGCGATCTGGGAATCCGATCGAGTCAAAAACATAATCCCATGTAGATCCATAGATGGTGAGCTTAAGTCTGACGTTTGGTTCAAGGATGGCCACCAGAACCTCCCTTTTGAGCTGGAAAAGTGGCGAAATACCTATATAAGCAGTACCCCTTGAACCTGAGTCTAATTTCGAAATGTTTTTGGCTATAAAAGGGGCTTAGAACAGCCCCTCTCACAGCCATACGAATTTTGGAGAAAAACCCTAGAGGGAGAGAGAGAAAAGAGAGAGAAGAGCTTGGGTTTTGTGGGAGATCTTCCTCCTATTGCTTTGGATTATTACAACGCCTACACCGCTTCAGTCCAGGTGTTTTCCTGGCGGTTTCCATCCCATTTGAAGGTAAGAAACCCTAACCTTAGGTCTGATTTGAGGTGGGATCGATGTGGGTTGTGTAACAACTAATCGATTTAGCTCTTTAGGCTAGAAAACTCCCGTATACGGAAGATTTGCTACCCTTGCTGATTCGTTGCGTTTCAAAAGGCAAAGGTGAGGACTTTAAGTGTATAAGTTACGGTTTTCAACACTTTCAATGTCAGATAATGGTAGATTCATGATCTGCTTGCAATTGCACATGTACAAAGTGCTTTCCGTTTCCTGTTTCGATTAACGTTGTGAAATATGAAATTTCACATATTCTAGGTATACGTAGAAATACCGTATACGTATTTTTTTTGGATAAATGTTTGACATGTTTATTTAATGTATGATTATATAATATATGAATAAAATACTAGTTTGGCGAAAGGAATCGCCAAAATACATGTTCACTTGTAAATGCGACGTATGTTGAAATTGTGTATGTTAGAAATACCGTATACGTATTTCTTTTGGAATAATGTTTGACATATTTATTTAATATATGATTATACAATATATGAATAAAATACTAGCTTGGCGAAAGGAATCACCGAGATCTATGTTCACTTGAAAACACTATGTATGTTGAAATTGCGTATTCCAGAAATACCGCTTATGTACAAATTTTGGAAATATAATTGTCATGATTATTTGTCATATGAATATGGCATGCGCGGATAAAATAACCGCTTGGCGAAATAATCGCCCTAATACGCATTTGCTAACATACGTCGTGTATGTTGGAATAGTGTATTCTACGTGTTCGCGTACATGCTTTGTGTGTGTAAATGTTTGATTGTTAGTGCCTTAGAGAGGTGCTGACATGGGATTCCCGACTCCCTTAGAGACATGTAGGACCCCCCCTCCACGCGGTGGTTCGCTATGACCACTCACTTGTGATATGTATGTAATCGTATTCCCATGTGTATAGTGCTTTACAACATGCTTTACAATATGCTTTACTTCATGCTTTACTTCATGCTTTACTTCATGCTTTACTCCACATGCTATTGATGAGAATTGTATGAGTTTGGGACTATGCCTATAGTCCAAACATTCGGTACCAGACTTGCGGTTGTGGCTGAGATTCATATCGCCACAACGGACGTGTCTGGCGAACCCGAGTCGTACTTCGGTTGGCGATAGTGGTTGGCCACACGGAGTGCTTTTGCGCTCCATATCGCTCAACTTGTGGTGCGCTCGAGCTAGTTAGGCTCGTCAAGCAAACCGATATGTGTATATGTATGTTCACCATGTTTGGTCGCTACTGCTTGAACCTAGGGTACCAAACTTACCAGTGGCGATCCCGTTAACCATGGTACCTCGATCCGCTAAGACGCATGAGCCGGGCATGGTGGTATGGGACACCGTGGTTGAGCTGTCGGCCTACGCTGGGGTCATGTGCCTCCCCGTAGTGACCATTGCGCAACCAAACTCGTGAGCCGATTATGGTGGTATGGGACACTATATTCGAGCTGTCGATACTTACGGCGAGAGCCGAGTACGGTGAGACCTGTGCTCGTGGCCGACGGCGACGAGTCCTCCGTAGTATCTTCGAGTATACTCCAAGTGTCTGTGATTGGCGACGAGTCTTTCACAGTAACTAGAGTATGAGTTGAGCCGAGTACGGTGAGACCTGTACTTGAGCTGACGGCTAGTGATTGAGCCAAGTACGGTGAGATATGTACTTGAGTGACGGTCGCAATTGAGCCGCATACGGTGAGATCTCAGATCCGCGCCGACGGGTGACGAGCCCTTTGCGATGCCTTCACTACGCTTCTCAAACCATAATATCGTATGAGATTAGCTAGGATTGACGACCCTAGAATGGATCATGTTTGGGAATGATACAAGGGAGGTACCTTAGTTTCCCAATACTGCTGGTTGAAATGGATTAATAAAAACTTGGTAATCATGAGCATCATCGCACCGCATGTGCTTTGTAGATATGGCGTACTGAGGGAGTAAGCATTCGCGAACGTAAGATGATGTCGCTTGAGGGTGGTTTGGCAAGGGCATACAGCATCATGTCATATCATTTTTGCATTTAACAAGAGTACTTAGGAATGTTTGAATTGTACTGTGTTATCATTACTACTTGATTGATTTGATAACATGTTAACCTATGCTTTATTGTTCCACTGAGTTAGCTACTCACTCCCACGTTACGGGACGGTGTTTGCAACACCCACCAGACTCTGTCGCAGGTGTAGATGGTGCCTCTGTTTAGGAGCCGGAGCTCGACTTCGAGGAGGATCAGGAGGAGTTCTCCTTTATGCAGTACTCTGACGGCTATGCTTAGGCCGACTACATCGCGGGGATTCCAGGGCTTATCTATAGAGTTGTCTTTTGATTTTTGACTTAGAAACAATACATGTATATTGGTACTTAGTTAGTACTCATACTCTGGAGTTCACAAAATTTTGATACTCTACATATTTTAAATATAAAATTTCAGTCTTCCGCTTGCCTTTATACAATTGAACTGGAGTATGAATTACTGTTTTGGTATAATCTCATTCATGTTTATTGCGCTAACTCAGACAACATTTAACCATCATTGTGTATGTTGCATAAGTGATGCGTTGGAACTCGGGAGTTGAGTTCATACTCGACCCCCGAATTTCAGGGCGTTACAGTGGATTTCAACAGATTGTTGAGGTCCATGATTTCAAGTCTGATACAAGTAACCATTTAAGGAGGGTGCAAAAATTACCATCACCATGCTTAATAAAAAGAAAGGAGGATAAACTTGTTACACTTGTATTGAGCATTTTCTTTTTGTTACTACTGGTGAAAGGAGGATTTAATGTTATTCAATGTCATACTCTGAGTTTTGTTTATCTGTTTATGTATGGAGAATAGGTGGTGTTGTTATCTGGTGAGACTGGTTGCAGGAAAATAACTCAGGTTACCAGTTCTTTTGCTTTGATTCTACATTTAGAAACGAGTTGTATTTTGAATTATGTTCATTTAGATTAAAAATTTCGATGTGATTGCATATAGATTAAGACAATCAGTTACCCATTTAAGGGTTTTTATGTGGCCAGGCATAGATATAGTGTGCTCCTTGGTGCATAAAAATTCTTAAATTGTACCTGTTTGGACAGTTCAAGACCGGATAAAATATAATGCTTTCATTTTAGCAATTCAAATGCACTTGCCTTTTCTATACATCATCTCTCTTTTTCTCTCTGGATTTGTTTTGATTTTTTCTTTGCTTATGCGTAAAATGTTCTAATTTAAATATTAAGAATTATGTAGTGGCTTGATCCCAATCTTCCAACATTGGGTACGTAGGCAGCCGTTCATACTAGATCGTATCGGTGCAGCCACAATTTTATTTTATTTTTCCCTTCTTGTAGTGTGGATGCATTTTTGTCAGGACTACTTGGCAATAAGAGTGAGGTGGATGTAAGTTCTCGAAACCTTTAATTAATCTTGAATCATTTATATCTTTATCGCTTCATTTATATCTCATTCATCGTCAACTTGTAACCCCTCGAATCCCGCTCATGGGTAAGACATTATGGTGCATGATGGTTCCTAGCAGGTTAAGTTGCAAATTCTTATTAAGAGTTGGTTGGATATAATTTATTTTTTGTAAATGTTGTTAATAGTTGGATGGATGATGAATGTATTTGTGAATGTAAATGAAAATAAAAAACTTATGATATATATATATATATATATGTTATCAATGGAGGATGCCTTGTTTAGGGGGACATGAAATTTTGTAGCTTATGGTATGGTGCCCCAATATTGGTTGTGTGTTACTAGTATGTAGTAGATAATACTAGGATGAATAGTAACATTTTGTAAGCCATATCCTAATTAATTATAAAACTATATATATATATATATAAATGCATATTGCAATTTATATATGAAATAATCGTCATCATCGTCATCATCATGTAAGCCATATCCTAATTAATTAGGGTCGCCTACATGAATCCTATTCCACCGTTACACTCTATCAAGTGCCATACCTTCAGTTAGACCATAGGTCATCGGGTCTTTTCTTACTACCTCCATCCACGTCTTTTCGGGCCTTCCCCTTGCCCAACAATTTCTTCCTTAAAGCGTGGTTAGTCTTACAGCTATTCTATAAAACTTCCCTTTTAGTTTGAATGGTACTCGACGATCATTTAAAACTCCCAAGGCACATCCTATAGCAATTTTTGCCGTCTTGTTGGCTTGAAACACTCTTGGGGGTAGCAATGTGAAATGGCACCATGCTGCCGTGGATTGGTAAAAGGACAGCCTCATTCTTTTGGTCGATCTATATCATTAATTCCCTCGACTGTGGGATATCATTGAAATTCTTATAGGCAATGAGATCGCTTGAAGCTTTTGTAGAACCACGGCCATCTCCAGCTGCAGAACCGCCCCTAGCCAACCTCCTCGCAGTTTCTTCATTCTTCTCAGGCCACCAAATGACTGATCTTTGCCTCATGCGACTCCTCCTTTGACATCTCCTAATTATCCGACCTTAGAGTCGCTTTCGACAAGAATGCCACAGCTCTATTGGATTTAACTTTGACCTTTGGACGCTCTTCTTCCTCCTCCTCTTCCTCATTGAATGAGTATGCAACATCCTTAACTAACTTAGAGCTGATTGAAGTCACAACTTTTGTAGCTTTTTCATTGACAATAGTAGTGTTTGTAAGCAACAACGAGAACATCTTAGTCTTTGGATTGTTGGTTTCTGATTGCAAGTTCTGGAACCCAATAGATACATTAAAAACCATTATAGGCTTCAGCACCCGATCTTTCCTGGCATTTAAACTCAATCCCGACTCACGGAACTCGAGACCGATTCCCGTTCCTGCTGACTTTGTAAGATGAGAGGCAAATTCAGGAGCATCCCTCTTTACCACCGGATCGCTTTGCTGGTAAACAAGACCGACCTTATTCGCAGCCTTCAATGCACCTATCGCTGCCTCATGGGCCTTGAGGAGAACCTCATAAGCCTTACTCTCCGTTGCATTTGCATCAATTAGAAATGTTCTGGCAATGTTTGAGCAGTAGCTGTTGTAGTGCTATCCGATTGCGCATATGATCACACTTGTTGAGTCATAGTAGAGATCATCATCATTGATTGATGCACTTAGCTTGAGATCAAATTCACCTCCACTTTGAAAAATTGGGGGGTAACAGATGTCAACATTCTCTGCTTTTAGTTTGACTTCGACTTTTGCTGGATCAAGTATGACCTTCTCTATGTCATCCATCAGTGATGAATGAGAAACCTTCTTCTCCTCATCAATGATCTTCTCGAGCTTTGGGACATCGAAGTATTTCATCACAGATGAAGTTAAGTACGCAGCCTTCTTCACATTTCTAAGCTCAGTGCCATCCTTGCCAACCTTCTTCACGTTTGTGAGCAGCCTTCTCGAGCTTAAGCTTTTGGAGTAAATGGTTGTTTGACAAATATGCCATGCACATTATTATGTAATTATCATTAAGAGAGTTGAATTGGCAAAATAAATGAAAAGAAACTCCATACAAAGGCTTATGTGATGCCTTCGGGATATGACCCTATTTGTTTTGATTTGTCTTGAATCCTTGAACAACCAACATATTCACATAGTTTCAGCTACTCGCTAGATTTGTTTGTGATCTCTGTTTTGTAACAGGTTTTCATTTTCCCTGTAAGTTTTGTATGCTCAGAGGAGCCTTCATAGATATCGCCCACCAAAATGACATTTGAAGGACCATCCCTCAAGAATGGAAACCTTATTACACCTCATCACTGATTCAAATACCATCTAAATGCCTCAACCTGCATGCTTAGCATGTCACGCCTGGAGACACCTGAATAACAATAGAATGCTGTAGTTGAGTGCTAACGTTAACACTTTACCTTGGTAGTGAAGGATTTTGCTGTTTTAATAAAATGAACCTAAAGATGTAGAATATCTGCCATTGAAGCTATGTCGAATCTAGAACAACTGAAATCCGCAACAAACCAAACAGAAAAATGTAGAGATAACCACAAATTTCAGAGAAGGTATGTCTCTTCTTTCCTTTCTCTTCTATTTCACGAACAGAATGTAGTTCATCTGCAAATTACAGTCTTTTTAAGGATTTAGAACTTTTTCGAAAAATGAAAACTACTAGTTGAAAAGAAGAAAAAAAAACATTTTCATTATATATATATATAAACCCATGATCCAAACTTCAATTCCTGGTTTCCAAATTCCTGTTATACAATCATCATTTGAGCCTTTCTTCCATCGATTTGGGGTTGGCTTTAAATGGTAGATTGGCAAAAAGAAATTATGATTGGCTGCCAACTAGACATTCACCTTCCTCTTTACCGAGGTCTTGGAATCGAAAATGGCAAAGGCTCACATTGATACTGACTCACATGCCAAACATAATTCCACACTACACAATTAAGACTGCAACAAGCTACTCGCATATTGCAGCAACATTTTAAAACAGCAAAAATGCCCCTATTCCCAGTGGAGGTAAATTCCACGCTGTTGATGGGACTGATAGATACAATCTGAAACATTGGTTGCTACACGTGTATGCCTCCAAATTACCTAAATACATGTTACATTTGTTTCAAATTCCTCCCCATGTTCCTCAAAAATCCAAAGTTCATGATCCTCTGAAAACCATTTGCATGGGAAAAATTGCCTCTGGCTGATGTATACAGAGCTTTGCTAAGCTCACATGCATGTTCAAGTTAGCTAATGCACATGCCACCACATATTCTAGCAAGGTGAACAAGTGGAATGTCCAAGCCATCCATCATGATGAGATTCCCTATCCCAAGAATCAGGTCAGTCCACTAGTCAGGTGGGCCACAATCAACTGAACGAATGTATGGTTGTGAAAAAAAAATAGCCAAAGTTTTCTAATCCGCTTGGCTTATTTCTACTATCATGGCACACCAACTAAATGGACCACCTTTATCTTTGGGCTCTACATAGTGAACTCCACCTAGTGGATAGCTTGGATGTTTCACTAGCCTACCATATTAGCATATACAGTGGGTGGTGCATTAGCTGACTTGTAAAAACGTGTGGGCTTAGCAAAACTCCATACATACATATATAGATTTACACTAGAATTGCTCTTTGCCGATACGTTATTGTCCACCCAGCAGATAACCTCAAGTATATCTGCTGATAAATAACAAAATAGTAAGTGTTGTCTACCTGATGAGTGGATGGGGCTGAATTTTACACAAGGTGATCCTCAAAGTGGGGTTAACCAATTAGACAGGTTGGATGTTGCACACAAATGCATTTTGAAAGTAATATCTGCTGGCAGATAGTAGCCTATCGTCCAACCATACATAAATATGTATGTACATATGTACAGACATAAAAACATACAGACGGTAACTTTTCAATATCTTCCAACCGGTAGGGTATGAGCATTTAGATCTTCAATTAGTAAAAAAAAAAGGGCTTAAATCTTGTGTTCTGATCTTTAAAAATTGCACAAATTTAGTAGAAAATGGCTTGAAAACAATCTCAAAATGGGGAAAAGAGGGGAGAACATCTAACTCATCATCCATCTTGTAAAAGTTGGCAACTACACTACTAACCCTCAATTGTTGCTAAAAGCTCCAATGCCATAATCTCTTTGAGAAACAATTTAGTACAAACTGAGAAATGCATGGATAAGACATAATATTTCACCAAGCATCTTCCAAAAATCCAATGAGCATTCCACGCCAATCTTCACGACAACTGCCTTTGAGAATTCCTACTCAAATTTGAACACAATGCATTACGAGCCCCAATGCCCTGTATTCAAATGAAGCTTATACGTGTGGCCTAGCACCATATTACAGTTTTACAAAACCACCTTCCATTAACTATTATCTTCTGTGGTGAACTTCCATAACCATTTCACAAGAAGGACAATATTCATATGTTTTAGCCATTTTAACCCCACTCCACCATAGCTTTTCAGTTTTTCCTCCCACTCCACAAGATGAAATTTGTGCTTTCTTCTGCACTCTATGAAAGGAACTCTTTGAATTCTGTTCTTTGAACAACACTTGTTGGACATTGGAACAAAAAATATAATAGATTGGCATATTAGTTAATGTAGAATTGATGGGAGTTATGTAACCCCCAAAGAACAACTATCTTCTCTTCTATCCCATGAAGCTTTCTTTCATACTTTTGACCATTTCATCCCACAAATGATACAAAAGGGATGCCAAGATATGATGAAAGAATCTTCCCCACCCTGCAAACAAAGCTATGAGCAAAAGATTCAATTTTCTCTTCCCTCACCCATAGCCCAGTTTCTCTCTTTGATAAGTTAATCTTGAGACCTATGAGCAAAAGTTTCAAACAGTTTCACTATGATTTTCTGAAAACTTGGTTAATCCTAGCATCTGCAATTTTATTATTTTATTATTTTTTTTTACTTTGCATATGACTTCTAACAACCACTTGAATGATTCTCACATGCATCACTTTCATCATTGCATGTCATTTAGCAAACTTGTGATATTCTGAATGTTGAAAGATGGTGTTAAATGGGTATGAGCCTTGTTTGAATATAACTGTATGATGGTTGAATGGATGGATGGGGGAATCAAAAATATTTTTTTGGGTCTAGTTTCATGGACCAAATGGTAATAGAGATGCAGTTACAAGCACTGACAAGTTGTTGCTATCTTCTGATTATGCAGGTGTATCTTGTTGGGAAATAGGAATTTCGCAGTTCCTACACTTTCATTTGGTCATTTTGTTAGACACTAGTCAATTAAATGCAGATTGCATTGTGCTGTTGTGTATTGATTCCAACATCTAAAGATCTTTTCAAAATGTATTGTGCTCTCCCAGTGAATGCTATGAAGTTAAGAAATGCTCTTACCTGAACCTCTAATGGCTAGGATAGATTCTAATCTTTTATTTTGTTAATTAGTTTCAGTTGATTAAACTATTCACTTTTCATGGATTTGAGCTGGTTATTTGTAATATATGAAGGGTTGACTAAACTAGTCTTTTCTTGGATTGAATCTGGTTGTTTGTAATATATGTAGGAAGGGCTCAAAAGAAGGTTGAACAAGAGAAGATACAAAGTAGCCAATTCAAGGCAAGGCATAACCAACAGTTGAAGTTCCAGGTAAGAAGTGTTTAGTTAGGAGGGTTGAAGTCAATTTTTGTTGGAGTGGGCCACTTGGGTCATTTCTTTTTTTATTGAATTGAGTTGTTACCAATTTTGTGAATATGATTCTTATCAAACAATAGTGTGAATTATTTTTTGAATGACTATCAGGTGTAAGATTAAAAAAAATGATAATAATAAATTATCGATATTTTTTTTATTTACAGATATTTTAGCGACGGACCAAATCCATTGCTAATATCTGCATTTCAAATCCGTCGCTTACTCATATTAGCGACGGACCTTATCCGTCGCTAATTTTTGACCGATGAAAATCAATGACAGATTTGAGGTCCGTCACTTACTCATATTAGCGACGGACATTTCTGTCGCTAATGTTTTTACTGACGACTAATTTTCTGAATATTACCGACGGACTTTTTATTTTTTACGACGGATTTTATCCGTCGCTATGATGCGACGGACCTTATTCGTCGTAGATTAAACGACGGATATAATCCGTCGTAAAACCAAAAATGACCCAGTAAACAGCGACAGACCAAGCGACGAACGAAGTCCGTCGTTTTTTAAGTTTTACGACGGATTTGGTCTGTCGCAAAACAACGATTTTGGCCTAATGTTAGGAGTGGAGTAGCATTCTGTGTGGTTGTTGTTTAACAGTTGGTGAACACACAGGCGAACCACTATAATCCCTTGTGTTGTGGTTGAATGATTTATATTTCTAATCTTTAATTATTTATTTGTGGGATGTATGTATGGTGGTGAATGTTGTAATCATTTAATTCAAGCATTGTGAGAATTTTGTAATAGTTTAAATTTATTTTCTGCTATTCCTTTATTAGCTTAAAATTCAATTTCCTTTAAAGTTGTTCCAGCAAGGTTGCCCTGCCATTTTTATGGTGTATGGCTGTCCCTATAACAATACATTTGTGATTACAATTTATTTCAGTACAGTTTGTGTTTATTTCTGTATTCCTCTTCGGTTTGAGATTTGATACAAAGATCTTTCTAGAAATAAGGTTGTCCTACCATAAACTCTAGTTTTTGGTGTAAGGTTGTCCTTAGAACAACATTTGTATCAACCTCTCAAGATCTGAATTTTGAGGTAGTTTTACTTTCCTGCATTATGATTTATTTTGGTTATCATATTCCTTTTAATTCCGCTGTTATAAGTTTTATTTGGTATTGTCCTATTCACCCCCCCTCTAGGACATATAGTTAGGCCTTTTCAAGTGGTATCAGAGCCTAATAGCTCGTTCTTATTACTTTTTATTTGGATTTATTTCCTGAGCTAACGATCTAAGCTATATAAAAAGATGTCAAATTTTGATAGCCTTTCAGTCACTAGGCCTCCACCATTTGATGGCTCCAACTATGCCTATTGGAAAGCCAGAATGAGGATCTTCCTAAAATCAATGGATGAGAGTGTGTGGCGAGCCACAGTGACCAAATGGAACCCTCCTACACTTGAAGTAACTGAATCCGACGGTTCAAAAACTATGTCTGTACCTGCTTATTATTTATGGACCACCCTTCAGAAAAGTGAGTATAGTGTCAATGCTAAAGCACTAAATGCAATCACTTGCGCACTATCACCGGATGAATTCAAAAGAATCATTTCCTGTGATAATGTAAAGCAAGCCTAGGATATACTAGAAATGACACATGATGGTACATCAATTGTCAAAAAGTCTAAAGTCCAACTTCTCACAACCAAATTTGAAGAAATCCATATGGAGGAAAATGAAATGTTTATGGACTTTTACACTAGACTAAATGACATTGTAAACTCAATATGGGGTCTTGGCGATAAAATTCCAGAAAGTAAAGTGTGTGCAAAGATACTACGCTCACTTCCTGAATGGTTCAATTCTAAAGTAACCGCGATCTAGGAACTTCGTGATACAGATAATATGAGGGTAGAAGAACTAGTTGGTTCCTTACAAACCTACGAGTTAAGCTTTAAAGCTCCTAAAGGTAAATCGATCGCTCTAAAATCATCTAAATGTAATTCAGAAGAAAATTCTGATTCAGAAGATGATATGGCTCTTTTAGCTAAGAAATTTTACAAGATTTTTAAAAGTAAGAAAAGTGTTGATTTTAAAAAATCAAATGATAAAAAGAAGTTTAGACCTAAACCTCAAAAATCTTTGAAAGATAGTCAATGTTACAATTGTCAAGAATATGGGCACTTAGCAAATAGATGTCCTAAAAAGGACAAACCCAAGAAGAAGGGTATGTTGGCTACATGGGATGAATCATCTAATTCTGAAGCTTCTTCTGCATCAGAAGATTCTGAAACTGAGTCGGGCAATGAAGTTAAAGCTCTTATGACTCTAGCCAAATTCACATTTTCAGATAATGACTCAACAAGTGAAGAAAATCTTAGTGAATGTGAAAATGAAGATGATTTTCAAGACGCTTACAATGCCCTATATACGGAAAGTTGTAAAATTGCTGTCAAACTTAAACTTCAAAAAAAAAATTCTCTAAACTCAAAGAATGTTTTGAATCACTTGTCTTAGAAAAATCACAAATTTCAGATTATTTTGAAAAATCAAAATGCGATTTGGAATTCAAAAACTCTCCAATTGTTGATTTGAAATCTGAAATTAATAAACTCAAAAATGAAGTATCTTCTCTTCTGAGTCAAAAGGACACATGGAAATATGCCCAAGGTGATCCAAAGTTAGAAAAACTTTTATCCGGATCAAGAAAATGTGGTGATCTATCCGGGTTGGGCTATGATAAAAAAATTTCTCCTAAACAAAAGTATACTCCTCCTACGTTTGTGAAAGGAGAGTCCTCAAACTCAAAAGGGAAAAATACTTATCAAGGTTTTTCTAGAAATTCAAAAACTTTTCAAAAACCTATAAGCAGCCATGTCAACATTAATCAGAAACGAAATCCACTAGCTGAAAAGATAGTAGATTTACTCAAGGAGCTCTTAAAATCTAACTCTATAGGTTATTCCTACAACTATAAACAAAAGAAGACCAACTATGTTCCTAAACCCAAAACAGTTATGAAATGGGTTCCTAAAGTTGCCTGTTTGTTGCTCACACTGCTTTCAAAGCAAAAAGTCATTCAAAGTGGTACCTAGACAGTGGATGCTCCAGGCATATGACAAGTGACAAAGCTTTATTCACGGATCTAAAAGATATGAATGATGGTTCAGTCACATTTGGTGATGGTAGCAACTGCAAGATTATAGGCCAAGGTACGGTTCAAACTTTTTAATCTTCCCATGTTTAAAAACGTTTTATATGTTGAAGGTTTAAAACATAACTTGCTTAACATATCACAAATATGTGATAATAACCATAGTGTTTGGTTCTCTAATTAAAGCTGTGAGATACTAAACAATAAGGGTTCTGTAATATTAACTGGACGTAGAACGTCTGAAAATTGCTATATTATTAGCGAATCCAGCTCATCTAATCAAACATGTTACATGGTCCATACAGACGAGACTGATTTATGGCACAAACGTCTTAGACATGTACATTATCAAAATTTATATAGATTGAGCAAACGAGAACTTATAAGAGATTTACCCAAACTTCAGAAATTAAATAAAATATGTGGTGAGTGCCAGATAGGCAAACAAACAAGGAACTCACACAAAAAGGTAAATTCAAATACCACATCAAGACCACTCGAACTTCTCCACATGGATCTAATAGGACCTACCAGAACGGAAAGTCGTGGTGGGAAAAAGTATATCTTGGTAATAGTTGATGACTTTACCAGATTCACATGGGTAGTCTTCTTAAGGGATGAATTTGAAACCCTTGAAGAAGTAAGAAAAGTTCTCAAAAGGATTCAAACTGAAAAATCTTCTCAAATCAGTAAGATTCGTAGTGATCGTGGATCTGAATTTGAGAATATCAATTTTGAGAAGTTCTGTACCGACCAAGGAATATTACATGAATTCTCAGCTCCCAAAACTCCACAACAAAATGGAATTGTGGAAAGAAAGAATAGGGTGCTTCAAGAAATGGCTAATGTCATGTTGAATAGCATGAAGCTCTCTAAAAATCTTTGAAATTCAAGTCATGTCAACACACTTTTGCTATATTATTAACCGAGTCTACACTAGTAAAGATAATAATAAAACGGCTTATGAATTGTGGTTCAATAAAAAGCCTACTGTCAAATACTTTTGAGTTTTTGGCAGCAAGTGCTATATTTTACGAGATCGTGAAAATTTGGGAAAATTCGATACAAAGAGTGATGAAGGGATTTTTCTAGGATATTCCTTAAACAGTCGAGCTTATAGGGTTCTGAACAAAAGAACTAGTGTGATTTAAGAGTCCATCAATGTTATCATTGATGATCACTTAAATATGCCAATCCCTAATTCAAATAATGATGAAGTTCTAATCATTGATAAACCCGATACTTCATTGAATCAGACTGACTCTGAGTTGAGGACTATTAAAGATCATCCAACCACTCAAATTCTTGAAAACCTTCTCATAGGTATTCGTACCTATAGAAAACTTGAGGATATATGTAATTATGTATGTTTTACGTCCCAAATAGAACCATCTAACGCAAAAGAAGCTCTTGCTGATGAGAACTGGATTGTTGCGATGCAAGAAGAACTCAACCAATTCATAAGAAATGATGTTTGGTATCTCGTATCAAGACCTAAAGATAAACACATCATTGGAACAAAATGGATTTTCAAAAATAAGTCTGACGAGCATGGAAATATAATTAGAAACAAGGCTAGACTAGTGGTACAAGGTTATACTCAAATTGAAGGAATTGATTTTGATGAAACTTTTGCACTGGTAGCATATCTAGAATCTATCAGACTATTTATATCCATTGCATGTTTTAGAAAGATAAAGATCTATCAAATGGATGAGAAAAGTGCTTTTCTAAATGGCGATTTACATGAAAACGTCTATGTTGAACAGCCAATGGGTTTTGAAGATCCCAAAAATACTGATAACGTGTATCGACTTAAAAAGGCACTTTATGGATTAAAACAAGCACCTAGGGCATGGTATGAGAAATTAACAAAATTTCTTTTAAGTCATAATTTTTAAATGGGATCTGTTGATAAAACTCTGTTTATTAAAAAACATAATGATCATATCTTAATGGTACAGATTTATGTTGATGATATCATTTATGGATCAACTTGTACTGACTTGACTACTGAGTTTGCAGATTTGATGAAATCACAGTTCAAAATGAGCATGGTTGGGGAATTAACTTATTTCCTTGGATTGCAAGTAATGCAACAACCTGAAGGAATATTCATTTCTCAATTTAAGTATGCTTTGAATCTAATCAAGAGATTTGTATTTGAGAATGGCAAAATTTTTGATACTCCCATGAATACTACCCTGAAACTCTCAAAAGACTCTAATGGTAAAAATATTGATTCAAAACTTTATCAGAGTATGGTTGGTAGTTTGTTATATTTAACTGCTAGTAGACCTGATATTTCTCTAATTGTTGGTATTTGCGCAAGATTTCAATCTGATCTAAAAGAATCTCACTTAATTGCTGTCAAGCGGATTATTAGATATGTCGCAAGTACTGTAAATCTCGGTCTCTGGTATCCTCATGAGACTAGTGTCCAATTAGCTGGGTACTCGGATCTTGATGGACATTGGTAATCTAGATGATAGAAAATCAACCAGTGGTGGTTGCTTTTACATTGGAAATTGTCTAGTTTCTTGGTTTAGTAAGAAACAAAATTCTATATCACTTTCAACAGCTGAAGCTGAGTATATCGCAGCTGGTAATGCATGTACACAGCTTGTTTGGATGCAACGAATGCTAAGTGATTATGGAATTAAACAGGGTTCTATGTTATTACATTGTGATAATTCCAGTGCGATAAATATTTTAAAAAATCCTATTCAGCATTCTCGTACTAAGCACATTGACATTAGATTTCATTATATTCGGGAATTGGTAGAAGAAAAAGTTATATCTCTGGAATATATTCCTACCGAAGATTAACGAGCTGATATTTTCATAAAACCTCTTGATAAAAGCAGGTTTAAAAAGATGAAATTTGATCTTGGCATGTGCATTTTAAAATGATTATTCATGCCTACTTGTATCATAGTGTATATATTTGCTAGGTTGAATTCCAATTTCTGTATAATTTGCAAGAAAAATGAATTTTTGGACATTCTTCGACCAGTCGTGAGTATAGTCGACCAGTCGACCTTCGACCAGTCGTAGATACCCACGACCAGTCGTAGATCTTGGGAATCACTTAAAATTTGGAGATTTTGCTTTCTTCCTCATTCCGTTTTTCTTTTCTTAGGAGTCAAGCTTCGACTTGTCGAACCCACTGTTTTTATTCTTTAAGGTTAGTATTCCATATGCGTTTTTCTTGCAGATCTGTGTCTAGATTGTTTTCTTTTCTAGCTTGAAGCTTTCTATTTTGGGTTTCATTGAGATTTGAGGTTTGGATCAAGAAAAATCTGTTTTGAGTAAACCCACTTCTCAATCCTTTGCAACTTCTTATTTCCTTATTATTATTGTTGCAAATGGCTACTAGAGGTAGAAAAACTACTTCCCGTGGTCCTTCTTCCTCCAGATCGACCAAGCGTCATCTTCTTGTTCCCAATGATGATCCATCTTATGTTACGGACATTAGATCTCGTAATGTTATTGTTGAACATCCTGTTGATATTAATCATATTGCACCTTTTGACATCCTTCCTATGCTTGAAGCTGTAGGTTGGGTTAACTTATTACATTGGAGTGGGCCTGCATACTGGTCCATTGCCCAATCCATATTTACATGTATTAGTGACTTCTCACAGGACAATTTAACTTTTAAAATATCTACTAATGAAGGGCCATTTGACATTGATCGTCACTTAATATCAGCCCTTATGGACATTCCTGTGAATGATAAGGATATTCCTATTCATAATTTGAGTGATAAACCCTCAGTTTCTGAAAAATTTATGCTCACTAGAGACTTGTGCAACATGGATGTTCACTGGACTAAAAAAGGGAATGCATTTCCCGCAAGGTATTTGTTACCCAAATACAGAGTTCTTCACAAAATCTTTGTCTAATCTGTATCCTCGTTCGGGTAATAAAACTAACTTGACTTCGTTTATGGTTCATGTTATCCATGCTATTGCCAGTGGTACTCAGATTTGTTTACCATCTTTAATCTGTCATTTCATTCTTTAGTTTAGACTCCATCCTGGTCATAGTGACATTCCTTTTGCCTATTTAATGACTGTATTGGCTACTCATATGTTAGTCGATATGCCGGCTGATGAGGAACCTATCCATCATCTGATTTTCAACAATTCTAATCTCAATAAGATGAAGCTGAAATTACTTCTTGAACAAGGTGGTGGTGGTGGTGGTGGTCATGAAGAAGCTGGTGATGACATTTTTGTGTAACTGGATTCTGATTCAACAAATGATCCAGATTTTGAACCATTTGATGTTGATGCACGTCTGAGTGCATTGGAGGATAAAGTCGAGAATATAAATGTAAAGATGGAAAACATGTCGGTTGCTCATGATTTACAATTTAAGTACATGCGTAAATATCTTAGGCGATTGAACAAAGGCATGCACTAACTTGATCCTTCTATTCCTGCTCCGTCATCTGGTTATAGTTCTGATTAGTTTATATGGGATTTTCTGGTCTGTAATAACTTTATAACTTAGGTTGACTGATTTGGAGTTGGATACTATCTTTGTTTTATGCTGGGTATTTGTTATGTGAAACTATGCTGATTTTGAGTTGGATATTATCTATTCTTCTGTTATAATCTCGTAACTCCTCATATTTACTCTCATATATCCCTTTATTTAGTTCTCCTTCCTTGTTGTTTCCTTTGTCATATTGTGACAAAAAGGGGGAGAATGGTTTGTTCTTAACGATGTGATTGTGAGAGGAGTAGCATTGGTTATGTTACTCAGGGGGAGTATGTATGTTTGAATGTTGAATGTTGCATATTGAATATTGATTTGCAGGTAAGCCAGTTAATATTAACTAGTTCATGATTCTTTAACCAGTTGTTTTACTTTATGCTTATCTTGGTTATGTGTTTTGTCACTAATTTGATAAAGGGGGAGATTGTAAGTGTTATAGTTTATATCCCTGTCGGTCGTCAAATTTGTGGTGCCAAAATCACTATTATATAACTTGCATAAGTGAAGCTCTCTCAAAGATCAACATTCATGAACAAGCAAAGCTCACAACAAGCAAAGTTCATAAGAACAAAGATTCACTCAAAGATCAACCTTGACTACAAGTATTGCTCACAAGACATGACTTAAGAATGCAAGACTTCAAGAAGAGTACAAGGTAGTTCGTAAAGAACTCAAGACACTTTCAAGGTTGAGCTACATCAAGATTTCAAGATTGAACTACATCAAGACTTCAAGGGTTAAACTTCAAGGTCACTTGTTCCTAATGTTTCAATGTCCTTACTTCATGTTGAGGTTTGATTGACCTTAGGTTGACCTTAGAAGTAGGCCATTTTGGATATATAAGTCATATGTTTATGTTACATGCGTTTGGGTAGTTCGTGGACTTGTCCTAGGCTTTCTTCGACTAGTCTTAGCTTTGCTTCGACCAGTCCAAGAAATTCCTCGATTAGTCATGAGTTTGTTACAAAAGTCGAATATTTTCTGCTAGGCTTCGACTTGTCCAGGAATCTGTTCGACTAGTCGAAGGAACAGTATCGACTGCATCTTCGACCAGTCGAACATCTTCGACTCAAAGTCCAACAATTAATTACAGGATCTTCAACCAGTCGAAGGAGACCTTCGACCAGTTGAAGGTGACCTACGACCAGTCGAAGGAGACCTTCGACCAGTCGTAGAACGGTCAAAGCTTATCGCGCCCAATTTTTTTCAAATCTGTTACTTCTTCGACTAGTCGAAGAGGTCCCTGGACCAGTCGAAGACGCGATCTGCTCACCTATAAATAGAGCATGAATCTCAGAAGAAAAATGTGAATTAATTAATCCATTCAAGCCAATCTTCGTCAAACTTCTGAGAGATAATTCTGTGCTCCATCTAAGCTAAGTGTGCTTATTTAATATTCTCTTTCTTTAGCTTTATTTAATTGATTTTGTTTCTGCTATTCCAATCTAATTTAATAAGAGAAATTGTTACTCCCTTTCTTTGGAATCAAAATCAATTAAGGCAAGCCTTATTTGGTTTAATTTAAAATCTATTAGATCTAGAACCATTGTAATTGAGTACTGGACATTGAACTTGGACATTCAATCATTTACTCTGACTTGGTTCTACCGGGCTGCTACTATGAAGGAGATAATCAGGTATTTTACATTTAATTGTAAATTCCTTTCTGTTTTGGTTTTTTTCAAGATTTGCCAGAAAAATCTTGTTGTATTGGTTATCTGAGGAGAGCCAGGAAAACTCAGAAGTGGGGTTTTTTTAAATTGTGTAAGCCCATAGACAAAGACACAATTGTAAAGGTTTTGGGTGAACCCAGTAAAAACTATTTTTGTTAGTGAACTCTAATATCCCCTGTGTGAGGATATTAGGAGTGGAGTAGCATTCTGTGTGGCTGTTGTTTAATAGTTGGTGAACACACAGGCGAACCACTATAATCCCTTGTGTTGTGGTTGAATGATTTATATTTCTAATCTTTAATTATTTATTTGTGGGATGTATGTATGGTGGTGAATGTTGTAATCATTTAATTCAAGCATTGTGAGAATTTTGTAATAGTTTAGAATTTATTTTCTGTTATTCCTTTATCAGCTTGAAATTCAATTTCCTTTAAAGTTGTTCCAGCAAGGTTGCCCTGCCATTTTTATGGTGTATGGCTGTCCCTAGAACAATACATTTGTGATTACAATTTATTTCAGTACAGTTTGTGTTTATTTCTGTATTCCTCTTCGGTTTGAGATTTGATACAAAGATCTTTCTAGAAATAAGGTTGTCCTACCATAAACTCTGGTTTTTGGTTTAAGGTTGTCCTTAGAACAACATTTGTATCTACCTCTTAAGATTTGAATTTTGAGGTTGATTTACTTTCCTACATTGTGATTTATTTTGGCTATCATATTCCTTTTAATTCCGCTGTTATAAGTTTTATTTGGCATTGTCCTATTCACACCCCCTCTAGGACATATAGCTAGGCCTTTTCACTGATGCAAACTGATTTTTAAGGAAAACATCTAAAAAGTGTGGCCCACCTAATTGAAAGCTTAGATCTTGCATGCCATATTGGCAAGTCAAAATGGGCAGCACTCTACACATGTGAGCTGAACGAACCAGCTGATTGAGATTGTATGCAAACCTCAGGTGGGCTATAGGGAGGGTGCGTGTTATAATTCATTGATGGAGAGGAGTTTAAGGAATTTGGTGCTAGCTACAATAAATATGTGAGGCCAACTATCTTTGGAACTAAAGATTTTCTATTTCTTTTTCTTTTTTATGGGTCTCATTACATAATTCAAGGCAACCCAATAGAGAAAGGTGGGACACATTTCATTGAGATTGAAGTGGGCCTTGTTATGGGAAGATCTGGGCCCCTTTTAATTCCGTGGGCTGACACCCACGAGTAGAAAACTACTCTGTACGACACTCGCTGCTAAAGGATTCATCAGTGAGTCGCCAAGTTGCCTCGGATTTGAGACTAATGGCCGAGAGGATATCTGACCCGATAAACCAGGTCCAACGCTTCACCCCAGACCTCTTAAGAGAACGAGACACGCAACTGTCAAGAAGTTGTCTACCAGCTCGGCTCAGACCGTAGGCGCGGTCACTGTTCGAAGAAGACTTGTAATCACTCTGATTGAGGGTTCGTCTGCCAACAGGACAGAGCCAACTCCAGGTCCCAAAGTAGGCGCTCCAGAACTTAGAAACTACTGTAAGTGGACATGGCCGATTACTTCGCTTGCAGATACGCACGATGTGCATGATATAATGCAGGATCCTTGGATTCCGTGCGGTATCTCTACTATCCGAAAATCTCCTTGATTGAGTGAATCGTGCTGAGATCAACGGACTTAGGTCATCCGACAGTTAGGTATAAATATATAAGGACCCCATCGCTACAGGTACGCAATATCTTGCACTCTTCCTCTACTCTTCAACTTAGACCCCGATTCCCTTGACCTGACTTAGGCATCAGAGGGTCCCCCGGCTTATCCAGGGTCTTCTTTGCTCACCCTTTGTGCAGGACCAGGGTCCATCTGAGGAGCATCACAAGGAGTGGAGGGCGATTCAGATTTTGACCTCAACATTTTTGGTACCGTCTATGGGAAGCTGATACAAAAGGTCAGGTTCTTGTTCTCAAATATAATGGCTAAAGGAAAGAAGAAGGTGGTAGCTGTGGAACCAGAGCCCAATGAGCAAACTCACTCCTCATTACTTCATGTCGAATCAACCCCGGGGCCTTCCCAACATTCTCATAACCGAGCGAGTAAATATCGTGCCATGCAGAGTGAGATACAAGCCCTACGTGACGAGGTGAACAGGATGAAGCAACAACGGGAGCCACAATTGCACCCGGCTCAGGAAAATCCTGTTTCTGAACTAGTCGGTCTAGTCGTGGAGGCTCACTCATCGAGGAGTGTGAGGCCCGACGTGCCTCAACACCCCCAGATGCCGATTTTAGGTCAGAATCCTCTTCCTACCCAAATCCGAGCCTCGGCTCAGAACACAGTCACTCGAGCTCCAACCAATGCTTCAGTCATCTTGGCCCTAACACCAACGGATCTCCGCCATCAGCTAGAACGGGGAAGGAAAATGAGAACTCCGAAAATAGAAAACAACCAAGAGATCGTAGCGAAAAATAAGGACTCATGAGAGAAACGGTTCGCGGAGCTCAACAACATATTCGTAGCTTTGGAAAAGAAACAACAGCCGATGTCAGTTCCCGCCGTTGTTCAGGCAATGATGGAAGAGAGCGAACCTCCGTTCACCTCAAAAATCATGAATGAGGTGATGCTGCGGAGGTTCAGGATACCTCCCGTCATCCAATATTCCGAGTCTGGAGACCTATCCGAATATGTGGAAGCCTATCACTCGTGGATGCAATCCAGAGAGCGATGGATGCTATGATGTGCTGGGGGTTCTCGATCACGCTTACCAGCTCCGCTCGGAGTTGGTACCGATAGCTCAAGCCAAATTCCATCAGTTCCTTCATAGAGTTGAGCTGACTATTCCTTACCCAGTTCATAAGTGGTAAGAGAAGTCGAAAGCCCAACACTCACTTGTTTGCTGTCAAACAAGAGTCGAAGGAGTCATTGAAAGATTACATTGCACGCTTCAATGAGGAAGCATTATTGGTAGAAGACTACGATAACAAAATGACACTCATTGCTATATTCAGTGGCTTAAAAGAAGGGAAATTCACTTTCTCCATTAGAAAGAACCCGCCAAAGACACTGGTCGAACTTGTCGCTAGATCTTAGAAGTACACCAACGCGGATGAATTCTCTAATGCCCGTAAAAATGTCTAAGTGACGGAACTAAATGGTAAAGGGAAGAGGCCTAGGAATGAAGAACCCCAGTCGTCTAACAAAGGGGCCGATGATCGCGCCCCTCGCGATCATCATCCGAGCAGAAGGTCAAAGGGAAAGTTCCATTCCTACACCTCCCTTAACATGTCCGCCGAGCAGATTCTATTGGACATTCGAGGAGAAAAGCTGCTGAATTAGCCTGTTTGCGTGAGAGTTGATCCAGATCATCGAGATAAGCGCAAGTATTACCGCTTCCATCGGGATCACGGTCACAATACGACTGACTGTGTAGATCTTAAAGATGAGATCGAGACCTTTATTTGGAAGGGACACCTGCGTCGATACACCAAGGAAAAATCGCTCGAAAAAAATAAAGAGAGCGTGAGCAGCCAAATAATGCCACTGAAGAGCCCACTGAAATCTGTACCATCTTCGGGGGCTCATCTGGTGGAGGAGATTCAAATAGGGCACGGAAGGCTCACTCCTGGAATCTGAACTAGAACATTACGTCCACTTAACCGAGCGACCCAGTAAGGAATTTCAGGTTAGCCCATGTACTCTGACCTTCACGGGAGAAGATGCGTGTGGAATCCAGCACCCACACAATGATGCTCTAGTAGTCACCATGACCATAACGAACTGAAAGGTATACCGCATCTTGGTTGACATCGAGAGCTCAGCCGATGTAATCTATTCCGAGGTTTTTGAAATAATGGAAATTTTGAGGTCTCATCTTAGACCTGTGAAGAACCCCCTGCATGGCTTTGCCGGAGAAAGAGTGATCTCTGAGGGAGCTATCTCCCTTCCTGTGACTACGGGAGAAGGACAACATCAAGTCACACTCATAGTGGACTTCATAGTTGTCAATGTACCATCAGTACACAACGTCATCCTAAGCAGACCTTCCCTCAATGCAATGAGAGTAGTCATCTCCACATATCACCTGATGATGAAATTTCCTGCTGAGGGCGAGACAGGTTACCTCCGAGTGATCAACGAGAAGCTTGGAGATGTTATGCAATGACAATAAAAAAGGGGTCAGTTAAACAAGTGCTCACCATCAACGTCTTAGATCCCAGAGGACCTATGGAAGGCTCATTTTTGGAAGACCTGGAGAAAGTACTGCTCGACGAGGCTGATCTGAGCAGAACCGTCCAACTCGGGACTTCATTGAAACCTGAGCAACGACTCCAAATATTAACGTTTCTTCAACAACATATGGATATCTTCGCATGGTCCCACCAAGATATACCCGAAATTTCTCCGGATGTCATCATCCATAGGCTAAATGTGGATCCATATCACAGACTGATCAAGCAAAAAGAAGGTCGTTTGATGCTGAGCGATACGAAGCAATAGCCGATAAGGTCTCCATTCTGCTCAATGCTGGATTCATTGAAAAGGTGTATTATCCTAACTGGATAGTAAATGTGGTCCTCGAGAAGAAAGCCAATGGGAAGTGGCGGGTCTGTGTAAATTACTCGTACCTGAACAAGGCTTGTCCGAAAGATAGTTTCCTGCTGCCTTGGATCGATCAGCTAGTGAACAGTATGGCAGGATACAAATTACTCTCCTTCCTGGATGCGTACTATTGGTATAACCAAATCATAATGTACCCCTAGACAGGCAGAAGACTACCTTTGTCACAAACAAGGGACTTTACTGTTACCGTGTCATGCCGTTCGACCTGAAAAATGCTGGGGCCACGTACCAATGACTGGTGAATCAGATGTTTTCCAAGCAGATCAGACGTACGATAGAAGTGTACATTAATGACATGTTGGTAAAGAGTATCAAGGCAACCGATCATCTAACAGATTTTGGAGAAACGTTCGCCATTCTCCGAGAGTATCAAATGAAGCTGAATCCCATAAAGTGCATTTTTGGAGTCGGCTCAGGAAAATTTCTTGGGTTTCAAGTCAGTTACAGAGGTATCGAGGCGAACCCTGACAAGATCAAAACACTCCTTGACATGAGTTCACCTCGGACTGTCAAGGAAATACAATGCCTCACAGGGCAAGTCGAGGCGCTTAGACATTTCATATTCAGAGCAACGGATAAATGCCTCCCCTTCTTCTAACAGTTGAAGGGTCATAAGAAGGTAGAGTGGACGTCGGAGTGCGAGCAAGCCTTCCAGCAACTGAAACAGTGTCTGGGCTCACCCCCTCTACTATCCAAACTTGAAGAAAGTGAGTCCCTGTTCCTCTACCTCGCAGTCTCAGCTTCGGCCGTCAGCTCGGCCCTGGTCAGGGAGGTCAGAGGTAAACAACACCCCGTTTATTACGTGAGCAAGGCTATATATCAGCAGAAACAAGATACTCGCCCTTGGAGAAGCTAGCGCTCAGCCTCGTTGTTTCAGCTCATAGGTTGCGTCCATACTTCCAAGCTCATTCTTTGATTGTGCTGATAGACTCTCCTCTCAGACAAGTTATTCAGAGGCCCGAGGTATCGGGTTGAATGACTAAGTGAACCATCGAACTTGGTGAGTTCAACATCCAGTTTTGTCCGAAGAGGACAATCAAGGGCCAAGCTGTGGCTGACTTCATTGCCGAATTCACCACTCCAAACATAGAAGAGATCAGTACCGAAGTCAAAATGACTCCACTTGTCCCCCAAGATGACCAAAAGGTGGCGTCGGACCCGGGATGGCTTCTCTGCGTGGATGAATTGTCTAATATTAAAGGGGCCAGAGTTGGAATCATCCTAATTGCGCCGGATTCCATGGTTATCCAATATGCGATCAGACTTGGGTTCAAGGCCTCAAACAATGAAGTGGAATACGAGGCTTTACTGGTCAGACTCAGATTGGCAGCGTGTCTAGGTGTCTAATCTCTTCAGGTCCGATGCGACTCTCACCTGATGGTAAATCACATTTCTACCGAGTCCGAGGCCAAGGAAACAAGGATGATCACTTTTTTTAGAATTGGACTGTCCATCAAATACTGAGAGTGAAAAATTCATGGGTCGACGCCTCAGCGCGACTTGCCTCTGCCACGGAAGGAAAGAACCTGCGAGTCATCCTTGTTAAATTTATAGAGAATCCAAGCATTGACAAGTCGAAAAAGAAGGAAATCAATCCGGTTCATGCTGTTCCAAGCTGGATGGACCTAATCATTAACTACCTCACAACTGGCGAGATCCCCTCTGATAGGTTAGAAACCAGGCGATTGAGGATTCGAGCAGTTTGATATACCATCCTGGATGACATCCTATACAAGAAAGAATATTCCCAGCCCTACCTCAGGTGTCTCCGGCCCAACGAGGCAGAATATGTCATTTGGGAGATCCATGAAGGAATCTGCGAAAACCATTCTGGCAGCCGAGCCTTGGCCCTAAAAATACTCCGATAAGGATATTTCTTACCAACTATCAGGGAGGACTCCAAGGACTATGTTTGTAAATGCGACATATGCCAGCGCTTCGTGGCCATGCCGATATAACCCACTGAAGAAATGACTCTTATGAGCGGCCCTTGGCCATTCGCTCAATGGGGAATCGACATCATCGGCCCTCTGCCTACGGGAAAAGGGCAAGTTAAGTTCGCCACGTAGCTGTTGACTACTTCACCAAGTGGGCCGAGGCCGAACCCATTGCCAAAATCACAGAACAAAAGGTGATCGACTTTGTTTGAAAAACATCATTTATCAGTTCGGGATTCCGTGCACCATCGTGTCAGACAATGGTCGGCAGTTCGACAATGACAAATTTCGAAGCATATGTCGGGACTCGGCATCACAAATGCATACTCTTCTCCCCAACATCCCCAGTCCAATGGACAAGTAAAGGCAGTCAATAAAGTTATCAAGCACCATCTCAAGATGAAGTTGGAGAAAGCTAAAGGCAGCTGGGCCGAGGAACTTCCATTCGTCCTCTAGGCCTATAAGACCACGGCTCACTCCTCAACTGGAGAAACTCCATTCTCACTCTCTTATGGGTCGGAGGCAATGGTGCCAGTTGAAATCAGTCTCCTTACGGCTCGGGTGGAAAACTATCAAGAAAACTAAAATTCCAACCAGATCGCAGCCAACCTGAATTTACTTGAAGAAGCCAGGGATATCTCAAAACTTCGAGTCGCGGCTTAGCAACAGCAAGTTGTGCGATTCTATAATTCGAAGGTCAGGACCAGGCGGTTCCAACTAGGGGACTTGGTCCTTCACCGGGTATTCCCGAACACCATTGAGCCGGGAGCTGGGACACTCGTGCCTAATTGGGAAGGGCCTTATTGGGTTGTTCGATCGACCAAATTGGGCTCTTACCACTTGAAAGACCTTGAAGGCCGTCAGCTCCCTCACCCCTGGAATGCTGAACATCTGAAAATTTACTATCCGTGATGAAACAGCCTTTAAGGCTCCTAATAAATGCGCTTCTCTGAGCGACAGGCCTTTAAGGCTTCTAATAAATGTACGCCTCCGAGCGACAAGCCTTTAAGGCTCTTAATAAAGATTGATTCTTATCTACATGAACGAATTACCTACTAAGGAAAAGTTACCTCTCATATGCAGGGGCAGACTCAATAAACTGATCCCTTGAAGAAGGGATTAGTGCATTATCCCACAAAAAGTCTACATGGCATCCTCTCTATGTCAGGGAAAAAGCTAAAAGGTGATCCAACTCCCCCAACATAGGAGTCGGCTCACTGACTAACAGATAAAGCGGACACACCTCGCTAATTGTGGGACGAGCCGATCACCTAGGGGTCTAAACTCAACAAACAGGTCATGAAGACCTCAAACTTTATGAAATGACATTAAAAAGAGCTGACCCGCCAAAGGGTTGGTTCGGTCACACCTCAAAGTAAATTGGCATATCTACGAGTTAGTTCGATAATCAACGACCAACATTTGAAAATCAATTACGGATTAACATATAAGAAAAATCATCATTCATAAACCTTCATCAGGAGGTCAAAAAATAACCAAAAAGAAAAGTTTCGACTAGTTCCCAAAAAAAAGGGAAGAGAAAAATCTGATCTATGCAAATGGAGGAGGAGCTTGGGCGTGGGGGGGTTGATCCGAGCGGACATCGTCAGCAGGCGTCTCTCCAGTTTCTTCAAATAGCAACGATTTGAGTTTAGGTCGGAATACATGTCCTGGACCGCCTCGATACAATCATCAAAGCTACGGTTGTAAAACTTAGCAGCCTTGGCGTCCCTCTCCTTTAAAGTCTTAAAGGCTTCTACCGCTGCGGCCACTGCCTCGACCAGAGAAGCTTCGTCCTTAGCCCTTTAGGTTTCCTTCGCCTGAACAATAGCTCAGGTTTGCTCTTCTGCCGTCTCGACCTTAGCTCGCTTAGGGGCTTCACCCAGTCGAGCGTTCTCCTGAGCCAGTGAGTCCGCGTGAGCCCTAGCCCGGGTCAGCTCGGCAGTTGCAGCGTCGCATCGAGCTTTGAAGTCATCTGTGACCCCTTGTAGCCACACCTCCCTAGCTTCGAGGTCAGTCACGGCCTCCTGTAGCTCCCTGGCCTTGCCGTCCTCAAGCTGCCGACGCAACTCGCCCTGCTCAAGTCAGAAGAAGGTGCCTTTATCCCTTAGAACACCCACTTGGGCCTTGAGGGCCTCCACCTCAGCTTCTCTCCTTTTCGACTCTCACACTCTCTCCCGAGCTGCTAGAAGCTTCGGGATAGACTGCACAAAAATAAGAGAATGAGCACTTGAAAACAGTGTAGGAAAAATAAGGAAAGTCAACAAAGATACCGTGTAGAAGACGGAAGCCATGTCATTCAAGAAGGAGCTATCCGACTTGCTGAGGAGGTGGGCTATGCTCTCCTCAGGAAAATGTTTGGCAGCCTAAGGTGTCAGATAAGATAAATGGTAGCCCAGTGCAAACTTCCTGCCACTTGTCCCCAAGTGAACCGAGCCTACCGCCTCCGTAAACTCGATCCGGCTATCGGCCGAGGCCTGAGCCTCAGCCCTAGCGTCATCCCCAACTACGGGAGGGGTGATCATGGCATCAGCCATCTGAACGGCTTCCTCCCACTTGGACGACGAAGTTATAGCTATGCAAGGGGCTGTGGCAGCCAGACAAGCCTCCCCGGTGGGGGGAATACTGTGGGCAGAACAGAAGGAATCATGCTTACCGAAGCGAGAGTGATGGTTACTAGGTCCCGCGTATCGGCAAGCACCGCAGTAAAGGTCACCCGCGTATCGGCAAACACCGCAGCCGGAGCCGTCCACGTATCGGTAAGCACCGCAGTCGAAGTTGCGGCAACAAAAACTATACCCAAGGGGCCCTCCCCACGAGGAGTTTCTTGCCTCCTCCAAACGGTGGTCTTCGTCCGGGACTCGCCCTTAATAATTCCTCCACCGTCAGAGCGACCTTCCTCTTCGGAGAACCAGAAGCCTTGGCCATACCTGCATAAGAAATGACAAATCAACAACTAGACGAGCAATTCCAAAGGAGACTGAAGAAAGAACTTACTGAATGATGTCGGGAGAGGCGGTGACTTGCAAAACTTAGACCAATGAAGGTTGACGGCTGTGATCAGGTCCGACTAGGAGCGGAGCAATCCCAATCCTGCCCTAGCCTTGGCTATGCAGTTCTTCTGAGTCGAGTCGAGGGGAGGTGTGCCTCTTGTGAAATCTATAAAGAAAACTCCAGTTCAGTCTGACCGAGGCAACAAAAAGGGACGTCGGGAAGAAGGGAGCGATCATTCCAACCTGGTTTCGAAAACTAGGTAGGAACCCGGGTCGTCAGAGTCCTGACTTCTGCCGCTGGTGCCTCCCATTCGCTAGCTGCCCAGAACCATTTATTCTTCTAGTCCTCATTAGAGAACGGAAGATTCATTACCAGCCCCAACCCTTTGCTACCTCAGGTTACAAAGTAGTACTATGATTCTTGGCTATCGTGCTTGACCAGGTACAAGCTCATCAGTTCCGCTGGGGTCAGCTCTGAGTTCCCGACTTGATGCCAGATAATATAGGAAGACATTAAAACCCTTCAGGCATTGGGAGTGAATTACCCAGGAGCTAGTTTGAGGTGGGCTGTAATGGCTCAGACGAAGGGATGCAGAGAAAGTCGAAGCCTGCACTGCAGTGCATAGAGAAAAATGGCCACTTCTCCCTCAGCAGGCGCACCGGCAGTGTCAAGGGGCTTGGGGGCCCTTATCCGTATGGAGTCTGGAATCTGATACTCCAAGTAGATCTATGCCATTTGAGAATCCGACAGCATGGAACCTCCTGGGACTACCTTCGAGGCACGCCCATTCGCTGGCATCTTAGTAACCTCGGCAGTCACGGGTCGGGGGGCTCGAGCGGCCTTCTTTTTGCCAGCCATACGAGTCCGAGCCCCCGTCTCCTTCTACTTTCGGGGCGGAGGGAATAAAGGCACAACTTGATAGGGGCCTTCAGAGGCCCCTCTCCCATTACCAGAACTTTCCGACTTAGAGTCGTCATTATAATCCCGAACAGTCTCTAGGTCAGACGACATCTTAAGGAGGAATGCAAAGAGACGTAAGGAGACTCACTGGACAATCACCATAAATCGCTTCTGCCGAAAGTATCTTACCTGTCGAAAAACCCTGATTAGCTGGAATCGCCTACGTTGGAAATCGCCTCCTCCGGCACCAACTCAAACGCAAAGCGCAGGATTGAACAAAAACCTACAAAGAGGGGTTTATATAGATTTTACCAAATCCTGGCATTAATGAATAGCTATGATGGCTGCAGCCCAATCGTCGTGAGCTGGCCTTGGAGCTGACGTGGCTATATATCATTGGCTCAGGCTCTGTCGGGCGGTACGCCTCTGACATCAAGCGACGTGCTTCGAATAAACGAAACGATGCTCGAATAAGGAAAGGTCCCATCCAGCGCATCACTTCAGGTATACGTGGTGATGGATCATAGACGAACGGTAATTCTAAATCTTAACTGTCACCACGCGTCCACTAAGCGTGGGCCCGTAGGCGGAAAACCCTAAGAGCATGAAGTTTCGAAACATAATGACTTCAGCATGCACGAGAGAATCAGTGGATGAGGCATTTGATCTTCCGTATGTCTACTCTCCAAGTCCTTAGCCAACCTCGAAGAGTAGGGGCTTCTATTATGGGAAGATCTGGACCCCTTATAATTCTGTGGGCCGACATCCCCAAGCAGAAAACTACTTCGTAGGATTCATCAATGAGTTGCTAAGTTGCCTCGAATTTGAGACTAATAGCCGAGAGGATATCCGACTTGATAAATGAGGTCCGACGCTTCACTCTGGACCTCTTGAGAGAATGAGACACGTGACTGTCAAGAAGTTGTCTACCAACTCAGCTCGAACCGCAGGCGTGGTCACTGTTCGAAGAGGACTTGTAATCACTCTGATTGGGGGTTCGTCTGTTAACAGGACTGAGCTGACTTGGGGTCCCGAAGTGGGCGCTTCACGAGCTGAACTTAGAAACTACCATAAGTGGACATGGCCGATTACTTCGCTTGCAGATACACACAATGTGTATGAATAATACAGGATCCTTAGATTGTGTACGGTATCTCCACGATCCGAAAATCTCCTTGATTGAGTGAATCGTGCCGAGATTAACGGACCCAGGTCATCCGACAGTCAGGTATAAATACATAAGGACCCCATCACTACAGGTACGTAATATCTCGCACTCTTCCTCTACTCTTCAACTTAGACCCCGATTCCCTTGACCTGACTTAGGCATTAGAGGGTCCCCCGGCTTAGCTAGGGTCTCTTTTGCTCACCCTTTGTACAGGACCAGGGTCCATCCGAGGAGTATCACAAGGAGTGGAGGGCGATCCAGATTTTGACCTCAACAGGCCTTATTCTCTGAAATATACAACTCCTCCCAAACAATGAAACCATAAAGCCCTGAACTTTCTTTTTACAGAAACAATAATTCAATGATGGCAGAAATGGGTTTCTTTCCAAGCAATTTCCAGTGATGATTTATTGCTGTTAAAGTGGGCCTGTGAACATTAACACAAGCCAGATTTTTTTTTTTTGAAATTTTAATTTAATTTAATTTTTATCTTCTTGTGCTGTAAAATGAGTACAAGTCCCCATCCTGACTTCTTTTTCAGGCACTAAGAAGATTACAAGCACATAAGAAGAAGATAACCATGAAATTAAATTAAAGGATTAAATAGAATTTCAAAATTTTAATCATAAATCAATATGATAATTGCCATATCATATTTGTAAGCGTTGTCTCTCTTAATCTTAGAAGTCTGTCCATGATTTTTTAGCAAAACCTTAAAAAGGGAAAGTCAGTTCAACATCCAAGCAACTGAAAATGAAAATGGGTGCTGACCTTGAGTTGCAAGTCTAAACATTTTGTTCAAAGAAAATCCCTTATTCATTTCCTGATGAACCCATGAATGAAACTCTACAGTTCACAATGGAACTAGGGATATATGACTCTTTCACAAGAACAGGAAAGAAATCTAAAAAAAAAAAAAAAAAAAGGAAATGAAAATAGAATGTCACAACAAGTCATTGGACTAAATGTGCAAGCAAGAAAATAGTATAAGAGAACCTTGCCTTAGCCTTTACTATAAGACAAGATCCAATTCAAAGCTTTGTATGCATACCATGTGAGTCTAAGTGCATTTAAGTATGTCTGAGTGTGGTGTAAGTGCATTTCTCAATATACTTAAAGAGTCACTTAGATGCATCTAGACGCACTTAAAACATGCCTAGTTGCACTTAGACATGCTTACCGGATCAAATAAGATTAGTAGGAGGTCCGTCAACTAATCTATCAAAATATCTACGTCTCATACTCATCTAATACAAGCAAATACCTCAAATTCTTGAATCAAGAGTGAGAGAACAAAGCCAATGATCTTCGATTTACCTGTGTCAAAAGAACAATCTTGTTGGAGTCCACCGGATGAAAGTGCCAAAGGGGTTAAACCCATCTGTGGTTAGACCCAATCGAACATTGCAAGACTCTGCTAAAAAATCCTTATACTTGTCGTCTACAAATTTCCATGTGTTGGAGTCCCCGGATGCCCCATCTTTCCACTCTGCATTTTTCCGGTTGAGTGCCAGGTCATCTCCTTTGGCACCCATAGCACACTGTACATTCTTTGTAGCCTTGATGTTAATGGAAAATACCTTAACACCTTCACAGGTACTTGAACTCATCTCGACTTTGAATCAAATTCTTTCTTGTACCTAGAAGTACCATAGTTTGGACAACTTTTCTTCGTCTCATGATCTCTCCAGTATAACATACGGTCATTTAGACGTGCATGGATCTTCTGGTAATTAAGACCTAACTTTGTAATGATCTTCTTCGCTTGGTAGGTATTAATTAAGGTCTTATTACCAGGTGGAAAGACACTCTAGAGTAGTTAAAGAAGAGCCATAAAGCTTTGTTCACTCCATCCATGGTTTACCTTTAATTTAAAAAGTTGTACTATGAAAGTCAACACGGTGAATTTGTGACAACTAAGATAAAGCTCAGTCATCGCATCTCGTAAATTTGCTTCAAACTCATTGGTTGAAGCATCTCCAGCAATGTCTTTAGCTTCAGAGGCTACATTGGATTCCTCTTGAATAACTTTATCTAAATTATTACAACCGAGGTCTTCAACAACTGCATTAACAATGTTATTTATGTCTACCACACTATGGTACTAGTGAGAAGTTGGTATACGTTCGGTACACTTGGACGATGCATGCTCATCGTGAATGTTCCACACCTTATATGTTGGATTAAATCCATATTTAATTAGATCTATCACCACATCATCGATTGTGCAAGGTAAACGTAGACATCTGCATCTGGTACATGGACAGTGAATGATTTCTCTACCAGGAAGATGTTCTTTTACAAAATTCACAAAACTCATCATACCATCTATAAATTGTGGCTCGGGGTAATGTAGAGTAATCCACTCCTTGGAGTTCATTGGATACGACCTATAGGTAGGCACGCAATTATACCTGATTCATCATCCAACTAACTACCGATAACATTTATAAAATTAAAAGATATATTACCAGCCTCATATAACAACTTACAACTTAACCTACTGGGAACCGTCATGCACCGTAATATCTTACGACAGATTGGGTTCTGAGGAGTTACAAGTTGGATTTATACAAAAGAATATAAATAAGTCTAAATCATTGCAGTTTTCTGTATTTTGTGTTCGATGTATGTTTACTTCTATTCTATTCTTTTATTTGGTGTGCTTTTGGGACTAGACTGTGTTTTTCCAAGATTTCTTAAATGTTGTGACTGGTGAACAATCCACGTAGACTCGAGATCAGTGTATGCTAATCCAGATTCCACACTGTCTAAACTCGTGGGCCCCATTTAAATGTAGCATAGTTAAATCACCTAGACAAACACTATGGTCCTACACCCAACTGATGACCTTCAAATAGACAGGAAAATGGTCAGTGATCAATTCAGTGGCCAATATGAGATTGGTAAAGTTGATCAGTGTGATTTTTGGGCATTGTTCTGTCCACAATGCTCACTATCAATTGTAGGCTTTAGCAATTTAAAGCATTAGTATTGACACATGTATCCCACCCTCGCATAATGTATAGCTAAGTCTTAGAAAATATTGGAAAATTGGTAAAAATTTTCAATGGAACTTCAAGGGATGCTAAAAACAAAACATTATTACATGCCTAGAATTCAAAAGATCACAATAAACAAGTACATATAATAAGTTTTCCCTGATAGAGTTCTAAACTGTGTTGTCTGACAGAAGTAATATAACCATATTCATTTTAAAACCAAATAAATTAAAAATTAAAAATTTCAAGACGTTCTGAGAGTCTATAGATAAGACCCCAAACACTAATATAATTTTTCCACACTCTAGATGCAAGTTAAATTAGTAATATATATATATATATATATATATATATATATATATATATATATATATATATATATATATATAAAGATTTTCCCCAAATTTCCTAATTTTCCTCAAATTTGAAAATCAAATGCCAAAATCCATAATTAAGCATGCAATATCATAAGTTACTAACTTCATTTCTCTAATTCTAAACAATTTAAACGATATAAAATAATTCGAATTAACAAAAATTCACCAATTAAGCTTCTCGTATTAAACATTCACCAATCTTGATTTTTACACCCAAGTCCCCTTTTATCCTAACAAATGAAAGGAATTGGTCAAAATCTCATTAGGAATGTAATCATAACAAAATAAATTTCAGAGAAAATCAATTTTCTGTATTGATTTTTTCAAAATTTCACAAGGAGGTTGACACATGTGATATCATTGATGTGTATTGCACATCTACAATACCAAATAACTTGTAACAACAATATTTTCAAAATGTTGCAATGTATTGATACTTTTAATACATTGTAATATTCTACAAAATAACAATGCTATCGATATTTAAATCACTGGTTAACTAAGGCTCACAACCTATTGCTGGCTCATGAATTTGTAAGGCCAGTCAAAGTTGGGCATTTTAACAATAGCACGATAAGCTTTTTTTTTTTTTTTTCAAAGAGTATTTTTACACTAATTATTGCAAACTAGAAGCATTAAAGGGAAGTAAAGGAAATCAATGAGCATTTGGTGGGCTACCTTCCAAGAAGCTCATTACCAGTGGGTGTATTTTCTGTTTTTTCTACATCTTCAAGAAAAATATTGGACAAGTCCTTCCCTTCCAACTCTTAATACATCAAGAGTTTAAAGAAAACAGTACAATGGTGTTTAAAAGTAATCCAGACAGCAGTCCTTGGTAGCATGCATCATGCATATAAATTTGAGATGATACTGACAATGATATGATAATAATGTTTTAAAGGAAAAAGGACAGGACTCCCCCAAATCTGACCTTTTGCTTTAGGTTATCCATTGTAGTATCTAACTTACCACAAAAACCACCACCTCTAAATCCTCATTGACTGTACCTATCAGTCTTAACTTCCATAGTAAGGGTCGATAACCATAGATCTTTTATCAATAATAATTCAAAATTACAATTTCTAGTATAGGATTAGATACTGTAAAATATCACATGGCAGAAGTTGCCCAGTTTCAAATCAAGTAAATGCAAGTGGCATCTACCATTCCAAATCAGACTTTAATGGGCATTTGTGGAACACTTTCAGAATATCAAAAGCACTATGGAAAATGTCAAGGCCCTAAAGATAGAAGTGAAGGGCTTCAAGACAAAGCTACAACATACATGTTTTAGATGTAAAAACAAGCACTTTGGAGAAAGGGTAGGCACTGCATTATTCGACGATCAATGCTGGAATGTGTTCAGATACCATTGCTATTATGGAAACTGATGTTATGGTGTGCCTATGGCATGCATTGGTGGATTTTAATTAGTATAGAAATTATCAACTATAGCTGCCTTTTCCTTATAATAGTAGGCACACCATAACATATCGGTGGTCTGAAGTTGGAGATAGAAGCTGCAATTCGGGAAGTGATGGATCTGAAGCACAGATTGTCAACTACAAATGATGATAAGAATGCCTTATCCATGGAAAACCTTGCTTTTTGGGGGTGAGGTAGAACAAGTAGATTAAGTCATGATGTTTTTGTTTCATCCACACCAACTAACTATTGACAACATTTATAAAATTAAAAGATATACAACCAATCTTATATAACAACTTGCAACTTAACCTACTGGGAACCGTCATGCATCATAATATCTTACGGCAAAGCGGGTTTTGAGTAGTTAAAAGTTGGATTTCTACAAATTATACCTGATTCGGTAGGTTCTTATCTGCAGCAGGAGAAGTAGACTTCTAACGAATATGATTATATTCCTGAAACAAAACAGGCATCATATTTAAATTCAAGCTATATCAAAACATCATAGATATATGGTTCATTTGATTAAAGAGGCATTTAACATTCTACATAAGCATTTGATGCTCCACATAATCCGTTGCATTGTCATAATCTATATTGTTTATTTGAAAAAGGGTTTCCGCTTTGCTAAATATAAAAGAAAATTAGGGATGATTTCTTTTTTTAAGCTAAAGGAACCACAATCATGATAAAAATACCAGTCATAAGGGCCTTCAGTAAAATGATACATCTTTTTGTTATCTTCTCAAATTAGTCAAGAAGTTTGTACTATGCCTATCTTTTTATACATATCAATAAATTTCTAATCATCCTTGTCTCTATCTAGATGTGTTAATTGTCTCTATCTAGAAGTGCCAATTATCTCTATCCCATTTGGTAACATACCATGTTCTGTCCTATACAGTTTACATGCGAGCCAAAATTTCGGTAGCACTTCCCCATATTCTTCAGATATATGTAAAATTCGATACTAACTAGTTGCCACATGTAATCCATTACATATGGATAGAGGAAACCGATTAGTAAGGAACCACGTATTTGGAGAAAATATAGGAAGATGCTACTAAATTTCCAACTACATGTAGACTGAAAATGGTGACAACCTAAGTATATGGTATAGTACCGAACTATCCAAAATGGGACAATTTAGGAATCCATAAGGAACGAGCATTTTCAGTCGAATGAATGTACTTGTTCAATATAAAATCCTAAACAGGGGGAGGGGGGATACATTGCTAAACCACTAGGTGGCATAAATACTAATTAACAACATCAATTGTATCATGACAGAACATCAAGGAAGAAATGGCAAAAATGAGAGGAAAAAAAATGGACGTACAAAAAAAGGGCATCTCTAACCTCTAACAATGAAGTTGCAGACGAAAAATTGAAAGCTTTTACTACTTGCATTAAGAATCCAGAAATCATTTAGAGAATAAAGTAAATAACGTTACAAAATGGTTTTTTTTTTTTTTTTTTTTATAAACAAACTGATGAAGATAGCAGGAAAATTTCTGCTTATTTTAAATCACCGTTTTCACAACGGAACACGGAATTGGAAAAGCTATGCAGGATCGCATTCGCCGCCCCCCCCGCCCCTCAATTTACTACCAATTCACAGTCCTCTCTATAGGTATCAATGCATCGAAGCATGAAGAGTTCGAATAATGAGCAAGTGAATTGTAGAAGATTAAAACAAGTATTTTATATGAACAATGAAATTGATTGCATGTTTTATCTTGCTGGTTTTTATAACCTCCATCGTTGGTGAAGCAGCGCTCTCACAACTCCAGCAATATCACCGATGATCAGACTCTTGAATCTAGACATGCCCATCGTTTGATCTGCCACCACCATTGCACATTGAAACCCCCCATTAAAGCTGTAATCCAGCAGTGCTGGATCTATTTAGGCCACTAGTTGAGATCGGGATATCATCGACCTTCCTAATAGACCTGCATGCTCCGTTATTTCTTGCTGATCTATGGTTCTCACATTGTGAGGGCCCACATTATTATTACATGAAGCGGATGCCGATTTCCTACTAAAGATTCTCACAGGAAGTTCCTATTCAGGGATGGTGGGTGGGCCTCACATTGGAGTTTGTGAGAAATCCACTCAACCTAACAGGCCTTTGTCAAGCCCGATCCTCTGATCTATGCTTTCATCAACTCAAGCATTCAAGCTGATCCATGCAGCATGAGGCTTATATTAATCTATGCTTTCATCAACCCAAAAGTTTGTGTGCTTACAACATCACAAGAAGAAAAGAGAAAAAGCAAGGACAAATGGAAGGGATTCTGGAATAAAAACAGCAAGAAGAGGAACAATCGGCGAGGAAAATAAAGGATTTCGAGGAAGCTCACCTATTTGAGATGAATTTGCATGGTACGAGGAAATTCTTCAAGGATTCATAGCTTTGGTGAGGAAGATTGCGTTGTTTGAAAGAGGGAAGAGCTCCGGCAAGGAAGATCGCCCGTTTGAAAGATGAATAGCCGTGCATTTGGAAATACCTCATTTGAAATGAGGAGATACTTTCGAATCCGTTAATTATACGTTTACCATAATTTATAACATACACCATATTACCAGTCGTACATGTAATGGACCATTTACTGGATGGTTATGATAATTTTATATAATAAAATATATACATATTACCCATCTACAACTAGACCCATTATTTGGTTGGTCTGGATAACCCTATATCATTACCATTATTGATATAAACGACTCACCACCTTTTTACAGAAAATGCAAAACTTGCACACATTTACAATTTTAAAAAAAAAAGGTACCTTGAGCATTGGATCCGGTAGGGCTCTATGGGCCCCACCATAATGTTTTTGTTTCATCCACACTGTACATCCATTTCTAAATATTCTTTTAAGAATGATACTAAAAAATGAGCTCACTACAGGAAATTGCTCTTTTACCAATGATGTAATTCGTCGGTATTCCATATTTTTTCGTCGGTAATTATTATTACCAACGAAACATGTCTTCGGAAAGATCGTCGCGATAAGACCATGGTTAAAGGCTTTTACCAACAGAATTTTATTTTGTCGACAATGGTAAAACAAATACTGACGAAAAAAATCGTTGGCAAAACATGTTACTTTTGGTAGGAAAAAATAATATATTTTGCCAGTAAACACAGCTTATACCGATGAAATATTTCGTCGGTAAAACTGTGGAAAAACTTTTACCTACGAAATATTTAGTAGGTATAAATTGTGGATTAAACTTTTACCTACAAAATATTTGTTGATAAAATTGTGGATTAAACTTTTACAAATGAAATATTTCATCGGTATAAATTGTGGATAAACTTTTACCTACGAAATATTTCGTCGGTATAAACTGTGGATTAAACTTTTACCTACGAAATATTTCGTCGTTATAAACTGTGGATTAAACTTTTACCAACAAACTATTTTGTAGGTATAAACTTTTACCGACGACATATTTCATATACAGATCATTGGTATAAATTTTCGTATTAATTTCTACCTACGAAATATTTCGTTGGTGTACGTTTTCGACTTGCTATTACCAACGAAATATTTCATCGGTAATAGTCTCTTTCTTTTTTCAAAATTCAAGAAAAAATTCCTGATATATACACCTGTTACAATACATTTTCATCATATTCACATCCACATCCATCCAAATACAACTACATCCATAAAAAAACACAAACCACATCCATCCATACACAAATAATCTTATCCACATCACATTCATCCACGCACAAATACATATAAGTTTAACATTCGTATATAAAATAAACCATAAAAAAAAAAATCACGAAGATGAAGGCGGAGGTGGTGGAGCATCAAATGAAGGCAGAGGTGGTGGGGCATTGGTGGCTAAATGTGTAGCGAGAGCATGAAACATCTCCTACATCCGTCACTCATGTTCCTCCCGCATCTCTTCGATCCTCCTCTCCTGCTCCTCCCTCTGCCTTTCTAGCTGCTCTCTGATCTCATCGACGATGACCCATACTGCTGAACCTCTCTCTCTCTCTCTGCGATATCAACTCGGCGTAGGGCGCTCTCGCCAGTGACAGATCGGCTGGAGGCAAGTCTAGCGGGTGCCATGAGCGTGACACCATGGCCAAGCCCATGCACATATCCAGAGCGAGTGCCAAGCACCTCACTCAGGATATCTAGCTCACTCTGCTGACTACCATTGGGAGTGGGCTAACTGCGTATGGTGTCCATCGCCACCTGTAATGAAAACATATGAATTTTCATAACGAATGACCTTATTATAATTCAATGCAATTAAATTTTATAATGTAAAGATTTTTACCCAATTCTCGCTGGCTCTAGGATGAACCCAAGATCTCGTCGCCTGCCGACAGTGAGTCCCTCTGTAGAGGTCTACTGGTCCAAGCTCCTGGCCGGTGACGAAATCTCACTATGCAATTGAAAGGATAATAGAGTTAATATAAATGACTTTGAATATATCAACTTAATAATCACAAGAAATTTCTTACCATGTCATGACGATGTCGTACAAATGACTTTGAACTAGCTACGTGGTTCACTTCTAACTTTCCCCAGTTCGTAGAATTTATTCCACTCCTCTTCTGAACACATTATTCATAATACATTGTTATTAATTGCGAATTTAATTGTTACCTTAAGATATCGTAAATATGTAAATATTACCTGAAAAGACTCAGACGAAAATCTCTCACAGAGTATCTGTCAGTCGTCTATAGTCACCTGCGGTGGTACAGACAGTACAACCTCCTCATGAGACCTGCACCGCTTGTACCGCAGGTGTAACTCCTCATGGTACTCCTTAAATCGCTCCTTGACCATGTCGTCGACGGCAGGAGAAATGTAGGGAACACTCAGATATATGACAAATTTATCTTACAATTTCATAAATAATAGATTAAGGTAATAATCTTATTAAGAAAATAACTTAATCGTAAATGAACTTTTAGAAAAGAAATTTTAATTTACTAAAATTTACCTGAAGGCACTGACGGATGAACTGCCGCACATCATCTGTCACGTCTGCCCAACGGGGGTGGTGGCGGGGATCAGAGATCGGCATAAGACAACGACCTGTGACGTAAACAATATGGCAATGTCCCCAATAGGTTTATGGCAGTCTTGTGGGAACTCTACCGTTATCCTACACTCACACGTAAGTTGCTCTAAAACTAACCTACGCGTAGGTCCACGTCCTCGTTGGCTGGTCAACAATGCTGTCGCAAAAAGAAATATGTAAGTCTAAACATAAACAGAAGTCACTAAAAGAAATATATGTATACACTTCTATGCAGTGCACGGTGTATGCTCAACCGAGGGCTCAGACACATATGATGCAGTATGCGATGTCGATGCTGTCTCCGCCACATCACGGGTGGAAGGGGTAGATCCAGTGCACGAACGGTGTGATCTCTCACCTGGTGCCATGACTGAATATGTGCGAAGTATGAACTTATAAATTTAAACAATGTCGTACAAGTGTATGAACATCAATACAATAAACACATTAAACTTTACAATGTAAGTGGAATATACTAAAATATTATACTAGTAATGTTGATGGTAGAATGAATTTGTGCTTATGCTTAGAGAGATGATTAAAAAATGATTAGACCATTACACTATAATGCAAGCAGAATATAATAAAACTGTAAACATTCTAGTAAAATTTGAAAATTCCATTACACATTATCATTCTATATTAAATACATGTATTTCATTGTAATACAAAACAACTTCGGATCAACTATCTGAAGTACTCCCTGCGTAAGTTATCGTACATTGCAGAAGTATATGTTAAGCTATGTGAAGCACTCGACATTGTTATAGCCAACATGCCAATCACAATAGGAGAAATCTGGTCTCTCGAGACTCCATTCTGATGTATAAGTGACAAAATTGCATCTTCCATATGAAGTTTTCCGCGGTTATATTCCTCCATCAGGTCCAGAATTTCTTTGAGATTGTATAATCTTTGATTTGAGTCATCGTCGATGTATTCCTCCCTACACTCATCGACTAGACTGGATATCTCTTTGGCCCTACCAAAAGAAGATAGGGCCGGAAAGTCCATCTGGTTTGAGGAAGACATGATCAGAAATTGACTCAACTGCAAATGTGGATTACAAACAAGTCAATTAAAGGAATAAATCATGACTTGTAATTTTCACGTATACATGTAATACATAAATTATTCAAATTGAAAAATGACATGTAAATCATGTGTACATTTAATAATCATCGTCTGTATCATTATCACTTAGGACTATTTCTTCTTCACCATCACTATCGTTGATCAGTATTTACTCTTCATCGTCTACAACGTCGTTATTAATGAAACCATTATCATCTCTAATAATGCCATATATTATTGAGGCATAAATGTGATTAGGTGGCACATCATCTCTATCCAATTGCACCACATCAACATCAATATTTGGATCAGTCCCTCCATCCCCAGATGGCATGTCTTCTTGATATGCTTATTCAACCCTAGACGTTTCATTTCCCTCATCCTCGCTATATTTAACGTCTGGTTCAGGAACGTTAAATACATTCTTGGGCTTTATTTTCTACACCACGTGATAAGAGTCGCCTAACTTAGTATCAGCGAGGTAAAATACTTGTTCGACTTGGTTAGCGAGGACAAATGAGTCGTCCTTAAACCACTTCCGAGATAAATTTACGCTCGTAAAGTAGTCGTCAATTGTTAAGGGTTGAATATTACATATTAGACCCCAATTATTACCTGATTTTACAAGCATAATACCGGTTAATGCCCTATTTTAATCGTGTTTGTGATGCAAGGTGAATTTAAGAGCTTGGACTGAAAAAGGGTGCTAAAAGTGTGGATTTGATGTTCTAAAGTCACCAAGGCAAGGGACGGACTCCAGAGTCCAAGATCGAATAGATTACAAGCCAGAGATTCGAGAAAATCAGGCCACTCACGTTAAACGGGCCCAAGAATTGTCCAGAATGCAAGATCACAGGGTCCCCACCATCCATTCGGTTCGAAACTTCATATATGGCTTGAGGACCCTAAATTAACCGTACATATCGAATTTTAACCATTGGATCCGTGTCGAAGTAGTCCAACGGTCAGATCAGCCCATTAATTATCGATTTACGGCCCACCTGGTCTTTGGATATGCCTCAATTTTGGACTCAATGCCTTAAATGGGGAGACAAAATGCATGGATGGATTGGATTGCTCATAAACATCACAGAGGACCCCACCTGAGTTGGGTGTGCATCATGCACAAGTGCACTAGCCGTGCACGACAACGAAGAGACGATCAAACCGTCTCTTGATCGAGCCTCCTTCTTAAAAATGGAAATTTCATTTTCCTTCCAGCATCCGCACAGGGACTTGCGGACGGATCTCTGTGGGCCACCATCATGGCCCATATGATGAATCTAGACTGTACATTAGAATCCCACGGCCCATATTACCATCGTCTAGGTGATGAAATTTCAAGGGACAACGGAGATTGATTTTTAATCACCCAAACATAGGACGGATGACTGAATAAAAACTACGTGGGACACACAGAAACAAGCTTAAAATCAGCCATTCCCGACCGAAATTGCAAAGGGAATGCAATGAACGGAGTGGATTGTCCGTCAAAACTAGATCATGGGCCCCACCATCAGTCCAACGCAGAAACAACGTTGGTTCTGCGTTCAAGAAAACTGGACAATGTGGGCCAGTTGCGTGACATTGATCACGGCCGGATCATTGATCTGAACCGTCCGAAATGTCAGGCAAGGGGTTCTTACCCACACTACGGTGGCAAATTTTAAAGAAGGAAGGAATTTCCATCTCAAATTCACTTCAACCGCAATCAGTTTATACATTTTCTTGCGTAGAAACAGAGGTTCTGCTGCAAACGAGAATGCGAAAAGCAAGTCGACTCCAGCTAGGAACTGTCCATAGTTTCTATAAAAAGAAGAGCGGCTGGAACGTGGAAAGGGGGGAGCCTAGAGTTTTAGTTTGTTGTTTTCTTTATTTTCCCGTTTTTTTTCTTTTCTTTTCTCTTGTGATCAGTCTGTATTCCCAACTTCTTATTTCCAATGTCCCCCCAATCACATTTAAATAAGTACACCCGCTTTCTCATACAATAACTCAGCTTAATAATATCCATCAAAATGCCATAAAAGTTAATTTCTACCTCCTCATGTCTTCCCTTCACAACTACTCCACTATTTTGTATGGTCCTATACTTCTCACGCTCTTCAATGTGGAACCGAATCCCGTTAACAATACAACCTGTATATCTAGATACACGTTTATCAGGGCCACATGCCGGTGAGTAGAGTGCATCAGACGCATCCGCAGAGTTGCTAGCGCACAACATCTTCATCTATTATCATGTACAAAATGTAATTGTTTAAGGATTTTCTTAGGTTTAAATATTGTGCACTATAACAAAATTCTAAGTATGGTCAGATACAAGGTGAAATCTTACATATTTTGCGAACCATTTTGGAAACTGATCCTGATGCATTCGATCATAATTTATCGGGTATTGGGACTTCATCTCCTTGGTGTGATCACTACACATAAGTGGCACGTCATTAGAAAGAAACATTAAGATCATCATATGTAGAGATAAAATTATTGAGGGAAGAGTTACTCTAAGTATAACTCTATTTCTTCACAATTATGCAACACATACCACCGCGCCTTTGCTTAATCCCCAAGGTCCATATCCTGAAATGTTAGGATCTTAAAGGACAGACGTTATGTGCAAATATAGATATGAGTCCTTGTTCATGCTCCTGCCCTTCATCGGCGTTCTGATCTTCTCGGTTGAAGTCTCCATGCCACAAAGATACATGGAGCAAAATATCAGGCACTCATTATCAATGTATGCCTCAGCAATGGATCCTTCTGGACGTACCTTATTCCTCACAAATCATTTTAGTGTGTGAAGGTATTTGTACATAAAACCACTATGTTATACGTATGAAAACATGGATATATGTAGTTTATGAAATGAATAAAAATTTTAATAGGTTCTACCACCTTTCGATCGGATACATCCTGCAAGCTTCACCTTGTGCGGTAAGTCAATTGTTAGGTGTACCATGCCATCAAAAAATGCAGGTGGAAATATTCCTTCAAGTTTGTAAAAGATTACGATAATGTTCTTCTCCAGTCATTTAATAACCTCTACATTTAACCATTTCGAACATAAATCCTTAAAGAATACCCCAACTCAATCAGCACCGCACTGATATCCTTGCGAAAGAATCCACGAATCGCAACCAGTAGTAGACGTTACAGAAGGACGTGACAATCATGACTTTTCATTCCTGTTACCTTACAATCCATAATGTTTACACGCCAAGATATATTTGACTCATACCCATCAAAAAACTTCACCAATCTCAACCATTCACATAAATATTTTTTCTCTAGTTTTGTCAATGTGTAACAAGCTACTAGTATAATATATGAATTTCCATGTGGTTGCAAGTACAACTCTTTCCTTAAACCCATTGCTTATAGATCCAATCGAGCCTTGAAACTGTCTTTTGTTTTCTTCTCTATGTTCATCAATGTTCCGAAGACAATGTCACATATATTCTTTTCTATATGCATGACATCCAAGTTATGTCGCAATTTCAAATCACTCCAATAGGGCAATTCAAAAAAAAAATGCTCTTCTTCCTCCAGTTATACTCTAATACTGTACGTTTCCACTTCTTCAAGTGTGGTGCCTTACCAAATCCAACTTCTCCAATGTTACTCAGTTGTTGTATCACATCTTCTCTACATAGCTCTTTCGGTGGTAGCCTATGCTCTTATTTTCCATCAAAGATCATCCTCTTCCTATGCCAACTATGATCACTCGAAAGGAAGCGACGATGGCCCATATAACATGTTTTTTAACCATGCTTCAATGACAATGAACAAGTCTCAATACTACATGTAGGATAGGCTAACTTTCCCTTCATGCTCCACCCAAACAAATTCCCATATGTAAGGAAGTCATTTATTGTCCACAAGACCGCTGCATGCAATCAAAATGTCTATCCTACAAATGTGTCATACGTCTATACACCTTCACTTTACAACTCATTTAACTCATCTACTAACGGTCGCAAATACACATCAATGTCATTCTCGGGTGACCTGGGTCCAGGAATAAACAATGATATCATGAAAAATGACTCATTCATACACAACCAAGGAGGTAAATTGTAGGGCATAAGTACCACTAGCCACATACTGTATGAGCTACTCATATTACCAAATGGATTAAAACCATCACTTGTAAGATCTAGTCGAACATTGTGAGAATCCTCTACAAACCAGTCATATTACTTGTCAAAATTTTTTCAGGCTTCAGAGTCTGGAGGTGTCACGGCCTAGACTCGGTAACCGAATTCACAAGGACCTCGATAGCCGGTTCTAGCTGCAACAGCCTCCGTAGTACCCTGTTCTCGGCTCCTGAAGTAGGTTCCGATCTTGGAATCCTACAAGGAGGATTTCCATAACAATATAATCATTTTCAATATGAGCATACCCAAGATCACAACAAGTATATCTGAAAATAATAAGGCACACATCACAAAATCCACTAAGAATTTGAACTTTTACAAGCTTTCATAAGGTCTAAAAGAACATACATAAGGTAATAGAAAAGGGAAGAAAAGTCAGCAACACTGGAGTCCTTAAGCTCAACTCTACTCCAAGCTCTGTCGTTACGACACCCGCCTAGGATCACCTACACGCATCAATTGTGCATAAGCTTATGGAAGCTTAGAAGGTGGTGAAAGTGTGTGATAATGGTGCACAGAAGAATAGAAGGAGGTACAGGGAGAGGGACATGCTCAATGACAATATCACTAATCTTACCAAGGCTTATCATGAATATGATGTAATGAGTACTGAGCGTCATACCAAGGTGATGCATGAAGGGGGCTTATATAGCCGATGCGAATGCGATGCAAAGTAATGTCAGTGCTCATAATCAATTCACATATCAAGTACATTTCTAATCATAGAAAAATCACTGGGGTCCATTACATTGTTGAATGACTGCCGCTCTACAAACCCCACACAGTCAAATGAGCGTAAGAGACCTCACTCCCGCCTATGGACAACCAATCACCAGTAAGGCCTGGTGGTAGCAGACCCAGTTCACGAGCTAGTCAGACTCAACCTAGTAATGCCCTCTTACATCAGGCGAGTATGGCCACACCCCTATCCAACCAACTACACGACAGTGAGAGTCACAGCCTAATGGTATAAGGCCCTCGTACGCTCATATATTCCACCCGATCACGGCGCTAGAGTAGATCCTTGGTACGATATAAGTTTTAGAAATTTCACCCATGGGCATCCTATGCACCCGGTATGCTCAAGTATCATTTTTAGTGTCTACACATCCAACCATCCACGAGTATCCCTATGGAGTCGAGGCTCTGATAAAGCAAAGACGGTATCATCATGAAATGCGATGCTAATGCATGAGTCACACATACAGATCATGCACCAACTTCAGGCACTCAATGTACACAAGGGGAGAAACTCCATCCCTCTATGACCACCACACAATGCAATCAACACACACAGATGATGCATATGGGTCACAATGATGTAAGTGCGCTACCTGTAGAATATATATATATATATATATATATATATATTCCTTATTCCCAAGGAGGGACAAGGTCTAGGTACATAGACAGATACTCTAAGGAGAAGGGAAGTCTTCTAGTGGGGGCCCAATACTTTGGGATGGCCCACAAGCTAAGAGAGTTATAATCTCAAGGAGGAAACGGTCCTAACCAGGGTCCAACGTGGGCCTTCAACCACCCATAAGGGCCCTATGGGCCTACCTTAGGGCCACCAAGGAGGATATTCAACCTCAACTGGGTCCCAAAAGGTAGCCCGCTACGAATAAAAAGTAAGGTGCAAGGCCCAAGTAATCCATGGCCCAATGTGCTATACATAAAGCCCAACTCATAGGCAATATGGTGGGCGCTCAAGCAAGGTTTGGGCCCAACCATGAAGGTCATAAACCCACATACTATGGTGGGCCTTCTGGGCGGCCCAGTAGTTCAACCACACTGGCAATTTTACACTTAGTACAAGTGAGTTGGTTCTCACATGATAGCCCAAGTACAAGGTTAATTTAGTGGGCAGCCATAGGCCCAACTACTTACATATTATAGCCCATAAACCCATCACAATAGGTAGAAGAGTATAAGCCCAAAAGTCAATGGGCCTACTTAAAGGTTCTAGTCCAAAAGGCCTAAGGAACTAGTCAATTAACCACATATAATGTTCCAATAAAAACCCAACTTGGGTGGGCCTCAAATGAGCACTAATTACACCGAAAAATATTGAAGGAAAAAGGCAAGATAACTGATCAAATCATCCTCAAAATATGGTGGGCCATGCTGCCCCAAAAACAAAATTTATGGGCAGCAATATTGGGCCCATTGCTGAATTTCTAGCCCACCTGCTTTCTGGGTTGTTGGAGTTCAGCAATTTAATTAGTTTACGGTATATTTATTTTCTGATGGCCCACATATATCACTGTGGGTCCCACCAGATGAGAGGGGGACGTACAACACATATTACAAGTGAGTCATGCTGCTAGAATACAGGCCCAGCAACAGCCCAAGGTAGGGGCGTCCCATGGTGGGTAGTCCAATGGGCCTAGGTATTTGGCCGAAAACTGATCCAAATTTACAGGACCTACCATGGTCAGTACAGGGGCCCGATGGCCCTGAAAATTTGCAGGATGGTCATTCCGTGGGTGAGCCATATATCTAAAAATTTTTATGATTTTTGAATGGTCAGAGGTATTTTAATTAATTTAAATAAAACAGACTGTCCAGGAAATCCTATTAATCTGGACGTCCCAATGTGGTGGGCCGGTCTAGCCCTTGACACGATGTGTACAGGGGTCTATTGACCCTAAACTTTGGTTCCTACCATGGGTAGATCACCTCCTTGTAAATTTTCATGATTTTTGGATACTCAAAAGTATTTTAATTAATTTAAAGAAAACAGGCTGTCTAGAAAATCTGTTTAGTGCAGATTTTTTATAAGCCCTGATCTGAGCTCCCAATGGGGTGGATTAAAGGCCTCTAAAATTTGGAAAAAAAAATAGTTTTTATGTCCCCTCATATATGTACTACAAAGTGGGGTCTACGGATGTGACCCACCAGTGGAAAAATTATTTTATATTTAAGGAATTGCACACTAATATGTTGCTGGAACAGTGCAGAAATTACAGACTAACCACCTCACTTGGGCCACACCTTTGAGACCTCAATCAGGGTCAGATGAGGCTGAAATTTGGTATGATCATAGGTGAGACATACACCTACAAGAATCAAATAGTAAACAGCATCCATCTTCCCATCAAATAGCCAAAAATCAGGCCCCAAGGTGGCTCAAAAATCAGTCCAGACAGATCTGGACAGCAACAATAGATTGAAATAAAATAATTATAAACACTGATTAAAATGGGATTTAATCCCAGAAAATTAGAGAATGGACCACACTAGTGGGCCCTACAAATATCCAACCCATCCCACCCTCTAAAATTTCTTTACATGTGCCCCAATTAGTTGAATTTTGGGCCACATGTCATAGGGTGGGATACCATGGGCGTCCTCCCTTGTTTGGGTGGATGGATTTTTGTTAGCCTACAAAGTTGGCCATACACCATGATCAGTGGTGAAAATAAGGGAAAAGAAGAGAAAGAAGGGCAATTCGGCCGTAGGGAAGGGCTCCGCCACTATTAAGCCCTCCCAAGAGTAATCCAACCACACATCATACATCAATATACATCTACAATATGAATCTCAGACATGCATGGCTAAAAATTAAAATGGATGGTGGGGATACCATTTCCACAATGATCCTAAGATCTGGATGACCTCATCATACAAAGAAATCAAAGGATCCACCATTATGGGGTCCATAGAAGGAAAGCCCCATGCATGGGCATGCATACATAAGGTGGGCCATTTGGCCACACCTATGGGGACGTGTGGCATCTCCACCATTGATTGGTGGGTCCTACACTCCTATCATGAAGAAAATAAGGGATCTACAAAGAAAAAATCAGATTACACCATGAAGAAGCACCCACCTCTTGGATCTTCAAGCTTTTACCACCATTAAGAACCTCAAGCTCTAAGGGTTATGATCCTATGGTCAAGATGGAGTTATAATGGTTAGATGGAGTGGAAATGGGAAAGAAAATGGGCTAGAAAAGAGGGGAGAAGGGGCTAGATGTTTTTTCTCAGAGAAGAGAGAAGAGAGTAGAGAGAAATGAGAGGAAGAAGAGAGAAATTGCTAGAAAAGAGAGAGAGAGAGAGAGAGAGAGAGAGAGAGAGTCATCATGAGTTCTCTCTCCTAGGATAGGCAAATCCATCATAATGCTAGGGTGATATAAACAATGCTCATAAACTCATAGGCTTGGAGTAGGAATGGGTAGTGTGTGAGTAGTGGGTGGTGTAGAAGATGGGGTTTAGGTAGTGTGTGTGTGGTGTGTGTTGGAACTTGTGCAAAAGGGAGTGGGGCTATATGCACTATTCCCAAGTGGGCCACATGATCATGATCATGATCAAGGGCTAGAAATGAAATGCACACAACTTATGATCTATACATCAGATGGACGTACCAGACACGACGTCGTAATCACAACGACGAAACAAACGAGATGGCACAGGTTTTGGCTCGATCCGAGTCGGGTCTACATGACCGGACTTAGGGATAACCGCAAACACTATCCAAGGGTTGCGGGTCGCCGAGATTTGGCCGGTAAGACCGCGGGACCAAAATGAACGAGATGCACACTCACACACACATGCACACTTGCGAACTTAGGTCGGGTCTCACAGCAGGGTGCCTCAGTGTACTATCATCATGAATGTGTTTCTCCTTATGTCACCTCATATCTTCAGCCATCTTGCGAGACATAAATAATGTTTGCAATCTGGGTTTCAATGGGAACTACCTTAACACCTTTTGCGAGATTTTCTTACGCTTGGTTTCGTCATACTTCCACCTAGACTCTCCACATTTTGGACACTCTTCAACATTTTTATGCTCTTTCCAATACAATACACAATCATTTATACATGTGTGAGGATATAGCAAAGGCCTAAGTCTCGCATCAAGGATTTTGCCTCGTAATGAGACTTAAGCAATGTCTCACAGTCCAGTAATGCTTCTTTCAACAAGTCAAGCAATATGTCAAACAATTTGTCACTGCAGTGATTTATTGTCTTCAAATGAAGTAACCTTGGAGAAGTTCTCACACCCTGGATAAAGTGGACGTTGCGCGTCCCTCAACAACCTACTAAACTTTTCTGATTCGACATCACCCATAGGAGGAATATCTTAGCTACTACTTATCACTACAAAATCAGTATCCGCAATTGTTCCTCCAAACACATCCCCTATGATATATTGCATTTCATCAACGTCTTCATCCCCGTCATCTGGCATAATTGGGTCAGCAAGGACTTCAATGGCCTCAATTCTTTGGTGGAACTCTTCACCATGATGTATCCACCAAGTGTAACCCTGGTCAATCCCAACTATGAAAAAATCATCTTCTACTTTGTCTAAAGTCTTATGAACCATGTTCTTTCATTTTCGACGTGGACACCTAATCCTATTGCTTGAATATGCCCGATTTCACGTAAATTCCATGAACTCTTGAACCCCTTGTTTATACTCTGGGTCAAACCTATTCTTAGCTCGCATCTAACTCTTATCCATCTCTACAATGAAAAGATTAGAGCCAGTTTACGAAAATAAGTTTAAGATTAGGTTAGGGTTATAGGTTTAGGTTTAGGTGTAGGTTTAAGTTTAGGTTTAGAGATTTGAGAATAGGTTTAGGTTTAGGTTTAGGTGTAGGTTTAGGGATTCGAATTCGGGTTCAAGTTCGGGATCGGGTTTAAGATTAGGTTTAAGCTATAGGTTATAGGTTTAGGTTATAGGTTATAGGATTAAGTTATAGGTTTAGGTTTAGGTTTTATGTTTAGGTTTAGGTTTTATAGGTTATAGGTATAGGTTAGGTTTAGGTTATATAGGTTATAGGTATAGGTTATAGGTTATAAGTTTAGGTTTAAGTTATAGGTTTAGGTTATAGGTTTAAGATTAGGTTAAGGTTATAGGTTTAGGTTATAGGTTTAGGTTTAAGTTTAGGTTATATAGGTTATAGATTTAAGTTATATAGGTTATAGGTTTAGGTTTAGGTATAGGTGTAGGTTTAGGTTTAGGTTAAGGTTATAGGTTATAGGTTTAGGTTTAGGTTATATAGGTTATAGGTTTAGGTGTAGGTTATAGGTTATAGGTTTAGGTTTAGGTTAAGGTTACAAGTTTACGTTTAGGTTATAGGTTTAAGATTAGGTTAAGGTTATAGGTTTAGGTTATAGGTTTAGGTGTAGGTTATAGGTTTTAGGTTTAGGTTTAGGTTATAGGTTATAGGTTATAGGATTAGGTATAGGTTAGGTTTAGGTATAGCTTTAGGTTTCGGTTTAGGTTAAGGTTATAGGTTATACGTTATAGGTTTAGGTTTAGGTTATAGCTTAGGTTTAGGTTTTAGGTATAGGTTATATAGGTTTAGGTTATAGGTTTAGGTTTAGGTTATAGGTTATAGGTTTAGGTTTAAGTTAAGGTTATAGGTTTAGGTTTAGGTTATATAGGTTATAGGTTTAGGTTTAGGTTATATAGGTTATAGGTTTAAGTTATAGGTTATAGGTTAAGGTTATAAGTTTAGTGATTTGAGAATAGGTTTAGGTTTAGATTTAGGTATTCGGGTTTGGGTTTGGGTTAGAGTTATAGGTTTGGGTTTAGGTGTAGGTTTAAGTTAAGTGAGTTAAGTTTAAGTTTAGGTTATAGGTTTATGTTATAGGTATAGGTTTAGGTGTAGGTTATAGGTTATAGGTTTAGGTTAATGTTTAGGTTTAAGATTAGGTTTAGGTTTAGGTTTAAGTTCGGAGTTATAGGTTTAGGTTATAAAGGTTATAGGTTTAGGTTATAGGTTTAGGGATTTGAGAATAGGTTTAGGTTTAGGTTTAGGTTTAGGTATTCGGGTTTGGGTTCGGGTTCGAGTTATAGGTTTGGGTTTACATGTAGGTTTAAGTTAAGTAAATTAAGTTTAAGTTTAGGTTATAGGTTTAGGTGTAGGTTATTGGTTTAAGATTAGGTTAAGGTTATAAGTTATAGGTTATAGGTTTAGGTTTAGGTTTAGGTTATAGGTTTAAGATTAGGTTAAGGTTATATGTTATAGGTTATAGGTTTAGGGATTTGAGAATAGGTTTAGGTTTAGGTTTAGGTATTCGGGTTCGAGTTCTGGGTCAAGATTATAGGTTTAGGTTTAGGTGTAGGTTTAAGTTAAGTGAATTTAGTTTAAGTTTAGGTTATAGGTTTAGGTGTAGGTTATAGGTTATAGGTTTAGGTGTAGGTTATAGGTTATAGGTTTAGGTTTAGGTTAAGGTGATAGGTTTAGGTTTAGTTTATATGTTATAGGTTTAGGTTATAGGTTTAGGTTTAGGTTATAGGTTTAAGATTAAGTTAAGGTTATAGGTTATAGGTTTAGGGATTTGATAATAGGTTTAGGTATTCGGGTTCGGGTTAGGGTTATAAGTTTGGGTTTAGGTATAGGTTTAAGTTAAGTGAATTAAGTTTAAGTTTAGGTTATGGGTATAGGTTTATGTGTAGGTTATAGGTTATAGATTTAGGTTTAGGTTATAGGTTATAAGTTTAGGTTATAGGTTTAGTTTTAGGTTAAGGTTATAGGTTTAGGTTATAGGTTTAAGATTAGGTTTAGGTTATAGGTTTAGGGATTTGAGAATAGGTTTAGGTTTAGGTTTAGATATTCGGGTTCGGGTTCGGGTTAGGGTTATAGGTTTGGGTTTAGGTGTAGGTTTACATTAAGTGAATTAAGTTTAAGTTTAAGTTATATGTTTAGGTTATAGGTATAGATTTAAGTGTAGGTTATAGGTTATAGGTTTAGGTTTTAGGTTATAGGTTTAGGTTTAGGTTTAGGTTTAGGTTATAGGTTATAGGTTTAGGTTTAGGGATTTGAGAATGGGTTATAGGTTTAGGTTTAGGGATTTGAGAATAGGTTTAGGTTTAGGTTATAAGTTTAGGTTTAGGTTATAAGTTAGGTTTAGGTATAGGTTTAGGTTAAGGTTATAGGTTATAGGCAGTACACCAAAATTACTGTTTAGGAACGGCTATAGTTTTGGTTCAGAAATGGTTTTAAGCCCTTTCTAATGCAAAACGATTTCAAACCGTACCTGAGTACAGAGATGGATTACATTTCTAAACGCTTAATTAAGATCAGGCCCACCATGATGTTTACGAGAGATCTACACTGTGCATCTATTTTGAGAGATCATTTTAGAACACTAGGCTAAGATTGAGTTGGATCAAAAATTCAAGTGGGCCTCACAGAAGGAAATGTGGGGATTGAGTGACCACCGTTTGAAACATTCGTACGGCCACAAGTTGATTAGGTTAGGGAAAAAAGATCTCTACAACAGCAGTTGTCTCAGAGCCCTTTTTCTTCTCTTGAGCAAAAGAAGAAAAAGAAAAATCCATCTAGAAATTAAAAATAATAATAATAAAGCTTGAAGAATCACTGTCGTCCATCTGGGCTTCCGTGCACAGTCGGTTCATCCCTACCGTCCTCTTCATCCTCATCAACGTCGTCATCAACACCATTTCCTTCTCTTCCTCCCAAAAGAAAGAAAAGAACCCCAAACCCCAGCTCGCCCACACCTCCGTTTTAGAAAGGCTCAAATCCTTCAATCTCTACCGTCTGAAAGCAGAAGAAATCCCTCCCGTTAGCACACCCCCCATCATTACCCCCAAATGATCATCATCACCCACCACCGGTTCCGTTAATCCGGTTAGGGTTTTGGCTGTAGCAGCGTTGGGTGTGGTCAGCTTAGGCTTTTTGTTGTGATTGGTCTATGGCGGAATCTGATAGTTTATAAGTGTTTTTTTTTCTTTCTTTCTTTTGTTGAGATTAGGGATTTTCCAATATATTTGTGATTGATGGCATTTTGAGTTAGATATGTGGTGGTTGTTGGGTTTTCATCTTTGTGATTGTGTGAATCTTGCAATAAATGCTTGTTCAGGGTTCGTTTGGAAAAAAAAAAGATCTTCTTATCTAAGATGAGAAGTCTAGAAGCTTCTTAATGACAATTTTCTCAATGTTTTCTGCTTTTTGGAACTTCAAATCTTGTGGTTTTTCTTGCTTTGGGGTTACCTTGTGGAGCGATTTTTAGGATTTTGTAACTGCATTGCTTGATTTTTGCCTGTTTCCGTGAGAAATCTCACTTTGAAAAGCGAATGCGAGAGGTTTCGTCCTGTTTTTACTCAGAATGTAGATTTTTGCTAATTTTCTCTCTCATTCGATCACACACTCTCTCTCGCTCTCAAACCCTGCATTCGAATCTGAACCCTAAATCCCCTTAGAAATCTCAGATTTTGAGCACAACTATCCAATCCATTGATCACCGGCCTGAAAATATGAAACCTCAAGGTTTTTTTCTGTCCGATTCTTCAATTCCATCGCAGAAAACGAGCAGTAAGAAGGAAGAGGAGCAAAACGAGAAGATTATCAAAGTTTTGATGAAACTTCCTCCGAATCAAAGATGCATCAACAGCAATAGCTAGTAATTGCAAACTCTCCAATCTTTTCTTGATTTTTTTATATCCTCTAAGTTGTGTATGTTATAGTGTGTAATGACCCGAAAATTTCCGTACATTGGGTCGAGTACCACCTCGACCAGAAATCACGTAGGATTAAATCCTTTAGAAATTTAACAAAGTTAACTAAGTACTAAACTCAATTAGCCATGAAATCCGTTGGGATCGCTTTAAATACGATCTGCAAGACCCAAAACTTGCAGAACAAGTGACGCTAGGTTACCCTAAAGTTTAGAATCAAACTCATTTTCCGGCTGTTCTCGGGAATGAAACGAAACTTCGTATTAGGTCTAGATTGCACATCGGAAGTCCGATTAACACGAAGCTAAGGAACTAGGACCGCCTCACTGGACTTAACAATCATCTCAAAAATCAGCTCCATCCGATGTCCCACGGTCATTCGTTTCGATTTGGAGCGAGGGAGTGTGAAAAACACTATTCCCATGCCAAAATAAATATCTGGAATAGTGATCTGGCATCATTCGTTAACGCGTCAGTATTAAGCAACCTGACCGTCAGAATCAGACCAAATTACACCCTCGGATTAAGAAAAATTTCAGGAACATTTACATGTACTTAGAATTTCTGATCGTGGCCCACTGACCGTCGAACTGAAAGTGGTCCGCCACGTGCGATCTGGGTATCCGATCGAGTCAAAAACGTAATCCCACGTAGATCCATAGATGGAGAGCTTAAGTCTGACGTTTGGTTCAAGGAGGGCCACCAGAACTTCCCTTTTGAGCTGGAAAAGCGACGAATATCCTATATTAGCAGTACCCCTTGAACCTGAGTCTAATTTCGGAATGTTTTTGGCTATAAAAGGTGCTTAGAACAGCCCCTCTCACAGCCATACGAATTTTGGAGAAAACCCTAGAGGGAGAGAGAGAAAAGAGAGAGAAGAGCTTGGGTTTTGTTGCTGATTTTCCTCCTACTGCTTTGGACTGTTACACGGCCTACACCGCTTCATTCCAGGTGTTTTCCCGGTGTTTTCCGTCCCATTTGAAGGTAAGAAACCCTAACCCTAGGTCTGATTTGAGGTGGGATCGATGTGGGTTGCGTAACAACTAACCGATTCCGCTCTTTAGGTTAGAAATCTCCCGTATACGGAAGTTCTACTACCCTTGCTGATTCGTTTCGTTTCCAAAGGCAAAGGTGAGGACTTTAAGTGTATAAGTTACGGTTTCAACGCTTTCAATGTCAGATAATGGTAGATTCATGATCTGCATGCAATTGCACATGTACAAAGTGCTTTCCGTTTCCTGTTTCGATTAACGTTGTGAAATATGGAATTTCACATATTCTAGGTATACGTAGAAATACCGTATACGTATTTTTTTTGGATAAATGTTTGACATGTTTATTTAATGTATGATTATATAATATATGAATAAATTACTAGTTTGGCGAAAGGAATCGCCAAAATACATGTTCACTTGTAAATGCGACGTATGTTGAAATTGTGTATGTTAGAAATACCGTATACGTATTTCTTTTGGAATAATGTTTGACATACTTATTTAATATATGATTATACAATATATGAATAAAATACTAGCTTGGCGAAAGGAATCGCCGGGTTACAAGCTCCCTTGTAAACACTATGTATGTCGAAACTGGGTACACTAGGAAGTACCCTATACGTATAAATTTTGCTGACATGATTGTCGGGTTTATTTGCTGTATGAATATGATGTATATGTATAAAATATTATTTTGGCAAAGGGACAACCCTAGTACACATTTCTCTAGCATACGTCATGTATGTTGAAATAGTGCATTCCAAGTGTTGGTGAAATCACTTGTGAGTGTAAGTGTTTAAGTGTTAGAACCTTAGGTAGGTGCTGAGAGGGGATTCTCAGCTACCTTAGAGTCACATATGACATTCTCCATGTGGTTGTTTACTCTAATCACTCGCCTATGAAATATAAGTATTTGTATCCCTATTTGCATAATGCTTTATAACATGCTTTTGAACATGCTTTGTGACTTGTTTATTAACATGCTTCATGATATGCTTTATAATATGATTGCTAGTGTTCTTGAATTACCATGTTATCATGCCGTATTTTATATGCTATGGTTAGGATTTGACTGAGCTTGGGACTATGTTCATAGTCCAGGCATCCGGTATCAGACTTGAAGATGTGGTTGGGATTCGTTCCGCCACGCATGATGTGTTGGCGAACCCGTGTCGTACTTCGGTTGGCGATAGTGGTTGGCCACACGAGGTGCTTTTGCGCTTCATATCGCCCAACTTGTTGTGCGCTCGAGCCAGCCGAACACGTCAAGTAAACCGTGTGTCTTATGTATGTTCACCATGTTTGGTCGCTAATGCTTGAACCTAGGGTACCAAACTTACCAGTGAAAATCCTGATAACCATGGTACCTCGATCCTCTAAGACTCATGAGCCGGGCATGGTGGTATGGGACACCATGGTCGAGCTGTCGGCCTACGCTGGGGCTACGTGCCTCCCCGTAGTGACCATGAAGCAGCAACTTAACTCGTGAGTGATTATGGTGGTATGGGACACTATATTCGCGTGTCGGCCTACATTGATAAGGTGATGGGGGAGTGGTGCAACCTTTGTGCGTAACGACCACAGCGACCCTTTGTAGTGACCGCGAGCATATTCTCGAAGTTGCGGCGTGCCTTAGGGTTCGCCGGGATATAGAGAGTATGAACTAGGCTGTTTCGAATAGTGATGAATCGTTTAAGGGGTGATGGGGAGTGGTGCAACCTTTGTGCGTAACGACCACAGCGGCCTACTGCAGTGACCTAGAAAACACACCATCGTCTCGATATTAACTAGGATGATGACCCTAGGTTGGATCATGTTTGGAAATGATACAAGGGAGGTACCTTAGTTTCCCAATCCTGCTGTTTGAAATGGACTAATTAAAAACTCGGTAATCATACTCATCATGCATCACATGTGCCTGGAAGATGTGGAACACTGTGGGATGTAAGCATGCGTGAACGTGAGATGGTGTCGCATGAGGGAGTATGTCGGCGAGGGCATCCATCATACCCGCATTCATACTTGCATTAATCGAGTAACTAGGAGTGTTTGATTTCTTGCTTTATCATTCTTGCTTGGTGTATTGATAACATGATAACTTATGCCTTATCGTTCCACCGAGTTAGCTACTCACTCCCACGTTACGGGACGGTGTTGCGCACACCAACCGGACTGTCTCGGTTTAGGCGATCCGACTACTCTGGAGGCGGAGCTGATTATGACGAGGACCAGGAGGAGTTCTCGTATATGCGAGTCTCTCTGGCGGCCGACTAGGTTGCCGGGATCGATGGGTTCCACGGGGATTGTACCTAGTTATTTTGACTTTTGATTATAAACGAAATGTATATGGACTCGGATGGATTCATACTCTGGAGAATGAATCGTTTATTTTGTTTCTTTACATACATATATATACGGTTCAGTCTTAAACTTGCTTTTATAAAATTGATCTGGAGTATGAATTACTGCTTTGGTATAATCTCATTCATGTTTACTGCTCTAACACAGACAACATTCAAACATCATTAAACATGTTGCATAAGTGATGCGTTGGAACTCGGGAGTTGAGTTACACTCGACCCCCGATTTTCAGGGCGTTACATAGTGGGACAAGCAAGTTCGCTTGCTACTTATACATGCTTCAACTGGAGCTGGGACAAGTTTCATCTATGGTTAGAACACGTTTCTTCTTTAGTTGGAATGAATTTCATCCTCATTAAATTTTATTTCCAATCAAAGTAGAAATGCATTTTAAGTTAAAAACATTAATGACTCTTTACTTGGTATGTTATAAATTAGATTGGATCATACACAAGCTTTTGTATGCAATAAAATCCCAAATAAACTTAAACCGATAGGAAACTAGAATATTAATCCCACAGAGAAGAGGAGAAGGGAAAGGAATTTAAGGAGTTTTGGGGTTTTGGATTGTGATTTGACAATTCACACCTTTCAAATATAAGAAAGATTAAGAGTTTTATCTTTCTTTCTCTAACTCTGTCATTTTCTATTAGAAAATTCCAAAACTGATCTTAATGTAGGGAAAGAAGTCCTACAATTCTTGTAATTCTTTAACTAATCCCACTAATCTCAGCCTCTTAACTAATCATAATGATTAGTTGCTAAAGATCTTTGATTAGTTACTAAGACAACTAACTCAACAACCTACAACAGAAAATTAATAGAATACAACTGAATTCCTACTCAAATCAACAAATAGTAGAAAATAGCCTAAAACAGGTGGTGAACTAGATGCTATTAGAATGTTAAAATACTATTTTCATCTGAAGAGGACTCCTTGGGACTTCCCATTTAGGATCCAAGAAGAAATTTTTGTCACAGACTCCATCAAATGCCCATAATCACGCCTGTGTATCCTTGTATGAACTCTAGCTGCAATGTCTCATTAAGTACTTTGTATAATGACTGAAGAGTTCTAGCATTGAAATGAAATATGTGAAGTGCGTTTATGTACCTTTCAAGTGGTTTCAATGTGGACCTACAGTCTAATTTTTTCATTATTCTCCTTTCCCACTTTTTATTTCTCTCTCTCTCTCTCTCTCTCTCTCTCTCTCTTGATGAAAACAACTACTGGTCCTTCTCAATTAAAGAAAAAAAAATATTATTTAAACCTTTTTCTTTCTACACACTCTTTCTTTTCCCTACTTCTGATATTAGAATAGTACTAACATTTTTCCTTTTCCCTTTACCTTCTTTTATTTATGTATACCTCTTAATTTCTCTTACAGGCAATGGAGATAAACAAGGCTGATTGGAATACCCTTTTCGAGCCCTACCCTTTCTTTGATGCATATAAGAACTATCTGGAGATCGACATCATTTTCTAATCACAGCAGAAAATGATGATGACCTGAGGAAATGGAAAGGCTAGTTTGAATCTCGGCTCTAGCAGCTGACATTGAAGGTGAAAGGGTTTCTGTTCATTTAAGAATTATATGATCCTGGACCAATGGATATATAGCATCCTTTGCCAAGGTATGAAATTTCTATTTACCAACTTTGAATGAAGGGGCAACCATACTTGCTTTGATCCCTACAGTTGTTAGAGAACTACCTAAGATGAAATTCCTAGCTATTCGATAGACATGAAAGAAATGAACATGACATTGGTCCACACTGAACGGGAAAAGGCAAAAGATTAGACTGCTAGCATTTTCTAATCTCACACACATGATCCCATACATGTAGGAATATGGATCTCGATTCCATCTTATGGTTCCCACCATCAATTGAACTGAGACCTAGCTGAGTTAGGTCTTTTTTTTATTAATTAAAAAGTATGGTGTTGTGAAGTGAAAATAGTGATAGGAAAGTGTAATTGTGTCAAGTTGGTGGATACAAAATGGAGTAAAAGGGAGACAACACTAGTGTAGTGAGAGGAGAAGGTCATGATTTCTTTCTCAATCTTTTTTTTTTCTTTTTTCTTTTTAGTAGAAAATCAGTAATAGTTTGTTGATGATAACATTTATAGGATAATGAGAAAGTGGATATGAGGTGGCTTGTTGATTGGAACCAATCAAAGGGTAGGTGTTTATGAAATACAATTGCTTTCACATCATGTTGGTAATAACCTTCATGATTTACTATTCTTTGCTTTTCTCTATCATATTCACAGAAGTCTTGAAGCTAATTGCAATACCTACTTAAAGCTTCAAAAAATGGGTTCAATTCCTTGCCCAAATACATATCAGTATATATTCAATTATCTTTCGTTGTGCTTCGGTGTTATAATTAGGACAATCTACGTTGGATCATTGATGATGGTTTTGTACGTCACATATCTAGTCACCAAAACATTGTACACCAACATGTCTGCCATTAAAGTTCTTTTTTCCTTGGAATTTGTTGTAAAGATGCCATCCTTTCATGTTTTTCTTTGATTTGTCTATGGTGATGATTTTCCACATCTAAACTTTATGGCCCAGTTTGTCAAAACGTCTCCATGTTTAAAAGGTGATACTATTAAAAAGTTCATGGTTAAGAAAGGCCAGTTCATGATAAGTGGGTCTTTGGCCAGTTTATTTTTATGTCCAATCTTGCATTTAAGCATGTAACAAGCTAGTTGTATGCATGTGTATGTAAAATCATCATGCCATTATTTTTAGTCTAAATGCATAAATTAAGTTGAATGTGATTAATCTTCAAGGTGGTATGTTACACTTCATCTTTGTTAAATGTAGGATGGCCATTTAAGAGTTTTCAAGTGGCTAGTGTAGAAGTCCATACCTCTGTGAAAGATTTAGATTTCAGGTACATGAAAATATTTGTAAATGTAACGCCCTAAATTTCGAGGGTCGAGTAAAGGCTTAACTCCCGAGATCCGTCACATCACTTATGCAACATAGATAATGATGGTTAAATGTTGTCCATGTTAGTGCATTAAACATAAATGAGATTACACTAAATCAGTATATTATACTCCAAAGATGATTAAATTAGGCAAGCGAAAGACTGTGATAGATATATAAAGTGTAATAGTGGTTATAAACCCCCAGAGTATGATCATGTCACCAAGCTGAATATATATATGTTTGTTCCAAAATATACAAAATGACAAAGTGTAATGTCCAACTAATTCATATAATCCCTATAATCCCGTCGATCAGTACATGGTCTACATAGACCCACCTAATAACTATACATAGGAGAACTCCTCCTCATCGTCATAAAAGTCTGGCTCTGCCTCGTAAGTTAGATCATCATCTGCAGTTAAAATAGAGTCTGGTTGGTGTTTTAAAACACCGTCCCAGAGTGGGAGTGAGTGATCAACTCAATGGAGCTATAAGGCAAAGGTTAACATGTTATTAATTCAGTCAAGCAGTAATGATAAAGCAGTACAACAAACATGTCCTAAGTACTCTTCTTAATGTAGGAATGATATGTTATAATGATGCATGTCTTAGCCTGCACTCCCTTAGTGACATCATCTCACGATCGCGCATGCAACTCCCACTATGCACTTCCTCGCCAAAGCACATGCAGGTGGTGCATGGTCGTGTTAACTAAGTACTTAATTAGGCTTATTTATATAGCAGATTCAGGAAGCTAAGGTACCTCCCTTTATATCACTTACCCAAACAATGATCCATCTAGGGTCGTCGATCCCAGTAAATCACATACGATACGCAAGTTATAGGGCAACATCACCCCTGATTGAGAAGCAATTGATAGGCAACTTCAGGTCGCTATAGAGAGGCTCGTCACTTTAGCGTAGGCCTAGTTTATACTCGAGGTCACTACAGAAAGGCTCGTCACCTTAGCGTAGGCCGACAGCTCTAATACAGTGTCTCATACCACCATATTTAGCTCACAAGTTTGGGTTACTCACTGGACACTACGGAGAGGCTCGTTATCCCAGTGTACGCCGACAGCTCGACCACGGTGTCCGATACCACTATGCCTGGCTCATGCATCTTAGCGGATTGTGGTACTAAGGTTAAACAGGCTTTACATTGGTAAGTGGTACATTAGATTCAAGCAGTAGCATCTATACATAGTAAACACACAATAGGCCAATCGGGTTATTTGACAAGTTCGATTAGTATGAGAGCACGCTGAATTAATCGACATGGAGTGCATAAGCACTCCATGTGGCCTGACCACTGTCGACAATCATCATACGACTCAGATTCATTGAACGTATCCAATGTGGCGAAACTAGTTCGGTCACTCAACCGGGATCCATTACCGATTGCCTGGACTACGTAATAGTCCCAATCGCATGCAATTGTAATAGGTAATCACATGTGATAGTCATAATAGCATTTAACAAACAATCCACCTACAATAATCATTTGAGCATTTTATCAAGCACATAAAGCATGCTACTATACATAGGTATTTTTATACATAAATCATGTGTGTGAAATTGAGGTTACATAAAAGAATTTATACACATAGATAAGGTAGTTGAGAATCCTATCTCAACACTCTTAATAACTTCAATCCAACAAACAATTACTCATTCAGACATTTTATCAAACACTTAGCCTACACATTACTACATACATGCCCTAACTTAGTTATAACATATATTATAGCAAATCCTTTCGTATATGAGTTATCATACATACAACAAACATGTATTCTAGATTAATAGTCATGGCAAGTACAAATCATGATAGTAATTTCATTCAAACATTTCAACAAACACATGGAAAGCATTATATATTCACAAGTTCACATACATGTATAATTTATCAAATACATCGTAACTAAGATCATATGGTGGCAAACAAGTCAGACATAAACCATTAGCTGACATTGAAAGCCTTGAAAACTATAACCTAAATAAGTTAGCTATTTTACCAGTTTTTCTATTTGGATTCCCAAATCAAGATTAGAGTTAGGATTTCTTACCCAAATCATATCTGGAATTGATGGTGTAACGATGGTGGGATGGTGATTCAACACGAGGAGCAGTGGGAATGAATCCCAATAATGATCTCCTGATCTCTCACTCTTCTCCTCACTCTTTTCTCCTCTTTTCTCTCTTCTCTCTCCTAAGATTAGAGAAAATCGTATGGAATGAGAGAGGGGTGGGTTTAGGGCATTATATAGGCTCAGAAGTGATGTCAATGGCCCCAGGGCTATAATATACTTAGGTTATAACCAAAAGGCAGCTGTTTCGGACTAACGGAGCTCATCTGAAGGTCCATTGCTTACATACGGTCTGAAGAAAGTTCCCTAACAATAGATCTATGCCAGGTTAAGATTTCGGTCCGATCGGATTAGTGGATCGATCGTGGAGGACCCGTTTCAGTTCAACGTTTATCGTCACTCGAACAGGGCCACAAGTATACCAATGGGTGCAGGCAATTTTTCCTTATCCAAGGGTGTAATTGGGTCAAAATTTGACAATCTGAAACCTTAAATTTGTCCTGTAAGCGAATGGCCCAATTCACTTAAGTTTGAGTTCATTTTCTAAAGATATTCGCGTTTCTCACACACTTCGCTCTAGGCTCAAGTTGTGTGTTTCTGAATACTATTTGGACTCGATTCCCACGATGGTTGTCAAGCCCAGTAAAGGGGTCATAACCTTATAGTTTCACAGTATCAGACTTTCGACGTGCAGTCCAGGTCCTATACAGGGTTTCAATGTGCTCCCGAGAGCAACTGAGTTTTGAGACTGATCCTAGGTTTTTAGGAAATGTTAAGTTAGTGATTCTAATAGTTTTGGGTCTTGCAATTCGTATAGAAAGTAGTTCAATCTAATTTACTGATTAATTCAGTTTAGTACTTAATTAATTTTTGTCTAATTTCTGCAGAATTCGACTCTTAGTGATTTTTGCATGAGGTGGTACTCGGGTCTTTATACGGATTTTTCTAAGATGTTACAGTAAATGTCTGGAAAATGTTTGTATATGTTTATCATCATGTGACAAAAGAATTTCTTTAGAATGATTAGCAATCCAAGATGAGGCATGTCAAATAGATGTTTCAAGTTAATGATTAGATTTATTTTTATCTGCTTTTACTGCCATTCTTTTGTTAGTACTTTCAGGTACAAGCAATAAGTTGCATTGTGAGTCAATGTAGGCATTTACATATAAATCTCAGAAGAATATTAGTCTTGTAACCATTTATTTAGCTGTTTGATTCAATAATGGATCGATGGATTCGGGCTCTTAGCATGTTGAATTGCGAATGCTTGAAGTGGCCTATGTAAAACAGGGCGCCGACCAATATCTCATTTAGGTAGTGAGGCCCTCGTCACAGTATGACATAGGGAGATTTGATTGGTAAAGTCGTGCACCATAAGAAATGGGCCCAGCTACATCAGCTGAAAATCGATAACAAAATAGAAGGTTCCCAGCCATCTATGATAATGTACAGCCACACCAATTAAATTTCACTAACTCACACCACCACAGCTGATGGGGGTGAGAGCCTCACTAAATCTACGTCACAAGTTCAATTGGTGGAAGCAGATTGACCCCACCACCATCCAACAAAGTAGGTGACGTTGGTGCTATGAGGCTTATCGTGATATATATTGCATGATACTTATGCACCACTCTGATGTCCCACACACTTGCTAGATTGGCACACGTGCTATGTGAAACAATGTGTTTGGAGGTAGCAAACTTTTCAAAATCTGAGTTCGTACATTTTTACTTAGCTTCTTTTGTGAGAAGAACAAGTAGTTCTTTTATTAGACATGGGTTCCAACGAGTCACTGAGCGATTCATTCGACTTGGGGTAAGTGTGTTATCCAAAGAGCCATTGGCTAGTGACTAATGGTAATTTAATATTATTTTTATCGAAAAAAGGTGTCAATGCCAACACAGCCAATTTAGTCATCACTTTTTTCTTTGCATAGAATGGATTGATAGAAGTCACTTTTTCTTATTAGCTATGTAGATATTTATGTTTTACAAAGATAGTGTCATTGCTAATGTCAGAACATGCTCACCTTTTCTTTTAACATTCACAAAAATATGATAAATATATTTCTTGAATGTGCATGAAACCTAAAAAATGATACTTCTTCAGGGCCAGTTGAGGGTTTAAATTCTAGCAACTCAAATGTCTGCAAGTTCACCAGTGCTAGGAAGACTCCTAGAAACAAGCTGTTACTTGATGGTTCGTCTGTTTCTCAGTGGATGTTATTGACATCAGTGACAAATCTTCAAAACACATACATTTAGATAAACTTGAGTTTCCATTGCTGTGATTGAAGATTTTACCATGTTGTCGAGATTGGATAACATTAATTTTGTTTTTCCGAGTACCATACTACCATGATGTGTAGCTAATTCTAGTTTCCCCCCTTTTCAGCCTACCAGATCCTGTTCGTTCTTAAAAAACCAATTGTTGAAGAGAGTCTTTGCCCTAGAAAATTGCAAATGGAGCAGGCCTATCCTTCCCAATCTTCAGATTTCCTTCAATCTAGTCTTCAACCAAATGATTGTCTACAGGGACAACCAGGATGGTAAGTTTTTTTTTTTAATTTATTTTTTCTCCTTGCATTAACTCTGCTGACCCCATAGTCGGTACAAGCCTCTGATGATTCTGAGGAAAATTAAAGTACTCTATTTCAAATTCGGTTAGTCACACGATAAGCGGACTATTTGGGAAATAATAGGATGGTTTGGAAGTTGTTTAGTACCATTTTCAGTTCACATGGCTTTGTTAATTTTGTTTCATTTCAAACAGTTAAATCGGCTATGATGGTTAGACAATGATATATTTATGTAACCATTGGGTGCTCCTTGATATTCTTTAAATCTTCCTAGGATTGCATAAACTCAGTGAATTTGGTTGTCTGAGAGATTGACTATGACGAGAGACGGACGGCTAATATTCAGTATCAAATGGCAGGATCTACTCTTGGGAGTGTAAATATCGATGTTGTTGGAGGTATGCTCTTTTTCCCTCTTCTTCCTTTGTTTTCTTTTTCTTTCTTTTTAATTTTATTTTCTACACTGTGTACTTCGAGTGTGGAATGCTGTCAAGATTTTTTTTTCTTCGTACATTAGTGGTAAGCCTGATGAGTTATGACTGACTTTTGCATCAGGCCGTCTAGAGGAGTCCACCTGATGTCCCTATATGGTAGCACATGGACTAAAAAAAAAAGCTCTCAATTTAAATACAAGCTTATGGATCATTTTGATGGCATGAGAATGTTCAGATTTGCTTACACTGAAGATTTAGATATAAAAAACTTACCAACAGAATGTGGCTTAATTGGTATGCCAACAATTTATTTTGTTCAAGGAGGAGGTTATTCCAACAAAGTATTATTGCTTCTTCACTTTTTTTTCAGACTGAGTGCTTTTGTAGTCAAGTTGGAATAAACAAGGTGTGATAATATTTTAGAAGCATGAATATTGGACTTTGAAAAAAATTTAAATGGACATACACAAGGAGATGGATGAGGCTCCGTTGTCCTGTCCAGCAGAGGCAGAGGAACATTTATTTCTAGATCATTTCCTTTAGCCACAGACACAAACTTTGCAAGGTTCAACTCTCTTTATATCATGGCCCAAGTCCTTTCCTTTATGTCGTGCATCAGTAGAGATCTTGCTGCTCGGTTGTGGATGAGTTGACTAGTCGCACAATTGCAATGCGAGCTTAACTAGAGGAGAGCACAGTAGGCTTTGCTGGTGTTTTGCATGACTGGTAAACCATCTTCTATTGATTTAACTTTTCCTTTTTTTTTGTTATTGTCTAGAATATGGACAATCTAAACATAGGTTCAAGAGCTGGGTGTAAAATAAACATCAGACAAATTTTCTCATTCTCTTAAGAAAACCGTCTGCAGCCTTTTTATACCACATCATTTTTACATTTTTTAAGTACTGTTTTAGGTCTACTTCATATGGTATTAATTTGCTTTCATCCTATTGCTAGTTGCCTTCACAGAAATCTAAATAGGAATTCTTTATCATCCAACATTTATGCTATTATTTTCACATAAAATTTATGTATTTTTGTTCGTCTTTTGTAGGACATTGATTGAAAGATTAGGATTTGCAGTAGACTATATCCACTTGCATAGAATGTTGGCAGAAGAACACTTCAACCAAATGGATAGGAACTTATACTTCCTCCTACTTTATTCTTGACTAGTTTTAATGTAAGTAAATGCTTCAACTGATTTTATAGTCCTTTTCCACAAACAAGCATCCACGAATTAAAGGTTAGGATTGCGTTGCATTTTACAGGATTCACAAGGCTGTCTTACAAACGCAGGTGAGGTTTTTGAGATAATGTATATTCATTCACCCTTCTGTAGGTGGTTTTGTTCTTGGTCGACAGTCTTAAACTAAAGCTTTCAAAACCATTTGAGTTTGGTTTGCTCTTAAACAATGGCTTGTTTTCCAGAGCATTATATGCACTGTTTGGTTAAATTATAGAAATATCTGAGCAACTGTGTTTGGATTGTTACTAATGCGGCAGGCGAGTATATTTCCTTTGTTTATGAATTCTTTGTTACATCTACATTCTTGTTGTAAGGTCCGTATCATAGTCCGTACCATTCCGTAGGCTTCCACAGTTCTCCTGGTCGAATTATGGCTACCCTCGACCTGTATCCAACGTTTACACGTGATCCTAAACCGAGTCCTGTATATCAGAGTTGACTCGACTCGAAACTTATACCCTACCGACCACGCCATCGCCGCAGTTCCAACGCCGCGACTCACGTACCGATCCGATACCCAGGCCAAGAGATGTGGGCCCGTGTTCAGTTCGAGGAAAACGTCATGCTTTGCAAAATCTTAGAGAACATCATATGAATCCCATCAATCAAGTACACATTACATCACATGTCAAGTACATGCCCCATCCCCAAGCAATCCCTAAAGTCAACTCTCTCCCTTACATGTCAAGTACACCCATCCATCACTCACCATCCCTCTCTCCCATCACTTCTCTCCCATCATCTCTCTCTCTCTCTCATTCTCTCTCTCCATTTTCAAGCAACCCCATGAGAGCAATCGTCCAAGCTCCATGGATAGAGTTTGTGTGGCCCACTTCCTACCTCCCATCTCCACCATCCAAAATTGATCTCAACCGTTAAATCTTGTTTCCTTGGAGCTCTAGAACCCATTGGTGGAGGAATAAAGAAGAGATCTTAAGGTGGGTGATCTTTATTTTATTTTATTTTTATGATTTAAGGGCCCACTTGTTGTGGGACCCACTTGATGTATACATTATATAGGGATGGCCCAATAGTGGCAGGGTCCTTCCCCTTCACATTTCTCTCTCTCTCTCTCTCTCTCTCTCTCTTGTATGATGTAGAGGTGTGTAGCCCACCTGGTGTGTGTGTGTGTGTGGCCCACCATGAAGTATGTATTATATCATCCATATGACGGGCCCACCTTGCTGGACCGTCCAGCGGTAGGCCCACTGGCCTACCGGTCTAGACAGTTCCAGTTGGAGTGATAATACAAATATCAGTTAGATCTAGAATGGGTGGGCCACACCATGTGGACCCACCTTGATGTTTATGATCTCTGCACCATCCAGATCCATGGACAGTGGGCCCGTTCCTGATGTGCATCAACCGCCCAGCGTCTAGCAACCTAGACGCTGGATTTAAAAAAATGAAAAAATAAATGATTATATATATATAACATATATAATATAATATATTAAGGAGAGAGAGGATTGGAGTGGGTGGCCCACAATATGGGGCCCACCCTGGTGTATATGTATTGTATAAATATATATAATATACTATATAATAATGTAAAATATAGAGAGAGAGAGAGAGAATTGGAGTGGGTGGCCCACCACGTGGGACCCACCTTGATGTATGTATTGTATATCTACTCCATCCATCTATTTGATCCTGACCGTCTAGCGGTCTGGATGTGGACGTGATCCACCAGATGATTGTATGTGTTTTGTTCACTCGTCCATTTGGACGATGACAGATGGGAACCACCGCTGATGGATGTGTTCCATCCAAACCGTCCATCCAATCAGTGGGCTGGCCTTATGACTTGAGACAAAAAAAATAAAAATAAAAATGATGTAGATCTAGTTATCAAGTGGACCACACTGTAGAAACAGTGGGATTGAATGTCTACCATTGAAACCCCTTTGGGTTACAGAAGTTTTGAACCAATATGATATTTGTTTTTCCTCTCAGTTTAGGCCTTTGTGACCTTATGAACTGACTGGATGGAAAACAAACGCCATGGTGGGCCCTCTAAATTTTAACAGTGGAAATCATTATCACCACTGTTATTTATGGTATGGTCCAGATGATCTTTTGATATGATTCAATTGTTTGGATAATGCTCTAAAATGATCTCTATGAATGGAATGGCATGTTGATACGACCAATTTGATGTATTTGGGGCCCACTTGATGAGGCCCGATGAGATGTGTTTGGGGCCCATTTGGTGAGGCCCAATTTGGTGTATTTGAGGCCCACATGATGCGGCCCACTTGGTGTATTTGAGGCCCACATGATACGGCCCATTGGTGTATTTAAGGCCCACATGATGTGGCCTATTTGAGGTATATGGGCCCATTGGTGCAGCCCATATGATGTGGCCCAATTGATGCATGTTGGCCCATAAGTTGAGGCCCAATATAATGTATATAAGGACCATGAGTGGGCCCAACGAGACATATGTGAGGCCTTTGTGTGGGCCGAATGTGACATATATGAGGCCCATTACGATTTGAGATTCCACCATGATGTATGTAATGGTGTTTATGGCAGCCTTGCTTTGGGAGCAATGATGGTTTGACGTCCACATTGATGGCAATGATGGTTTAACGTCCACATTGAAGGGCAATGATGGTTAGGCCCATTCTCTTGATCCTGCCTTGCGTAAAGGCCGATTACTGATCCCGATTGTTGAAGCCGATTATCGAGGCCGATTCTAATTATCGAGGCCAACTCCGATTGCCGAGGACGATTCTAATTGTTGAGGCTGATTCCGATTATCGAGGTCGACTCCGATTGTCGAGGACGATTTCGATTGTTGAGGCCAATTATCGAGGCCGATTTTGATTATCGAGATCAATTCCGATTGTCGAGGCCAATTCCGATTATTAAGGTCGATTCTGATTATCGAAGTCGATTCTGATTATCGAGGTTGATTCTGATTGTCGAGGCCGATTATGATTATCGAAGCCGATTTCGATTATCGAGGTTGATTCCGATTATCGATGTCAATTCTGATAATCGAGGCTAATTCTGATTATCGAAGCTAATTCTGATTATTGAGGCCGATTCTGATTGTCGAGGCCGATTAGGATTATCAAGGCCGATTCCGATTATTGAGGCTGATTCTGATTGTCGAGGCCAATTTTGATTATTGAGGCCGATTTGATTGTCGAGGCCGATTTTGCTTATCGAGGCCAATTCTGATTATCGAAGCTGATTCTAATTATTGAGGCCGATTATGATTGTCGAGGCCGATTATGATTATTAGTATGATTCTGATTGTCGAGGCCGATTCTGATTGCCGAGGCCGATTGATGAGACCCACTGTGATGTATATGCAGGATTGATGCATGACTGGATTGTATGACTGATGCATCTTGCATTGTGTGTTGTGATTATTGTATGCCCTAGCGACATCAGGGCCGTAGCCTCCACAGACATGTCGTGGATGGCCAAATGGGATACCAAAAATTTGTTACTGATATCGGGCTGTCATAGATGGCCCTGGGTGAAAATCCTTAAACCCTCTTGGTACCAGAGGATGCCCTAACGTCGAGACCAAGTGGATATATATGAGCGGATGAGGGTCGTATACTAGTAGGCCGCATCTCCCACTATATCGTGGTCGGTTGGGAGGGGGTGTGGCCTTACCCACCTGAGGGAGTAGGCATAGCTAGGCTGAGTCTGACCAGCTTGAGGAATGGGTCCGCTATCGATGAGTTGGGCTCCATTGTAATACCCCGGTTCCCGGAACCCGAGTACACTACTCGTTTTCCAAAAACCCGAGTGTTAGCCTTTAAGATATCCCAAATTTCACGTACATTTTTTTTCTTTTATCAGAGTCAACAATTTAAGCAGAATAAAAATAATTCAAATATAAGAGGGAGTCTCAATATACGTAACCAAGGTTTCAAGTGGTTACCCAAAAACTTATACAAACCAATGTCTTAACCTCTATAAACATAACAGTATAAATTAAAACACAAATAAAGTCAGGAATGGATAGTCATAAGATCATCCGGCTCCTCCCATTCTACCTGAACACCAGCGTACGCATCATCTGCGTCTCCTGCACACTGAGTACAGTTCGATAGTGTCAATAGCTATCCAGTGAGATAGAACCCCCCAAGATTTATCGCTGCATCAAGATAATTAAGCATAGTTATCAGAGACAGTATATAACAAATATTACACAACGATTATTAGGAAAATCAGATAAGGTTCATCAGAGACGCATTCATTAAATAAATCACATAAGATAATCTTGTTTAGATGCATGGATGCATGCACATGCTCATAGACCTGAAGATACACATCCAGCTGGTAAAAAGTTGTCCAAGGAGAACTAGTCACCCGGAAAAGACTATGATATATAGATCGCCCGAGGAGTAGTCACCAGGAAAAATACGCAAAGGTACATCTTAGGTAACCACCCAGAAAAGACCATAATAATATGTAGATCGCCCAAGGAGGGTCAGTCACCCAGAAAAATACGTAAAAGTACACCTAAAGAGAACTAACCACCAGGAAAAGACCATAATAATACATAGATCGCCCAAGGAGGATTAGTCACCCGAAAAAATATGCAAAGGTACGCCCAAGGAGAACTAACCACCCGAAAAAGACCATAATATATGTCATAAAAATGCATGATTAGCCCAACCATTATTATTCCAATTTCAAACAATCACTTTAAGAAAGCTCAAAGGTCACTATGGGGGGTTTGTCACCCAGCACAGGCCGACAGCTTAGGCATAGTGTCCCATTCCACCATCCCTGGCTCATGAGAGTAACAAATAGGATGTTTAAAGGTGACCTACATAACTAGTGGCCAATTGTAGTTCTCCAAGTGCAACATACCACTGCAAAGTTATATAAAATAAATCATCAAAGCCTCATAGGGCAATTATTCCATCAAAGCCACAAGGGCCAAATGTTCAATTTACTGATCCGATCAGAAGGGATTGTTCCCTAAAAGCAACAGGGGCCCAAATGATTCCTGAGATGGTAAATTCACACCAAACAGTCCTTTTTTCCTATTAGACACAATGGCCACTAATTTGAGGACCTTTAAGTATTTTATCAAGTAATCGCATATAACAATTTAAATTACGTCTAACATTAATAGCGCAAGCATATTTGAAGCATTTGTTTTAAATTAGAATAGAAGTATTTAAATCACATCGCATGTTCAAATATTGAATTTAATTCCAAATCATCAGTCATTTATAAGAATTCAAATCAGTAAGAGTGATCAATCACATTAAACAATCAATAAGATAACTGAACGAAGATGAATGAACAAGCTAACTATTAAGATGACAAAAAGCTTGAAGGGTGATCCTCACCTCTAGTTACAATTTTCTTGGCTAGAAGGTAAGGAGGTTGAGGAGAAATCGGGATTTTAGATTTGAACCATGATTGATGGATTAAATATAACTCGATCGAACTCGATGTCAACACAACTCCAGCCTACTCCAAATCAAACATAATGAAACAGAAAATGTGATATTAGACTACATCTAAAATGAGATTAAGAATTTAATTAACCAACTAAAGGTTTAATGAGATACCCAATCAAAGGTTTGAGAGAGAAACTCACCTAGTTGACTCGGTTGAACTCAACTCGGCCCTTTTTGACCAAAAACATTCCCTAAGTGGCTTGACTCGACAATTCATCGAGTCGACTCGCTTAGACTTAGTAGTCACGCCCCTACTCAATTCTTCTAGTCTTTTCATTTCCCTTTTTCCTCTTTCTTTCTTTCTCTCACTCTCTTTCCCTTCTTCTTTCTTCTCTCCATACCAAAATGTCCAACAGCTACATGACTCAACCAAAACAACCCAACTCACTGAAATCTGGTGAGATGAATTGATTCAGCTTAGGGGCGAGTCGCTGACTCGGCACCCCGATTTCTTTCTTCTTCTCCTACTTCTTCCATCTTCTACATCGCTTCTCTGCCTAAATGGCTTGTACTAGGCCCAAATTTGAAGCAGGTCTGTGACTCAGAAACCCAACTTGCTTGAGTGAACACGGCAGCAATTCAAATCAGTGAGTCAAGAACTTGACTCGACGGTGACTCAAACGAGCACAACGGGCAGCCTATCTCCTCTTCTCGCGATTCCCTCTTGATTTCTCTCCTATCCATCTTCTTTTCTTCTCAACCTTCCCTCTCTTAGTCAGGAACACCGTAAGATGTCGAACTTGAACCGAGCTTGCAGCGACTCAGACCGAGTCAGATCAACCCAATGCGGTAACCAACTTGCACCACCTCTCGCCATCTTCTTCTTCTTCCTCTTCTTTCCATCTTCTTCATTTTTATTCTTTCTTCTCCTTTCTGTTCTTTTGCTTGGTTCGTATCAACCAGGCCATAGCTCAGCCCTAAGTAGAGTAGGTGAGTCAACCCAACTCGGCAGGAATTATGCCCTGAACCTCCATCTCCTCTCGTCGTTCCCTCTCTCTTCTTTCTTCTTACTTTCTTTCTTCGCCTTTCTTTCTCCCTCTTCTTTCTCCCATTTTCACTCTCCGCATGACTAGACAAGAGGAGTCTGGACTCAGACTTTACCGTGCAGCTCAAAATGCTCGAACCGATGAAGAAGATCGACGGGGAAGAAGGCAACCATTAATGGCATCTTCACCATCACCGTCTCATCCGCCAATCTGAATCTTTTAGTAGGTTCGTAGGGACCTTAGAAGCTTAGAGGATGGAAGGAACGAAGGTCAGGCGTCATTTGAACGGTGGGTTCGAGCTTGGAAGAAATGGCTCGATTTCAGAAAAACTGGGAAGGACTGTCGCGGCTGCAGTTTCGCTCCTAGGAACTAAGGTTTTTGGGATTTCCACCGATAAAATATCTTGTTTTGGACGATCTAGATTGATTTGGATGGGCTTTTAAAAGCAAACCGAGGGCTGAGATTGTGCCAGCCTGTGAACAGCGGAGATTCTTTCCGCCATTTTGTAGTTGTGAAGCCCTAAAATGCAAGATGCATAGAGGGCTAGGATTATCTGAAACGGACGGCGGAGATGGTTGGGAAAATTCTGCTTAGGACTGCCAGCTTCGCAAGATGAAATGGATTTCCATTTCGGGAATGCGTCGCACATGCATTGGTTTGTGCTAGGGATCGTAAGCACACATGTGCATATCAGTGTGGGATCAGACCTAGGTTCAGACAGATTTGAATCCCTTACACGGTGGACAATTTAGATCAGTCCAACGAATGATGCTTATGGCCCATTAATCACAACAGTGGATGGCTATCCATCATTAGCGGGAAAAGGGATTTCCTTCGTTGGGCTCAAGTCAATCCTAGTTTGACCCGATTTCAAGTTCAGTGCACCGTGAGTGCACATTATTGCGTATACACACGACCAAAAATGGGGTCCATAGGATGTTCACAGGAGATCCGCTCCGTTCACTCATCTTGGACACAACTGTTGTGTTACCAGGTCCAAGATGAGGCGGATCTAACATTTAGTTAGCCGTAATGTTTGATCTATGTGCCTAAATGGTATCATTTGATGATCCTTAAAGTTCTGACGGTTTGATCTTTTCATATGAAGGTTTAGTTAGTGGTCTAAGGTTTCTTCCTACTCTAGATGAGATTTACTAGTAGAGTGATTGGTCATTTGCTTAATTGCAGTGTCAAGTAATTGGTTTCTAAAATGCATAGTGTGAATAGGATGAACGGTGGATCTGATGGGTTAGATTGTAAAACTGGTAACGTACATCTCTGTTGGTCTAGTTGTATTGATCACTAACAGTTATAAGGTTTGTAACCCAATTTAAGGGAAATTTAGCTGCTATTTTTATAATTAGAGGACCGTATATCTCAAGTGAATGAATGATCTCGAATTGAATGGTTGGATTGTTTCATAATGGATTTCCAATTGTGCATATGCCCTTTAGCATTTTTAGATAAGTCTTATGGTTGATCTTGATGATTAGATGCCTAATCAGGTGATGTAAAGTCTCGGTCTACTATCTGACCTCAAATTCAATGACTGATTTTTAAACTTCAACGGTCAAGTGTTCTAGGATTTGTTTTTGAGTGGAGTCCATAGTAAATTTAGGGGCCACATGACATAATGGTGGAGATCGGGAATATGAATTGTCAGGTTAAGGGTTGTGGGTCCAATGAGTAGATTTGACGGTTTATACTTCAATATTGATACTGGAAAGTTAAATTCACCTCTCAAAGAAGTTGAAATTCTAAAATAGATTTCTCTAATAATGTGATGGTCTATCTAGAGTATTAACGTGTAGATGGTTTTGATCCCCAGGTGAAGACTAATGGCAACAGCCCGATTTAGGCTAGGATGAAGGTGAATGTCTAAGCAAAACTCGATTTGAGTTACTAAGTGAGGTCTACCTCGTAACACCCGAGTACTGAAAGCTACGGGGTGTTACACCCATATTGGCAGGTGGATAGTGAGGTCTCTTCCACTTACTCAATTGTATGCTTGATGGAGCAGTAGCTTGCATAGAGTGTACTAGACCCCGGTGATGATCCCAGAGATGTATGGTATTGTTATGTGGACTTATTGAGCAGGAGTTGCATACTCATTCATTCATCCATTCACTATCCACTCGGGCTAGTTGTGTGCAACTATTGTTACGTGTACCTTCATAATGGCCAAGATTTCTGTTTGGGCATGCAACTAACCTGAGATCAGGAATTTACCACATTGAGCCTGACTATCCAAATTTAGGTATGGGACTGGTTTGGATAGAAGTCCCTTGTGGTGGACCCCGTAACCTGCGATATTACATACTATCATCCCGACTTCACACTCCAGTTTGGTCATTTCATTCGCATCGCATATTGCATTACATTCGCAGGCATATGATATTTTGGGTTGCTATGTTTCTGCACTTTTATGGCCTAGACGAACTTAACAAGATTTACATATTGCATTGTATCCTCGGCATCTGATATTTGGCTTGCTATGACTCCTCATTTGCATAGATGATCTGTATTGCATACTCTGATATTGTATGATTTATAGACTTGCAGTATTTCCGCTTACTCTAATATCATATCATTTATGATCTTGCCAGAAATTCTGATATTGTATGATTATGGCATTGTATTGAATACTTGGCATTTACCTTGCGCATACACTTACACCACCCTCTAAGCTTTCTATAAGCTTATGCACAATAGATGCATGCAGGTGGCATAGGGTTGTATCAATGTCGAGCTTGGAGCGTGCAGCCGTCTTCTGGAGCTTTGATTTTTGATATATGTATTTCCCTTTCAGCATTGTATTTAAATGTTTATATTAGTGGATATGTGATGATGATGTTGCCTTTATGATTTGGGTATACTTGTGGTTATGCTTCTTATGAGTAAAATGTACATTGAAAAATCCTCCTAGGATCCCAGGATCGAAATCTGGCGTATGGATGCCGAGAGCCGAGAATGGGGTACTATGGAGGCTGTCGGCACCGGATTCGGTGATCGAGAATTTTGTGAGCCTGATTTTTGAGTTTGGAGCGTGACACTTATATATCCGACTAGGCAGGCTGACCTGTGTTTTAAAGCCCAAGCTTTTTAGTACTACATCTGAAAACCTTACTAACAATTGTCTTCAACAGCAATGGTAAGATGAAGATTCCAGTATGCCCCCCCAAAACCTAACAATTGTCTTCAACAGCAATGGTAAGATGAAGATTCCAGCATGCCCCCCCAAAACCTTATCAACGAGCTTCATATTCTTCTTTGGAATATGGATGATGTCGATGTCGATTACAATTTAATTTTTATATGGATGCCTATTCAAAAAATGATGTATGTAGAGTTGTTGGTTGACATGAGCTAGTTTTTTGCTGCAGGTAGTTGATTATGGAGTTCACGGGCTGGGGGTATTTCATCTATTACCTACCTTGTCAATTCCATGTTGAATGGCTTGAAACCTAAGTGCATATGATGTGTTTGATACAATGACATCCATAAATGTAAGAGCAAGAGAATCTCTTAGACATCCATAATACTGCATCGTTGTCGGCTACCATGGGGATATGGAGACTAAAGCACACTTGATGTTGCATTGATTTAAAAATTTTAATTTTTATGCTAATCTTATACCATGAAACTGGAGGCTGAAGTTGCAAAACTTAAAGAGGAGAACAATTAATTACAGAAGAAACAGGTATCCATTATTCAATGCATTAAGATCCTTCTCGTTATTAAAATATAAAATGGGAGTAGGATGTGCATGTTTGCTTATCGTAATCTTTTCATTGGCTGACTGTGATCATGCATAGAAGTTATTGAATTGTGAACCTTCCTTAACGATGCTTCAGTTGTTGCAGGCACAAATTATGGAAATGCGGAAAAATCAGGTATATGGGCTTTTCCTCGAGATTCTTTTTATTCTCTAAACTAAAATCAATGAATCTAGCAACTTGCATGAGATAACTAGGAAGCTTAAAGTCTTGCCAAAGCCTTCATGACATACGAAGGAATATTGTTATCATATAATTATTCTGCTTCGGTCTTCCTAATATTTTTACCAAACTGATCTGTTTGACTGCTTCTTGATCTTGACTTCCTAATCTTTCCATCCATCTTTTCGTGCGCCCCACGTGAAAAGTATCCCACATGTGCTAATGTGCCACATGTAAAACCATCCATCTTTTCTTGTGGTCCACGTGTTAATGTGCCAAGAAATATCATTTCCTTTTCTATGTTTTCCATAAATCCAAACAGGCCCTAATAGGAAAATACTATGGATAGAAGAAACTTCAAAACAATTGTTATTTTCTCAATAGAACCGTTGCATAATGGAACAGTGATTCTTTTGCATTGATGCTGTTTTTTAAACCATAATAGCGTTCCATTGTGGATTGCAACATCTTTTGTGCGCTAAAAAGCATGTTATTTCCCATGGTTTGGCAATTTTCAATGTCCTATTTTCATTTTTGTTGGCTTTACAAAGCCTTAGAACCGTACACACCATAAGTTTGTTGGCTTTACAAAGCCTTAGAACCGTACACACTTGTACAAGAAGGGAAGAAAAAAAAAAAGCACAGAAAAACTCTCTGTATTGAAAAAGCTTTCAAGCTTGATTTTTCTTTTTCACTTTGCTTTGCTCTGTATTAGACGTGCAGTACAACACCTTCTTATACAGTCACTACTACTTATGTGAAATACCTAATATGCCCTCGTTTACTACATTTATTTTATCAGTTTCAAACGGATGGAATTCCACCAGCCACAACACGTGGAAATTGTGGAAATATCCATAACGTGTGGCTATTTCAAACACTTGAAAATTGTAAAGGTTGCTGGAATATCTCAACCGTCCATTTGGTTTGGACGTTACAACACTCCCCTTCAAACCAAAATAGGCTTCATTCCAAGCATTGACCTTAGTCGTTTGAATGTATCGGTCGGTAATGCCTTGGTGGATATGTCCACGACCTATTCAGTGGTGTGACAGTAATCCAATTTCACTACTTTCTCCTTCACTTGATCTCTGAGAAAATGATATCGAGTATCGATGTGCTTGCTCCTTCCGTGCTGCACCGGATTTTTTGAGAGCTTGATTGTCGACTTGTTATCCACATATATAATTGTGGATCCTTCCTGTGGATGCTTCAGCTCCTTTAGCATGTTCTTCAACCATATTGCTTCACAGACTGTGGACGATGCTGCCACGTACTCTGCTTCACATGTGGACAAAGCAACAACACTTTGCTTCTTTGAGTTCCATGTGAAAGTAGTTAATCCAAGATAGAAAACATATCCCATGGTGCTTTTCCTTTCATCTTGGTCATCTCCCCAATCACTGTCTAAGTATCCATACAGTATTGCTTCATCTTTGTATGGGTAGAAAAGACCAAATTTCATTGTTCCTTTGATGTGCCTGAGGATTCTTTTTGCAACTAGCCAATGTGATTCTTTTGGTGCTTCCATGTACCTACTTAGAAGCCCAATACTGTAGACGATATCTGGCCTTATAATTGTGAGGTACCTTAGGCTTCCAATCAGACTCTTGAATAGAGTCGAGTCCACGCTTCTTCATTCTCCTTCTTTTATCAGCTTCAGGCCCGTTGCTATAGGCGTGTTCACGGCATTACAATCTACCATCTTGAACTTTTAAGCAACTCCTTGGCATACTTTTTCTGTGATATATAAATGCCCCCGACTTGTTGTTTTACTTCGATGCCCAAGAAGAAGGATATCAATCCACCATCAGTCATCTCGAATTCATTGAACATAGCATGCTTAAATTCTTCAAACATCGCCTGACTGTTTCCTGTGAATAGCAGATCATCAACATATAGGCATGCTATGAGCATGTCGCCATGAGCATTTTTCTTGATTTAGACAACATGCTCATATGGACATTGGATGAAGCCGTTCTCTTGAAGATAGTTATCGATGCATGCATTCCAGGCATGAGGAGTCTGCTTCAACACATAAAGGGCTTTCTTCAGTCGATACACTTTGTGTTCCTCCCCTTGAATAACAAAACCTTCAGGCTGGTCAACATAGACCTCTTCTTCCAGAATTCCATTTAGGAATGCAGATTTCACATCTAGTTGGTAGATCATCCAACTGTGATGGGCTGCAAGGGAGATAATCATCCTCACAGTGTCAAGGCGAGCAACAGGAGTGAAGACTTCTTCATAGTCTACCCCGTACTTGTGTTTGTAGCCCTTTACTACGAGCCTTGCCTTGTAGCGATTTATCTCACCATCAGCATTTTGCTTGATCTTCTACACCCATTTGACGCTAATAGCTCTGACCTTGAGGAAGTAAAGTTAGATCCCATGTATGGTTCTTCTCAATGGCCTGGATCTCCTCTTCCATAGCCGTCCTCCAGCATTCTTCTTCTACTGCCTCCTTAAATGTAAGAGGCTTGTGGTCCGCATACAAGCAGAACAAATTTACTTCCTCAGTTTTGACATATATATTGTTGTGGCTTCTCATTTTGATAGGAGCCAAGGGTGAAGTAGAACTGGATGATGACGTGTTGGCTGAATTTTGATTTGATAGAATACTTCCAGAGGAGATGGAACGTATCGCTGGACTTCTGCGTGTAGACGTTTCGGCGGAAGAGGGTGTTGTAAGTCTCTACTCCTACTTCTCATGCTTCTCTTCTTCATGTTCTTCAACCATGACTTGATTTTCTTTGGCTAAATCTTCCTCGTTCCATTTCCAGGCTTCTTCCTCGCAAAATACTACATCTCTACTTACCACCACTTTATTGGTTAGTGGGTTGTAGAGCTTATATGCCTTCGATACTTCACTGTAGCCGATGAAGATGCACTTCTTGCCATGATCATCAAGCTTCCTTCTTCTTGCTTCTGAAACTTGAGCATAGGCGACACACCCAAAGATCCTTAGGTGCGCCAGCTTGGCTTGTATCCACTCTATGCTTTCTGTGGTGTCTTGAATCTGACACTCTTAGTCGGATACCTATTGAGCAGATAGGTAGTACATGCAACTGCCTCTACCCAAAAATTCTTTGGTAGACTTTTCTCCTTTAACATGGTCCTTGTCATGTCGAGAATGGTATGGATTTTTCGTTCCGCAATTCCATTCTGCTATGGCGTATAGGCTGTAGTATGTTATTGCTTGATTCCTTGATCCCTGCAATACTCTCGAAAGGCATTTGAGGTGTACTGTCCGCCTCTATCAGATCTAAGGGTTTTAATTTTAAGACCACTTTCTTTTTCAACAAGGGCCTTAAAATTTTTTAAAATAGTAAAAGCAACAACAGACTTTTCTTTGATTACATAGACCCAGAATTTTCTACTGAAATTGTCAATGAAGGTAATAAAGTATTTATTACCGCCAAGAGAGATTGGCTCCAATGGTCCACAGATGTCAATGTGAACCAACTACAATGGTTCTCTTGCTCTTCGAGATACTCCACTCGGAAAGGAGTTCCTTTGTTGTTTCCCAAGTGTGCACGCCTCACACACTTGTTCTAGAGCTTTAATGGTAGGCAAGCCATGCACCATGCTTGATGACGACAGAAGTTTTAGGCCACTGAAATTTAGATGGCCAAAACAAAGATGCCATGTCTAGGAATCATTCCTTGCTTTTCCATAAAAGCACTTCTCGAGCATTGTGTTTATATGGAGCAGAAACATACGATTCTTCGCCATCTAGACTTTCGTAATCAAATGTCCATGCATATCTCTTATGGAAAGAGAAGAATTCTCCATGTGTATGACATACCCTTTTTCGAGGAGTTGTCCGAGACTCAGTATATTACTTTTCATGTTGGGCACGTAGTACACATTGGAGATGTAGTTTAGAATACCACTCTTCTGAAAGATTTTAATTTTGCCTTTACCTTTCACAGGTGTCTTTGATGAGTCGCCGAATGTCACATCACCATGAACTCCTTCTATGAGTTCTTCAAATAGGCTTTTGTTCCTGCACATGTGATTGCTCACACCTGTGTCGAGATACCATACATCTGGTCGATCACATCCTTTCTCTTATGCAAGGAGCACTGTGGAGTCTTCATGATCATGACTTGATGCTTTAGCATAGTTGGATCATTCATCGTGATCCACTGGCTTGCTCCAACAATCCAAGGCATAATGGCCGAATTTGTTGCAATTCCAGCTGAATATTTCTCACATTTCCGTGACCGCATACGAATCGGCCTCTACCATTCCCTCTTCCCCAAAAATTGGTAAATTTCTATTGATTTTGTGGCTGGTTCAGATGATATCCACGTGCCCTTCCTCTTGTATTAGTGTTGGTGCCACGACCTCCACGATTTGTATGACCACTACTTTGGTCATTTAGAGTCAGCTTAGACTCTAAGGCATGTTCTACGTTGATGCATTATTTTTCTGCATTCGTTGCTCATGCACTTGTAACAATCCCATCAACTCTTCGATAGACAAGTTTTCTAAGTCCTTCGATTCTTCTATGGCAATAACCACATGCTCAAATTTGGTTGTGAGAGATCAAAGTACTTTTTCAACAACCCGTACATCTTCAATCTTTTCACCATTTTTTTAAGTTGTTAACAATCACAAGTGACCTTGAAAAAAAATCAGAAATGGTCTCACCTTCCTTCATGTGTGAGGTCTCGAATTTAGCTCTAAAAGTTTGGAGACGAACCTTCTTCACATGATCAACTCCTTTGAAGATTGTGCTAAGAATCTCTCATGCTTGCTTGCATGTTATCGCTTCAGCGATCCGTTCAAAGGTGGACTCATCCAACCCTTGATAGACAAGAAACAGAGCCTTTTTATCCTTCTTTCTTTGATCTTTGAGGACCGCCCTTTGATCAGTGGTGTAGTGAGCTTCTTCTTCCGTTGTAGGTTCTACATATCCATCACTGATGATATCCCATATATCTTGGGATCCGAACAAAGCCTTCATCTGGATGCACCAATTTCATAGTTATCCTTAGATAACTTTGAAATCTGCTGCTGGATCGAGAACGCCATCACTTCTTCACACCACGGATCAACAACGCTTTTTTTTCGTAGTAGTGGCAACACCTTTATCACATGATCTGAACCTTCAAACTATACTAGGTCCCACGGGATCGTCTTGCTCTGATACCAGTTTGTTGGCTTTACAAAGCCTTAGAACCGTACACACCACAAGTTTGTTGGCTTTACAAAGCCTTAGAACCATACACACTTATACAAGAAGGGAATAAAAAAACACAGAAAAACTCTCTGTATTGAAAAATCTTTCAAACTTGATTTTTCTTTTTCACTTTGCTTTGCTCTGTATTAGACGTGCAGTACAACACCTTCTTATATAGTCACTACTACTTGTGTGAAATACCTAATATGCCCTCATTTACTACATTTATTTTATCAGTTTCAAACGGATGGAATTCCACCAGCCACAACACGTGGAAATTGTTGAAATATGCATAACGTGTGGCTGTTTCAAACACATGAAAATTGCAGAGGTTGCTGGAATATCTCAACCGTCCATTTGGTTTGGACGTTACAACAATTTTCTCATTTTTTTCATTTTACAACAGTCCTTATAGTCGTCTGCTGGCTGTTATAGGGTCATAAGACCATTTGTTAAACTTGGACTAGCATTTAATTCATCTACAGCAAGTATAAAAAGGTAAGTTCTGACCCTTGATGAAGACCCACTTTTGGGTAATTCATTTACCTCACCACAAGCTGTTATCACTCTTGTAAAAATGCCCCCAAATTCATCTTTGATGATGTTGAAATATCATCCCTGGCTCCTCATCACCCACTACATAACCTCCCTATGTACACTATCCTCCTTTCCTCGACTGTATATAAAGCTGTATGGGTATATATGATTACACGGTTGCCATAAACCTTCTAAATGTGTCAACCATCTATTTATTTTCAAAAGTTTCAAAAGTAGCTCTGCTGATTGTATAGAGCTGTGACCAACTGTATACACTACTAAAAATAGCATCATTCGTCACAACTTTTGACTGTTGCCACCCGTGATGTGTTGGGCGAGAGCTTGATCGCAATGTCAAGCCTATTGGCCCAATGCACTTTTGGATGGTTAGTTCTTCATGTTGCTCTTGTTATCATATAAGATTTTGTTGGCTTTTCCCTTCTAAATCTATCGGGCCCCAATTATTAAAAAATCCAATGGTGATGTAATTAATGTGAATATTGACTAATCAACTATCAAATTAACGGTGTACATGGATTTATATATATATATATATATATATATATATATATATATATATATATTCCCCCTTTTTTGGCTCATCAACCTGCTAGTAGAAAAAGACATCCGCTGGTATCAAAGCACTATTTTTTTCCTTCCATCTTCCTTTCTCTATTAATTGTCTCATTCATTTGGGCAGTCTTACGTAAGAAGTATCCCCAATTTTCCCAGCAGCACAATGGTTTCTTCATGCAACGTATTTTTTGTGTCTAAGCACTCAAATTAGAGATCAGTTGTTTTGCTAATGGAGCCTAGCATGCCTTCTTTTCTAATATTTGACAGGATGCAGAAGAATGTTGGACCCAACTTATGTATACACTTTCTCAATCTCTAAAATTGCCAGACTCAAGGTATTTTACTCAGCACCAGATAGTGTAGAAGTGATGGCTACATGCATCCACATATTCTATTCACATTTTTTTTAAGCACCTATATGCATTTAGTTGTGGCAATTAAATTGATCATGAATTTATCATCTAAAAGCCAGCCCCAAACTGCCGGGAGAGGCTTCCATCTATCTTTCTTTTGTTTAGGAGTCTAGGAGCCTTAATATGTATTCATGGATACCTTAGAATAATCACGTGACATTGTTTAGGAATAGAGCTTGTTCCTGATAAAGTCATTGACTTGATTTGTCCATGTTTGGAACATTTCTACTTACTGATCTTTAGCAATATTTATGTGTAAAACATTTATTACCATTATGTCTACAAATATCTTGCCCCAGGTTTTCTTGCTGCTTTTCTTTTTCTTTTTTTCTTTTTTTGAAAGGTACTGAATTTTATTAAGAAGGCATAAAGGCCAAAAGGAAAACAGGCACAAAAATAGAAGGAAGAAAGCTGTACAACAAACCAAAGAAACACACAGCCAAAGTTAAACCGACATCCTCTCTCTCATAGAACAGAAAACCCTGTTGAGATCCCCTAAAGCTGAACTGGATTTATCACCAAAACATCAGCTGCTATTTTTAGTAGTGTATACAGTTGGTCCATGTAATGTTGCAGGTGGTGCATCAATTTCTCTCACATACATAGCTGCTGAAAGGATCATTACTGGTAACTTGATTTACACACCCTGTGATTTTAGCAACCCATATAAATAACAACTATCAAAGAAAGGATTCTTATTGTTAGGTAATCATCTTAAAGGATTAAAAGCATGCATAAATGCTCAATTGGTCGTTGTAGCAAAGGAGCATGCTGCCTATGGCAAAATCACATAATAAAAAATGTCTTTTTTCATAATAATTCTGAGATATGGCTGGATCATTTTCATAAGATTATGAAAGTTTAAGTTATTCTTTCCTTATTTGATAAGTTATTTGGAGCTTTTTGTAAATTTGATTTTGCAATGAAACATCTTCAAGCACATTATATTCTTATGTTTTTCTTTGCATTAATCTCTATTTTGATGGAATGCAATAAACTTATGTTAATTTATTTCCCTTGATCTTAAATTTTGTGTTTATCAAGGTTTAAAATTGTTCTTTAAATTTCGTCCTAAAATCCGATCGTTGACAACATTAAGAACGGTTTAAAACCGTTCCTAAAATGTTTATTGGCACTAGAATGGTTTAAAACCATTCCTAAAATTTCATTTCTAAAATTTGAAACGGTACCCAAAATGGTTATGAACCGTTTCTATTTTTTTGCGATGCCTCATTTAGGAACGGTTTAAAACCGTTCCTGAAGCATTTAGGAACGGTTTAAAACCGTTCCTAAATGATGATTTTGGTGTAGTGAGGTTATAGGTTTAGGTTTAGGTTTAGGTGTAGTTATAGGTTATAGGTTTAGGTTTAGGTGTAGGTTATAGGTTTTAGGTTTAGGTTTAGGTTATAGGTTTAGGGATTTGAGAATAGGTTCAGGTTTAGGGTATAGGTTATATGTTATAGGTTTCGGTTTACGTTAAGGGTATAGGTTATAGGTTTAGGTTTAGGTTATAGGTTTAGGTTTATGGACAACCTGTTCACAAGATCACACAGATAGTGATGAAGGGAAAAAATAAATATCAACAGTTCCCACCTTCCAGGGACCCCTGCTCAACATCCGGATAGCTCGGACGCACATCCAAGTCTGCTCTATCAATTTCGAGCTAATACATAAACACGGGCTTATCCAAATGGACAAGCTACCCATATTGTTGTCCATAAGAAATGGACAACTTTATCATGGTCATAATAGCGGTTCCCACCTTCCAAAGGACCCCCGCTCAACATCCAGATAACTCCGACACACATCCGTGTCTGCTCCATCAATTTTGAGTTAATACATAAACACGGGCCTATCCAATGGTCAGGCCACCTATATTGTTGTCCATAGGAAATGGACAGCTTCATCATAGTCATAACAGCGGTTCCCACCTTCAAGGGACCACCACTCAGTTAAATTCTAAATTAGTTACCCATCCAAGGTTGAATAGATTATAATACTTTCATATTCTCATTTAAATGTCCACGCCGAAAATCCGGTAGCATCTCCCCATACATCTCCAGATAAGTTGATCTTACGTTACATTCTGATACCAAATATCTAAAGCAATGTAAAGATATTTGGCATTGGATACGGAACGGAAGAAACATATTCAGAGAGAAACGAGAAAATGGACCGCGGATCAGGCATGAACATTTAAATAGATTATATGAAAGCATACTATCCATCTAACCTTGAACTATCCAAAATAGGACAATTTGAGTGATTTCTATGCCACCAAAAACACACCCTATCTATGTATGGCCACATAGAAATCCTCAAATGGGTGACTAATTATCTAATTTACAAATCACAATCACAAGTCACAACTATAAACTAACAAGTCACAATAATAATTTAAGAAAAAATGTAATACATATTAAGCATACTGCCCATATTAAGCATATTAGAATGGCCACACTCTGTTATAGGTTGCTGCCAAAAATCAGATCAATTCAAAACTCAATTCACCTACACCACAAGGAACGATTGGGATGAAGATGACCACATTTAAAAATCTTCCAAATTATATAATGGTTATGCAGTAGTGTGGATATGCCACCCAACCTACTCACGTGACATGTTCCACTACAATGAAGGGACACCTTAAAAATCAAGATATTCTAGAACTCGTGTGGGTCACACGATGTGAATTTAGATGTTCTATGAATGCTTTCAAACCATTCCCTATAGTGTGGCCCACCTAAGCCTTGTATTGACCTACGTTTTGAAATCCACTGAATGGTGACAAAGTGGATATGATACACGTTCCTTCAATTTGCTGCTAAGTCCACCTCTAATTGCTTGATTAGGGCAAATACAACTTTTTTTTTCTTGGTTTCATATGCAAAAGGAGAAGAGAAAGAAGCTATCCATACCTTCTTTATGAAACAAGCTTACTCTAATAGCTTGTGTATGGGGCCCACCGTGATGTTTTGATCGAATCCAACCTATCTAGAAGGGCTGGCCCACCTTGAAGTTGTGTGATGCTTGAGAAATTAGGCCAATCAAATCATCTGGTGGACCACCCTATGAATTAGTGGTTGTTGGGTGGTTGTCCATTATTTTTTTATGGTGTGGCCCACCATAGTTGTTTTTCTTTTATCTAACTTAGGTTGAAAATCCTCAACCTTACATAACTTACCTAGATTAGCTTTGGATTTGCTGAGGCTTCAAGCGACTCAATCCAACCCATACTAGTTTGGAAAAAAATCATAGTTTACATGGAAAATATTTAAAATTCAAACCAAACAGGCTTTTGCTTAATCTAGTGTTTTTCTAATAATTTTATCTAAAACATGAGGATTGGATGGCCCAAATACCATGGTATTATGGGACATGCAATCATTGTGCAATAATGGTGTTAATCCTATCTAATATAATTCCAAAACCATTTAATCCCACCATTAAAACTTCTTGGGGGTAACCGGATGAAGGGACCACACAAATATCGACTTGATCTTATGGTCATTCACCACTTTTTCCTATGGTGTGATCCACCATATAGTTATATCTCTTTTGATTTTAGGATCATGTCCTAAAATGAGCTTGCAAAATGGATGAAGTGGATGTAGGGCACATGCATGACAGTGGGCCACACGACCAGGGATCCACGCCACCTTGATCTCTGTGTTGTATAGCGACACTATCCATCTATTTTGCCAGCTCATTTTATAGCATGAGCCTAAAAATGAAGCAGATCGAAATCTCTGAGGTGGACCACACCATAGGAAACTGTGGTGATTGAATGACCACCATTAAAAACCTCTTGTAGGCCACAAGAGTTTTGTATAACCTGATGATATTATATTTTCCTTTCATCTAGGTTTGTGTGACCTTATCAACAGGTTGGATGACAAATAAATATTATGGTGGCCCCTAGGAATTTTTTAATAGTGGGTGTTCAATCACCACTGTTTTCTAAAGTATGGTCCACCTAAGTTTGGATCTTCTCCAGTTTTTGGCTTATGCCCTAAAATGAAATGGAAAACGGATGAACATCAGGTCAGGCACATTGTGGAACCCGCTTGCTATTCAGGATAAGTGCAGCCATAGATTGTCCCATCATTTTTCACAGTGGGCCCCACCTTGGATTATGGACGATAAGAAAAAAAAATCTTCGAAATTCCTATTTTCGACATTCCACCCTAAATCCCCAAATCCCTAAATTGTCATTGAGATTGAGAGAGATTGAGAGAGAGAGAGAGAGAAATACCTCAACCGAGCTTCAGATAGAGTGAGAGAAGGCGTGCGTGGGTAGGGCTTCGGCAACAAGAGTGTCGATGGAGAGAGACAACAAGAGAGAGAGAGAGAGTGAGACTGAGAGAGAGAGAGACCGAGAGAGAGAGAGAGACAGCGAGAGAGAGAGAGAGAGCGACAGTGGAGATGGGAGTTGGAGTCGTTTCGACTTAAAACTTAATATTATTACTGACGAACATTTTTGTCGGTGATAGTTTTAACATTTTGTCGGTAAAAGGATTCCAAATTATTTGGGCCCACCCATGCTCTATCAACCCCATCCACTTCGTACATATGTTTGTAAATATACTTATGTGAGACCCGTATCCTAGCCCATACCGTTCTGTAGGCTTCTATGGTCCTCCCGGTGAAATTCTGGCGATCCGTGATCTGTAATTGGCATTTGCGGGTGACCTTAAGTCACATTCCGTATATCAGAGTTAGCTTGACCTGAGACTTGTACCCTTGCGACCGCGCCGCCGCCGTGGTTCCAATGCCCCGTCCTGCACGCCAAAGCGATACGTAGGCCAAGAGATGTGGACCCGCGTTTAGTTCGAGAAAACACCGCACATTGCAAATCTCAAGAGAATCTATTAAATCAATCACATTGCAAATCTCAAGAGAATCTATTAAATCAATCACATCAATCAAGTTAAGTACAACAAGTATAACACCATGCCTCTCTTACCAACAAGGCATGACACCCCTCTCTCTCCCATCACCAAAGTCAACCTTCCTTACAATAACCCATCCCTCTCCTTACATGTCCTCTCTCTCTCTCTCTCTCTCTCTGTCTCTCATTTTCTCATTCCATTCAAGCAATTCTCAAGGAGAGGAAATGTCCATGAGAGAGCTAAGTGTGTGGCCCACCTTCCTACCTCCACATCTTTCATCCTAGCCCTCCAAACTCCATCATCCTTCATTAAAATTGAAGCTTAGGAGCCAAGCAGTCCATTGAGCTAAAGAAGAAGACAATCGGTGGATGTTCATAACACGAGATGGTGATTTTGATTTAGGGCCCACATGATTTAAGACCTATATTGATGTATGTGTTACATCCAAACTGTCCATCCATTTGGTGAGCTCATCCAAAGGGCTTAAGAAGAAAAAATAAGATAGATCTAGTTATCAAGTGGACCACACTGCCATAAACAGTGGGGATTGAACATCCAGCATTGAAACCTTTTGGGTCACTGAAGTTTTGGACCAATATGAAATTTGTTTTTCCTCTTAGTTCAAGTTTTTGTGACCTTATGAATAGAATGGATGGAAAATAAACACTAGGGTAGGCCAACTGGAGTTTTAACAGTGGAAATCATTATCACCACTATTATTTGTGGTATGGTCTAGATGATCTTTTGATATGATTCATTTTTTTAAATAATACTCTAAAATGATCTCTAAAAAATATATGAATGGTGTAGTTGGTGTGGCCCGATGATGCGGCCCATTTGATGTATTTGCGGCCCATTCGTTAAGGCCTAATATGGTGTAGTGGTGTGGCCCATTGATGAGGCCCACTTGATGTATACAAGGCCCATGTGATATATTTGAGACCCATGTGATGGGACCCACCTATTTTGTATTCAAGGCCCATGTGATGTATTTGAGGCACATGTGCAGGGCCCACTTATTGCGTATTTATGGCCCATTGATGAGGCCCACTTAATGTATATGAGGCTATTGGTGCAGCCCATGAGATGCGGCCCACTTGATGTGTAAGGCCTAAGTGGTGCGGCCCATTGTGATGTATTCGAGGCCGTGGGACGAGGCCCATTGTAATATATTTCTAGCCTATATGATGAGGCCCATTGTGATGTATTTCTAACACATATGATGAGGCCCATTGTGATGTATTTCGACCCATTTGGTAAGGCCATTGTGATGTATTTTCGGCCTATTTGATAAGGCCCATTGTGATGTATTTTTAGCCCATATGATGAGGCCCATTGTGATGTATTTCTGGCCCATTTGGTAAGGCCCATGTGATGTATTTCCAACCCATTTGGTAAGGCCCATTGTGATGTATTTCCAGCCCATTTGGTAAGGCCCATTATGATGTATTTCCTGCCCATTTGGTAAGGCCCAATAAGATGTATTTTCTGGCCTATATATTGCGGCCCATTTGACATATATGGGGCCATGTATTATAGCCCATTGTGATGTACATGAGGTCCATGAGCGAGGCCCAATGTGATGCATATGTACCCCATAAGTGAGGCCCATCATGATGTGTTTTAGGCCCTTGAGAGAGGCCCATGGTGATGTATATTAGGCCATTGTGTGAGGCCATGGGCCCACTATATGTTTGGCTCTATGTGGGCCACTCCTTGGGAGCAATAGTGGTTAAATGTCCACATTGATGGGCAATGATGGTTAAATGTCCACATTGTGACCTTTCCTTAGGCCCTTTGTTAGGCCGATTATCGAGGCCGATTCCGATCGTCGAGGCTGATTGTCGAGGCCGATTCCGATTGTCGAGACAGATTGCGATTGTCGAGGCCGATTCCGATCATCGAGGCAATTGTCGAGGCCGATTATCGAGGTCAATTATTGAGGCTGATCATCGAGGCTGATTGCCGATGTCGATTATCGATATTGATTATCAGTGCCGGTTATTGATACCGATTATGAGTATGTGATAGCATAGTATTATAATACATGCCCATACGCATCGTCTGCATGTTTGTTATGAGATGTGATTGACCATTGCATATGTCATTTGGCAGGTTATTATGAGACTCCCTGATAGGCGAAGAGTGTCTCACATGAGCACATGGTATGCGCAAGATTGATGCATAACTGAATTGTATGACTCATGATCTTGCATTGTATGTTGTGACTACTTTACGGCCTAGCAACAACAGGGTCGTGGCCTCCATAGGCATATTGTGGATGGCCAGATGGGACACCGAAAATGTTTGATTCTACCATATGGGCGTCATAGATGTCCTTGGTTGAAAATCCCTAAACCTCTGTGACTAGGAGATGCCCCAACGTCTAGACCGAGTGAATATATATGAGCGCATGAGGGTCGTATACTAGTAAGCCGCATCTCCCACTATGTCATGGTCGGTTAGGAAGAGGTGTGACCCTACCCGCTTGAGTGAGGGGGCAATATCTAGGTCGAGTTTAACCAACTTGAGGAATAGTTCCGCTATCGATGAGTCGGGCCCGATATTGGCAGGCAGATAGTGAGGTATCTTCCACTTACCCAGTTATGCACTCAGATAGGGACGACAAGCTAGCATAGAGTGTAATAGACCCGGTGCTGATCCCAGAGATGTACGGTAATGATATGTGGACTTATTGAGTAGGAGTCACATACTCATTCATTCATTCATTCACTATCCACTCAGGCTGGTGGTGCGCAACTATTCGTTACGTGTACCTTCACAATAGTCAAGATTTCAGTTGGGGTGCGCGACTAACCTGAGATCAGGAGTTCATCACATTGAGTCTATCTATCCAAATTTAGGAATAAGACTGGTTTAGATAAAAGTCCCTTGTGATGGACCCCGTAGCCTGCGATACTATGTACTATCATCCCGACTTCACACTCCAGCTTGGTCATTACATTCGCATCACATATTGCAATGCATCCTTAGCACATAGCATTTGGTTTACTGTGTGTCTGTATTGCATAACCTGATCAAGGTTAATGGTATTTGTGGACTCGATATTTAATATTTATCTTGCTATGTCTCTGTATTGCATAGTTGATCTACATTATTTTCTCAGCATATGATATTGGCCTATTATGTTCTTACATCGCATAGCCTGGATAAGGCTGATGATATTTATGGATTGCTAGTATTTCCACTTACTCTGATATCTATATGCTTGGTACGTACATCGCACACACTTACACCACCCTATAAGCTTCTATAAGCTTATGCACGATAGATGCATGTAGGTGGCGTCAGGTCGCAGCAGCGTTGAGCTTGGAGCGTGCAGCAGTCTTTTGGAGATTTGATTTTCGATATATGTATTTACCTTTCAACATTGTATTTAAATGTTTATATTAGTGGATATGTGATGATGATGTTACCTTTGTGATTTGGTTAAACTTATGGTTATGCTTCTTATGAGATAAATGTATGTTGGAAAATCCTCTTTGTAGGATCCCAGGATCGGAACCTGGTGTATGGGCACTAAGAGCTGAGAATGGGGCACTACGGAAGTTGTCAGCACTGGATTCGATAATCGGGAATTTTGTGAGTCCGATTTTCAGGTTTGGGGCGTGACAACTTATTAGTTATACAAAAAAATTACAAATCAACATCCATGATCAACCACATAAAGTGAAATAATATGTCCACGGTTCATTTTGTCTGCCTTTACCGACGATTTGTTTCATCAGTAAAAATCTCCTTTACCATCGATATTGTATATCGTCGGTAAAAATAGCCTCTCGGTGGGAATTTGTTTGGTATGGGCGGGAATCTTATGCTAACAAAATATTATTTCGTCGGTAAAAGTCATTTTTACCGATGAAATAAATTTCTTCAGTAATAAGTTCATTATATCCAGGCTAGGCTTTGTGGGGCCCACCATGATGTAACTATTTTATCCACTCCGTTCATCACTTTTCTCAGATCATTTTAAGGTATGCTCCTAAAAATGAAGCAGGTTCACAACTCCTGTGGACCACACCAAAGGAAGCTGCGGTGATAATGACACCCACCATTGAAACCTTTCCAAGGGCCACCGCGATGTTTTTTTATCATCCAATCTATTCATAATGTCATGTAGACATGGATGAAATGAAAACACAAATATCAGCTTGATCTAAAACTTCTCCAACCCCCAAGAAGTTTTTAATGATGGACGTTCAATCCCCACTTTGTGCTCCACTTAAGCCTTGGACCTGTCTCATTCATAATCATATATTGGGCCCACCTAGATGTGATTCACGTATCCAGCCCCTTCATTATGTGTGTCCTACTTGGATGAGGGGTTAAACCAAGTTTCAGCCGCATCCAAAACTTATGTGGGCCCCACTAAGTGCTTTTATATATTTTAGTATGTCTTCATATAGTTTTAGATGGTATGGCCAACCTGAGTTTCTTATACGGATGATTTTTGAGATATCTCATAACCTAAAAGGGACACATCAAATGCACTATGTTGATGTTCAACACACATCATGATAGGCCCCAGAAAACTTACTAACATTAATTCTTAGGTTCTCACAGGGTCAATAAGTTGGGTCACAATTTTGACCAAAATATTGGCTCATTTTACATGTCTGGTCCATTCACTCTATTTTACTGATCAATACCCTCAATTTAACTAGTTACTTGCCCCAATCATGCTACATATGAGAAAGATATTGGGCATAGAAGATTGATCAATAATTTGAGTGAATTTTGATTTAAACATCTGAAGTTATTTACTCTTCAATCTCTGGACTGATCAGATTGTCCAAAAATAGTTAAAGGTTGTTCATAATATAAAAAAGATATGAATGAAGAGAAAACACAAACATCAGCTTAATCTAAAACTTCTATGGCTCCAAGAAATTTTCAATGGTAGAGGTTCAATCGCACTATTTCCTGTGGTGTGGTCCACTTGAGCTTTGGATATGCTTCCTTTTTATTCTTTAGAGACCTCAAATTATCTGTTAACATGGATGAACGGAGTGGATAAAATAAATAAATAATGGTGGACCTCACAAAATTTACTCAGTACGCTAAGGGCAATGAGTAACTTACCTAAATGTAGTAGAGAGCCGGGTTTCCTTAAAACATTCATAAACATATATTGTGCCTGCCTAGATGTGATTCACATATCCAACCCACTCATTATGTGTGTCCCACTTGGATGAGGGGTTATACCAAGTTTCAGCTGCATCCAAAACTCATGTGGGCCCCACTAAGTGCTTTTTATTTTTTAGGATGCCTTCACATAGTTTTAGATGGTATGGCCCACCTGAGTTTTGTATATAGCTGAGTTTTGAAATATCTCATAACCTAAAGGGGACACATCAAATGTACGGTGTTGATGTTCGACACACATCATGATGGGGCCCACAAAACTTAATTAACATCAAATCAAAATGCTGATTTTTGCCGACGATGTATCTATTTTGTCGGTACAAGATCCTTTACCGACGAATGTTTTCATCGGTAAAAAGATACTTTACCGACGATATTATACAACGTCGATAAAAATCGCCTTCCGATCTTTTGTCGACGAACTATTTTGTTCGTCGGGAAAAATAACTTTTTCACTGACAATACATAATTTCGTCGGTAAAAGGGTCCAGCCCGTCGTTGTAAATGGTGGCGGGAACATATTTGGTCGTGGTGGGAATCTTTTGCCGACGAAATCATATTTCGTCGGTGAAAGTCATGTTTACCGACGAAATTTTATTTCATCGGCAACACGTTCGTCGATAAAAGGCCAATTACTTATAGTGGCTCTAAATAAATCTTAGGCAAACCATGCCACAGGCTTAAAGTAGCGATTGGACGTCCACCATTAAAAAACAGCCTTTGGCTACGGATTAAACAGTTTTGGCTATGGCTTTTAGCCGTAGCCGAAACCACCCCAAGTCCATCGGCTTTGCCCTGTTTTTTTGCAGTGATGGGTTCTTTGAGGAGTTCTAAACATGAATTAAGTTTTAAGTGAAAGTGCCCTGATTTGTCAATTAGTGTGAGTGTTGAGTTAGACTACAGAGCCTGATAGGAAGATCATTTCAAAGCGTCTGCCTCAACCGAATGTGTGCAAGCTCGCCATAGTTAAATCTGAGCCTCACATCCCTTGTCCCAAATCAGCAAGTATACTAAAACCCTTAAAAAGGTTAGAATACCATAGGGTTTTTAGGGTAAGAAAAAGTTTTCAAAATAGGAAAATTCTCTAAGTTTTCTTGCCTTGTCGATTTTAGCGATACACATCTCCATATGATCGACCTGCGCGGTCGAGTCCTCGATGCTCCATCGATACCATCGAAAAGAGGACCAAATATGTCCAGCAAGCTTTATACATATCTGGACGAAATTATCGATGTATCGATACACCTATCAATATCATCGATATTCAAATTTCGAGTCTAACGGAAGTGACTCGATAGTATCGACAGGCAGAATTCCGGCGCCCCTGTTTTTCTTAAAGAATATCATATATGCTTCGATATATCGAAGTCTCCTCGATACCATTGAAGTTCAAACCTCGATGATATCGGTAGGCCCTTAATGATATCAGTCTTGGGCGACAAGTTCTCCAGCAACAAATTTCAGGGTGTTTTATCTATGATCGGGGGTCACTCGATAGAATCAATATTCAAACATCGATGCCGTATCGATTGCATCAAACATGGACATAAACTGTCCAGCAAACTTTATGGAAAATCCTTTTGATTTATCGATGCATCGACACAACTATCGATATCATCAATATCCAAATTTCGATGATCTCGAAGGTCCCTCAATCACTCATGAAAACCTGAAATATTTCAAGGCAAGTCTCTCTTATTTTTTAAGTGTCGATGGATCGAATCTCTCATCGATGGAATCGGAGTTTGAAATCCGATGACATCAACAATCAATTCGATTCATCGACCAGCTGGCAAAAGGTTTCAAAATTGTATGATATTGAGTTCGAGTCATTGATCGGACCATCGATGTTATCGAGAGTATACGCTCAATGATATCGAACTTAGTCATAAATGTGACCATTTTATATCCGTTGAAACCTTTTGCCTATATATAGAGGACTTGTCTATTGTTGCTGTGAGAGAAAGTAGAGAGAGCTTTTGAGTGTTTAACCTTAGATCTTATACCCAAAGCCCTTTCTCTCAAAGGAGTTCATCCTCCAATCCACCCTCACCATTGATATTCAATAAAGTGGATTGGGAAATGAACTTCTGCATTCAAGGATTCTCCAGCTACTACCTTAATGGAAAATCATTAAGCTGGGATGCCTTGAATGCATAGATAATTGAAATTGCTCTATCTTCCTTATAGGAAAATCTTTTGAGAGTAGGATTTCATCATAACCTTGATCCAACCCGTCGCCATGCATTGGTACATCTTTTGAGTTGTGGATCAAAGAGACCGAAGATTCTTGGTCAACAAAGGAGGAGATCTTTGTCAATGTGCTTAATGGGACTCATCCACTTATCTGTAAGTATTTAGAGTTCAGAGGACACTTGTGATCATTCCTTTTTAGGATTGGGTCTTAGGTGTTTCTCACCCCTTCAAGCCCTTGTAAGAGGCCTCCGGCGGGGGTGTACGTGGTGGGTGCGTTGTGTGGACCCTTACTCTGTGGAGAGCATAAACATCTGGTTGAAGGTGAACCAGTCAAAACCTTAGGTTTGAGGTGAACCGTGTGAAACCTTGGGTCTGAGGTAAACCGCGTAAAACCTTCGGTAGGGTCTTATGGAAGATCCTTGGCCAGTGTGCCTAAAAGTGGGTGCGTTGTGTTGACCCTTCCTCATGAGAGCATATACAGTCTACCTCAATGTAGGTTGTAAAGGTTGAAGGTAAACCTGATTTAAAACCTTTGGTTTGAGGTAAACCGCTATGAAATCTCCTTAGTGAAATCTGGCACAGTTAAGGGTTGAGTGCATTTATCGGGAGTGGAGTAGACTGATCGTCGAACCACTATAAAAATGACTGTGTTTGAGATTGCTATCTTTCTGATTGTGTGATTTACTTTAATATTTTTATATCTGAATATCTGAGATCACACCTCACATACAAACACAGTCATATCCATCATAAACTAGTTTGCATACTGTTCACTTTTTAAATAGTTTGTGATTGGATCCTCTACCAGGCTTGGAAGCCAGTAGAGTTATTTTTTAGTAATCCTAATATGAGCTTGTTGTTAAGATTAGTGTAATAGAATTTTAAATAAGCCATAAAAACTTTAAAAGTCCTATTCACCCCCCTCTAGGACATATCGGCATACTCCTACTTCAACTAAAGTAGTCTTCACGGCTATTTCAATTGGTATCAGAGCGGGTCTCTCTTTAAGGGCTTCATCGCCTAGAGAGTGATCTTGACTAAAGTTGGAATCATGTCTAAAAGTGTCCAAGAGGGTGTGACAAACCAAAATAATTGCCTTGTAATTCATACCGCTCTAAAAGTCGGCAATAGTTCGAAGTGGTACCTTGATAGTGGATGCTCCAGACACGTGACTGGTGATCAAACATTTGGTGGTGGTAGCTCAGCCAAAATTGTTGGACAAGGAGCAATAGCTGTACCAGGCCTTCCAAAGATCAAACATGTCCTATGTGTAGAAGGTCTGAAACATAATCTCCTGAGTATCTCCCAATCTGCGACAAAGAACATCTTGTCAATTTCTCAAAAGATGTGTATAGAATTTTAGATCATACAGGAAAATCTCTCATAAAAGGTGTACACACTACTGATAACTGCTATGTCATTGAAAATATAAGTGAGAATGTGCTATCTACAAATTGTAATATGGCTGTAACGAATGAATCCAAACTATGGCACCAAAGGTTGGGACATGTCCACTACCGAAATCTAACAAAGCTCAATTCAAAAAAATTGGTTAGGGGACTTCTTAAGATTCGAAAAGAAGAAAAGGTTGTTTGTGAAGAATGTCTGAAAGGAAAACGGATAAAAGTCAGTCACAAAAAGACAACCACCATAGCAACAACAAAACCTTGGGATCTGCTACATATGGATCTAGTTGGACCAATTAAAGTGGAAAGCCATGGCAAGAAAAGATACTTCCTGATGGTGGTAGATGACTACACCAGATTTACTTGGGTCACATTTCTTCGAGAAAAATTGGATGCTTTTGAGGAATTTGTAATCCTGGCATGTAACGCCCTGAAATTCGAGGGTCGAGTAGCAACTCAACTCTCGAGTTCCAAAACATCACTTATGCAACATAGATAATGATGATTAAATGTTGTCTGTGTTAGAGCAATAAACATGAGTGAGATTATACCAAAACAGTAATTCATACTCCAGATCAATTGTATAAAGGCAAGCGGAAGACTGAAACTATATATATATGGATGTAAAAGAAACAAAACTATCTCAATCTCCAGAGTATGAACCCATCTGAGTCACTATATACATATATCTGTTTTATGAACAAAATGTCAAAAGTACAACTAGGGAGTAATCCCTGCAAGTCTCGTCGATCCTGGCAGTCTAGTCGAAGCCACCAGAATACTGCATAAATGAGAACTCATCCTGGTCCTCGTCATAGTCCAGCTCAACCTCCTGAGTCGTCATCTCATCTACACCTGAGACAGAGTCTGGTTGGTGTGTACAACACCGTCCCGTAACGTAGGAGTGAGTAGCTAACTCAGTGGAATAATAAAGCATAGGTTAACATGTTATCAATGTAATCAAGCAGTAATGATAAAGTAGTAAAATCAAACACTCCTAACTACTCTTATTAATGCAAGTATGAATGCAGTCATGATGTATGCCCTCACCACACACTCCCTCGTGCGACACCATCTTACGTTCGCGGCATGCTTGCATTCCTCAGTGCTCTACATCTTCCAGACACATGCAATGCATGATGAGCATGATTACCGAGTTGCTATTAGTCCATTTCAAACAGCAGGATTGGGAAACTAAAGTACCTTCCTTATATCATTCCCAAACAATGATCCATTCTAGGGTCATCAGTCCTAAACAATCTTATACGATGGTGTATTTCTAGGTCACTGCAAGGGTTGTCAGGGTTGTTACACGAAATTGTTACACCACTCCCCCATCACCTTATCAATACAGGCCTAGTTTATACTCTGTTACTACGGGAAAGCTCGTCGCCTCACCACAGATTTAGAGTATGCTTGAGGTCACTACACTGGGTATGGTCAGGGCTATCAAGGCTGTTACACGGAATCGTTACACCACTCCCCTATCACCTTATCAATACAGTGTAGGCCAACAGCTCGAATATAGTGTCCCATACCACCATAATCGGCTCACGAGTCTGGTTGCTCAATGGTCACTACGAAGAGGCTCGAGGCTCCTGCGTAGGCCGACAGCTTGACCATGGTGTCCCATACCACCATGCCTGGCTCATGAGTCTTAGCGGATCGAGGTCCCATGGTTATAGGATTCCACTGGTGAGTTTGATACCTTAGGTTCAAGCAGTAGTGACCAAACATGGTGAACATACATTAGACATATCGGGTTACTTGACGGGCCTGACTAGCTCGAGCGCAAAATCAACTGAACGACATGAAGTGCATAAGCACTTCGCGTGGCCTAACCACTGTCGCCAACTGAAGTACGACTCGGGTTCATCAAACACATCTTACGTGGCAAAATGAATCTCAACCACGATCTCAAGTCTGGTACCGATTGTCTGGACTATAAGCATAGTCCCAAACTCAATCAATCCTTATTTAGAGCATGTAGAGTAAAGCATATTAAACAAAGTAATTCAAGCAAGTTCACAAGCATGTCATAAAGCATGTTATAAAGCATGTTATAAAGCACTATATAAACAAGAATACAAACACACATATTTCATAAGTAAGCGGTTAAAGTAAACAACCAACATGGAGGAAATCATACACGTCTCTAAGGTAGTTGAGAATCCCATCTCAACACCTACCTAAGACACTATCATCCATACACTTACTCTCACAAGCATTTTCACAAACACTTAGAATACACTATTACAACATACATAGTGTATATTAGCAAAACATGTATTAGGGCGAGTCCTTTCGCCAAGCAAGTATTTTACGCATATATAATATATTCATACAGCAACTAATCATGGTAAACATATCTCCAAAATATATATATATACAGTACTTTCTAGAATACACTATTTCTACATACATAGTGTATATTAGCAAATCATGTATTATGGCGAGTCCTTTCGCCAACTAAGTATTTTATCCATATATATTATATTCATACAACAAATAATCATAACAAACACATTTCTAAAATTTATACGTATACGGTATTTTCTACGAATACCTAGAATATGTAAAATTCCATATTCTACGTCTTTAATTGAAACAGAAAACAGAAAGCACTTTGTACATGTGCAATTGCATGCAGATCATAAACCTATCATTATCTGACATTGAAAGTATTGAAAACCATAACCTATATACCTAAAGTCCTCACCTTTTACCGTAGAATCGTAATGAATACAATAGGTTTGCTAAGCTTCCGTAGTCGGCAGTTTGGTAACCTATAGAATGAAATAGGTTAGCTATTTCACAACCTACAACCTTCACAACTCCAAAACAGATTAGGGTTAGGGTTTCTTATCTAGAAACGAAGTCGGATTGGGTAGCGGTAAGAAATAGAAGCAGGGAGTTTCTCCCACTTCTCTCACTCTTTCTCTCTCTTTTCTCCCTTCTCTCTCTAGGGTTTCTCTCAAATTCATATGGCTGTGAGAGAGAGGGTTCTAAGGTCCTTATATAGCCTAAAAACACTCTGAAATAGACTTGTGGACAAGGTATACTTAGGTTTTAACCAAAGCGACTCTGTTTTAGCTCAACGGAGGACTTCTGGCGGGCCTCCTTGAGCCAAAGGTCAGACTTAAGCTCACCAACACCGGATCAAGGTGGAGTTAAGTTTTCATTTCAGTCAGATTCCCAGATCACGCGTGGCGGACCAGTTTCAGTTTAACGATCAGCGGATCTCGATCCGAAATTCTAAGTACATGATATGCTTATGAATATTTTCCTAATCTGAGGGTGTATTTGGGTCAGATTTTGACGGTCTAATTGCTTACAAAATGTCCACAAGTAACAAGTCTCAGATTACTATTTGAGATATTTATTTTGTAAAGAAAATAAGTGTTCTCACACTCCCTCGCTCCGGACTCAAGCGAGCAGTTCTCGTTCACCAGTGGGACACCTCTGGATTTGATTTCTCGAGATGGTTATCAAGCCCAGTGAGGCGGTCCTAAGTCCTTAACTTCGTATTATTCGGACTCCGATGTGCGGTCCCGGACACTGATACGGAGTTTCAATGTGCTCTCAAGAGCAGTTGGGTAATGAGTTTGATCCTAGATTTTAGGGTAACCTAGCGTCAATGATTCTACAAGTTTTGGGTCTTGCAGTTCGTATTTAAAGCGATTCAAATGAATTTCATGGCTAATCTAGTTTAGAACTTAGTTAACTTTGTCAAATTTTTAAAGGATTTAATCCTAAGTGATTTCTGGTCGAGGTGGTACTCGGGCCATTGTAAGGAATTTTTTGAGTCGTTACATGGCAAAGCGGCTTCAAAATGATAAGGGATACGGCATCAATCGCATGAATTTGAGAATGAAAGATTCGAAAAAAATAGCAATGAGAAAGGAATTCGTCATAAATTCTCTGCTCCAAAAATCCCTCAGCAAAACGGAGTCGTTAAAAAAAAAAATTTGAGTTTTGCAGGAAATGGGATCAATTATGTTAAATGGGAAAGATATGGCAAAAAGTTTTTGGGCAGAAGTTGTCAATACTGCCTGCTACATTATAAATAGAGTATATCTTAGAGTAGGACTGAATAAGACTCCATACGAACTATGGTATGGGAAACTGCCTAGTGTGAAATATTTTCGAGTCTTTGGTAGCAAATGTTATATCCTGAGAGACAAAGATCACCTAAGAAAATTTGAGTCTAAAAGTGATGAAGGTATTTTTCTGGGGTATGCCATGAATAGTCGTGTGTATAGAGTATACAATCTAAGAACCCTCACTGTTCAAGAGTCAGTCAATATGGTAATTGATGATCAACCTCATGAAGAAGGTACACCTGTGAATGAATTAGAAGATGATGTAGACTCATGCATATTAGAAAAATCTAATAACAAAACTCCATCACCCAGTGAACCTTAATTATCATCTGGCATTCCCATCATAAAAGATCACCTTCAAGAACAAATTATTGGAGATCCCAATGATGGTGTAAGAACTCGACGACAGATAGAAAATATCTATAGTCATTTCTGCTTTACCTCAAAGATTGAACCTAAGAACATTGTGAGCTCTTTAAGATGAACATTGGATAAATGCTATGCAAGAAAAACTTCAACAATTTCAAAGAAATGTGGTATGGAATTTGGTTCCCAGACTACTCGATACAAATGTGATTGGAACCAAATGGGTCTTCAAGAATAAATCTGATGAATCAGGAAATATAATCAGGAACAAAACAAGGCTTGTAGCTTAAGGGTACTCACAAATAGAAGGCATTGATTTTGATGAGACATTTGCTCCTATAGCTCGCCTTGAATCTATCAGAATTCTTTTGTCCATTGCATGTGCATTAAAATTTAAATTATTTCAAATGGATGTTAAGAGTGCTTTCCTTAATGGAGATCTCACTGAAGAAGTTTATGTAGAGCAACCAAAGGGATTTTCAAATCTTAAGTATCCTCATTATGTATATCGTCTGAACAAAACCCTCTATGGTGTCAAACAGGCACCACGTGCTTGGTATGAACGATTGACAAAATTTCTTTTGGACCATAAATTCTGCAGAGGGAGTGTTGATAAGACTCTGTTTACCCAAAGAACAAAAGACTCACTGCTTATTGCACAAATTTATGTGAATGATATAGTCTTTGGTTCAACATGTGAAGATGTCGCATACAAATTTGCCGACCTCGTGAAATCAGAATTTGAAATGAGTATGGTTGGTGAACTAAACTTCTTCTTAGGACTACAGGTCAAGCAGCTATATGATGGAATCTTTATCTATCAAACCAAGTATGCGAACGATTTGGTGAAAAGGTTTGGTCTTAAATTTAGTCGCTCTTATCACACTCCCATGAGTACCACACTCAAACTTTCTAAAGATACAAATGGCAAGAGTGTGGATCAACATCTCTACCGAAGTATGATAGGTAGTCTACTATATCTCATAGCTAGTCAACCTGATATATCTTTTAGTGTGGGAGTACGTGCTCGATATCAGGCAGATTCTAAGGAATCTCACCTAACGGCCGTTAAGAGGATCATTAAATACATAACAGGAATTACCTCGTTTGGACTGTGGTATCCATTTGAAACATCTAACATCATTGCTGGATACTCTGATGCCAACTGGGCAGGAAATTTGGATGATCAAAAATCAACAAGCGGAGGATGTTTCTATGTTGGAAACTATCTAGTCTCTTGGCAGAGCAAGAAGCAAAATTCAATATCATTATCTACTACTGAGGCTGAATACATTGCCACTGGAAGTTGTTGTGCATAACTCCTTTGGATGAAGCAGATGTTGTTGGACTACGGGATTGGACAACCTATGATGAGTCTTTTCTGTGATAACACAAGCGCAATCAATATTTCAAAGAACCCTGTTCAACACTCTCGGACTAAGCACATTGACATCCATCATCATTTTATCCAAGAACTTATTGAAAACAAGATTATTACATTGGATTATGTTTCCACAGAAAAGCGACTTGCAAACATCCTCACCAAACCTCTTGATACAAATAGGTTTAGTGACCTTCAAAAATCCATTGGGGTCTACACTCACTAAATCTCAGTAGACATGAGCAACACAAGTCAGGACATTCTCGATGATATCTGAACAGTGTCAATAATGTCAAAATCTACAGACCGATGTATTCAACATCGATGAAATTGAAGAAACTTGGGAATGCACGATGATAACTAGTGGTTCTTTCCAATGGTTGAGGTGAAAATTGTTTGTTACTGAGATAACTGTTAATTTACTGCCAATCTTGGGCAGTTTATTTTAAATATTTTGGAAATGGCTGAGTATCATTCTTATCTTTACTACCATTTTTATACTTTCAAGATCCCCTGTTTCTCTAGTTTCTGATATGAGATGCATGTGATGTTCTTAATGATTATTCTATCTGCTCTTATCACTGCTTTATCTGAACTGCTATGGATTTATACTCACTGCAAATGATGTCTGTTAATCAACTGTTTGACCATTATACATCTATCTGTTATATGCATATCTCTCTCAATGATGGTTCTCCCAAATACTTACCTCTTCAGTCAATATCAACTGTTATATCTTTGTCAATGACTAAAAAAAAAAGGGGAAGAACAGTCCAAACACGCCAAACAGAAGAACGGAAAATTATATATCTATTTGAATGATGTTGCAGGTGTTAGGGGGAGCAGCTGCATCAAGTGAGGGGGACTTTACAATTAGGGGGAGCAGATACTGGACCATGTACATGGATTAAATAGAACTTATAAAATTGTGTAAAATGTATGTATACATAATTTAGGATGTGTTTGTCCAATACTCTAGGGTGTTTTGGGATTTTGTCACGTAATTGACAAAGGGGGAGATTGAAATTGTCCTAGTTTGTCAATTAGTGTGAGTGTTGAGTCAGTTAGACTGTAAAGCCTGATAGGAAGATCATTTCAAAGCGTCTGCCTCAACCAGAAGCATGCAAGCTCGCCACAGGTAAATCTAAGCCTCACATCCCTTGTCCCAAATCACCAGGTATAATAAAACTCTTTAAAATGTTAGAATATCATAGGGTTTTTAGGGTAAGAAAACATTTTCAAAATAGGAAAATTCTCTAAGTTTTCTTGCGTTGTCGATTTTATCGATACACATCTCGATATGATCGACCTGTGTTGTTAAGTCCTCGATGCTCCATTGATACCATCGAAAAGAGGACCAAATATGTCCAACAAACTTATACATATCTGGATGGAATTATCGATGTATCGATACACCTATCAATATCATCGACATTCAAATTTCGAGTCTATCGGAAGTGACTCGATAGTATCGATAGGCAGAATTCCGGTGCCCCTATTTTTCTTAAAAAAATATCATATATGCTTCGATATATCAAAGTCTCCTCGATACCATCGAAGTTCAAACCTCAATGATATCGGTAGGCCCTCAATGATATTGGTCTTGGGTGCCAAGTTCTCCAGTAACATATTTCAGGGTGTTTTATCTATGATCGGGGGTCACTCGATAGAATCGATATTCAAATATCGATGATATCGATGCCGTATCGATTGCATCGAACATGGACATAAATTGTCCAATAAGCTTTATGCAAAATCCTTTTGATTTATTGATGCATCGACACAGCTATCGATATCATTGATATCCAAATTCTGACGATCTCGAAGGTCCCTCGATCACTCATGAAAACCTGAAATATCTCAAGGCAAGTCTCTCTCATTTTTTCTAGTGTCGATGGATCGAATCTCTCATCGATGGAATCGGAGTTCGAAATTTGATGACATCGATAATCGTTTCGATTCATCGACCAGCTGGCAAAAGGTTTCAAAAGTGTATGACATTGAGTTCGAGTCATCGAGCGGACCATTGATGCTATCGAGAGTATACGCTCGATGATATCGAACTCTGTCATAAATGTAACCGTTTTATATCCGTTAAAACCTTTTGCCTTTATATAGAGGACTTGTCTATTGTTGTTGTGAGAGAAAGTAGAGAAAGCTTTTGAGTGTTTAACCTTAGATCTTATACACAAAGTCCTTTCTCTCAAGGGAGTTCATCCTCCAATCCACCCTCACCATTGATATTCAATAAAGTGGATTGGGGAATGAACTTCCGCATTCAAGGATCCTCCAGCTACTACCTTAATGGCAAATCATTAAGCTGGAATGCCTTGAATACATAGATGATTAAAATTGCTCTATCTTCCTTATAGAAAAATCTTTTGAGAGTAGGATTTCATCATAACCTTGACCCAACCCGTCGCCAAGCATTGGTACATCTTTTGAGTTGCGGATCAGGGAGACCGAAGATTCTTCGTTAACAAAGGAGGAGATCTTCGTCAACGTGCTTAATGGGACTCATCCACTTATCTGTAAGTATCTAGAGTCCAGAAGACACTTGTGATCATTCCTTTTTAGGATTGAGTCTTAGGTGTTTCTCACCCCTTCAAGCCCTCATAGGAGGCCTCCAGCGGGAGTGTACGTGATGGGTGCGTCATGTGGACCCTTACTCTGTGGAGAGCATAAACATCTGGTTGAAGGTGAACTAGTCAAAACCTTAGGTTTGAGGTGAACTGTGTGAAACCTCGGGTTTGAGGTAAACTGCGTAAAACCTCTGGTAGGGTCTTATAGAAGATCCTTGGCCAGTGTGCCTAAAAGTGGGTGAGTTATGTTGACCCTTGCTCATGAGAGCATAAACGGTTAGCCTCAGTATAGGTTGTAAAGGTTAAAAGTGAACCTGATTTAAAACCTTGGGCTTAAGGTGAATCATTATGAAACCTCTTTAGTGAAATCTGGCACACTCAAGGGTTGAGTGCGTCTACCGAGAGTGGAGTAGACTGATTGTCAAACCACTATAAAAATGACTATGTTTAAGATTGCTATCTTTCTGATTGTTTGATTTACTTTAATATTTTCATATCTGAATATTTGAGATAACACCTCACACACAAACACAGTCATATCCATCATAAACTAGTTTGCGTACTGTTCACTTTTTAAATAGTTTGTGATTGGATCCTCTACTAGGCTTGGAAGCCATTAGAGTTTTTTTTAAGTAATCCTAATATGAGCTTGTTGTTAGGATTAGTGTAATAGGATTTTAAATAAACCATAAAAACTTTAAAAGTCCTATTCACCCTCCTCTAGGACATATCGGCATATTCCTACTTCAACTAAAGCGGTCTTCTCCGCTATTTCATTAAGAAGCAGAGCCAAATGGTGGAGTAGTCTCCCAAGAGTTTTTATTCCTTATTTATTTTTAATGTTTTCTTTAGGAGATTTAGTTTCAATCATGTCTATGGTTGGCTAAACCTCTTAGCTAGGGCTAAGAGGTGAAGCTTGTAACGTTTTGGAATGATTTTCTTTTTTTTTTCTTGAATTTCATTGATTTCTAGCTTAAATTTAAGGAATATTTTTAGTTTTTTATTATTTATTGTGACTCAAATTACAATAGATGTTGTGATAACTTTGAATATCTTCTTTCCCATTCTGAGATTGTGAGATCGGTAGATTTTATTGTTCACTAGCATCTCCTGGGCATGGTATAATGATGGAATCCCTTCTAATCATCACAATACTCCTCCATGTGTGGACTAGGTCAATGAAAAGTTCAGATTTAGTTTTATTGCTTCATCTTCCAATTGGATATGATAAGACTCCAATTCCAATTGTGTTCCTTGAATTAAGTTAGGTAACATCTTGATAGTTGCAAGTGGATCCTTAACGCCCTAGTTCCCTTTTATATTTGATAAATCCTTCCCAATTACTCTTAACTATTCTAAATTTCAATTTAGGTCTTGTTCTAGTTCTACTTCTAGTTACTTTCAAAATACGTACAAGTTTAGTTCCTGTCGATTCGACCTCGGTCTCATGGAGTTATTACTACATCGCAACCCTACACTTGGGGTTATGAACATGTTATACGGTCGAATGACCCATATCGCCTATAAACAATGTAAAATCAGGTTGACAGTTTCTTAGCAATAGATATTGTCAGTCAATCTAGTTAGGATATGGCATATGATCAACTGGAATAATAGTTCAGCCACGAACTTGGCTAACTACTTTATCAACCAGTTGAACAATTTGGTTACCCTCCTGATATTGTTGTGGAGCAACTAAAAGCACTTCAGGGTCATTGTTGAGGTACAAAATATCTCATTGCAGTGGTGAGATAATTCCATATCTGGGGGTATTTTGGTAAAAATCATGTCCAGGGGTATTTTGGTAAAAATCCATGTCGGGGGTATTTTGGTAAAAATCCATGTCCAGGGGTAGTTTAGGTATTTTGGTAAACGTCAGTGTCCAGGGGTAGTTTAGGTATTTTGGTAAAAATCCATGTCCAGGGGTAGTTTAGGTATTTTGGTAAAAATCCATGTCCAGGGGTAGTTTAGGTGTTTTGGTAAAAATCCACGTCGGGGGTATTTTCATAAAAATCCATGTCCAATGGTAGTTTAGGTATTTTGGTAAAAGTCAGTGTCCAAGGGTAGTTTAGGTATTTCAGTAAAAGGGATTAGAAAGGGCATTTTGGTAATAAAGCATGCACAAGTGTCATTTTAGTAAAGAGAGGCTGTACTCCACCATCTAAGAGGGAGTTTGGTGGACACCATGGTTTAAGAGAGGAAGATGTCCAAATGTGAAGGGATAAGTGGTGGTGATCACCACTTTCTAAGAGTGGTAGGGCCTATAAATACCCCTCCCTAATTCATTAGATGGGTTGGATCATTTGGATCAGTTGGAAGAGAAATGGAGAAGAAGAGGTGAGGAGAGAGAGGTATGCAGTTACGTGACCCGCGCAACGGAAGAAAGTGGTTGGGTGACCCGCGCAATGGAAGAATGACGTTGCGTGATTCACGCAATGGGAGAATGTCGTTACGTGACCCCGCACAACGGAAGAAAGTGGTTGTGCGACCCGTGCAACGGAAGAATGACGTTGCGCGATCTTCACAACGGGAGAATGCTGTTACGTGATCCGTGAAACAGGAGAATGCTGTTACGCGACCCGCGCAATGGAGAAAGTAGTTGCGCGACTTGCGCAACAGAAGAAAGCCCCTGCGGGATCTGCACAATAGAAGACAGGCGCCACAAAGTTGTCCGACAGAAGGAGCCCTTGCGCAACCCGCGCAACAGAGGAAAACCCTTGCGTGACCAGCACAACGAAAGAAGCAGTTATGCGAACCGCGCAATGGAAGAAGCCCTTACATGACCCGCGCAATGGAAGAGCCTGTTGCACGATCCATGCAACATACTCTTGAGAAGGTCTCTCCACATCTTAAGGAGGAATGACTGGAAGAATGCTCAGAGCTGATTTCAAGCCCAAGATTGGTTGATCAATTCAGCAATTCCTCCTAAGTATCTAGAAGATGACCGAAATAGCACCAGAGTGCTGCTAAAATTCCTATCTCATTGGAGATTAGCTGATCAATTCAGCAATTCCTCCTAAGTATCTAGGAGATGACCGAAATAGCACCGGAGTGCTGCCGAAATTCCTATCTCATTGGAGATTAGCTGATCAATTCAACAATTCCTCCTAAGTATCTAGGAGTGACCGAAATGGCGTCGGAATGCTGTTGAAATTTCTACTGGACTATCTTATCTGATTTTGATTGATTGTGCTTTGTTTTCAAAATCAAGGGAATCCGAGGATGTAAATGAACTCAGAATAAATGTGATCAATGTTCACCCATTCTTTCTTTATTATCATTGAATAAATCCCCCAAACGAAATACATTTGTTTTCTTGTCGAAACAGAATGACGACTCTGCTGGGGAACTATTATTCGATGGTAACTTAGAAAATATTAAGAGAACATTTATCACTTTTTGGCATTTGTATAGACGCCAAAATGGCGACTCTCAGTAGGAACATCCTCCCCTTCATCTCTAAAAGCAAAGTACAATTTTATTTAAATAAAATAACTAACATTCTATTATAAATGACAGGCATATAGTAACGACCTTTCTCCCGACTAACGTGGTTGTCTACTCTCATCCAACGAATTTCCACAAAAGAAAGTATCAGAGAAGATTAAATCAGTTGTGATCAAGGACAGACAATGTCAGGGCTCAATCTGTCAAGTATAGATAATAGGTCAATCATGTGAAATATTACGAGGTACGGTTTTACCTCACTCACTCAGTCCATCCTCGTCGATTACATCAGCAATGCAGTTTTCACTTCCTCCTTTGATATCAAGTGTATAGAAAAGAGAAAATTTGCCAGCAAATATTGATCAGTCTGCATTAGATAAGCATGTTACTGAAGAAATCCCTAACTTTCCAATAGCAACTACCATGAGCAACAGTAAATCCTAAGAAAAACCTTCAGATGAGAAGTTAGTACGACTGAATCATACGCTGCTCACTGACAAGTAGACGAATTAATTAATGAATTAACGAATTCATTAGCCAATAAAGAATCCAGGGGGCATCGCCACAACTTTCTAAAATAAAAGAGAAAAGAGTTAAGAGTAAATAGAAAGCGTTAGAGAAAGCAAAGTCTGCTGTGATCAAGAGCAGTGAATTTCGGATAATGGACAGAACAATCTCTATTTTGCCTGTAGCTCAAGAAGATGAGGGAGGATGGAGGATTGTAATATCCAAAAGTCAGAAAATTCGATCTGCTTCCGCAAGAAGCACCATCTTGCCAAGTATTAGGTCAATTATGTGAAGTGCCATAAGACACAGTCCTGCTTCGGTCATACAATCATCTCATTCGAGAAAAACGGAAAGGCTCGTCACTCCAAAAGGTCTTTCGATACCGTTAACTATAACTATAAAGACATCCTCTACAGAATCATTGCGAGTTCAGAAAAACAAAGGGAAGGCGACCGTAATCAGCGAATGTTCACTCACAGCACTTCCTACAAAAGATTTTACACAAACTCATGCATTGAGAATGCCACAATTTGAGTCAGTTAGTTCTTCGAAGTGACAGTACTCTGGTTTCAAATCAAATAATAGTTCATCTTCTTCAACAGCATTAGCAGTGTGGCGCTCGCTTCCTGCTTCAATATTAAGACAATCGAAGTATAAAGAAACAAAAGCCCGTCGACAGATATTAATCAGCCCGATCAATTTTCGCTAGATGAGCATGTGGCTGAAGAAGTCCCAAATATTCCAACAGTGATTGCTGTGAACAACATTGAACCACAAGTAGAAAGACCACAATTGCAAGCGGTTAGATTTCAAAGACCGATGCCTAATATTACTCAGAATATAACGCAGGAAGAAATTCAGCAAATAGTTATCGAGTCTACTCATAGAGAATGAACAAAGTCAGAATAAAAGGTTTCGATATCAGACACCGTATCCCCTTGAAATAGAAGACATGCCATTTCCCGCCGATTTCAAACACCCGGATTTTCAGAGATTCAATGGGAACGGATCACCAGAAGAACATATGATGCATTTCATAGCAAAGATGGGAAATTTCTCTAGAATTCCTCAATTTTATCTACGATTATTCGGATCTTCTCTGACAGGAAGAGCTTTCATATGGTATTCAGGTTTAATCCCAGGATCTATTCATACCTGGGAACAAATGCAGGATGCTTTTATGTCAAACATTTTCTCTTCAGACCGAGAAGTTAGTTTGACCAAACTGGTCTCTATTCGCCAAGAAGAAAATGAATCAGTTGAAGAATTCATCAGTTGATGGAAGGACTTGGCAGCATCATGCCATCCTCTACGGGAATCAGAACAAGTAGAACTATGTTTATAAGGCGTGAGACCAGAACTGGCATGCCACCTGATTAGTAAAGATTGGAGAACCTTTCGTAATTTTGCTATAATGCTTATGCTCTTGAAAAGATGATGGGAAGAGTTTCTTCTTTTCAGTCAAAATCACCCCACATCACTCGAAAAGAAGAAATTAAAGAAAATTATCAGGATGTCGAAAAAGGCAGCGACGAAGAAGATAAAAATGGTCGTGCAGTTATAATGACATATAAAAGGTCCAGGCAAAATAAAGATCATATGAAGTATTCATTTGTAAGAAAAGACATACTTCATATGCTGAATCAATTGTTGGCTATGAAGAGTATTGAATTACCTCGACCAAAATACATCGAAGAAATCGAAAATACGAGAGGAATGGATTATTGCCATTATCACCGCAAATTTGGACATCATATAGAAAATTATAATTCCCTTAGGAAAAAGCTACAAACGATGATCTATAAGGGAGAAATTGCTATGGAAAGAGCATGACGGAAAGAGAAAAATATAGAAAATTGACAGAAACTCAATAAAGAAAATTCTAGGGGCATTCGCGTTAAAAGACGATAACATGCTTCGTATGGTAAATCGTCAGTAATTGACAAGATTGAGCTGTCATAGCCTAAATATTCAAAAGAAAAGAAGCGAGTGAGGCAAAAGATGTAAAGCCGCGATAAAAAGCATATTCGTTGTAGATATGCATTGCAATACCTGTCAGTTCAGGAAATGACCGCTATTTTGATTTCGACAGGTATCGGTATAATACTTCCAAAATCAAAAGGGGGCAAGACAGGTGAATAAACAGGTAAGTAAAAAATTGCAAAATGTGTTTCTCACCATAGAATGTATTTCTTTTGTGTATTTGAATGAAATGCAGGCTTTCAAGCATATGAAATCATCGCCAAAGCAAGACAGGTAAGTAAGAAACTATGAAATGTGTTTCTCACCATAGAATGTATTTCTTGTGTATTTGAATAAAATGCAGGCTTTCAAGCATATCAAGTCATCGCCAAATGTGAAGCATTCGCATGCAATGACAATTGCCAAATGAAAAGCCAATCGCCAAAATTAACAACTATCGCTATCGCCGTCAATTGCTTATAAAAAATGTTATCATCGCCAAAAATTACATTCTCAAAGCATATCAGCAGTGGCGAAATATCAATTATTGATTCTCAGAACATTATCAACAGTGGCAAAATATCAATTATTAATTCTCAGAACATTATCAGCAGCAGTGAAATATAAGCTATGGATTCACCATTCATGACAATGAAATAAGCAGTGGAATAAACCTACATGGTCAACCACACAAATCTTATGACAGTGATGGCAGCTAATCATTTAAGGCAGCCTAGCCAAGCCTATATGGCCAACTATGGATAAGACCTATAATCATTTAAGGCAGCCTAGCCAAGCCTATATGGCCAACTATGCATAAGACCTATAATCATTTAAGGCAGCTTAGCCAAGCCTATATGGCCAACTATGCTTAAGACATATCATTTAAAAAGTCTGAAATTGGCTAGCCCGAAATTGGCGGTAAACTATAATTGCTCCTTGAGCCCTGTCCGAAATTGGCGGTAAACTATAATTGCTCCTTGAGCCCATTGCTCGAAATCGATGGTAAACTATCTTGCTCTTTGAGCCCAGTGTCAAATCCAGCTCAGTCATCTGGTCGAGTCAAGTTCAGTCAGGTCAAGGTCAGTCTTGTCCAGTTAAAGTATGGTCAGTCAAAAGTGCACTAGCACCACTGCTCAAAAAGCATAAATTAAGTTTAGCATTCAAAATGCTACAGATACACATTTCAATTTAGATATACTCAAATATGCAATTGCCTGATGAAAATTTTAAATGTTATGTAAAAAAAATATATATGCAAAGATGCGTTTCTCTTGAATCAGGTTCAAATTGCAGCAACAACAAATGCCTTCAAGATATCGGCAATTCTATACTCAAAAGTTCAAGCTTTCAAGGTCAATTAATATATTGACAAAATCTGTAAGGGATTCGGATATATTCTTTGAATTCGTTGAAGGAGCAGTAAAGATTATCCATCCTCCAAGAGCATCAGCAGGCTTCACTTCGGAAATATTATTTCTAAAGAAATCTTTATGCGACATTGACCGGGAAAGGGGCAGGATCTATGTCTTCAAAGTAATCTATGCCTTGGTCTTTCTGATAACTTCTTATACGCGGCAAAAGAATTCATATGCTGAGTATTATGAATAATGATATCGCAAGATTCCAAGTACCAGATCTAAGACAAAGAATAAGTGGAATCATCATCAGTAACTTTTATATCCTTTGTACAGTTATTAAATGAAAAATTGAAAAGAAGTCTTGTCTATTTTTCAAAATAAGAAAAGATCCAACGAAAAGTCTATGAAGAAATGTTAAGCAGCATAAACTAGAAAAGACTCAACAAAAGACTTAGTAATTGAACCTTTGGAGCTGGAAATGATATCTCTAAGAGCGTGATTTAATGAGTAAAAGAATGCAATGCGAAGCACGATGACAAAGCTCAAAGAAGAAATGATTAAATTATTATCATATTGCGAATATTGCAATCATCTTAAAAGAGAGAAGAAGTTTTCAGTATAAATTTTAAAATTATCAATGCTTCATAAGGTTAAATTGAAAAAGTTGTAATGTCTTGAGATACTAATTCCGATTAATTTGGCAGGAAAGCTCATCATTTGAAAGGTCAGATTATGTAGATCGTGAATGAAGGAAACAATAAAAAAGGTTGCTGCGAATTAAAGGAAAGAATCGCTGGAGTTGATCAAAGAGACCGTTGCAGCTGCAGCGATGTTGAAAGATAGCTCTTTGGTCAAGTTGCTCAAAGACAAAGTCGTCACAGCTGTTGTAGAGATAAGTTTCGACGAAAGAGAATCTCATCTTCTCTAGTGAAACATCAGCTTGACAGTACTGGCTGGGAGCATTCAAGTCTTCTGTTCAAGCACAATCATTCAAATCTTCTGTTCAAGCATAATCATCAAGTCTTTTGTTCGAACACAATCATTCAAATCTTCTGTTCAAGCATAATCATCAAGTCTTCTATTCGAACGCAATCATTCAAATCTTCTGATTGAGCACAATCATCAAGTCTTTCGGTCGAGCGCAATTATCAAGTCTTCCGCTCGAGTGCAATCATTCAAGTCTTGAGCGCAATCATTCAAGTCTTCCGTTCGAGCGCAATCATCTAAGTCTTCCGTTCGAGCATGATCGTTCAAGTCTTCTGTTTGGACGTGATCATTCAAGCCTTTCATGTGAACGTGAACATTCTAGTCTTCTGGTCAAATATGAGTATTCAAATCTTCTGGTCAAGTATGAGCATTTAAGTCTTCTGGCCAAACGTGATCATCCAGTCTTTCATGCAAGCATGTTCATCCAGTCATCCTTCAATTGCAGTTTATTCCAGTTATTCGGGCAAAGGAAGATCGATCCTCCATTTGATTTCAGGAATTAATCAAAGAAGGATCGAGGGGGCATCTGTTGAGGCACAAAAATATCTCATTGCAGTAGTCAGAGAATTCTATATCCGGGGGTATTTTGGTAAAAATCATGTCTAGGGGTAGTTTGGTAAATTCCATGTCCGGGGGTATTTTGGTAAAAATCCATGTCGGGGGTATTTTGGTAAAAATCCATGTCCAAGGGTAGTTTAGGTATTTTGGTAAAAGTCAGTGTCCAGGGGTAGTTTAGGTATTTTGGTAAAAATCCATGTTCAGGGGTAGTTTAGGTATTTTGGTAAAAATCCATGTCCAAGGATAGTTTAGGTATTTTGGTAAAAGTCAATGTCCAGGGGTAATTTAGGTATTTTGGTAAAAATCCATGTCGGGGGTATTTTGGTAAAAATCTATGTCCAGGGTAGTTTAGGTATTTTGGTAAAAGTCAGTGTCCAAGGGTAGTTTAGGTATTTCAGTAAAAGGGATTAGAAAAGGCATTTTGGTAATAAAGCATGCACCGGTGTCATTTTAGTAAAGAGAGGCTGTACACCACCATTTAAGAGGGAGTTTGGTGAACACCATGGTTTAAGAAAGGAAGATGTCCAAATGTGAAGGGATAAGTGGTGGTGATCACCACTTTCTAAGAGTGGTGGGGCCTATAAATATCCCTCCCTGATTCATTAAATGGGTTGGATCATTTGGATCAGTTGGAAGAGAAATGGAGAAGAAGAGGTGAGGAGAGAGAGGTATGCAGTTGCGCGACCCATGCAACGGAAGAAAGTGGTTGTGCGACCCGCGCAACGGAAGAATGTCGTTGCACGATTCGTGCAACGAGAGAATGCCGTTACGTGACCCGCGCAACGGAAGAAAGTGGTTGCGTGACCCGCGCAATGGAAGAATGACGTAGCGCGATCCGCGCAATAGGAGAATGCTGTTACGCGACCCGCGCAATGGAGAAAGTAGTTGCGCGACCTGCGCTACAGAAGAAAGCCCCTGCGTGATCCGCACAATAGAAGACAGGCACCACGAAGTTGTCCGACAGAAGGAGCCCTTGCACAACCCGCACAACAGAGGAAAATCCTTGTGCGACCCGTGCAACGGAAGAAGCAGTTGCGCGACACGTGCAATGGAAGAAGCCCTTGCGCGACCCGTGCAATGGAAGAGCCTGTTGTGCGATCTATGCAACGTACTCTTGAGAAGGTATCTCTACATCTTAAGGAGGAATGACTGGAAGGATGCTCAGAGCTGATTTCAAGCCCAAGATTAGCTGATCAATTCAACAATTCCTCCTAAGTATCTAGGAGATGACCGAAATAGTGCCGGAGTGCTACCGAAATTCCTATCTCATTGGAGATTAGCTGATCAATTTAGCAATTCCTCCTAAGTATCTAGGAGATTACCGAAATAGCATCGGAGTGCTGCCGAAATTCCTATCTCATTGGAGATTAGCTGATCAATTTAGCAATTCCTCCTAAGTATCTAGGAGATGATCGAAATGGCGTCAGAATGCTGCCGAAATTTCTACTGGATATCTTATCTGATTTTGATTGATTGTGTTTTGTTTTCAGAATCAAGGGAATCTGAGGATGTAAATGAACTCAGAATAAATGTGATCAATGTTCTCTCATTCTTTCTTTGTTATCATTGAATAAATCTCCCAAATCAAATACATTTGTTTTCTTGTCGAAACAGTCATCTTGATATTGTTCTTCATTATATGGTTTATTTCTAGACAAATGGTATTTCCTGGGCATCCCTAGATTCTTAGTCTCATGAACAACATTCATATTTTCACATTCAGGACGCCAGAAATCTACCAATAGCAGTGAATTTTCTATTTCTAGGAGAGGAACACGTTCAGGATGTTTGAAATTTGCTAGTATAAGTGAATTTCGCACATCCAAGATCGGACCAAAGATGGGAACAAGTGTAAGTTTCACTATAATGGAAGTGTTTGTGATATCGACTGAACTGGCAATAAATGTGCCTAATTCCCAACAAAACTCACATCGGCCTATTGATGAGGTGGAACAAATGTTTTATCAGCAAACAAAACTATCAACTGATTCATGTTCTCAGTGTGGCCGATCATCCATCTATTGAAAGCCTCTGCCTAACTCACGAGTATTCAACTTGAACCTGCAACAATTCTACGATGTGCTAAATCCCCTTTTGAATATCAACCATCCCGGTTGACGTAATCTCAAGAGGTTCAATCCGGGATGTCGATGGTCTATCTAGATTTGGAGGAACATGCACTAAACTAGGTGGTGCATCTCCTTGCTCAGGTACCTGTTTGACTTACACCTCCTCCTTGTGAGTAGGAGGCTCATTTGCCACAACAGCGACTGTTAAAGTACTACAACCACACCTTCAGCTCATAATTTTGAATAATTACTACAATGGCAAATTAATATACCTGAGTCAACCAAATATTATGGCAACCAAGTAATTTGCAGTCCCACCAGGTATGCCAAAAAATATTGGCTGCTCGGTTTGTTTTTAATTATGCGAGCGTGCAAAAATTGATACAATGTCTCGATCCAAATCGATCAACTTTAACCTCAAGCAACAAAATAAGCAGCTAAATCCAATATGAACGAATATGACCAAATTCTGGAAAGATTGGTCGCTTACTCGGGCACTTACAAAAGTTTATAACGATTAGGCGATAATCAAAGGGTGGAGTTCTTCCTCTGATAATGGGTTATTTTGTGCTTTCCATAAGAAATTACTTTCAGAATACCAGTGTAAATCAAACAAAAGGAAAAACTCACAACCAGTCACTAGGAGCTACAAGAATAGATCTTTTGAAAGAACTACTTATTGGATAAAGAACAAATCCAACGTATGAGAGTATACTTGAATTATAACTAAAGATTTTAGCTAAGAATTACTGCTACTTGATTATTGTTACTCTTAAGATCAATTGAGATAAAGTAAATTGAGAAGTTTGTTTGTTTTGATTGGTATGAATCTCCTTGATCCATTGAAATCCAATGCTATTTATATATTCATGATGTAGTTTATTCTTCCAAGTCCTATTATGGTAACGGTTATAGCAGTGGAAAAGCCTTCTTTCTAAACCTCTATCTTGTTAAGTTTCTCTTTTGCAACTGTTACTCTTCTAAATATCTTTTGGCCACTTGCTTCACATTCGTGGAAAGCCTTTCCCACGAAGTTCCTGCACTGGGACGCTTAGGTGGGCCCACCACGATGTTTTGGGATAAATCCACCTGTTCATCTATTTTGTGAGATCATTTAGGACATGCGGTAATTAAAAAAAAAATAAAATTAAAAAATATTTTTTTTTTTAAAGAGATAAATCTAAAACTAAGTGAAGATTTTGTGGCTGCTTGATGTTGCAACCCAAAATGGGTGAGCGGGGTGAATTTCTCGCAAAAATCACGGTGGGCCTACATAAAATCTCAGCGTGACTGGTGGTCGTGCTCTGTGGGCCCCAACATGATATATGTGTTTCATCCATTCCGTCCATCTATATTTCCATATCATTTTGTGATAATAGACCAAAAATGAGGTACATCCCAATCTCAAGTGGACCACATTACTGGAAACAATGTTGAATGAGCGTCGACCATTGAAACGTTTTGAGGGCCATAAAAGTTTTGGATCAAGATGATTTTTGTTTTTTCCCTTCATTGGGGACTTAATGACCTAATCAACAGATTGGATCTCAAATAAACAGTACAGTGCGCGCTAGGAGAAATTTAATGGTGGATATCCAACCACTATTGTTTTCCTGTGGTGTGGTTCACTTGAGATTTATTTCCCTCTCATTTTTATTATAAAGCCTAAAATGATCTGTAAAATGGATGAATGGAATGGATGAAACACATACATCATGGTGGGACCCACAATGCACTGACCACCAGCCACCGGGCTGGTGGCCGGGGGAGTAGCCAATCCGTTTCCATGTAGGCCAATCAAGAAGATCCAAACAGGACGAGGATTACGAGGTGACCATGGTGGCAGACTATGTGGGGCCCACTGTGATCTGCTTGTTATATCCACCTGTTCATCCAGTTTTCCAGTTCATTTTAGGCCATGTGCCTAAAATTAAAGCATATCCAATGCTAAAGTGAACCACATCACATAAAACAGTGATGATAATAATATCAACCATTGAAATCTTCATAAGGCTCAGGGGGATATTTATTTGCCATATGACCTATTCATAAGTTTACCAGCTTATTTTAAGCCATAAGCCCAAAATCGAGCCCAAAATCAAAGTATATGCAAAGCAAAAGTGGACCACATCTGGGGTCCTTACTCTTGCCCGGGTGGTAGACTAGGAGTTTCAACTCCCAGTCACAGGTTCGAGTTCCCATAGGTTGTGAAATTCCACCAGCATAAGTGCGTGGGAATGAAAAAAAAAAAGGTGGACCACATCACAGGAAAAAGCGATTATAATAAAGTCAACCATTGAAACCTGCCTTAAGGCCCATACTGATGTTTATTTACCATCCAACTTGTTCATAAGTTTACACGGACCTGGCTAAAGGAATACATGAATATCATCTTGATTTCAAAAAATTTCAACAGTGGACATTATTATTCCCGTCTTACGTGCTCACAGCGTAATTTCCTGTGGAAGCCTTTGGCACGAAGATCTTGCACAAGGATGTTAGGTGGGGTCTAATGAAATGTATGTGAGAAATTGACACAGTTCATCCGCTTTGAGAGATCTTTTTAAGACTTGTGACCAAAAATGAGTTGTATCCAATGCTCAAGTAAGCCACACGATGGGAAACGGTCGGGATTCAGTCAGCACAGTTAAAGCATTATAGCTGGATCCTTATTCTTGCTCGGGTGGTAGTCTCTCGGGAGTTTCAACAAACGGTAAGGTTTCAGTAATAGGTGTGAAATTCCACTAGGGTGAGTGTGTGGGGGTGTGTGCGCGTGTGTTAAAAAAAAAAAAAAAAAAAAAAAAAAAAAAAAAGGCGTTCTCATAGCTATAAAACTCTGTCTCGAGCAATATTTTTATGTTTTCACTTCGTATCATTGAGAATGACCTTATAAAGGGTTTGGATAGCATATAAACATATCAAGGTAGAGCGGAGAAATGTTTCAATGGTAGAAATTTATTTTCCAAATTTTTCCTCACGTGTGATCGACTTGAGTTTTGTATCTACCTCATTTTTGGTATCACGTCCTAAAATGAGCTCTCAAAACGGATGGACCGAATGGATTTATCACATACATTTCAGTGGGCCCACCCAGTATCCTTGTGCAGGAACTTCCTGCGAAAGCCTTCGCATGAAATCCGCGTCCGATTTCGGGCTCCACAGGGAAACGGATTGACTACCCCCTGCCACCGGGCATTGTCTGGTGGTCGGTGCTCTGTGGGTCCCACCATGATGTATGTGTTTCATCCATATTGTCCATCTATTTTTATAGATAATTTTATGGTACTAGACTAAAAATTAGGTATATCCCAATCTCAATTGGGTCACATTACATAAAACAGTGTTGAATGAATGAAGACCATTAAAAACTTTTGGGGGGGCCATAAAAGTTTTGGATCAAGCTAATATTTGTTTTTTCCCTTCATCTGGGTCTGTATGACCTAATCAATGTATTGGATTTCAAATAAACAGTACAGTGGGCCTTAGGAGCATTTAAATGTTGGATATCCAATCACTGTTGTTTCTTGTGGTGTGGTCCACCTGAGGTTTATATCCATCTCATTTTTTAAATAAAGCCCTAAAAGTATCTTTAAAATTGGATGAACGGAATGGATAAAATACATACATCATGGTTGGGCCCATAGAACACCGAACATCTGCCACGGGGCTGGTGGGAGGGGGAGTAGCCAATCCGTTTCCGCTCCACAGAGTCCTGCAACCACGAAAGTCGGTGGTGGCGGAGTTACAAGGGACGCGGATTAGATACGGACAGGTTGAGTATCGAGTCCGCCACTGAAGTTCCGTAACCAAGTTGTAGCTACGATGTATGTGTTGTATCTACACCGTACATCCATTTTGATATATCATTTTGGGGCATGAGCCAAAGAATGTGGTAGATAAAAATTTGTAGTGGACCTCCACAGAAAATAATGGAAGAGTAATTCTCACAATTGAAACTATCCTAAGGCCCACTATAATATTTATTTGAAATTCAACTTGTTTAAAAGTTAAAAAAGACATGAAAGAAAGGAAAACACAAATACCATCTTGATTTAAAACTTTTGTAGCATTTAGAAGTTTTTAATGGTGGGCGTCCCACTCCCACTGTTTTCTATGCTGGGACCACTGGAACTTTGGATTTAACTCATTCTTTGGATTTTGCCCTAAGATGGTCTCTCCAAGTGGATGTAAGGCGTCGATACAAAACACACTTTATAATGGGGCCCACGGAAAAGCGAGTCTCGCTACTGGACCTGTCAGTATATAATCCGCGTCCGGTTACCAGGCACTCCGGGTCCATCCAATCATGGGTAGGCCGCACCAGCATCCTAGTATGCTAGATAGGATATTCACCACATGTGATCTCTTCTCTGGTTCCAGGTGACTTCGGTATTATGGGTCATTCATAACAGAGATGACTAGCCTAACAGTCTGGATCTACTGAAAGAGTCCAGATCCTCTTTTATCTGTATCCCGGCTCTACTGAAATAAAGCCGTATTATATATGGAAACGGATTGTTTACTCCCCTGAGATCAGCCCCGTGACTTGTGGTCGGTGCTCTGTGGGCCCCACCACGATGTATGTCTTTCATCCATTCCTTTCATCAATTTTTAAAGATAATTTTTGGGATCAAAGGTGGTCCACACCACATGAAAACAATGGTGATTGAATATCCACCATTAAAATCCTCCTAAGGCTCACTGTACTATTTATTTGACATCCAATCTGTTGATTAGGTCATACAGGCCCAGATGAAGGGAAAAAAATCAGCTTGATCCAAAACTTGTATGCCCCCAAAATGTTTTTAATGGTTGATGCTCATTCAACACTTTTTCCTGTAATGTGGTCCAGTTGAGATTGTGATATAAATAATTTTTGGCATCACACCATAAAATGATCTTTAAAAACAGATGGACGGAATGGATGAAACATATAAGTCATGCTGGGGCCCACAGAGCACCGACCATCATCCATTGGCTGGTGTCAGGAGTAGCCAATCCGTTTCCATTATAAATGCACCACACACGCTTCAAATTCATCTTCAACCCGTTTTCTTTTGGTCATTCTTCTATTTGCTCATTCTGCAACTCGGTTAATCCCATGGCTTCCCAAGATCCCCACCAGCTTCACTTCATCTTCATTCCTTTCTTGGCCCCTGGTCACATGCTCCCCATGATCGACATGGCCCGCTTGTTCGCGAAGCGGGGTGTGATCGCCACCGTCATCACCACAACCGACAATGGAGCTCGGTTCGAGGCAGTGATCAACCGAGCAATGGAATCCAACCTCCCGTTTCGACTTGTACAAATCCGTTTTCCATCCCAAGAAGTGGGATTGCCTGACAGGATTGAGAACGTCGATTCTATTGTCTCGAGAGAATCGGGAAAGGGTTTCTTCGATGCGCTTGAGATGCTACAACAACCAATAGAAAAGTATCTTCAAGAACACCTACCCCGCCCGAGCTGCATAATTTCAGACTCTTTGCTCCCATGGACATGCGAAACCGCTCAAATGTTTCAGATTCCGAGGATTGTTTTCCATGGGATGTGTTGCTTCTCTCTCCTGTGTATCAAAAACGTGCATCATTACAAGTCCCACGAAGATATCGCCTCCGAATTTGAACCTATCGCTGTGCCGGGCTTGCCCCATCGAATTGAGATCCTGAAATCCCAGCTGCCAGAAAGTGTTGCCAACAATTCGGTTTTTCAAGAAATAAGTGATAAAGCCAGAACAGGTGATTCGAAATCTTACGGTGTGGTGGTGAACAGTTTTACCGAATCGGACAATGAATACGTTGAGTACTACCAGAAGGCAACGGGAAAGAAGGTGTGGACCATCGGACCAGTATCTCTCTATAACAAGGAGATGTTGGATAAGACAGTGAGAGGGAACAAGGCCTCCATCAATGAGCATGAATGCTTGAGTTGGCTTGATTCAAGGAAACCCAAGTCGGTTGTTTATGTTTGTTTTGGAAGCATATGTCGCCTTACCCATTCGCAGTTGATACAAATTGGTTTGGGCTTGGAAGCTTCGAATCGATCCTTCGTTTGGGTGATTAGAGACATCTTGAAACCAGAGAAGATTGAGGAATGGCTTTCGGACGGATTCGATGAGAGGATAAAGGATAGAGGTCTTATAATCAGAGGTTGGGCCCCTCAGATACTGATACTATCGCACCCGGCAATTGGAGGGTTCTTAACACATTGCGGTTGGAATTCGACATTGGAGGGCATCTGTGCAGGTGTGCCCATGTTAGCATGGCCTCTCTTCGGAGAGCAGTTCTTGAATGAGAAGCTCATCGTACAAGTTCTGAGGATCGGAGTCGATCTAGGCATCTCCCGGAGTGCTGCTAAATGGGACCCGGACGAGAAGGAAGAAGTTTTGGTGGAGATGGAAGAGGTTACGAAGGCTGTAGAGAGGTTGATGGATGAGGGAGATGAAGGAGAAGAAAGGAGAAAGAGAGCAAGAGCGCTGGGAGAGAAGGCAAGGTCGGCAATGGAAGAGGGTGGTTCTTCATACATCAACATGACACTTTTGATTGAAGATATCATCAATCAGCACACCGAACGGAACAACACGGAAGTTAGTGTTCTTTAGATAGGTGAAATTGCATGTGTGTAAGAGAATTGAAATTATTCAATTGCGTTTGTAAGGTTAATTCGTTTGGACTTGCCTTTGAATAGCACGAAATTCTGGTGCAGTTTAGCCTATATTAGTATTTAACTTTAAATTGCATTTGAAAAGTTACCTTGTTTGGTTGGTGAAATACGTACACAATCCATTTAAGGCTGTTATAAAGTGTTTAAGATGCCTAGCCAAAATAGAAATCAGAAATATTCCTGTTTTAAAATCGAAAAATATTATCATGTAGGGATGCCAGATGTGTATATGGTTGCCCATTTTTAGCTCAACATTTAATGAATGAGGACCTAGTAGTGGATATGGGAACAGATGCCCTTATAACCACATTCACCAAATCAAGTTATCCTTCTGAAGCATATGACATCAAACGTGGGTCCCTTTGCACATGCTGTTGGGGGCCTTGCACAAAACCTTAGGATCTATCCCTCCAGTACAAACCAGAATTATGGATAATAAAGCAATGAAAACAATCAATGCATCAATCACACACCACACAAGAGATTTTTACGTGGAAAACCCTCAAAGAGGTAAAAACCACGGGACCTCGTCCAGATCAACAATCCACTATGAAGTAGAACGTTACAAACTTCTTCACTCACGCAGGAGTGGATAAACAATAAGAGAAATAGAGAAAATGGAGAGATCTAACCGATTACGATAGAAGCGCTGAGATATATATTGCACAGTAGATAACCTCCACGAGCAGAACCTCCCTTTTATAAGCTTCCTCTCTCTCTTCCTCTCTCTCTCTCTCACCTTTTGATAGCCCTAAACCCTTTAGCAAAATCCTTGTAAAGCTTTAGGAAACCCTCTTGTTATATTTAGAAAACCCTAGGCAATCCCTTTTATAGTTTCAAAAACTTCCCTTTCGTATCCCAGTTGCGAAAGGACTCAAATTCGCAGTTTCGTGCAAAATCGCGGAACAAACTGTGTAACCTACTACTAGTCCTGGAAATCTTAGCTGTCTTCGATCGGTCTTAGCTCACCTTACCGTCGAAGCTCACCTGGCCTAGTCGAAGACCACGGAGAAAAATAGTCTGAACTCACTGGACTTTGAGTCGTACCACGACTCGAACTCACGACTGGTCGAACACCAGCCCACGACCGGTCGAGCAAGGCTCACAACCGGTCGAAGACGGGTCAAAAAAACCCATCACATGCTACCTTAATTATAACCGATGTGGACTCTGATTACATGGTAGGGATGGTCTAGACAGTGATTTTGAGAAGCTTATCCAATCAAAGGTGCAGTCCTTTTTTATGGGTAAAAATTCATAAACCCTTTGATCCAGATTGGCCAATGTATCTACATCACCTCTTTTGAAATGCTGGTACTCTCACAATAGAAAATCAAGTTTCAATGCATATCGAAGACTGAGATGGCTCTATGAGGAGCTTCAACGGCTACAACCCATGGGCTAACTATGGTCAAACAAATATTTGAATGGAATTTTGACCAAAAGAGCATTGCTATATTCCCAATTGTCCCAACTATTAGAAAGATTAAACAAATGTCCTACCTAATCACCCGAAATGTCCTACCTAATCACTATGACACCTTAAAAAAAAAAAAAGGTTGGGTCGAAATTACCCATGGCTACCTTTCGCGTTGAGCTGACAACGGGAGGGATTCCGATGGGGTAAATACTGTGGGGCCCACTATGGTGTTTGTGAGAAATTCACACTGCTCACATATTTTATCATATCATTTTATGACATGAGCTGAGAAATAAGTTAAATCCAAAGCTTAAGTGAGCCACACAATAGAAAACAGTAGAGATCGCATGCCCACGGTTGAAACATTCATGTGTTGCAGAAGCTTTAGATTAAGCTAATTTTTTATTCTTTCAGTCCATCCCTGTGGTAAGGAGTTTACGAGCATGTGGACTACTTTAGGAATAGTTTGGATTGTATATAAACATCATAGTGGAGCCTAGAAAATTTTGAATGGTAGACAATTCATTTCCACTATTTTCAGTCGTGTGGTCCATCTGAGTTTTAAATCTGTCTAATTTTTTGTTTCATTTCAAGACATGATCTTCTGAAATGAATGGATGGAGTCAATTTTTCAAAATCAACATGGCGGGCCCAACATAGCTTAGTATAGTATAAATGTCACGACCCTAAATCTAGTATGGGTAATCCACGATTACTAAACACCAGATTTTAGTTGACAGCCTCCATAGAACTCCGATTCTTGGGACTTTCAAGTAGCACATACTAAGTCTTATAAGCGAGGCTCCACAAGGAGGATTTCTGAAAGTAAAACCAACAAACATGTTGCATTTCTCAAAATTTCATCATATGCAATATATATTACTGTGTATAACTGAGCACCTCAAGGCAAAACCAAAACATAAACCACGTCATATTTACTATACCTGATATATATATGTAGGGTATTACAAAAAAATATACACACTGATATGTACAAAGCAAAAAGGACAACTGGAGTCTGTAGCCTCTACTCCTACAACTCCCTACTCTCACCTGAAAAAAAATAGAAAGGAAAGCTTGAGCTACTAAGCCCAGTGAGTGCGTGTGTGCCATGAAAATGCATGTTTCATGTCATGCTCATTTAATGCACATGAATGCACAGGCTTCCAAATCATTATATATATATATATCATTATATATATATAATATATATATATATATATATATACAGAGGTGGGACTTCTACCCACTTGTATAGACTTTTCCACCGTGGTCAACTACAGAGGTGGGACTACATAGTTCACGGGCCGAACTAGTCTTAACCCACTTGTGTTAAACCTCACTATCTGCCTAACAGCGAGAAGTCATAAGTCGCCTAACAAAACGATAGCGGACAATTTACGAGCTCGTTACATATAACTTATCTTTGCTTGCCCATAAGCAGGTTAGGTCAAACCTCTCAACCAATCGACACACGTCGGTGGGAGTCGCTGCCTACTTTGGTATTTCAACATTTCAGCGCTCTGTTCTTCCACCCGGTTTAAGTATTAGTCGCTCCCAATGGTACCAATCGGGGTTTAGGGACTTTCACCCACGGACTCTCTAATCATGTCCTGTCGAATTACACATTTTCGGTGTGGTGTCCAACTCAAGTTATAACAACGTATGTTCATATGCATAAGCCCACATACAAGCACAATATGTCATGATTTTCAAGGCAAGCATAGGACGACCTTCCTCATGTGGTCTCCTCATACATTTAAGTTCCACATTTAAGTTCCTCATAAGGGTGTTCTGAAAAGGCCTAGCTATAAGTCCTAGAGGGGGGTGAATAGGACTATGCCAAATAAAACTTATAACAGCGGAATTAAAGTGAATATGATAGCCAAAATAAATCACAATGCAGGAAAGTAAAATAACCTCTAAAATCTGATCTTGAGGGATTGATACAAATGTTGTTCTAAGGACAACCTTTCACCAAAAACCAAAGTTTATGGTAGGACAACCTCATTTCTAGAAAGATCTTTGTATCAAATCTCAAACCAAAGAGGAATACAGAATTAAGCACAAATTGAACTAAAGTGTAATCACAAATGTATTGTTCTAGGGACAGCCATACACCATAAAAATGGCAAGGCAACCTTGCTGAAACAACTTTAAAGGAAATTTAAATTCAAACAGATAAAGGAATAGCAGAAAGTAAATTCTAAATTATTACAAAATTCCCACAATGCTTGAATTAAATGATTACAATATTCACCACCACACATACATCCCACAAATAAATATTAAAGATTAGAAATGTAAATCATTCAACCACAACACAAGGGATTATAGTGGTTCGCCTTGTGTGTTCTGTTCACCAACCGTTAAACAACATGTGAATGTTACTCCACTCCTAATATCCTCATATTAAGTTCACTCACAAAATAGGTTTTCACAGGTTCACCCAAAACCTTTACAATTGTGTCTTTGTCTGTGGGCTTACACAATAAAAAAAACCCCACTTTTGAGTTTTCCTGGTTCTCCTCAGATAACCAATACAACAAGATTTTTCTGGCAAATCTTGAAAGAAACCAAAACAGAAAGGAATTTACAATTAAATGTAAAATACCTGAATATCTCCTTCGTTGTAGCGATCCAGAGAACCAAATCAGAGTAAATGATTGAATGTTCAAGTTCAATGTCCAGTACTCAATTATAATGGTTCTAATTCTAATAGATTTTAAATTAGACCAACTAGGGCTTGCCTTAATTGATTTTGATTCCAAATAAAGGGAATAACAATTCCTCTTATCAAATTAGATTGGAATAGTAGAAACAAAATCAATTAAATAAAGCTAAAGAAAGAGAATATAAAATAAGCACACTTAGCTTAGATGGAGCACAAAATTATCTCTCAGAAGTTTGACGAAGATTGGCTTAAATGAAATACTTAATTGCTTGAATTCTTCTGAGTTTCGTGCTCTATTTATAGGTGAGCAGATCGCATCTTCGACTGGTCTAAGGAGCTCTTCGACTAGTCGAAGAAATAACAGATTTGAAAAAATTCGGGCGCGATAAGCTTTGACCGTTCTACGACTGGTCGAAGGCCTCCTTCGACTGGTCGTAGGTCACCTTCGACTGGTCGAAGGTCTCCTTCGATTGGTCGAAGACCTTGTAAATTATCATGACTTTGAATCGAATATTTACGATCGTCGTATAGCCGATCGACAACCTTCACCGGTCGAAGACCTCCTTCGACCGGTCGAAGCCTAACAATTTATACGAACTTTGTAACAAACCTACGACCGATCGAGGAATTTCTTGGGCCGAAGCGAGCTAGACTAGTCGAAGAAAGCATGTCCCCGAATCGCCTAAACACAAGTGTCATATACATATGACTTATGTATCCAAAATGGCCTACTTCTAAGGTCAACCTATGGTCATTCAAACCTCAATAAAGAAGTAAGGACATTGAAAACATTAGGAATAAGTGACCTAGAAGTTTAAGCCTTGAAGTCTTGATGTAGCTCAACCTCAAAAGTGACTTGAGTTCTATACAAACTACTTTGTACTCTTCTTGAAGTCTTGTACTCTTCTTGAAGTCTTGTATTCTTGAGTCTTGTCTTGAGAGCAAAGTATGAAGTCAAGGTTGAACTTTGTACTTGTAATCTTTTCTTGTTGTGAGCTTTGCTTGTTATGAATGTTGAACTTTAGAAAGAACTTCACTAATACAAGTTATATAACAGTGTTTTTGTCACCACTAATTTGACAACATATAGGGATATAAACTATAGCTCTTACATGTTCCACATTTAAGTTCCTCATACATTTAATACCACATGTATCTAGACAGTTTACATATTCATCATAGACATATCGTGTGTCGCACCACAACCCACTATGATCACCACATCATGATATGATTCAGTCACTCTCAAGCATATAAGGATACAACAACTATGATTCATGCATATGATATGCACATGACTTAGTCAATCTAACTCCAATCTGGGATTTATTCTGTTATAAAACTTCATGCTACAAGCATGCTTTTTCTCAAGAAGTAACTACATTAAAAGGATGAAGGATATTTCTTTGAAATAATTTGTTAAACAGGTAGCGGGCGGACGTTGTAAGGGACAAAGAGGGAACCTGTTAGAAAGACATATGACTTTCATCTACTCAGCCATTAATAACCTAGTCAACTAACTTAGAAAATCCAAAGAATAACTTAACCAACTCCATCGAAAATCCAAAGAATAACCGAACCCTCAAACAAAAAAGCCAAAACGATTTCCCCTTAAAACAGTAATTTCAGCAATCGTCTAACCCTAACTGAAAATCCAGCGAAACCCTAACCGAAAATCTAGCGAAGCCCTAACCCTTAAACAAAATCCAGCAATTCTTTTACCTTAAAACTGAAAATCCAGCAATCCAGCGAAACCCTAACCGAAAATCCAGCGAAACCCTAACCCTTAAACAAAATCCAGCAATTCTTTTACCTTAAAACTGAAAATCCAGCAAATCCCTAACCCTTAAACAAAATCCAGCAATTCTTTACCCTTAAAACTGAAAATCCAGCAAAACCCTAACCTTTAAATAGAAATTTTAGCGCTAGAGTTTTGAAAGAAACCTCAACGTACACCCTTAAAACAGATATGCACTCACCTCAACCTCTTCTTCTTCTTCTTCTGCTCATTTTCCTCTTCTTCTTCTTCTTTTCCTCAACTAAAGGGCTGTAAATGAAATATGTGAAAGAGGTTTAACCTATTTATAGACTTGTAAATGACTTTTAGCTAAAAAGGGGGTTATGGGATGTTTTGTGATAATATTTTAGAAGTTTAAACTTATGGTGGCAATAAACAAAATGTTATGTAAGTGATTTAACAAAAAGTATTCCAAGGATTTTAAAAAAAAACTTGAGGTCATTTGAGTTATTTTATTAAACTATACATGTACATATCGATGCGTAACTTACAATCCGGGTGTCATATTGACATGCCGTTTTCGCCAGTCACTCTGTAACTTGACTACGACCACAACGGTTAGGCTCTCTGACCTAACGGATTTGAAAACTCGATGTTGGCGGAGCCCCACCTAAAATAAGGACATAATGGTCATTTCTCAGATTGTTTAATTTTAAGTCCGTATCTTAGCATTCGGACATCGGGTTGGCATACGGCTTGCGGCTCGATAATGGAACAACATTATGATCAAGTTAAAATATTCTCGGGGCCAATGGACCTACAACCAACGGCTATCCAGTGTACAAACTAGATTTCTGGGGTATAAGGTCTTACAATAAACCACCTCCATAAAGCTTTTCTCTCAAAATAAGCGTTAGTTTAATGTGATGTGACGCGAATCCGGTAACTAGACCTATCTAGAAATGGATGGTCTTGTGGGGCCCACTGTGATGTATATATTTTATCCACGCCTTCCATCCATTTTGACAGATCATTTTAGGGCATGAGCCCAAGAATGAGGGATATCAAAGGATCATTTGGATCACACCATAAAAAGTAGTGAGATTGAAAATCTACCATTGAAAACTTTTTGGGCCATAGAATTTTTGGATGTAACTCATCTTTTGGCACGTGGCATTAAAATTGCATTCTAAATCCAATGCACGAAGTGAATTCATCACATAACCCACAACATGACCCACAACTCTTAACATATGTTGACCTCGACCCTTGCCACGTTACAACCTCGACCCTTGCCACGTTATAACATCGACCCTTACGACGTTACAACAATGACCCCGACCCTTATAACATCACAACCTCGACCCTTAACACATTACGACCATGACCTCGACCCTTATAATATGACGAACTCGACACTTACCATATTATAACCACGACCTCGACCCTTAGCACATGACAATATTGACCTTTCACATCACAACCTCGACTCTTAGCACATGACAATATCGACCTTTCACATGACAACCTCGACCCTTACCACGTTACAACCACGACTCCGAACTTTTTAACATGACAACCTCGACCCTTACTATGTTACAACCACAACCTTGACCCTTATAACATGATCATTACAACCACAACCTCGAACCTTGTAACATGAAAACCTCGACCCTTAACACATGACAATGTCGACCTTTTACATAACAACCTGACCCTTAACACACGACAACCTCAACCCTTACTACGTTACCACCATGACCCTTAATTATCATGTTATAATCACGACCCCAGCCCTTATAACATGACAACCTTGACCGTAACACATTACAACCACGACCTTCACCCATATAATATAACGACCTTGACCCTTACCACATTATAACCACGACCTTAAACCTTATAACATGACAACTTCGACCCTTAGCACATGACAATATCGATCTTTCACATGAAAATCTCGACCCTTACCACATTACAACCACGAACCCAACTTTTATAACATGACAACCTCGACCATTAACACATTACAACTACAACCTCGACCTTTATAACATAACGACCATAACCCTTAACACATGACAATATCGACCCTTCACATGACAAACTTGACCCTTAACACATGATAACTTCGACCCATAGCACATGATAATCATAACTCAGACCTTTAACACATGACAACCTCAACACTTAACACATGAGAACCACGACATAAACCCTTAACACATAACCTCAACCATTAAAAAATGATATATGTTCATTGTCTTACAAGGTAATGTATTACAAAATCCTAATTTTATTTCATTCATTGTCTTCTACATGATAACCACAACCATCCTTATCTACCTCAAATCCCTTCTAATAATCACTTCTCCCCATGACAACAACAATCACCATTATTCATCTCTATCCACAACCAAAAGTGGCTTCTATCTGTAAGAAAATGCTATTATATATATATATATATATATATATATATATATATATTCATTTAAAATGTCTTATATGTATTAGTGGCTTGCTCGTATGCTGAAGAAGTTGATGGTGGTGAACATAAGCTAGAAAATAGAGTTGAAATGAGTGGTAGTGGGTCATTCCAAATCATTTTTAAAAAGGAAAAAAAGTCTTTAAAAAAAAAAAAAAAAAAAAAAACTCCGTACAGGCACCAAATTTCAAGAACAGGGGCAATTAGTTCATTTAAAATTTTTTACTACAATCAAGATCCCTAGATTAACACCATGCCACTGAACTATATAAATCTCGTGTAAAAGGCAGGTCAAGTTTCTCCGTTAGCCTGGTCAAGGGTACTTGAGGAACGAAAAGTCATAATCTCGTTAATCCTCTGGTGTGTTTGATTTTTCAAAACATGTGTAAATACCCTTGAAATGAGTAATTATTACCATTTCACCCGTTTAAGAATCCATCGAACTTTCTACCTTCGAAATCGGTTTAAAAAGCTAGTTTAAATTTGTGAACCCCAATGTGAAGTATATTAATCAACGATTAAAAATTTTTGAACCCCATTGTCCATATTAATCAACGATTAAAAATCATTGGTTAGTCACTTAGACATGATCTTGTGCTTGCGGTCCATCTGAGACTTGGAATTTCATCATTTTTAGGCAAAATATATATTTTAGAGGGCTTATCACAACCATAGTGTCAAAAATTATATATCTCACTAATTGAGGATATTAAAGTTGATTTAGTAATTAAATTCAAACCCCTGTAAATATGTCATTTATAGGTATTTTGAATTAAAGTTGATCCACACTCCAGGGTGCCAAACACATCCAGAAGATTGCCAATCCAGGGGTTTCCAATCCGGGGGTTGCGAATCCAAGGGGTTCCAAATCCACGCTCCCAAACAGGCCCTTAAGCTTTGGATATGCCTTACGTTGCCATAAATTTATTAAGAATAATAGATGAACCGTGTGGATAAGCAATATGCGTATCGGTGGGACTCATAAATACGTTGTATTGTTCTCCATTTTTATATAATAAAAATACGTGTTCAAATCAAACATACAAGTGAAATAAGCATTACATATATTTGACATCTTTACCGGTGAATTTAAAAATAAAAAAAACCCTCCACGACCAAAAAAAGGTTGTTCAATGAATTAAAAGCAGCCGCAACTTTCTGGTCAGGTGCGCAGCCAAAAAGGAATGGAATCATTACCTAACGTCACGTCACGTGGGTAGCAAAGAAGAACAGGATGTAGAAAAATCAACGGATTTTTCACATGTGCCGCTCCCGTTGGTCTCACTTACCTTCTAACGAAGGTGCTTTCGTATTTAAAAAATTACGCGTAACACCTTTTGCCAACTTGCGGGTTGACTAGTGTACCACACCACCGACTTCGCTTGATATGTTTACGTCCACAAGTCATGTGAATCCGAGGTATGTGTTATATCCAAACCGTCCATCATTTGGTAAGCTTGTCACGAGACTTGAGGGATTGAACCACTACCATTGAAATCTCTTAGAGTTACAAAATTTTAGATCAATATGATATTTGTTATTTTCTTTATCAAGTTCTTTTTGACCTTATAAACAGATCGGATAGAAAATAAATATTACTGTAGGCTCTATGAAATTTTAACAGTAGGATTCATTGTCCCGTGGCTTTTTGTGGTGTAGCCAGTTTAGCTTTGCATATGATTCATTTTTGGAATCACGCTTTAAAATGATGTCACGAAATGGATGAACAGTTTAGATATAATAAATACACTATTGTGGGTCCTTTGTACCGGCTGTACAACATGGTGCTCGAGGAGTGGCCGCTCGTCTTCGACACGTACGCATCAGCCAGGTTGGTGGTGTGCGGTACACCAGCCAATCCGCTTAGCAAAAGTAAGGGGTGCCCACATTTTAGGACGTGGTTTAGGTACAACCCCAGGGACGCGGATTAGATACTGACAGGCTGAGGGGCGAGTCGGCTACTACGTCACCCAGTTTTGTTAGCCTCACTATTATGTATATGTTATATTCATACCGTCCATGCATTTTGAGATATCATTTCAGGGCATTAGCCAAAGAATGAAGCGGATAAAAAGCTTTAGTGGACTCCACCATAGAAAACAGTGGCGAGAGTGGTTCCCACCGTTGAAACTATTCTAAGGCACACAATAATATTTTTTAAAACCCAATCTATCCAAAAGTTAAAAAAGACATGAAATACGGGAAACAACAAATATCAGTTTGATCTATAACTTTTATGACCTTTAGAAGTTTCTATCGATGGGTGTCACTGTCCTCACTGTTTTCTATGCTGGGGCCCACTGGAACTTGGGATGTAACTAATTATCTGGATATTGCCCTAAAATGATCTCTTCAAATGGATGAAAAGTGTGTATACAAAATATACATCATGGTGGGCCCCACAGAATTTGGTCTCGTCACTTCGGTAGCCTAGCCAGTCTCGCTGCTCAACCTGTCAGTAGCTAATCCACGCCCCTACCCCGCCAGACGCGGATTTCCTACTAAAGGAGGTTCCTGAGCAAGGATGGTGGGTGGGGCCTACTGCAACATATGTGAGAAATTCATTCCGTCCAGCCGTTTTGAGAGCTCAAATTAGAACGTGCGATCTAAAAATTAGTTGGATACACAACTCAAGTGGGTCACACGAGAGGGAAAATTGGGGAAAGAAATTCCTACCGTTGAGACCTTTTTAGGCTCCACCTTGATGTTTATATGCTATCCAAACCGTTTATAAAGTCATTCCTAGTGCGATGAAGTCAAAACACAAAAAATATAGCATGATACAAAAGTTTTATGGCCATGGGAATGTTTCAACGGTTCTTACTGAATGTCCACTGTTTCCTCTAGTGTGGCCTATTTGAGTGTTGGATACACTTAATTTTTGGACTTAAATCTTAAATTGAGCTCTAAATTAGGATGGACAGGGTGAATTTCTCAAAAACATCTAGGTGGGCTCCACCCGGCATCCTTGCGCACGTACTTCCTGCTAAAGGCTTTCGCAGGAAATCCGCGTCGTACCCGGCCTGTTCGGGACAGGCAGAGGTTCTGAAGGCCACAGGGGCCACCGTGACATATAAATTTTATCTGCATCATCCATCCTTTTCCTTTTCTTTTTTTTTTTTTCATATCATTATAAAGTAATAAACAAAAAAAAAAAAGACGTATCCGAGCCTCAAGTCGACCACACCATAGGAAGCAGCGGTGCTAAGGACGCCCACCATTAAAACCTTACTAGCGCCTACTGTGTCGTTTATTTTCCATCCATCCCCTTGATATATAGTTATATAAACTTGGATGAGATGAAAAAATAAATATCATCTTCATCTAAAACTCCCGTAGTCCCTATGAAATTTTCAACGGTAGGAATTTAATCATCACCGTGTGGATCATTTGAGACCTCAATCATCTTGGCTATCAATGGGCAGCGGGGATAAAGTTCATAAATCACGGTTGCCCCTCAGTGGCGCTCGGAGCCTCCACCTATCCCGAGCTCCAAACAGGCCAGGGTAGTACTTGATCCGCACACATTTTCATACAGCCTTTGAAAATTTTAACTGATCCAACAATTCGGCCATCTCATTTTAAGTGTGGGCTTAAAATCAAGGCTAATCCAATGCTAAGGTAGGTCAACATCAGGAAAAGTGGGTTGGAAAGTTAGTGTCGATGAAGCTCTATCCACCGTTTACCAGCCATGTCGCCCACCTTGGGCTTCAGATATATATCATTATTAGGCTCAAGCCCTAAGGACTTGTTTGGACGGCCGGATTAGATGGGATTAGGTCCTTGTAACCCACGCGATCCGTCGATTTGCACGAACCGCCATAACCCATGGTTATAAGGCGGTATTCAGCACCACGCCTGGGAAACAGCGAAGTCCCATTCCGTCTTCCTTCAGCCCTGTTCGTTGTTAAGACGAGTGATTTCCATTTGCATTTTTGTCGTCCCGCTCATCGACTCCAAGGGTTTGGGTTGCAGAGGAGTGAAACCGGTGGCGAATCTCGACCCACTGCTGAAACCAACCGAAACCCATTTCAGGAAATCGTTGGGGAGTACTTGCCTCTTTTGCAGAAGGTGACGGTAGAGGAGACGGTTTTGCAGAGAGAAGCTGCTGAAAGAGAGCCTTTTGGTCGAAGTAGGAGATGAAACAAAAGGTGAGCGGAGAAGGCCTTTGGTGAGAAAGTGAGCAGACTGTGGGATTTTACTCGATATACGCTGTTGCAGCATGGTCTCGAGCCACCGGTGGAAAAAATGATCGATGTATATGCTCAATCCCATGCGTTCCCAAACACCCCCTGTGTTAGAGTTGCAAGATAATCCGATCCATCCAAACAAGTTTGGAACATCGTCCCGGATTTGGCAAATTGGTGGAAGTCATGGACAACCATCATAACCTTAAATCCGATCCCATCCCTCCTAATCCCGTCCAATTCAGCCGGCCAAACAGGCCCTAAAATGATATGAAGAAATTTATCAATGGCTTATGTTATGGGAAGATCCGATCCCCTTATGACTCCGAGGACTAACTTCATCGAATCGATAACTACATGCGACGCCCACGGCTGAGTGAGTCGTAGAGGTGCCTCGGCCCTGAGAGTAATGATCAGGATGAAACTCGACTCAATAAAGTAGGCCCGATATTCCTCCTCGGGCCTCGTGAAAGAAGTCTCTCGGAATGTGTAACTGGCGAAGAGTCAAGACTATAGGATCGGCTCGGACTATGAATGCGATTGGTGCTCGACGAATGCAATCAGTCTGACTAAGGCCTCATCTGCCAACAGGGTCGAACCGAGTCTAGATCCCGAAGTGAGCGCTCCATGAGCTAATCTTAGAAACTACTATAAGTGGACGTGGCCAGTTAATTCACTCGCATATATGCATGATACGCGTAATGTCCTACACGATCTTTGAATTGCGCATAATATCTCCATGATCCGAAAATCCTACTGATTGAGTGAATCGTGCTGAGATTGGCGGATCTCAACCATTCGACAGATAAGTATAAATACCAGAAGACCCCGTTACTATAGGTACGCAAGATCTGACACTCTCCTTACTACCAACTTAGACCCAGATTCCCTTGATCTGACTTAGGCATCGGAGGGTCCCTCGGTTTAGCCAGGGTCTCCTTTGCTCACTCACTATGCAGGTTCAGGGTTCCTTGGAGGTTCGCCTTGCTGAGTGGAGGGAGGTGCAAATTTTGACATCAACATTTTTGGCACCATCTGTGGAAAACAAATACAAAAAGTCAGGTTCCTATTATCGAGTATAATGGCTAGAGGAAAGAAGAAAAAAGTAGCTGCGGAACCAGAGCCAAATGAGCAAACTCGCTCCTCCTCGCTACTTCACGCTGAATCAGCCCCGGAGCCTTCCTAGTGTTCTCACAATCGGGCGAGTAAATATCGCACCATGCAGGGTGAGATACAAGCCCTACGGGACGAGGTGAATAGGATGAAGCAACAACAGGAGAGACGACCACACTCGGCTCAGGAAAATCATATCCTTGAACCAGTCGATCTGGTCGTGGAGGCTCATTCCGTGCTGAGGGGTGTGAGGCCCGAGGCGCCTCAACACCCTCAGATGCCGATGTCAGGTCAGAATTTTTTTCCGACCCAAATCCGAGCCTCGGCTCAGAACACGGCCACACGAGCTCCAACCAATGCTTCGGTCACTTCGGCCCTGGTACCGACAGATCTCCGCCATCGGCTAGAACGGAGGAGGGGAAGGAGAACTCCGAAAATAGAAAACAACCAAGAGATCGTAGAAGAAAATAAGGACCCATGGGAGAAACAGTTCGCGGAACTCAACGACTAATTCTTGGCCCTGAAAAAGAAACAACAGCCGACGTCAGTTCCCGCCGCCGTTCAGGCAATGATGGAAGAGACCAAGCCTCCCTTCACCAGGGATATCATAAACGAGGTGATGTCTCACAGGTTCATGATATTTCCCGTCATTCAGTACTCCGGGTCTGGAGACCCATCCGAGCATGTGGAAGCCTATCGCTCGTGTATGCAAATCCAGACGGCGACAGATGCTATGATGTGTCGGAGGTTCTGAAATGGCCAAGCTATATGTCCTAAAGGGGAGGGGAGGTCCTATGCCAAATTAAAATTAAACAGTGGAATAAACAATAAAGAGATAGCCTTACAAAAATAAATCAATTCACAATGCTGAAATAAACTCAACCTCAATTAATAAGTATTGAGAGGTTGATACTAATTCAGTTCCAAGGACAACCTTACACCATAAAAATCAAAGGTTTATGGCAGGACAACCTTATTTCTAGAACGTCCTTTGTATCAAGAACTCAAGAAAAATAAATAGTAAGGAATTGAAATAGATTGTTAAAATTTAAATCTAACTTATTATAACATTCCCCACACTTACTTGAAATGTAAAAATTTACACCATTCACATCCACACATATATTCAATCTACAAGACAGAATTATAATGGTTCGCCTGTGTGTTCACCAACTGTTAAATAACAGCCAGATAGAATGCTACTCCACTCCTAATATCCTCACACAGGGGATATTAGCTTTCACTATCAAAATAGGTTTCATAGGTTTACCTAAAACCTTCACAATTGTGTCTTTTTAACTTGGTCTTACATGATCTAAAAACCCCTCTTTTTGGGTTTTCTGGCTCTCCTCATATAACCACACAAATAAAAAATTTCTGGCGAATCCCAAACAAAAACCAAAAGAATGAAAATTTTACAGAATTGTAAAATACTTGGATTTCTCCTCTTGTAGCAGCCCAGAAGAACCAATCGGAGTAGAAGTATGAATATGGAAGTTCAATGTCCAATACTCACTTTAAAAAGGTTCTAAGTTCTAATTGATTTTAAGTTTAATCAACTTAGGGCTAGCTGTATTTGATTTTGATTCCGAGAAGAAGGAATTAAGAATTTTCCCTTTTTCTAATCAGATTGGAATGCAAATCAAAATCAAATAACAATAAGCTAACAAAAGAAAATTGAATTATGCACAATATAGCTTAAAAACAAACACAAACTTATGTCAGAATGGAGCCTTGAATTCACTTAATTTTTAATTGAAATACTCTGAAATTCGTGTGCTATTTATAGCTGCATAAATTCATCTTCGACTAGTCTTAGGGTCACCACAACTGGTCGAAGGAAAAACAGATTTTTGAATTTTTGAGCGCGATCGGATCAAACCGTTGTACGATTGATCGTAGGCAGTCCACGACCGGTCGAGGCCCCTCTATGACTGGTCGTGCGACAATTGATTTAGTCGCTGAAGTTTGAGTCGTGGCTTTACGACTGGTCGAAGGTCGAGTCGAGACCATCCTATGACTAGTCGAGCAGACTCCAGGACTGGTCGTAGCCGAACCAGAAAATCTGATAAATTGCAATAATTCTAGGACTGGTCCTGAAATTTCTTAGACAGGTCGAGCCAGTGCTAGGACTGGTCGAACAAGGTCTAAGACTAGTCTTAGAATAGACCAAATTCATGTATTAATATTCAAATGAATTATGTAGCCAAAGTGACCTACCCTAAGGTCAATCTAAGGTTTATCATACTTGGGACATGAAGTATGGACATTGAAAACTTCATTTGCTTAGACTTTGAATATAACGAAGCTTGAGTTCTTCTTAATGCAACTTGACTACTTCACAAGCTTTGAAATCAATGTCATTTTGAGTTGCACTTGAGTCCCAAACCATGCTTGAGTCTTGACCTTGAATACACATGAACTTGAGCTTGAGTTCTTACATGTGAACTTGAGCTTGAGTCTTGAACTTGAACTCTTCTTTAATATCTTCTATATTGTAGCTTGAACTAACTTTGTTGACATGGTGTCTCGAACAAATTTATCAAGATATAAACACAAGACACATACAAAGGTTTTGATACACAAAATTTGACAACTAAAGAGGAATCAAACCATAGCACTTACAATCTCCCCCTTTGTCAAATTTGTGACAAAACATACTTCAACAAGAGAAGAACAACATGTATATTAACGAATCATGCACCAGTTGTCATACAGCATACAACCTCATGACCTCATGCACAACCACTTAACTTTTCTTATGTATAACTCCCCCTTAGTATAACTCCCCCTTAGTAGTACACTTCAACCATCCCAATCACAACATCAATCCAATCATAATCCATAGAAAATTCTCAAATTTCTCCCCCTTTTTGTCAAAATATGACAAAGGAAGAAACACAAATACGATTTGAAAGACAGGAAAGTAATGATCAAATCATAAAGATAGAAAGATTGAAAGTTAAGAAAACAGAATAAGGAGTTATAAAGTCAAGCCAGATAGAGTCTAACACAACTAGAGAAAGTAGAGAATGATCGTTATTACAGACCAAATATTAAAATCTCAATCCGATCTAGAAGAAGGAACAGGTATGGTAGGATCAATTTGATGAATGCCTTTTTGTAAACGCCTAAAATACTTGCGCATATTTTTAAATTCTCGATTGTGGCCAACATTCATATTTTCTATCTTCTCCTTTAATGCACTTAGTCGAGCATTGAAGTCAAATGGCACAAAGTCAGGATCATTCCCAGAGTCAGAATCCATTTCATTAGAAATATCGTCCATATTGATATCATCTGTAGGAAGATCATCACCTTCTTCATCATTCCTAGCCTCAGTAGCAGCTCCACCTTCACCATCAACCTGGCCTAGAGCTAATTCCAACTTCATTTTGTTTATGTTGGAGTTGTTGAATATTAGGTGTTGGATAGGAGCCTCTCCGACGGGCATATCGATTAACATATTAGTGGATAACACATTCATCAGGTACCCAAATGGAATATCACTATGACCAGGATGAATACAAAATTAAATGATAGAGGAACAAATCAAAGAGGGCAAACAAACACTAGCACCGGTAATGATTGAGTATAAAATCCGAACCATAAGCAGAGTCAACTCAGTCTTGTTTCCAGAGCGGGGATATAGATTAGAGGTGAAGATACGATGTAAAACTCTGTATCTGGGTAACAGATATCTGGATTTGAGGGCATTCCCATTTTCAGTCCATGGTGCATCCATGTTACACAACGCTCTAGTATAAACACATTTTTTCGATTTGACACTTTCTCAGCAAGTGTACTAGGATGAATACCATCATCATTTACGGGTATATCCATAAGGCCTGATATTAAATGTCGATTAATAGAAAAAGGCCCTTCTCTAGTAGTAATAGTAAAAGTCAGTTACTCAGTAGAGAATTCAGTTATGCATGCAACCATGGCCTGCGCTATGGACTGGTATGCCGGCCCGCCCCAACGTAAAATGTTGTCCCATCCTACAGATTGAAGGAGAGGAAGGAGACTGAAAGGAGCGATATGGTTTAAATCAACGACTTTTTCAACAATCACATTGCGCATACGCAAATCACGTACATATGGTAGATCATCTTCAGGAGCCCTAAAATGACATGTAGTAATAACATTCGATCCAGAAGAAGAAGCATCTCTAGGATTTTTCTTTTTACCTCTAGAGTCCATATTCTTGAAGAAATACAAGAAATTTCAAAAAAACAGAGATGGGTTTTTCTAGATTCAACAAATGAGGAAGAAAAACCCAACAACTTGAAGAAAGAGTTGAAATAGACAACTACAATCAAGAAATTGAAGAGAAAAGACTATGAATCTTCAAGAATAATAAACAAAATGTTCTAACCTTGTTGAATCGAATAGTGGGGTTCAACTAACTGTAGCTCGGCTCGTTGGAGAAGAGGAATAAAATGAAGAAGAAGTGATTTTTTCTCAAATAAAGGCAATCAGCACGCTACACGACTAGTCATGGGACGTCCTCGACCGGTCCTGCCACTACTGGTCAAGCACGTCCTCAACTGGTCGTGTACCAGAAAAATAAAAAAAACATGCATTTTTCAAGAAATTTTGAAATATAAACCAATAAAGTATTTACACTATGATACAGAGATGCATGCTTAATCATTTTAAATTACACATACCGAGATCGAATTTCAATTATTAAACCTGCTTTTGTCGAGCGGTTTAGTGAAAATGTCAGCAAGCTGAGTCTTGGTTGGAATATTGTAGACACCTCACCCAGGCTAATATCTTGATTTTGTTAAGACAAATCCGAGAACCATGATCATATCCTAAACCTACCCCTAATCCTAACCTGAGCTATCATGAATCATCATTCAATCCAAACCATGTCCAAAATCGACCTATTTCTCGAATCATTTTCGGGTAACCATCGAGCCAACTTCAAGCCATTTAGAGCCAAATATCCAAAAGGAACTTTGTTTTACTCTAAGGACCCAAAAAAGGACTCACCAGATGAATTTCAAGGAAAACCGTACCGAGGTGGTAATCGGATTACACGGCGGTAGTCAAATTACCGCTTCCTCCCGTAAAGTGCGCACGGAGCCGGTCACACGAGTTCGGACTAACCAGTCCGGGCGAGTCAAACTACCGCCGGCGGTAGTCGGATTACCGCCGGCGGTACTCGGAATTCCGCATGCGTGCGGTCTGAGCAGGGACAGCTGTCTCAGCGTCCAAAGTCAACTCTTCCTGGAATTTACCCCTCCCATCTCCACTATTTACCGTTTTACCAGCCCCTTTAGCCAATGGGAGCATGCCATGTGGCATCTCTCTCCTCTCCACCAATCACCATATGCCACATCAGCATTTGCCCTCCTTTTATCCCCTATTTACCAAACAACCATTGGAAAGGGCTATAAATAGCCCTCTCCCCTTTCATTTTCACCCATGAATGAGAGCCACCAAGAGAGGGAGAAAGTGAGAGAGAAAGAGTGAGAGGAAAAGAAAAGAAAAGAGAGAAAGAGAGAGAGTGAGGAAGAGAGTGAAGGAAGGGAAGGAGCTCCCAAGCCTTCAAGCCCACATTTTCAGGCCACCTCCTAGCCTTCATCTCAACCCTTCCCACCCACAAGCCTAGTCCAAAATGATCATGGTTCAATCTACATCTTAGCCTTTTCAAGAATCAAGTCAAAGATCCATTTGCATACAAGCATTCATCATGACATCTACTCCCTTCTCAACCCCCTTGCTTCTCTATATCTCTAGTGGACGTATGCTCTGTGACTTGCCGTACATCGGATCCTGTCACATCAGAAATTCCTAGTGATCTAGTCCACTTTTCTTGTGTTTTTGCATAAGCATCATCACATCCACCCTTTAGACACATTGTCGGATGTATGCTCTGTGGCCTGCCAAAATCTCGGATCTTGCTACATCAGAAATCCACATGTGACTAGTCCCATCATGACCGTAGCATCATCATCATCCCTTGAGATTATTTTACCACATTAAGTTGAGACCGCACATTTGTGTGGGCAGAGAGGGTGCCTAACACCTTCCCTCTTTGTAACCGAGGTCCCTTACCCGGAATCCCGGATCGCAGACCAGGAGTCAATCTAAGGTCGGAGAATATTCGGATTTCTCCAACTTTATGTATTCCGTGGTTCTAGCCGACCGCGAGATTCTGAGATCATTCGGCTAGTGGCGACTCCAATAATCACAAATCAGCTTAATCACCCCCAAAAGCATCACTACGACACACTTTTACCAAACAACATGGACGCCCGATTTTTCAGTGTCTACAGAATGGCGACTCCGCTGGGGACTGAGTCTAGAACGCACTAGCTGAGACCCGACTCAACAACGTGTGGTATACTAATCTCAAGGGACATTCATCAGCACATTCATACAAAACAAAAAAATCTCTTTGGCTTACACTTGCTTAGGTAAAGATCCGAACCATGACCACTCGATCCCGTGCAGCCATGACTTCTCAAGCGACCCATGAAGAAGAGCCGGCACCCCAACCAACTCCTGAAATATCCGCACATGCACCCACACCCGCACCCATACCTACATCCGTACCCTTACCAATAGCTCCGATGGAGTTGCCAGTCAATGTCACCACACAAGAACTACTACTTCGAACAATGCAAGAGCTACTGCTTCGCCTGGTGCCAAGTACCACACCGAATACGCAGATGACCCAGCCTAGTGTGCGAATGTACTCACTCCCTCAAACTCCTTTTGCCTTCTCTCTCATTCCTCCAACAAATCCTGTGCTCCCTTCTCCAGAAGAATCAGCACAAGATCAACAACAGCAAGCAATTGGGAGCAACCCTCCCCCACATCTCTACTCAACACATCACAACAATCCAGTCACAGCACATGCAAATCACAGGCAAGAATTGGCGGATGCCCATGAAGGGGGCCAGTTTCGAGTCCAGCGCACTCCCCCTAACGGGAGTAACGTCCCGGAATTGGCAGATACCCCAGGCGGGAGCCATTTTCAAACATCCCATCCTCCGAAAGGGAGTGGTGTTCAATTCCAGCTACCTCCCGCCACCGGGAGTCCACCTTCTTTCCATCAAACCCCCATTTTGGATCCATATGAAGAAGAAGCGGCATAAGCCCTACAGCAAGGGGCAAGATACCCGCAGCAAAGTAAGTCAGAGATCGAGGAGTTACGAGAGCAATTACAAATGATGCAAAGCCAGCTTCAGAGACAACAAGGAGTGGATCACCCATCCACTAAGTTCAGGGACCTCTGTCCCTTCCCAGACGCCCGGGTACCTCCAAATTTTGAGATACCAAAGTTCAAAAGGTATGACGGTAGCGGGTGCCCCACAGCACATTTAAAAGCCTTTTGTGGGGAGCTCAATACGATAGCAGGGAATGATGGGGCTTTAATAAGACTTTTCCAAATCCCTAAAGGGTGACGCTCGGATTGGTACACCTCACTAGATAGCCACCAAATCGAACACAGGAAAAACTTTCCCAAGCATTCATGTGAGTTCTCATACACCCGAACATGGCTCAGGAGAGCGACTTGGCGCCCCGAGGCAAAAAGCGATGAATCTTTATCAAAGATACGTAGGACGATGGCGAGCTATGGCAAATAATGAGAAACCCCATCGATGACGAAGAGCGGATATCCATGATTGTGCATTCAGACATCCCAACATTTCAGGATATCTGATCTCATATCCGTACGTAAACTTCTCCCAACTCATCCGAGCTGGAGAACAAGTAGAAGCTGGGATCAGAGCTGGAACCATCTCCCCATGGCCACATCAGGCCCCCTCAATTAAAAGAAATAAAGTCGAGGGAAAACCTGTTGGGCACGGGAATGGAAATAGCGCTGCTCCCATGCAGCGTGCTACTGAAGTTAACAACATCATCGCTAACACTCAAGGCAACCAGTATGCTCCACCACTAGAGCCACGACAGACAAAATGCAAGATGCACCACAACGTATGGCGGTACTAACCCCAAAGAAACCCAACAAGGATATCGTGGCACGGTCATCTCAACAAAGAATCACAACATGCTTTGGGGAAATGCGCAAGGACCATACAAGCAAGGAATGTTAGGGAGGAAGTTCACTCCATTGGCACAATCATATAGCCAAGTGCTAACAATGCTCATGCAAAAGCAACTGCTAACACCCCTCCAGCCTCGACTTCCACCGAATCCCTTGCCTCCTGGTTACAATGAAAATCGCACGTGCATATCATCGGGCTCGGTCATCTAACGGACATTTGCTTCATTTGAAACATGCGGTCCAAGATTTGATCGAAAGCTTAAGATTGCGATCACCCCACAGCCAATACGCTTCAAGCCAATATTCTCCAAAATCCCCTGCCCTCGCATCAGGCAGGACCCAGCACATCCAGTACCTCTATCGTCAATCACATTGAAGGAGGTCAACCCACATATGCTTATCCACATCATTCCATCCAAGCAATCATGCCCGACACATCCAATCGGACATGGGGACACCAGCAAGCACCATCGCCTGGGCCAGAGGTGTCCCTTGAAGCAGCACCAGCTACTCAACCTCTCATATTTCTTGAAGCAGCGCCAACATCTCAGCCTCTCGTAACTTTGGAAACAATACCCAACAGGTCATACCCTCAGAACCTCGCCCTCCAAGGGGCACATTCAACCCCATCCTCGGCATATCCAAAAAGGTTGAATTCTGAACCTGTTATCCTCCCGATAGGTCTCCCGACCTAACCCTGCTAACCTTGCAGGGGCACCCTCAGTTCATACCCCGCACCCCGATGCCTCACCAACGGCACATACCCAAAGAATCCCTCCCCCACATCAAAGGAAAGAGGAAAGATCCATGGCCACAACTAATCGTAACTTGGCGGCACCTCAAGAGATATCACCGAGTCTACCACAAACTGCTTGCTCCAAGAATGACCCTCGGCTTCAAGAACCATTGGCATACTTGGAAGGAAGAGCGGTTCCTTCCTATAACCCGAAAGCGAGCCCATGGCATTATCCGTAATGTGATGAGGTGGGTAACAATGGGAGATACCTCAGAGAGATAATCAGAACTCAAAAGAAACTCGGGGAATTTTATCAGGAACCACCAGCAAAACTGACACTGCTTATGATATAGCAGCCCAACTCAAAACCATTCCTGCACAAATATCCATCTGGGAACTCCTATGTACGTCAAGGTCGCATCGAGAGATCTTTGCGAAGACCTTAAATGATGCTCATATCTCTCCTGATGTACCTCCTGAAATGGTGGCAAGCATGATTGGCCAACTTCTCGCACCACAAGCCATCACCTTCTCTGATGATGAGCTACCACCTGAAGGTCGCGAACATAGGCGATCACTAAACATAGTGGCCCACCACAAGAATTTCAAGATCCCACTAGTGCTCATTGATAATGGATCAAGTCTCAACGTTTGCCCTTCAAGGACTGTTGAACGGTTAGGGATAGAACCATCCTCCTTCGACCCAAAGACCATGAGTGTCGAGCCTTCGATAATTCCCCGAAGGCAAGTAGAAGCGGAAATTGACCTAGAATTACAAATTGGACGAGACATGACCCTTGTCACATTCCAGGTCATCGATATTCTCGCCTCATTTAACCTTCTCTTGGGCGGCCATGGCTCCATGTTTGTTGGAGCCATCCCATCTACCCTCCACCAAAGGGTTAAATTCCCTTCGGAAATCGGATCATTTCAATCCGGCCGAGCGTAAACCATCCTCCCAGTGTGACGGTCGGTATTCCGAAACCGACATTCCAAGTGATTGACATTCAAAGATACGAAGGCGATATTCCATATCACAGTTTTGAATTCGAAAAAGTGAACGCGATCGCTAACCCTCGCCCTCTAGCTGCTGAATACGTCATTCCCCCTGCTGAGCGATTGATCCTAAATTACCGTACCGAGTTCCATGAAAAAGGTATGGTAGTAAGACCAAAGACTTGCCAATGTACAGAGACAGGGACTGGGATATCAACCGACACCGGAAGATCAGGCTAAAAAGCCAAAAAGGGGTCAACTGTTTAAATGCACACCCATCGAGTTTGTCAAAGCTGGGACAGTTCATGAGGGCAAAATGGTATCTCTTGAGGACCAATTTCAAGCACTTAGACTCACAAAACAGACTAGACAAGAGTCTATCTGGCCACCAATAAGGTGGGATCGGATCCTTAGGATGCCAGAGGAGCACACAAGGCCAGGGGCAGAACCCCCAGATCCATCGCATGAAACTAGGGACATGAAAACGAGTCCATCAGCAAGTGACTCAAAACCGAGAATGCCCTTTGCAAGCAATGTAGACCAGAACAGGGAGACACCCATTCAGGGGAATACAGGGCAGAAGCAACCCATCCATTGGGTTGACAAAGGTAAGTGGCTTGCTCTGGATTGGACGAATGTTCAAATCCCGTCCCAGAAATCCGAAGAACAAGAAGAACTTCAACTCCTGGGCACAGAGGTCGAAACAGATTCGGACTCTGAGCCCAGCCCAGCAGACATCATGGTCATCGAGACAGGTGACCCACAGGAAAAAACGGAGCAGATCAGCAAGATCGAAAGGGGAAAAGAGCCAGGATGGTCAGCCATCCCCCAAACAATTGAATCAGCTAGCAAACCACTCGCTAGCATCAGCTTTAAAAAAAAAACGCCAATGTAGATAACAATTGGTATCCCGAACCAGGACAAGACCAATCATGGTTTGCGACACCGTCCTGTTCAGGATATCTTGGCGACACAAAAAAATCAAAAAATCTTTCAAACACAAAAACATTAAAAAATCTTTCAAATACAAAAACATCACATATTCCTCAAAATCACAAAACATCAAAAAACTTCCAAAATACAAAAACAATAGAAAATTTTTCAAAAATCACTATGCCAAACAATTCTCATGACAAGCATGAGTTTGAAGTCGACTCATATGATTTCGATCTGGAGTTGGACTTCGAACTCATGGGTTTGGATGAAGCCATGGATGAGGGAAATGATGATACCGCTCTCGAATTCGAGGTTTCCCTCGAAAAATTCGAAACAAAGGCCAATGTTGTAGCAGATGACTTCGAAATTGTGAACTTAGGGTCGGTGGAATCCCCCAAGGAAGTGCGTATCGGGAAATCGCTTCCCCTAGAATATAAGCGGAAGATGATGGAGTTTCTGAAGCCGAGGTTGTCCAACTTTGCTTTCTCCTATGAGGACATGCCAGGGCTCGATGAAAAGTTGGTGGTGCATCATCTGCCGACCAAGCCAGAAATGAAGCCATTCAAGCAAAAGCTACGAAGGATGAAGCCAGAATGGGCCCTGAAAATCCGTGATGAAATCATCAAGCAATACAATGCGGGATTTCTGGTAGTCTCCAACTATCCGGAATGGCTCGCAAATATCGTACTCAGTTCCCAAAAAGATGGGAAAGTCGAATGTGCATCGACTTTAGGGACCTCAACAGAAAGCAAGCCCTAAAGATGACTTCCCTTTGCCTCATATCGACACACCGGTAGATAATCTTCGCTGACACAAGATCTTCTCCTTCATGGACGGTTTCTCCTAGTTATAATCGATCAAGATGGTAGTCGAAGACCGTGAGAAGACCTCCTTCATCACGCCATGGGGAACTTTCATTATCGGGTCATGCCCTTTGGGCCGAAAAAAATGCGGGAGCTACATATCGGCCGAGCCATGACTTGCCTTGTTTCATGACATGATAAACAAGGAAATGGAAGTTTATGTGGACGACATGATTGTCAAATCTCGCACGATCGAAGGACACTTTGAAGATCTCAAAAAGCTCTTCGACAGGCTGAAAAAGTTCAAGCTCCGCCTCAATCCACAAAAATGTGTCTTCGGTGCAACCGGAGGCAAGCTTTTAGGCTTCATTGTCAGCGAAGACGGTATCAGGGTGGATGAAAATAAAACCAAAGCTATCATCAAGATGCCACCACCCAAGACCGAGAAAGAAATTCGGGGCTTTCTCGGGTGAATCCAATATATCAGCCGATTCATCACACAACTCACTCCGGTCTGCGAACCCATATTCAAGCTGTTACGAAAGAACTCTCCAAAAGAATGGAATGACGACTGCCAAGCGGCCTTCGATAAAATCAAAAGATATTTGCTAAGTCCTCCAGTGCTCGTGCCGCCTACTCCAGGTAGGCCACTTCTGTTGTATATCTCTGTCACAGCGGAAGCAATCGGATGCGTCCTCGGCCAACACGACGATACGGGAAGAAAGGAGCAAGCGATCTACTATCTAAGCCGACGGTTTACAAGCTACGAAGCCAAATATTCCAGCTTAGAAAAAACATGCCTCGCCCTAGTTTGGGCAACACAACGGCTAAGGCAATACATGATCGCTCACCCGATACTTCTGCTCGCCCGCATGGATCCGTTGAAGTACTTGTTCGAAAACCGCCGACAGGGTAGGATCGCAAAATGGCGACTCATCGCTTCGAGTTTGACATCACATATATCACCCAAGAAGCAATCAAGGGGCAAGCACTGGCCGATCATTTAGCAGCACACTCCCCGCCCAACTACCAACCTCTGAAGACCTTCTTCCCCGACGAAGACATCCTCCAGATCGAGGGAGAAGAGGAGAGAAAGGCAGGAGAATGGACACTCTTCTTCGATGGAGCTGCAAACGCGAAGGGGAGTGGAGTAGGCGCCATACTCTACTCCCCCGAAGATGTCCCAGTTCCTATATCCAGAAGACTAGCATTCCAGTGCACCAACAATGTAGCTGAATATGAGGCATGCATCGCCGGTCTAAGAGAAGCCATCATCCTTAATGTAAAGAAGTTACGAGTCTTCGGAGATTCGCAACTCATCATCAACCAGATAAATGGCGATTGGAAGACCAAGGATGAGAAGCTGATTCCCTATCATGTCTATCTGGAAAATTTGATCGAAGAGTTCGAAGAGATCACATTCTCTTACATGCCTCGGGTCAAGAATCAGTTTGCGGACGCTCTGGCTACCCTCGCTTCAATGTTGGAAATCCCAAAAGGAGTTGCTGGATGGGAACTCACTGTCGAACTCCAAGAGGAACCTGCATTCTGTCTACAAATCGAAGAAGCCGAGCCTGCCCCAAATGATCAGCCATGGTACACAGATATCAAAAAATACCTCGAACATCAGAAGTACCCGGAAGGAGCAGCTCTGACTGATCGACGTACAATACAAAGATTAGCAGCTCAGTTCATGATCACTGGGGGTATCCTCTACAAGCGATCCTTCAACCAAGTCCTCCTCCACTGTCTTGACGAGACAGAGGCAGCCCTGATTATGTCAGAAATCCACGAAGGACTATGCGGCCCGCATATGAACGGGCACATGATGGCAAAGAAGATCTTACGACTCGACTACTACTGGCTTACAATGGAGACAGATTGTTGCAAGCACGTCAGGAGATGCTTCAAGTGTCAGGAGCATGCGAACCAAATCCATGCGCCTGCTTCCGAACTCTACAACTTGACGGCACCATGGCCCTTTTCTGTATGGGGGCTCGACATCATAGGTAAGATCAGCCCTAAAGCCTCAAACGGGCATGAATACATCCTGGTGGCAGTAGATTACTTCACTAAATGGATAGAAGCAGCATCCTACACCACTATCACAGCATCTCATGTGGTCAAATTCATGAAGAACAACATCATTAGCCGATATGAGGTCCCTTAAGCCATTATCACTGATAACGGAACTCCGTTCGTCAATAAAAGAATGGGCGATTTCCTCGACAAGTTTAAAATTCAACGCCATCGGTCGAGCCCCTACCGCCCTCAGATGAATGGTGGGGTGGAAGCCGCAAACAAAACTATCATCCGCATACTCGAAAAGATGGTGAAGACATATCGTGACTGGTCAGAAATGCTTCCTTATGCACTCTGGGCTTATCGCACGTCTGTACGGTCTTCTACAGGCGCAACTCCATATGGGCTCGTTTACGGAATGGAAGCAGTACTACCAGTCGAAATTGAAATCCCATCACTACGGATACTACTGGAAAGTGAAGTCGAGGAAGGCGAGTGGCAACAAGCAAGGTACGATCAACTGCATCTGGCAGATGAGAAGCGCATGCGGGCGCTAAACCACTCCCAATGCTATCAAAGAAGGATCACTCGAGCTTACAACAAGAGAGTCCGGAAGAGAAGTTTCAAAGTCGGTGACATGATCATGAAACGTATCCTGCCGCCGCATTTGCCAGATCCCAGAGGAAAATTCAAACCATTGTGGGACGGACCACTGATCATTCGGGAAGTACTCCCAGGAGGCGCTCTTCGGCTCACCAATCTGAAAGGCGAGGATCTTCCCGAGCCCATCAACGCCGACAATGTAAAAATCTATCACGGGTAACCCTACCTAACTTTGTCAATGATTACAATCGAAAGGCTGCATCTCTCACCTCTTTACCAGAAATAAAACTGTATATATCCACCAATTACCCTTTTTCAGAAATACCCATCATGTCCCAAAAAAAAAGAAAGAAAACAAAACAAAAAAGAAAGAAAAAGAAAAAAAGAAAAAAGACAAAAAGAAACCTCAAAAAAAAAAGAAAACAAAAAGAAAGCAAAGAAATCCATCCCGCATCCCTAAAAATCTATCCCGTATCCCCAAATAATTTCAAGCAAATTTACGATTATGATTAAAGACAAGGACAAAGGGTAGCCGATCGGCACTATGACGGAAGTTCCCCTGTCACTCCTAGCACTTCAACAAAACCAAAAAAATAAAATAAAGGCATGCCTAAGCAAAAGGGGCGAGTTGAAAACCTGAAAAGGCAGCTCGAGTAAAAACAGCAAGCATGTAGCGGACTTGGTAAAAACCTGAAAGGGCGCCAAGGGTAAAAATAGCATAAGCTGCCAAGGTGCAAGATCAAAACCCTGGACGTAGTGAAAATCCGAGAGGACACTACGGGCAAAAATGACGGGAAGAGCCAGACGTAGTGAAAACCTGAAAAGGCGCTACGGGTAAAAATGACAAGAAATAAAAAATGAAATAAAAGTGCAGGAACAGAAGAAGCCGAGGCAGCAAATGACACAACAAGATACAAAGAAGGATTAACTTCTGATCGACTCCATCGATCTTTGTTCAAATCCGTGGGATGCAATCCCGACATTGTCTCCCTCAAGAAACCAAGACCCCAAGGAGCACAGTCTAGAATACTGTACACAACGTGGGCTGAGCCCAAGAGTCTGATCCCAATCAACCAAAGTATTAATCCAAGCATGAGTAAACATGGCACGAACAAAATATTTCATTTTCTTAAATCATTCCGCAAATACACTGTCTTTCCCTTTATAACAAAAATCCTCCGTGCATACAAAATAAGTAGTCAATCAACAGCAGAAATTGCAGGTAAGCCCCTACCTCTCATATGCCAACAATCTCTCCCTGAGCCTCTCTATCTCCATGCGCAGGTAGAAGATCTCATCCCTATCCAGACGATGTGACGCAAGCATGCTCTCATCGTATCGCCGCTCTACGGCTAATCGGCGGGCCATGTCCTCACACGAGTGGCGAAGCACAGCAATCTCACTGATCAGGTGGCCATGCGTGGCCAGCAGAAATGAAGGATCAATGAAGGGCCGCTCCTCAAAAGCCTCGAAAGAATCAATAACGCAGGAGGAAGATGAAGCAGTGTCACCTATCATATCCTGATCAACAGCCTCATCTGCCAAGTGCCAGCCTGGAACCTGACGATACAACGACTACTCTGCTACCCATCGCTGGTATGGTACCGTCGCCATAAGAGGAGCCCAAGACTCAAGGCCTAGAGCCGTCGCATCCAAAGAACCCTGCCAGGAAATCCAGACTCGCCTATACAAGGATGTCAAATCAGATGGAAGAGACGAATGTCCAAATCCAGAAAAGGCGAACTCTGGGATATCCTGCCAGAAACCAAACTGGCGAAGGAAGCGTATGGGATGATAGGAGCAGCATCCCCGAAGGCCGAGCAACAGTAAAGGAGTACGAGCTGCACTACAGATCAGGGGCGCTCGACAAAGCCAAGTAGCCTCCCAGCTGATCTCCCACCCTCGAAGCTCCGAAAACATGCGGCGATACAATGACTCCGTGGCCTCAACACCACACGGAAGGTCGTCGAGCAACAAGCGTAGCACGTCATTACGACGAGAATCAGGAAATACAAGCACAGGAGTCATGTACAAGTGTTCCCATAACCATACCTGGGAGAAGCCTAAATTAAGCCCAAATTTCAAAAAAAAATGGGATGTATGAGAAAGTGACAAAAAAGCAGAAAGTACCTGAAGAAACGAGCAGCAGCCTCTGAGGACGTGGGTATGTCCAAGGGAACACTCAGTCAACCCCAAGAAAAGCTCGGCCAGCACTACCGAAACGATGCTCCTGCGACAAAGAACGCATCGGAAGACGTCTAGCAAAACTACCAGCGACGATCGTCTCCATCCTGAAAAGAGCAACTCAGCCAAGGTGCAAAATATCAGTGCATTTAGGCACTGAAGCTGACGATCAGATCCAGGCCTCCCACGGCCAGTAGAGCAGCGGTCATATAAAATCTCCAGAGAAAGCTCACCAACCCCGCCCTCTGCAGTAGGAAGAACAATGGGAAATCCAAACCAGCAACCAGATCAGAAGGGCGAACCGACTCCGATAAAGGAATGTACGCCTCCCCTGCCAGGAGAAGGCCGGACAGACGCGTAAACTCCTCCAACGATGGACCCAGTTCCAGATCATTGAAAGAAAACAGGTTCAGGGATGGTACCTAGTCAAACAATGCCGCACTCAGCAGTCGCCAGTCTAAGCGGACTCGGTGAAAGTGGAGAACCTCTCAAAAGCCCAAGGAGTCCAACTCGAAGATCTCGGACTCGGTCAAACTGTCAATCCAAATATGTAATCGCCGTAAACGAGTGCAACGCGCTACGCAATCGACAAGTCCGAACAAGCACACCCTCAACAATCTGAATCCCTGGGGCCACCAATGGGTCATCAAAAATTGGCATACCCTCATCTAAAAGATCGATCTCGTGGTGGAGGAAAAAGCCAGACGCGCCCATTGCATCTCGCAGTGTATCCCGAAAAGCCTCAACAGGAGGACCTGAATCCCCGACAACTGTTACATCGGGAGGTGTCTGAAATGAAGAAGCCCCAATAGCTGCAACATCTGGGTGCATCCCATGGCACATAGGAGCTACATCCTCAGTCGACGCCGAGAGTCGACCGACCACCATCGCCTCGAAATATGTGCCAAAAATCGACCCGGTGCCGCCCGTCGAAAGACCACCATCTACCAAGTCCAAACTATCTAAAGCATCAAGAGGAAGCCCATCATCCACCAAAATCTGATCCACCCCATCCATAGCCATCCCTCCATCAAGCAAGCCATCCACACCATCCATAGCAATCATCCCATTCATGCCATCCATAGCCATCCCTCCATCAAGCAAGTCATCCACACCATCCATAGCAATCATCCCATCCATGCCATCCATAGCCATCCCTCCATCAAGCAAACCATCCAATCCCATCAGCCCATTAGTAGGAAAAGGATCCAAGTCATAAGTGGTGTTCATTCCTTCCAAAGGGCCCATCAATTCCTCATCTACCCCCATAAACCCCTCATCATTTATGGAGCCACCTACCTTTTCACCACCAATAAACACACCTAAATTATCATCATGATTGGCCATGATGAATCAGAAAAGAAAAAAAAAAACAAGGGATGGATGAAGACAAAGAGGAAAGGACAAAATGGAGACAAAAAGAATGATCAGAAAACGGACGGACGAGAATGCCGGAGGAAGGGACAAAGGGAATGAACAGGGAAGAGCAGGGCTTGCTGGAAGAAAAGATGGACGGGGGCGGTAATCGGATTACCGCTGGCGGTATTCGGAGTACCATTTCAGAACAGAGGTGTCATCGCTGAATCACTGCAGCACCTGACAGAACAGGCAGAACGGGCAAATGTCAACGGGCGGTAGTCCGATTACCGCCGGCGGTATTCCAATTACCGCCGGCGGCAGTCCGACTGCCGCCCCGACCCAGTTCCAAGTGAAATTTCGGACAGATCTATTTCGGATGGTAGAAAGCGATCAATTTACTCCTATGTGCATGATTGGATGAAAGAAACTGTGAAAGCAGAAGACAATGCCAAACAAACTAAAATTTTATATTAAATGAAGGAGATCATACAGTCTATGAACTAATCATCACCCGGAAAATAGGTGTCACTATCCTTGCTATGAAAATGAGGTCCCAAGATCCCTCCTCCAGCAAAGCGGGCACCACCACCAGGAGCATAACCAGGCTGAAGAATCGGACCCATGCCGTCTGCTCACTCCAAGAGCTGTATTCTCTGTCTGGGTCAACAAAAGTGCTAGCTTCATAGCCTTCCAAAGCAGCAACCAGCTCTCTTTGTGGCACAGACCTCCAATCAGATGGTCCAGATGGCGGACTAAGCGGGACCAAAGGGCTGCCAGTCAACTGCCAAAAAAGTCTCTCTCCCAGATACCATTTGGTCACCCGCGGATCCTCCAGGATGCGGCGTCGTCGAGAGGCCTGGAAAGCCTCCTGTGCACCAGGAGTAAGAGCTGCATTCGACTGAAGGTAGGGCCGAGTATGAAACTGCAAAAAAGAAGAAAAGGTAAAGATTGTCGGACATGCAGAAAGCAACATATGGGCAATACAGGGCAAGACAGATCGCTCACATCGTCAGGAACGAGGGCATCAACATTCGACCTCCAAGCAAGATCAGAAAACAAACGAGTACGGCTGCGGTTATCCTTGTACCACAGCATCATGCGAGGGAATGGAGGCGAATGATTAATCAGAGTAGGAGCCAGGTGAGGAAAATGGTCAAAAAAGCAAACCTGCGCTACACCAAAATTAGGAGGAAACACACCAGACCGTCCTCAAGGAAAAGATGACAGAAAAGATCTCGAGAAAGTACCTCAATGACTGGGTAAAAACCAGTCAAGGAGCGGCTGATACAGCGACTGGCCTTATCCAGCCCTTCGTACAAATGCGCCAAGAGGGCTGCATTCCAGTTGTACGGCATGGGAAAAGTAATATCTGCCACAAGCGATAACAAACGGGAACTCACTAATTCATTCCCATGGCAGAAGATCATCGCTCCCATGGTATATAAAATCAGGGCCCGAGCTTTTATCACAGCTGCAGCTTCAGTCTCAGGGATGCGCCTGGCGAAATTCGAGGAAGCCACAAAAGTTTAAATCGATGGCCCGAAAATTCATGGCATCTGTCGGCATCATCCCTAATAGCTCCATCCACCATCCTCGGTAGGTCTTGGAAGGTCCTCCTCAAAGGGCACATAACCACCATCATATCTAAGACCCAGCTGCATATATATGTCATATGGGGTGATCCCCCACTCTCCGAAGGGCAATTGGAATGTATGTGTCTCGGGGTGCCATCGCTCGGCCAAGGCAGATAAGAGCGACATGTTCGTCTTACTTAGACGAACCCGGAAAAAGATGCGCAAAAGGGGTACGCTCCAGAACCTCGAAGAACAAAGGTGAGGATCATGAAACCAGGTCGGGCCGTGCCTCCCGACCCCACGCCCCCTAAGAATCGCAGCGCACCACCTTCCCGAGCTACATCTGAAAGATGCCGACCCTCCCGTGGCACGAAACATGGGTCGGTCGAATGCTGAGACGGACCAGCCTCATTCCTACCTCGACGGGGCATACTGCACAGGCAAAGCCTACAGGTAAGTTCCATGTCAAGTCCATACCTCAAAAGATCCATCTCAAAAGCCCACTTTCAAGGACAATCTTAAAAGGGCCAAAAAAAAGAAGAAGGGTCCATGGTGAAAGGCCCATTTCGGAGGCCCACGTCCACAAACTCACCTTCAAGAGCATGTTTTCCAGAATAACCCATTCCAAAGCTTAAATCCTCTTCAAAGTCATTACCACTCTAAAATCAAGGGCTCGCTCAAAGATCAAGGTCCATTCCAAAAAGGGGGGGGGGGGGGGGGGGGGAAGGGCCATTTCAGCAAATCCATCCATGATCCAATGGTCCAAATCACTCATACATAGTCTAGATCATTTCATCCAATGGTCCAGATCCTCCAGATCATCCATCTCATGGTCTAGATCATCCACACATGGTCCAGATCATCCATCCGATGGTCTAGATCGTCCACACCTGATCCAGATCAACGGTCCAGATCATCCATCATCCATCCATTCATAAATGATCCAGATCATTCATACATGATCCAGATTAATGGTCCAGATCATCCATCATCCACCCGTCCACACCTGATCCAGATCAACGGTCCAGATCATCCATCGTCCATCCATTCATAAATGATCCAGATCAATGGTCCAGATCATTCATACATGATCCAGATTAATGGTCCAGATCATCCACCATCCACCCGTCCATACATGATCCAGATCAACGGTCCGAGATCATCCATCATCCATCCATTCATAAATGATCCAGATCAATGGTCCAGATCATTCATACATGATCCAGATTAATGGTCCAGATCATCCACCATCCACCCGTCCACACCTGATCCAGATCAACGGTCCAGATCATCCATCATCCATCCATTCATAAATGATCCAGATCAATGGTCCAGATCATTCATACATGATCCAGATTAATGGTCCAGATCATCCACCATCCACCCGTCCATACATGATCCAGATCAACGGTCCAGATCATCCATCATCCATCCATTCATAAATGATCCAGATCAATGGTCCAGATCATTCATACATGATCCAGATTAATGGTCCAGATCATCCACCATCCACCCGTCCATACATGATCCAGATCAACGGTCCAGAACATCCATCATCCATCCATCCATGCATGATCCAAATCCATCGTCCAGATCAATCATCCATCCACCCATCCAACGGTCCGGATCGTCCAAAAAAAAAATCAGATCAAATAAAAGGTGGGGCCCCCTTTTCTATCACACCCCACTCTAGCAAGTGAAAATAAAAACAAAAACAAAAAAATATATAAATACAATCAGCAGCTTGAATAAAAAAAAATATATAAAATAAATAAATAAAACAAATAAATAAAATCCTGCAAGATCCAGTGGTCTAGATTTCACCAAAGACTGATCAACGGTCCAGGATCATAGCCCTCCCCCAAAAAAAAAAAAAAAAAAAGAAAAAAAAAGAAAGATTGCAAGATCTCCTCAAGAGGATGGCCCACCAAGAACCTAAGGAGAACCCAATGGCCGAGAATACCTGAAATCAAAGAAAATACAAGGTAAAAATGAGCTCTAGGGATCATAGATGCGTCCCTGGACGATCGGGCGAGCAGGCTAAATGGGAAGGAGACTGCATCGGACGGACCAGCAGAGAGGAACGGACCAGCGGTCCATCTGCGGACCGGCGGTAGCCGGAAGATCTGCATGGCGGCATCCATTGCCCCAGCAGAACTTGACATTAGGCAGGTGTCTTTGTCCCCCATGCCCACCTCCTGTGACCGGTTTTCCCTTTGGACCGGTGGATAAAGTCAAAAGAATTTCTAAAATAGACTTCTGTTTCCTCTAAGGTTTAAAAAGGGTCTTCAAAAATTCCAAGAATAAACCTCTGATTCTCTAAAACCTCCAAAATGTCCAAAACTTTTTTTTAAAAAAATAATAATAATAAACTCCAGTTCTTCTAAATCTCCAAAAAGGTCCCAAATTTTTTAAAAATAGATTTCAGCCTTTCTAAACTCTTGAAAAAGACCCTAGAGAATTTCGAAAATAAACCTTTGTTCCAAAAACTCTCAAAAAAAAAAAAAAAATCCCAAAATCTTCAAAACAAAAAAAAAAAAATCCCAAAAATTCCAAAAAAAAAAAAAAAAAAAAAAAAAATCCCAAAATTCCAAAAAAAAAAAAAAATCCCAAAATTCCAAAAAATCCCAAAAATCCCAAAATTCCAAAAATCTCCAAAAACCCAAAATTCGAAAAATCCCAAAATTTTCAAAAAAAAAAAAAAATTCCACAAAACATCTGAATTTTCAAAAAATCTCAAAATACCAAGTAATTCTAAAATAAATCCCCAGGCCCAAAAGGTTTGCTTCTTCTAAAAACATTAGCCCCATTAATTTATTAGTGGAGGCCATCTGACTTGCAAATAAAAATCGTTAGCCCCATCAGCTCACTAGTGGAGGCAACGCAACTGTTTACTTAACTTGCGAAAATAAAAACCGAACGATGACGCCCACCCGCGAGATCGAACGGATATTTTCCAAAAAAAAAAAAGAGTTCAGATAAAATTCTCAAGGAGCCTATCTCCAAAGAGGATAGTTTTAAAAAAAAAAACGCGCGCGTCACGCAGTACACTGAGGAATCTTCCATATTCTCCAGTTGCGGACAGTGCAAATAGTTAAATAAGACCCGATCTCTTCCGGTTTCCCCGAAGGACGATCGAGTCCGTACATGATATATGTACGATTGGCCAGATCTCTATAAACTGGGTAGTCGTACAAATGCTAGTAAGATGAGTGGATCTATCTTTGGAAAGAATAATCAAACTCGAAGTGAAGACAATCCATTGTAACCAAGGTGTCAGACTCAGCAGATTGCATGGCGAACAGATTACCTGCACATACCTAGCCCGGAATATTTACAAAATTTGATCGAGTCCAAGTCGGCGTAGTGAGTTCCCCGTAAGGCCGCACCAACGCGCAGGGCAGCTAACCACTTTGACGATTAAATGGAACGAACATTCCTAGGGTGATTACATAGCAAAGGAACGACAGACCCTAACGAAGACGGGAATCCTCGTAAAGCGCGACAAATGCGCGCGAGGCCCTTACTTTTCGGACTTACCCTCCAATGCGTAAACAATCCGATGTGAAGAGGTTGTGATTGGTGATCCGTAAAGCCGCGACAAATGCGTAGGAGACAATCACAACGTTTTCCTCAACCCTCGTGGTATGTGCAAGTCCTCTTTTTCCAAACAGACGGCGATGATGATACAATGGTAAGCAATAGATTTAAATCGCTACCCTTCATTCCCGACCCCGAAGGGTGGGGTGTCCACTTGCTTTGACCTTCGGTTGCCCGCAACCTCGGTCAAAGAGGGGCATCTGTAGACACCCCACCCAGGCTAATATCTTGATTTTGTTAAGACAAATCCGAGAACCATGATCATATCCTAAACCTACCCCTAATCCTAACCTGAGCTATCATGAATCATCATTCAATCCAAACCATGTCCAAAATCGACCTATTTCTCGAATCATTTTCGGGTAACCATCGAGCCAACTTCAAGCCATTTAGAGCCAAATATCCAAAAGGAACTTTGTTTCACTCTAAGGACCCAAAAAAGGACTCACCAGATGAATTTCAAGGAAAACCGTACCGAGGTGGTAATCGGATTACCGCCGGCGGTAGTCAAATTACCGCTTCCTCCCAGAAAGTGCGCACGGAGCCAGTCACACGAGTTCCGGACTCAACCAGGTCCGGGCGGTAGTCAAACTACCGCCGGCGGTAGTCGGATTACCGCCGGTGGTACTCGGAATTCCGCCGCGTGCGGTCTGAGCAGGGACAGCTGTCTCAGCGTCCAAAGTCAACTCTTCCTGGAATTTACCCCTCCCATCTCCACTATTTACCGTTTTACCAGCCCCTTTAGCCAATGGGAGCATGCCATGTGGCATCTCTCTCCTCTCCACCAATCACCATATGCCACATCAGCATTTGCCCTCCTTTTATCCCCTATTTACCAAACAACCATTGGAAAGGGCTATAAATAGTCCTCTCCCCTTTCATTTTCACCCATGAATGAGAGCCACCAAAAGAGGGAGAAAGTGAGAGAGAAAGAGTGAGAGGAAAAGAAAAGAAAAGAGAGAAAGAGAGAGAGTGAGGAAGAGAGTGAAGGAAGGGAAGGAGCTCCCAAGCCTTCAAGCCCACATTTTCAGGCCACCTCCTAGCCTTCATCTCAACCCTTCCCACCCACAAGCCTAGTCCAAAATGATCATGGTTCAATCTACATCTTAGCCTTTTCAAGAATCAAGTCAAAGATCCATTTGCATACAAGCATTCATCATGACATCTACTCCCTTCTCAACCCCCTTGCTTCTCTATATCTCTAGTGGACGTATGCTCTGTGACTTGCCGTACATCGGATCCTGTCACATCAGAAATTCCTAGTGATCTAGTCCACTTTTCTTGTATTTTTGCATAAGCATCATCACATCCACCCTTTAGACACATTGTCGGATGTATGCTCTGTGGCCTGCCAAAATCTCGGATCTTGCTACATCAGAAATCCACATGTGACTAGTCCCATCATGACCGTAGCATCATCATCATCCCTTGAGATTATTTTACCACATTAAGTTGAGACCGCACATTTGTGTGGGCAGAGAAGGTGCCTAACACCTTCCCTCTTTATAGCAGGGTCCATTACAGGAATCTCGGATCATGCAGACCAGAGTCAATCTAAGGTCGGAGAATATTGGATTTCTCCAACTTTATGTATTCCGTGGTTCTAGCCGACCACGGGATTCTGAGATCATTCGGCTAGTGGCGACTCCAATAATCACAAATCAGCTTAATCACCCCCAAAAGCATCACTACGACACACTTTTACCAAACAACGTGGATGCCCAATTTTTCAGTGTCTACACACTGAAAAATCGGGCGTTCACATTGTTTGGTAAAAGTGTGTCGTAGTGATGCTTTTGGGGGTGATTAAGCTGATTTGTGATTATTGGAGTCGCCACTAACCGAATGATCTCAGAATCCCGCGGTCGGCTAGAACCACTTTAATACATAAAGTTGGAGAAATCCTCTAATATCTCCCACCTTTAGATTGACTCTGTCTCCGCGATCCGATTCCTGCAGGACCCTACAGTTAAGAGGGAAGGTGTTAGCACTCCTCTCTGCCCACACAAATGTGCTCTCAACTTAATGTGGTAAAATAATCTCAAGGATGATGATGATACTACGTGCATGATGGGACTAGTCACATGTGGATTTCTGATGCGTAGAAGATCCGAGATTTCAGGCCACAGAGCATACATCCGACAATGTGTCTAAAGGGTGGATGTGATGATGCTATGCAAAACACAAGAAAAGTGGACTAGATCACTAGGAATTTCTGATGTGACAGATCCGATGTACTGCAAGTCACGCTGAGCATACGTCCACTAGAGATATGAGAAGCAAGGGGTTGAGAAGGAGTGATGTCATGATGAATGCTTGTATGCAAATGGATCTTTGACTTGATTCTTGAAAAGGCTAAGATGTAGATTGAACCATGATCATTTTGGACTAGGCTTGTGGGTGGGAAGGGTTGAGATGAAGGCTAGAGGTGGCCCGAAAATGTGGGCTTGAAGGCTTGGGAGCTCCTTCCCTTCCTTCACTCTCTTCCTCACTCTCTCTCTTCTCTTTTCTTTTCTTTTCCTCTCACTCTTTCTCTCTCACTTTCTCCTCTCTCGGTGGCTCTCATTCATGGGTGAAAATGAAGGGGAGAGGGCTATTTATAGCCCTTTCAATGGTTGTTTATAAATAGGGATAAAAGGAGGGCAAATGCCGATGTGGCATATGATGATTGGTGGAGAGGAGAGAGATGCCACATGGCATGCTCCCATTGGCTAAAGGGGCAAAACGGTAAATAGTGGAGATGAAGGGGTAAATTCCAGAAGAGTTGACTTTGGACGCCGAGACACTATCACCTCACTGACGTACGCTGGCGGAATTCAGTACTGGCATGTGATGATCCGATGCCACGTGATAGTCTCGACTACCGCCCGACTGGCTGTCAGTCCTAACTCGTGTGACTGGCTCCGTCGGCGCATTTTCTAGAGGAAGCGGTAGACTCATCGTGGCTGCAAATCCGATTACCCTCCTGCACGGCTCCTTGAAATTCATCCAGTGAGTCCTTTGGGTCCTTAGAGTGAAACAAAGTTCCTTTGATATTTGGTTCTAAATGGCTTGAAGTCGGTTTCGATGGTTACCCGAAATGATTCGAGAAATAGGTCGATTTTGGACATGGTTTGGATTGAATGATGATTCATGATAGCTCAGTTAGGATTAGGGGTAGGTTTAGGATATGATCATGGTTCTCTGATTTGTCTTAACAAAATCAAGATATTAGCCTGGGTGGGGTGTCTACAGATGCCTCTTTGACCGAGGTTGCGGCAACCGAAGGTCAAAGCAAGTGGACACCCCACCCTTCCGGGCTCGAATGAAGGGGTAGCGATTCAAATCTATTGCCGACTATCATCATCGATCCGACTGCTTGGAAAAGAGACTCGCACATACCATGAGGGTTGAGGAAAACGTTGTGATTGTCTCCTCGCGTATTTGTCGCGGCTTTACTGATCACCAATCATAACCTCTTCACATCTGGATTGCTTACGTGCATCGAGGGTAAGTCTGAAAGTAAGGGCCTCTGCGCATTTGTCGCGGCTTTACGAGGATTCCGTGCATGTTAGGGTCTGCTGCTCTTTGTATGTAATCACCCTAGAATGTTCATTCCATTTGATGCGTCAAAGTGGTTAGCGCTCACCTGTTGGTGCGGCCCTTACGGGAACTCACTACACCGACTTGGACTCGATCAAATTTTATAAATATTCCTGGATAGGTATGTGCAGTAATCTATTTGCCATGCAATCACTGAGGTCCACACTTTGGTTACAATGGATTGTCTTCACTTTGAGTTTGATTATTCTTTCAAAGATAGATCCACTCATCTTACTAGCATTTCATGTACGACTCACCCGATTTATAGAGATCGGCCAATCGTACATATATCATAATGGATTCGATCATTCTTCTGAGAAACCGAAGAGACGGTCTTATTTAACTCACAGTTTACTGTCATGTCGCACCTGGAGAATATGGAAGATTCCTCGCTATGGCTGGATCCACAAGTTTGATTTTTTTTAAACTATCCTCTTTGTAGATAGGCTCCTTTCGAGATTTTATCTGAACTCTTTTTTTTTTAGAAAATATCCGTTCGATCTCGTGTGGGCGTCATTGCTCTTGCTTTTTTATTTTCTAAATGTTAAGTAAACAGTTGCTTGCCTCCACTAGTGAGCCGATGGGCTAACGGTTTTTATTTGCAGTCGATGGCCTCCAATAATAAATTAATGGGGCTAATGTTTTTGAAGAAGCAAACCTTTTCGTTGGGATTTATTTTAATTACTTGGTATTTTGAGATTTTTTGAAAATTCAGTATGTTTTGTGGAATTTTTTTTGAAAACTTTTGGGATTTTTGGAATTTTGGGTTTTTGGAGATTTTTGAATTTTGGGAATTTTGGGATTTTTTTTGAATTTTGGGATTTTTTTTTGAATTTTGGGATTTTTTTCTTTTTTTTTTTTTTTTTTTTTTTGGAATTTTTGGGATTTTTTTTTTTTTTGAAGATTTTGGGATTTTTTTTGAGAGTTTTTGGAACAAAGGTTTATTTTCGAAATTCTCTGGGGTCTTTTTCAAGAGTTTAGAAAGGCTGAAATCTATTTTTAAAAAATTTGGGACCTTTTTGGGGATTTAGAAGAACTGGAGTTTATTATTATTATTTTTTTTTTAAAGTTTTGGACATTTTGGAGGTTTTAGAGAATCAGAGGTTTATTCTTGGAATTTTTGAAGACCCTTTTTAAACCTTAGAGGAAACAAAAGTCTATTTTAGAAATTCTTTTGACTTTATCCACCAGTCCAAAGGAAAACCGGTCCACAGAGGTGGGCATGGGGACAACAGACACCTGCCCAATGTCAGTTATCTCATGGCAGCGTAGCTTTGATCGTCACAACAGATATCCATGCCATCCGGTCATGTGGACCACTGGTCCGTTTCCTCTCTGCTGTCCGTCCGATCTGATCTCCTTCCCATTTAGCTCGCCGCTTGATCGTCGTGGACGCATCTCATGATCCCCGGAGCTCATTTTTACCTTGTATTTTCTTTGATTTCAGTATTCTCGACCATTGGAGTTCTCCTTAGGTTCTTGGTGGGCCATCCTCTTGAGGAGATCTTAATCTTTCTCTTTTTTTTTTTTTTTTTTTTTTTGGGAGGGCTATGATCTCGGACCGTTGATCAGTCTTTGGTGAAATCTGTAGACCCTTGGATCTTCATAGGATTTTATTTATTTGTTTTATTTATTTATTTTATATATATTTTTTTATTCAAGTCATTGATTGTATTTATATTTTTTTGTTTTTGTTTTTATTTTCACTTGCTAGAGTGGGGTGTGATAGAAAAGGGGGCCCCACCTTTTATTTGATCTGATTTTTTTTTTGGACGATCCGGACCGTTGGATGGGTGGATGGATGATTGATCTGGACGATGGATTTGGATCATGCATGGATGGATGGATGATGGATGTTCTGGACCGTTGATCTGGATCATGTATGGACGGGTGGATGGTGGATGATCTGGACCATTAATCTGGATCATGTATGAATGATCTGGACCATTGATCTGGATCATTTATGAATGGATGGATGATGGATGATCTGGACCGTTGATCTGGATCATGTATGGACGGGTGGATGGTGGATGATCTGGACCATTAATCTGGATCATGTATGAATGATCTGGACCATTGATCTGGATCATTTATGAATGGATGGATGATGGATGATCTGGACCGTTGATCTGGATCAGTGTGGACGGGTGGATGGTGGATGATCTGGACCATTAATCTGGATCATGTATGAATGATCTGGACCATTGATCTGGATCATTTATGAATGGATGGATGATGGATGATTTGGACCGTTGATCTGGATCATGTATGGACGGGTGGATGGTGGATGATCTGGACCATTAATCTGGATCATGTATGAATGATCTGGACCATTGATCTGGATCATTTATGAATGGATGGATCGATGGATGATCTGGACCGTTGATCTGGATCAGGTGTGGACGGGTGGATGGTGGATGATCTGGACCATTAATCTGGATCATGTATGAATGATCTGGACCATTGATCTGGATCATTTATGAATGGATGGATGATGGATGATCTGGACCGTTGATCTGGATCAGGTGTGGACGATCTAGACCATCGGATGGATGATCTGGACCGTGTGTGGATGATCTAGACCATGAGATGGATGATCTGGAGGATCTGGACCATTGGATGAAAATGATCTAGACTATGTATGAGTGATTTGGACCATTGGATCATGGATGGATTTGCTTTGAAATGGCCCTTCCCCCCCCCTTTTTTGGAATGGACCTTGATCTTTGAGCGAGCCCTTGATTTTAGAGTGGTAATGACTTTGAAGAGGATTTAAGCTTTGGAATGGGTTATTCTGGAAAACATGCTCTTGAAGGTGAGTTTGTGGACGTGGGCCTCCGAAATGGGCCTTTCACCATGGACCCTTCTTTTTTTTTGGCCCTTTAAGATTGTCCTTGAAAGTGGGCTTTTGAGATGGATCTTTTGAGGTATGGACTTGACATGGAACTTACCAGGCTTTGCTGTGCGCGGTATGCCCCGTCGAGGTAGGAATGAGGCCTTTGGTCAAGTCTCAAAGATTCGATCGACCCATGTTTCGTGCCGCGGAGGGTCGGCATCTTTCGATGTGTAGCTCGGGAAGGTGGTGCGCCTGCGATTCTTAGGGGCGTGGGGTCGGGAGGCATTGGCTTTGACTGGTTTCATGATCCTCGGCCTTTGTTCTTCGAGGTTCTCGGAGCGTACCCCTTTGCTTGCAAGATCTTTTTCCGGGTTCGTCTAAGTAAGACGAACATGTCGCTTCTTATCCGCCTTGGCCGAGCGATGGCACCCCGAGACACATACATTCCAATTGCCCTTCGGAGAGTGGGGGATCACCCCATATGACATATATATGCAAATGGGTCTTAGATATGATGGTGGTTCTGTGCCCTTTGAGGAGGACCTTCCAAGACCCTACTTTGAGGATGACTGGATGGAGCTATTAGGATGATGCCAGATGCCACGGGACTTTTCGGCCATCGATTTAAACTTTTGTGGCTTTCTCGAATTTCGCGGGCGCATCCACAGACTCAAGTGCGTAGCTATGATAAAAGCTCGGGCCGATTTTATATACCATGGGAGCGATGATCTTCTGTGCCATGGGAATGAATTAGTGAGTTCCCGTTTGTTATCGCTTGTGGCGTAACATTACTTTTCCCATACTTAGTACAACTGAATGCACCCTCTTGGCGCATTTGTACGAAAGAAGAACTGGATAAGGCCGTCGATGTATCGTACGCTCCTGACTGGTTTTTACCCAGTCATTGAGGTACTTTCTCGAGATCTTTTCTCTCATCTTTTCCTTGAGGACGGTGCCTGTGTGTTTCCTCCTAATTTTGGTGTAGCGCAGTTTGCTTTTTTGACCATTTTCCTCACCTGGCTCCCACTCTGATTAATCATTCGCCTCCATTCCCTCGCATGATGCTGTGGTACAAGGATAACCGCAGCCGTACTCGTTTGTTTTCTGATCTTGCTTGGAGGTCGAATGTTGATGCCCTCGTTCCTGACGATGTGAGCGATCTGTCTTGCCCTGTATTGCCCATATGTTGCTTTCTGCATGTCCGACAATCTTTACCTTTTCTTCTTTTTGCAGTTCCATACTCGGCCCTACCTTCAGTCGAATGCAGCTCTTACTCCTGGTGCACAGGAGGCTTTCCAGGCCTCTCGACGACGCCGCATCCTGGAGGATCCGCGGGTGACCAAATGGTATCTGGGAGAGAGACTTTTTTGGCAGTTGACTGGCAGCCCTTTGGTCCCGCTTAGTCCGCCATCTGGACCATCTGATTGGAGGTCTGTGCCACAAAGAGAGCTGGTTGCTGCTTTGGAAGGCTATGAAGCTAGCACTTTTGTTGACCCAGACAGAGAATACAGCTCTTGGAGTGAGCAGTACGGCATGGGTCCGATTCTTCAGCCTGGTTATGCTCCTGGTGGTGGTGCCCGCTTTGCTGGAGGAGGGATCTTGGGACCTCATTTTCATAGCAAGGATAGTGACACCTATTTTCCGGGTGATGATTAGTTCATAGACTGTATGATCTCCTTCATTTAATATAAAATTTTAGTTTGTTTGGCATTGTCTTCTGCTTTCACAGTTTCTTTCATCCAATCATGCACATAGGAGTAAATTGATCGCTTTCTACCATCCGGAATAGATCTGTCCGAAATTTCACTTGGAATCGGGTCAAGGCAATTGACCGATGCCGCCGTATGTAAACTCAAGATATTTATTTTTCTTCCACTAATTCACGGATATAATGAAATCTAATGTCAATGTGCTTAGTTCGTGATTGCTTGATTGGGTTTTTTGAAATATTTATTGCACTGGAATAATCACAGTATAAAACCATCGAGTCTTGTGCGATTCCATAATCACTCAACATACGTTTCATCCAAACCAGCTGAGTACATGCATTTCTAGGTGCAATGTATTTAGCCTCAACAGTTGAGAGTGATATGGAACTTTACTTCTTGTTAAACCAAGAAACCAAGCAGTTACCAATGTAAAAACAACCACCACTGGTTGATTTTCTGTCATCGATATTACCTGCCCAATCTGCATCTGAATATCCAGCTAATTGAACATTAGTATCATAAGGATACCAAAGACCCAAATTAACTGAACTTGCGACATATCAAATAATTCGCTTAACAGCAGCTAAGTGAGATTCTTTAGGATTAGACTAATATCTAGCACAAATTCCAATACTTAAAGCAATATCAGGTCTACTTGCAATTAAGTAAAGTAAACTACCTATCATGCTACGATACAATTTAGGATCTACATCTTTACCTGTAGAATCTTTTGAGAGTCTTAGAGTTGTACTCATAGGAGTATCAAAATTCTTACAATTCTCAAATCCGAACTTCTTAATCAAGTTCAAAGCATATTTAGCTTGTGAAATAAAAATTTCATCAGATTGCTGTTTTACTTGCAGTCCTAAGAAATAATTTAATTCCCCAACCAAGCTCATTTCAAACTTAGATTTCATCAAAACTGCAAACTCAATAGTCATGTTAGTACAAGTTGATCCATAAATAATATCATCAACATAAATCTGAACCATTAAGATATCATCGTTATGTTTCTTAACAAAAAGAGTCTTATCGACACTACCCATTTGAAAATTATGAGTTAGTAAAAACTTAGCCAATTTTTCGTACCATGCCCTGGGAGCTTGTTTCAAACCATAGAGAGCTTTTTTAAGGCGGTACACATGATTAGTAAACTTAAGGTCTTCAAACCCTGTAGGTTGTTCAACATATACCTCTTCATGTAAATCACCATTTAAAAAGGCACTCTTTATATCCATTTGATAAATTTTAAACTTTCTAAAGTATGCAATGGATATAAATAGTCTAATCGATTCAAGGCGAACAACTGGAGCAAAGGTTTCATCGTAATTAATACCTTCTATTTGAGTGTACCCTTGTACAACCAGTCTTGCCTTATTTCGAATTATATTTCCAAGTTCATCAGACTTATTTTTGAAAATCCACTTAGTTCCTATAATGTGTTTATCTTTAGGTCTAGGAACAAGATATCAAACATCATTTTGAACAAACTGATTAAGTTCTTCCTGCATCGCTACTATTCAGTTTTCATCAGAAAGTGCTTCTTTTACGTTTACTGGTTTAATTTGGGATGTAAAGCATATGTAATTACATTTGTCTTCTAGTTGTCTTTGAGTGCGTACACTAGTGAGAGAGTTTCCAAGAATTTGATCAATTGGATGATCTTTAACAGTCCTTAATTCAGAATTAATTTCACTTAATGAAGTATCTGGTTTTTTAATTACAATAACTTCATCATTATCTAAACTAGGTGCAGGTGTATTCAGGTGATCATCAATGATCACATTAATAGATTCTTGAATCACACTGATCCTGTTGTTCAGTACACGATATGCGCGATTGTTTAAAGAGTATCCTAAAAAGATTCCTTCGTCACTCTTTACGTCAAACTTTCCCAGATTTTCACGGTCATGCAAAATATAGCACTTGCTGCCAAAAACTTGAAAGTATTTGACAGTTAGCTTCTTATCGAACCACATTTCATAAGTCATTTTATTATTGGATTTACAAGTATAGACACGGTTAATAATGTAGTAGGCAGTATTTACTGCTTCAGCCCATAAATTTCTAGGGAGCTTCATGCTATTCAACATAACATTTCCCATTTCTTGGAGCACTCTATTTTTCCTTTCCATAATACCATTTTGTTGTGGAGTTTTGGGTGTAGAGAATTTATGCAATATTCCCTGATCATTACAGAATTTCTCAAAACTGCTATTTTCAAACTCGGATCCATGATCACTTCGGATCTTACTGACTTGAGAACATTTTTTAGTTTGGATCTATTTGATAATCTTTTTCACTTCATCAAGGGTTTTTGATTTGTCCCTTAAAAATGAAACCCAGGTGAATCTTGTAAAATCATCTACAATCACCAAGATGTATTTTTTTCCACCTCGACTTTCCGTTCTAGTTGGTCTTATAAGATAGATATGGAGAAGCTCAAGTAGTCTTAATGTGGTATTGGAGTTCACTTTTTTATGAGAGCTCTTAGTTTGTTTACCATATTGACATTCACCACATATCTTGTCTACCTTTTGAATCTTAGGTAGACTTCTAATAAGTTCTCCTTTGCTCAATTTGTATAAATTTTGGTAGTGTACATGTCCAAGGCGTTTATGCCATAATTTTGTCTCATCAGTATGGACTATGTAGCATGTTTGATTAGATGAGCTACCATTGCTTACTATATAGCAGTTTTCAGAAGTTCTACGACCAGTTAATATTACAGAACCTGTTTTATGTATAATCTCACAACCTTGATTAGAAAATTTAACACTATGGTTGTTGTCGCATATTTGAGAATGCTTAACAGGTTGTGTTTTAGTCCCTCAACATATAAAACATTCTTAAATAAGGGAAGATTATAGAGTTGAACCGTACCTTGGCCAATAATTTTGCAGTTGCTACCATCACCAAATGTGACCGACCCATCAGTCATATCTTTTAGATCGGTGAATAAAGCCTTGTCACCTGTCATGTGCTTGGAACATCCACTGTCTAGGTACCATTTTGAATGACTTGTTGCTTTGAAAGCAGTGTGGGCAACCAAGCAGGCAACTTTAGGAACCCATTTCATAACTGTTTTGGGTTTAGGAACATAGTTGGTCTTCTTCTGGATGTAGTTGTAAGAATGACCTATAGAGTTAGTTTTTAAGAGCTCCTTGAGTAAATCAACTATTTTTTCAGCAAGTGGGTTTCTGTTCTGATTTTTTAAGTTGACATAGTTGCTTTTAGGCTTCTGAAATTTTTTTATAGTTTTAGCAAAACCTTGAATAGTATTTTTCTCTTTTGAGTTGGAGGACTCTCATTTCACAAACTTAGGAAGAGTACTCTTCTGTTAATAAGGTATGTTCTTATCATATCCCAACCCAAATCTATTGCCACATTTTTTAGATCTGGATAAGAGTTTTTCTAACTTTAGATCTCCTTGGGCATATCTCCATGTATCCTTCAAACTCAGAAGAGAAGATACTTCATTCTTGAGTTTCTTAATTTCAGATTTCAAATATTCAATCAGGGAGGTTTTGAATTCCAAATCACATTTTGATTTTTCAAAACTATCTGAAATTTAGGATTTTTCTAAAACAAGTGAGTCGAAGCATTCTTTGAGTTTAAAAAACTTTTCTTTTTGAAGTTTAAGCTTCACAACAATTTTACAACTTTCCTTGTATAAGGCATTGTAAGCATCTTGAAGATCTTCTTCATTTTCACGATCACTATTCAAATTTTCTTCACTAGTTGAATCATCGTGATCTGAAAAAGTGAATTTGGCTAGAGTCATAAGGGCTTTTACTTTATTGCCCGACTCGGTTTCAGAATCTTCTGATTCAGAAGTAGCTTTAATCAGATGATTCATCCCAAGTAGCCAACATACCCTTCCTTTTGGGTTTGTCCTTCTTAGGACATTTGTTTGCTAAATGCCCATATTCATTGCAGTTGTAACACTGACTGTCTTTCAAAGATTTTTGTGTTTTGGGTCTAAATTTCTTTTTATCATTTGATTGTTAAAAATCAACTCTTTTCTTACTTTTGAAAATCTTATAAAACTTCTTTACTAAAAAACCCATATCATCTTTAGAATCAGAGTTTTCTTCAGAAACATTTTTAAAAGATTTAAGTGCTATAGATTTACCTTTAGGAGCTTTAAAGTTTAACTCATAGGTTTGTAAAGAACCAACTAGTTCTTCTACCCTCATATTATCCGTATCACAAAGTTCCTGGATGGCGGTTACTTTAGAGTTGAATCGTTCAGGAAGCGAGCGTAGTATCTTTGCACACACTTTACTTTCTGGAATTTTATTGCCAAGACCCCACATTGGGTTTACAATGTCATTTAATCTTGTGTAAAAGTCCATAAACATTTCATTTTCCTCTATATGAATTTCTTCAAATTTGGTTGTGAGGAGTAAGACTTTAGATTTTTTGACAATTGATGTACCCTCGTGGTCATTTCTAATATATACCAGGCTTGCTTTGCAGTATCACAGGATATGATTCTTTTGAACTCATCCTGTAATAGAGCACAAGTGATTGCATTTAGTGCTTTTGCATTGGCACTACTCTCACTTTTCTGAAGAGTGGTCCATGAGGTATACGGTGTTATTCTCATCAATTTTGATCCATTGATACCAGTTACTTCAATGGTTGGAGGGATCCATTCAGTTACTGTGGCTTGCCACACACTCTCATCCATTAATTTGAGGAAGATCCTCATCCTAGCTTTTCAATAGGCATAATTGGAGCCATCAAAGGGTAGAGGCTTAGTGACTGATAGACTATCAAAATTTGACATCTTATATATATAGCTTAGATCGTTAGCTCAGGAAATAAATCCAAATAAACAACAATAAGAGCGAGCTATTAGGCTCTGATACCACTTGAAATGGCCAAGCCATATGTCCTAGGAGGGGGGGGGGGGGGGGGAATAGGACTATGCCAAATTAAAATTAAACAGCGGAACAAACAATAAAAAGATAGCCTTATAAAAATAAATCAATTCACAATGCTGAAATAAACTCAACCTCAATTAACAAGTATTGAAGGTTGATACTAATTCAGTTCTAAGGACAACCTTACACCATAAAAACCAAAGGTTTATGGTAGGACAAGCTTATTTATAGAATGTCTGTGTATCAAGAACTCAATAAAAATAAATAGCAAGGAATTGAAATAGATTGCTGAAGTTTAAATCTAACTTATTACAACATTCTCCACACTTGCTTGAAATGTAAAAATTTACACCATTCAGATCCACACATACATTGTCATGCCCTAAACTCAAAAACTTGGCTCACAAAATTTCCGATCGCCGAATCCGGCGCCGACAGCCTCCGTAGAACCCAATTCAAGGCTCCCAGCGCCCATACGCTAGGTTCTAATCCTGGGATGCTACAAGGAGGATTTTTAACATCAGTTTAATTCGTAATAAGCATAACCAAAGGCATAACCCACAAACAACATGTAACGCCCTGAAATTCGGGGGTCGAGTAGCAACTCAACACCCGAGTTCTAAAACATCACTTATGTAACATAAATGCTTATGATTGAATGTTGTCTATGTTAGTGCAATAAACATGAGTGAGATTATACCAAAATAGTAATTCATACTCCAGATCAAAGTATAAAATGCAAGCGGAAGACTGAAAGACATATATAGATGTGTATAAAACAAAATAATCTTGATCTCAAGAGTATGAATACCAACTGAGTCACCATATACATGTATTTGTTCCTGAATCAAAATGTCAAAATGGTACAACTATAACCATAAACCCTGTAGCCCCATAAATCTGGATAGCCTACGCGAAGCCTCCAGTGAACTGCATGAAGGAAAACTCATCCTGATCATCATAATAATCAGGCTCAACCTCCTGAGTATCATCGGTACCTGCATCTAAGACAGAGTCTGGTGGGTGTCCAAAACACTGTCCCGTAACGTGGGAGTGAGTTGCTAACTCAGTGGAACAATAAAGCATAGGTTAACATGTTATCAAATCAGTCAAGCAGTAATGATAAATCAGTACAATCAACAATCCTAAGTACTCTTGTTAATGCAAATATGAAGTGCAGTCGTGATGCATGTCCCTCACCAATGCTCCCTCATACGACACCATCTTATGTCTGCGACATGCGTTCAACCCCTAGTGCTCCACATCTTCCAGGCACATGTAGTGCGATGATGAGCATGATTACCGAGTTATTATTAATACCTTTCAAACAACAGGATTGAGAAACTAAGGTATCTCCCTTATATCATTTCCAAACAATGATCCCTTCTAGGGTCATCAATCCTAGATAATCTCATACGATGGTATATTTCTAGGTCGCTGCAAGGGCTGTCAGGGCTGTTACACGGAATCATTACACCACTCCCCCATCACCTTATCAATACAGGCCTAGTTTGTACTCTTTTACTACGGGAAGGCTCGTCGCCTCACCGCAGATTTAGAGTATGCTCGAGGTCACTACACAGGGCATGTTCAAGGCTGCCAGGGCTATTACACGGAATCGTTACACCACTCCCCCATCACCCATCAAAATAGTGGAGGCCGACAGCTCAAATACAGTGTCCCATACCACCGTATTCGGCTCACGAGTTTAGGTTGCTCATTGGTCACTACGGGGAGGTACGTGGCCCCAGCATAGGCCGACAGCTCGACCACGGTGTCCCATACCACCATGTCCGGCTCATAAGTCTTAGTGGATCGAGGTACCAAGGTTAACGGGGTTATACTGGTAAGTTTGGTACCCTAAGTTCAAGTAGTAGCGTCCAAAGATGGTGAACATACATTAGACAGATCGGGTTACTTGACGAGCCTGACTAGCATGAGCGTACAACCAACTGAATGACATGAAGTGCATAAGCACTTCGCGTGGCCTAACCACTGTCGCCAACCGAAGTACGACTCGGGTTCGTCAAACACATCCTACGTGGCGAATGAAACTCAACCACGAACTCAAGTTTGTTACCGATTGCCTGCACTATAATCATAGCCCTAATCACAATCGATCTTATTCAGAAGCATGTAGAGTAAAGTAGAATAAACATAGTAATTCAAGAATATTAACAAGCATGTCATAAAGCATGTTATAAATTCAAGAATATTAACAAGCATGTCATAAAGCATGTTATAAAGCACAATATAAACAGGAAATACAAACACATATATTTCATAAGTAAGCAGTTAAATTAAACAACCAACATGAAGGAAATCATATACATCTCTAAGGTAGCTGAGAATCCTATCTTAACACCTACCTAAAGCACAATCCTCTAAGTACTTACTCTTACAAGCATTTTAAAAAAACACTTAAGATACACTCTTTCAACATACATAGCGTATACTAGCAAGAACATGTATTAGGGTGAACCCTTTCATCAAGTAAGTATTATACACATATATAGCATGTTCATATAGTAATTAATCATAGCAAACACACTTTCAAATTTTATACATATACGGTACTTTCTACAAATACGAGGAATACAATATATTCAACATAGTTAACGTATAATCGAAAAACGAAATGGACAGCACTTCGTACATATGCAATAACATATAGATCATGAATCTATCATTATCTGACATTGAAAGCATTGAAAACTATAACCTATACGTCTAAAGTTTGCACCTTATGTCGTAGAAGCGTAATAAATTTGGTAGGAATGCTAAGGCTTCTTCCACGACAGTACAACGGCCTAAAACACAAGTAGTGCTAACTATTTCGCTAATTGAATCAATTGAAACCCTAAATCAGATTAGGGTTAGGGTTTTCTTACCTAGAAATGAAGTCAGAATCACCAGGAAAGCGATTAGAATGGTGTGGTTAAGCTTGTTGAGTTGCAGGGTAAAATAGCAGGGAGATTCTCCCACTTCTCTCACACTTTCTCTCTCTTTTCTCTTTTCTCTCCCCTAGGATTTTTTCTCAAATTCGTATGGGCTGAATGAGAGAGTGCTTAAGGTCCTAAGGTCAAGCTATACTTAGGTTATAACCAAAGTGGGTCTGTTCCGTCTCAATGGAGTACTTCTGGCGGCCCCTTTTCTGCGTACTGTCGAACTTAAGCTCACCAACCTTGGATCTAGGTGGAGTTAAGTTTTCATTCTAGTCAGATTCTCAGATCACGCGTGCGGACCAGTTTCAGTTCAACGGTCACCGAAACTCGGTCAGGGTTACCAGTACACGGACATGTGCTAGGAAATATCCCTGATCCGAGGGTGTATTTAGGTCTGATTCTGACGGTTTGATTTCTTATAATTAGCCCGCGAACACCAAGTCTCAGATTACTTAAATTTTATTAAATTTCTAAAGAAAACCAAGTTTTCTCACACTCCTTGCTCTAGGCTCAAGCGAATAGCCGTGGGACACTGTCTGGATTTGATCTCCGAGATGGTTTTCAAGCCTAGTAAGGCGGTCCTAATTCTATAACCTCGTATCATTCGGACTTTCGATGTGCGGTCCAGATCCAATACGGAGTTTCAAAGTGCTCCTAAGAGCAGTCGGGTAATGAGTTTGCTCCTAGATTTTAGGGTAACCTAGCGTCAATGATTCTACAAGTTTTGGGTCTTGCAGATCGTATTTAAAGTGATTCAAGTGGATTTCATGGCTAATCTAGTTTAGCACTTAGTTAACTTTATCTAATTTCTAAAGGATTTGATCCTAAGTGATTTCTGCCTGAGGTGATACTCGGGCCATTATATGGAATTTTCTGAGTCGTTACAATCTACCCCCCTTAATGAAAAATTTCATCCTCGAAATTAGTACCTTTTCGTACTCCTCGAGAAGCTGAGGGTAGTTCTTTTGGATCTTGGCTTCTGTCTCCCAGGTAGCTTCCTCCTCTGTATGATGCGTCCAAAGTACCTTCACGAGTGGAATCACTTTACTGCGCAACACCTGCTCCTTCCTGTCTAGGATTCGCGTTGGACGCAGTACATATGTAGCATCGTCGCTTAACTACACTTGCTCCCAGTGAATGATGTGTGAAGGATTAGGAACGTATTTCTTCAGCATAGATACATGAAATATGTTGTACACGCCCGCGAGTGGTGTAGACAAAACGAGACGATATACCACCATACCCACTCGGTCAAGTATCTGAAACGTCCCAATAAACCGCGGCGTAATCTTCCCCTTCTTCCCAAACCAAAGATCTCCCTTCGTAGGGGAAACTCTGAGGAATACGTGATCCCCAACCTCGAACTCAAGCGGTGGCCATCTCGTATCGGCGTAGCTCCTTTATCTGCTCTGTGCTGTAAGAAGTTGACGCCTGATAATGTCGATCTTCTCAGAGGTCGCCTGAACTAACTCTAGGCCAATCAAGCTCTTCTCACCAACTTCTGCCCAACAACGCGGTGCTCTGCAATGACGCCCATACAAGGCCTCGTAAGGAGCCATGCCAATACTCACCTGAAAGCTGTTGTTGTACGCGAACTCTGCATAAGGAAGACAGTCATCCCAACTGTCCTTGAAGTCCAAGACACAGGCCCATAACATGTCCTCCAAAATCTGATTCACCCGCTCTGTCTGCCCGTTGGTCTGAAGGTGAAATGCAGTACTGAACTTCAGCTTCACACCCATCACTTCCTGGATACGAGTCCAGAAGATAGATGTGAATCACATGTCGCGGTCTGACACGATCTCCAAAGGAACTCCATGCAGACAAACCATCTCTCTGATGTACAACCTGGCCAAGTCGTCTGCAGAGTTTGTCACTCTAATAGAGAGAAAATGAGCCGATTTGGTTAATCGATCCACGATCACCCAAATAGAGTCATAACCCTTTCTTATCTTTGGCAGCCCTGAGATGAAGTCAGTCTCACTTCCATTCAGCTATGGGCATGGGCTGAAGGAGTCCAGGAGGTCAGCGATGTTCTGCCTTGACCTACTGGCATGTCAGATAATGAGAAACATACTCGGCGATATGAACCTTCATATTGTCCCACCAATACGATCGCCTCATGTCCTGATACATCTTCGTGCTACCAGGATGCATCGCAAGCTTCGATTTGTGGGCAGTCTCGAGAAGCTCCTGTCTCAAGTCATAAATATTTGGAACGCATAGGCGGCCACGGTATCGTAGACCCCCATCTGTGCCAACTCTCCACTAGGAGTCCTTGACGTCGCTAGCTTGCTCTCGAAGCTCAGACAACCGCTCATCACCCTTCTGGGCCTCGATAATCCTATCATCAATAAGTGGCCACACCCGAACGTGCGCGACACACTCAAATGACTCCTCCACGGAGAGCTTCTGCTCGAAGTCCCACATGAACTCCAACATATCCTACTCTGCTAACATCAGTGGAGCCGCAAATGCAATAGTCTTCTTGTGGCTCAACGCATCTGCCACAAGGTTGGCCTTGCCAAGATGGTAGGAGACCTCGAACTTAAAGTCCTTCAAGGTTTCCATCCATCGGCGTTGCCTCATATTCAAGTCCCGCTTAGTGAATATATACTTAAGGCTCTTGTGGTCGCAGAAAAGATCGAACTCCTCTCTATAGAGGTAATGTCTCCAGAGCTTCAATGCGAATATGACTGTTGCTAACTCCAGGTCGTGCGTAGGGTAATTCTCCTCGTACTTCCTTAATTGTCTCGAGGCATATGCAATCACCCTGTCCTTCTGCATAAGGACGTAACCTAAGCCAACGCGTGACCGTCAGTGTATATAGTGTACTTAACCCCTTGCTCTAGCAATACTAGCACAGGGGTGGACGTCAGTCTATCCTTCAGCTCCCGAAAAGCTGCTTTTGTCCTCTTATTCCAGGCGAACTTCAGATCCTTCCGTGTCAACTAAGACAATGGTCTGGCTATCTTCGAGAAGTCTCAAATGAAGCGTCGGTAATAGCCTGCCAGACCAAGGAAACTCCTCACCTCAGTAACCGAACCAGGCTGCTTCCAGTCCTGAATGGTGGCTACCTTAGCCAGGTCCACTACTATCCCTTCCTTGGACACTACATGTCCCAGGAACTTGGCTTCCTCCTACCAGAAGTCGCACTTCTTATACTGCGCGAACAACTGGTTCTTCTTCAAAGTATCCAACACCGCTCTTAGGTGCTCCTCGTGCTCTTCTCGACTCGTGGAGTATATCAGGATGTCATCAATAAATACGATAATGAATCGGTACAGAAATAGCCGAAACACCCTATTCATCAAGTCCATGAACACACCCGATGCGTTCATAAGACCGAACGACATCACCAGGAACTCGTAATGCCCAAAATAGGTCCTGAAAGCTGTCTTCTGCACGTCTTCATCTTTGATGTGCAACTGGTGGTACCTTGACTATAAGTCGATCTTTGAGAAATACTTTACCCCCTTCAACTGATCAAACAGATTATCTATCCTGGGTAAATGATACTTGTTCTTCACGGTGACTTAGTTCAACCTACGGTAATCAATACACAACCGTAGTGAGCCATCTTTCTTCTTCACAAATAGTACAGGTGCTCCCCAGGGAGACACACTAGGTCATATAAAGCCCTTCTCTACCAGCCCGTCAATCTATTTCCGCAGTTCCTCTATCTCACATGAAGGCATACGATAAGTCGGCAGAGAGATGGGTGTCGCACCGGGCGTAAGATCAATGGTGAAGTCGATCTCGCGCCGAGGTGGCAAACCAGGGATCATCTCAAAGACATCCATAAAATCCTAGACTACAGGAGTCTCTACGAGCACCGGACCATCAATATCCTTCAATGAAGAAGTGTAACATCTCAACCGAGTAACGTAACTGACCTGAATAGGAAAAGTAAAGGCCGTGCCATCGAGTTCATAGGATGTCACCACCCTAGTCTCGCAGTCGATCTCTGCTCACATCTCAGTGAGCTAATCCATACCGAGGACAATGTTGTAGTGCCATAGTGGAGTGACAATGAGGTTAACTAATACCGTCCTGCTACCCAAATCCATAGAGCAACCCTCACACATACTAGTAACATCGGAGAAAGTCCCTGTGGCAGTGATGACCCTTACTCCCTTCATAGGAGCAGTATCCAAACCCAGTCGCTTGACTGCCGTGCACGAGATCATAGAGGTAGTGGACCCTGTGTCCACCAATAAGAAGACAGGAATACCTTGGATGTGTGCAGTGACCTTGAAGGCCATAGGTGTTGAAGGTATTATCTCTGGCTCCTCCGCAGTAAGTGCATGAATGCGTGCCTGCTAAGGTTGGTTGGGCTGAGGCACCATGGGCCGTTGAGGCGGCCTGAAGTGTGGTGCAAGAGGTCTGAAAGATGGATGTGCAGGGGCAGTCCGTAGAGGTGGAGCTGATATAGCCTGTGGGCGAGGGCGATCAATCCTCTACGGTGGAGAAAACCCACTATCCCTTATCCGAGCAAAGCAGCTCTCAGCAGGATGTCCTGACCTCCCACAGTAAGTACAAGTCACACCAGGGCGCCTCATCGGAACCACTGGTACTGCGATCCTGGGAGGCGAATCAGTAGAGGTCTCTTACCGAGGAAAGGCCTGCTCTGCGTATCCGGTCGTGGCCTAGGCACCATGGGGCCACGAGAACATGTCAAACGGTCTACATCCTGCTCCGCCTGAATAGACATATAAATCAACTCTGTATAAGATGATATACGGATATAGCACATCTTCGAACGGATGTTAGGTCGCAAGCCCTCAGAAAAATGCCTAATCTGCATCTACTCATCAATAAGGATAGTCGGAACAAAGTGGCCCAACTCAGTAAAGCGATGCTCATACTCGGTAACTGTCATGCCTCCTTGTCTGAGGCGTAGGAACTCATTCTCTCTCTCTCTCTCTCTCGTGTCGATAGGCCTGAGGATAGTATTTCTCGTGGAAGCGGAAGTCAAAGGCAGCCCACGTCCATACATATCCTACTGCGACGGTCCGCAGTATACTGTCCCACCACAAGCTAGCCTCCTTCTCGAACATAAAGGCGGCTAACTCGACTTGCTCTGCCTCAGTACAATGCAGCATCTTCAGTATCTTAGAGATGCGGTCTAACCAGTATTCAGCCTCCTCAGGTCTGTGAGAACCCGTGAAAGTAGGAGGCCTCAAGCACTGGAATCGCTCGAGAAGACCGTGAGTACCCACGTCTCCCGCAGTGTAGGCAGCAGGTGAAGGTGGAGGTACATCCCCAGCCTGAGCAGGAGGCTCTGCAGTCTCAGTAGGACGTGTAGACGATAAAGGTGGAGTCGCACTCCCACCCTGAGATAAGGCCCTTGCAATAGTGGCCATAAGCTGCTGGTGGTGGTGGTGCTGCTGCATCTACTGCTGATACATCATCATCATCAACTGCTCAAACCTATCAGTAGGTGGAGCAGCCTATGGCTCATACTGTGTCGAAGAGGATGCCCGGTTTTGCTCACGAACCGGTGGTGTAAAAGGTGGCAGTCCAGCTGTAGGATCGGTGGAAGGCTGAGACATAGGTCTTGTCTCACAATCCGGGCCCAAGTCAGGGTCCGTACGACCATCTCCGTAGGAAGGAGCCTGGTCCATTGTATCAGTGAGTAGGAGGTGTGTCGTGCTCCACGTATGTTTTCGTGGCATGTCCTATACAACATAGGGTGCAACACATGTGAGATGAAGCATATCAATAATATACTCAAGCAGTTAAGCATTCCACACACTTCATAGTAAAAGAGGCTGCATGCATTTCATTCACCAAAATTGTCACAATACATGAAATACAGAGTTACATGAATCATGACAACAATGCATGTGAGCTATTACAACCAAAGCTTCAACATCAAACACATTCTACCAACTACTACACCCATCCACATGAAAACATAAACATCCTAAGGCAGTATCTAAAACAAACTACAAGACAACAGTATGGATGGCTAGGCATCCGAGTTAGACGATGGAGGAGGGGCATCCTTGTCCTGTACATAGCACAGGATAGTCCTCAATGTGTGAGACACCTTCTTAAAATTCCATTTCATGAAGGTTTCGGTCTCCTCAAGCTTTGCTCGGGTCTCACCAAGCTCGGCCCGAACCTGCCCAATCTCTTGCCGCAAGGCGGCTTGGCCCTCCTCAATGCAAACCGTACGAGCATCCCTCGCAGCCTGAACCACGTCCTGCTCTGGTGGCATAGGAGGGGAGCTCTCCTTGGTATCTTGAGCCTCTGGTTCCTCTTCTTCTTCTTCTTCTTCTTCTTCTTCTATTTCAGCTTCACTCCCTTCCTCACTCTCTTCTTCTTCACTCTCCACCTCATCCTCACTCTCCTCATGTTGGGCTCGTCATCGCCGTGCCTCGAGTTCCATCTGATGGAGAGTACTCTCGTCGATTTGATGGATCGGTGCTGGCCTTTCCATCCCTAGAATGTAGCCAAACTCCCGTGCAATCTTGCATATGAGTCGGCTAAAGGGAAGCGAATCAGAGCTTCTGGTGGAGCGTGCAGTACTCACTATCTGTCGTAACACGAATGTAGGCATGCACAAGTTCGCCCTCTACCCCACTTGGTACAGAAAGTCTACCATTAGTCGCATACACTTGCTGCGATTACTGTGTCTGGGGTAGAGGTTGTATGTGAAGATGTGATGTAGTAGGCGGAAGTCGTTTGACATATAGGTCACTAGAAGGCTTTTGTTCGGTTGCCACTCAACCAGTCTACCACCACAAAGGAAACGTGTGCGACAATCTCTTTCATGTGCACTCCCCAGATTCTGTTCACTAGCACGTACTTCGCCAAGGGGCATATCCATAAGCCGCGAAATCAATCTAACATGAAATATGGCAAACCGATCCACTCCACAAGAGAGCCGGAACTGCAAAGGTTCCAGTGTAGGCTTGTGAATGTTGGCGTAGAAGGCTCGGACAGTACCTGCATTGGCGCGACCTCTGGCCTCAAATAGCGGACCCCGGCCGCCTCCACTTGCTCGAATAAGTAGTATTCATCGAAGAGTCGCCCATCTACCTTGGCTTCAAAGAGAACCCTACGGTCCTCATAAATTCCATGAGGTAGTGCAGCCAACTGAGCTCTTTCAGCAAGAATCCGGGGATCAAGATCCCGCTTCGTTCGAAACTCTCGAGCGACGCTTGTGCTAGCAGTGGTGCCTCTCGACCGCCTTGAACGTATAGGGTAACTAGGCCTAGCCTCATCCGCAGCACTCTTTCTCTTTCCCATAAGAGAAAGGATGGTGGACATGGAGAAAATGGCCGAAACAATAACAAAGAAAGCCATGGAAAGTGAAGGAAAGGAAAGAAAAAGGGCTGGAGGGTTGGTTCTCCACGGACTTGGGTCTCAACAGGGGTTGTAGAGGCCCAACAGACAAGTAGTAAAGAAGGGAAATGAAGAGAAGGGATGGGTCAGTGGCTTACACGATTTGGAGCCACGAATGGGAGGTGTAATGGCTCAAATGAGAGAGAATCCAGTGAGTAGGGAGGTATGGATTGCTTGAAACATTGGAAGGGAATGGGTTGTGGTCGAAAATGGTAGATTGGATGATTGGAAGGGAGATTTGAGAGAGAGGACATCAAGTTTAGAGAGAAAAGGGAGCTTGGAGGTGGGTTTTGTGAAGGAAGTAGGGCTTTGAAGTGGTTACAATGGACGACCCACATATCAGGGGGGTCCTAATACCCCCAAACACGATCAGCCCAAGCCATAGGCCCGGCCCGGCCCGCTGATCGGAGAGGCCTCGCCGACCGGGCGAGGGCCTCGCCAATCCTTGGACCAATTAGTGAGGGCTCGCCATTTTGGTGAGGCCCTCCTACTCCCTAGGCCCCAAAAACATGTGGGTCCCACCCTAGGTACCCCTAGATTAGCGTGGGTAGGCCCACGACTCCGTTTCACTTTGTTTCGGGTCAGTTCGGGTGCTTTCTGATACATATCAGCATTTACTAATTTTCAACGGCTGGGATGGGGTGAATTGTGGTTTAGACCCGTCGTGTGATGGTCTAGAAGTGGTTTGGGGTGGCCTCATGCGGTCACAGATGAGTACAGACTCAATCAAAGTGATTAATTTCGATAAACTTCGCTAAATGGCGAAATCGGGGAAATCTAGGGCTGTTTCTATATTTTTCTCGCACCCACCTAAGTCGAAATGTGCCAACGTACGTCGTGAGACCATAACTCTCGACAACGGACTCATTTCTAATATATCCCAGGCTTACTTTGTAGTATCATAGGGTATGATTCTTTTGAACTCATCCGGTGATAGAGCGCAAGTGATTGCATTTAGTGCTTTTGCATTGGCACTACTCTCACTTTTCTGAAGAGTGGTTCATGAGGTATAAGGTGTTACTCTCATCGATTTTGCTCCATTGATACCAGTTACTTCAATGGTAGGAGGGATCCATTCAGTTACTGTGGCTTGTCATACACTCTCATCCATTGATTTGAGGAAGATCCTCATCCTGGCTTTCCAATAGGCATAGTTGGAGCCATCAAAGGCTAGAGGCCTAGTGACTGATAGGCTATCAAAATTTGACATCTTATATATATAGCTTAGATCATTAGCTCAGGAAATAAATCCAAATAAACAACAATAAGAGCGACTTATTAGGCTCTAATACCACTTGAAATGGCCAAGCGGGGGGGGGGGGGTGAAGAGAACTATGCCAAATAAAAATTAAACAGCGGAATAAACAATAAAGAGATAGCCTTACAAAAATAAATCAATTCACAATGCTAAAATAAACTCAACCTCAATTAACATGATTGAGAGGTTGATACTAATTCAGTTCTAAGGACAACCTTACACTATAAATGTAACGCCCTGAAAATCAGGGTTCGAGCATAAACTCAACTCCCAAGTTCCAACGCATCACTTATGCAATAAAATGAATGATGATTAAATGTTGTCTGTATCAGTATAGTGAACATGAGTGAGATTAAGCCAAAACAGCATATCATACTCCAGAGACAGTTAAATTGTTAGCGGAAGACTGTGATAGATAAAAAAAATATATAAACTATAGTAAGTCTCCAGAGTGTGATAAGGTTACCAGGTTAAAGAATTACAAGTATAATTTCAAAATATACCAAGTTGTGGAAGTGTAATGTCTTCTATCCCAAATACCATAGCCCCGTCAATGCAATTCCAGGTCTTCATAGACCTGTCAGAGAGTTACATGTAGGAGAACTCCTCCTCAACATCATAATAGTAGTCCGGCTCTGCTTCATAAGCATCGCCATCACCTGCAGCTAAGACAATCTGGTTGGTGTTGCAAGCACCATCCCGTAACGTGGGAGTGAGTAGCTAACTCAGTGGAACAATAAAGCATAGGTTAACATGTTATCAATGCAGTCAAGCAGTAATGATAAAGCAGTATAATCAAACACTCCTAACTACTCTTATTAATGCAAGTATGAATGCAGTCATGATGGATGCCCTCACCACACCCTCCCTCATGTGACAACATCTTACGTTCGCGGCATGCTTGCATTCCTCAGTGCTCCACATCTTCCAGGCACATGCAATGCATGATGAGCATGATTACCGAGTTGTTATTAGTCCATTTCAAACAGCAGTATTGGGAAACTAAGGTACCTCCCTTTTATCATTCCCAAACATGATCCATTCTAGGGTCGTTAGTCTTAGTTAATCTCATACGATGGTGTATTTCTAGGTCGCTGCAAAGGCTGTCAGGGCTATTACGCACAATGGTTACACCACTCCCCCATCACTTCTTTAATGATTCATCACTATACAGATACAGGCCTAGTTCATACTCTATACACCACGGCAAAACTCGTCGCCTCACCGCAAATTCAGAGTATGCTCGAGGTCACTACAAAGGGCTGTCAGGGCTGTTACACACAATAGTTACACCACTCCCCCATAACCTTATCAATGTAGGCCGACAGTACGAATATAGTGTCTCATACCACCATAATCGGCTCCCGAGTCTGGTTGCTCATTGGTCACTACGGGGAGGCACGTTGCCCCAGCGTAGGCCGACAGCTCGACCACGGTGTCCCATACCACCATGCCCAGCTCATGAGTTTTAGCGGATCGAAGTACCATGGTCAACGGGATTTCACTAGTAAGTTTAGTACCCTAGGTTCAAGCAGAACGTCCAAACATGGTAAACATACATAAGACAGATCGGGTTACTTGACGAGCTCGGCTAGCTCGAGCGCACAACAAGTTGAACGATATGAAGCACATAAGCACTTCGTGTGGCCAGCCACTATCGCCAACCGAAGTATGACTCATGTTCGTTGAACACGTCTCTCGTGGCGACTGAATCTCAACCACGAATTCAGTTTCGTTGTCGATTGCCTGGACTATAATCATAGTCCCAATCACATTCAATTATAGAACAGTTAAAACAGTAATGGATCAAGATTTCAAATCATACAATCAAATATCCAATATTGTCCGCTTAGGGCTGCCAGGGCTGTTGTACGGAAACGTTGCACCACTCCCCCAACACCCTTCACGGATTTGTGGAATACAACTTAAGCATGTGAAGTAATCAGAGCAGAATTAAATAAACAAGTAATTTAAACATATTAACAAGCATGTTATAAAACACAATGTAAACAGGAAATCCAAACACATACATTTCATGAAACAGTAAGTAATTAAACAAAATAACTTACATGAAGGAAATCATACACATCACTAAGGTAGTTGAGAATCCTATATCAACACCTTTATACATTACAATTTACTAACTACTACTCATCCAGACATTTCAACAAACACTTTAGACTACATACATCAACATACACGACGTATGTTGATCACATAGGTATTAGGCCAAATCCTTTCACTAGGGAGTTGCCCCAATTATAACACGCGTGCACCCACGACGGATAATCATGGCAAGCATGAATCCAAGTTCCATATTCATTTGAACATTTTCACAAACACTTGGGCTACACAATTTAACATGTTGGCCGTGGCGTGACTTAGGGCAAATCCCTTCGCCAAAGGGTTATCGCCAATACAACAATCAATATATCCATGACAATTAGTCATGGCGAGCACGAATGAGAATTCTATACTCATTCAGTCATTTTCACAAACACTTAAAATACACTATTTCAACATACATAGTATATATTAACAAAACATGTATTAGGGCAAGTCCTTTCGCCAAACAAGTATTTTACACATATATAATATGTTCATACAGCAAATAATCATGGCAAACATATTTCCAAAATTTATACGTATACGGTACTTTCTACAAATACCTAGAATATGTAAAATTCTATATTCTTCGTCTTTAATCGAAACGGAAAACAGACAACACTTTGTACATGTGCAATTGCATGCAGATCATGAATCTATCATTATCTGACATTAAAAGCGTTGAAAACCATAACCTATACACCTAAAGTTCGCACCTTTTGTCATAGAATCGGAAAGAACTCGATAGATTTGCTAGGCTTTCGCCTACGATGATTTGGTGACCTAGAGAACAAAATAGGTTAGCTATTTCATAACCTACACCTATCAAAACCCCAAAACAGGTTAAGTTTAGGGTTTCTTACCTAAAAATGACGCCGGAATCACCGGAAAAGTGATTAGAACGAGGTGGTTGAGCTTGTATAGCGGCAAGGTAGAGTGGCAGGGAGATCCTCTCACACTTTCTCTCTTTTGTCTCTCTCTCTCCTAAGTTTTCTCCCAAATTCGTATGGGATGAATGAGAGAGGTTTTAAGGTCCTTATATAGGTTAAAACATCACCAAAATAGACTCCAGGTCAAGGTATACTTAGGTTATATCCAAAGTAGGTCAATTTCAGCACAATGGAGGACTTTTGATAGCCCCTTTTCTGTGTGTGGTCGGACTTAAGCTCACTAATACTGGATCTAGGTATGGCTAAGTTTTCATTTAAGTCGGGATTCCAGATTGCAAATGGCGGATCAGTTTCAGTTCAACGGTTAGTGGATCTTGATTGGAGATTCTGGGTACATGGATATGTTTGGGGAAATATCCTTGATCCGAGGGTGTAATTTGATGTGATTCTGACGGTCAGGTTGCTCAACACTGACCCGCAAGCGAAAGGTCTCAGATTTATTTATTTTGAATTGAATTTAGAATTATTTTCATATTTTTCACACTCCTCGCTCCGAGCTCAAGCGAATAGCGCAGGGACACTATCTGGATTTGATTTCCGAGATGGTTGTCAAGCCCAGCAAGGCGGTCCTAATTCCTTAACTTCGTGTTAATCGGACTTCCGACGTGCGGTCCAGATCTGATACGGAGTTTCGAGATACTCTCGAGAGCAGCCGGGTAATGAGATTGATCCTAGATTTTAGGGTAACCTAGCGTCAAAGATTCTATAAGTTTTGGGTCTTGCAGATCGTATTTAAAGTGACTGGTACAATTTCACAGGTACTCTAGTTTAACACTAGCTAATTCTCACCTAATTTCTAAAGGATTTAGTCTTGAGTAATTTCTGTCTGAGGTGGTACTAGGGTCTTTGTACAGATTTCTAAAGTATTGTTCTTCATCACCTAAACTTTAGGATTCATGCCTAATATGAAAGTACGTAGAGACGTTTAAAGAACAAGGTAGTGAAAGGTGAGATTTGTGAAGGAAAGGGTTAAGAAGCGGTTTTAGACTGTGGGATTCAGTTCTGACAAGTTAATAAGGTATTAGGATCGACCCATTGCCTAAAGACGTCTAATTCCAAGTTGGCAAAAATCTGGGATGTTAGAATAAAAACCAAAGGTTTATGGCAGGAAAACCTTATTTATAGAATGTCTTTGGTATCAAGAACTCAATAAAAATAAATAGTAAGGAATTAAAATAGATTGCTGAAGTTTAAATCTAACTTATTACAACATTCCCCACACTTGCTTGAAATGTAAAATTTTACACCATTCACATCCACGCATACATTGTCACGCCCCAAACTCAGAAACCGGGCTCATAAAATTCCCAATCGCCGAATCCGGGGCCGACAGCCTCCGTAGAACCCCATTCTCGACTCCCAGTACCCATACGCTAGGCTCCGATCCTGGGATGCTAAAAGGAGGATTTTCAACATCAGTTTAATTCGTAATAAGCATAACCAAAGGCATAACCCACAAACAACATGTAACGCCCTGAAATTCAGGGGTCGAGTAGCAACTTAACACCCGAGTTCCAAAACATCACTTATGCAACACAAATGCTTATGATTAAATGTTGTCTGTGTTAGTGCAATAAAGATGAGTGAGATTATACCAAAATAGTTATTCATACTCCAGATCAAAGTATAAAATGCAAGCGGAAGACTGAAAGACATATATAGATGTGTATAAAACAAAATAATCTCGATCTCAAGAGTATGAATACCAACTAAGTCACCATATACATGTATTTGTTCCTGAATTAAAATGTCAAAATGGTACAACTATAACTATAAACCTTGTAGCCTCATAAATATGGATGGCCTACGCGAAGCCTCCAGCGAACTGCATGAAGGAAACTCATCCTGATCATCATAATAATCAGGCTCAGCCTCCTGAGTATCATCGTGTAACGCCCTGAAAATCGGGGGTCGAGCATAAACTCAACTCCCGAGTTCCAGAACATCACTTATGCAACAAAATGAATGATGATTGAACGTTGACTGTATTCGTGCATTGAACATGAGTGAGATTAAGCCAAAACAAAGATATCATACTCCGAGACAAGTTAATTTTGCAAGCGGAAGACTATGATAGATAGATAAAATATATAAACTATAATGAGTCTCCAGAGTGTGATAACATTACCAGGTTAAATAAATAGAAGTACAGGTTCTAAAATATACCAAATGTGTAAGTTTAATGTCTTCTATCCCCGATATCACGACCTCCTCAATACGATGCAGGGTCTTCGAGAGACCCGTCGAGAGGTTACATGATAGGAGAATCCTCATCACCATAGAAGTAGTCATCTGCTTCATAAGCATCGCCATCATCACGAAATTCAACAAATCTGTTTGGTGTGTACAACACCGTCATCCGTAACGTGGGAGTGAGTAGCTAACTCAAGGTGGAACAATAAAGCATAGGTTAACATGTTATCGATGCGGTCAGCGCATAATGATAAAGCAGTAAATCAAGCACTCCTAGTTACTCTTGATTAATGCAAGTATGAATGCAGGTATGATGGATGCCCTCACCGACATACTCCCTCATGCGACACTATCTCACGTTCGCGGCATGCTTACATCCCACAGTGCTCCACATCTTCCAGGCACATGCGATGCATGATGAGCATGATTACCGAGTTTTTAATTAGTCCATTTCAAACAGCAGGATTGGAAAACTAAGGTACCTCCCTTGTATCATTCCCAAACATGATCCATTCTAGGGTCGTCAGTTCTAGTTAATATCAGACGATGGTGTGTTTTCTAGGTCACTGCAGAGGCTATCAGGGCTATTACGCACAAAGGTTGCACCACTCCCCCATCACCCCTTAAACGATTCATCACTATACAGAAATAGGCCTAGTTCATACTCTATATACCGCGACAAACTCTAAGGCTCACCACGATTTCAGAGTATACTCGAGGTCACTACAAAGGGCTGCCAGGGCTGTTGCTCGCATACGTTGCACTACTCCCCCATCACCTTATCAATGTAGGCCGACAGCACGAATATAGTGTCCCATACCACCATAATCGGCTCACGAGTTTGGTTGCTCACTGGTCACTACGGGAGGCACGTAGCCCAGGGTGAGGCCGACAATACCACGACCACGGTGTCCCATACCACCATGCCCGGCTCATGAGTCTTAGCGGATCGAGGTACCATGGTTAAAAGGGATTCCACTGGTAAGTTTGGTACCCTAGGTTCAAGCAGTAGCGTCCAAACATAGTGAACATACATAAGACAGATCGGGTTGCCTAACGAGCTCAGCTAGCTCGAGCGCACAACAAGTTAAACGACATGAAGTGCATAAGCACTTCGCGTGGCCAACCACTATCGCCAACCGAAGTACGACTCGAGTTCGTCGAACACATCTCACGTGACAAATGAATCACAGCCACGAATTCAATTCTGGTACCGATTGTCTGGACTATAAACATAGCCCCAAACACAATCAATTTCAAATAGTAAAGCAGTAATGGATCAAGGTTCAGATCATACAATCAAAGTTTGATAATATCCGTTTAGGGCTGCCAGGGCTATTGCACGCATTCGTTGCTCCACTCCCCCATCACCCATGACGGATCGTACAACATAAACATGAATTTAACATATGCATTACATAAATAAAATCATAAAAGCAGTTGAGCATGTTATAAAGCACAACACAAGCATGAGTTTGTATATATTCAATTCCTAATCACATAGCTATTCAAGGAAATCATACACATAGTTAAAAGAGTTGAGAATCATATCTCAACACCCTTAAACATTACAATTTACTAACTACTACTCATTCAGATATTTCAACAAACACTTTAAAATACAGGAATCAACATACATGACATATGTTGATCACAGAGGTATAAGGCCAAATCCTTTCACTAGGGAGTTACCCCAATCATAACACGCATACACCCATGACGGATAGTCATGGCAAAGCGAAAACCAAGTTCCATATTCATTCAGTCATTTCCACAAACACTTGGGCCACACATTTTAGCATATATAGTGTGTATTGGCCGTGGCGTGATTTAGGGCAAATCCTTTCGTCAAAGGGGTATTGCCAATACAACAATCAATTATACATGACAATTAGTCATGGCGAGCACGAATGAGAATTCTATACTCATTCAGTCATTTTCACAACACTTAGAATACACTATTACAACATACATGGTGTATGTTAGCAAAACATGTATTAGGGCTATCCTTTAGCTAAGTGAGTATTTTATCCATGTATAATATATTACTACAGCAAATAATCATGATAAATACATCTTCAAAATTTATACGTATACAATATTTTCTAGAATACGCATTTTCAACATACATAGTGTATACAAACAAACATGTATTACGGCGATTCTTTTCATCAAATAAGTAATTTATCCATATGTCATATAATCATACGACACATAATCATGGCAAACACATTTCTAAAATATACATGTATACGGCACTCCTTACAATACAGTATTTCTACATACATAGTGTATATTAGTAAAACATGTATTTCGGTGAATCCTTTCGCCAAATAAGTCTTTTATCCATATATCATATATCCATACGACAAATAAACATGTCAAACACATTTCCAAAAAAATACGTATACGGTATTTTATACGAATACCTAGAGTATGTGAAATTCCAAATTCTACAATTCTAATTGAAACAGAAAACGGAAAGCACTTTGTACATGTGCAATTGCATGCAGATCATGAATCTACCATTATCTAACATTGAAAGCATTGAAAACCGTAACCTATACACCTAAAGTCCTCACCCTTGCCCTTGGAATCACAACAAATCAGCAAGGGTTGTTGAGCTTCCGTATACGGGAGTTTTCTAGCCTAAAGAGCGGAATCGGTTAGTCTTTACACAACCTACAACCTTCCAACTTCAAATCAGACCTAGGGTTAGGGTTTCTCACCTTCAAATGGAGTGGATACCGCCGGAAAAATGCCTGGAAGGAAGCGGTGTAGGCCGTGTGATGAATGAAAGCAGTAGGAGGAAGATCTCCCACAAATCCCAAGCTCTTCTCTCTCTTTTCTCTCTCTCTCTAGGGTTTTATCCCAAATTCGTATGGCTGTGAGAGGGGCTGTTCTAAGCTCCTTTTATAGCCAAAACCCTTCCCAAAATAGGCTCAGGTTCAAGGGTTATTGCTTATATAGGTATTTCGTCACTTTTCTAGCTCAAATGAGTGTTTCTGGTGGCCCCCCTTGAGCCAAACGTCAGACTTAAGCTCACCACACATGGATCTATGTGGGATTACGTTTTTGACTCGTCGGATTCCCAGATCGCACGTGGCGGACCACTTTCAGTTCAACGGTCAGTGGGCCACGATCCGAAATTCCAAGTACATGTAAATGTTCCTGAAATTTTTCTTAATTCGAGGGTGTAATTTGGTCTGATTCTGACGGTCAGGTTGCTTAATACTGACGCATAAACAAAAGGTGCCATATCACTATTTCTGATATTTATTTTGGAATGGGAATAGTGTTTTTCACACACCCTCGCTCCGAATCGAAACGAATGGCCGTGGGACATCGGCTGGACCTGATTTTAGAGATGATTGTCAAGCCCAGTGAGGCAGTCCTAGTTCCTTAACTTCGTGTTAATCGGACTTCTGATGTGCGATCTAGACCTAATACGAAGTTTCGTTTCATTCACGAGAGCAGCCGGGAAATGAGTTTGGTTCTAAACTTTAGGGTAACCTAGCGTCAATGATTTTACAAGTTTTGGGTCTTGCAGATCGTATTTAAAGCGATTCAAACGGATTTCGTAGCTAATCTGGTTTCGCACTTAGTTACTTTGTCTCATTTCTAAAGGATTTAGTCCTAAGTGAATTCTGGTCGAGGTGGTACTCAGGCCTTTGGAGTTTGTATATAAAGTGATCCAAGTTATACTACTTAGCAAGTTTAAGATAGTGTCTAGGGTGAAAGTTCTTAGAAAATTTGAAAGAACAAGGCAGTGAAGGGTGGGATTTGTGAAGGAAATGGGTTAAGGAGCGATTTTAGACTATGAGATTCAGTTCTGACAAGTTAATGAGGTGTTAGGATCGACCCATTGCTTAAGGACGTCTAATCCCAGGTTGGCAAAAATTCGGGGTGTTACACATCGGTACTTGCATCTAAGACAGAGTCTGGTGGGTGTCCAGAACACCGTCCCGTAACATGGGAGTGAGTCGCTAACTCAGTGGAAGAATAAAGCATAGGTTAACATGTTATCAAATCAGTTAAGAAGTAATGATAAAGCAGTACAATCAACAATCCTAAGTACTCTTGTTAATGCAAATATGAAGTGTAGTCATGATGCATGCCCCTTACCAATGCTCCCTCATACGACACCATCTTACGTCCGTGACGTGCGTTCATCCCTCAGTGCTCCACATCTTCCAGGCACATGCAATGCGATGATGAGCATGATTATCGAGTTATTATTAATACCTTTCAAACAGCAGGATTGAGAAACTAAGGTACCTCCCTTATCTCATTCCCAAACAATGATCCCTTCTAGGGTTATCAATCTTAGATAATCTCATACGATGGTATATTTCTAGGTCACTGCAAGGGCTGTCAAGGCTGTTACACGGAATCATTACACCACTCCCCCATCACCTTATCAATATAGGCCTAGTTTGTACTCTTTTTCTACGGGAAGGCTCGTCGCCTCACCGCAGATTTAGATGCTGGAGGTCACTACACAGGGCATGTTCAGGGCTGTCAGGGCTGTTACACGGAATCATTACACCACTCGCCCATCACCCATCAAAATAGTGTAGGCCGACAGCTTAAATACAGTGTCCCATACCATCGTATTCGGCTCACGAGTTTCGGTTGCTCATTAGTCACTATGGGGAGGTACGTGGCCCCAGCGTAGGCCGACAGCTCGACCACGGTGTCCCATACCACCATGTCCGGCTCATGAGTCTTAGTGGATCGAGGTACCAAGGTTAACGGGGTTACACTGGTAAGTTTGGTACCCTAGGTTCAAGCAGTAGCGTCCAAACATGGTGAACATACATTAGACAGATCAGGTTACTTGACGAGCCTGACTAGCACGAGTGCACAACCAATTGAACGACATGAAGTGCATAAGCACTTCGCGTGGCCTAACCACTGTCGCCAACCGAAGTACGACTCAGGTTCGTCAAACACATCCTACGTGGTGAATGAAACTCAACCACGAACTCAAGTTTGTTACCGATTGCCTGGACTATAATCATAGCCCCAATCACAATCAATCCTTATTCAAAAGCATGTAGAGTAAAGCAAAATAAACATAGTAATTCAAGCATATTAACAAGCATGTCATAAAGCATGTTATAAAGCACAATATAAACAGGAAATACAAACACATATATTTCATAAGTAAGCGGTTAAATTAAACAACCAACATGAAGGAAATCATATACATCTCTAAGGTAGCTGAGAATCTGTAACACCCTGAAAATCGGGAGTCGAGTGTAACTCAACTCTCGAGTTCCAACGCATCACTTATGCAACATATTTAATGATGTTTGAATGTTGTCTGTGTTAGAGCAATAAACATGAATGAGATTATACCAAAACAGTAATTCATACTCCAGATCAATTGTATAAAAGCAAGCGGAAGACTAAACTGTATAAATATGTATGTAAAGAAACAAAATAAACGTTTCATTTTCCAGAGTATGAATCCATCTGAGTCTCCATATACATTTCTGTTTATAATCAAAATGTCAAAAATAAACTAAGTACAATCCCTGTAGAACCCGTCGATCCTGGCAACCTAGTCGAAGCCGCCAGAGAACTGCATATACGAGAACTCCTCCTGGTCCTCGTCATAATCAGGCTCCGCCTCCAGAGTCGTCGGATCGCCTAAACCTGAGATAGAGTCTGGTTGGTGTGCGCAACACCGTCCCGTAACGTGGGAGTGAGTAGCTAACTTAGTGGAACAATAAGGCATAAGTTATCATGTTATCAATACGGTCACTAAGGTAAATGATAAAGCAGTAAATCAAACACTCCTAATTACTCTGATTAATGCAAGTATGAATGCAGGTATGATGGATGCCCTCACCGACATACTCCCTCATGCGACACCATCTCACGTTCGCGGCATGCTTACATCCCACAGTGCTCCACATCTTCCAGGCACATGCGATGCATGATGAGCATGATTACCGAAGTTTTTAATTAATCAATTTCAAACAAAGCAGGATTGGGAAACTAAGGTACCTCCCTTGTATCATTCCCAAACATGATCCATTCTAGGGTTGTCACCCTAGTTAATATCGACGATGGTGTATTTTCTAGGTCACCGCAGAGGGATCGCTGTGGTCATTACGCACAAAGGTTGCACCACTCCCCCATCACCCCTTAAACGATTCATCACTATACGTAAACAAGCAGCCTAGTTCATACTCTATATATCACGGCGAACCCTAAGGCGCACCGCGACTTAGAATATGCTCGCGTCACTACAAAGGGGGCTGCACGTACTTACGCACAAAGGTTGCACCACTCCCCATCACCTTATCAATGTAAGCCGACAAAATGCGAATATAGTGTCCCATACCACCATAATCGGCTCACGAGTTAAGTTGGTCACCGGTCACTACTGAGGAGGCACGTAGCCTCAGCGAGGCCGACAATTTCCACGGTGTCCCATACCACCATGCCCGGCTCATGAGTCTTAGCGGATCGAGGTACCATGGTTAACGGGATTTTCACTGGTAAGTTTGGTACCCTAGGTTCAAACATTAGCGACCAAACATGGTGAACATACATAAGACACGCGGGTTACTTGACGTGTTCGGCTGGCTCGGCCGCACAACAAGTTGGGCAATACGAAGTGCAGAAGCACCTCGTGTGGCCAACCACTATCGCCAACCGAAGTACGACACGGGTTCGCCAACACATCATGTGTGGCGGAACGAATCCCAACCACAACTTCAAGTCGATATGGATGCCTGGACTATGGACATAGTCCCAAGCTCAATCAAGTCCTAACCATAGCATGTGAAATACAAAAGATGATAACATGGTAATTCAAGAACACTAGCAATCATGTTATAAAGCCTATCATGAAGCATGTTAATAAACAAGTTACAAAGCATGTTCAAAAGCATGTTATAAAGCATTATGCAAATAGGGATACAAATACATATATTTCATAGGTGAGTGGTTAGAGTGAATAACCACATGGAGGATATCATATGTGACTCTAAGGTAGCTGAGAATCCCATCTCAGCACCTACCTAAGGTTCTAACACTTAAGCACTTACACTCACAAGCGATTTCACCAACACTTGAAATGCTCTATTTCAACATACATGACGTATGTTAGAGGAAAGTGTACTAGGGTTGTCCCTTTACCAAACTAGTATTTTATACATATACATCATATTCATACAGCAAATAATCTTGACAATTACATCAGCAAATTTTATACGTATAGGGTATCTTCTAGTATACCCAATTTCAACATACATAGTGTTTACAAGGGAACTTGTAATACGGCGATTCTTTTCGCCAAGCAATTAATTTATACGCACTTAACATATTTATACAACAATTAATCATGACAAACACGTCGCAAAAATATACACGTATACGGTACTTCTTACAATACCGTATTTCTACATACATGGTGTATATTAGTAAACATGTATTTAGGCGAACCCTTTCACCAAATGAGCATTTTATCCATACATCATATGTCCATATGACAATTAAACATGTCAAGCACATTTCCATAAAAAATACGTATACGGTATTTTATACGAATACCTAAAGTATGTGAAATTCCAAATTCTACAATTCTAATCGAAACAGAAAACGGAAGGCACTTTGTACATGTGCAATTGCATGCAGATCATGAATCTACCATTATCTGACATTGAAAGCGTTGAAAACCGCAACTTATACACTTAAAGTCCTCACCTTTGCCCTTGGAATCACAATGAATCAGCAAGGGTCGTTGAGCTTCAGTATACGGAGTTTTCTAGCCTAAAGAGCGGAATCGGTTAGCCTTTACATAACCTACAACGAACTTACATCAAATCGGACCTAGGGTTAGGTTTCTTACCTTCAAATGGAATGGATACCGCCGAGAAAACACTGGAAAGGAGCTGTAGGCCGTGCGACAACCGAAAAAGCAAAGAGGGAGGAAGATCACCCACAAATTCCAAGCTCTTCTCTCTCTTTTCTCTCTCTCTCTCTCTAGAGTTTTATACCAAATTCGTATGGCTGTGAGAGGGGCTGTTCTAAGCTCCTTTTATAGCAAAAAACATTCCCAAAATAGACTCAGGTTCAAGGGTTACTGCTAATATAGGATATTCGTCACTTTTCCAGCTCAAAAGAGAGGTTCTGGTAGCCCTCCTTGAGCCAAACGTCAGACTTAAGCTCACCACCTATGGATCTATGTGGGATTACGTTTTCGACTCGATCGGATTCCCAGATCGCACGTGGTAGACCACTTTCAGTTCGACGGTCAGTGGGCCACGATCAGAAATTCCAAGTACATGTAAATGTTCTAAATTTTTCTTAATCCGAGGGTGTAATTTGGTCTGGATTACGACGGTCAGTTGCTTATCTTGACGCTGCAAGCGAAATGTGCGATCACTATTCCTGATATTTATTTTGGGATGGGAATAGTGTTTTTCACATGCCCTCGCTCCGGATCGAAACGAATGGCCGTGGGACATCGGATGGACCTGATTTTTGAGATGATTGTCAAGTCCAGTGAGGCGGTCCTAGTTCCTTAACTTTGTGTTAATCGGACTTCCGATGTGCGGTCTAGACCCTCGAAGTTTCGTTTCATTCCCTAGAAGCAAATGGGTAATGAGTTTGGCTCTAAACTTTAAGGTAAACTAGAGTCACTTGTTTTGCAAGTTTTGGGTCTTGCAGATCGTATTTAAAGCGATCCCAATGGATTTCATGGCTAATTGAGTTTAGTACTTAGTTAACTTTGTTAAATTTCTAAAGGATTTAATCCTAATTGATTTCTGGTCGAGGTGGTACTCGAGCCAACGTACGAAAATTTACGGGTCGTTACAGAATCCCATCTCAACACCTACCTAAAGCACAATCCTCTAAGTACTTACTCTTACAAGCATTTTCACAAACACTTTGGATACACTCTTTCAACATACATAGCGTATACTAGCAAGAACATGTATTAGGGTGAACCCTTTCATCAAGTAAGTATTATACACATATATAGCATGTTCATACAGTAATTAATCGTGGCAAACACACTTTTAAAATTTATACGTATACGGTACTTTCGACAAATACGAGGAATATAGTATATTGAACATAGTTAATGTATAACCGAAAAATGAAACAGACAGCACTTTGTACATGTGTAATAACATACAGATCATGAATTTATCATTATCTGACATTGAAAGTGTTGAAAACCATAACCTATACGTCTAAAGTCTGCACCTTACACCGTAGAAGCGTAATAAATTTGGTAGGAATGTAAGGCTTCTTCCACGATAGTACAACGGCTTAAAGCACAGGTAGTGTTAGCTATTTTGCTAATTGAATCAATTGAAATCCTAAATCAGATTAGGGTTAGGGTTTTCTTACCTAGAAATGAAGTCGGAATCGCCGGGTAAGCGATTAGAATGGTGTGGTTAAGCTTATAGAGTGGCAAGGTAAAATAGCAGGAAGATTCTCCCACTTCTCTCACACTTTCTCTCTCTTTTCTCTCTTCTCTCCCCTAGGGTTTTTTCTCAAATTCGTATGGGCTAAATGAGAGAGTGCTTAAGGTCCTTATATTACCTAAAACATCACTGAAATAGACCTAAGGTCAAGGTATACTTAGGTTATAGCCAAAGTGTGTCTGTTCCGTCTCAACGGAGCACTTCTGGCAGCCACTTTTCTGCATACGGTCGGACTTAAGCTCACCAACCTTGGATCTAGGTGGAGTTAAGTTTTCGTTCCAGTCGGATTCTCAGATCACGTGTGGCGGACTAGTTTCAGTTCAACGGTCACCGAAACTCGATCGAGGTTACCAGTACACGGACATGTGCTGGGAAATATCTCTGATCCGAGGGTGTATTTAGGTCTGATTCTGACGGTTTGATTTCTTATAATTAGCCTGCAAATACCAAGTCTCAGATTACTTGAGTTTTATTAAATTTATAAAGAAAACCAAGTTTTCTCACACTCCTCGCACCGGGCTCAACCGAATAGCCGTGGGACACTGTCTGGATTTGATCTTCGAGATGGTTGTCAAGCCCAGCAAGGCGGTCCTAATTCTATAACCTCATATCATTTGGACTTTCGATGTGCGGTCCAAATCTGATATGGAGTTTCAAAGTGCTCCCAAGAGCAGTTGGGTAATGAGTTCGCTCCTAGATTTTAGGGTAACCTAGCGTCAATGATTCTATAAGTTTTGGGTCTTGCAAATCATATTTAAAGTTATTCAAGCAGATTTCATGGCTAATGTAGTTTAGTACTTAGTTAACTTTGTCTAATTTCTAAAGGATTTGATCCTAAGTGATTTCTGCCTGAGGTGATACTCGGGCCATTGTACGAAATTTTTCAAGTCGTTACACAACAACCAAAAACTCCATCACATTTCTACTATGATCAAAAACTTTACAAGTACAATGAGCATAAAGGTAAATACAATGACGATAGACAAAAAGCTCCAAAATGATCTGCTAAGCGCTTCAGCCTTAGTGTTGCTGCTGTTCAACGTCACCTACATGCAACGGTCGTGCATAAGCTTATAGAAAGCTTAGAGGGTGGTGAAAGTGTGTGCGCAAGGTAGTAATGCAGATATGCAGTATCAGAGTAATGCGGAACATGCTGATGAATCCATGAATACCACTAGTCGTACCAAGGCTATGTGATGCAAGGCATGAATGATGTCCGCCATACCAAGGCCATGCAATGCGAGATGCAACTCAAGCATACAAATCCTCATCTAAGGCTACATATCAATACAGCTCAACTTTGGAATATCACAGGGGTCTAATACACTCTAAACCAGATTGCCGCCCCATCGCGCGCAATAAGGTAAGTGGAAGAGACCTCACTACCCTCCTACCAATATCGAGCGCGACTCATCGATAGCGGACCCATTCCTCAAAGTGGTCAAACTCAGCCTACCATTACCCCCTCCTCTTGGGCGGGTAAGGTCACACCCCCTTTCAACTGACCACGACATAGTGGAAAGAGCAGCCTTCTTATAATTGGCCCTCGGCGCTCATGCACCCACTCGGTTTAGACATTGGAGCAACCTCTTGGAACCATAAGGGTTTAAGGACTTTCACCCAGGGATATCTATAGCACCCCATGTAGAACAAGATTTTCAGTATCCAATCCTGCCAACCACGATACGCCTGTGGAGGCTATGGCCCTGATATCGCTAGGGCGTACAGTACCATATCACACAATGTGAATGCATGAATCACACTATCCAGTCATGCAGTAATCCTATGCGTATCGTGCACTCATGTAGGGCAACACCACCAATCCGGGAGCCCTTAAACAATCTGCCCGAAGGAATATGCTATGATTAGTCACTTCTCATATCAAGCATACATATGACACGTATGATCATGAATCATGGAGTTATACTACACATGTTATATGGGATAAATGCTGTTTATAACGAATATGAGCCTAGACAGCCTACAAGTACGGGCCTAACAATGGGCCCTAGGGAGAATCATAATGTGGGCATTTAACCAACATTATTCTATAATGTGGACGTCAAACCAACATTGCTCCTAAGGCACGACTGTCATAACATCATTACACAAACCATGGTAGGGTCATACATCTTAATGGACTTGTGTACATTTAATTGGGCCTCGACCCATGGGTCTTAGGTACAACAAATGGGCCGTATAACATGGGCCTTAAATATATCAGGTGGGCCTCGATGATTGGGCCCTAACTACATCAAGATGGGCCTAATCATATGGACCTCATGCATATCAAGGTGGGCCTCAATGGATGGGCCACAAATAAACCAAGATGGGCCTCATACATGTATCAAAGTGGGGTCCACTTGAACCATAGATCTGACTCATTCTTTAGCCTATGCCAACAAAAATGAGCTTCTAAGATGGTTGGACAGATTGGATGCAACACATGCATCATGGTGGGGCCCATGAAAGCCCACCATCAGGTATGTTATATAACACATAGTATATACATATATATATATATATATATATATATATACTATATATTTACAACAATATATATATATACATATATATATATATATATATATATATATAGATATATACACACATGCACAGACCCACACACACACACACACGCACGCACATGTACACACACATGCAATCACACACGCACACTCACGCACGCACACGCACACGTACAGACGCCCCACCATCCCTTGGACGGTGGGAATAAAACACTTAAATCATGTGGGGCCCATGTGGGGCCCACCATAATGTTTACTTCCCATCCAACCCGTTCATAAGGTCACGCAGACCTAGATGAGGGGTAAAAACAAATTTCAGCTTGATCCGAAACTTCTGTGGCCCCAAAAAGAGTTTCAATGACAGGCTTTTAATCAACACTGTTTCCTATGATGTGGGCTGCCTAAGTGTTGGATCGGCCTGATATTTGGAGGGGGCCCACTTCAAGGAGGGGCCCACCTCATGGACGGTTCTGATGATAAATATACATCGTGGTGGGGTCCTCGGTGGAAACGTGGGTTCTTCTTCCTTTCTTCGCCGTCTGCCGGTGGCGCGGTGTAGGGTAGTGCGAGCGGCACCATCGCTTCTTCTAACACAACACAGCCAGCAAGCAGTGTCTCTCTTTTTTTTTTTTTTTAACGTATCCTGTGGTTTTTCACAGGTAGGGCCCACATCAAGTAAATCCAACCCGTCCATTGCACTCTGTGGCTCAAGACTGTCCAAACGAGTCTAATATCCGATGTTTTCCGGCACATAAAAATTTCAAGGTGACTTTCAACGGTAGAAACTATTATTTAAGAGACTATGGCTCGCCTGAAGATCGGATGAACCTCATTTTTCGACCCATTGCCTAAAATTATCTGGAGAATGGAATGGACGGCTTGGATTAGAACCATACATCAAGGTGGGGCCTACATAGGCAGCCCTCCCAAAAGCTTTGAAAACAAAGCTAGAATTGTGTTTTTCCACTGACGTCCAGCGTCCTTGGACGCTGGACGGTCTGACCTTGATCAACCCACGTATATAAGGTGGGCCCCGCTAAGGTGGGCCACCAAATGGAGGGTGGTGTGGACACAATATGTATAAAGTGGGTCCCACCAATAGATGGCTTGGACAAAAAAACATGCCTTATGGTGGGGTCCATCCGGGTGGGCCACACCGTTTTGGGATGGGTGGATAGGGTGGATGATCTCATGCTTCAAGGTGGGCCACAAACCATCATACACAAGAGAGAGAGAGAGAGAAAGAGGGAGATCGGTGAGGATGGAGGGACCCCGCCACTATGGGCCCCTCATACAAATATACATCAAGGTGGGTCCCACATATATGGACCTTTAATCAAATAAAATGAATGAAAAATAAAGATCTAAGATCACCCACCGCCTTCTTCTTGCACCAAAGGCTTCCTTAGTTCCTTAGCTTTGATTCCAATGGAAGAGATGAGGTTTGGATGGTTAAGATGGGAGATCTTGGGATGGAAAGGTGAGCCTCACACATGCATTTTTCTCTCCATGGGGGGGGCTTGGACGTGTGGGGTTCTTGGGTTGCTTGGGAGAGTGGTTTGAAATGAGAGAGAGAGAGAGAGAGAGAGAGAGAGAGAGAGAGAGACTTGTAGAGGGAGAGAGATGGGTGATGGATGTTTGATGTGGTGGTGATGGGTGTAAGAGACTTTTTTTGACTTTTGTGGTTGCTTGGTGTAAGAAAGGTATGGGCTTTGTAAGAACTTTTTGACTTTTGGGGCTTGTTTAGAAAAGGGTGAGAGGTGATGTGTACTTGACATGATGGGATTGATTGATTAATGGATTGATTTGACACATCGTAGAGATTCTCTTAGGTTTCGCACTCACGGCGTTTTCCTCTTATCGAATGTGGCCCACATCTCCTGGCCAGAGTATCAGATCGGCGCGTGAGTTGCAGCATCGGAATCGCGACGACGGTGCGGTTGCTAAGGTACTAGTCTTAGGTTGAGTCGAATCGCGTTAACAACGTGTGAATCAGGGTCGTGTGCAACTACTGGCTAAGGGTCGAAGGTTGCCGAAATTTGACCGGGAAGACTACAGAAGTCTACTGAACGGTACGGTCTAGGGTACGGGGCTTATAACTCTCCCCTCCTAAAAAAAAATTCATCCTCGAAATTTACACAATCATCGCAAGTTATCATAACTCCTAAGGAAGAAGGAACATAACATCATAATATAAAATCAGAGATAATATACAAAATACAACACATGATCAATCATCAAAGAGATGGGGATAGTGCTCTTGAATCTTGGCCTCGCACTCCCAAGAAGCCTCCTCAACAGAATGGTGACCCCACTAAACCTTCACCAACGGAATGACCTCGGTCCGGAGGACCTGCTCCTTTCGATCAAGGATACGAACTGGCTGCTCAATATAGGAAGCGTCCTCACAAACCTCCAGCGGCTGCTAATCAATAACAGGAACTGTCTGACCCACACTTCCTCAATATAGAGACATAGAAAACGTTGTGGACGCTAGACAACTGAGATGACAAGGCAAGCCGATAGGCCATGGCACCAACGCACCCAGTGATCTCAAAAGGTCTTATGAATCTTAACGCAAGCTTGCCCTTCGCTCCAAATCGAACTACGCCCTTCATGGACGAGACCTTGAGATACACATGGTCCCCTACATCAAACTCCAAGGGACGACGCTGACGATCAGCAAAACTCTTCTGCTGGCTCTGAGCTGTGCGTATCCTCTGCCTGATGATATTGATAGCCTCTGACGTCTCCTGCACAAGCTCAGGACCTAGGAGACGGCGCTCTTCAACCTCGGTCCAACAACTCGGTGATCTGCATGGTCTGCCATATAGTGCCTCATAAAGAGCCATGCCGATAGTCGCCTGATAGCTGTTGTTGTATGCGAACTCAGCCAATCGCCGATGCTCATCCTAACTACCCTCGAAATCAATCGCGTAGGCTCGAAGCATATCCTCAAGGATCTAGTTGACCCTCTTGGTCTGGCCATCGGTTTGCGGATGGTACGAGGTACTGAGCTGCAAATCAGTCCCCATCACTCTCTAGAAGCTCCATAAAAAATGAGACGTAAACCTCGAGTCTCGATTAGAAACGATCGAGAGTGGAACGCCATGCAGTCTCACAATCTTCGACGAATAACCTCGCAAGCCAGTTCAAAGGCCAAGTCGCACGAATTGGAAGAAAATGCGCTGACTTGGTCAGACGGTCCACAACAACCCAGATGTTGTCATGACCGCGCTGAGTCCTCGGCAAACCCATAATGAAATTTGTCGACACGTGCTCCCACTTCCACATCGGGATACTCAACGACTGCAATAGACCAGGGGGTCTCTGATGATCGGCCTTGACACACTGGCACGTGTCACACTCGGCCACAAAACTAGCGATCTGGCGCTTCATCCCTTCCTAAAAATACTGTCACCTCATGTCATAGTATATCTTCCTCGAGCCAGGTGGATAGAAAATCGCGATCGATGTGCCTCGGTCATAAGATCTCTGCATAACTCAAGAATATCTGGGACACATAATCGGCCTCTAAAGCGAAGTCTACCATCTGAACCAATCTACTAATCTGCCTGACTCTTAGATGCCGCCTCAGCCATTTAACTCTGCAACGACTCATCAGCCTGCTGAGCCTCGATTACCCTTACGATAAGAGAGGGTTGAATCAACAGGCTCAATAACTACATAATAGAAGACTGCAGGCCGAACTCAAAATCATACTCTACGATATCCTCAAGCATCCACCACTCTCGGATCATCATATGTGCTACCAGGCCTCGTGGCTAATGGCTGAGGGCATCTGCCACCATGTTCGCCTTGCCCAGGTGGTACTGAAGATTGAAATTGTAGTCTTTCAGGAGCTCCATCCAGCGCCTCTACCTCATATTCAACTTAGACTGTGAGAAGAGGTACTTCAAGCTCTTGTGGTCGGAGAAGAGCTCGAACTTGACCCCATAGAGATAGTGTCTCCACACTTTTAGTGCGAAGAAAACTACAGCCAGCTCCAAATCGTGCGTGGGGTAGTTCAGCTCATGGATCTTGAGCTGGCGAGACGCGAAGGCCACTGGTCTCCCATGCTGCATCAGGACAGCACCCAAACCAATATGTGAGGCATCGGTGAATACAACAAATCCGTCACTCCTAGAGGGAAGAGTGAGGACAGGAACGGACATTAGACGGTCCTTCAACTCTATCAATGCTCACTCGCAGGTGTCGCTCCAAATAAATTTTGCGCCCTTTCGAGTCAACCTGGTCAGCGGGACTGTAATACGGGAGAAGCCCTCAATGAAACGCCGGTAATAGCCAGCTAAACCAAAGAAACTGGGGATCTTGGACACAGTCGTGGGCTGGCCCCACTGATGCATTGCCTAAACCTTCGAGGGGTCCACCGCGACACCCTCCCTCGTCACCACGTGACCGAGGAACTTCACCTCCTCCCACTAGAACTTGCACTTCTCCAACTTCGTATACAACTGGTGTGCATGGAGGATCTATAAGTAACCTCTAAATGTTGCTCGTGCTCCTCACGGGTCCTCGAATAGATCAGAATGTCATCGATGAAGACTACAACAAACTGATCGAGATAAGGGCGGAAGACCTCATTCATCAACTGCATAAAGACCGCAGGTGCATTGGTCAGTCCGAAAGACATGACCTGAAACTCGAAATGACAGTAATGCGTCCTGAAAGCTGTCTTTGGAATGTCTTCCTATCGGACCCGAATCTGATGATAACTGGAATGCAAGTCAATCTTTGAAAAGAACTGTGCACCCTACAGCTGATCAAACAAATCATCGATCCTCGGGAGCGGGTACTTGTTCTTGATCATGACTTTGTTGAGCTCGCGGTAGTCTACGCAGAGCCTCAACGAGCCATCCTTCTTCTTCATGAAGAGTACCGGTGCTCCCCACGGTGAACTGCTCAGACGGATAAACCCCAACTCGCGTAACTCGTCCAATTTCTTCTGTAGTTCCCGCAACTCCAACGGTGCCATACGATATGGGGCCTTTGAGATATGTGTGGTACCAGGCACGAGATCAATCTGAAACTTGGTGAGTTGGCGAGGCAGTAATCCCGGAATCTCCTGAAACACATCGAAAAAATCACAAACAATCGGCATCTGTCGATACAAGTGGCAACAGGCTCCTTAACGGCGCAAGACATCAAGCAAGACACTAGCTCTCCTCGGGGCTCTGCAACGAACTGAAATTGCTGCAAGCCTGGTATACACAATGTGACGGTCCTCGCGGAGCAGTCCAAGATGGCGTGGTACTCAGTTAGCCAATCCATGCCTAAGATAACATCGAAGTCTGACATCGGTAGCACGTACAAGTCGGCGGGCAAGAAAATCTCTCCCACTAGCACTGGGCAAGATAAACAGAAGCGGCCTAATACTGTAGTCTTCCCTAAGGGCGTCGATACGGTCAACCCCTCTCGAGCAGACTCTGTCAGCAATCCAGTCAAACGACAGAATTCCTCAGATATAAATGAGTGAAACGCACTAGAATTAAACAAGACTCGAGCAATGCATGCAAAGATTGAAAGTATACCCTCAACGACTCCTCTAAACGACTGAGGATCCTGTTGGGCCACATAAAATCTAGCCTGAGCCGGCTGGGGAGGTGCCTATCCCCTCTGAGTGTATTGTTGCTGCTACTGTCGCTGAGGCGATCGAAACTGCTGCCTCTACTGCGGCAGTCTCTGAGGCTGGTGTTGATGTTATTGCCGAGGTGGTCTCGGTGGTGAGGGCTGCTATTGCTACTTCTGTGCGGGTCTCTGCTACTGCTGTGGATCTCTCTGCTGCTGCTACTTCTGCTGGGGTCTCTACTACTGCTGCGGGCGGGGACACTCCCATATACAGTGCCCCGTCGCACCACACCCAAAACAGGTGCCAGTGAATTGCCTCGAAGGTGGTGCTGGAGGTGCTGCTGGTGCTCGGAAGGCTGGGCGACCTGTGTACCTCTGCTGCTGTGGTTGACGCTGTTGGGAGTTAGTGGAAGGAGCGTGCCTCTTCCGGTCTCTGATCTGACCACGATCAGACTGAGAACTGGCCCACTCAGCCTAAAATATCTGTGCCTTCCGTACCACTCCCTCGAAAGTCGGGAGCTCGTGCCCAATAATATGGCCTCGAAGACCGTAACGTAAACCGTCCTCGAAGCAGCGGGTTTTCCACTCCTCATCATCTACTAAATATGGTGTAAATCTAGACAGCACTATAAAACGAGCGGCATATTGAGCCACTGTCATATCACCCTACACCAAGGCCTCAAACTCCAACGCTCGCTGTCGTCGGATGTGATCAGGAAAGTACTGTCAGTCAAATTGATCTTAAAATCTTCCCAGGTCCATACAAAATTGGCGCCCGCTGCTCAGGAGACTGACGTCCACCAGTGCTCAGTCTCGCCGTGGAGAAGAAATACGGCTAATCGGACTCGCCGCTTGGTCGTGCATCCCATCACATCAAATATCTTCTCCATATCGGCGCGCCATCTCTCAGCTACCATCGGGTCTGGCTCACCCTGGAAACGCGGGGGATCGAGTCTTCGAAACTCCCGAAGAAGGGCACTCGAGCGATCCTACTTGTCCTACTCCGGTGAAACAACAGGGTGTTTGCCCTGCCCCATTAGTGCGGCGGTCACAGCCTGCAACATTTATTGTAACTGGGAGGCACTCACGGATATGGTCGGATCCGCACCGGTCTCTGGTAGAGGAGTTTCATCCCTAGGTTGGGCTGTACGAATCTCTAGTAGAGGAGCTGCATCCATATGCTGGGCAGTAGGAATCTCTGGTGGTGGAGAGGGGATCGTCGGTGGTAGTGTGGGAGTCTCAGGTGGTGGTGCGAAAATCTTAGGTGGTGGTGCGGGAGTCGATCGGGTCACTCTCTTGGGCATCTTGTCCTACAGGAAAGAGAGATGATGCCTATCAACTTGGAAACTCTTGAAGGCACGCACGTTAAGGGTTGGTAATAAAAGATCGCCAAGCTATCCGAACTAAGGACTCACTTATTTTAACTAATAACAGACCTATAATGTTGTTCTTGGTTATTCTCGAGTTATGCTCTGATACCAACTTCTGTCACGCCCTAAACTTAAAAATCAAGCTCACAAAATTCCCGATCGCCAAATTTGGCGCCGACAGCCTCTGTAGAACCTCATTCTCGACTCCGAGCACCCATATGCTAGGTTTTGATCCTGGAATGCTACACGGAGAATTTTCAACATCAGTTTAATTCATAATAAGCATAACCAAAGGCATAACCCACAAACAACAACCAAAAACTCCATCACATTTTCACTATGATAAAAAACTTTACAAGTACAATGAGCATAAAGGGAAATATAATGATAATAGAAAAAAAGGTCCAAAATGATATGCTAAGCGCTCCAGCCTCAGCGCTTCTGCTGTCCAACGTCACCTGCACGCAATGGTCGTGCATAAGCTTATAGAAAGCTTAGAGGTTGGTGAAAGTGTGTGTGTGCAAGGTAGTCATGCAGATATGCAGTATCAGAGTAATGCGGAACATGCTGATGAATACATGAATACCACTAGCAGTACTAAGGCTATGCGATGCAAGGCATGAATGATGTCAGCCATACCAAAGCCATGCAATGTGAAATGCAACTCAAGCATATAAATCCTCATCGAATGCCACATATCAATACAGCTCAACTCTGGAATATCATCGGAGTCTAGTATACTCTAAACCAGATTGCCACCCCATCGTGCCCCATAAGGTAAGTGGAAGAGACCTCACTACCCGCCTGCCAATATTGGGCTCAGCTCATCGATAGCGGACCCATTCCTTGAGCTGGTCAAACTCAGCCTAGCATTACCCCCTCCTCTCGGGCGGGTAAGACCGCACTCCCTTCCAACCGACCATGACACAGTGGAAAGCGCAGCCTTCTAGTAATCAGCCCTCGACGCTCATGCACCCATTCGGTCTAAACGTTAGAGCAACCTCTTAGTACCACAAGGGTTTAGGGACTTTCACCCAGGGATATCTATAGTACCCCATATAGAACAAGATTTACAGTATCCAATCCTGCCAACTACGATACGCCTGTGGAGGCTATGACCCTGATGTCGCTAGAGCATATAGTACCATATCACATAATGCGAATGCATGAATCACACTATCTAGTCATGCAGCAATCCTGCGCGTATCGTGTGCTCATCTAGGGCAATACCGCCTATCCGGGAGCCCCTAAACAATCTGCCCGAAGGCATATGCTATGATCAGTCACTTCTCATATCAAGCATACATATGATGCGTATGATCATGAATCATGGAGTTATACTACACATGTTATATTAGAAGATGCTGTTCATAATGAAGATGGGCCTAGACGGCCTACAAGTATGGGCCTAACAATGGGCCCTAGGGAATGCGAAAATTTAACCAACATTATTCTATAAAGTGGACGTCAAACCAACATTGCTCCCAAGGCACAGTTGTCATAACATCATTACACAAACCATGGTAGGGTCATACATCTTAATGGACTTGTGTACATCTAATTGGGCCTCGACCCATGGGCCTTAGGTACAACAAATGGGCCGTATAACATGGGCCTTAAGTATATCAGGTGGGCCTCAATGATTGGGCCCTAACTACATCAAGATGGGCCTAATCATATGGACCTCATGCATATCAAGGTGGGCCTTAACAGATGGGCCACAAATAAACCAAGATGGGCCTCATACATGTATCAAAGTGGGGTCCAGTTAAACCATAGATCTGACTCATTCTTTAGCCCATGCCAACAAAAATGAGCTTCTAAGATGGTTGGACAGATTGGATGCAACACATGCATCATGGTGGGGCCCATGAAAGCCCACCATCAGGTATGTTATATAACACATAGTGTATATATATATATATACTATATATTTACAACAATATATATATATATATATATATATATATATATATATATAGATATATACACACATGCACAGACCCACACACACACACACACGCACGCACATGTACACACATGCACAGACGCCCCACTGTCCCCTGGACGGTGGGAATAAAACACTTAAATCATGTGGGGCCCACCATAATGTTTACTTCCCATCCAACCCGTTCATAAGGTCACGCAGACCTAGATGAGGGGTAAAAATAAATTTCAGCTTGATCCGAAACTTCTGTGGCCCCAAAAAGAGTTTCAATGGCAAGCCTTTAATCAACACTGTTTCCTATGACGTGGGCCGCCTGAGTGTTGAATCGGCCTGATATTTGGAGGGGGCCCACTTTAGGGAGGGGCCCACCTCATGGACGGTTCGGATGACAAATATACATCGTGGTGGGGCCCATGGCTGGAGCCATGGGTTGCTACTGCTTGCCCGTCTGCCGGCTGGCGCAGGTAGCGCAAGCAACGCCTGCTGCCTTCTGACACAGCGGCAACACTACTGCTGCTATATCTCCTTTTTTTTTAACATTTCCTATGGTTTTTCACAGGTAGGGCCCACATTAAGTAAATCCAACCCATCCATTACACTCTGTGGCTCATGACCATCCAAACGAGTCCAATATCCGATGTTTTTCGGCACATAAAAATTTCAGGGTGACTTTCAACGGTAGAAACTACTATTTAAGAGGCTATGGCCCGCCTGAAGATCGGATGGACCTCATTTTTCGACCCAACGCCTAAAATAATCTGGACAATGGAATGGACGACTTGGATTAGAACTATACATCAAGGTGGGGCCTACATAAGCAGCCCTCCCAAAAGCTTTGAAAACAAAGCTAGAATTGTGTTTTTCCACTGACGTCCAGTGTCCTTGGACGCTAGACGGTCTGACCTTGATTAACCCATGTACATAAGGTGGGCCCCGCTGAGGTGGGCCACCAAATGGAGGGTGGTGTGGACACAATATGTATAAAGTGGGTCCCACCAATAGATGGCTTGGACAAAAAAAACATGCCTTATGGTGGGGTCCATCCGGGTGGGCCACACCATTTTGGGATTGGTGGACAGGGTGGATGATCTTATGCTTCAAGGTGGGCCATAAACCATCATACACAAGAGAGAGAGAGGGAGATCGGTGAGGATGGAGGGACCCCGCCACTATGGGCCCCTCATACAAATATACATTAAGGTGGGTCCCACATATATGGACCCTTAATCAAATAAAATGAATGAAAAATAAAGATCTAAGATCACCCATCGCCTTCTTCATGCACCAAAGGCTTCCTTAGTTCCTTAGCTTTGATTCCAACAGAGGAGATGAGGTTTGGATGGTTGAGATGGGAGATCTTGGGATGGAAAGGTGGGCCTCACACATGCATTTTTCTCTCCATGGGAGGGCTTGGACGTGTGGAGTTCTTAGGTTGCTTGTGAGAGTGGTTTAAAATGAGAGAGAGAGAGAGAGACTTGTAAAGGGAGAGAGATGAGTGATGGATGTTTGATGTGGTGGTGATGGGTGTAAGAGACCTTTTTTGACTTTTGTGATTGTTTAGTGTAAGAAAGGTATGTGCTTTGTAAGAACTTTTTAACTTTTGGGGCTTGTTTGGAAAAGGGTGAGAGGTGATGTGTACTTGACATGATGGGATTGATTGATTGATGGATTGATTTGACACATCATAGAGATTCTCTTGGGTTTCGTACACGTGGCATTTTCCTCACACCGAACGCTGGCCCACATCTCCTTACCAGAGTATTGGATTGGAGCGAGAGTTACGGCATCGAAACCGTGGCGACGGTGCGGTCGCTAAGGTACTAGTCTTAGGTTAAGTCGACTCGGGTTAACAACGTGTGAATCAGGGTCGTGCGCAACTACTGGCTAAGGGTTGAATGTTGCCGGAATTCGACCGGGAAGACCGCAGAAGTCTACGGAATGGTACGGTTTAGGGTACGGGGCTTACATACATTCCACAGCTTTGAGTGATAAAAGATAAAAGATTAAGCAAGCATTCAATCCACAAGACAAAGAATTATAGTGGTTCTCCTGTGTGTTCACCAACTGTTAAATAACAGCCACACAGAATACTACTCCACTCATAATATCCTCACACAGGGGATATTAGCTTTCACTATCAAAATAGGTTTCACAGGTTCACCTAAAACCTTCACAATTGTGTCTTTTTAACTTGGGCTTACACAATCTAAAAACCCCTCTTTCTGAGTTTTCTGGCTCTCCTCAGATAACCACACAAATGGAATTTTTCTAGCGAATCCCAAACAAAAACTAAAAGAACGAAAATTTTACAGAATTGTAAAATACCTAGATTTCTCCTCTTGTAGCAGCTCGAAAGAACCAATCGAAGTAGAAGTACGAATATGGAAGTTCAATGTCCAATACTCACTGTAAAAAGGTTATAAGTTCTAATTGATTTTAAGTTTAATCAACTTAGGGCTAGCTGTATTTGATTTTGATTTCGAGAAGAAGGAATTAAGAATTTTCCCTTTTTCTAATCAGATTGGAATGCAAATCAAAATCAAATAACAATAAGCTAACAAAAGGAAATTGAATTATGCACAATATCGCTTAAAAACATACACAAACTTATCTCAGAATGGAGCCTTGAATTCACTTAATTTTCAATTGAAAAACTCTGAAATTCGTGTGCTATTTATAGGTGCATAAATTCGTCTTTGACTGGTCCTAGGGTCACCACGACTGGTTGAAGGAAAAACATATTGTTGAATTTTTTAGCGTGATCAGATCAAACCATTGTACGACCAGTCGTAGGCAGTCGACGACTGGTTGAAGCAGTCCACGACCGATCGAGACCCCTCTACGACTGGTCGTGTGACACTTGATTTAGTCACTGGAGTTTGAGTCATGGCTTTACGAATGGTCGAAGGTCTAGTCGAGACCATCTCACGACCAGTCGAGCAGACTCCAGGACTGGTCGTAGCCGAACCAGAAAATCAGATAAATTGCAACAATTCTAGGACTGGTCCTGGAATTTCTTAGACAGGTCGAGCCAGTGCTAGGACTGGTCGAACATGGTCTAGGACTAGTCTTAGAATAGACCAAATTCATATATTAATATTTAAATGAATTATGTAGCCAAAGTGACCTACCCTAAAGTCAATCTAAGGTTTATCATACCTGGGACATGAAGTATGGACATTGAAAACTTCTTTTGCTTAGACTTTGAACATTACGAAGCTTGAGTTCTTCTTGATTGAACTTGACTACTTCACAAGCTTTGAAATCAATGTCATTTTGAGTTGCACTTGAGTCCCAAATCATGCTTGAGTCTTGACCTTGAATACATTTGAACTTGAGCTTGAGTTCTTACATGTGAACTTGAGCTTGAGTCTTGAGCTTGAACTCTTCTTTAATATCTTCTATATTATAGCTTGAACTAGCTTTGTTGACATGGTGTCTCGAACAAATTTATCAAGATATAAACAAAAGACACGTACAGAGGTTTTGACACACAAAATTTGACAACCAAAGAGGAATCAAACCATAGCACTTACAGGTTCTCGATCACACTTACAGGTTCCACTCGGAGTTGGTACCGGCAGCTCAAGCCAAATTCCATCAGTTCCTTCGTAGAGTTGAATAGACTATTCCTTTCCCAGTTCATAAGTAGTAAGAGAAGTTGAAAGCCAAACACTAACCTGCTTGCTATTAAGTAAGAGAAGTTGAAAGCCAAACACTAACCTGCTTGCTCTGGCGACAAGTAGTAAGAGAAGTTGAAAGACTACATTGCTCGCTTCAATAAGGAAGCATTATTGGTAGAATACTACGATGACAAAATGACACTCGCTGCTGTGTTCAACGGACTAAAAGAAGGGAAATTCACTTTCTCCATTGGTAAGAACCCGCTGAAGACACTGGCTGAACTTGTCGCCAGAGCTCAGAAGTACACCAACGCGGAGGAAGTCTCCAATGCCTGTAAAAATATCCAAGTGACGGAGCCGAATGGTAAAGGGAAGAGGCCTAGGAACGACCAACCCCAGCCGTCTAACAAAGGGGCCGATGACCGTGCCCCTCGCGATCGTCATCTGATCAGAAGGCCGGAGGGAAAGTTCCATTCTTACACCCCCCTTAACACGTCCACCGAGCAGATTCTATTAGACATCCGAGGAGAAAAGCTACTAAATTAGCCTGTTTGCATGAGAGCTGATCCAGATCATCGAGACAAGCGCGAGTATTGTCGCTTCCACTGGGACCACGACCACAATACGACTGACTGTGTAGATCTCAAAGGTGAGATCAAGGCCCTTATTCGGAAGGGACACCTGCGCCGATACACCAAGGAAGGAAAAATCACTCAAAAAGAAGAAAGAGAGCGAGATCAGCCAAATAACGCCACAGAAGAGCCTGCCAAAATCCGTACCATCTTCAGGGGCTCATCTGGTGGAGGAGATTCAAATAGGGCGCAGAAGGCTCACTCTAGGAAGTCTGAACCGGAACATTACGTCCACTTAACCAGCGACCCAGCAAGGAACTTCAGGTCAGCCCATGCACTCTGACCTTCACGGAAGAAGATGCGTGAGGAATCCAGCACCCGCACGATGATGCTCTAATAGTTACCATGACTATAGTGAACTGAAAGGTATACCGTATCTTAGTCGACACTAGGAGCTCGGTCGACGTGATCTATACCGAGGCCTTTGAAATAATGGGGATTCCGAGGTCTCACCTCAGACCCGTGAAGACCCCCCTGCACAGCTTTACCGGAGAAAAAGTGATCTCCGAGGGAGCTATCTCCCTCCCTGTGACTGCGGGAGAAGGACAACATCAAGTCACTCTTATGGTGGACTTCTTAGTTGTTAATGTACCATCGGTGCACAACGTTATCCTGGGCAGACCTTCCTTCAACGCGATGAGAGCAGTCGTCTCCACCTATCACCTAATGATAAAATTTCCCGCCGAGGGTGGGACAGGCTACCTCTGAGGCAATCAGCGAGAAGCTTAGAGATGTTATTCAATGGCAGTAAAGAAGGGGTCGGTTAAGCAAGCGCTCACCATCAACGTTGTAGACCCTAGAGGACCTGTGGAAGGATCATCCATGGAAGACCTAGAGAAAGTACTGCTCGACGAGGCTGATCCGAGCAGAACTGTTCAAATCAAAACTTCATTGAATCCTGAGTAACGACTTAAAATATTAACATTCCTATGACAACATATGGACGTCTTCACGTGGTCCTACCAAGATATGCCCGAAATTTCTCTGGATGTCATGGTCCACAGGCTAAATGTAGATCCAGGTCATAGACCTCTCAAGCAGAAAAGAAGGCCATTCGATGTTGAGCGATACGAAGTAATAGCTGACGAGGTCTCTGTTTTGCTCGACGTCGGATTCATAGAAGAAGTGCATTATCCTAACTGGATCGCGAATGTGGTCTTAGTGAAGAAAGCTAACGAGAAATGGTGGGTCTGCGTAGATTACTCGGATCTAAAGAAAGCTTGTCCGAAAGACAGTTTTCTGTTACCTCGGATCGATCAGCTGGTAGACAGCATGGCGGGACACGAATTGCTCTCTTTCCTGGATGCGTATTCTAGGTATAACCAGTTCGCAATGCATCTCCTAGATAGGCAGAAGACTGCCTTTGTCACAAACAAGGGACTCATACTGTTACTGGGTCATGCCATTTGACCTGAAAAATGATGGGGCCACGTATCAAAGGCTAGTGAGTCAGATGTTCTCTAAGTAGATCGGACGTACAATGGAAGTGTACGTCAATGACATGTTTGTGAAAAGTACCAAGGCAACCGATTAGCTGACGGATCTCGGAGAAACGTTCATCGTCCTCTGAGAATACCAGATGAAGCTGAATCCCACATAGTGCACTTTCGGAGTCGGCTCAGGGAAATTTCTTGGGTTTTAAGTCAGTCAGAGAGGCATCGAGGTGAACCCCGACAAGATCAAAGCACTCATCTACATGAGTTCGCCTCAGACTATCAAGGAAATACAATGCCTCACAGGGCGAGTCGCGGAGCTCGGACGTTTTATATCCAGAGCAACAGATAAATGCCTCCCCTTCTTCCAACATTTGAAAGGTCATAAGAAAGCAGAGTGGACGTCGAAGTGCGAACAAGCCTTCCAGTAACTGAAGTAGTATCTAGGTTCACCCCCTGCTATCCAAACCTAAAGAGGGTGAACCCCTGTTCCTCTATCTCGCGGTCTTGGCCTCGGCTGTAAGCTCAGCCCTAATTAGGGAGGTCGGAGGCAAGTAATACCCAGTGTATTACGTGGTACCTGCAGAAGCAAGAAATTCACCCCTGGAGAAGCTAGCGTTCAGCCTCGTTGTTTCCGCTAGGAGGTTACATCCATACTTCCAAGCTCATTCCGTAGTTGTGTTGACCGACTCCCTTCTCAGACAAGTTCTTGAGAGGCCCGAGGTGTCTGGTCGGATGACTAAATGGACCATCGAACTTTGTGAGTTCGACATCCGGTTTCATCCGAAGACAACAATCAAGGGCTAAGCCGTGACCAACTTCATTGCTGAATTCACCACTCCAAGCACAGAAAAAATCAGTACCAAAGTCGAAGTGACTCTACCTATCCCCTAAGGTGACCAAAGGGTGGTGTCGGACCCTGGATGGGTTTTTTACATGGATGGGTAGTCCAATATCAAAGGTGTAAGACCTGTACCCTAGTCTGTACCATTCCGTAGGCTTCCGCGATCCTTCTAGTCGAATTCCAGCAATCCTCGACCCGTATCCGATGTTTGCACATGATCCTAAGCCAGGTCCTGCATACCAAAGTCAGCTCAAACCAGAACTTGTATCATTGTGACTGCGCAATCACCGCGGTTCCAACGTCGCGACTCACGCACCGAACCGATACCCAGGTCAGAAGATGTGGGCCCATGTTCATTTTGAGGAAAATGCTGCACGTTGCGAACTCAAAGAAAATCTCTACGACATGTCCCATCAATCATTTCATGTCAAGTACAAGCAACCTATGCTTTCTTTCTCCACAAGTTAAGCAACATCACATGTCAACTCTTTCTCACCCTCTCTCTTACACACCCATATATGTCAAGTACACTTCACATCTATCACCCATCACTTTTCTCAACCATCACACCTCTCTCTTTCTCAAATTCAAAAAAAAAATCCCAAGCAACCAACAAGCTTCACACGTCCACAATTTTCCAAGGAGAGAAAAAGAGAAAGTGAGTTGTGTGGCCCACTTTCCATCCCAAAAACCTATCATCCAAGCCATTCATCTCTCATCTCCCTCCATCAAAGTGAAGCACAAGGAAGTCGACTTTCCAACGGACTAAGAAGATTAGACGGTGGGTGATTCTATAGGTGTAGATTTCTTATTTTGATGATGGGCCAAGTGAGGCCTACCGATCGATGGTATGGATCTCATTTTGGACCCTTGATGTAGCCGATGGCCCACCTTAATTTCAAGATCATTCCATGATGGGGCCATTCTCCATGGACCTCATCATGATGTTTACTTTCCTTACATAAATATGGTCATTTAGACCATTCATTTCGGTGGAGAAAGGATCTCCACTGTTGATTTTGATCGGTTGGCCCACATGTAGTGGGACCCATTTGATGTATGGTTGAAAATATGGATGGGAGGGCTCATAGTGGCGGAGCCCTCCATGCATGTATGTCCCTCAATCTCTCTCTCCCTCTCTCTTTCCTTCTTTTTTTTGTGTATGAGATGATATGGCCTTGTGGCCCACCCGGATGGACCCCCCACCATGAATCATGTATTTTATCTAAGCCATCCGTAAGTGGGGCCCACTTTATATATGCATTGTGTCACACCATCCATCATTTGGTGGCCCACCTGAGCAAGGCCCACCTTACATGTGCTGTCCAGACCGTCCAGCGTCTAGGGATGCTGGATGTCACTGCAAACACAAATATTAGCTTGGTTTCTAAGCTTGGGGAGGGCCGCTTATGTAGGCCCCACCTTGATGTATGTTTTCAATCTGAGCCTTCCATTCCATTTTCAAGCTCATTTTAGCCGTTGAGCTGAAAAATAGAACTGATTAGACTTTTTGGTGGGTCATAGCCTTGAAAACAGTATTTATATCGTTAAAATATGCCCCGACGTTTCTATACACCAAAACTCATCGAATATTGGGCTTGATGGGTTCGTATTGAGTCATGGGGAACAATGGCGGGGTTGGATTTCGTTGATACGGGCCCTGCCCCAGAAAAACCTTAAAAAATGATATTTCAAAAAAAAAATAAAAATAAAACAGTAGTAGTCGTTGCTGCTGCCATCGTCAGAGGCGTAGGCAGCGCGCCTACGTACTAGCGGGCATGAACAGGCAGAGACCCACTGGTCCTAGCCATGGGCCCCACCATGATGTATTTGGATCATCCGCACCGTCCATCTCGTAGTCCCTTAGGGCATGGGACCCCCCTCCAAATATCAGCTCCATCTGGAACTCAGGTGGCCCACACCATAGGAAATAGTGAGATTGAACGTTTACCCTTGAAACTCTTTTGGGGTCCACAAAAGGTTTGGATCAATATGAAATTTATTTTTCTTTCATCCAGTGTTCCGTGTGACCGTTATCAACGGGCTGGATGGAAAACAAATGTTATGGTGGGCCCCACGTGGGACCCACTGTCCCCGGCTCACCTGACAGCCGCGTGGAGATACCTCGTTTCAACACTTGAGGTCTTGGCATCGATCCCTGGTGGAGGTGGCTAACTGGTGTGTGTGTCCTGACAGGGTGGAACCCACCACGGTGTGTGTCTTTTATTCACACTGTCACCCATTTGGTGGGGCCCCATGCCATATGTGTTTTATCTATGCCGTCCAGCCATGAGCCGGGCTACTGGACGGCTAGTGGACTCATACTATGATGCATATGTTGCATCTAAACCGTTCAACCATTCTATAAGCCCATTTTATGGCTTGAGGCCAAGAATGAGTTAGATCTAGAGTTCAAGTGGACCCACACCATGATGCATGTGTTGCATCTAATCCGTCCAACTATTTTGGAAGATCACTTCACGGTATGAGAAAAATAAAAGTTATTGTGGGCCTTGAAAAATTTTAATGTTAGAAATCATCGCCACCACTATATTAGGAGTGCGGTTCAGTTGATCTTTTGATTTGATTCATATACTCATGAGGCACACCTTGGTATATAAGGCCCATTTAAAGAGGCCTAACTTGATATATTTATGGCCCATTGTTGAGGCCCACTTTGATATATATGAGGCCCACATGATACGACCCACTAGATGTATTGGAGGTCTATGGGTCGAGGCCCATTGGGACGTACACAAGTCCGTTGAATGTAATCCCATCATGGTTTATGAAACGATATTTATGGTGGGCTATGCCTTGAGAGCAATGATGGTTTGACGCTCACATTGTAAGTACAATGTTGGTTAAATGTCCGCATTGTAACTCTCCTTAGGGCCCATTAATAGGCCCATACTTGTCGATAGTTTATCATCTTATAACATGCTTAGTATAGTTTCATGACTCATGCCATACGCATCATATGTATGCTTGATATGAGTAGTGACTGATCATAGCATATGCCATTGGGCAGATTATTTAGGGGACTCACTGATAGGAGTTACCCACATGAGCGTGTGGTATACACAGGATTGTTGCATGATTGGACAGTGTGGTTCATGGATATCGCATTTCTGTGTCGTGATCCTGGTACGCCCTAGTGACATCAAGGTCGTGGCTCCACAGACACTTCGTGGATGGCTGTATTGGATACCGAAAATACTGATTCTAGCATTGAGGTGGTATAGATGTCCTTGGGTGAAAATTCCTGAACCCGATAGTACCAAAGGATGACTCCAACGTCGAGACCGAGTGGATATATGAGCGCATGAGGGCCGAATACCAAGAGGCTGCGTCTCCCACTGTGTCATGGTCAGTTGGAAAGGGGTGTGGCCTTACTCACCTGAGGATAGGGGGCAATACTAGGCTAAGTTTGACCAGCTCGTGAATGGATCTGCTATCGACGTGCCAGATAGGTATTCGCAGACTATTGGCCAGGCGGATAGTGAGGTTTCTTATACTCACTCGGACTGTGCGGCTAGGAGAGCGGTAGTGCCATTTGGAGTGTACTAAACCCTGGTGATTATCCTGAATGAGAACTGTACTGATATATGATGAGGATTGGTATGCTTGAGCTGCATCTTGCATATCGCATGGTCTTAACATGGCCAATAATATTCATATCTTGCACCGTATAGCCTTGGTATGACTGACTGCATTCATGTACTCATCAGCATGTTTCTGCATTACTCTGACATTGCATTCTGAGTACACTCATATTACGCATATATTTACACCACCCTCTAAGCTTTCTATAAGCTTATGCATGATTGATGCATGCAGGTGATGCCAGGACGCAGCCGTAGTCTTGCCGCAGTTAAAGTGTTATATTGTATTTCCCTTTCATACACCTTGTACTTAAAGTTTTTTTTTCTTATAGTGGACTTTGTGATGGTGTTCTTGTGGTTATTGTTCATGGGTTATGCTCATTACGAATCAAATTGATTATTAGAAATCCTCCTTGTAGCATCCCAGGATCGAAACCTGGTATATGGGTGCCGGGAGCCGAGAATGGGGTACTACAGAGGCTGTCAGCGCCGGATTCGGCGATTGGGAATTTTGTGAGCCTGGTTTCCGAGTTCGGGGGGTGACAAAAAGGGCCGGAGCCAGAATCATCTTGATCGCGGCGGATTCAACGACTATCCAGTACGCGATCATACTCGGATTCAAGGCCTTAAACAATGAGGCGGAATACGAGGCATTGTTAGCTGGACTAGATTGGCAGTAAGTCTGAGTGTTCAATCTCTACAGGTCCGGTGCGACTGTTAGTTGGTGGTAAACTACATTTCCACTAAGTACGAAGCCAAGGAGACAGGAATGATTGCTTATCTCGACGAGGTGAAAAAATTGATTGAAAGATTTTGGAGTTGCACTGTTCATCAAATCTCGAGAGCAAAAAATTATGGGCTGATGCCCTAGTTAGGCTCTCCTCGACCGCCGAAGGAAAGATTCCGCGGGTCATCCCCATCGAATTCATAGAGTATCCGAGCATCGACAAAGCGGAGAGGAAGGAAGTCAACCCAGTGCATGCCAATTCGAGTTGGATGAACCCGATCTTTGACTACCTCACGACCGGCGAGAAGCCCTCGGACAGATTGAAAGCCAGGTGACTGAGAGTCCGAGCAGCTTGATATACCATCCTGGACAGTATCTTATACAAAAAGGGTATTCTCAACGCTATCTCAGGTGTCTCTGACCCGATGAGGCAGAATATGTTATTCGAGAGACTCACGAAGGAATCTACGGAAACTATTTCGGCAGTCGAGCCTTGGCCCTGAAGATACTCCGATAAGGATACTTTTGGCCAACTATCAGGGAGAACTCTAAGGACCACGTTCGGAAGTGCGACAAATGCCAGTACTTCATGGCTGTGCCGAGGCAACTCGCTGAAGAGATGACTCCTATGAGTAACCCTTGTCCGTTCGTTCAGTGGAGAATCGACATCATCGGCCCTCTACCTACAGGAAAAGGGTAGGTCAAGTTTGACATCGTTGCTGTTGATTACTTTACCAAGTGGGCCGAGGCTGAGCCTGTTGCCAAAATCACAGAACAGAAGGTGATCAATTTGTCTGGAAAAATATCATTTGTCGATTTAGGATTCGCGCACCATAGTGTTAGACAATGGCCGACAGTTCGACAACGACAAATTTCGAAGCATATGTCAAGAACTCGGCATGTCTAACGCATACTCTTTTCCTCAACATCCTCAGTCTAACGGACAAGTGGAGGCAGTCAATAAAGTTATCAAGTAACATCTTAAGATGAAGTTAGAAAAAGCAAAAGGCAGCTGGGCCGATGAACTTTCATTCGTTCTCTGGGCCTATAGGACCACAGCTCAGTCCTCAACTAGAGAGACTCCATTTTCACTCTCCTATGGCTTGCAGGCAATGGTGACAGTTGAAATTGGTCTCCCCACGGCCCGAATCGAGAACTACCAAGAAAACTAGAATTCCAAGCAGATTGCAGTCAACTTGGATTAGCTCGAAGAAGTCAGAGACATCTCAAGGCTCCGAGTCGTGGCTCGGCATAAGCAAGTTGTGCGATTCTACAATTCTAAGGTCAAGACCAGGCGGTTCCGACCAAGGGACTTGGTCATTCGCCAGGTATTTCAGAACAATGCTGAGCCGGGAGCTGGGACACTCGGGCCTAATTGGGAAGGGCCTTATCGGGTTGTCCGATCGATCAAACTAGGCTCGTACCACTTGGAAGACCTCGAAGGCCGTTAGTTCCCCCATCCCTGGAATGCCGAACATCTGAAAATTTACTATCCCTAATGGAAATAGCCTTTAAGGCTCCTAATAAATGCACATCTCTAAGCGACAGGCATTTAAGGCTCCCAATAAATGTACGCCTCTAAGCGACAAGCTTTTAAGGCTCTTAATAAAGTTTGCTTCTTCTTATCTACATGAACGAATTACCTACTAAGGAAAAGTTGTCACTCATATGCAGGGGCAGACTCAATGAACTGATCCCTTAAAGAAGGGGTTAGTACATTATCCCACAAAAAGTCTACATGGCATCCCCTCTAAGTCAGGGAAAAAGCTAAAAGGCGATCCGACTCCCCCAACATAGGAGTCGGTTCACTGACTAATGGATAAAGTGGACGCACCTCACCAATTGTGGGACGAGCCGACCCCTTAGGGTTCTGGACTCAACAAACAGGTTATAAAGGCCTCAAACTTTACGAAATGATATTGGAAGGAGCTGACTCGCCAAAGGGTCGGTTTGGCCACGCCTCAAAGTAAATCGATATATCTACGAATTAGTTCGCCAATCGATAATCGATAGCTAACATCCGAAAATTAACTACAGATTAACATATAAGAAAAATCATCATTCATGCGCCCTCTCCAGAGGGTAAAAACTCATCATTCATAAACCTTCGTCAGAAGGTTAAAAAGTAACCAAAGAAAAGTTTCTACTAGTTCAAAAAAAAGTTTAATCATGCAGTTAAAGGAGCTTGGGCATCGGGGGTTTGATCCGGACGGACATTGTCAGCAGGCATCTTTCCAGCTTCTTCGGACAACAAAGATTCAAGGTTAAGGTCCAGATACATGCCCTGAACTGCCTCGATACAATCATGAAGCCACGGTTGTAAAACTTGGTGGCCTCAGCATCCCTCTCCTTTAAAGTTTTGAAGGCTTCAACCGCCGCGGCCACCGCCTCAGCCAAAGAAGCTTTGTCCTCAGCCCGTTGAGTTTCTCTCTCCTGAGCTACAGCTCAGGTCTGCCCTTCTGCCGCCTCGACCTTAGCTTGCTTAAGGGCTTCACCCAGTCGAGTGTTCTCTTAAACCAGCGAGTCTACATGAGCCCTGGCTCGGGTTAGTTCGGCGGTTGCAGCGTCACATCGAGCTTTGAAGTCATCTGCGATCCCTTGTAGTCGTAACTCCCTAGCTTCAAGGTCAGTCACGACCCCTTGTAGTCAAAGCTCCCTGACTTTTCGGTCTTCGAGCTGCTGACGCAACTCATCCTGTTCGAGTCGGAGGAAGGTGCCTTCATCCCGCAAAACCCCCACTTGGGTCTTAAGGGCCTCCACCTCAACTTCTCTCCTTTCTGACTTCCGCGCTCTCTCCTGAGCCACTAGAAGCTTAGGGACGGACTGCACAAAAACAAGAGAGTGAGCACTTGAAAATAGTGAGTGCAGAAAAAACAAAGAAAGTTAACAGAGATACCGTGTAAAAGACAGAAGCCAAGCCATTCAGAAAAGAGTTGTCCGACTTGCTGAGAAGGTGAGCTATCAGACAAGATAGATGGTAGCTTGGTGCGAACTTCCCGCCACTCATCCCTACGTGGGCCGAGTCTGCCGCTTCCGCAAACGCAGTCCTGCTATCGGCTGAGGCCTGAGCTCGGCCCCGAGGTCATCTCCAGCCTAGGGAGGCATAATCATGGCGTCAGCCATCCGAACGGCCTCCTCCTGTTCGGATGATGAAGGGATAGCTATGCAAGGAGCCGCGGCTGCAAGGCGAGCCTCCTCAGTAGAGGGAACAATGGAGGGCAGCACGAAAGGAATCATGGTTGCTGAAGAGGGAGCGATGGTTGCTGGAACCCACGTATTGGCAAGCACCACAGCCGGAGCCGCTCGCGTATCGACAAGCACCACAATCGGAGCTGCCCGCGTATTGGCAAGCACCGCAGCCGAAGCCGCGGTAGCAAAAACTGGGCCATAGGGCCCCTCTCTGTGAGGAATTGCTTGTCGTCTCCAAACAGTGGTCTTTATCCTAGGCTCGCCCCTCACCAATTCCTCCGCTGTCGGGGTGGCCTTCCTCCTCCGAGAACCAGATGCATTATCACGCCCCAAACTCGAAAACCGGGCTCACAAAATTCTCGATCGCCGAATCCGGTGCCGACAGCCTCCGTAGTACCCCATTCTCGGCTCCTAGCACCCATACGCCAGATTCCAATCCTTGGATCCTACAAGGAGGATTTTCAGTGTGAATTTTTTTTTTTGTAATGGAGCATAACCACAAGCATAACCAAGTCACAAAACAACAACATCACCACATATCCACTATAACAAAAACTTTGAGTATAATGCAGAAAGAGAAATACAATATGAAGATATCAAAGAAAACTCCAAAAGCTCTAGAAGACTGCTGCACGCTCCGAGCTCAATGCTGCTGCAACCTAACGCCACCTACACGCATCTATCATGCATTAGCTTACAAAAGCTTAGAAGGTGGTGAAAGTGTGTGTAAGGCGAGTGCCAAGTGTACAATATCAAAGTAATGCGAAAATATATGGTAAGTCAATGAATGCTATCAGCTATACCAAAGCTATGTAGTGCAAGGCATGAATGCTATCGGCCATACCAAGACCATGCGATGGGAGGCCTATGTAGTCAAATGTCATATGCGAGATGCAAAGTAAGCGTGCTAGTACTCATCAAGTACACATATCAGTACAATTCCTCTTTGGATATCACCGGGGTCTAATGCACCTCACACTGACTGCCTCCTCCCTAGCTGCACAGTCAAGCAAGTGGAAGAGACCACACTATCTGCTTGACTAGTAGTCTGCCAATACCTACCCGGCTCGTCGATAGAGGACATATTTGCGAGCTGGTCAAACTTAGCCTAGCTTATAACCCCCTCACTTAGGCGGATAAGGCCACACCCCCTTCCAACTGACCACGATACAGTGGGAGACACGGCCTACTGGTATTCGGCACTCGGGCGCTCATGTTTCCACTCGGTCTAGACGTTGGAGCATCCCCTTGTACCAAAAAGGTTCTGGGACTTTTACCCAAGGACATCCTAAGTGCCCACAGTGCTAGAACAATGTATTTCTGGTATCCGATACGGCCATCCACGATGTGCCTGTGGAGCCACGACCCTGATGTCGCTAGGGCGTGCAGTGATCAAGTCACCATATGCGAGATGCATGAGTCACACCATACAATCATGCAGCAATCTCACACGTACCACGTGATCATGTGGGGCACTCCGTCTCATAAGGAGTCCCGTAAATGTCTCAGCCCAACGGCTTATGCTATGATCAAACATTCCTCATATCAAGCATACAAATGATGCGTATGCGTATGAATCATGGAAGTGTACTAAGCATGTTATAAAGTAATGAACTATCCTTACACCGAAGATGGGCCTAGACGGCCTACACATAACCAGTATGGGCCTATCAATGGGCCCTAGGGAGATTTATAATGCGGACATTAAACCAACATCATTCTTACATTGTGGACGTCAAACCAACATTGCTCCCAAGGCATGACCCGCCATAAATATCGTTTACACAAATCATGAGGAGTCACACATTGCAATGGACCTATATACATCTTATTAGGCCTCGACCCATAGTCCTCAGATACATCAAATGGGCCTCAACTCACAGGCCCTAATACATCACAATGGGCCTTAACCCATGGGCCCCACACAATGGGCCTTGTAACACGGGCCATAAATACATTGAATGGGCCTAAACACATGGGCCATATATACATTAAGGTGGGCCTCAACAATGGCCACAAATACACATCCAGGTGGGCCTCAACAACGGCCATAAATACACATCCAGGTGGGCCTTAACAACGGCCACAAGTACTCATCCAGGTGGGCCTCAACAACGGCCACAAGTACTCATCCAGGTGGGCCTCAACAACGGCCACAAGTACTCATCCAGGTGGGCCTCAACAACGGCCATAAATACACATCAAGGTGGGCCTCAACAACGGCCACAAGTACTCATCCAGGTGGGCCTCAACAATGACCATAAATACACATCAAGGTGGGCCTCAGCAATGGGCCATAAATACATCGAATGGGCCCCATAATATGGGCCTTACATAAGTGGTGATAATGACTTCCATCATTTAAAATTCCTAAGGCCCACCATAACGTATATTTCTTATCCAACCCGTACCTAAGTTTAACATAGGGATAGATGAAGTGGAACAAACATTAGCTTAATCGGAAGCTACAAAAATGGGTGGACGGTTTGGATGCAATACAAGCATCATGGTGGGGCCCATAGAGGCCCACCATATGATATAATATATATATATATATAACTTATATACAGTATATAAATACAATACTATATATAATATAATATTATATATATATACACACGCACACACACACGTGCACACTCACACACACATGCACACACATGTGCATACTCACACACGCATGCGCACACACGTGCACACACGCACGCATCACAATGGGCTCCACCGTCCGTCCGGACGGTGGGGACAAAACACAAACATCACAGTGGCCTCCACCGTCCGCCTGGACGGTTGGATACAAACACATCCATCACTGTGGGTCCCATGTGGGGCCCACCATAGCGTTTATCTTCCATCCAATCCGTTCATAAGGTCACACGGGCCTGAAAGAAGGGGAAAACAAATTTCAGCTTGATCCAAAACTTCTGCTGTCCCAAAAAGAGTTTCAATGGTAAACGTTCATTCCCACTATTTCCTATGATGTGGGTCGCTTGAGCGCTGGAGTGGCCTGATTTTTGGAGGGGGCCCACGTTAAGCAGTGGCCCACATAATGAACAGCTTGGATGGTAAATATACATCATGGTGGGGCCCATGGCTGGGGCCGTGGGTCCCTACCCGTTTCACGCTGACGCGAGCAGCGTCATCTCCCTCTCTGACAGCAGCAGCAGCAATGCTGCTGTTGTGTTGTATTTTTTTTAAACCCCTTTTTCCAAGGTTTTTCATACGTGGGGGGCACTTTAGTCGAATCCACCTTGGCCTTTGGTTTCCATGGCCCAAAAAAAATCCATCAAGTCTAATATTGGGCATTTTTCGGTATGTAGAAGAACTTTAGGTGCATTTAAACGGTGAAGATCACTGTTTTTAAGGGTATGGCCCACCAGAAAGTTGGATCAGTTTCACTTTTTGGCTCAACACCTAAAATAGTATGAGGAAAGGTATGGACGGCTTGGATTTGAAACATACATCAAGGTGGGGCCTGCATGGGCAGTCCACCCCAAAACAAAGGAAATCTTCTTCTGTTTTTTTTTTTTTTAACGACTCACGTTCAGCGTCCCTGGAGGCTGGATGGCTTGGCCATAACACATATACATGTAAGGTGGGCCCCACGTGGACCTGGCCCACCTAGATAAATCTGATATTTGTGTTTTACCCATTATCAAGGGGTAGGGCCCACATGGCTTGGATGATCATGGGGTCTTCTTCATGGGCGATTGGGACACCACATGCACTCATCATGTGGGCCACAAAATGATCAAAGAGAGGGAGAGAGAGAGAGAGAGAGGAAACGGGACATGCATGATGGAGGGCTCCGCCACTATGAGCCCTCCCTTACAAGCAATCATACATCGAGTGGGTCCCAATGCATGTGGGCCCATTAAATTAAAATCTAACGGTGAAGATCCCCTCTCCACCAAAATAGACGGTCTAGATGACCCTATGCATGCAAGGAAAATGAACATCATGATGGGGTCCATGGAGAATGGCCCCACCATGGAATGATTATGAGCATCAAGGTGGGCCATTGGCCACATCTAGGGTCCCAAGTGAGATTCATACCATCGATCGGTAGGCCTCACTTGGTCCGTCATAAAAACATAAAAAGCTAGCCTATAGAAGCACCCACCACTTGACCTTCTCGGTCCGTTGGAACGCCAACTTCCTTGTGCTCCTCTTTGATGGTGGAGATGGGAAATGGATGGCTAGGATGGTGGATTTTGGAATGGGAAAGTGGGCCACAAAAATCACTTTTCTCTCTTGGAAACCATGGACGTGTGGTGCTCTTGCTTGGAAAAATGTGGAGGGAAAGAGAGAGGTTGTAAGGAGAGGTGATGGGAGATGGATGATGGATGTGAGTGATAGGTGAGGTGATGGATTGGTTGACTTTGGTGGTTACTTTACTTGTGGAGAAAGGTAGCATGGGTTGCTTGTACTTGACATTGAAGTGATTGATTGATTGATGTGATTAATTGATTGATGGGATTGATTTGACATTGTGTAGAGATTCTCTCGGGATCGTAAAAGCACGGCATTTCTTCGAAATAAACGCCGGCTCACATCTTCTGGTCAGGGTATCGGATCGGTGCGTGAGTCACGGTGTTGGAACTGCGGCGACGGTGCGGTCACAATGATACAGGTCTTAGATTAAACCGACTTGAATCTAAGAGATACGACTTACGGTCGTGCGCAACATCAATTATCGATCGCGAACTGCCAGACTTGGACTAAAAGGATCGCGGGATTCGACGGAACAGTACGAACTAGGATACGGGTCTTACATGCATCGACCATGCCTGTGTAAAAAGCGACAAATCAACAACTAAATGAATAAGTCTGATCCCTCCAAAGGAGACGGAGGAAGAACTTACTGAAAGACATCGGAAGAGGCGCCGACTTGCAAAGCCCAGACTAATGGAGGTTGGCGGCGGTGATCAGGTCCGACTAGGAGCGAAGCTCTCCCGATCGTGCCTTAGCCTTGGCTATGCAGTTTTTCTGAGCCGAATCAAGGGGAGGAATGCCCCTTGCGAAATCTACAAAGATAGAAAACTCTAGTTCAGTTTGAATGAGGTAATAAAAAGGACATCGGGAAAAAAGGAATGATTAATCCAACCTAGTTTCAAAAATTGGGTGGGGACCCAAGTCGTCAGAGTCCTGACTTCAGCCGCTGGTGCCTCCCATTCGCCTGCAGCCCAGAACTATTTATTCTTTTAGTCTTGTTGGAGGATGGAAGGTTCATTACCAGCCTCGACCCCTTACTCCCTCGGGTTGTAAAGTAGTACTATGGTTCTTGACTATCGTGCTTGACCAGGTACAAGCTCATCAGCTCCTCTAGGGTCAGCTCTGAGATCTTGATTTAATGTCAGATAATGTAGGAAGACATCAAAACCCTCCAGGCATTGGGGGTGAATTACCCGGGAGTTAGTCCGAGGTAGGCTGTAGTGGCTCGGATAAAAAGATGTAGAGGAAGTCGAAGCCCACATTGTAGTGCACAGAGAAAAATGGCCACTTCTCCCTCAGCAGGTGCGTCGGCTGTGTCGAGGGGCTCTGGGGCTCTTATCTGAAAGGAAGTCCGGGCTCTGAAACTCTGAATGGATCTACTCCATTTGAGATTCTAACAACACAGAGCCTCTTGGGACTATCTCTGAGGCCTGCACACTCGCTGGCATCTCAGTGGCCTCAGCAGTTACGGTCCGGGGGCTCGAGCGGCCTTCTTTTTGCGAGCTCGACGAGTCCGAGCCCCTGTCTCCTTCTGCTTTCGAGGTGGAGGGAATAAGGGTACAGCTTCATAGGGGCCTTCAGAGGCCCCCCTCCCATTACCAGAGCTCCCCGACTCGGAGTTATCATCGTAATCCCAAACAGTCTCCAGGTCGGACGACATCCTAAAACAAAGGAATGTAAAAAGATAAGGAGACTCACCGGACCATCACCGGGAATCGCTCCTGCCGAAAATGCCTGATTGGTCGAATCGCTCGTCAGAGTATCTTGACTAGTTGGAATCGCCTTTCTCAAAAATCGCCTCTGTCGAAAATCACCTCCTCTAGTATCAGCTCAAACGCAGTATAAAAGTAAAAAAGAAATCTTCAAAGAAGAGCTTATATAGACCTCATCAAATCTCTGCATTAATGACCAGTAATGATGGCTGCAGCCAAATCGTCATGGGCCGACCTCGGAACTGACGTGGCCACATATCATTGGCTCAGGCTCTGTCCAGAAGTATGCCTCTGACATCGAGCAGCGTGCTTCGGATAACAAAACGACGCCCAAATAAAGAAAGGTTCTGTCCAAAACACTAATCCAGGTATACATGGTAACAAATCATAGGTGGACGGTAATTCAAAATCTTAACCGTCGCCATGCATCCAACTGAGCGGGGACCCATAGGCAAGAAATCCTATGAGCGTAATGTTTCGAAACGTAATAGTTTTGGCATGCTCGGAAGAATCGGTAGACGAGGCGATTTATCTTCCGTATGCTTACTCTCTGAGTCCTTAGCAGACCTTGGAGAGTAGGGGGATTTTGTTATGGGAAGATCTGAGCCCCTTATGACTCCGAGGACCGACTTCATCGAATCGATAACTACATGCGACGCCCACGGCTGAGTGAGTTGTAGAGGTGCCTCGGCCCTGAGAGTAAGGATCAGGATGAAACTCGACTTAATAAAGTAGGCTCGATATTCCACCTCGGGCCTCGTGAAAGAAGTCTCTCAGAATGTGTAACTAGCGAGGGTCAAGACCATTGGATCAGCTTGAACTATGAACGCGATTGCTACTCGATGAAGGCTTACAATCACTCCGACTAAGGCCTCATCTACCAACAAGGCCGAGCCAAGTCTGGATCTTGAAGTGAGCGCTCCATGAGCTAATCTTAGAAACTACTATAAGTGGACATGGCTAGTTACTTCGCACGCATATATGCAAGATACACGTAATGTCCTACACGATCCTCGAATTGCACATAGTATCCCCACGATCCGAAAATCCCACTGATTGTGTGAATCATACCGAGATTGGTGGATCTCGACCATCTGACAGACAGGTATAAATACCAGAAGACCCCATTACTACATGTACGCAAGATCTGACACTCTCCCTACTACCAACTTAGACTTAGATTCCCTTAATTTGACTTAGGCATCATAGGGTCCCCCGGTTTAGCCAGGGTCTCCTTTGCTCACTCACTGTACAGGTTCAGGGTTCCTTGGAGGTTCACCTTACTAAGTGGAGGGTGGTCCAGATTTTGACATCAACAGCTTAGATTTATCTCAAACAATATAATGGGCCCCATAATCATGACAACCATCTCAAATAGAGTCTGAGGCCATGCGCGGCCACGCGTGGGGCATGTGATACCATGCTAAGCCTAGTAATGCCATGTGTGGCTCATCCATGTATGCCTTGCACGCAGGGCATAGGCGGGGCGTGGCAGCAGCATGACAGTGGCAAGGCAGGTACCATAAGGAGTCAGAGATTGTGACAAGTGTCCCCTTCCTATCATACAACCCTTCAATCTCGATGGAGCTCACTTTCATGATGCTTGTGATAAATCTGACATATGCACCTAGTTAGTTATCTCATTCTAGGGTGTGGAAAAAAAAAACAAGCTCAACCAATTCACATGTGGGTCCTATAATATAAAAAAGCTGGATGGTAGAATATTTATTGGGTTATATGGTCAACTTGAGTTGCCCTCCACCCCCCCTGGACGGTAGAATATTTATTGTATATGGTCAACTTGAGTTGCCCTCCAAACCCGTAGAATATTTATTGGGTTGTATGGTCAACTTGAGTTGCCCTCCACCCCCCCCCCCCCCCCCGAACAATGTGAATTTTCGTCAAACATTATTAATAATGGCCCAACGATCATGGAAAGCTATCTTCAATCAAATCTGATGTGAAGCAAAGGATGTGACAGGCATGGCAAGTTATCATGCAACCCTTAAATCTTGGCGGGGTTCATTTTCATCATGCTTTTAATGACAAATTGAAACCGTCCACTGGTTTGTCCATCTTATTTGCAGGCATGACCCCAAAAACAAGGCCTATCTAATGCATAGGTGGCTCCACAGTAGGAACAAGTTGGACGATGGCCTTTAATGATCCATTGTTTGTTGAGTTGTAGCACACTTAAGCGCTCAGTCTGTTTCATCTTTCAAGGCACCACGTAAAATGACTTGACCAAACTTGTGGATGGGGTGGATTTCTCTCAAACATTATGATGGGTCCATAAAGCCATCTCCAATGAAATTTGACACAGTAGATATGTGAGAGAGGTATCACGTCGTCATCATGCATCCCTTGAAACTTGGTGGGGCCTACTTTCCTGATGCTTGGGACAAATCTGATTCGTCCAGCAATGTGACCAACTCATTTTAAGGCAAGGACCCTACATCAAGGCTGATCCAATGCACAGGTGGGTTCCCAATAGGAAAAAGTTGGAAGGCAACCTTTAATGGTCAACTGTTTGTTAGGTTGTGGCTTAAGCACTTAAACCACCTCATTTAAACTCCACCAAAGTTGTGAACGAGGTGGATTTCTGTTAGACATCATAGTGAGTTCCACTATCACAGAAGTCGTATCCATTGAAAAGTCTGGGATGTGATAAGTGTCATTGGAACACAATGGGCCACTTTCGTGATGCTTATAATAAATCCGACCTGTCCATCTATTTGGCCATCTCATTTGACGGCGTGGACCAAAAATCAAGGTTGTTCCAATTTACAGGTGGGCTCCACAACAGGATAAAAGTTGGAGAGTGGCATTTAATGGTCTATTATTTGTTGGCTTATGACCCACTTGAGCATTGGATCCGCCGCATCTTTCGGTCCATTAAGTAAAATGACCTAGCCAAATTTGTGAACGAGGTGGATTTCTCTCAAACATCATGGTAGAACGAGGTGGATTTCTCTCAAACATTATGGTAGGCTATCATAACCCATATTTGGTTTCTGGGTGCCCATTTGTTGTAATCTAAGTTTAGGTTTGACTGCCTTAATTTTACTCTGTTTTTAGCACTCAGTGCTTATATGCCAAATCCTGGGATCCCACAATGAGTATTGTTTTAGCGCGCACGCAAGCGTGTGTGTGTGTGTGTGTGTGTGTGTGTGTATATATGTGTGTGTGTGTGTGTGTGTGTGTGTGTGTGTATAAGGTACTATGTGCTCGACCTCACGATAAGCTCCCGTGAGGTCGAGCTGTGTGGGCCCCACCGTGATGCATTTTGACCATCAACACCGTGCATTTGATGGGTCCCCTTTAAATTATGGGATATCCCAAAAATTAGCCATATACAAAACTCAGGTGGGCCATACCATCTAAAATTATGTAAAGACACTGTTAAAACATATAAAAGCACTTGGTGGGCCCACCTGAGTTTTGCATGTGCCTGAAACTTGGTCTGAACCCTCATTCAAGTGGGACTCACATAATGGATGGGCTAGATTTGTAAACCACATCTTGGTGGGCCCTGAAAATTGGTTATGAATGTTTTAATGGTGCACGGCCCCTCTCCACTTCTGTATGTGGTGTGGCCCACACAAGTCACGGATTGACTTGATTTTTGAGACCTAGGCCCACGATTGAATGGTGCATCTGACTGATGGGGTAGATGTTCGAAACGCATCATGGTAGGGCCCACACAGCTCGACCTCATGGGACGGACTCGTGAGGTTGAGCACATAGTACCTTTTCCCATATATATATATATATTGTAAAGGAGCATATCCACAGTGAATTACAAACCAAAACATCATCACTTACAACTACTATAAAATGACTCAAGTATATGCTCGAAAGCATAATAAAAATTTCAAAAGATCAGGCACATGCTCTAGTCATACTACTACTGTTGTTTAGTATAACCTATAATTAAACAACGCACATAAGCTAACTACAAAGTTTGGAGAGTGCGTGTATGCGTTTGCGATGCATATAAAAAATATATAGATATCAGAGTGTGAGGAAGTGATGGAGAGCTATGCTGACAAGTCAATAATGTCATCAGCCATACTAAAGCTATCTAATACAAAGGCCTATCGGGACAAATGTCATATATAGCTATGCAACAAAAATATGTAAACAATCTTGATGTGTAATCCACATCATAATACGGTTCTCATGTGGAACATCACTGGGGTCTAGTACACTTCTGACACTGGATGCCGCCCATCGTGCACATAACCAAGTGAGTAGAAAAGACCTCATTACTCGTATCATCAATGGTATGTCAAAACTTATTCGCCAACCCCAAGTGTAGATGTAACGTCTCGGAAAAATCCGTACAAAGACCCGAGTACCACCTCAGGCAGAAATCACTCAGGACCAAATCCTTTAGAAATTAGACGAAATTAACTAAGTGCTAAACTAGATTACTTGAAAAATTAACACTAATCAATTTAAATACGAACTGCATGACCCAAAACTTGCAGAATCATTGACGCTACATTACCCTGAAATCTAGGATCAATCTCTAAACCTAGTTGCTCTCGGGAGTAAATTGAAACTTTGTATCGGACCTGGACCGCGCATCGAAAGTCCGTTGATCATGAAACTATATGGTTATGACCAGTTTAATGGGCTTGGAAAATTGAACTCAGATTTAACTATACGGTTATCAGACAGTATCCAGAAACGCATAACTTGAGCTTGGAGCAAAGTGTGTGAGAAACGCGAATATTCTTGGAAAATTGAACTCAGATTTAAGTGATTTGGGCCTTTCGCTTGCAGGCCAAATATAAGGATTAAGACCGTCAGAATCTGACCCAATTACACCCTTAGATCAGGAAAAATTTCTAACACTTGTCAGTATACTTGTGGCCCTGATCGAATATCGGTGACCGTTGAACTAAAACTAGTCCACCGCGGTCGATCTATAAACCCAATCGGACCAAAAACTTAACTCGACCTAGATCCAAGGCCAGGGATCTTAAGTCGGACCGTACGTAGAAAAGGGGCCTCCAGAAGTGCTCCGTTGAATCGAAACAGCCACTATTTGGCTATAACCTGAGTAACCATAACCTTACAGCTATTCCCATCAGTTTTGGGCCTATATAAGGACCTTAAACCCTCTCTCTCTCATGCCATATTAATTTGTAACCCTAAGAGAGAGAAAAAGGAAAGAGAGAAAGTGAGAGAGAGAGAGAGTGAGAATTTCCTCTTGGGATTCAATCCCGTCGTTCCACGTACCTCACTGCCACTTCTGTATCGCTATTCCAGCGATTCTGACACCATTCTTAGGTAAGAAAAACCTAACACTAATTTGTTTTTGGGTTTCAAATAGTGTAAGTGATGAAATAGCTAACCTATTTCATACTGTAGGTTACTGTTGTGCCGTAGACAAAGACTCGGTATGCAAACTGAGTTCGATACTTGTTTACCGGTGAAAGGTGCGGACTATAAACATTTAGGTTATGGTTTTCAAGGCTTTCAATATCGGTTAATGATTTATAACTGATTTGGGTGCCATTTCACATGCTAAATGCGAAGATTCCTTTCCTTTACAGATATATATGAACTATGTTGAGTATAGCGTACTCCATGTGTTAGTTGAAATGATTCAATGCGTATAGAATTTGGATTTGTGTTTACCATGATTATCCGTCATGGATATAGGGTTGTTGTATGTGCGACAACCCCTTAGCGAAAGGATTTGCCCTAATACATTTTATGGCCAACATACGTCATGTATGTTATAGTGTGTAGTCCAAGTGTTTGTAAGAATGTTCGAATGAATATGGAATTATGATTTGTGCATGCCATGATTATTGGTTGCTAATGCATGATCGTTGCACTCGTGGCAACTCCTTTGTGAAAGGATTTGCTACTATATGTGCTTTTACCTAACTTATTACATGTACGTAATATTTGTAGTCTAAGTGTTTGATAAAATGTCTGAGTGAGAAAATGCTTAATGTAATGTACTTAATGAGGGTGTTGAGATAGGATTCTCAATCCCCTTATATAGGGTTGCAGTTTCCTTCATGTAATCTATTTTACTAGTATATGATTTGTAAATTAAATGCTCATGTATGTTAACAAGTATTCTATGTGTTTGTTGAAATGCTGATATGGGATCTATATTTAATTGTGTTGTTACATGCCATCATGTCTATTACATCCGAATGCTATTGATCTAGAGTGTGTTTGGGGCTACGCTGTAGTCCAGGCAATCGGTAACAGATCCTAGTTTGGTGGCTGAGGTTGTTTCACCACACAAGACGTGTTCGATGAATCTGAGCCATACATCGGTTGTCGATAGTGGTTCAGAGTACTTACACACTTCATATCGATCAACTCGACGTACGCTCGTACCAATCGAGCTCGTCAAGCAACCCGATTGGCCTAATGTATGTTCACCATGTATGCACGCTACTACTTGAATCTAAGGTACCAAACTCACCAGGGAAACCCGTTAACCTTGTTACCTCAATCCGCTAAGACTCATGAGCCGGGCATGGTGGTATGGGACACCATGGTCAAGCTGTCGGCCTATGCTGGGGCGACGAGCCTCCCCGTAGTGACCAGAGAGCAACACCGCCTCGTGAGCTAAATACGGTGGTATGGGACACTATATTCGAGCTGTCAGCCTACACTGATCAGGTGACAAGCCCTTTGTAGTGACCTCGAGTATACTCTGAGACTGCATTGAGGCACGAGCCTTTCCGTAGTAACTAAAGTATAAATTAGGCTTATATTAATCAGGTGACGAGCCCTTTGTAGTGATCTAAAACTGCAACATCGTATGAGATTTACTAGGACTGATGACCTTAGAATGGATCATTGTTTAGGAATTAATATAAGGGAGGTACCTTAGCTTCCCAATCTTGCTGTATGAAAAGGTCTAATAAGAACTCGGTAATCACATTCATGCACCGCATTGCATGTTGAGCACTGTGGAAGGGGTGCATGCCATGATCGTGAGATGAAGTTCACAGAGGGAGTGCAGGCGAGGGCAGACATCATTAATACATATCATCCTTATATTAACAAGAGTACTTAGGAATGCTTGATTGTATTGCCTTATCATTACTACGTGACTGAATTGCTAATATGTTAACCTTTGCTTTATAACTCCACTGAGTTGATCACTCACTCCCACGTTCTGGGACGGTGTTTTAAACACCAACCAGACTCTGTCTTAGTTGCAAGTGATGGCGATGCCTACGAGGCGAAGCCAGATTTTGAGGATGATGAGGAGACGTTCTCCTATATGTAGTTATCAGGTGGGTTCATGTGAGTCATGTCCTGATCGACGGGGCTTACAGGGTTGCTAATTAGATGACATTACATATTTTGTATATTTTAAAACTTTACATGTGAATTATTGACCTGGTAACATGATCATACTCAGGAGACCTATGATTACTTATACGTTTTATATATCTATCACAGTCTTCTGCTTGCTTAACTTAATTGTCTGTGGAGTATGATATGCTATTTTGGTTTAATCTCATTCATGTTTAATGTGCTAATACAGACAACATTTAATCATCATTATCGATGTTGCATAAGTGATCGTTGGAACTCAGGAGTTGAGCTCCTGCTCGACCCCCGAATTTCAAGGCATTACAGTAGAATTGTAATGTAGAAATAACTTGGTGAGACTGAGGTCGATCCACATGGACTAATTATGGCCTAAGAACATAATAGGATTGATTTATTTATGTACTTAAAAATCCAACAAATAGTTTAGGGGAAAACAATAAACATAAAACATTAAGGATCCAGGGATCAATTTCTAATCAATTTACAACATCTATTTCTTTGATTCATCTTCAATAACTCAATTAGAAATGAATTCCAATTCATTCTAATCACAAGATAATTATATTAAACCAATTACAAATATCTAATAATATATGAATTTAATTGAACGATTCTCTCGTGAAGCACTTAGCAATCGATCGCAAGGAATTCAAAGCATCTATTGTTCCCAGAGTCTAAAATAGATCAAGAAATTTTATAGATCAATTCATTATCTAATGAAGCCAAGCAATTGGCTCTCAAAGCATTTAATGTACTTGGAATTCACAATGGATCCAAAAATAAACAACTCAAAGCTCTTAAAGTAAATTTAAATCTAAATCAATTAAATAATTATCGTAGAAATCCAATGTATGAATCAAACAAACTAGAACATCATAAATTAATTTAAAAGCTTTATCCCTTAACCGTAGCTAAGAGATTAGCTACATAGTTATATCTAAAAATAGAAAAACCAACTAACAAATCGAAGATTAGAGAAAAAGGTATCGTCGACGCTTCACCCTTGTTCTCTCTCATATTGGAACCCTAAAGATACCGTAAACATGATTAAAGACCCTCCTTATATAGAAGATTTTCTACAAACCTTGATTTTCAAGAAAATTCTACCAATTTCTGCAAAATCATGCGAAATCACGCTTTTGAATCCAGCGTCGTATGGTGCCACTGTGGGTTCCACGGTGCCACCCCTAATATCTGTCCATTGTTCCACGGTGCCACCTTAGATAATGTGGGGTCATTTCTTTTTCTTTTTCATTTTTTTTTTTTGGATTTTGACTTTCTGGTCCTGCATTTGTGGATTTCGTATTTTCTGGCATTAAATTTTAAATTTCTTTCCCGATATTCATTTCTTTACTTCTCTTCCAACGTGGTTTATTGATCTTCCTCTTTGATTCCTCCACATGCTTGATCATTATCTTTTGAGCTCCAAATCTCTAATTCTTCAACTTTACTCATTTTGGACTTTAAATCCTCAATTTAAATACAATTTCAACTTAGACTCTAGAATATTCTTGTAAAAAAAA